>CM064334.1:33343791-34678791 GCA_032595735.1 Pelochelys cantorii
GGAAAAACTGGGTCTTTTTGACCTTTAATGCCAGCAAATTTTACAGTAGAGCTGCCAATATAACCAAGTAAACTGGTCATTTCTCCAAACAGCAACAAAGTGCCTGTATTCGCTCACTGCAGGCTAATATTAACACAGCCCTTTAGGTTACTTGCAAGCTATTCAAAGCAACTGAACCTAAAAACGTTTGAGTGAATATAGTTACAGAGAAGAGAATGAAATGTCCATGTTTTTCATGACAGACACAAAAAGGTTCGTTATGTTAAGAAGAAAAATCATGCAAAAATATGCTTCACTTCCTAACTGTAGTATTCAGCTATGATTACCTTTAAAAGCCTATTTTCCAATTAAAAACCTATGCAACATTCCAACAGAAAATGCATACTGACAGATTTTTTGTTCCTTATATATGCCTCACTTCTAAACAACATAGTATAAAGTATGAAAACATTTATCTGTGGATAGTGATTAAATATTTCAACTCTGAATCAGGTTGTTGCACAGTCAATGCACAATCTGTAGTGAATTAAAAGCAAATCTGACAGAAATACTTGGAAATCTCAGGAAATTGTAAGTGCAATTAAGTACCCGATCTAGAAAAGACAGCAGTAGGATAATATTTAGTAATACGCTACCTTTCCCCCAGGTTTAGAATTGCTATTACCGTGAGATCTGGGTCTCTTCATTTTAACAGTGACTAACACCCTGCCACCTCCCCCCCCAAGAAATCAGAAAAAGCTAAAAGATGAAAATCTTAATGTTTTTTGGAGCTGTAAAATTGCATGTTTGAATGGAAGCATGTTGCCTCTGTAAATTACTGAACAGAAAAAAAAGCAGAAATGCCATCAATCCACTAGCTCATCCACGAGGAATACAACATATATTTCCTTATTATGAGTATGCATTCAAAGGGAGAACTGACAACAAATGCAAACAGAGTCTGGTACAATGTAAAAGATTTAGTTCCTAAAACCTTCTTTGCTTAATAGGATGACATGATGGGAAATGAAGGTAGAACAAACTAGTTCTGTTTGGGTGCTTTAAATATTAGGATACTACCAGAGGTTCTCATCAATTAAGTTTCTTTCTAAAAGTAATATAAAAAACCTACTGAAGTGAATAGGGAGTTGTATGAGAAAAGTGGGGAGAAGAACAAAAAAGAGGGAGAAAGAGAGACCCTGTGAGCGCCTGAACAGGGTCTTGTTAAATGTTACCCTGAATTTTTCCTACAATTATTGCTATTCTTCACATGCTGGGTCACCACTGTAGTACATTGTCAGAATCACTTAACTTTGTCCTGCTATCTAGGTTTTCAGATATGCTCATTAATTGATACACCTCTAATACATCAGTGTTTATAAATAATAATACCTCCTCTTAAAAAAACGGTATTGAGGTTAAAGGTCTGATCCTATGTACCTTATTCGGGCAAACTCACACTGAGATTTTCTTACCTGAATCTTTCAAGTGAAGGGGAACATCATTGTTTTCAATGGGAACAGGATCAAATCCTTTAAGGAGTTCAGAATTGGACCCAAAAGGTGTGTCTACACAGCAGCATTATTTCAGAACAACGGCCAAAAACACAATTTACAGCTCACTCCCTCAGCAAATTAGTTTGCATTTGATTGGATATTATTTATAGCAGTTGAGAAATATTATTTACTGAGCAAATTCAGTGTATTAAATGGGCCAGAATCTGTTCCCAGTTATACTAGTGTAAATCCAGACTATTTATTTCCCTCTATTTTTTCCATCCATGTGCAGAATAAATTTTGTGATGTGCACCACCAATAGAAACACATGCTGCTGGATGTGGGCAGCTATGGGTACTCTGCTAATCAGCTTGGTGGTATCTGAATTTCTCCTGAGTGGCAGCCCAAGTGCACAGCATACAGGGAATACTGGAGGTAAATAAACTCTGCTGCTTTGTATTAGTTGAAGCTGAGCTATTCAATGGTGCCCAACAAAATGAAGCACTCGAATTCCCAAATCCCAGTCAGGAGCTCTAGAATTATGTAAACAGTTTGTCATTTATTGCTCAAAGATCATGAACTAATTATTGAAACCTAGGGTCCTATTTTCCCCCGCACCACCACACACACTACATGAGTAATAGAGTCATTTGTGCACCAAGAACTCCCATAGAAGCTAATGTGCATTTTGGGAGTGCAAGGAATGTCAAAATGGCCTCATACATGGAGACAAGTTAGAAAGAATCTATAACAAGGAGGTTAAGGTGTTCTCCACATGATAGAAAGCACACTGGTATTGTAGGTTAAACATTTAATTGGCATGGTTTGCTGTGTGGCATAGACCCTTGAATGGAGATGAATGAACCAATCCATGTAAAAATCAGAGCCATGGATTGTTAACTAGAAAAGCAACACCCAAAGGTGAACTGAACATTTTGGAGAGTCTGTTTATTGCTTCTTTTAAAAATTTTTCATTTTCACCTACTTCCACACTTTCAGATGAGAGGCAGAATGTATCTATAATGTGTGTATATCCATGTATGTGTCTAGTAGTGAATATAAGTGTAGACATACCGATATTGGCTTTGTTATTAAGTATAGGATTAGCTATAAAACTTCCACTCTAAATCAAAAGCAGCACTTACTTTAGATTACTTAATAAAAGGATTTCACTACATTATATTTTTTTTTGTTTTAAAGAATTCCATAATCTTTATAATTTAAAAGTTTCAAAACAGTTTTAGCCAGGTCATCCTTGGAAGAGTTGGACTGTGATTTTAATAGGCTTTTTGCCACGTTAAGAAAATAAAACTAATTGAATAATAAATAATTTGTAGCAAGTAATTTTTCCTGTTTCACTTGCTACTTTTTTCTATGGCTATTTAGCCTTAATAATAAGTCCAAAGTCTGTTCTTACAGTGATTTCGATTGTATAAAAGCTGATCGCCACCTCTTCCTTTTTAACGTCATTAGCCACTGTGGAAATAAGGATGGTGGGAAATATGCCTATAACCACTAGAAAAGTTAACATACATAAATGGCACTTTATAGAGGCAAGGTTGTAATAAGTCATGTGATTTAAAGTAAAGGCAGCACAGCATGCAATGGGAGCAATTTTCTGCCCCTCAAACAGCACTTCAGGTGATGTTGTGCATCTTTCTGTGACTTGCTGTGTCAAAGCATGCCCAGAGCTGAGGTGTTCAGGGACCCTACATGCAGTAAGTGTCCAGTTGAAAAACCTGGGAGATATCCCAGGGCTCAAAGAGTTCACTTTTTCAGTTGCTCTGATTTACTTCAAAATGCACCTCCAGGGAATTTATGTCTTCCATTGCTTTAGTTTCCCATTTCCTTTCTTGTCATCTTTAAAAATCCATTAAAGATCACGGAGACAGTTACTACCAGCTTCCATTTCTCAGGGTTTGTGTAGCTTAATAAAGTGTGCCATTTCAGAGGTGAACTGACTGCTTTAGTCGCTGCACCTTGATGTTGTTAGGACGACATTTTAATTAGTGGTGGTGGTCACAGCTCGAGAAAACAGGCTGAAGCCAGCAGGGAAATAAACAATTTTTGTTTGCAAGAACTTAATGATTATTGGCTAGTAGGAAAAGAGAGCAATGGAACATTAAAATGCACAGGTAATCAAAATAAAATGTGTTTTTAATTTTCCAGGTGTTCTATCTGGTACATATAAAATTGCCATTTTATTGTAAGAAATTAGGTTTCTTATTTATTATTAAAACAAAATATATAGTTTATCCCTTAATAGGCTGAATATAATTGTCTTCTATATTCCAATCCACATTTTGCTTTTGCTTTTTTAAAATTTTGCCTACTACATATGCTTCACGGGTTTCAACTATTGTACAGTATTCATATAACTTTCCCTACAGTACAGTAAGCTTATAGTAAAATGCCACATCACCTATCATATCATATTAATTCAGATTTGTCCATCTTTTTGTATGGTTATTATAATAACAATATCTTACCTGTCATACCCCACTAACATTGCATTGCCTATAAAACTGCAGTAATGCTACCACAGCTCTCTAGTTTTTACCATCACCTTACCTATTACAGCATTATAAATGAACATTTATTGGGTGCATTCACGTATATTTTTATTATATTTCACATATATTGAAGCAACAGTTGCATTTTTGCACTGAAAACAGGGTGAAACATTCAATCCTCTGCTTAATTTATGTATGTATGGAATATCTCCTTCCCTTTCCATCTATGCCCAATCTATTTACACAACATTTGGAAGGAAATGCTTCCAAATACAGGAAGAGCTATTCAGAGAAATTATAGAAATAATAAATAAATAAATAATACTTTATTTTCCCTTTGGATAGCTCAGATTTCCTTCTAATTTTTCTTGTTTGACAATACTTATTTGCTAATTCTAAGCAAAACCAAACCAAATGCATATGTTCTTTTCAAAATTTATTGGAAGTTTAAAATACAAGTGACAGACCAGCTAGTATAGACATGGGCAAATGTTAATGAAATGCTGCTTTTTCTACTTTAAAATGTGCCTCTAATAAGCCAAATGTTGTCCATTGCTTTCCTTTGCACCATTTATTTGGATTGGGGCAAAATCGGTGAGTTTTACCAAGGCTGCAGCATGAAATGACTTCTTTAATGCTGCACTCAGGGATAATTCGTGGAACAGGAATACTGCAAATTTTGGGGGACACAGTGTGTGTGCACAGCAAAAAGGGTGCCGGGATTTGGCCTTTTCTATTTAGACAATCCTCACAATTATTTTGAAACTTTTTCTGTTTTTAACCTTCACTATGGGATTGGAGGTAATGCCAATACATTTTTTTTCTCATGCTGAAAAATGTCTGTCCCTAACAAAGGTGCACTTCACAGTGTGCTCCAACAAGGTATTGAACAGCCTACTAGTGATCAGGATAGAAATTCCATCTAGTGGGTGTGATACAGCACATAGGAAGACACAGACTGGCCCAGATCTTCAAATGTATTTAGGCACCTAATTCCCATTGATTTTGATGGTAGTTTAGCTGCCTAAATACCTTTGAGAATCTGGGGCTCCTTGCCCTGAAGATCTTGCAATCTAATTTAAAACAACATGCAACAAACAAGTGTAACAAATCACAGAAGGGGAGGGATGAGGAAGATAATAAGAAAAAAGAACGTGTGTTAACCTATGAGCATAACTTGATGGTTCCAAATTTAACCAGATGTGCTAAATTAGAGCATTAAGTCTTGTAAAACAAATGGCGTATGGCAATGCTACTACTGTCTTGTAATACATACCATGTTACCCAGGCTAGGATGAGTTTCTCACAGGAACTAGCATCTCATTGAATACCCACTCTCTAACACTGTTTTCACATAATTAAACTGGACATGGTTTAGAAAAAAGGGAAAGGCTAGGGGAAAGCATTAAGCTGCAAATAATATTAAATGGCATTATCAATAACAGAGATCTCAGAATTTGCATATTAATTGTAAGAAGGTGCTAATTTGAGTGTTTTAAGCTTGCATTCACAAGCTTGTTTACATGCTTTGTTCCACCTGGACCTGTTTGGAGGTTTGTCAAAAACCTAACAAGCAGAAAAAGATTGCATTTGAAAACACACATGCATGTTTAATTAAGCTAGGGCCACTGAAGATTCCTCAATATATTTAGCTGTTGAGATTTAAGCACCACCAGAGCATCAGGCATTATCACCTTTTGAAGTATTGCAGAATCTTTAATATTTAAAGCACAAAGCAGACTTTAATATAAAATTCTAGCAGACCATAGAAGATTAAAGACGCATTATAAATGTGACAGTTTGTAAATGGAACACCAGTATTAAAGGCAACCCTCCTGATATTTTAACAGCATATATTTCAGGTGTATGCTAAATTATGAATACAATTAAATAGCAGTAATTATTCTCTGGGAGTGGACAGCAATTTAACTGTTCTCAAAAATAGTGATTAACTAGGGAAGTAGTAATGTGTGTCTTACCAGACTGTTCAAACATTCCAAACTTCATGTGGAAGTGGAATCTGAAGTTAATTTAAAACCACCCAAGGCCTTCTACCACAGAAATAGTCTGCTCTCTTCCACTAGGCAGGAACTAGTGATGGTTGTCTTCTCCACTAGTTAGCATCAAGCTTGGCTTAAACTATACAACTATTTTCCGCTATTAAAAGCGCCTCTTACAGAAAATTTGAAAGGGGTGAAGAAAGTCCATATGAAAATTATATTTCTACCTCCTGAAGAATTTTAATTCTGATTTGGAATGGCCCAAGACCAGTTTGTCATAGCCATATAAGGAATTTTGAAAGGCAGAGAGTTAACAACTTCATGAATTGAAATGCTGGAAGGAACCACTTTGTGATCATCCAGTCTGATGCCTGTGTAACACAAGCTATATAACTTGCCCAAAATAATTCCTAGCTAATATATTTTAGAAAAACAACCAAACTTGATTTATAAATGGTCAGTGATGGAGAACACACCATGACCTTAGTAAATTGTTCCCTTGGCTAATGACCCTAGCCATTAAAATGTATGCCTTATTTTCAGTCTGAATTTGTCTAGCTTCAATTTTCAACCATTGGATCATGTTATATTTTTCTCTACTAGACTCAAAAGCCCATTATATTTGTTCTCCATGCAAGTAATTATAGACTATGATCAAGTCAGCCTTTAACCTTCTCTTTGTTAAGCTAAATAAATTGCATTCTTTGAGACTGGCATTATTTTCTAATAATGCTTTCTAATCCTTTAAACATTCTCATGGCTCTTCTCTGAACCATCTCCAATTAATTTCCTGAACTGTGGAAACCAGAACTGGACACAGTTTCCTAGCAGCAGCCATGCTGGTGCCAAATCTCTGCTCCTACCTGCTTATGAACCCAAGAGCCTCATTAGGTCTGTTGCCCACAGTGACTTGCCCTCTTCATTATATGCCCTCCCCAGTATGTGTGTTACCTGTTATGATGGATTAACTCTGCTGCGTATACACTTTCAGATCAGCATCGACTCACGTGTAGTAGGTTTTGCCAATCCTTTAAGACTGGCCAGAGAAACAGCAGGCACCAGCACTACCCAGTTTCAGAGACTCTATGCAAGGTGACATAGTCTTTGAGACAGAGGAACAGTCCTCAGGGCAGCAGTTGGAGGAAAACCCCTGGCTGCTCACTCTCATTAGGTTCTGGTATTATTTTCCAAGAACAGAATGGGCTGGAACTCCCCTTTCCACTCAGTTGCAGGAGACTCCGCTGGCGCTGTTTACGCTACTAACTAGCCTTGCTCTTATGGGCCAGGGAAACAGGTTAAGCTGGGAGCTATTCTCTCTAGACGAGCCAGATTTTAGTGCAGGGTTCTGACAAGGCCTGCTGAAAAGGGGGCTGAGCTAAAAGTGCTCCCTTCTCTCAGAATGGAGACTTGGAGGAAGCCAGATTGTGCTCAGGATTTCCCCTGGAAAGCAGAGCAAGATTCCTCTGTATAAGCATTTTTATTTTTCTCCTTGTATAAGCATTTTGTTAGTTTCACATTTTGTTTGCAAGCCTCAAACAAACCCTTAGCAAGGACAAATTGTTACCCAGCCCCTGTTCCCCCCACACATACCAACAGTCTAGGACACCGCTCTTTTTTTCTTTGGCCTTCCATGGCATGCAAACTTCTATTGTTTAAATTCAGCTTTAGCATTATATAATGGTTAGCACAGTCAGTTTCATCTTCAGAACACTTTTTGCAAACATTCATTAACATGCTGGACAGGTAGGTAGTTATTAACATCTCCACTGGCAAATCCATAGCATGATGGAGAGACCAGAGAGCCAACTGTAATAGCTGAGATTAGAATTCTATAGTTACTGGTGCCCAGTCCTCTGTTCAGGCCATTAGATGAAGTCTCTTTTTCTCTTGCATCCCTGCATTTTTCACCTTTGATTGAGGATTCTATGCACTTGACCAATTATTTCTATTGTTTACAGGGCTAATGCCTTTTAAGGCAATTGGCCTGCATCATTCAGCCCACTGTCACGTAAAGAAGTCAGCTCACTCATTAAGCATAATTATCTAGGTCCATTGGATAGCAGCAGTGATGGCAAGGTAGGAACAGAGCCTATAAAGGATCTTCTTGAAGATGACAGAAGAGGGGAAGTTTAAAGTGGTGACTAAAAGCAGGAGTCAAGCCACTGAGTACTATGCCATAAGGTTCTCCTATATCTCACCATGTGCACAGCTGAAATTGTGCTTGAGTCTGTTGAACAGCAAGCAGACCAATGTATTAAATAGGACCTTCCTAATATGCATTCTACTACAAAAGTGTAGCAAATTCTTATAGCTTTTATGATCAGAAAAGAAAAAAAAATCTAATGTTATTCAACAGAACACTTTAAAATAGAAATTTCAGATGAAAAAAAAACTAACAACCTGTTCTCAGTTATATTATTCATTGCAGAAATAAAAATCAGCTATACATGGTCTCCTAATAGAGATTAAAATGGATAAATAATGAAAAGATTAAAATGGTTCTCTCTCTCAAGATTTATTCAGGGTCTAGCGTATATTGTTAACCAAGGTACCGTATAGCTTTCATGATTAGGCACACTACTCATATTAAAATTCAGCACATCATCTCTGCATAAAAACAATATCTGGATCATGTTTTCCCTCAGACTTGGATTGCACACACAGTGCATGTTACCATAGACACGCACCTGCATATACCTGGGGTTTACATCCAATTCTGTTTACAAATGGAAGTGAAACAGATGTGAAGGGGGAACACAGTTGAGCAGAAAATGGACACAAGCAATAAGACAAGATTTAGGCTGATTCTCCTGCCATTAGTAGAGGACTTTTGAGGTTTTTTCTTTTCCACAGTCCTCAATAGAGGACTCCACATACTCTCATTCTACGATGTCCCATGAAATCATCAGATCAATACAATCTAGCCTCCACTGGTAAACCTGAAAGCATGTTGTGGCAGTGATCAGTGTCATTTTCCCTCTTTACAGGTAGGGAAACTAAGGCACAGAGAGGGAAATAATTTGCCTGAGGCCAGTGGTCAAGCTGAGACTAGAACCCAGGCTGCCTCCTTGGAAACAAGGCCTGCTTCACCCTCAGTAAAACTGAGGGAACAACATGCACTTTGAACAGTATTTGTCAAGAAATCTTTGGCAACTGGGGGTCATCTGCAGCCAGTGGATCAGCCCCTTCTATTTCTATAGTTATTTATATGCCCGCTCCATCCCAAATCAACATAACATGTGAGAGCCTCAAACCACCTTTGGGAGATGAAGGAATATTATCTCAGCTGTGCAGATGGCTGTAGCTGAGCAGACAGCTGTAGCTGAGCTAGGAAAGGGACCCAGGCGCTCTTGGTTCCAGTCAAGCACTCTATCCCCTCGACAATCCTTCCTACCCTTACCCTGCCAATGTCTCTCCACAGCAGACTTCCACACGACATAGCCACCAACTTGGCTGAATTCCACAGGTACTAGCAGCATGAAAGAGAACAGCCACGTCTTTTAGTTCTTACCTTTTCAATTTCTTCAATCTAGAAGGCTTTTCTTGACAGTTCTGATGTTTGCCCCCATTTATCTCGGTGCTGCAGTGACAGCAAGAGTTGGTGACAGTGATTCATCAGACATTATACCAACCCCCCGCCCCCCGAACCCATTAGAACAAGACAAAAAAAGAATAAAGGGAGTGAGCCTGGCTTCCTGGTGTTTGGGCACTTCCCTAAGTGACGGGGGAGGAAGAGAGGGCTGCACAACTTGTCACAGTCCAATACTCCTCTGTGTAACTGGGATAATGATTATTGCTTTTCAAAGCCTTTGAACCCCTGTGAGATGTAGTGTTGACTTGGTCCTAGGCTTAGTTTGACTAGCTTCTTCTTGTATCATATTGGTATAATTAACCTCTGAGTTGTTTCTAAAATATTAAATAGCCCAGTCATACAATAAAATTAATAACAATAAATAAATAAATAAAATAGTTGGACAGATGTCATCAAGGAGGAAGTACTTTCCTGGTTAAGACAGAAACAAAATGTTTCATGCTTGAAATTATGACTTTGCTCTGCTTGGTAAATGGGATGGAAACTGGCTTACAGTCTTCCACATTTGGTGCTGAATCTGTTGGTGTCACAAATGTTGTCACTATTGAGTACTACGACTGTCAGCAGGCAGTTCAGAACTACTTATTTAATTAATAATTTCCATTTCAAATACAATTTACAGCTGACACGTGGTGAGAAATGCATCTCATTGTGCAAATTTTCATGACGCAGCAGTGAACACTGCAGCTTTTCTTCCATGAAAAAGCTTGGAATGCATAAATGTCAGCTGTTTATAAAAGAAATATGTCATTTACATCTGTTATTACAGAATCCTTGATTGATTTATTTTATATGTTTACAAAGCACATATATATGTAATAGATTTTGCTTATAGCAACCTCCTGCTATTATCCAGAAATTGCCAATAAGCAGAAGGTGCTGTTTTTAGGAGGTACATAGAAAAAATGAGAGTGGAACAATGATGCATTGCACAGAACAGTAGTTGTGAAACTGTTTATTAACTGTGTATTAATTTTCAGTGTAAAGGAAGAGAAACAAACCAAGTACGCTTTAAAATGTACCACAGTGAAAATTTAGGAATGATCAGCTAACTATGTGTCACAAAGATTACAGTAGCACACAATTCTGTGAAGAAAAAGCATTTTATAAACACAGAAGAAAACTTACCTTATGCTGTGTTTTATATCTTACCAGTATGCTGAACAGTACTGTACTCACAATTAGTTCTTCTTATTTGTCACACAAATTAAAGCAGAACGAGACTTCACCCAAAAACAAAACAATGTTTTTAAGAACAAAATGTACCACTGTATTGTCTGGTTACTATGGTTTGCCACCTCCACCTATAAATCCTCCTCAGTTTTATGTACAGTCTCATGACTGTTCTCAAAGCCACACCTCTGGAATATCTTGTGAGAAAAGCCCACTGTATGTTGCTCCTCTGTGAGGAAAAGCTCTTTAGGCTCATTATCCAACATACTTTCCTCTTGTGCCTTATCAGCTTGTTGGTGCTTCACAACCACTACTATTTCCAGAAGTTCAGCATCAGGAAGCTCTCTTCTCTCTCCAATTGATCATCTAGCAACTCAACAATGGCCTTAAACGCCTCTGCTGTTAGATTTTCAGGACCAGAAATGCTAGTCAGCACAACGATGTCCACCAGGCCATAACTTTCTGTTGCTGACAGAAACTCTTCCTCTATGAAGCATTTCAGAACAGTCTGTGAGAGAACAGCAGCCCACAACTCCTTAGCAAGTTGAAGTGCGTCAATAAGAGTTGGGTTTTTTGGAAGCATCTACTGTTCATAGGTGTGGGTCAGTGTCCATAGAGGCGAGGATTCACGCAATAAGAGGAGCATGGTTGTGGCCTTTGATAATTTTAGTGAAACCCATGGCCATAGCCTGCATTACTGAGGTTGCATTCAGAGGCAAGAATATTAATGAGTTGTGTAATGGCTCTAAACAAGCTGAATGAGGTGGGCAGATGTCCATCATGAAGCACATGCTGGTTTTGTAGCCATAGCTTCCTTTGTCCAGTTCTTAAGCCACTTTTGAAACAGTGAATTTGCCATCTAAGCATAGTCTGGTACAACAGGCAACTTAGAGTGGTCCTTAAGAAAACCATGAGGGCACTTGCTCCTTCCAGTCATAAGAAGCTGCTGCTCCATCCAATCCATATTTGCACAGCACAGAAATGTGATGTCCTCCATAGTTTTTTCCTCTTACAAACCCTTCTTACAGCATGCCACGTTCTTTGTCAGGAAAGTCCTGGTAAGAGACCAGTCTCACCAGCAAGAACTGCCCAACTGCTAGGTTGGGTGTCTGCCCATCATTCAATATCCACTGTACTATGCTTCTTACACTGAAGCACATTGTCCCAGGCTTTCCACCAACTGAGCCAGCCTTCCCCACTCTGCCACCCACTGACTCACTCTCTGTTTCAACATTGACACAAAGAGCTGAGCACCTTGGCTAAGCTTATGCAGAAACCAAAGCCAAGTTCTGCCTTTTTTCCTTTAAAACAATGCTTGTAGCCTCAGTTTGGTTTCTCCCATACCTCTGTAAAGTATTATGTCTGGTCTTCAGAAGACACATCAATAGACTGTGAGACATCAAGCCTGTTGGCCAGTCTCACCCTGCAGGACCCAAATGTCAGTGAGAGATAGGTCCATGTGTGTGGCAGCCATGGCACATACAAAAAGCAATTAGCTGTTCATTCTCAGAGCAAGAGGTGGATTAAGATTTAGTGGGGCCCTGGGCACAAAGAACATTTGGGCCCCACAAACCCAGGCCCACCTATGGGGGTGGGGGAGTCAAGGAGGGTAGTTGCCTTGGGGCCTGATGATTCTAAAGGGCCTGGGGCTCCAGCCACTACTGCTGCTGCAGTAACGAAGGTGGTAGCTGGAGCTTTGGGACCTTTTGAACTGACACTGGAGCACCACGCCAGAGCTCTGGGGCTGGCAGGAGTGGCGGGAAGGCACTGCATGGTCTGGGCAACACTGAGGGTTTCCACCTGAGACCCCGCCCTTTCCAGGTGCACAGAGCTGTGCCCCCCTCCCATTGCCCAGGGGCTTAGCAATCCTGTCAGCCATCTTGCACACATCCATTAAAATCAGAAATATATAAAAGACACCATTTAGTGTTTACCACTGCATTCATAATCAAGCAAATTATTTCCCAATTCATTACGCCTAAATTAACTGCTCGATTTTTCCCCATAGAAGATGAACATGAGTCTATATCAGTGATTCCCAACCTTTTTCCCATGGAGGAACCCCTAAAATAATTTTTCGTATCCCGAGGAACCCCCACCTATGAAAACGTTTGCTTGGCCAGAAAAAGTTGACAGCGGGGAGCGCAATTCAATTACTGCTAAATTATTGTCAAGAAAATTTATTTGTAAAGAGCTGTTATATATGTCAGCTTACATTGTAAGAAAAAAAAATTTATTTATTTATTTCACGATTTCTCGCGGAACCCCTGACGATGGTCTGCGGAACCCCAGAGTTCCATGGAACCCTGGTTGGGAAACACTGCTCTATATTATCCAAACCATTACACAAAGGTGGTCATTGCTAATATGGACAATGCTGGTGTTACAAAAATTAGTCGTTCACGGGTCAACAAGTGATTATTTCGTCTCCTCCAGTTTTTTTAAACCTGGCCATTATGCATTTTTCCCACCTATTGATCCTGTTAGTCCAGTTTTTCTACGGTGGAAGTCATTCCAGAAACTTAATTAAAAAAAATAATCCTAACCTGAGGTAAAATTACTGTATTATTAAGAATTTTACATTTCAGCCAATGGTGAGAACTACTTTAGGTTTTATCCCCCCATCCAGGCCTGGCTTTGACTTTCACATAGCAACAAATGACCATTGGCCCATGACAACTGTTGATTCTACTGGCCATCTTTATTAAGTAAATTTGGATGGGCCACAATTCATTTTGGAAATGCATAGTTGAGTGAGTTGTGTTGGGAAACTGTGTACCAGTGTAAGCAGTGCCACGCCAGTCCATTCTGGGTAAGCGGGGAAATACACAGAAAGAACTTAAAAGTACAATCTGGGGTAAATAGCACTATGGGCTTTCACAGCCAATGGTAAAGTGAGAGCTGTGGTTGAAGACTTCATACCAGCTGAGCAGGCATATAAATGGCATCTCACAGTGTACATAGCAAAGTTCCACATTAAGGGTATGTCTACACTGTGGGCTAAAGCTGAGCTAAGATATGCAACTTCAGCTACGTTAATTGCATAGCTGAAGTAAAAATACCTTAACTCAGCTTTTGGTACTGTCTACACAGCATGAAGTCGAAGGAAGAATACTCTTCCTGTGACTTCCCTTACTTCTCGTGAAATAAGGGTTACCGAAGCCAGAGTAAGAAGCCTGTTATTTCGAAATTATTTCAAAATAATGGGCTTGCTGTGTAGACATGCACTCTGTTATTCCGAAATAATGTGAGTTATTCCAAAATAAGCATACAGTGTAGAGACATAGCCTAAGATCCCAAGGCTGTGAACCACGTGCATAGGGAGGTGAGATTCACAAAGATCTCAGGAGTGCAGGTGGGGTAAATAGGGCTACATCATGACATATAGGATTTGGTAAATAATGCTGCATTGTGAGATGCAGGGATGGGGCAGCCAAAAGGCATTGAAACTGGATGAAGTCATAAAAAAACCCAAAGAAAGCCTCTGACTTAAAAAAATGCAGGGGAGAGAAGTAAATGAACATTGGCAGGCAAGGGAGAAGTGAAGGGGGGCCCATGATACTAATGTCAGGGGCATGGAATTGGGTTTCTATGGTTCTTCCCATGAGCAGAACAGCAGAGTCCCTCTTTAGCTCCCCATGTTCTTATGGGGGTTGCAGGGATTTCCCCTGCTCCTTTGGCTACGGGAAGCTCCCCATTCCCATGGCACCCCCATCCCTCTTACCCTCTATGTCCTCTCCATTGCTGTAGGTTGCTGCCTGTGTCCTTGCAGGTCAGTTTCGGATCAGGGCGATAGAACTCCAGCTGGGATTGGACATTCCTGAATGGCGTGGGGCTGGAGGAGGCAGTTTCTCCATCTACCTTTGCCTCCTGATCCTGGCTACCCCACCAGGTATGAGAGGATGCAGGGGAAGCCCGTCATGAAAGGTAGTGAGAAGCCTTGGGCAGCATCAAAGAAAACAACAAGCAGGAGAAGAAGTGGCAGGAGCAACAGCTGCTGCTGCTGCTCCATCCAGCCAGACTCCTCAACTGAGTCCCACACTGGCTTATCAAAGATGCCTTGTTCCAAGCATGTCCAGGACAGCTAGAAGAGCAGAGGGTGCAGCAGCTAAATCATCTTGCCCTAAGATCATGAGATTTTTTCAGCAACCCCCTGCCCCTTCCATATTGGCCAGACACGGGCCTATGGAGTAATCTGCCACTACTCAAAGCCACAGAATTGATTATAAGTAGGACCTCTCCTCTAAAGAAGTTGCTAATAAGCAGCATGCCTGTTGGTAATATCCAAATTCTATTAACATTGATGTGCAGAGGATAGGATTGGTCCTGGCAATATGGTGTCATTAACTGGAAGTTGCTGTTATCAGGATTGCTGCAAAGCAGAATCTATTGTAATTAGAGATGGGATAAAGTTAACTAAGAAAATTATGTATAAATTATGTATAACTATTAAAAGGTGGTTGAAGAATCCAAGTGCATAGGATTTAATAAAGCTTCACTTGTTCAGCTTTACCTGCATTCAGCCTTATCCTTTCTGAATGAAACAGAAAGAATGCACTAATTCAGCCTCCCAACTCTAGCCTCGTTCACATGCCAATACCACCACTATTCTTTCAGTCCTTAGCATGAAATCCTTGAACTGCTGGAGTCAACAGCGGTTCTTGTTCTGTTCTACACAGGGTCTTATGCTGTGCTCATCGCTGTAGTATCTGAGTTCTGCCAGGGGCTTCAGCAGGCCATGATTTTAACCCTTGTCTCTTAGTTCTTGCCTTTCCTTAGTCAGAAGCAATGGTTGAAGAGCAGAAATCTTAATTTGTTGTTTAAGCACCAGGTCAATCTGAGAGGCTAAATTATATGACCCTCTAAGGCTGGTTAAGGTGTGGTATTGGCATAAACTGGGAAGACCCTGAGGTCTGGTCTACACTAGACCAGGCAGGTCGGCTTAAGGTACACTATCCAGCTACATAAAATGTATAGCTGATTTCGGCTTACCTTAAACTGAGCCACCACAGTGTCTACACTGCAGGAGACCAATGAAAGCACATGCTCCAGTCGACTTCCCTTACTCCTCACAGAATGAGAAGTACAGGACGCTGGTGAGGGCTGCCCTCAGCATTCAATTTCGGGGTCTAACGAGATTGAATGCTAGAATAGTGTAGAATAGCGTAGACCTGCACTGACTGCCTGTAAAGGGAGTGGAATCAGGCTCTTAGGGAAATACAATCCTCCACACTGGAAATATTGTGCCTTCATTTTCTCTAGGGCTCTATTCTTACAGAATAGGTCCTGGGAGCGAGGCATGTGTGGACATCTCACAAGTGAGAACTTCATTGGGACGTATGGGTGCTGAGCACCCTTCAGTGTTGTGCCCGTAGTCAGCATTGCAAACAAACAATCTGCTCTTGAATTTAGAACCTAACATAGACACAGTACTGTCCAGGCATGCCTATGAGAAATCAAAGACATTTTATCTTATTGATTATGCTTAAGCAATCTAACTTGATTTTAAACATTTATTTTAAAAAGCAGTTTTAATAGTGATTTTAAATAACAACAGTAGGGTATTTGAAACATTATTTGAGATCTCTGCACAATCAGTTTTGCATGTCACTTTGAAACTTTGTGTCTAGTTTTTCCCTACCTTTTGTTAGGTTATAAGACAATGCAGTGGCTGAAATCTTTTTAAGTCTAATGTAGTTTCTCTAGCAGTACTGTACATTCAACATAGAATGACTCTGGGTCTTTTCCCCTCCCCCCTCCCTATATCTTGGGTGAGCATATACTTAGATCCCCCAAGCATAGTGATAATTTCTCCTTACCAGCAGAGCCAGTCATTATTTATTATATCACTCTCTCACTTCTTCAGTATCTCCTAGTGGGAACATTGCAGTGGCTGCTGGCGAGAAAATTAGCCAAGGGAACTTCTTCTGTGGGTCTCTTTCCTCATTATACTAGTAAAAAAAATTTAACTGTGACATTCTCGCTCTCTCTGTGTATATATATATCAACACAGGTTGGAAGCACACTGTAGGGGCTAATAGAGAGTAATTTAACTGTGGCTCTGTCACGCGTTTTACTCTTATTCTTTCTCCAGAGTAGCAGTAGAAGACCTGTATGTTCATGTATTGTTGCTCCACATTATAAGCAGAGCTTACAAGTTTATGTGTAATCTCACTCTTTCTACTGAGCTGTTTTCCATGTGGATGTGATATCATTTCTTCCCTTGTCAAGGGGCTACCATAGGATATTCAAGTAATTCTTAAATAGAAGTTTTCTCCAAAGTTTCTTACCAGGAGAATCTGTCAGTGGAATCAAGTTCTGAACACAATTCAAAGAGCAGGCAACTTAATGTCATTATATATACATGAAATAGTAAAAACTTATGTAACCCTTCTGCCGGGTAGGCCTGGCAGTAACCAGCGCTGGGTTCAATATCTTGGGGTCCATCTCACACAGAACCAGCTCGAGCCCCCACCCAGTAATCTGGGAAATTCACACACCCCTGGGTGCCTCAGAGAGGCAATGCTTCCCCACTCGCAAGCACTGAGTCTGAGTGTAGGAAAGAAACATTTAATGAAACACAGAGAGAAGTCATCCGGCATTAACTTGGGGAAAACACCACAAACAGAGTTCATAACCCAAACATGAGCTAAGCCCCCCCCCCCAGCCAAGAATCACCTGAAGTCCAAAGAGTCCAACACCCCAAAAGTCTCTGTCCCTGGTCCGTGCCACCCAGAGTCCCAAAGTTCACCCACAGGGTTTCACCTCCCAACCTGGGTAGAAATTGGGGGGTGGGGGGGCAATAGATAGGGGGCACCTTACGACACTCTGCCATGCTCCACCAGCTGTCTTGTCCCACGTCACTGGACGCTCCACTGGTCACCTGCCGCCGCTCCTCACCTGCTGCCGCCGCTGGTCGCCACTCCTCACTGGTCGCCGCTCCTCACCTGCTGCCGCTCCACGCCACACCGCTGGTTGCTGCTCCTCGCCTGCTGCCGCTCCACGCCACACCGCTGGTTGCCACTCCTCCCGGCCACGTTACGCCACCAGCCAGTGATTCCCACCAGCCACTCTGCTGGTCGCCGCTGCTTCACTGGCTGCAATGGGTCTGGCTCTCAGCCAAACCAGTGATTTCAGCTCTTTAGCCACCAGCTGGACTGGCAAAGGAATCCAGCTTCCACTAGACTAGCAAAAGAAAAGCCTCCTCAGGGAGTCTGCTTTAGGTCTGTCCTTAAAACCAAAGGGGGGAAAGGGGCAGGTTGGGCCAATTTTACATCTCACACCTGGCAGGTATGAAGCAGGTTGACTCAAGCCCTTTAACCCTTCCCCCCAGCTCAGTTCACTCAACTCTGGAAGGGGGAAGGCTTGTTCCTCCGAGACCTCTTACCATGATGGTGGTCTATTTGGAACACGGGAGAGTGGGTAGGCAAAGCCTGCCCACTTCTAAAAGCCCCTCCCCCGGCCTTGCGGGAGGGACGACTGGACCCATGATGGTGGTGTCTCTCCTGCAAGCACTGGTGGCATGTTTTACAGTTCCCACATTTAGGGGTAGCATGATTAGTGACCCCCACAACAGTCCCAAATTATCTACAATTCTCCACATT
Organism: Pelochelys cantorii; assembly: GCA_032595735.1. Taxonomy (NCBI): domain Eukaryota; kingdom Metazoa; phylum Chordata; order Testudines; family Trionychidae; genus Pelochelys; species Pelochelys cantorii. The sequence continues at coordinate 33,362,149 of CM064334.1, forward strand.
CCATTCCAACACTGACCCTCCATCAGCCCTGGCTGAATGGGATTTACATAGCCACACCTCGTATTCTCTCCTGAGCTGTATTTACATATCAACAGTTAACAGTTAATTACCTTGCAGAGCTAAACAATTGTAACGGGCACACCCACCCCTCCTTTTAGCCGGCTGATAGCAAGCAGCAGTTCAGCCCCTGCTTACACTTATAATTAGACAGTAGATTAATTTATGGACAAACACCGAGAGGAATAAAACTCAGGTTATCAGCTACTCAGATGAGTGACTTGTAATACTTAAATTAAAGGAAAAGGTTTCATAATGAAACCCAGATGGGACTACAACATAGCTAATGCTAGAGACTAGTCTTGGCATAATTTCAGGAAAATAAATAAAGGGCCCAGTCTTTTCAAGACCACTGCTCAGCCATTCATAGAAACACCTTACAAAATCAGGCCTTAGTGATGCTGGCATGATGTGTCAGCTCATGCCAAGGTCCTCATGTCTCCACCAAATCCTGACAAACGCACAGCTGGAACCAGGCTGGCTCACCTATGTGTTAGTCTTGTTTAAATAGGTATTAGCCTTATAAGAATGTGCTTAGACTTCATGGAATGCTTTTGAGTAGCTGTATGTGTTCATCTCACTGTATAACATCTGTACCCCATTGTGACACTCTGTACCTTGTGTAAGTGCCCTGTAACCCCCATATTCCTCAGTTTTATATCATTGTGATCCTAATATAGAGCACGCCTTGTAAAGTATCAGGGGGAAAGATTATGATCTGCTGAAAGTCATTTTTCTATCTGAAAATGTAGATCCATGCATATGAAATTATGTGAATGTGTTGTATGGTTGTCACTAAAACGTGCTGTAAGTTAAGGAATCATTCAAATACTAGTTTCCCAGAAACAACTGCAAGGAAAGTAACCAAGGCCAGGATGGGGCATCAATGGTCATTGTCCAGCGACAGTGCTACAATGCAATGATTCACCTGCATGAGGCCATACCAAAGGAATTGCTCAACTTTGCCTGGAACCTCAGAAATGCTCCTTGACATGCCTGAACTTGTGCTTCCTAAGAACGTGAACCGAGGATATAAAAACCAGACACAGGGGTCCATGCTTGACCTTTCTCCTGCCCCACCATGCTGAAAGCAACAAAGAAACTCTGAAGATTCCAAGAGAGGGGACTGGCCCAGATTTCAAGGGTGACATCTGTGTACTATAGACTGCAATATCCAGTGGGTTGAGAAAAACCACTTTATCTAGATGTTGACAAGTCCAATAGGGTTATGAGTTTAAACTGTGTGTTTATGCTTTATTTTCTTTTGGTAACCACTCTGACTTCTTGCCTAACTCTTATGGTTACTTATATCTTTTTAGTCAACACATTTGTTTTACTATTTATCTTTCCCAGTGAGTTTGTGTGAAGTGTGTGGCAAATCTGCTCAAGTTTTTACAGCAGCTGGTATAAATCCACTCTCCATTGTCTCTGGTGCCTTACTCTGAGAGATTCATGAATGGATCTGGGAGCATTCATGCAAACTTGTTGCGTGTTGGGCTTCACCTGTGGTTGTGCTAGGTGATAACAATGCCTGGAGGGGTTCCTGCTGGTCACTAGCAATGCATTGTGAGAAACAGCCCAGGCTGGATAGACTTAAAGGGGCACAACAGTCCAGCAGACCCAGGCTGCACTCCAAGGCTTTGTCTACACTGGCGGCTTCTTGCGCAAGAACATCTTGCGCAAGTGTTCTTGTGCAAGAACTCTTGCGCAAGAAAACGTCCACACTGCCATGTGCGAGCTGTGCTTTTGCGCAAGAGCGCCCATGGCAGTGTGGACGCTCTCTTGCGCAAGAAAGCTCCGATGGCCATTTTAGCCATAGGGCTTTCTTGCACAAGAAATCCCTGCTGAGCGTCCACACTGCCCTCTTGCACAAGAGCTCCTGCGCAAGAAGGCTTACACCTGTTAAAAAAGAGCATAGCTCTTGCGCAAGGAGCCCTCTCTTATCACGCCATACTGTAAATTTCCTTGCCATTCCTTACGGCCATTCTTGCGCAAGAAGCCGCGAGTGTAGACATAGCCCAAGGGGGATTCTGTCACACCCATATTGTGCCATATTTTCTGAGTATTTGCCTGTATACCTGGGTATATCACCAGCCACATGAGAGACATTTATAGTGTGAAATGCTGGTCTCCATTGCTAGGTGTTATGTGTTGCCCATCAACGAAGGATCATTGACACCAGATGGACAAGAGAGGAACATTAAGAAGGCCAAAAGACTTTCTTGTATTCTTTTCTCCCACCCCCTATGGAGATGAATCATGCAAGTGAATTCCTCATACCAGCTGAGTTTGCAGCTCTGAGCAGAAGGGGAAAGCGAATTTAAAAAAACAACAAAAAGGAACAGTATCTTTTGCTGCTGCACCTGGGGTGTGGGGGGCACCAAAGATTAAGGCATAAGCAAAAAATTCCCAATGTTTAGCCTGGGTTAGACCTAAGGCTATGTAGAAATCATTTATTATAGAAGCTTTTATTACTTTCTGAATCATGGGGATTGGAAATCATTTGTGTGTATGTCTGTTCATCTATGTTAACCTTCTAAATAACGCTGTTGTTTCCTTTTCCTGAATAATAAATCTGTAGACAGCTTACTGTAGATGTGACTACAGGTGTTGTCTTTGTTGTGTGATTTAAAGTTCAGTTGAACTGGGAAAGTGACTGGCTTTTCGGGACGGGAAGTAGCTTGAATATTGCTGTGATTTGTAAGGTAAGGGACCATCTATTACCAAGGTAGGCTCACTTGGGTAGCAAGACAGATTGAAGTACCATCCGTGACTCCATGTTAAGGCCCTTATAATGCCTGAGGAGCTTACACTTGATAACTAATTGGTGAAATCGAAGTTTCACTCAATTTGGGGTTTGTGCCCTGGTTCTTAATAGTCTGCTCTTAGGGTAGTACTTCTGCTTTTGAGCCATTGCTTGACACTTCTAATTTAGCAAATGAAAAATATCAGAGCCAGATGCACACAATTGTTCAGTGGGATATAGCAAGGCAGGAATGACCTATCATTCTTAGTACTCATGCAAAAATGTGAATGCTAATTCAATATCTGGTACTCTGACACCTCATCTTGTCAGATCACACTAAATTGTTTAGTGCTCCATCAAGTTATTTATAGACACAACATAAAGTGTCATGGGTATATAGTCTGTAAGTTCAGTTTGAGCTGCAATGTTTGCATCCAGAAGCAAAATTCTCCAAAGCTTTTGGTGCTATACATACACAATCTGATATGAAAGCAGTAATATCATAACAGTTTGTATTGTGTTTAAGACGGTAAACAGTGATGTCTACTTAAATATTGTGAAAGCAGTACAAGATTAAGAGATTAAAAAGATAATAAGGGCATTAGAAAGCTTGACCTCAAATCTCCTCTCACTGACACCTCTTTTACACCAGACACCTAATTCTGCATTTATAACAGTGTAAGAGAGAAGAGAGCCAGGCCCTTAATTTTTAAAATTAGTTTTACAGCAAATTACTCTCCATCAGAAATTCAGACATGCCAGCACTTGCCTGTATCTCACAACATTGTAAGAGAATGGGACTACAGGTTCACTGGCAAAATTTCTTCAAATGGTGTGTAGCAGGGCATCTGCCCTGCACTGGCCTTTTAAGGCTAAAACCCAGCCCAGCGAGAGGGCTGACAGCAAAACCCACAGCTGAGGCTAATACTGCCCATTAGGGCACAGCTGTGGGCTGTATGAATAAGGGCTCCAGGAGGCAAAGAGAAACACATTTGCTCTAGCTGGGGAATAGGAAGGACCTGGCTGCTAAGGAAGATGGGAGGCAAAGGCCTGAGAGTATTAGGGCTGTAGGGGCAGTAAGTCCACACCCCCTTGCCAATGATGAGTGGCCATTTCAGACTGCAGTTTTCCCCTGTGGGCAAGATAGGTACGGGGGAATTGGGGGTTCCCTGGGAGGGGAGGAGCCCAGAGTGCAGAGACTGATAAACACCCCTCAGAAGGGGGATGAGAGACAAACAATCATGGACTCTGCCAGAGGGCAGTGTCCTGAGGAGGACACCATGGTCTGGGAGTGACGCGGATCGAAAACTGACACAGGGAGACACTAACCAGAAGGAGGCGTCCGGCGGGTAAATATGAGCTAATTCCCAGTGCTACTGGCAGGAGGCGCCATGCTGGTGAGTCTGCCCAATGACATGGTGCAAGAGGACAAAAGTCACAAAAGATTCCCACCACTGCTACCTTGCCTAGCTTTCTATTCTGTCTGTCTCTTGATGTTCATCCTGTGTATTTAGCTGGCGTTCATGATATAGCACTGCATAATTGGCTGGGTAACTTCACGTACCTAGCAACACAGATGTCTGATGCTGGCTGTTGCCCAAAGGGAAGGAGGAAGAAGGACAGTAAACAAAGACTGGTATACTCCATTTTGGAGTGCCTGCTGTAAGTTTTACTCTGTTCTCTTTGAATTATAGTGGCAGTGCTCTGAGCAATTAAAGAAACTGGAGTGCTCCAGCAGCATCACAATCTTGTTCCACCACCATTCTGATGACCACCAGTGTAATTCAAAGAGAAAGAGTAAAAACTCACCTCTAGGTATAGAAAACAGAGGAATTTTCTAGAAGAGAATGCTGTTGGAACTATAATAGTTTCTATCCCTAGATGTAAGCCTAGTGCTTTCTGTTAGCCAGAGTACAAAACTAAAGCTTAATACCTTGCCTCTTCAAGAAAAGAAAACTGCTGTTAACGTTGAAAATATCACCTTTATATTTTGCATAAGAAAATAACGATTAATTATGTCTGAAAATAGTATGAAGAAGAGAGAGAAAAATGTTTCTGGGTGCCTATGAAAGAGGAGGGAGAAAATAGACCAGACTGTATGAGAGTCTTTTATATTTGCCTTGATAATTTGTGTAAAGCACATAGATATTGTGGCAATGAGCGCTGTACAACAAAGCAAATAGCCAGCTGGACAAATCACATGCTTGATTCTACTGCATCTTTTGTCAAGATGATAGTCCATCAAGCTTGTTTAACAGTGGCACCATGAATAACATGGTAAAAAATTGTCCTGGAGGTTGTGAAAGGGTGGCTGGGGGGTATGATATATACAAGATGGAAAGTGCAACTCAGAAGCTGTACTTACTTTTCAATGACAGCCTGGTGTTTTTGTCCCCCCTACACATTTAGCAGCTGAGCTGAATGAGGAAAAGGGATTGAAGAGATTTGTCCAAGGTCACACTAAGGAACATGCAAGTCAAGTCACTTACTCAAGGGCAGTGGCTCAACCCAGCCCCTTCTAGCTTCCAGTCCTTTGCTCCAACCTCTAAACCCTCAAATCCTAAGTTTCCTTTACAGCTGCAGCAACGTGTAAAGTTCATAGAAATGCCAACAAAATGTATTATATCACACACATCTCGTTAAGAATAGTACTTTAAACCCTCATTCTCTGCAGATGTTTTGTTAGTCAGATTTAATTTTTAAAATGTCATTCTCTGTCCATGAATTATTTCTTGATGTACATTTCAGAATTTGGATTTAGGTAAAAATCTTAACAAGAACTCAGCTTAGGAAACTGGCTCCCAAACCAGAAGGGGAGATTTAAGATGATCGGATGGCACAGAATATGTCGCAACTCTAAAATAAAGTAGGTCTCAGTTGGAAGTGGTAATTTCATTAAAAGAATATTATAATGGTGGAAAAATGCTTGACTTGGTTCTCCTCCATAGGCATTGAGGGGCAAGCTGAGATCTTAACAGAAGAAGCAGCCGTAACTTCTCCCAGAGCTTTGCTTCATAACTCCCTGCATCTCTCCCCCAGCCCACACACCTCACACAAGAAGCTTCCAGGAAGATGAACTCAATGATCAATACACCTCCTGGCTGTCAGGCCCACATACTTTCTTGCCTGCACCAGCAGAGTGGGGGTGGGGGACAGATCTGGTTTGCATTGTTGGCATCAACTTTCAGTCTCAATTCCAGGAGCCTTAACTGGACAAAAAACTTGTGCCAAGGGGCATGCTCTTCCTCTAGGAATAGAGGCACATTGGATTCTTGAAATGACATGGGACATCTATTGTACTCCTGAGAACTCCTGACATGTTAGTTATTCAATAAAGTGCAACCAATGGGTAAAGTTGGACATTCCTGTTAGAGTTCCTGCCCCCAGTATGTACAGATAAACATGCACAACAGACCTTCATGCTGCTCAAGTATGAGGCTAAAGAGAGTCTGGAGAAATTCAGATCCAGGTGTAAATTGCATCTCAGAACATCCTGAACACGTTAAATATAGTCAATTGTAACTTTCTATCAAAGGATGCAATGTCCCCTTTGTGTATGAACATGGACATAACCTTTTACAGTTGTAGGCAGAGGGAGTGCATTTCACATCATTGTCCTTACTTCCCTGAGTAAGCCCTGGGCTGTGTTGGGCTTGGAAGGAGCAATGGAACACAGGACTGGCTTCATGACGCTATCCTCTAAGTGGACAAATTTCACAGTCAGGAGCAGCCTGAGGCGGGCTGCGGCAGCTGGCGCCCCAGGCAGAATGCGCGATCGGCGCCCCCGCCTGCACGGCCGTCAATGGGCTGTCAATGGAGTGACGTCATCATTGGGTGCGCCGGGCACCCCGTGACATCATCATTGTGCGCCATTGAAGGCGGCGCTCTAGGCGATGGCCGAGTCGGCCGATAGTCACGGGCCGCCCCTGTTCACAGTAGATATCTGAGCTGGTGCTTAAAGCAGTATTAACTACTGGGAAATCCCCTTGATGGCTGCTAAAGAGTAGTCAAGGTAAGATGGAGTCAATGATGCCATTGATAATGCAGGAGCTGGGCTGCCAGGTTGTGCATGTATGTCTGAAGAGAGAATCAGTGGACCCAATTCTACACAGGATCAGCCACCTCTGAGAGGTGACGGAGGGGAAACACTTGCCCTGAATGTGAGGGATTGGGGAGATTTACTCTTAGCCCTGGTCTACATTAGGGAGTTTTTTCAAAATCATAAGCGGAGCGTCCATTTTACGATTTCAAAATAAGGGGCTGGTTATTTCAAATCTGTACTCCTGCTTTCCTCAGGGAATAACGCTTATTTCAAAATAGTTATTTCAAAATAGCATTAGTGTGGATGCCCCAGTGCTGCTATTTCAAAATAACTCCTCCCCAGAGTATTTTGAAGTAATACTTCCCAGTACTCCCTGGGGCTCTAAGTCAAGATAGCACATCCAAAATAATCTGCCTCGGACTAATTTCAAGGCTCTCCCACAGTGGGGACACGCTATTTCAATTTTGTTATTTGAAGTTATTATTTTGAATTTAGTTATTTTGAAATAATTTCCTAGTGTAGCTATGCCCATAGTGAGCTCCTTGGCCTACCCAAGCATCCATCCCCTGCCCCCAAGGGAATGCTGATTAGAAAACTCCAGGCAGTCTTACTTGTGGGGTTGTCCGGTCTGAGAGGCAAGACAACTCCACAACTGTGATTTTATAGCTGAACCCAGAAACCCTAGTTTTTGGCTTTAAGCAGAATTTTAGGAATTTTAAACAATGAAAACACTGTTTTTGAACTGAGCTGGACCTGCCATTGAGCTGTTAAGCTGTACATCAGATACCTGCAAAATAATGAGAAAATTACATTCACGTTTCTGTCTTGGCTCAGTTTGATATACAGGGGGTGAAGTACTGACTGCCTGGTACTTCTCCCAGCATCTCTCCATCAAGTCACATGGTACAATGTTATAATGCAAGTAAAACACTAGTTTCTGTCCATGGTACATGCATTCACATATGTGACACTATCTATGTCCTTTCAGCTGCCTTTGTCTATCATCATGCCTAGAGCTAAGCTTGTAACAAGAAAAAATCCCATTCCCCTTCCATCTGCTTCCTATATCCATGACCTAATATCTTTGGGCCAAATCCTTCTGTTCTTACTCATGGCAAAACTCCCATTGATTTTAAGGAAATTGGCTACTATAGAATTGAGCCCTTAGCAAAAGAGGAGATGTCTGATCCTATTCACCCCCATGCATGAAGTTCCACTTATGTCCCAGGGCCTCTTTTAAACTCTTGGCTTTGCCACTGAATTGGACAAATAACACCACCACACTTGGGGGAAATATTATCCATGTTTCTAGTTTTATATTAGCAATCATAACTAAGTTAATCCAATTCGCCTCTACTGCGCATACTGTTTTCTTGAAACCACCCCACTAAAGAGCAAAGTTAGAATGAAGCTAACTTCACTTCTGGAAAGACAGTAACAGATTTTTCCAGGTGAAATACACAGCAGCAAAATCTACCTCACAAACCTGGAACCAGGACCCCTGCCTCTGTATTTCATTTTGCCCAAGGCCTGAATGCCAGACTAAGGGCTGAAACAGGAGCTGTAAGTTCTTCACTGATTTGTATGGCGTGCTAGATACACACAATGAGGCTATGTCTACACTACCACCCTAGTTCAAACTAGGGTGGTTAATGTAGGCATTCGAAGTTGCAAATGAAGCCCGGGATTTAAATATCCTGGGCTTCATTTGCATCTTGCCGGGCTGGCGCCATTTTTAAATGCCCTTAGGTCGAACTCCTTGCCCGCGGCTACACACGGCACGGAGTAGGTAGTTCGAATTAGGATCTCTAATTCGAACTACTGTTACTCCTCCGAGGATCTCTCATTCGAACTACCTACTCCGTGCTGCGTGTAGCCGTGGGCACGGAGTTCGACCTAAGGGCATTTAAAAATGGCGCCCGCCTGGCAAGATGCAAATGAAGGCCGGGATATTTAAATCCCGGGCTTCATTTGCAACTTCGAATGCCTACATTAACCACCCTAGTTCGAACTAGGGTGGTAGTGTAGACATACCCTTACAGATTTGGTGATCAGCTTCAACTGGCTCCCACACTCTTCCATTACATCCCACACTAGTTAATCCTGGGCCCATACCACCTGCATAGACAAGCCCCCTCTCCACCACAAAAAAATTCAACCTGTGGTCTTCAACAATGGCATATCTAGGTATGGTAATTAGGGTGGGTCTGAATTTATATCAGGTGGACAGTGACCAGAGAGCTCGGGCCGGGCCCCTTTTGGGTTCTGAGGCCTCATGGCCCATTTCCTAGTCCAGCTACTCCCATCAGCTCTTGTGCAATACATAGTTCCCCACACCAGAGAAGCAGCAGCTGTAACAATATGGTTTTTCTGTAGCCATATCGGAAGGCCTAAACTTAAGCCTTCTTCTGTAGCCAGACTGAAAAACAGCAGCCATTAGCTGTAAAGCCTGGAGTCACATATTCACATTCCATCTAAATTGCATTAAAATAGTGTCACACTAGGCTGTGAGAAGGAGACCTTGTCCTAATGGCACCCACTGTCACCAGATAAAGAAACAGATATCAAGATGGGTAGAGAAAACTTAGTTAACAGCATTTCGTATGCCAAGAAACGGCTTATCAATAGTTGAGGTTGTAGAATCTTCATTCTATGACTATTGTCCTCAATTTCATATTGTTTGTCTGTGTGATCTGTCTGATTTGTAACTGTTTCTGTCTGCTGTATAATTAATTTTGCTAGGTGTAAATCACCTAAGGTGGTGGGGTATGATTGGTTAGGTAATTCTGTTACCGTATGATATGACTGGTTAGTAAAATTATACTAAAATAACTGGTTAAGGTTTAGCTAAGCAGGACTCAAGTTTCACTATATAAACTGGGGTCCAAGAAGAAGACCAGAAAAAGGAAAGAAGGAAAAGGGGAAAAGCAAGAAGAAGGAAGGAAGGAAGGAAGAAAGAAAAAGGAGGGAAGACCTGGAAGAAGAACTCACCTCCAAGAATCAGAGGGGTAGCTGTGTTAGTCTGAATCTGCATAAACAACGAGAAGTCCTATGGCACCTTATAGACTAACAAATTTATTGGAGCATAAGCTTTTGTGGGCAAAGATCCACTTCGTCAGATGCATGTAGTGGAAATTCCAGAGGCAGGTATAAATATACAGGCACATGAAATGAAAGGAGTACCAATTAAGAGGAAGACCAGAGATAACAAGGTCAATTCAGTCAGGGAGGATGTGGCCCACTTCTAGCAGCTGATGTGGAGGTGTGAACACCAAGAGAGGAGAAACTGCTTTTGTAGTTGGCTAGCCATTCACAGTCTTTGTTTAATCCTAAATTGATCATGTCAAATTTGCAAATGAATTATAGCTCTTCAGTTTCTCTTTGAAGTCTGTTTTTGAAGTTTTTTTGTTGCAGGATGGCTACTTTTAAATCTGCTACTCTGTGTCCAGGGAGATGGAAGTATTCTCCTACAGGTTTTTGTATGTTACCATTCCTGATATCTGATTTGTGTCCATTTATTCTTTTACGTAGGGACTGTCCAGTTTGGCCAACGTATATGGCAGAGGGGCATTGCTGACAATGATGGCATATTTTACATTGGTAGATGTGCAGGTGAATGAGCCCAGAGCTGCCAGGATTTCTCTGCACAACCATGATGTGCAGCAGCTAAGATCCAAAGAGACTGACCTTGCCTGACCAACAGGGGAAGTTTGCCTGCCTTTATCAGGATTGGTGAGCATGACACTATATGCTTAGCATATGTATTCTGCTTGTTTGGGAATTGTCAATAAATAGAGAATAAGAATATTACTGTGTAAGGCTCTTTCAGTGGCAAAAGATCCTGCAAACCCACAGGAAGTTTCGCCCTGAGCCCTAGGAATTGGGTAAGGGTGGGTGTTTAAATTAACAGGGTTGTACCTTGAGCCCTAGGCACTGGGTAAAGGTGTGTGTCCCTAAAGTGTGGAAGGGATAGAGAAGTTTGTGCAGGTAACACAGCTGTTCCTCTCTCTTCTATAAGCTGTCTGGTTCTGACTCCTGCTGCTGTTCTGGCTGCATGTCCCCTGCCCCCAATCTGCAGGATGGCTGTGTTCCTGCCAGTAGTGTGCACCAGCCAGTGGGAGACAGCCAGTGACTGATTGATCTGGAATATCTGGAAGGAGGGGAATATCATTCCAGTGAGCAAAGGTTCTCTGTTTCCTTGCCCAATTCCTGGAACAATCTACTGCTGCTACAGCTGTTGTTACAGAGAAAAGAGGAGGGTTCATACCCCTTTCCACACTCCATCCTGGGGCTTAGGTGTTGTGGAAGATTTTTCATTATGCCTCCATACCAAGGTTATTTTCATCACCATCACCAGTTTAATGCTCATTTTGCGGAAAAACCCCATTCAGCTGTTGTCCTAATCCATGTGTGCAAAGGTATTTTCAAAGTCTTGCTGACTATTGCAATCTGTGACTCTCATTAGAGAGCCAGGGTCAGGGGAATGTTTCCATTGATGATAATGGGAGGTGGCCTACGGCGTCAGGCTGTGAGAGTCATTCCAGAAGGAACGTAGTCACGATCAAAAATCGTTGTTAAAAAAAAAGTTAAGGATTAAAGTGTGCTTCAAGGGAGCCCAGCTAACTCCTCAGACAAATAGTGTACTTTGTTTACAGAAAGTATAAATCACTGGAAACTCCACACATTAGAAATAAACAGTCTGCACATTAACGTCTTGTACTGTAAAATTATGAGCAACTTCAGACAACAGTATCCAGGCTAATGTTTAGCCACAAAGGTGCCTTGCAAACATCTTAGATAGACATAGTATAGACCTTGCATGTAACAGTAACAGTATGGACAGTCCCAAGTATACCAGTGTTCTGGGTCAGGCCCTGTCATGGGGCAATTGCCCCACGCTGGCCAAAGGGATTAAAGCAGGCCAGAGGGAGCCTGTGCAGAGCCCTGTCTAATCAGGAAGAGGAATTTAAGGAGCCAATCAGGGTGTAGCTTGCTAGGGCAGCCCTGTATAAAAGGAACTGCCCAGGACGGAGTAAACAGTTGGGTCCTGACCAGAGTGGGTGCAGGATTAGTTCTCTCAAAAAAAGGCACCAGTGCTGGGCAGGCTCAGGGGAGCTAGAGAGGGAGGCTCCAGACCGATACCTGCCAGGCTTCTGGCCTTGCTACAAGGGCCAGGAGGATGCAAAAGGTCTCAGGGGAAGTAGCCCAGGGAACAAGGGGCAGTGAATGGGAGTAGAGGAGGGCAGGACAAGGCTGACACCAGCGGGTCCTTGGGTCAGGATCCAGGGTAGTGGGCAGGCCTGCCCCCCCCCTTCCTGCTTCCACCACACCTTGCCTCTACAGCTTGGCCAATATAGACTGTGGCTTGCTCCTGAGCCAGCGGGTCTAGGGTTGGAGGCCATAGTTGGCCACAGTGCCAATAGAAACTAAAGACTGACAATACAACCCCCAGAAGAGGGTGAGAGACCACTGGAATGGGCACTGCCAGAGGGCAGTGTCCTGAAGAGGATGCCACAGTCGGGAAGCAATGTGGGTCCAGACATGGAGCATGTACAGGGGAGACACCAGCCCAAAGGAGGTAGCCTGCTGATAAAAAGATTCATTCCCCAGAGTTTCCAGCAGGAGGTGCTGTAGCACTAAGTCCCGCTCCAAAAAATCATGAGTTTTGTTTTAAAATCATGAGATTGTTACCAAAATAATTTTTGGTTCCTTTTGATTTCTGAGACTTCAGGAAGCCCTCAAGTCATACTTCCAAGCTTTTCTCCTCAGCCAGGAAGGTTAAAAGTTGAATGGTCATAGAAGTCCAGGAGGTGATGGTCTAAGTAAATCACAGAGTATCATGAGACTCACAAAAATATCTCAAGAGTTACCAACACTATATAAATCTACTCCCTGGCAGGTATGTAAGAGTTTAACGTTTAAAATTTTAACTGATAGGCATGCTTATCCGTTTCTGTTTTGGTTAAACTCTTCCCTCCTCGTGTGTGCCAGAAGGTAGCTTGTATAGGTCACCTGCCACGTGGGGCGGCCTGGGACCCTGGACCTGGCCATGTGGAGCAGACAGGTGGGGGCCCCAGCCAGTCTGTCTCAGTCCAGTCAGGCTGGCAGGACCCTCCTCTAGCCCCAGCTGTGCTGAAATGACCCAGGCAGAGCAAGCAGTTAGCAGGTTAAATGTTAAAATTGTAGTTATTTCACTGGTTAACTAATTAAATGATTATTTATAACCCTACTCCCTGGAGATGCATACAGCCAACCACCTGCCACACCATGTGCTACCCATGTGCTGCTAGAATCCCATTAGAATCAGCACCTTTTGTACCACCAGTGGACTTTCTTCCTCAGAGAGCATGTCTACACTGTGTTTAAAAAAACCTTGGTATCCAGGCTCAGAGCCTGAGTCAGCGGACTCAGGTTCATGTAGATTGGACTGCAGGCCAAAACACTGCAATGGAGACATTTGGGCTGAGCTGGAGCTGGGGCTTTGAAACTCTTCCCACTGGTAGGGTCCCAGAGCCCAGGTTCCATCCCAGCCTGAATGTCTTCATTGCAATTTTACAGCCTAAGCATGACAAGCCTCAATCAGATGACCCAAACCAGCTTTTATTGCAGTATAGACCTAGGTATAGGTCTATACTGCAATATAAGCCTAGAGTTCAAACTCAGGCTTAAATCTAAACCCCTTCTAGCTACACACAAATTGCACTAACCCAGGCCTTAGACTCAATGTCCCTGGACTCCATGGGGGAGGAAGGTTCAAGCCTGAGTCAACCCGGGACCCAGGGTTCAAGCCTTATTGCTTTGCAGTGTAGATGCATCCCCACTATACTCATGCTCTGAGAGTATGCCAAAAGTATTCCACAGTCCCATGAGCTTGACTTTCTTTGTCCTCTGATAATCAAGTTTAGTGAATAGTAAAGTTCTCCCACAATGCACCAGAAATGAAGGGTTAGCATGGCAAAATGTGTAAAAGGCTGTAGGAAGTTTGGGATATGGGTGGTTGGAATTTGGATGCTCATACTGCAGTGTAGACACCGGAGCCCCAGGTTAGAACCCAGAGCTGCACAATTCCAAACCTAGAGTTAGAAATGAGAGTAGATGCTCAAGTCCTAGCTTAACAAACCCTGGATCTGCTAACACAAGTTCTATGAATGCTGGGCTTATTTTGCTGTGTAAACATAACCAGAGGTTCTTATGAAGAATCAAATGTAAACCATGTGTGAATCTGTCCTTCACATCTTTCATTAGTTTTACTTGGTTGTTTTATACTAAAATATACACAAGTAACCCAGTAACTATCCTGCTCTCATTGGATTGTTATGAAACAAACTTTAACAGGATGACAAAATTGAAAGCTATCATCCTCATAATCAACACCATTTTTCTAACAGCAATATCTTATAATGCTCCCTATTATAAACTATGTGGCTATGTCTACACTGGCACGATCTTGCGCCAGAGCTATGCAAAGGAGGCTAAGCGTGGAATATCACGGAGCCTCATTTGCATATCTAATGAGCCACCATTTTTGCGGAAGAGGCTCTTGCGCAAGAAGGAGCTGTCTACACTGCCCCTTCTTGCGCAAGAAAAACCCTCTTGCGCAATGCCGTTAAGCTGATTATTTTCAGGAATAACGGCATTGTGCAAGAGGGTTTTTCTTGCGCAAGAAGGGGCAGTGTTAACAGCTCCTTCTTGTGCAAGAGCCTCTTCCGCAAAAATGGCGGCTCGTTAGATATGCAAATGAGGCTCCGTGATATTCCACGCTTAGCCTCCTTTGCATAGCTCTGGCGCAAGATCGCGCCAGTGTAGACATAGCCTGTGTGTCTACTCTCAGAGTAAATTAAGACTCTTACCAGGCTTTTCACTCTTACTCTCTTGCACAAGCTAAAATAGATTCCACAAATATTTATGACCATAACTTCTTTCTTCCATTTCAGCACAGTAGGTAGTCCCACCAGCCCTATTCAGAAACTACCATTTAACTTATCCACATCCATGATTTGAATTTGTACTTCAGCAGAAAACTATGTAACACTATACACCAATAATTGAAACAGCAGTACTGCCCAAAGTAGCTATAGATGTACTAAACAATTTTAACAATCAATACATTGAATCAGATGCATTAAAATACCCATAATGCAGTGGGGTATTTGGGTATCGCAGTTGGTCAAATATATAAATATATATTAATATTGGTCTGGCTTTAACCAGGTGTGTGAAAGTCTCTGCTGGTGGGCTGGATCCAGACTTAGGACTTTTTTTTCGCTTTCCAGAAGTAAGTTATGAAAATAACCTTCCAAATGCAAACCAATGCAATGCTAGCTCTGTTGACACAACAGCTCTAAGAGACATGAGAACTCATCTCAGTGGAGTACTGCCTAATCATGGCCATTTGTGAGCCAAATTTTCAAATGACTTCATTGTGTAATTGTTTGCACAAAATGCAGCCCCTGTATACAAGTCATGGGAATCTAGTCTGTGTGGGCCACTGCACAGTGGAATCACATCAATGTCTGCTGCTTATCAGCCCTGTCACACACCAGCAAAGAAGGTTGGTTTGTGGGTAGGTGGAGATGAGTGGGAAGGGTAAATCTTTTCCTATACAGTGGGATTATGCCCTAAATTAGCCACTGCATTTTTCCTGGGGTAACAGAACACAATATCACCCAACTACAGTACCTCTTTCTTAGGTACATGTGCCCTGTTTCTATATTATCTCATAGTACCTCATAACCTTTTTGTAAGTGATGTTCTTATCCTATCAACAATCATATGCCCTAAACCACCCACCACTCACACATGAGGACCTGAGGAAAAGGCATTTAGGCACCTGTCATCGAAATCAAGGTTTTTAGGCACCTACATATCCTGCTTAACATTGCACAGGAGTTGTAGCAGAGTAGGACCTGAATGTAGATTTCTCATGTCCGAGAGTAATGGCCTGACCACTGGCTTGCCTCTCTTTCTAAATACCTCTCTCAAACATTGTAAATTGGGCTTTTAGTTTGACTCACTTTTTTCCCTTTGTTTTAACTCTTTTGCAGAACAGAAGTGGAGGAAAAAAGGCTGAGAAGCCAGACAGGCTTAAATTCTCCACTTCCACATTACTTGAATTCATTAATGCCAGTGATGTAAACACCAGCAGTCCTCAATGAAGGCAACTAATATATATTTAAACTCTAGCATCATTCCCTGATTTAAAACTAAACGGCTTATATTAAATAAGCGGTAAAACATGTACTCTCTTTTTTTATCTTCCTCACTAAATGTTTCCTGGCAAAGTGACAGCGAAAGCATTATACATTGTGGCAATATGGCTTTTACATGGTGAAATGACTGCTCAGAGCCATGCTACAGTACATATTTGTATGAAAAGAGACTCTATTCTGAATTAGCGGCACATATTCAGTAACAGTGGGAAACTGGAGAAGAGTTTAATAAAAAACTGCATAGGCTTTGGTCATTCTCGTGTGGGAAATTGTGCTTGAAATTGTGTACTATAGGACATGGCTTTAATCATAGCTCTTTCAGGCATCCACATTGTAAAAACTACCTTGTGATAGTAGTGGTGGTGGTGGTGGGAATGGCTATACAGCCTTGAACATTATTCTGTGCACAGAATTTTTTAAATGAAATCAGTCACTCACTTTTTAACTTTCGAGTGCTCAAACACCCTGGTGATGAACATAGTATAACCACCTGGATAGTGAGATTACACAGAAGAACAGACAGACAGGACATATTTTGCAGGGGACTTGTGTATGTGTAAAACTGTGCAGATGCCTTAACCCAGAGATAATCAGACCATGGCAATTTTTCCTTAATGAAATTCTTATCTAATTCATCAAATGATGGAAATCAAAGGTACTGAAGACAGACCCTAAAACTCAACTATGACAAAGTGCAAATGCGAATGAAAAAGTGTTTCTTGACTCTACACCTATATGCAACCAGAAAAAAACATAAGCCCCAGTGGATATATCTGTCACAAATTATGGGCACCTCACCCAATGAAGGGAACTGAAACAATCTTTGCGTTTATTCCATTTGTGTCCCCTAACTTATAAATATTACCACGGTCTTGTCTTGGTTGTATCTCAGCAAAGTAGCCCTCACCCATCCTCCAACATAAATGACTGGGCAAAAGAAGGACCAGTCCAATGAATATACATTGAAGATGGGCTTGGTAGAAAGAGTTTTTATAAAGACCTTGTCATCAGAATTTATATTTCTCAGATACTTGTTTCATAATGTTAGCATGGTCATCATGAGTGCTAGGATTTGGTTGAATGAGACAGATGGTCACATCTTTGCTGAGTACAGATGCTTTCAGGGTTAGAGTAATCAGAGTATATTGACATACAGGAACTATCTTCACAGGAAAAAGAGTAGGAAACTTCATTTTTAAGCTGAGGGTGAGGAGTCTGTGGAAGACAGCTACAGCTTTATAATAATGATGCCTGTTTTTTTAAAAAAAAGAGGAGCATCCCTCTGTATCAAGGGAAGTCAAATTAGCTTGTAATTACTGCACAGTGAGGTATCTGCTAGTGCCACAGCTTCGGAGTTGAGACAATGTTCTGTTATTTATATGAAGATGTCTTAATAGTCCCTGCCCTGGAGGGAAAATGTAACAACTGTTGAAGGAGAGCAATAAATAGACTGCTTATTGTATTGGCTGCTTGAGGGAGAATCCTTCCTCACATTTTAATGAAGGGTGGCTTATTTTTAATTTGCAAAGGCCATAATAAAGTGAGGGCAATATAAATGGAGGACTGAGACATAATATTTGATACTGAAGAAAAATCTGTGTTTTTAACACATTGAAGAAATTGTTCAGCAACAGATCATCCATGCAAAAATATGACCCTTGTCATGCTGCCAAGTTCAGAGTGATTTGTTGAGTAAATGCCAGTTGAGTTAATTAAGACTGCATTGATTACTAAGGACATTCTTTGCATTCAGATCTAAATATGGATACACCTCCAAAAGTCTTCCCCTTGGAACCTGTGAAATACAAAATTTGAGACCTAATTTTGATTTAGGCTTTAATGAAGAGGCAAATTCTGCCAATCCAAAATGTTATACAAGACTCATGTGAGGTAGCCCTTGTGAGACAATTACATCTACCACTTCTATCCATTCCAACTTTTTAAAGGCTTTCCCTGGGGAAGCCTTATATCTCTTGACGGATTTTCATTATGCTGATAGGTTCAGAAATGCCTCCAGCTTGAAAATCTCACATGCTTAATGTTTACAGGAGTAGCTTGAACTTGGTTACATTGATTTGTGCACTAATATTTTAATAATTAAAGAGACAACATTCGGATTGATTGTGCAGTAGAAACTGTTTAATGTGATAGTGAGTAGTCCTTTCTGGCACTTGGCTATAAGGAATTGGTCGGATGCTTTAATCTGTAGATTTTCAGATATTAGGTTAGGTTTAGGGTTAGGTTATAGTTTTTCAATGTGTGTGTGAGAAATAGAAATAGAAATAGAAATAGAAATGGTGGTATCACAACCTTTCTCCAGACTACATCTAAGATCAGATTGCGGAGTTTGGTTTTATTACCAAACCAACTCAAACTGAAGATAACAAACATCAGCCTAACCTGCCTTAATTGCCCTACAGCATCTATCTTAGGACCCTTTATATTCAGGGTAGTGTGCATCGAGCCATGCCTCTTGAGAGGGTGTCTTCACTCCAGTGTTAGCTCGAGCTACAACTTGAGTGTTACCCTGTTATCTAATTTCTGTTGACAAACAAGTGATGAGGCCACAGTGGCAAAATGATGGCAGACACATGCATGGAATAAGTGACAGGCTGCAACTCTTATTCAATTTAATTCAGGGGAGGGAACCACCCATTCCTCATAATCTCTTATACCAGGCTCTAGTGCAGGAGTTACAGTGCTCCTTACCATATAACTTGTAGGGTTACCAAGCTCTTTATCATGTAAGCCATAACGCAGGGTAGGCTCTTCTCAGTCTACCTCCAGGACTCAGTGCTCTCTCAGTCCTAGCACTCTCCCCCCAGCAAGGAGTGAGCCAGGATGGGGACCCTTGCCCTACCCCATGAACCCAAAGTTCAACACCAAAATCCCAGGTATTTTACTCATTTTAGTCTCAGCACTGGAAACCATCTGCGTGTTGTGTGAATTTACACCTCCATCCCAGTGCCTTAGTTAGGTACTAAGCATGCTCCTATTTACACCACTATGGTTTGCAGGTGCTGCCCTGAGAGGAAAAAAACCTTCCTGGTATTGTGCCATTTGTCTCATGTCAGAAAACAATCTCTCCTGGCCCCCAAACAGGCACTCGGCTAAACCCACAGGATCTGTCAGGCTGGGCTTCCCACCACCACAAGGTATGGTAGGTTGGGTTGCAGGAAAGGAGCCAGAAGGACTTGGGTATTAATTATAGTAAGCATTAATATTTGTTTAACCTGGACTATATATTAATAAAGTTATTTGTGTGGGAGAGACATCTGTCTAACATACATATAGTAGCTTCAGGGGGTAGCCGAGTTAGTTTGTACAGGATAAACTTAAAAAACAACAAATGGTCTGATAGCACTTTATAGACTAACAAAACATGTGGATGGTATTGTGAGCTTTCGTGGGCACAGCCCACTTCTTCAAAACTTCAGTCATCTGAAGAAGTGGGCTGTAAAGCTCATGATACCATCCACATGTTTTGTTAGTCTATAAAGTGCTACCAGACCATTTGTTGTTTTTTAAGTTTATACAATGGTTTGTGAAAATGCTAGAGCAAATTCTCCTCTCAGTTGCACAGCAAGTTGCATTGCATTGCATCTGTCACACTTGTACATTTTGTAGAGTGCTCAGATGAAATGTGTTTTTTAAATGGAAAATGCAGCTAACACAGTTATTATTTAGTTATAGGAAATAAGGTAGACTTTCATGATTGGCACCTTTCATTGGGATGTACCACAATGCTTAAAGTGTGAAATTTGAAAAAGGCACTTACTTTCTCTAAAAAATTAGGTTTAAACAGGTAGAGTTATGAAGCAGAAAAATTTAGTATTTCAAAGGTGAGTGATTCCTATCCTTAGATCTGCTTTTGTACTTTATAAGTCTGAACCAATAATTATCTTCTAGAGATACAATAGAACATAAACTAAGATAATGTGGTCTGTATCGTCAACCATTCTTTATCTATCTTTGTGTAACAATTTTATCATTTGATCAAATAATAGCAGATTTCAAAATATGTCATTCAGGTATCCCCAGTTTATCTATAATGATTTTCCTCTTGTCAGCTCATTTCGTGAACCTTTGCTGAATCTGGTTTCAATGGTACTATAAACAATCATCATTGCATTGTAAAACTGGAAACTCTCTACTAAAATAGTGTTTTGATCTGGGTTGCCATAGTAATAAGTCTGTGCTCCCCTCTTTGGAGGCCTTGTTATATGAAGTATCTGTGATTTGCTCAGAATGGCCCCAGTTCATCTGTCAAAATGGGTTTTTCCTTTTTTAAAATAATGATCTAGAAAATCCCATAGTGGCAACAAATATTTTACAGCCATAACGAGAAACATTGTATCACTCAAGCTTTGTAAATCTATGCCATTATTGCATTAGAATAAATCACTTTCCTTAGGTATATTAGAAATATGCAATTCTAATTTTAGTGTGAATTCAACAGGGGGTATTTATTTTTTATGTAAAGAGAATTATTAACTTTGACTTCAAAAATACATCACATGTCAGTTCATGTTTAGAGGCCCTTGAGCAAAAGGGAAAAAATGAAATTCTTTCTTATTTCTATCAAAATACTGTAAATATCCAGACAGTTTCAGATTTAGTTGCTCTATTCTAATCGTAAGTGCTGATTTCTATAATGAGATCAAATATTACAGTACATTTTAGAACTGCATGTTCAGATAAGTGATATTCAGATTATTTACTTGTAAAATATTAGAAATCCTGAAAATTCATCAGTGTCACCATGACAAAATATCACTGAGCATTATTTTAAATAAAAATGTTCCAGTCAGTCACAGTAATTTGATACATGAACTATGGTATTTCTGCCTTCAGGAACAAGAGTAAACAAACACTATATCAACAAGCCAGTGACAGATTCCACAGAAAGAAGTGAGGAATAAGATCATATTTCATCTAAGACAAATAGTTAAGTTGGTTACTTTATGTAAGTCACTACCAGCTACAGGGTTGTTTTATGTAACTCGCTGCCAGCTACAGCCTCATAATACCTGACATGGGAATATTAAAATCATCAGTGGGAGAAAGTACGGAGAGAATCCATCTGTATTCAATGAATTCTAATTAAAAAGTAATTACTGTACAATGAGGAATCTGCCAGCTCTATTCCCCTCCCACTCCCCCTCCATGCACACAGCATTAATTGACTGCTTTTTGTATCTTGCTAAACAATCAAAAGGCAAGCAGCAAGCCATATGCACATTTCCTTACATTTTTCAGGTGGCTTAGTTCTAAGTAGCTCCAGATCATGGGAAGTCTTCTTCGTAAATAGTTTTATATCATTTTGCCAACTGTAGTCCCAGTAGACACTGTGGGGGCAGAGGTGCTACACATCTTCTGTTATAATTGACCTGGGCTTTGAGATTTCTCTGTCATGATGTATCCCAGAATGTTGCATGATGGGAAGAAACTTGTTATTCCTCCAGCAGTGCCAAATGGACAAGATCAAGTAGGCCTGGGACTAGAAAAAAAGGAAGAAATATTGACAGATAAGTAACCACTCCAGTAAATGACAGATAGGCACAGGAACTTTGGCTTCCTGAGAGTTCAGATATAATCTATTAACCTTAAAACATCTCTGTCCAAGTTTAATGGATTAAAAATGGCAGAACTGTGATGCTTAATTAAAGTCACTAGCCTGCATTGATATTTCTACTTGCAAATGAACACTATATCAACATAAAATGCTTTTTCGGTGGCTACTAATCCAAATTCATATCTGTAATGTAGATAAAGAACATTAAACCAGTCCTCCAAACAGCTGTTATTTTTCATGCCATTGTGAGTGGCATAAAAACACTTTGTTTGGTGAGTTTTTGTATGGGAGCGTCTACACTGCACCATAACTCAAAATAAGATACGCAATTTGAGCACACAAATTGTGTATCTTATTTCAATGCTATTTTGAAATAGCTTATTTTGTCACTTGGCGCTGTCTACACAGCACCAAATTTCAAAATAAAGAGCTATTCCAAAATGTCCCTTACTCCTCATAGAATGAGGTTTACAGGGATGTCAGAATAGCAAGCCCAAAATAACAGGCTTGCTGTGAAGATGCAGGATAGCTATTTCGGGGTACTCCGATATCTCGAAATAGCGTTGCAGTGTAACTTTATCAATAGTCAGGGTTACACTGGGACAAACTGGGGTCAAAAAGGGTTGTGCTGGAGTAAAACCGAGCAGAATTTGGCATGCTAGCTCCAAGATACATACATCAAGCTAAATGTGACAGTGGATTATTCGGTAATAAAAATATATTTCTATTACAATAGAGCCCATAAGCCCAAATTGGGGTCAGAATTGGCTAGCCACTGTATATAAACACATATAAAGATGTGGTCCCAGTCCTGAAAAGCTTACAGCCTAAGATGATAAGTGACATTGGAAGCATGATGGCAGAGGGATACAATTAAATACAGACAGTACTCATTTTAGGGGGTCATTGGAAGTGACACCTATATTTACGTGGCTATATAAAGGATTCTTCTGACTTTTACTTTGAGAAACTCTTTCCTTTCCATTGGCTTCAGCAGACCTTTGGATATTCATCAAGGGAAATCTCTTTGGGCTATGGAATTACCTTTTCTTTGTCCCATGAAATTCCACCTACCGTTAGCTGAGATTTAAACTGCTGAACATGGCTGTCTCCTTTCTCACACTTACATTCTGCAATAAAATGTTGGCAGCCTGCTAAAATCAATGAACACTGTGAGGCCAAGTTCATGGCATCACCAAAGAAGCATCACACACAGTACTGGACACACTAGGGAGCTGCCAGAACAGCTGTCATGGAGAGATGATGTGGGACAGAGATCTGGACTGGGCTCCCATCAGCCTGAAAAACCCAAGACCCAGAATATAGCCCCAGTGGCCCATTAACACTCTCATTACAGGGGCACTATGAGAGACAGGAACTCCCCTCAGAAACCATGCAAAGAGAGTGAGAGAGCCTGGATTTCCTGCAGTCATCCTCCAGATTTAGCAGATATGGACATGTGCACACAGTCTTCCTTTAAGAACAATACATGGTGCCAGAGCTTCCCCTACTCTGGGAATGGGAGAAAGAGAGTGACCAGCAATTCATTCCCTTCTCTGGGAAAACAGACGTGTTCTCCTACTAGATGACCTGGTTCATTCTCTAGCTCAGGTAATCATGCTGTGTGCTGCTACTAACAGGTCAGCGTTCAAAATATCTGAAAATTCTTGAGCAAGATGGGGGAGGTGGATTTACACTGCTGGAAGGGGTGGGGCCTCAGGCAGAAGGGGTGGGGCTGGAGCAGTCAGCCCTCACCACCACCCAGAGTGCTATAGCCCCCTTCTTCCCCCCGCCAGCCCTCAGAGCTGCCCAGAGAGCACTGCCCAGCACTCCAGTGATGATTTAAAGGTCCCAGGGCTCCGGCAGCCACTGCTGCCACAGTAATGGCTGTGGTGTCCAGGAGTCCCAGTCCCTTCTGAATCGCTCAGCCCCAGGGCAGTTGCCCTTTTTTCATCCCCTGTTGGTGGGCCTGGCCACTTTACATTGGCCCTTTTGTACATGTTCATTATGACACAGTCTTTAACTACATACTCACATCCTATTTTTTCCATAGAAGTCCTGCCTCATTCCATTTACACAGAGGACATGCCCTGGGTCAGAACTGAGGCTATTTGGACCAGTCTAAATCGGGCCCACCCACTTAAATTAACATCAAGCACATAAGTCTGTTTGGATTTAACTGTCGTAAATAATGTTGTATTGTCTGCAAACGTAGCCTTTCATTATTCACCCCCCATTCCAGAGTATTTATGAATATATTTAACAGCACAGGTCCCAGTATAGCTCCATGGGCAACAGTATTGCTCACCTCCCTCAGTTGTGAACACTGACCACTCAGTCCTACCGTTTGCTTCCTATCTTTCAGTAAGTGACTTATCTATGAGAAGACTGCCTCACTGATCCCAGGACTACTTACTTTCCTTTAAAGCCTGTAATTTTTAAAAAGGTCTCCTCTGGGCCTCCTTTTAAAAATCAATATTATATTAGCTACTTTCCATTCATACAAGATAGAGCCTGATTGCAGTAACAGGTTACACACCACTGTTAACTGTTCTGCAATTTCATATCAGAGTTCCTTCAGAACTCTTGGATGAATACCAACTTGTCCTGGTGACTTATTATTTATTTTGTCAATTTATTCTAAACCATCTTCTACTGATAGATCACTTTTAGACCCAAAAAGAATTCTTCCATCACCATAGTGCTGTTTACACTGGAGATTAGGCTGGTTTAACTACGCTGTTCGCTGGTGTAGAGTTTGCACACCCCTGAGCGATGTAGTTAAGCCAACTTAATTGTTGAGAGTAGACCAGGCCTAAGTCTCAATTTTCTATGGAAGCTAAAAACAATCCAAGTTTCACTTTATCTGGTATATATTTGATTATACATATATATAATATTTGTCACATTTTCAAAACATTAAAATAGCTCTTTCAACCCAGAATTGTATTTGCTCCTGGTAATGCTGGGAATAGTTAGTGTGGTATGGATGGATTAAAAATCTGTATTTGGGTGGGCGGGCTTTATTTAATACATACCCATTAATTATTTTTGAGCCATTTTGGTCCTCTCTTCAAAAGATATCCACTGTTTTATCACATCATTATGTATGTGGGGTTAGGCTGATTTTGCACATGGAACACCAGACTGGTGGAATGTAGACTATGTTGCTACTTATTGCTACATTGCTTGTTTTCTGACAACCTATGTCTGACATTTTGACAACACTGTGGGAATTTTAATCCACGGAATAAATTTAAGAACAAATTCTGCTCTGCCTCCTAATATCAATGGACTTTTATGTGGTACAAGTCAAGAGAGAATTTGGCCTTTATGAATCCCTTCACATTATTTATTTCTCAGAATCTCCTTTAAATGAGATTGCCAGCATTTGTCTGCACCTGAAACAAAAGGGCACTCTTTGTTTCATTCTGAAAATGAAACATGTTAGAATTTCCACCGTGAGGCCTTCTAAAATTAGAACTGGACTTTAAAAGTTGAAATGTTGAAATTTTCCACTCAATAGAAATTCTAAATAATTTTTATCTGGAAATACTAAAATGTTTTGTTTTTACATGTTCCATTAAAATGAAACATTTCAGCATTCTTGAAACAGAAATAACTCCTTTGGTTTGATTTGCTGAACCACATTTCACTAGAGACCAGAGAGAAAGAGGAGGGAGGAGGGAAGGCTGGAAGCAAGGACCAAAATCTGTCCCAGCCTTCCCTTGAAGACCGACCTCTGCCCTGCTGCTGCATCACCTCCTGGGTAAGAGGCCTGGCCCCTTTAAGACTAAGAACATTCAGCTGCAGGTGTTTCCTGCAGCCATTGTCGGGGAGGGCTTAAATCCAGGAGGTTGTCACTGGCAGCAGGTTATGCTGAAGGGGCGGGCCAAAGGGTGTTGCCCTTTGGGGGGGGGGCCCTTCGGTGCAGACAGAGGGCAAGTGTATGCTACACTGTGGTGGTGATTTGTTGTGTGTGGTATAGTTTGATTTTGGTTTTGTGTTTCTTTTTGTTTGTGCTGGTGAGAGCAGCATATTTGTTATTTGTGTGGTGGCCTATTCGGTGCTTGGTGAGAGCTGGGAGGGCAGAAGAGGGTTCTTGGTGAGAGAAGGTTCCCTCCACCTGCCCATATGAAGATCAAGGAAGGAGGGTGATGTTGTGGGGGGGGGGGTTCCTCTCATTATTATGCATTGGGGAACAGGCTAGGTGGCTAATGGGGAGAGTTCAGATGGCATAGTGGGAGTTGTGATGGGAAAGGGGAGTTATGGTGGTGGTATCAAGGCCAGCTGAGAGGAATGAGGTTTAGGCAGTTATGGGCTATTCCTTGTTGTGGTCCTGCTCCAAGCCTCGATGACCCTGGGAACCATAACAGATGGCCGTCAGGCCTGACAGTGCTGTTGCTGAATGACAGGTTGGTATCCCACAAGACAACTATCATCCAGGATTAAATCCTGCATGAAGGGGCCAACCTGACCTGTATCACTCAGAGCTGGCTGGGAGTGGAGGGAAGTGTTGACCTCTCCCAATTGTGCCCAGCTGGATTTTTGGTCCAGCACCAGTCTTGGCTTGATGGTTGGGTAGAGGGGGTGGCAATTGTCTATCGGGATACCATCTCACTGGCCAGGGCCCTGGTCCAATGAAGTGCTAGAATTGGGTGTTTGTACCTGGTGTTGGGTGGCTGGGATAGGCTGGGTGTTGTGCTGGTGTATCGCCCACCTTGCTGCATGGTGGACATTCTGCACAAGCTGGCCAAGGTGGTCTCAGACATGGCATTGAGGACCCTGAGGCTTTTGGTCTTAGGATAATTTAATATTCACACCCAGGCTGTCCCGTCTGGTCCGTCTCGAGACTTCATGGCCACCATGACAATTTTGGGACTATCCCAAGAAATAACTGCCCCCATGCAGGTGGCAGGTCAGATGCTTGATCTGGTCTTTTGGACTAGGGGTGATAGAGATTTCCGGATAAGGGATGTGGTTACGCTCCCTTTGTCATGGACGGATCACTATCTGGTCAAGTTCAGACTATTTGCTGACCTTCCCCTCCACAGAGGGCTGATTAAGATGGTCTGCCCTCGGAGGCTGATGGATCTGGAGGTTGATCGATGGCTGAGGTCCCTGAGGGACTGTTCGGCTATTATGGCTAGTGATCCTGTTGATGCCCTGGTTGCTATATGGAACATCAAGGTAGCCCGGGCAGTTGACAGGATAGCTTCAAAGCACCTTCTTTGGGCCGGTTGAGGGGAGTTGGAGGTGACAAAATGGTCTGTACAATGGCTAGAGTGCTGCTGGAGGAGAACTCAAGCCAAGTCTGATCGATCGCAGGTGAATTGCAAGCCTATTCTGCAGCAATACTGATGGCGAAGAAAAGTTACTTCCCCACCTGCCTTGTGTCTGCACAGTGGCGTCCAGCAGAATTGTTTAGAATGGTGCAGGGCCTCTTACAGTCTGGCCCTCGTAATGAGATGGAGGAGCCCTTAGCAATCCACTGTGACTTGTTTGTGGCTTGTTATGTGTATTTTACAGATAAGATCACTTGCATCTAGTCCAACTTGGACTCTGGCTGTCATGTAAATGGGCTACGGAATGTGTCAAGCACATCCCCTAGTCTTTTTCCTTTGGATTGATTTCAGCTTTTGATGGGTTGGGTCCAGGGGATTGTTAATGCTTCTTTTATATCTGGGACAGTTCCCACCTCCTTGAAAGAGGCAATGGTAAAAATGTTCCTTAAGAAGCCTTCCCTGGACCCATGCGACTTGAATAGCTATCTCCCAGTCGCTAATATTCCCTTCCTGGGCAAGATACTCGAGTGAGCGATGGTGTTGCAACTCCAGGCTTTCTTAGAAGAAATGGTTTATCTGGATCCATTTCAGTCTGATTTCAGGCCTGGTTTTGGAACGGAAACTGCCTTGGGCACCCTCGTAGACAACCTATGCAAAGAGATAGACGGGGAGTGCGTCCCTGTTGATTCTCTTGGACCTCTGGTGGCTTTTGATACCATCAACCATGGTATCCTTCTGGAGCGCCTGGCAGAGTTGGGTATCGGAGGCACTGTGTTATGTTAGTTCCGGACACTTTCAGAAGGTGGAGGTAGGGGCTGCTGCTTGACCCCATGGCGACTGTGCTATGGGGTCCCACAAGGTTTTATCTTGTCCCCTATGCTGTTTAACATCTACATAAAACCTCTGGGGGAGAGGTCATAAGGAGATTTGAGGATGGTGCCATCAATATGCAGATGACACTCAACTCTACTTCTCTGTGACATTGGATCCAGGTGTGGCACTGACTAGTCTGAACCAGTGTCTGGAGGTGGTGATAGACTGGATGAGGTCAAATAAGCTGAAGCTGAATCCCGATAAGACCAAGGTCCTGTGGCCCAGCAAGCCAAATGACCAGGAATGTGGTGTGTTACCTGTTCTGGATGGGGGTTGCACTCCCCCTGAAGGAACAGGTGTGCAGCTTGGGAGTCCTCCCTGGACCCTTTTCTAGCATTTGAGAATCTGATTTTCTCAGTGCCCAGAAGTGCTTCTGGGCAGCTTTGGCTGATCTGCCAGCTGCGACCCTTCCTAAGTAAGAATGACCTGGCCATGGCGATTCATGCTCTTGTCACATCCCAATTGGACTGCTGCAGTGCACACTACGTGGGCTGACTTTGAAGAGTCTTCGGAAACTGCAACTGGTCCAGAATGTGGCTACTCGAGTTTTAACTAACACTCGCTAAATGGAACACATTATGCTGGTGCTCCGGCAGCTGCACTGGCTTCCAGCATGTTTCTGGGCACAATTCAAGGTCCTGGTTATGCCCTATCAAGCCCTAAATAGTTTGGGACTGGGGTACTTGAAGTACCGTTTCCTCCCGTATGTATCTGCCTGGGGATTAAGATCAGCTGGGGAAGCTCTGCTCTGTGTTCCTCCACTTATGGAGATAAGGCTGACATCTATGTGGAGCAGGGCCTTCTCAGCTTTCACTCCCAGGCTATGGAATTCCCTCCTCCAGGACATTCGCCTGGCACCAACGCTGGCACTGTTTCTGCACCAGTCTAAAGCCACCCCTTTTACCTGTGCTTTTATTGGTGCTTGAGTTTGTGAGTGTGTGTGTCACTCCTCCTCTCGGTGTGTCTTAGTAGCTTTTATAACCCCCTTGAGGTCTTTTATTTCACTTTTATATATATTGTGTTTTAAAATTTTGTAAGCAGCTTTGAATATTTTAAATAGAGAGAAGGGGGTAAATAAATAAATAAATAAATAAATAAACTATCCTTTCCTTTTGCATTATGGGAAACATAGGCTTCTAGGGAGCCTGATGCATAGGAGAGAATGGGAATAGGAACTACAGCTGCCATAAGGCAATGCACCATAAGGGAGCACAGTTTAATGTGGTTTTTAACTGATCCAAAGCTAGATATTTGGGTCACTTAAAAATCTGAATGTTCCGATTCAGGTCAGACGTGAAGTAAAATATTTAAGAGCAGATTAGATAAACACCTGTCAGAAATGGTGCTTGGTCCTCCTGTGAGTTCAGGGGGCTGAACCTGATGACCTCTTGAGGTCCCTTCCAGTTCCAGTTGTCTATGATTTTCTGATTTCATTTAGATTGATTTATTTTTGGCAAAACTAATTTTTTCTGATTTCGTAGAAACTGCGTTTTCTGTTGGAAAAATCTTCCAATGGAAAATTCCTACCAAACTCTACTGTCATTCCTGGCACATAAGAAGTTGGTTTCCAAATTGCACAAGGACAAGGGGACAGCTTTTGTTTTTGCTATGGAATGAGTAGTGTGATAGGAGTAGGGTGCAAGTACCAGGAATTTTACCCATCTTAAATCTACTTTTCTGCCCATATCATAAAGTCTTTCCCCCAATCATAAAATACAGAACATAATGGAAGAAATGTATCGACTTGCTTAATTCAAAACAGTCTATCTGAAGTATTTCTACAATAACTATTGGTTTCAATAATTTATAACTATGATCCAATACCTGACAAAATCATTCAGATAACTAGAGCAATGTGCACTTTAAGTTTAAAGTCAAGGTCTTCCTTACTCATTTTAATGACTTCTCTTGTGCACAAGATATTAATATTCCTGTGAGCAAACACTGCACTGACTCATTAATCAATAAGCACTGGCTCCTCTACATAATAACAATAGCTGTACCGGATAATTAACTTTTGTTCCATTGACTTTAGTTAGTACCTAAGCTCCAGTGGCTGACACAGGATAATATAAAGCTTTGCAACTGACAGGCTCCTTTAAATTTATTTAGGAAAAACTTCAATACCTACCGTTACAAATGAAAGATTTTATGTGCGTCCATCTGTCTGCTCATGGACAGTTCAAGATGATGATAATTGACAATAAATAAAAATGTCTGATAAAAATTGTAACACTCCAGTCAATCCAACCATTAAGTTGAAATTTTTTAGACCATTTACATTATCTAGTAGTTTAGCTGCAGGCAGAATGGCAATAGGTATGCACTAATAATTAAATGTTAATTCTAGACATTTGTGACAATTTCTCTGTCTGTAAAGCACTGGGAGGAATACACACAGGTTGTGTCTATACTAGCCTTTTTTTCACTAAAATTTCACAGTTTTACTCACAATGGTGCATCTCCATTGATGGTACCAAATGTAGGTATTGTTACTGAAAAGCAAAGTATCACCTAATCCTGCTCAGAGTAGGTCTTTCAAGAGTATCTGTCTCTAGTGAAGCTGCCTGAGGGGCAGCATCTATGGGAAATTTTGGGGAACATGTCATAATGTAGACAAAATCATATACTCCTTATTCCTTTGTTTTGATAAGTAGGTGGTGGGGCTGCTGCCAATACAGCCTCATTAGTAGAACTGAGTAGAGAATTGAAATTTTACTTCACAGAGCCTTTTGAGATTTCAGAATTGGTTTTCATTGCATTTTGGGGGGGAAAAGCCCAAAATTTGAAAATATACCCCAAAAAAAATTCATAAAAAATAATTTCAGATCAATAGGAATGTTTTTATTATTTTGATGTTAAAAGAATTATATCATAGTGTAATATAAAAATTAACACAGTGAAAAGAGAAAAATCATTTGAAAAGGAAAAGTCAAAACCTTTTCATTCAGAAATACTCCGTCCCCTTTTTTTCCTTCCAAAATCAATTTTTTTAATTGAAAACTGTTTCATCAAACTTTTCTAGCCACCTCTAGACAATAGGTTCCAGGATAGAACCTATCAAAAATAGACTAGGTCCTCTAGGAGAATTAGGCAGTTCATGCACGTTGCAGTTTTTAAAATCTATTGTTTGTATTTTTTAAACAATTAACTTTATGATTTTAAAAATACAGAACCCTTAGTTGGTGTAAGTCAGTTTAGTTCCATGATCAGCTGAGATCCCTGCTTTTACACCAAGGATCAGATCCTAGATCTGATGTAAATAATGCACACTAAACATAAATCTGAAAATAAACAGTTTGAGAAATGTAATTACTTTAAGTTTTAAAAACAAAGAAACCTACTGTATCTCTGTTATCCAAATTAAATGTTTCATATTAGGAATATCTTGATTAAATACTAACTCAAAAGCTGAAGCATTTGAAACCAAAGAGCATAGGGCAACCTGTTGGCAAGAGAAATCAGGCATTTTAGTCAGTAATTATTTGCATTGAACAATATTCTCCACTGCCAGAATAAAATAAACTTCAAGACAATGGCCCGTCAGCTTTTATATGGAAAGGAAAACATTCTTGTGTTCAAAATTGTGGAAATGTCAATATTTCAAAAGGTAGTTTTACGGTTCATTCAAGCACTGATAAGAAATCATTACACTTTTTAAGAATATTGACAATTGCAGAGAAGCATTTAATGGAGGGAAAGCCTTTTTTGCAGTTCGTTAGCTTGTGCATGTCTAATTGACTCTTCAAGACTCCTTTGCATGAGTCACTAAGCACAGTTTTACCAGGCTATTTTTATACCAATTATAAACAAACTTTTTTCTCTTCTAGAACTTTCTTGAGTCACCCCTATGAGTGCTGCTGAGCTACATAAGGATTGGGTTGAATTTGGGGAGCCTGTCAAAAAAAAAAAAGAGATAAAGTCATCCATTTTATTTGTGCCACAATATGCTGCAACCTGACATTGCTTAGTCTAATTATCAGTTTTGAAATACATAAGGCCTTCTGGAATCTGCACTTCAAATCTCTGGATGGATAGGATGGACTCATTCCTTTGTCCTTAGAAGTAATTAACTCTGTTGTGGGTTTTTAGATGAAATTCTAAAAACTGGGGTCGTCTTTGCTTTGCATGGGTAACAAAAATTACAAAGCAATAGTAGAAATTTGCACTACTTGCAATAGTAGAAATTTGGCCCAAAGTTGGCTGTATGGTTATTACATCCCATCTCAAAGATGGCTGCATTTCAGTGATGCTGGGCATGCATTCTTTTAATCTAGTCTTTCCTGAGACACAACTCCGATTCAGTCTGCAATATTTACAGAAAGAAATGCAGTATTTGGCTCATCCTAAAGCACTTGATAGTCTTGAGAATAAAATGAATTAAATCCACATCTGCAAAACACTATTATTACACAGACTTCTGAGGCTTTTACCCTATCATATACAATCAGCTACTAAGCTAATAGCAACTACAAAGGGAGGATAAAAGGGGAGTAAGGCTGGATTGTGTTACTAGCTGCAGGATTGGATGGACATGATCCAGAGCTTTGCATGCCTGCACAACCAGGAGGAGCTAGAGCCCCAAAAATGTCAGTACAATGGCCAGGCTGGGAAAAGATGCTTTGCTCAGAGTGACCAATGGATTTACACACCCAAAAGAAAGGGGAGAAAGTGCTCTAGGTGCCTTAATGTATGATAAGGTCCATGCTAGAGAGACTGTCAGGTGTCACGTATAGCACAGAGGGTAAGACAGGGTTTGGCATGAGATCTGGAGTAGGGTTCCTAGAGAAGACAACACTAGAAAGAGAAGACTGTGTCAGCCCCAGTCATCAGGCCTCTGAAGAATCCATTAACATTCCTGATGCCAATCTGCCAGTTCTCTCAACTAGAGGACACCTGGTGAGTAATCTCTAGGCCTCATAGACCATCCACAGCTTGCCCACACCGTGAGGGTTCTTAGGGACCTATGTACCCATAGACATGGAACTCCTGTCTCTATTGTAGAAGGACAGCACACCACAACCAGGAACAAATATGCCTTGGTAGCAGGAGAGAGATGGAGGGAGCAATGTAATGGGCTTCTATAGCCACCGGCTGGGCATAGGAAGCTGGAGGAATCAGAATTGAAATAAAGTGTTGAGGTGGGGTGGCTGGTGCCACAAGCTGTTGCGTCCTGCAAGGAAGGCAGATGTGACTGTGGTAGGGCTTTGACCACAATAAAATTTGGTGGATGTTTACACAGTGTGATCTCATCTCATCTGTTAGTATAATAAATGTTTAAAAACTTATCCATTTAATCCAGAGAAAGTTCAGTGCTATTGTGGATTAGGGATTTGATAGCAACAAATGTTCGTTGCACTGAAATATCATCCCTGATAGATAAATCTCTACCTCTGCCTATCTTTCTGTTTTGAATGTTTTCTGACAGAGAGCTTCTAATATTAGTGATGTGAGAGTCTGTGTGCCATAGGAGCCAACTATTTTAATACCAACATAGTCTCAATGTTCCTTTAAGATTCTATTATGGCTGGCACAAGTAGGAGATGCTATTACATAGAGTCTTCAAAGTTCTCCTCAGTGAGTGAGGACATGTTTATTCTTGGGAAGCCATGCTGTGTTGTTAATAGTTTAGATATACAAGTTTCTGTGTGGGGGCAACAGTCTGGGGAGAGGGAGCTGGGCAGGCAGCAGGAGAGACTTTCTGTCTTGGTCTCTCAGGGTATGTCTACACTACAGAGAATGATCGAAGCTGCCACTGTTGATCTTCCAGGGTTTGAATTCGCGGGCCTAGTTAAGACAGTTAATTCAGACTAAGAGGGGCTATCCGGTTGATGCCGGTAGTCCTGCCTCCACGAGGAGTAAGGGAAGTCGAAGGGAGAGTGTTCTCCCTTTGACTTCCTGCAGTATGGACAGCACCAAAAGTTGAGTTAAGGTATTTCTATTTCAGCTACTCAACTAATGTAGCTGAAGTTGCATATCTTAATTCAATCTTGTCCCATAGTATAGACCCTAACAGAGTAGGCCACTGAGGCAGAATTGTACTCTGGGAACAGGTAATTGGTATTGGACTGAAATTCCTGAAAAAGGGACTATCTGTGAAGTTGACTACCTCTGTTTCAGGAGTGCTATATACATGTAAATGAAACAAGTTACACTTAGATTATACCCAGAGTCTCTGATTTCTCCTCCAAAGCAATACCCCAGATATTTGTTACTGTTCTGTAGATGGGTGATGCTGGCAACAGAATAGGACACAGGTGTCAGAAAGAGGAACAGAAGTAACACTGATTTCACTGGGACTACTTATGGAATAAGGTGCTACTCAACATGAGTAAAGGTAGAGGAAGCTACTTCTAAATTAATCTTTCTGGACAACAAAAGTTATGTGCACCACAACCAGCTATGATGGGTGTGAATTGGCTTGATGGTGGAATTACTTTACATCAGAATGAACCATTATTTTATTTTAGATGATTTAAAGCCTGCAACTTAGAACAAAATGCCTTAGAATCAAAATATCCTGACTATTTCAGTTAATCCCTGCAAAACAGGACTGCAGACATTAATTTTTCATCTAGCTTACTGAACATATCACTAGTTACTTACAGTTTAATTTATATTTAATATAAAATTTGATACTGGAATATGGAACATGAAGTAGCATGTTATTTGTTCTGTATAAGACTAAGCTTTTAAAGAACTGTATTCTAGTCTAGAAATGGAATGAAAAAACGTAATAGGCTATGTCCAACATTAAATGTAATCAGGATACTCATTGAAACCCAGTTCATTTCAAACAAATAATCATTCAGTGACTGCAGACTCCCTTTCGTTGCTATTTGCCATGTGTTTAGTATTCATTAGAAGGGATTATGAGAACTCAATATTACTGCAGCATTTTCTTTTTGGGATCATTCAATAAAATCTCAATTTTTTTTAGGTAATCCAGATCTTAGTTTTTCTCCCTCTTTGCAAAATCAGCTTTTAGCTGCCTCCAGGCCTGACTAATTGCAAAGCTTTTCCTTCCTTTCCACATGACTTTCATTTTCTACACTTTACCCAGGTAATACATGGAAATTATTTTTTCAAAGTAAAACGTATTTTTTAAATTTATGTGTGTGCATAGGGAAAGGGGAGGAGATGGAAGACAGCCTCCTCTCCTATACAACAGGGCAAGCTGTCCACAATTAAAGTGTTATATGATTAGGGACATTTCCATGCTGTAACATAGAAAATATGTTTGTTTATTTATAAGTGTTAGACTCAGTGGTAAATATGCAATACTTAAGTTGTGTTTGACCACAGCATACATTTTATTAAACACAGGACCACAATATGAGTTTAAAATAAAAACCCACTGCTTTAAAAAGCCAATTAGAATCAGAAAGGGTTAAATTACTTCTTTCAACTTCCTACCTAGTATAGGCTTTTCCTACTGCACCACACAACAGCTGTGGGTCCCATGAGCCATGAAAGGGGAAGCAATCCATCCGCATCCCTACTACTATAATGGATTTGGCCTCTCACCCAAATTCCCCTGTCACTCTATCCCAGACAGGGGGGGCAGAGAAATAGGGGATCCCAGTATACACCAATCTATATATACCCACACACCTTCCTTGCTTAATATACCAGCCCCACAAAACACAGCCTAAAATACAATATCTAAAGTATTTTTTCATTATTATATTTAGATTCATGCTTCATGTGTCATAAGAAAAACATCCAGTTATAATTGTAAATTTTAAAGGTATAATTTAAAATGGTTAAACACTTCTTTTTTTTTTAGCAATCTGCTCGTAATATAATCATTAAATGAGAAATATTAAACTGGACATTTGACTTTATTGATCTCTTTTATGGACTAACAGTACATGGAGTAATTATCTGCCTAGACTAATTCACTGATAGACTACTTCATTGATTAGGTTCGCCATAGGACAGCTAGAACTGACAAACATCGGGTTCTTCTTCAACATTTATATTAGTTTGCACTAATTACTTTGACTGTTTCACTTAAGCAATTATGATAGCTAAAAAACTCCAGGCCAAATCCTCAGCTGGTGTAAATGAGTTTCTCTCAGCTGATGACAGAGGAGCAATGCTCATTTACATGAGCTGAAGATCTGGCCCTCAATATTTTAATAACTACAACATAAAACCCCAAAGTGACAGATAGGACAAACATTTATAAAATTTTCAAGAACTTTAGTTATGCAGTTGTACATGTAATACATATGCAATTGTGTTTCTAATGCATATGTCTTTAATATGGTTTAATTTGCAAATCAGATATTTTGCACATGCAGATAGACAGCTGTTCTAATTGGCCATTTGCACATACAATTACCTGACTTGCTTGTGTAGATGCAGTAACCATGCATGTAAATTAGGCACCCAAATTTTCCACACATAATTTCATGCGTAAGGTGCTTGAAAATCAAGCCCTAAGAACACTGGTGATGATTTATGATGAGCTTTCTCTCTTCCAAATAAACATTGCAATGTACTCCCACTACGATTGTTTGATGCATTGTGCTGCTATTTGTGGCATCTTTCAAAAGTAATATAAAATCAAGGTACTGAATACAGGAATTTCTTTAAAAATGAGGATGTGTCCTGTCCATGTTCCAAGGCTTGATCGTATTCTCCCACAGGCAAATCCAGGAGAGAGGAGCAGGCATGGGGGGGAAATATCATCAGGTTACCATGCATTACATTTCTTTCAGTTTCTTCCTTGGGGGGAAGATGATGTGGGAACCTGGGATTCAATCTTAAGACTTCGTGGATTGGTTGGGAGCTTCACTGGAGACCCAGGACTATCTACATGCAAAACGTAATGGAAAGAATAATAGATCAGTGTAATAACATAAATGACTTTGCAAAATAAAAACCTCAGGGAAAATGTAAGTTGAGCTCAGAAATGAAAGCTGTTCCTAATTAACTTTTCCATTTGTGGTTATTCTTCAGTTAACACAAGAACTCATCATAGGACAAATGCAACCCAAGAATGAATCACTGAACCATTTCTTCAATATATGAAACAAAAGCAATTTTTCTCATAACACCAGTTCTCTTGTCACAGTTATGTAAGTCTTCAGTGAGGCAAGGAAATGTAAACTTGTGTAAGATCACTTCTGTCCCTCTTAGAGTATTACGGGAAAAGTGAAGTGGTGCAGGAAGATATCTTGGTGTTCTGGATCTACCTTCTAGTAGGCACTAATAGATCCTTCTTGTGAAGACTACAATCAATTCTTTTGATCTTTAGCCAAATATCTAAAGAATACCCTCCAGAGACACCAGCAGCAAAAGCAGATGGTATCAAGAGCTTTTAGGACATGTGAAATGGCAACACCAAGAATGCTAATACTGCAAGTAGATTTTGCTGAGGCAGTTCCCTCACACTATTCTTGTCAACTAGTTACTCCATGTGTGCTATATGCTCACGGAGACTTCCCATTTGATGCAGAGTACACAGTTAAACAAAGTGCACAGTCTTCATTAAAATGAGCATTCATTAAAAAAGAGGAATTCCTATGTGTGTGTGTCAGATGAAATTGGCATTTGCCCCAAATCCATTTAGTTGCCAATGAACAGGCAAGTATTTGAGGGTTTATTTCTGAATACTGTATAGCTGGTGTAGAACATCCTTCTGCATATAAATGCCACAAGGAGAAAAGGTGGGTGCAAGCCAGAGCATAAAGTGAGATCGGAGCCAGAAAAGGGAAGTGTAAATTCTTGGTAAAAGAATGTTTAGCTTCCTTCATAAATAAATCTCTGCTGAACAGAATTCATTGTCACGTAATTAAAGTCTGTATAAAAGTGACATGGAAAAAATGAGAGCATTAATTTGTATCTCTAGTTTTCATTTGATTTTTGGCATTTTCTAAAAAAAGAGATAGTTTGTCATTCACTGCAATGTTCTACTATGTACTAGACTTATCTGCATTTCTGAAACCATAACTAGAGTAAGTCTTAGGTGTACTTCCTGAATGGAGCCGATATATTACCTGACTATCTAAAGAATTATCATCTTCTGTCTCATCTACATTTTTGTGGCATAATATAACCTCATCTGATTCAGTTTTGGCATGAGTTTTACATTGACATAATTCCCTGAACATTACTGGGATTATTCCTGATTTGGACTGGTATAACTGAAATGCAGAATCAAACCTTCGGAACTTATCATTATCATACTGCAGCTTTTATACTTTAAATCTTCTATTTTTAATTAAAAGATCTACACAAAAATAACACAGAACTGTCTTCAATTTTCAACCATTCACATTCCCATAGCCTTATTATTTATTTCTAAGGGCAGACTCCATGATGTTAATGAATACCCAGTATTCCTTGTTTTTCTGGGCTACATCCATACAGGATTGCCGCAATATACTGAGAGACCTCTAGAACAGTGTTCCTCAACCTTTTTTTATAAAGTACCCTTTTAAAAAAAAAATTATAAGTACCCCCAGTACCTACAGTTTTCAGACATACAAAATTTTTTTTCTAACTTTGCAACACATTTGTTTAAACAACTTAATCGTAGCCGGGCTGGAGATGAAATTTTTGGGTGTAAAAAGTACAAAAATAATAAAACACTGCAAAACTTAAAACAAAAATTCAGTTTTCTCCAAATTTCAGTTGTGTTGATGTACCCCCCCCCCGACTTCTCTCGAGTACCCCTAAGGGTACTCGTACCACTGGTTGAGAAACACTGCTCTAGAGAGAAATCCAGGTATTGTTGGAAGAGTTGTAGGCACCAGTAGATTTAATAGGTAGTATCCTTCTCTCTTGAGTCAATGCCGATTCAATACTACAGTTTCACAAATAACTGTTTCATTCCACCCCAAAAGTGATAAAAAAATTCCTAGTCAGACAGACAGACAAATCAGTTAGCAAAGTTTGAGCATGTCAGGTCTATCTAAATAAAATGCACCATATAAATATGAGATTGTCCTTACCTGCTTATGCATTTTGAACTAATTTATTGTTTTATATTTAATCTTTAGGAAAGAAACAGAAATAAATCACAGTAAGTCTGATTAATTAGTCCTGAATTCAGTATTAGCATTTTTAACCTGCCAAAACACAGGAAAACATGCAACAAAAAACATCTAATACTCCCCTCTCCTCATCAAGCAGATTTCCTCCCAGCAGAGATGTTTGGAAATATAAAAAACAAGGATTAGGACCATTACAGCTTCTAATGCATTTAAAAGTTAACAGTAGAAAGCAAAAACTTGCTCATACATCACTCATACTTCTGATCTCATTAACGTCAATGGGATGGCTCAAAGTGAGCAGAATTAGGCCCAGTTTATATACTGACATTAGGAAACAGAAGAATTACTGGAAAGAAATGTATGAAATTTCCCATCTATAGATTCTGAACCAAAGACAAAATCATGTTCACTCATGAAGACCCCCTGTGGCCATGAATTAAATAGATTTCATGGATGTCTACAGCCTTAGTTTTACATATACGAATTTAACTTTGCATCAGACTTTCCATCCATTCTACTGTTGTTCACACCACCTTGTTAAATATATTTCTTATTTGTTGGGAAAGGTGAGGGATGGTCTAAAAAAGCAAGCAATCTCAGGTTGCATAATGAATGCTATGCAAAATATTATTTGAAAATATTGTAATGTTGTTATATAATTCAATGGTGCATTATGTGTTCATGTTTGGTCAACACATCTTAAAGAATTTAAACCAGAAATAAAAAGGTTGAGAGACAATTATTAGTATTGTGGCAAGGTTACAATGAGGAGAACTGGAATGACTGTACCTAATTAATTATAGGGAGGAATAAGAGTGGGACCAAATAATGAATGGTCCAAGTAGATTAACTGAGAACTTCTATCTATCGTCTCTCATAACACAAGGACAAGAAGATGAAAGAAAGCCAATACTTTAAAACAACCCATGTAATTAACCTATAGAACTAGTTGCCACAAGACATCCTTACTGCTAAGACCTTACTAGTATTCCAAAAAGGATTGGACATTTGTATGGATAAGAACATTCACACTTTAGATAGAATCATGAAATTTATATAAAGGATTTGTATTATACTGTAAGGGGCAAACCTTCTAGTAACTAAGAGGGACATGTTATTCTATAATTGTTCATAATTGCATGGCCTCTCACACCTTTTTCTGAAGGCCTCTATTAGAGACAGATTACTAGACTAATCCTGTATGGTAGTGCCTATATTCCTACATTTCGGGTGTCAATATGTTCCACCTCCTTTTCAAGTATCTGTAATGTGGCCAGTTATTCCTTCTACTATTGCTAAGTGCAGGCTGTACAGGTCAAATAATACCATTATTTAGTTAGTTTGGGAGTCAGAGAGCACCATGGCATTCTGTCTGTGTTCAGTATCTTTAGTAAAAAATCTCATTTGTATTCATTATAACAGAGTCCTCTCTTTCCTCTAAACCTCCCCAGGCCTTGCCGTGGGTGGCCTGTGTTTGCTGGTCAGTTACCAAGTTGCAGTTAGGAGACAAGTTGGGGAGGGGAAGGGGATTTGGCAGGATCCAGGTCAGGCACCATGTTACAGACTGGAGGCAAGTAGCAGAGTCATGGACAAATCAGATTCTAGAGTTCACAGCAAGACAAAGTATAGAGCAGATGCAAAGAGGTGCCTGCGTCTGCTCAGACAGCTCCTCATGGTACCTTCCTGGCTTATATACCAGCAAAAGCCAATAAGCAGGCTGCTGTCCCACCACTGGCTGGTACTTCCTGGAATGTTCAGTTTCATAGGCTCCCCCAGAAGATGCCTGACCTGACCTTCCAATGGCAACATGAAAATGTTAGCAATTCAGCCTACTCATGGTCTCAGGCTCTTATATCACTCCCTCATCAGAGTAGTACCTGTCTGGGCTTGTCCATGTGGGAGAGTTTGAAAGTAGCATGTACAAAAGTGCAGCAGAGCTGCTGTGAGAATTCAGCCCTCAGGGCCACATTGGATGCAGCCAATTCCACTATAAGTCAGTTAGCTGGGATGAGGGGTACCAGAATCAGGGCTGTGGTGAAGGTCATCTTTAGCTGGTCAAATATGACCTGGCCTGCAAGCCAGTGAATCAAATAAACTACAAAGGTGGGAAGTCAGTGGGGCTATTTGTTCAGAGAAGATAAGGATGAATCAGCAATACAAAGTCACAAAACCCAGGAAGCACTGAAGTTCTCAGATGGTCTGTGACGTCGTCTGGGTGCAGATGGCTTCCACATTCTGAGGATCCATCTGAATGCCCTGCGTGGATATAATGCAACTGGCTAATGGCCCACTTCTTTAGTTTGGAGTACAAACCATATTTCCATAGTTTCTCCAGGATGGACTGGACATGACGACAATGCTTCTCAGGACTTGTAGAAAACACCATTATACCATCAGGACATATGGTCGTGGACTTGTCCAGGATATGCCTGAACACATCATTTATGAAGTGTAGCGGAGCATTGCTTAAGCCAAATGACGTTGCTAAATATTCAGAGTGCCCACTCATCCCCAGGCCTTATGTGCACTAACTTACATGCCTCCAAGACATCTAGTTTAGTGAAGAATCTGGCAGTCCCACAGAGTCCAGCAGTTCCAGGATGGAGGGCAGGAGGAATTGGTTATGAATAGTCATCTGATTCAGTGCACTATATTCTTGGTAGAAGTATGTATTGACCCATCCTTTTTTCACCCAGTGATGACTGGTGTCCCTGTTGGAGAGGTAGCCCTCAATTAAGCCCTTCACATGATTTTCATGTGCATACATGTGTGGCATCTCCTGCTCTAGTTCAGACATGGTGTATATCCATCCATATGGTGCTTTCGTCCTGAGTTGTAGGTCTACTGAACAGTTGCAGTCCCTGTGTGTGAGGATACTGAATCCCCTTTTTTTTTTCTTTTATACACATGAAGAAAATCTTGGACTTTCTGTGGTGGCTGCGGTTCTGATGTAGAGCCATTCCTTTCTGGTTATCCCCTGCTGCCTAAGGTCTTGCTTCTGGGGATCTTTGTCTTTGGGCTCCAAATGTGGGTCACCTGGGGGAAAGGTCAATTTGTTGATTGCAAGGTCTCTATAAATATGGGGAGGAGGAACTAATGTTCCTTTATCACTGGGAGATACAGACTATGCAGACTAAGAAATGCTGGAACTATCAGGAAGAATTAAAAATGGATCACATCAAAGCATATTATTTCCCGATGCCCTTCCACAAGGGTTTCTAAAGGGACAGTCTCTTGGATCACTGGTCCTAATTATAGGAGTGACTCATTGTCAAGTCCACCAACTCCAGTATCCACCAAGCAGGATATGTAGGGTTTAGGCTGCCTTAGCAGCCATAAAGATGGCAGTACCCCAAAGTGTGTCATTGCCAGTTGTGGTCAGGATTTACTTCACCTACTCCACGATCCTCAACATCAGCAATTGGAAATGTGGGGAGACACCCGTGGTTCCTACATTGGGTTCTACTAGAAAGCTGGTTCCAGAGCATGGAATGCCCGGGCTGTATCCCCCTATTGGGCCTACTCAGGAGATGAGAGCATCTCCTGGTGCCCCACAATAAAATTGATACTCAGCTGCTGTCAAAGTTCTTTATCCTCTGGGGTCAGATATCGGTGACACATGTCAACTTGAATGGGCTCATGACTCAGTTCTACAGACTTTGGCACAATGGGTAGGTGTAAGAGCATGTGGCCGCCCTTTATTCATGCTTGCACAGCTGAGAATTGATAAAGGCCTCTAGATAGGTGGGGTTTTCATTGCAGGCTAGCTCAGCTTTTACATCTTCACTGAGTCCCCAGCTGAACCGATTTAGTTGGTCTGCCTCAGTCCATTCAACATCAGTCACAAAGTCATCAGAAGCAAGTGGCATAAAAGGTAGCTGGTCCTTGCCCCAGCTAAGCTTCTGGAGGGCAGCCGTGATGTCTTAAAAGCCACACACAGAAACTGGAAATCAGCTTAAATGAAGGCTTGTTCCTGCATTCACTGCTCACTCCACTCCACTGATTTCAATGAGAAATGCAGGCTCAAGCCCTAACTGTGCCTTTTTGTAGTTTGGAATTCGCATCACAAAGTCTTCATCTGTAAATGTCCGTTTAAAACTTTTAGCGGGCATCAAAAATCATCACAAGCATCAAATATTTAAATCAATTATATGTTAATATTTGATAGGCCTAATGCAATCCAAAATGTGTTTGCAACAATAGGATTTGACTGCATTAATTACGTATTACTTTAATGATTAGTAATAATAATTATATCTTCAGAATGACATTAAGAAATGCAGGTGATATTAATTTTTCTAATTTAGCTTTTGAATGCTGGTAAAGGATAAGGACCAACTTGGCCATACTGGGTCATGGAAAATTCATCCTGAGAAGCTCATCATTGACAAGTGATGTACAAAATAAGAACAGTCCATCATACAATTTCTAGCCATGCAAAAACTCACTTTCTTATTATTGTTGAACACAGCAGAAACCTGCCTGCTCAATCTGAGCAACTGTTTCTCAATCAATAATTAAGTAACTTTAAGGTCCAGATCTATACAAAGTTATTGATATTTTCACTGAAAATGAATCAATATGAACAGGGTAAAGCATCTGAGTAAGCCTTTTTAATGGCTGTGTTTTAGCTGTAAGAAGTAAATTAATTGATTAGATGAATGACAAATATTGGACAACCAAAGGAAGTCTTTTCACACTTTCACAAACCTCCTAAGCCACCCATTTTAATTATTTTCTTTGCATTGTCTGTCTTTGCTTTATTCAATATATTTCAATAGAGTGTGCTAAATTTTCTTTCAGATATTAAATATAAGATTATTGGCCTTTTATTAAGGGTTTATAAACTGAGGTTCTAGTGGTAGGCATCATAAAAAGAAAGAAAGTTGAGGTCTTTCGACCAATCAAAAAATGAGGACATTTATGATATAGAGGCAGCAAGGAGGAGGGGAATGCGAGTGGTTGACTTGAGTACCTAATAAACCTAGGCTTATCAGGTAGTCGACTAATCGACTACTCCGTTACATCCCTAGTTTTTTTGCCTTCAGTTACCTGCTTTGTATACACCAATGCCAAGTCACAAGAGAAAAATGTAATTTTTTATGTGTAAACACAAGGCACCCATAGCTTTTGCAGGTTGACTGTAATTTTGGCCCTTTCGATGCAACCCAGGCAAAGGCTGACTCTGTGGGTGTCAAAAATCCTCAAGGTTTGTAAACTATGAAGGCCCAGATTCTCTCCCAAACTCTGACCTCTTCACAATGCAGAACCAAGGGGTCAGAAACGCAGTGGGCTGGATCACCCTCTCTGATGCTGCACTCAACATGAAAGAATCCCCAGCTAATGTAGTGTTTAAATAGGCACTTACTACACCCTGCCACCTGCAGTGCCAGGCATTTGGGCATGCCAGCGTGGGAAGAGAGTATGGCTGGAGGGCCTGTGAGCTCAAGTGATTCCCAGCCTGTTAGGAGCCATAGCCATTCAAAGTAGATTATAGCAGCTCAGAGGCTGCTCTATTCTATGTTGCAACCAATGTCAGAATTGGTCCCAGAATCTGACAGCCACATTTGGTTTCACTTTACCACACCATGTCTTCTTCAGCCAAGAAAATATTGGGTATGGTAGAAAATTGGGATGAAAAACTTCAACTCAGGAGATTGCTATCTGAATTCTTAGGAGCAGGTGAGTTACCTGT
This sequence comes from Pelochelys cantorii, assembly GCA_032595735.1. Taxonomy (NCBI): domain Eukaryota; kingdom Metazoa; phylum Chordata; order Testudines; family Trionychidae; genus Pelochelys; species Pelochelys cantorii. Next base: position 33,406,640 of record CM064334.1, read on the forward strand.
ACCACTGCCAGTTAGAACCAGGGAACTGCTATTTAAGATACAGCATCTCCCATTTTGGAATCAGCTTATATTTATGGACAATAGAGAAAGAGAGACAATATCAATGTGTAAAAGGAAGAGACTATACACTGCTTTCATGTTTATTAAGATATCTTAGCATGAGAATAAATGCTGCAATCTCGCCAGCCTTTTCTTCTCTCTCTTCTCTTGCCCTTTTTCCTTGTTTTTCAAGGTCACGGTTGTCACATTATTGGATTGTGAGGGGAGCAGCCGGGTCACTGCTGCACCTATGGGGGGGTATTCGCCCCAAGAGTGGTACAAAGGGGCCATGTGAGGGGTCAAACAAAAGCTTACTTTCTTTTGATTCTGTATCTGCTCTTCATATATCTGTATTATGTCTGTGTGTGGAGTTAGGAATCTGTAATCTGTATGGAGACTGGAAGTCTCTCTGAATGTGCTTGAGCACTGGGCAAAGTTCGGCCTATGGACATGCTAATTAGCGAGGCTATGTGGGACAATGGCACTCAATAAGCCAAGGACACACCTCAAGAATGAGGGCTGCCAGCCGGGAACACGGGGATAGGCCGCTGGCCAGGTGACCTGCTGCAGCCAAGAAGAGACCAGGAAGGAAGTATAAATATGCCATGTGGTCGACTCCATCTTGGTACTCAGCTTAGCACTTCATCCCAGAGGCAGCAGTGCAGGGATCGAAGAGCCGGAAGGAACTGTGGACCCATCCTGACCTAGGATGCGCAACAAGTACTTTTAAGCCAGCAGCTATAACATCTCTGCTAGAGCCTGCATCGAGAACTGGGAGATTCGATGCATGTAATGTATTATCCTTTAACAACCTCACTCTCATGCTTTTCTTTCTTGTAGCAATAAACCTTTAGATGTTAGATTCTAAAGGATTGGCTCAGAGTGATTTGTGGGTAAAGTCCAGAGGGTAAATTGACCAGGGATCTGTGGCTGGTTTCTTGGAACCGGACAGAACTTGTTCGGGATAGGTGAGATTGGATTCTAGACCCCTTACCTGTGTATGAGGCCCGGGGCCATCTGTGGCACAGATATTGCTGGGGTGTCGGAGGGGTTTTGCTCGTGAGGCTTCAGGCAGGCTCCTGAAGCGCTCTGTGGGACTGGTTTTTGGCCTGTTTGGAAAGGTCACCAGTCTGGGGGCTGTAAGGAGCCCCGAATTTGAGCAATTCTCCCTGAGCGGACGCCCTCCACTGTGCCCAGACCCGGCACAGTCCGTCACAATGGTTATTTTATCATAATGCAGTACTTTGTTTTATTGTGAAGGAGCATGTCGGATAAGTGTAAGAGTTGCACTGGCACTTTCAATGTACTCTGCTGTTGAATAGTGGTGTAAATCCTTGGACCATGACATTTGTCAGTGGTCCTGGTCTAATTCTCTCCTGCCCCAGAGCTGCAGTGCATCATTGTATACACTCATTTTTGGGAAAATATATTTTTTAAATTGTTAAATGGATGCACACTCACATCCTTAAAGGTTGAAACTCTATTTTTCCATCTGTCTCTGCCCTTTTTGGAATTGCATGTCTCCTGTGGTGCATAGTGCTGAAGTGTTCACTTATGTACGGGTGAAAAAAATAAATAAATACAAGCATGACTGTGTGACAGAATGGAAAATCTTGAACTTCAGAAGTGACCTCAAAATTGCACAAAACAATGGCAATATAGTGACAAATCCTGTTCTTAAATAATTATTAATCTGCTTTTTGTGCCTGTTTGATAATTAATTGCAGAGGGTGAAAAATACACATTTTAGTGTAAAATGGTTTTCCCTTTCCTTTTTAAATTATGATTCATCACTTTGAAATCCCATATCCCATTTTAGGCACTTACAATAAGACTAGTTTGGTTATTTAAAAACATATTTAATATTTATATAACAAAAGCTAACAATTCTTGATGTGTTTCAGTTTCAATCATAATCTTGCACTATGCTCTAGTTTTAAAGTGTTCTGCAGTTGTTGTTCAACAATATGGACAAAGAGCCTTTTGAAGGTCTATAGAGAAAAGACAGAGTTGATCTATGCCTATTGTCTTTATACCCATATAGATGCAAGTAATGTTCCTGAAATTAACAAAAGTATGTTGTTTCAAGGTAAAGCCTATATACTAATTATCCAACATTTTGTGTGTAGGACTGGATCAACTATTGTTTCACAAGCATCCAGCCCTATGAAAATAGCTGTTAATAAAATGTCAACTGAATCACAAAAGAGGGAAAGTCCAGATGAAAACTAGGTTGTTTCCAATTGTTCTTTGGATTTTCACCAGGCATGAAATCCGCTCACAATCCCCATTAAGGGCATGCAAGGGGAGATGAGGCAAATACAAGAATCCTTTATCCCAGCCCCTAACACAAACCTAGTTCTTCAGCTCAGTAGGAATTCAGAGCTGATGTGTATAGCGTATAAGTTAGGCACCTCATGCTTTGACTCTCTTAGACCGACTGATATCCTCCTAGAAATATGTGATACTGCATGCTGACAGACAGATTTTGTGTGCTGCTCCTTGCTCAGCCACCTGGGGTAGAGAGGTCTACAAGAATCCTTCCTCTGCCCTTTAGTGGCCATTTAACACCAGAGCCCTGTATAAGTCTCTGTAGTCCCTGCACTTTGGGAATGCAGGGTCTGCTTGGTCTTGCTGCCACGGAAGGACCAGGTGGCTGAAAATTAAGGGGTGCCCTGGTTGTTCCTCTCTAGTTGCCTGTGGAGTAGGGCCAGTGCACTAGTGTGTGTCTGAACAAGAACAACCCCTCATTCAAGAAGCCACACCAGGAGAGACGGGGCCTGCCCGAGGCACAATCTCTCTTGCCCTGACTGGCAGGCAAAAAAAGAACATTCTCTAAGCATGTTAATTCATTTGAGCTCGCCTTACACAATAGGAAGGCCCCCTCAGTGTGCCCACTCAGACACAGGTTAACGTGGTTTGAACTGTTTTGTCTAGGTCTACACTACAGAGTTTTTGCACAAAAACAGCCATTTTTGCACAAAAACTTGCAGAGCGTCCACATCTCAAGTGCATTTTTGCGCAAGTAAAACAAGTAAAACAAAAGAGCAGAGGGTGTTTTCCAGTATAGGTATTCCTCTTTCTACGAGAAATAACTCCTTTTTGCACAAGAGCTCTTGCGCAAAAAGGTGTGTGTGGCTGGGGAACAGGGATTTTTTGCGCAAAAAGAGGCAATTGAAAAAAGCCCAGGTGCCCTGGCGGCCATTCTGTATATAGCAATCAGAGTTTCCTTTCAAGAGCGCGTCCATGCAGTCTGGACCTTCTCTTTTGCAAAAAGCACATCGCTTTTTTGATGAGCTTTTGCAGTGTGTATGCTCTCTTGCACAAGAAGTTTTTGCAGAAGATCTCTTCTGCAAAAATCTTTTTGCGCAAGAAGCCTGTAGTTTAGACATAGCCTTAGGGAGGAGCAGCCCTGCCCTCTCCCATGCTTATGGCTACAGTGCCACAGAGCTAAATAGTGGCACAAGTAAAGAAATGGTAGGAACACGTGGGTACATCTACACTGGAGAGGAAAAAATCAAAGCTGCCACTGTCAATCTTCTAGGGTTTGAATTAGCAGTCTAGTTAAGACAGTTAATTCAAAGTTAATTCAATACCAGCTCCGGTCGATGCTGGTAACCTGCTTTCATGAGGAGTAAGGGAAGTCAAAGGGAGAGTGTTCTTCCTTCCACTTCCTGCAGTGTAGACAGTGCCAAAAGTTACTTTGAGTTAAGTTACTTTGACTGCAGCTATGCAATTAATGTAGCTGAAATTGCATATCTTAATTCAACTTTGTCCCATAGTGTAGACATACCCGGTGAGCTGAAGTTGTGGGGGGAACTTATATAGTAAGTTCCCCAGCCACACACACCTTTTTGCGCAAGAGCTGTAGTGCTTCAGTGTCGATGCTACCAGTACTGGCAGGAGGGGTTCTCCCTTTAGCTTTGGTAATTCACCTTCCTCAGAGGCAATAGCTACACTGATGGAAGAATTCTTCTGACAATCTAACTCTGTCTGCACCAGAGTGGATCAGGATTGGTAACAGGTTAAAAGATAGGAAACAAAGGGTAGGCATAAATGGTCTTTTTTTTCAAAATGGAGAGAGATAACTAGTGATATCCTTCGGGCCTGTTCTGGGACTAGTTCTATTCACCACATTTCCATAAATGATCTGGAAAAGGGGGTAAACAGTGAAATGGCAAAATTTGCAGATGATACAAAACTACTCAAGATAGTTAAGTCTGAGGCAGACTGCGAAGAGCTACAAAAGACTCTCACTAAACAGTGTGACTGGGCAATATGTTGATAAATGCAATGTAGTGCACATTGGAAAACATAATCCCAACTATACATATAAAATGACAGGGGTCTAAATTAGCTGAGATCTTGGAGTCATTGTGGATAGTTTTCTGAAAACATCTGCTCCATGTGCAGCAGCAGTCACAAAAGAGAACAGCATGTTAAGAAAGGGATAGATAAGAAGACAGAAAATATTATATTGCCTCCTATATAAAATTTATGGTCAGGCCACATTTTATGTGCAGATGCGATTGCCCCATCTAAAAAAAAGATATATTGGAATTGGAAAAGGTTCAGAAAAGAAGAACAAAAATGATTAGGGCTATGGAATGGCTTCTGTATGAAGAGAAATTAATAAGACTGGGACTTTTCATCTTGGAAAAGAGATGACTAAGGGGAGATACAATTGAGGTCTAGAAAATTATGACTGCTGTAGAGAAAGCATGTAAGGGAGTGCTATTTACTCCTTCTCATAACACAAAAAGTAGGGGGTCACCACATAAAATGAATAGGCAGCAGGTTTTAAACAAACAAAAGGAAGTATTTATTTGCATAATGCACAGTCAACCTGTGGAACTCTTTTCCAGAGGATGTTATGAAGGCCAAGACTATAACAGGGTTCAAAAAAGGACAAGTTCATGCAGTATAGGTTCATCAATGGGCAAGGAATGGTGTACCTAACCTCTGTGTGCCAGAAGCTGGGAATGGGGAACAGGGATGGGACATTTCATGATTACCTAGTCTGTTCCTTTCCTTCTAGGGCACCTTGCATTGGCCACTATCAGAAGATACGATCCAGAGCTAGGCCTGTCCCAATAATGCTGTGCTTATGTTCTATGTTCCTATGTATAGTGTTCAGAGATGTGGATTTTCATACCCCTGAGGCATATAGCTGGGTCAATCTAGCTTTTTTAGTGTAGTCCAAGCTATATACACTATGACATCAACCTGTTAATTGCTTTTCCTGCTCTACCTTTTCCTTATTCTTTCTGGCCCCTGAGGGTACATCTACACCGCAGCATTATTTTGGAATAAATGATTTACATAGCTGGAGTCACAAACCTTAAGACAATCTTCCGGGTCTAGTATAGACATGGCCTCAGTCATTCTTCCACACTGGGATGTTCTAGGAGAAGTGCATATTGTATTTTACAATATTCTTGGCTTGAACACTGGATCTTGGAAGGAGGAAAGCCTACAGCTCTTTGTTTATGAGAACAAAGTTCCAGTGATATATGTCTGCATAAGGCATAAACATGTTAAAAATGTCTAGTGTATTGTCAATCAACTAGCTAAGCAGTTTGCAAAAGCATGTAATGTATATCTATCTACACTCTTTTTTGCATGAAATAACTTTGTCCTTCTTTGTTTGATATAATGACTCTGAGTAAATAAATGGATTTACAGTAAAATTTAAATTTGCTACTTCAGTTATTTGACAATTCAGCTCCCTTCCAAAATCTAGAATGCTCAGTCCTTCGGATTTTACAGCGAGATCTGAAATGGAAAATTGTCTGTTCTGTAGTAACAGATATGTAGCCAATTGACTATTATTTCATAAAGATTTTTGGAGATGGGAACATCACCTCTACAGACAGCAGTCCTTCAATTTCCTCTTTATAAAGGCTTCGGCTGAAATTAATAATCTCTTCTCTAAAACCTGTAAGATGCCCTTCTAATTTCATTAACCTCAGACTCTTAATCATTATCAAATTCTTTACACTTTCTGACTACTGGATGGTAGATGTCTTGGCTGAAATTCGACAGATGAAGGTTAGAAATGTGTGGACATCAAGTTTTTCTTCAGTAAATTCAATTCTAATCCACTTTTAAAAATTAGCTTATAGCATATAATGCAAGTGGATGACATCATGTATATGCACACACACACACACACACAGTGATCCAGTAAAAATTCTATGCTACAAAAATGTCTCAAGATTAAGAAGAGAGACTCTTAGTGTCACACTGAACTTGTGAGAATATTTCAGTCATCATCTGTCAAGAACTAAATTCCTTTTAGGGAAAAATTATCTTGCGTGTGGAGCTGCTTCAAAGCAGTCATCATGGCTTTGTATGTAGATCCTATACTTCATGAAGAACAAAACATTTTTTATCTATACATATATCTAAGAAGACTGATTGTGGCCCCTTCTTTCAAATTACTGAACAGATGAAATAAAGACTAAGACTTATTCCCTAAAATGCCTAATTCTTAGCTAGAGAGTCCATTTTAGAGCTACAGATCCATTTTCTTAGGAAAATATTATAAATGGGAAAATACAAATACATTACTATTATCTCTGTGTTTAGGAGAAAACAAAAGCTAGCATAACAACAGAAAAAATGATTATAGTAGATGACAGAGTGCATTAAAGCAATGCTGTGTCAGAATATACTGAGTATGAATCTAAATAGTTTTTAAGCAGCTTTTCTTATTAGCCAAATGAAATACTATACTATAATCCTTTAATTCTCCTGTGTCAGATTATCAGTGATTTCAAGTAAGTGTTAAAATCTCACTGGCAAAAGTGAATTATGTTTTCTTTGCCAAACTTGCTTCGACATGCCCATCAAGCTGAGCTGGAATAAGACTCTTTAACAGTACAGAGTAAGGTGCTGCTGTTTATGATTGCGAAGGAACCTGGTATTTAAGTTTTGCAGCGATATTGATTTCAGGGGGAAAAATTATGTCCTCACCAAGAGTTATAGAACAGTACATCCATTAGAATTCACTGATCATGGTTTAATCTTAAATATTGTATTCCGTTAAATAGGAAATATGTGTTTGTCTGTAAAATATTATAGACTGAACCTCTCTAGTCCAGTGCTTTCTAGTCAGCAACACCCATAGTCAGGGATGATTTTAGTTAGTCTGCTTATTGTGGGTGTGCCCAAGTTTCCCACAGTCCTGTAAAGTTTGTTTACAGCCACCAGTCCTGGCTCTCAGTGTTCTGTGGTGTAATTTAGCTCTAAATTACCCCTAAATGTCTTCTAAGGCCAGCTCTACACTAAAAGGCAAGGTTGAATTAAGATATGCAACTCCAACTACGCTAATTATGTAGCTGGAGTCGATGTAATTTGTTTTGGGTTTTCCCACTGTCCTTATAGCAGGAGCCCAACAGGAGCAAATGCGCCCTTTGACTTCCCTTACTCCTCGAGGAGCAGGAATACCTTAACTAGACTCACTAAGTCAAATTCCAAAAGATCAATCGCAGCAGCGTCGATCTCTGTTTAGTGAAGATATGGCCTAAGAGACCAGCAAGCAGTGGAAATGTTAGTAATGCCACTGAGTGTAAGCATGTTTTATATGCTTTATCTATTAATTTTCTTGTGCCAAGACAGTAAAACTGTGTAATAACACTAACACTTTGTGATGAAGAGAGCCAGTCAGCCTTGGCTAGGCATAGGCTTATACAGGGCATATCAGTACAGGCATACATTATTAAGCATTATTGCAAGTTCTATTCCATTTATTCACCTTGGTGAAATAAAAATGAAGAGACCCATTCACTACAACATTGACCTCCTGTGGTCTGCCAAATTCTCTGGTTCAGCACTGGTCAAGTCCCAGGGTTGCTAGTCTAACGAAGTTCAACCTGTTTTGCAGAGAGTGAATATTTCCCCTACTCCCAATTTTAAAAATATTAAATACTAGCAGAAATATCCGGCGTCACCCAGGGAAAATATAGTAAAAGGTGTGATGAATGTATTACATCAATGACATTAACATAGCATATTTTATTGGAAATACTTTTCTCATATATATTACTTTAAGAAATTAACATAGCTAGTACTTTTTCTATCATCATAGGGAAAGGATCTCATAGTTGCAGTTTATGTGACACGCTTAACAGAAGAGTCCAGCAAATGCCTATTATCAGGCGCTTCTAAAAGCTAATTAGTGCCCCAATTGGGGCTCTTGGGGAACCGATTTCGAGATATAACCAATCCAGTTATGGAAGTTAGGAAATCAGTAGTATCTGTGCAAAATTTTGTGTTTCTATGATCAGGCACTACTAAAAACTAATTATCAGTGGGCCCACTTGAGGCTCTGGGGGAACTGATTTTGAGATATAACCAATACAGTTATTTAAGTTAGGAAATCAGTAGTATCCGTTCAAAATTTGGTGTTTCTAGCTCTTACCATTTCAGAGATCTTTCGGAATTATCAGTGGGCCCAATTGGGACTCTGGGGAAACTGGGGGAACCGATTTTGAGATATAACCAATCCAGTTATTTAAGTTAGGAAATCAGTAGTATCCATGCAAAGTTTGGTGTTTCTAGCTCTTACCGTTTCGGAGATCTTTCAGAACAAACAAACAAACAAACAAACAAACAAACTTTCGGAAATATTTATAAGGACATAAAAGGTATGCAGTGTGCCCAAATACTTAACTGTTAAAATTCTTATTGGGATTCAACCTCTTACACCAAAATCTGCTTTCAATTACGGTAGTCAGTTTCACAAAAAAAACCCAAACCCCACAACCTGAGTGGCATAGGCATGAGAGAGAGCAACATTTGTTTCATTATTTGGAAAGATATGCTAGGGCAGAGGGTATGAGAGACAGCAATACATATTAGAAGCATGACAACAATTGTGCAAAAAATTCAGAGGTTTCCAGTTTTTTAAGTAATAAAGGTTACTTTCTGCATAGTTTGTGCATCCTAACCTTTTTGAAAGTATTCTACACCAATACATTTCTATAAGTATATGCAGTAGTATCATACTTGGATTAAAGAACCTTAAATCCACCAGAATTAATAAACAGTACAAGGTTATAAGTATTTTCTGTTGTCTCTAACTGTGGAAATAAATATGGCATAAAGATGATTCATTGTATGCAGACTTACATGGATGCTAGCCCAGTTCATCTCTGTCTAACCTGAGGAGATGTATAGCCTAATGCATCATATAAATTTCACTGATGGGCATCAAAAGTATGTTATAGTACAAACCTTCAGAAAATATTGTAAACATCAATCTTTTAAAAGACAAGGCTGAGACTCGTTGAAACAAAGAATATTACTATAATCCAAGCTTGGCCACAAAATATGACGCCTTTCCTTTGATGAGATATTAAAACCATGCCTTCTCTGTGTCTGAAAAGAAATGAAAAATCTACAAGGAGTACTCTTTTCCTCTGGCTTTCAGGGAGAAATTTGGAGGGATCCATCATTTATACATCATATAATAAACTGACCAAAAGAGACACCATAGAGAGATTGTGTCAGCCTGCTAATTTTGGGGGAAAGTCTCATTGGGTGAAATTCTTGGAGGTGTTGATCTGCAACTAATATCATTGGGAGTTGCGGGGACCCAGGATACGGTCCAATGAATTTGGCTTCTTTCCATTTAAAATTAAGTGCTATCAAAATACCACATAAATACAAGTATGAAATGTTGCTTTCCCCCTTGAAGTCAATGGCAAAATTACAGTTCAACAATGGGCCTATGATCTTAAAATCATAGAATCACAGAAGATTAGGGTAGGAAGAGACACCAGAAGATCATCTAGTCCAATCCTCTACTAAAAGCAGGACCAGCCCTAACTAAATCATCCCAGCCAACACTTTGTCAAGCCAGCCCTTAAAAACCTCTAAAGATGGAGATTCCACTACATCCCTGGGTAATCCATTCCAGTGCTTCACCACCCTCCTAGTGAAAATGTTTCCCCTAGTATCCATCCTAGAACTCTCCCACTGCAAGTTGGGCCATTGCTTCATGTTCTGTCATCTTCCAACACTGAGAATAGCCTAGCTCCATCCTCTTTGGAAGCCCTCTTTCAGGTATTTGAAGGCTGCTATCAAATCCCCCTTCCCTCACTCTTTTCTTCTGCAGACTAAATCAACCCAGTTCCCACTGCTTCTCCTCTTAAGTCATGTGGCCCAGACTCCTAATCATTTTCATTGCCCTCTGCTGGACTCTCTCCAATTTGTCCACATCCTTTATGTTTCTGCACCCTCAATGAGACTTATTTAAAGTACAGCCAGCTCTCTTGGACTCCTTTCCCCCTTGTATTAGCTTCCAAGTGAATCTCTCCAATCAATTCCCTGATGGAATCAAAGTCTACTTTTCTGAAGTTCAGGGTGGATGTTCTGCTGCTCTCCTATCTTCTTGTTGAGCCTCTTATTTAGACTAATAACTGAAAAGACATTTCAAGACATCCAACATCTCAGTCAGTCTAGACATTACAGGGATATTAAACAAATGGGAAGGAGTATGGAGCATTCCTAGAGCTTTGTTCAGTTCCAGACATACCCATATCAGAAAGTTACAGACAAAATGGATACAATTTAAAGAGCAACAAAACTGATTAAGGGGGATAGAAGGAAGGACTGAAATGTGGGGAGAAATTCAAGGGAGTAAATACTGTGAGCATTGTGCTCTCTGCAACACTAACATAAGGCAACTCACTTCAGTCTAATGAGGTATTTGAGACCTCCCAGCATGTTTCAGTGTTCCATGGAGTTACAAGGTGTCACTAAGATCAGGCTTCATTTAGCTTGTCTAAATGGTGACTAAGGCCAGATCTTCAGTTGGTGCCAATTACCATAGCTCCATTGGTTTCTGTTGAGCCACACCAATGTACACAATTAGAGAATCTGCTCTTAGATGTCTCTGTGTAAATAACAGTGGAAACACCATGGACTGAGACAAACAGTTTAAAGTAACATAAGGAGTGTAAATATGATTAATATCATGAAATTATGGAAAGAAAAGTTTCAGCTGACCATTAGAAAAGGTTATGCAGGCGAACTGACTATGGAGTAATGCATCTGTTCCATTAAAGTATTTATTATTACCCTTAATAACAGCTTGATTCTTACATTAATACTCTGCCCTTTAAGCCCTTCTCTCCAGCTAAATGGAGGGCAGAATTCTGCTGTCTGGTCTGCATAGCAGGTCTTGACTCAACTATTATTCTGTTTATTTATTTCAATGTCTTACATGCCAATCCAAAGTTCTAAGTACTACAAACTTGGAACTTCCCACTAATGCCAATGTATGTTGGGACGCAGAGTACCAGAGTCAAGTTCCATTTGCAGATTTGACAGCAATTTGCCCTCTGTTTCCAAAAATAACATAGACTTACTTCCTCTTTTAGAAAAAGAAAATCAAGGAAAATAAAATCAGGAAGAAGAGACATTTTACCTCTTATTTTAGGCCATAATTGGGCTCCTAGTGATACAAATTATTATTATTTTAACTATCATATTCAGGGCCTAATTTTTATTTACACTAAGCCTCTTTACACTGCTCTAGCATTACATGTCCACCTACTTTAAGGACTCTTTACAGTGGTAAAATAAGGTAAAGGAGTTATAATGTAAATATGAATCAGGCCCACAGATCAGAGGCAGCATTCAGACACCATCTGCTGCTTTGCATATCGTGTCTATTAATGCCTTTCAGGTGTTCTCAGAGACTTCTCTCTTTTGTAGTTTGTATGGGCCCGAACCCGATCTCACTGAAGACAATGCTAAAACTTATGTTAACTTCCTGTGGAGCAGAATCTAGACTTATGTGAAGAAGCCATTTGGGATAAACCCTTTCCTGTTGCCAAATGAAATTTCCATTTTCCAAATTTATTAAAACTGGGTTTTGAACTGGTGGCACAGATTTGAGAAGAACACGATGTTTGATTTCTCTGAACATGACTAGATCTATGAAGCGTGTGTGTGTCTGTGTGTCCTCTCTTGTACCCATTTCTATTGCATTTTGCATTTCTGTCAATATAGTCTCCAATATTTGAACCCACTGATAGAACAGATGCAGTAATTGCAAACAGCTGTAAAGTATTACTCATCTTGCTAATCAAAATGACTTTCTGCTAAATAAACCATGAAAAAAGCTTTTCCACCATCAGTGAAGTGGAGTGGAAATGATATAGACTGTAAAAAGTCCACCATGGAAGCAAAATCAACAGATTGAATTTTCCTACAACAGTGGCTCTATATGCTAATTCACCCTTTCAAAATTGCTAAAGAAATTCCTCTAAGTTTAGACAGAGGAATCTGTGTAATACCACAAATGTTCCTTCAGGTATTTTACACGATGCCTGCAGTTACAAAGATGTTTGGAAAATTGTTTTATGCTTTTTTCCTAGACTTATCATCTAGAGAAGGATAATTGTCCCATATGTTTTTAATCTGTGCACATTACTTATTGGTATATATTTTTCAGACACTGTAGTATTTATCTGTGGTACATGGGACAAAATTTCAATCCCTAAAGGTGTCAGGAAGTTATTGGGGAGGCAGGCAAGTCTTTGAACAAAGACAAATGATTCCTCAGAAAAACTTACAACAGACAACTTTAATATGCTATTAGTCTGTCCCCTAATGAGAAAGCTCCTTTTCTAGCTCATTGTGTTTCAGTTATCCTATTTTCTAAATCATATCCTTTAACTCTTAAAAATGCCATTAGAAAAGATATTATCCAGAGTTATAAACGCTTTCACTATTCGCTTTTGCCATTTAGGCACTTACTGCTGTGGGCCACTCCAGTGCAAAACACGCCAGAGGAAATAACTTAGCCCTGAGTTATTTCTACCAAACCCTTGAATCACTCTGAACTAGGTAGTGACCAATCCTCTTCCACAGTTTTTTTGGTACCGTAAATGATTTGCTGGGAGACGGGGCTCTTTAGTTACTGAAATGTAACTGGATATTACAAAGCCACATAAATTAGGGAAGGGGCAGTTTTGTGAACTATACAGATTGGTGAACTGCTTGCTAATTATTTTTAGTGTGGTTGTGAAATACATGAATTTAGCAAAGCAGGGCTTTATATTTTATAAGGGCTCATTACACCACAAAATTCTATGAGAGCTAATCTGTTTCTTCTCAAAATCATTTTATATCCATCAACATTTGATATACAACAAGCAGGCCTTTCAACCCTGCACTAAAAGTCTCAGTAGATCCTACACACCAATGCTCAGATCCTCAAAGATAGTTAGGTTGCTAACTAACTTTAAGGATCTGGCCCCAAATGTGTAAGGAGTCAGCTGCTTTCCCACCCTAATTATCCCTCCATTTTTCTTACCTTTTCCTTTTCCCTTCCTCCAATACTACGGCCAGCTGCTTAAGTCCCTTTCTTCCATGATGTCAGGTTGGGTTCTATGGTGCTTCTTCTAGGCACAAAACAAGCATATTCTGGAGCACCTGAAGTATGAGAAATGCCACAGAACTCTGAACCACAGAGCAGAGGAACAAGATGGAGACAAGAGTAATTGCTGAGATATAAGTCTCAGAGGGGTAGCCGTGTTAGTCTGTAACTAACAAAACTTAAAAAACAACAATGGTCCTGTAGCACCTTAGAGACTAACAAAAATATATAAGTAGTATCATAAGCTTTCGTGGGCACAACCCACTTTCTCAGATGACAAATATGGAGCAAGGGTCAGAGCGTTTGAAATATTTAAAACAGAAAAAGAGGGGAGAGGAGAAATGAAGGAAAAAACTATCAATTAAAGTGCTAAATGAGGCTAATAGAGTCGTCAGTAAGTGCCTGATACTTAGCCTTTGATGTAATTTGGGTGTTGAATATAATGGCCCATCCAGTTCATGTCTTCTTCAGGTCATCCGAGACAGTATCAAATTTGCATATGGAGGCTAGTTCTGTAGATTCTCTAATTGATTCCTGAAATTGTTTTGTCAGAGAATAGACACCTTTAAATCCTTTAATGAGTGCCCAAGCAAGTTAAAAAGTTTCTATGTGTTACCATTTTGAATATTTGATTTGTGTCTGTTAATCCTTGGTCGTAGAAACCGGCCAGTTTAGCCAATATACATGGCAGAGGGGCATTGCTGGCACTTGATGGCATATGATTAATGGCATAGGATGACAGGACAAGAAGCAATAGGCTTTAATTGCAGCAAGGGAGGTTTAGATTGGATGTTAGGAAAAACTTCCTAATTGTCAGGGTGGCTAAGCCTAAAGAGGTTGTGGAATCTCCATCACTGGAGATTTTGAAGAGCAGGTTAGACCAATACCTGTCAAGGATGGGCAATAAGAAGGCAGTGGTTTGCCAGGGTTAGCCTCCACGGTATAGGTGCCTCCGCAGTATGAGTGTTCACAGCTCCCATTGGCCAAGGATCACCATTCCCAGCCAATGGGAGCTGCGGGAAGCACCAAGCACTACTAGTCCTGGTGAACCAGATCCAGTCAACAGATCATTATTTGTCCACCCCTGGCCTAGATGGTGCTTGGTTCTGCCATGAGTGCAGGGGACTGGATTTGATGACCTCTGAAGGTCCCTTCCAGTTCTATGATTCTATGATTTTACAAATGTGTTGACTAATGCACAACAGTATTAAATGACTTGGACATGCTCATGCTGGAAATCTGTAGCAGAACTAGGAACAGATCCCAATTGCCTTAATGTGACCACAAGACCAATTGTAGACTGTGCTGTTGCACATCTCGCCAGCCCTGACATGCAACTACTGAATTTCTGGCAGATTATAGGTCTTTTAATAATCTGCACTTAAACAGATTTTAAAGGTGCCATGCACAATTCTAAAATTTCTGTGCACGTTATTTGTATTTTAGCGCACATTTTTGGGTCAGGGCATGTTCCCTTTCCCCAAAATCTATTTTTTCTGCATCCATGCCCAACCCCCCAAACAAGCCTGCTCCCTCTCTGTGAACATTAAAATGGACCATGTCTCATCCCATAACCTCTAAAAGGGCTCCCCTCAATAATGTCACTAAAAAAACCTTTGTAAATTACCTCATTCCATACCCTGCACCTTTGATGGTGGCATTCATTTAATTGGGTCCATTCAGTTACTCTCTTAAATCTAGCAACTACCAAATATCTCACAGGATTGGGGACTTTTGCTAACAGAGATATTCTAAGATGCATCATTTGCCTTTATCCTGCTGAAAGGCCAATATGTGGGGTTTGGCTCCACGATTCGTTGTGAATCGTTTTGACCAACAAATCTTAAACAAAGTAAGTACTTCTCTGCACCCTCCTGGTTGCTTCGTGTCTGCCTTTGAGAAACATATGTTTGTGTAATTCAGCCAGAATCAAATCTAAGGACAAGCCTGGAAATGGAGAACTACTGGGGATGGGGGTTGTTAAAGTGACATAAAGAGATCAGAGTTGTGAGCTGCAGCCAATGAAAGCAGAGCCAGTCCTACACTCAGGCTTTGTCTACACTACAGGCTTTTTGCGCAAGAAGCTTTTTGCAGAAGAGATCTTTCGCAAAAATTTTTTGCGCAAAAGTGCATGCACACCTCAAAGCGCATCACAAAAGCGATGTACTTTTGCACAAGAGAGCGTCTATACTGCATAGATCTTCTTGCACAAGAAAGCTCTGATTGCCATTAACAGAATGGCCATCAGAGCACCTGTGCTTTTTCTGATAGGCTTTTTTTGCACAAGAAACCCCTGCAGAGCGTCCACACATGCCTTTTTGTGCAAGAGCTGTAGTGCAAAAAGGAGTTATTCCTCATGGGGAGAGGCAAAAGCCCTCTGTCCTGTTGATGTACTGTTGTTTTTTTTGTGTGCAAAATCGAGCTTGAGGTATGGACGCTCTGTCGGGTTTTGCACAAAAAAAATGGGTTTTGCACAAAAGCCTTGTATTGTAGACATAGCTTCAATGAAAGAAGAAAAAAGCAGCCCAGGTAGAAAATGGGGAGACCTTGCCAAGGGATTCATACCCAACAGACTGAAGTTGCAGCAAAAGTGTAAAATCAGGGTTGGGAAGACAGCTGAGCCATGCAAGTATCTCAAATATAAGAAGTGGTCTACAACATGAAATGTTTGAGGATAGCTAATGGCATGATTTTAGAATTAATGATTGGCCTCCCCAGGCTACTTGCTGTTCCTGTGTGATGGTCTCTCTCACTGATTGGTAGTATAGTCCAAAACTGTCTTTCTATATATGTACTCCTGTGCCTTCTGACAGCATCAGACAGAAACCAAAAAAATTTGTTGGCAAAAATAAAAGCAGAAGTACAGCTTCAAACTTCCAGTGCTGATTTCTGGACATGCAAGCAGACACTGCAAGGGTCAAGTCTTTAGCCCTTATTCAGGCAAAAGATGTCCCATGGGGAAGTTTTGCTGGAGCAAAGGTTTGGAGCTATATGCATTAATAAAGTAATACCAGTACTCGGAGAAGAAAAAGAGGATTAAGAGATTTGCTCCTCCCACGCTCTTAATAATTTTTGTGCTCATTATCAGTGAGTTGTGTTTCTTGTAAAAGAGCCACTTGGGCGTGCAGTGACTTGAGATAATTAAGAATGCATTTACATTTTATGGAGCCATTAATGCCTTACATTCAAGGATACTACATTAGCATTTGCTCATGGTACTTTTCCTTTCAGAGAATATTAAAATATTTAACCAGCAGTTGGGCTGAAAGATGCCTGCTATGTCCTTTTGGGTCATTGTAAAGGGATACTAAGAACAAAGCAGCGTGTAAAGGAGTTTGCAGATAAGAAATTGGGACCTTCCTGTGTAGCTGTCTTATATTGGCAGACTTCCCCTACCTCAGTTATAAACTATATTTTCTTTATAAAAAAGGAAATCTCTGATATCACTTAAAATCCTGAGAGTTCCAAATCATCTTGTTAAGAAATAAAGGCCCTTCTTTAAATGGGCTCTTGGCTAAGGAATCAGCTCAGCATGACTCTTCAGGCATCCAACTCCAGAATATGTATCCTTTCCCTAATCACACCAAAATACAAAGGTAGCCTCAATATTATTAGCCCATTCACCCAAACTGTGATTGAACTACTTCTATTTGCTCTCTCAGAATGTTACTGACAGATATTATCCCATGGAACAAAAACCTCACATTATGTAATCTACCATCCCAAAAATGCACCTTGAGAACTGCAGAAAAGTATAACAAGAAAGCATCAGCAGAACATGCTGTCTTCCATCGCTGCCCTTGTTATTTAGACAAGTGCAGCTAATATACATAATGTAGCCATAAATAATTAAGTAAAATAAATTACAGCCCAACAAAGTCCTCATTAAACAAGACAGGCCCAGCTGAAAACCATATGGGAAGTGAAGAGTAAATAAATTAAAAAAAAGAGTACTGGTAGCATGATCCAGCTTGTTGCTCTAAGTTTAAAGAAGGCATCTGATCCTGGTATCCCTCAGGAGAACTGGACCATGCTTAGAAAGATGTCCAACCTAAGCCATAAAATAATATGAAAATATAAAAATGAAAAAGGAAAAAGAAATGAGCATGTAAGGTCAGCCTCCACTTCCACTGAAGGCATGCTCCTGGGGTACCCCTTACTGCCATGCCTCATGAAACCAAAAGAAAGAAGAAATTCCAGCTAGTGCTGTAAATTCTGGTCAGCTCAATTATTTCACATGTTGCAGCCAGACTTAAGTTATTCAGAACAGAGGCTGGCAGCTCCCTGATGCACTCTTCTCTATTGCTGGGCAGGGTGAAAATAATAAATTGGCTATTGTGAGACACTACACATTTCATAGGTAGAGGAGAGCATATTTTATATTCTTCTCTTGTAGCTGCCTCTTGATGGCAGTAAATGGTTTGCCACTGCTGCCATACTTCAGCAGCAAAGTCCTGGGAGCAAAGGAGATTCTATTTCCATTCACTTTCATATCACCTGTCACCTATTATTCTGTGACTCTAGCAGTCCATACCCGACTGGCTGGCAAATAGCTACAAACGGCTGTATGACCTGTCAATTTTTCAAAGATCATTTCCACTTCCACTGAAGGCAAAATGTGTAGGGAGCCACTCACTGAAAAGCACTGAGCTACACTGACTTTGCCCTAACACTGGCAAACCAATAATTTGGAAATTATTCTTTTTCCTCTGGATAATTGCACTTTGCAACAGGAGTGGACATCTGGCATTTCCATTTGAGCAGAGTGCCTTGCAATGGAATCAAGTTGGTTTTTGATGTTGCTGATTCACTCTGCTTCTCTCCCAAGCATCTGACATTCTTCAATAAAATTGATTCCGCTCTTTCAATGCCCCGTTCTCTAATCCAGCTTCAGTTTCTATTTAAAAAAATTCCATGGATTTCTTCATCCCACCATCCAAAGTAGACTTTTTGACCAAGAGGGTGTCATGACAGGTAACAGATTCATTCCTCCTACTCAGATTCCCCCAGGAAAAAAACATTTTCTGCATTTTCTCTTTAAAGCATTTGTGGAGTTTCCCCTTTAACAGCTGGTGGCCTGATTTTCAAAATGCTGCTCTCACTGAACTCAGTGCCTTGAATCATACCATTGATGTTTTGAACAGTTTTGAGTGGAACTGGACTTAGCATCGGTTAATGTTAATTGGTACCAAACTGTTAATAAAGAAAGTGTTAATAAATATTACACAGAAGTGAAATTGTCTCATCCAGTAAGATGGCTGTGCAGGCCCCAATCACATGTGTCAGTTGAGAAAATCTACATTGATTGGAAGAGAGGATCTGATTTGCATAACAACTATCCGCGGTTATTTCCGAATAACTGTTCAGTGTAAAATGTCTGACTTCTGAATGGCTAAGAACTATTATTAGTCAAAGTGGAGGGTTTTGGCCAAGAAAATGGAGGGAAAAATATACAGAGCCCTATTAGGCATAACTCACAGTAAGAAATGGCATGGAGCCACCTCACTCCAAAGAAAGCAGTGGCCATGCACCACTACTACAGTCTTTGGTGCAGTCCAGCTGATTTTCCTATGTGGTCAGCCAGCTCTGCAGACTAGTGCCAAGTGAATAGAGCTTGGTCCTCCCATGGCCTCTTTGAAGACTTCACCATGGAAGGCAGGAAGAAACAAATCCTATACTCCCCAAGTATATGGACTGAAATTCTGCCTAAACCTTACATGAACCACGGGTGAGAGAGACTCTTTGCACCATTCCTCAGACTGTGAATGCACATAAAGACCAAGCAATGTTCCATCCTCAGAGATTGGCCAATTCCTTTAGAACTCTTAATCCATATACCCATGGCAAATATGGCTGTTTAAACATCCAATCCCCTACCCGCTATCTCAGCTGAACTCACAACAGACATTAAATACAACACAAGAAATTACTATTATTGTGAAGAATGAAGACTAAATGTTCCTCAAAGAACAAGGAGGAACTGGCAGTGAAAATACTCAGACTGGGATTGGTTGGAAGAAGGTCAACAGCTGAGACAGCCATATTTGTTGTGCCTATATGGATAGAGAGTAAAACAATATCACTTGTGAGAGCTTCTGTAACCTACTGTTACGTCTCCTATTAAATCATATCATGCCATGGGTGAAGCGCCATATACAGTATATTTTTCCTATGTACAGTAAACCTGTCAGAGTATCTGCCAGGGTTTGTTTCCAATCTGTATCTAGGTCTCAAGAAAAAAAAAACATACAGCCATAGATTCAAGCCACAATTCTGCTGATAGCAACATATGCCACCCCTAACCACTTCAATTATATGCGCCAGTCAGTACTGTAAATTGTAAAATATAGTAAGATAAATCAGATAAGATGTGGCAAGTAACGTGTGTATCTGCAACATTAGCTTGCATATTAGAATCCTAAAAAGCAAACGTAATTAAAAGACTAAGCAAAGGAAAAAACATCCCATGAACCTCACAAAAGGCCAACCAGATTGTGTTTATTTTAATGTTGTTTAACAGTAACACTTAATAAAGAGAACATCATGATTGTGTGAACGAAATTTTCAGTCATAATGAATGCTACAAACTTAACCTCCCAAGTTTAAATAGGCTACAACGTCTTGGGAGAAATGCAAGAGAAATTATTTGATAAAGGTGACGTTTTTTCACACCTGAAAATAATGTTTTTCTTCCAGCCTCTCTTGATCAACAGCCTGCAGCAACACATTACAGATATAATCTCAAGACCTTATGGCATGTACTTGTCACTACATGCATAACTTACTATGGACAGAGGATCACAGAGATTTTGAACATAATTTCCCACACTACAGGAGATTAAATAGACCACATTTGAAGAAGGCAAGAAGCAGCTAGGGCTCTAGAGTAACAGAAAGCAAACTTCAGCCAGTTCCTTTATCGTTTATTTAAGAAATATAGTCCCATCTCTTACAATAGGTAGGCAAAGGAGACCTATGTAGAAGGGAATTTTATTTATTGATTTAAACAATTAGTTGCCTAGGAGTAGGTTTGGGGTATGGTTTTCTGGTGCACAAACTAAAATCATTACATAAATCAGTCTGCAGAGTGGCAATTTTATCTACATAAAGACTAATTGAACATTCACAGCTTAGAGTTTCCTGTGCTCCCCCTATTCATCAATATAGGAACAGCTGTGATCTGAAAACCTTTGTGGGGTAAAAAAAACAAAGCTAGAGAACAAACTGGAAGCAAACAACCCCTCCTTCAGAGTTACTCCCCAGAGCATCCTACATTGCTATAATTCTCTTTCACCCCTTCTTGCCTTTCACTTTATTACAAAATTAATTAACTAAATAATGGAATCAAGCAAGAACACAGTAAAATACACTTAATAATGCACCAAAGATCTATTGATATGGCACAATATATCCAGTTAGGAAATGTTAGTGGGCATATTACATTATACTCGCTTGTTGCCATGAGAAGTATGTGGATCCAACTGATACAGTGTAAATGTAACCCAAACACATCTAATACATACACCTTCTATCTGAAATCTGTCATTGGTTTCTAACAGCTAGAACCTACTAATCTGTTGCTTATTCAGACTGTACCTATACCATTATTCTTGGGTTGCCTCCTCCTCTGCTAAAGGAGGTGGATATAACGGCTCTCATGCAGTTACTCTGTGGCAGGTAAGGGCAGAAGGTGGGCAGGGAGTGCAGACTCCAGGATGCCATGGGATTCTGCCTCAAGGGAGTTTACTTGCTCTAGTGAGCCGAGCACAGTCCTCCTTGGTAGATTGGTGATAACATTGCTTACTCTTACTGGAGAAGGGATTGGGAAGGGAGGGGGGAACTTATGCGTAAGCATCCCTGAGACTGCAGTTCAGGTCATGGAGTGGCTCTGCAGTCACCCCATAAAATATGAGCCCCACAAATACATCCAGAGAACTGGACTCAGCTCCCACCATATGCACCAAGCACATTTGGTCCAATGATCGGCATCACTTAGAAAGGCACTACTATCAGTAACCATTGATTTTAGGTATGTGCATTCTCTTGTTCTTCTAAACTCATTCACTTTCAAAGTGCTTTACAAAGATTAACCTGTTAATTCTCACAATTAAGGTGAGTGTGATTATCCCCATTTTATAAGTGTGTGTGTGGGGGAGGGGGGGAACTTGAGGTAGAGATTGTGTCTTAGATTGTTCCTATAAAGCACAGAATTTAATATTCTGTTTCCCACAAAGCATCTGTGTAAGAGCCAGACACAATCTTGCCTCTGATCACAAACTCATAGAATTTAAGGCCAGAAGAAACCATCATGATCAACTAGTCTGACCTGCACATCACAGGCTACAGAACCTCATCTATCCACTCCTGTAATAGACCAATAAGAATTACTTGCATCCACACATTGTGATTTAAAGACACCAAGTTACAGAGAACCCACCATTTGCTTTAGTTTAAACCAGCAAGAGGTTCAAGAAAATCCACGTCATAGCCAGTTAGGTGTTCCTGGCTCCGTCCTACGTTTGGGCCGCTAGCACATGCCTTTCTCACAACAAATGATGCTGTTGTTTTTGTAATTTGTTAATCTTCTAATTGAACATAATAGCAAATTCTGTTCTTAGCCTGGAAAGCCTTACTTGAACAAAACTCTTATGGGTCTCAATGACCACTGACCCCAATAGGAGTATTGTCCAATGGAGACCTTCAGGACTGGACTCACTATACACAATATAAAATGAAATTGGAATCCTATGCTGGCTTACCACAAATTCTACCTCATCATATTGGTTATTTTCATCACTAAGCAAGGACAGCTGTCTTCTTATAATTTATAAAAGTATGCTTGTGATGCAGCCTTGTGATGCAGCCAAACCAAACCAAAACAAACAAACAAAACACACCACAGCTAAGATTATCAAAAGTCTCCATGCATTATAGGCACCTCAGTTTCTGAGGGTATATCTACACAGCAACATTTTTTCAAAATAACTTAGTCCGCATCTACACAGCAGGCAGTTATTTCGAAATAATGTCTTAATACTGTCAAGCTGGAGGACTTCTTACTCCAACTCCTGTAACCCTCATTGTACAAGGAGTAAGAGAAGTCAGAGGAAGAGTGCTCTATTTCGAAATAAGTGCTGTGTAGATGCTCCCAATTTCAAAATAAGCTATTTTGAAATAAGCTATGCAATTGATGTAGCTCAAGTTGCATAGCTTATTTAGAGTTAAGCCCTGCTGTGTAGACGCATCTGGAGCGACTAACTTAAGACACAATTAAAGAGAACTTATTTTTAGAAAATGATGAGTGCATGCCCTTTAATAATCAAATCTCTGTGAGGTGTCTCAAGTTAGATACTCAGAAACGGAGGTACCCAAATAACAAACTATAGTACTTTTGAAATATTAGGGAGAAAACCTGCTCTTATGGAAATCAATATGGGCTTTTGCCATTAGATTCAACAATGCCAACATTTCACTGTTTGTGTTTACGTTCACTTAAACTGTTCTATCAATGGCTTTGGGTTGGGTTTTTTTGTTTGTTTTTTGGTGAAGGGAAGAGGAACATTTCTTTACCAAAGATTATCTCTGTGTCTCCTGATTTTACAACAAAAAATTGGGAAACTTCAGTGTTCTGTAAAATATGCTTGTTTATCTACTGGTTTAACTGGTCTTTTTAAAATATTTATAATGCACCCATCCCCATGATCTCAGGGTAATAAAAGAATTATGTAAATCACACACAAAATGGAGTAGGCTTTTATTTTGTACCTTTTTCTATTATTAAAACTTTTAGCTGTATGAAGAAAAGGAATCACTATAACAATAAAAAAATCCTAACTTTAGGGGAATGTCCATACTATTCTACCACAATAATCTACTATAGTTTAAAATTTTGGAACAGAATTATAGTAAATAACCCATTACTATAATAAAAAATATAAATCAATTAAAATTCTTCTTTTGACTTTATTATTTAAATATGGCTCATTTTAGTACATTATCACATTGTGATACTGTACATCTCATAATTAACATATCATAATTCACGAACTATAAAAATGAGCAAACTAAAAAATATTTTGTAAAAAGGAACCACTAGTCAAATGTTGAAATGCCAACAACAAGAGCTCTAGTGGCAGCCAACTGACCATAAGTCTTTTTGACTGTGTCACACACAATAATTGGTAAGAACCGTGCTTTCATGGTTGCACAAGAAACGTATGTGAATAAAAAAACCACAACAGGTATAGGGTCAGAAATAGCAACCTTGTAGAAATGCTATAACAATGCTGCTATTAATAATTAAACATACAAGAAATCTCAATAAATATTAAGTTATTTGCTGAAGAAATCTATGCCCAGTAGCTTTTTTGTTCAGGCAACCTGATTTAAATTAGAGAAATGGAGAATCTGTTTTAGTCAATCATGCATTTTTCTCTTCAGAGCTGGAGAAATGTAAAGAGCAAATCTGCTTAAGTTGGGCTTTTTTATATTTATAAAGGACTACACTTGATTTAACAATACTATTTTTATGTATAATGACATTGAGGCATTTATTATACATTCTGTTAATCTTCAGACTTTCATTTTGACAGGATTAGGAATTTTGCACAGTATGCCGAATTTAGGGTGCATGTTCTGATTGAGACACTTCAATATGTTTGTTTTTCACAAGCTAAGACTTGATATTTGAAATAACAATTTTGTGTTTCTTGATCTCTGAATACTGAATCTCAATAATCCTGCTGCTGGTAATCATATTAGCTTCTCTTTAAGATTACATTATTTTTGTAGGTGTGGGGTGTCACTTAAAACAAAATACAGCTGGCTTTTCTTTTTAGATATCTTCTAGAAGGAACAGAAGTGAATATATTAAAGGATGACATAGAAACTGACTTTTTAAAAAGATATGTACTTTCCTCTATGTATTTTATAAATATTTAAAGGAAAGACTATCAGAAATGTACAAATAATTGTGTTAATGTTTTAAGAACTGTTCTTATGGTATACATCTCAATAATAGATTTCCATTGTGAGAGGATTAAAGGATTTACATTTGTTGAATGCAGAATTTGTTGTTGTTTTTTAACCATACAACATACCACCTTTCTACACAGCCTCCTCAGATATGGATTTCACATCTACAGTTAACATATAATGGAAATTCACAACATGAGTGTCATACAAAATATTAATCCCATAATTCACATTAAAAATGTACAACAGTTTCTTTCAATCAAAATAACAAGAAAGTTTTTATTCATCTGCATGAGAATAGCAATTTAGTGTGTCAACAGAGAGCTTCAACCGCATCCCTGCAGTTTATTGCCTTAGGTTTGCAAACTGCTTTAACAGCCATCAGCCAAGAAATGTACATGTCATCTGCAAATCACAAATCACAGATCTTGACTCGAGTGATTGCACAGGGAGAAGTGCTGAAGGGTTCATAGTGGCCAGAACAAGACTTAAAAGTGATGTGAAATAGGGAGCAAAAAGGGCTGCAATTGCCTTGGAGCCTAAAATAGACTGAGCTTCAATGCCATGGAAAAAATCACCAGCTTCTCCATCATTTCTTTAAAGGTCAGAATTTTTGTAGGTGGATTGGGAGAGCAGTGGATTGCAGATGCGTTTAACAGCAGGGTATTTTCCGCTGCCATGACCAGTTAAGGAAGATTTTCAAAAACACATCTGCTGGTAAACAGTTTGGCCCTACTCTGGGTCATCTGCCTTATCTGTGCTCATTGCTGCATGAATTCTTACCTGGATAAAGTCCCAAACCTCACATCAGTCAAAGTTAGGCTTTCAGTACAGTCCATTACATTTTTTAGAGAGGTACCTCAGTGGCTTTCAGTTAGTTTTTATGATGTGGGTCTGCTTCTTCATAAATGTAAAAAGCACACACGAGTAATAGAGAGACAAAGCATGTTCTTTCACCACTGCCCATTCACATATTGCAAGTCAGAAGCCAGGGCACAAGATGACAGAATAAATAAAAAGAAAACAGATTATTCAAAGAATTGCAGTAAGTCTTGGAGCTGGTTTCTCAGTAGTTTATATGGGAACACTTTTCTGATACCACTGTATACCATTCAAGCCTAATAATTATAGGCAGATAATGAGTTGAGGAAAATTGATTAAAATGCCTTGTTGTGTATTAACTGATTGTAGAATCCATTAAATCATTTTGTTTTCCTTTTTGTTGAATGAACTAAATGTTCCTGGCTTTAGGTTATATTTGTTTCCCTCCCCCAATCTTTACTGTAGCTTAAATTCTGTCTGAAACTTAAAAGGTCTAAAACCAGATACAAAAAAAGAACCTTCATTAAACTGGAAAATGGAAATGCAGTTGAGAGACAGAGATTTTTGTGGGGTGAGTTCATTACTGGAGAATATTTAAACATTTTGTACAAATTTGTATGATACTTAAATAGCTCTAAGTAATTTAACTTTTTCTAAATGCTTATTAGTCAATAGTGAATGTACTGGACCCTCTGCTGGGATCAGATAATGAATTTCTTAAAAGTGTCAAGTATTTTGATAGTTTTCAAGGAGAACTCAGAACCTCTGGGGAATGGTTTTTACTTGGTTATTTTGATATTTGCTTATGAAAAGTATTACTGCAATCTAGTCTACTGAAATGTTTGGCACCATTGATAGCTGATCCTCTGTGTTTGATAATTTAATTATGACTAGGGAGCTTGGTTTCCTTTGGCTTATATCCCTTCAAATTTCCCCCAAAGTTCTGGCATGGAGAAATGGGGTTGTAATGGTTTGCAAATGTAAACAGATGCCTAGTGTAAAGAAAGAAAAACTCCACAAAAGGCAAAAGGCAGAGTGGAAAAACACTGAAATTGGTTCCCAACACATACTATAATCAATCAGTCAAGAAACTGGGTGTTCCTTAAAACCATTGTTGACATAACAGGATAATGGTGGAACAGTAAGTATCTGTGGCTACATCTACACTGCAGAGTTTTTGCGCAAAAACAGTTGTTTTTGTGTAAAAACTTGCGGAGCATCCACACTACAAGTGCGTTTTTGCACAAGAAAATTTACAGTACATCATAAGAAGAGAGGGCTTTTTGCACAAGAGTTATTCCTCTTCCTACAAAGAATAAGCCTTTTTGCGCAAGAGCTCTTGCATAAAAAGGTGAGTGTGGATGGCAAACAGGGGTTTCTTGCGCAAAAACAGCCTATCGGAAAAAGCACAGGTGCTCTGCTGGCCATTCTGTTAATGGCAATCAGAGCTTTCTTGCACAAAAGCGTCCATGCAGTGTGGACGCTCTCTTGCACAAGAACTTTTTGCAGAAGATCTCTTCTGTAAAAAGCTTCTTGCACAAGAAGCCTACAGTGTAGACGTATCCTGTGTGACCACCACAGTGCCTTCCCATTGATTGTGGTCAACCATCCGCTGGTAGCTTTAGTTTCATAATGAAAAGATCTGATTATATAATCTGAGATCTGAATATATAATATATTATGGTTTTAAGTTTGGTGTCAAATAATCATAATATATCAGATACATCTTTACTTTTTTTCATTCCATTCTATGCACCATCTATGATCATGGCATTTTCTTCACAGCCACTTACTGGATGTCTTATAATTATCAAACAAATATATTTTGTGGGTTGTGCCCACAAAAGCTCATGATACCATCTACATGTTTTGTTAGTCTTTAAGGTGCTGCAAGACTATTTATTGTTTTTTACACTTTTCCAGTTACAGACTAACTCAGCTACCCCCTCTGAAACTTATAATTTTGAGTCAAAGATACTGGGGAGCTCACAAAACAATGCCATTTTTTAATGTAAATGACAGACACAAAGACAAAATGGGGGGGTGGGAGCAAACCCCAATCCGCAGGTACTCATACTTCAGCATTTAATGGGCGACTATTATCCCGACAGATTGAAGGCATCACCTCTCTGATGTAATCAGTTTCTGAAGCTCAGCCAGGGGTTTAGGGTTTCAAAGCCAGTTTTACGTTCCTGCGTTTTGAACAGATACTGCTGCCACACTGAGGAAGAGCTGTGGTTATACATGATTTTCCTCTTCACTGTCATTTGCATGACTGAAAACAGACAACAGATATTTACAGATATTTTCCTTCTTTAAATGCTCTCATCCTTGGTGGTTTTTTTTTAAAGGAACACACTTACAAAATATCACTTTTGCCTCCATTTTCACAGCAAGGACAAAAACGTCCAATTTCTATCATAGCAACTGAGCCACCACCTGAAACTCTTACTCAGATTTCACTCAGGCAGAGCTCCTATTTTTCTGTAGCCTTTCACACTCCTCCTGATCATCTCCATTGATGTATTATCAGCTCAGAATGGAGTTTTCTGGGTATACAGCAGAGAAGGGAACATGAAGTTCTTCTTATATATGGAAATCTTGTGCTGCCTCAACAGATCTGTACTGGACAGTGGTTCCATTTTCAGCCTAGAAACACCTTTGCCCTGGACCTAGTCTGGTATTTTTTAACAAATCAAAATTCACTGAAACCAACATTTTTCATGAGAAAGGATCATTTCAACACATTTTTCAACTCAGAAGTTTTGGGAAAATATGTTTCAAAATTGTCTTCTTGTCCCATTAGGACATTTAAAAAACATTTTGGTTTTCTTGTTAGAAAAGTCTATTGTTTTGAAATGTGGGCTAATTGGGGTAAAAAAAGTTAAAAATTTAAAATGAACAGCATGTAAAAAAAACATTTTAAGAGTATTAAAACAAAACATTTTGATTGTCTCCTGCTGCACCAAATCGAGCAATGTGGCAGGAAATAATTTCTTCACCCAATGAATATTTTAAAGATTTCAAACAATTTCCCTATCCCAAATCAGGATGAAAAGTCAAAATTTCAAAACAAAATTTGCAAACTGAAAAATCCAATTTTGTTTTCAGTACAGATCAGAGTGTGGAGGGAAGAAAAGAAGACAGGGGTAAATCAAGAAAGGGAAAGATTTTAGGAGGACAGGAGAGAAGGAAGCAGGAACCAATGCAAGACACCTTTCAAAGCCTGAGAGGTTAAAGAGTGAGAGAATCAGGAAAAGGAAATGTGGGAGAAACAGAAATGAGAAGACACAAAGAAAGGGGAGGACCAATAAAGTGGATATTTTGGAGGGGTATATATTCTAAATGGCCAACTTCAGAGAGAGGAGGCATGGACAGAGTCGAAGGGAAGGCAAAGGAATAGATAGCAGGCAAAAGGTAGGGATTTTCTCTGCCTTTTGTGTAGTTTACCTGAATAGACACCTCTGCTCAAGACTCATTTGTATCCATGGACCATAAGGATTCTTCAGTGGCAAACTGCCTTTGGAACATGCCAAATTGCACCAAACTGTAGATACTTCAAAAAGCACATTGGCCTAGGAATCAATTAGACAAACACTGGCAAAAAAAATCATGAAGGGCCATATAAGGGCTTTATCCCCTCTCTACAAATTACAAATGGGGTGGAAAATGAACGTAAATAGGAAAGGGAGGGAGGGAAAGTGAGACGTGACATCTCATCCCAAGAATTCAGCGGACCACGAGCCCCTGATGGTGCTAAAATGCTGGAATTTGTTTCCCAGACAACAGAAAGTGAGTACTAGTGGCCTGAGAACATGGGGGGGATTTGCTAATGTTTTATAGTTTGTACTGTTTAGCGGATTATATTTTCCAGTTAGAAATTACTCACTTAGTCAATGAAATGGAATTCTTAATGATGGAGCAAAGCAGAGAGTGCCAGGTAAAATTAGAATTGACTTCCAAACCAAGCTTGTCCAAGGAAACATTTTATTTTTATTCTTGTTCAACATTTTCCATTTATTACTGAACTTCCTATAGTAACATTGCAAGTGAAAATGTTGTTTTCCCTCTCTTTATATATAAAAAAAATGTCTGCTGGACGACAGAGTGCCATCATCACGTCACTCTGCATTCCGCATGCCTCTTCCCTCCCTCCCCACTCCCATTTCCCCAGTGCTTGGCTGCCATGCTGCAGCTTCCCTCCTCTCCCTTCCCCAGCAGCTGGGGGGAAATTGTAGGGCCTGGCGAGGCCTCACAGCACCCCCACCCCCAGTGGCCAGGGGGAGAGTGCAGGGCCTAGCAAGGCCCTGGAGAGGGCCCCCGTTACCTCTCAGTGGCTGAGCAGGATAGAGCCAAGGCTGGCAGCAGCTGGAGGGGGGGGGGGGAAAGAGGCTGGGGGGTAGCTAAGAGGCCAGAGCTGGGTGTGGCCGGGAGGGGGCGGGGGGGGAGCTGAGAGGCCAGGGCTAGCCGCAGCTAGGGTAGGAGGCCAAGAGGTGGGTGCTGGCTGCAGCCCTGGCGGCCAGGGGGAGGCTGAAGGTATGTCTACACAACAGCGGTATGTCAAAATAGCTTATTTTGAAATAACACGTCTACACACAAAATGCATTTCAAAATAGTGTTTTGCAATTTCAAAATAGCGCATCCACACTGAGTGGACGCTGAATCGCATTTAAGGCTGACTGGAACCAGGTCCGTCAGGGCATCAGGTCAGGAGTTACTTTGTGTGGCTGCTGCCTGAGGCTATCTGAGGCCTGTGCTTAAAGGGACCACCCCCCCCCCCCCGACAGCCCGTTCTCAGGTTTCCCTGCTTGCTTGTCTACCTCGATGAGGGACAGCAAAGCATTTTTGTCTCGGCATGCTCTGGTTGCCCTCACTTGGGACATCACAGCACTCTGCAACATGGAGCCAGAGCTGTCCCTGGGCACTCTGGTGCTTCTCGTGGACGCGTTGCTGCGAGATTGGCTGCACTTTCTGCAGGCTGCCATCCGGGAGGTCCATCGGGGGGCTGTCAGTATCCAGGAGGCCCTGCAGGAGAGCTTCCACCCTGAGGAATGCTAACAGTCTCCCTGGTGTGCCCCACTGGGGGCTTGTGCCTCATTCCTCCCTCACGTCCTTCCACTTACCCCTCCCTAACACCCCTTCCTGATGTCAAATAAAATACATGTATTTTCTTGAACACAAACCCTCTTTATTTAACAAAACTTCGGGTGGGGGAAATGAAACTCTGGTGAGACTGGGGAAAGGAAGTGGGAGAGGGGAAGAGAAAGGGTGGGAGAGGGGAGGGGGAAACCTGGGAGGAGGGAGCTGGAAGGGGGAAGCAAGGGGAAGAAGGCGGAGGGGAAGCTCAGGGCTCAGGGTTGGGGGTCTCGCCAGACCAACTTGATTTTCATGCGAACCTGCTCCTGGGTTCTCATGTGGCTTTTGGTGGCCAGGCTGGTAGCTATCCTGCCATAGACGGCCGCATTCCTCCATCTAGTGCAGAAATCATGGACATTGGGGGCATCCCCCCCCAAACCTGAATAAAGTCCATGATCTCCACCCTGGACCAGGAAGGCGCCCGCCTTCTCCAGCCCCTGGCAGGCTCCTGGGAGGTGGCAGACTGCTACTGGGGAGCGGTGGAGGGCTGGCTGCCAGTGGCTTGCTGGCTCATGTTTTGGGGCCACTGGGTCAGGGGCAGTGACTGCTGGCTCTGGGCTGGCAGTCTTGGAGCTGGCACAGGCACTGTGGCCAGAGTCAACCCTTTTAAGGGCTCTGGGGGGGTGGGAGGGAGAGGAGTGTTCTTGGTTAAGGCTGGAGTGGCCACCAGGGCACCCTGGGAAGGCTGGAGGCCCCCTATT
The DNA here is from genome assembly GCA_032595735.1 of Pelochelys cantorii. NCBI lineage: Eukaryota > Metazoa > Chordata > Testudines > Trionychidae > Pelochelys > Pelochelys cantorii. The sequence continues at coordinate 33,437,708 of CM064334.1, forward strand.
TCGATATAAGTGTTTACACAGCACTTATTTCAAAATAGCTGTTTTCGAATTTGGTGTTATTCCTCATGGAATGAGGTTTACCAAATTCAAAATAAGTGCTCCGCTATTTCAAATTTATTTCGAAATAGCGGTTTGGCTATGTAGATGCTAGTAAAGTTATTTCGAAATAATGGCTGTTATTTCGAAATAACTTTGCTGTGTAGACATACCCTGAGAGGCCAGGACTGGCTGTGGTGGGGGAACAACGAGGGGGATGAGAGGCTGGGGTGGGGGGAGCTGAGAGGCTGGGGCTGACTGCCGCTGGGGTGGAGGCCAAGAGGCTGGGGCCGGTGCGGTCCTGGCAGCCGGAGCGGGGGGGCAGAGAGGCCGGGGCTGATGCAGTCCTGGTGGCCAGGGGGGCCTGAGAGGCTGTGACTGGAGTGGTCCCAGCCCTTCAGTCCCCAGCGGCTGGGCGGGCTGGGGGGGAGAGGGTGTGTGTGTGAAAGGCCAGGGCATAGCGAGCCAGGCGGCCTGCCTCCTAGTCTACTTTAAACTGTAAAATCCTCAGGCCAGAGTCTGCTTGTGCTGCTGGTGCAGCAAATTACTTACTGGCGTGCATAATCCCATTGAAGACAAAAGGCGCTACCAACATGCTTATGGTTAGGTATGAGCTGGCTCGGGGCCTTTAGTTTATGCCTTGTGCAGCCCTGAACACATAGCTAATGTTTAACAAATAATAAATAGTAAGTGGTCAATGATCTGAAGAAATAACAATATTCCTGGCCCAAATGCAAGTGGAAAATACAGGAAATCTTTTAAAGAGAGCCTGTCCTTCTGAGATTTCCAGAATCAAGATGTTCAATCCAAGTGTGAAAGCCATGAGTGTGCGTGGTAAAAAAGAAGTGGGTAAACTAACTTAAACTATGGCCCAAATGAGAAGGCCACTGATGAAAGCACATAGGAACTTATGGACGTTTACTTGAACTACACTTAAATATCACAATGGAAGGAACCCTAGAGATAGCCAACACAAGTCCATGAACTTTGCAAGTGCAGCCATTTTTATAGCATGAAAATACAGATTGAAATCATGTACAGAAAAATGCTTTCATTTGCAAAAGGAGCGGGTAGGACAACAATTATGATGTTCATTCATGATGAACCTGAAGCAAAATCCACCCAAACACCTCCAAACTGAGAGGTATTTGATATCTGGATCTGCCGAGGACTACCTGAGATCACTGTCTATTTTCACTCATTCTACACACTAGGTGATTTAATTTCACTATGTCTTTTGTCTTGTTTAATCTGGATATTAAAGGAATAAAAATGTAAATGTGTTAAATCATGTGTAATTACAGTGTGCAGATGCAAGGGCATATAAGGGCAGGTTACCTGTTGAGAAAGGACCGGCATTGGTGGTAGAAAGAATATGTTAGAAAATCTAATTATGCCATTTTATTTTTTTCTAAATATCCCTGGCAGTTACTCAGACCTTAAAAGCAAGGATCCATGCAAGTATCCACTGTGCTCGTATGATCATTGATTTAATAGGCAGAAAGGGGCAATTTTTCCTTGCTCGTCTTTGATTTTTGCATAGAACTATGCTAAGCTTGTGTTTCTCAGATGAAAGCAAGTGATACAGTTTATGCTAAAATGACAAAACAATTTGAAAGCGAATGTGTATAATGGAGAGAAGAACTTAAGCATATGGCTGACATTATTGCGTTTATTTCTCAGTGAGACCTGTCTTTTCGTGACACTAATCAAAAAACTGGGTCACCTCACAATGGTAATTTCCTAGGAATCTTGAAATTCTTGAGTCAATTTGATCCCTTTTTAGCTGAACATTCACTAAGCACAGCAAGGCTGGTGGAGGCTCAGCTAGCTCATCATACTTGTCATCGACTATCTGTGAAGAGTTTATATCCTTAATGGGATCAAAGGTTTTATCAGTGATCCTTCATAAATGTAAACAGATGAAATATTTTTCTATCAGCATTGATTCCACACCTGACATTTCTTCTGTTGATCAGTTAACGGTTATTGTCCGCTATAAAATCAGACACAAGGAAGTCTTATTACATTCTTAATAATTGAGAGTCATGCCAAAGAATCCCCCTCTGTTTGAATCTGTCTTGCAAATACTGAATATTAATGACATCATTTGCCATTGCCAAGGACAGCTTTAGGATAATGCTAGTCTGGACATTACGAGGAACTTTTCAAAGCATTGCATGATGTTTTAAAGCATACAACTCCCATTAAAGTCAAATAGAAGTCATGCAGCTAAAACCCCAGTCACTATTTTGAAATTAAGGCCTACAGCAGTCTCCAGGAAAGGATTCATGAAATTAGGATACTGATAAGAGTGTCAGGTACTATTAGTCTTTATGCTTAACACACAGTGATGCCCTTCTTAGGAATCCTGCAGGCTCTCAGAATTTCAGCTCACTGAGGAGTTGTGAGCAGTGCCTTCACCATATAGAAAATACTAACTAAAGTATTTTGCACTTTTTCTAGAAACTCAGCAACTGTTAATAAATCAAACCTCATAATACTCCTTGGAGGTAGGAATTCTCCCCATTTTACAGAAGGGGAAACTGAGGAACAGAAGTGACTTGCACAAATCTCCACAAGAAACGTGTGTCAGGGCTGGGATAGAACATACATCAACATAAAATCCTCTTTCCATCCTTTTTCTGTTATGCTCAGGCTTACAGAGTCCTCAGTCAGTGCTGCCACATTTTGAAATGTAACCAAGAAAATGTGGTAGAAAAAAAAACCACTGTTAACTTGCACTTTTTTTCCCCCAAACTAGTTCTTATCAAAATCAGACTGAGGGTTATCACTTGTATGACTTTTGAATGTGGGGGAAATTATCACTGATTGTACAGTCTCATAGTATAGAAGCAAGCCTGCCTCTTAACCCTCCCCTAAAGCCCTCTTCACAGAGAGTCTGATCCTACAAAACCCTCATGGGATGTAACTCCATTGTAGAAAGTCTCATTGACTTCAATGGGCATATGCCCAACTCTATTAATATACTTAGAAGGTAATGTTGCAGGCCTGGGCTTAGACCCTCACAGGTATTTAGAACCATAACACACTTAGGCTACATCTACACTGCAATACTATTCGGGATGCTGGAGTATCCTGAAATAGCTATCCCATGTCTTCAGAGAAAGCCCTTTATTTCAGGCTTGCTATTCTGACATCCCTGGAATAGTGCGTTATTTTGAAATTTGGAGCTATGTAGACAGCGCCAAATGATGAAATAAGCTATTCTGAAATAGCATCGAAATAAGATGCGCAATTTGTGTAGCTCAAATTGCTTATCTTATTTCAAGTTACGATGCAGCGTAGACACACCTTTCGATTGTAAATTCTCAAGAGCAGGATCTTGTCTTTTTCTGAAAGTACAATGCAATTCTACGGTGCTGCACCTCGGTAAGTCATAAATAATAAGAAAAAGATTGTTTTCTGTATGGCACCAGGCTGTTATTTTAATAGTATGCGTCATCATCCTTTTAGGCCAGAGTTATTGGCTTAATGGAGAGGGTGGCAGCAGGACACATGCTATGGCTGATTTTAGTAAAGTTTCTGACACAATCCTGCATGACTTTCTCACAGCAATGTAGGGAAACATGGTCTAGATGAAATTACTACAAAGTGATTGAACCACTGGTTGAAAAACCATACTCAAAAAGTAGTTATCAATGATTCATTGTCAATCTGAGAGGACGTATCTAGTGGAGTCCCATGGGGTCAGTCCTGGGTCTGGTACTGTTCAATATTTTCATTAATGACTTGGATAATGAAGTGGCGAGTATGCTTATAAAATCTGACACTGAGCTGGGGGGAGTATGGGAGCTGTAAACACTCCAGGGGATGGAATTAGAATTCAGGATGACCTTGAAAAATTAGAGAATTGGTTCTAAAATCAAAAAGATGAAATTCAGGAAAGATAAGTAGGGGGCTCTACACTTAGGAAGGAAAAATCTAATGCAAATTCCAAAATAAGGAATAACTGGCTAGGCAGCAGTACTGCTGTGAAGGATTTGAGGGTCATAATGAATCACAAGCTGAATATGAACCAACAATGTGATGCTGTTTCAAACAAGTGTCCTGTAAGGTGTCTATGTGAAAACACTGGTCATTAACATTATTGAATGGTATACCTTATAATTTTTCATAGATCATTCATAATATGTGCTGGAAATATGCTCTTGCAGATAGTTATTAAGGCCCTGGCAAAGACAAAGGAATGGGGCTTCACTTGCTTGAATCTGTCGCCAATGTAAATTGAGCAAGAAACTATGAACATACATTTACATAAAAAAGACAAACAAAACATCAAACTAGCCAGTGAGTGAAATAGCCACTTACCTGTCATGATGGAGGGAACAAACTGCCAACATTAACATGGTGGCAGATCCCTGGTAACTCCGCCATGAAGCTTCTAGGGGTTTCATGCCAGTCCCAAGCCTGGATAAAGGAGGAGGGTTGGTCAGATGAGTGTTGATGCGCTGATTGTAAAACAACAATATGAATTAAATCTGATACCAGTACGACAAACTGATAAACATTGCCCGGATAAACAAGGACCATGATACCCATCGAGCGATTGGGGTTGGGTCGATAAGTTGGCTACCGAAAGGAAACTACAACTAACACATATACTATCGATCAGAACGTGGAATGTCTGAACGCTGTGGGTGACAGGAAAACTAGAGCTGCTTTGAAAGGAGATGGAGAGATACTGATGTGATATACTTGGACTGGTGGAGATGCGTTGGATGGCATTGGGAGAGATGTGCAGTTAAGAAGACATTTGGTCAGGGAACAAAGTGAAACATGAGGCAGGAGTCGGATTCCTTTTTAGCAAAAGAGCTAGAGGAGCACTGTTAGGATACAAACTGGTGAGTGCAGCAATGATGGTAGAGAGATTCAAAGCAAAACCGTTCAACATCTCAGTCGTTCAGGTGTATGGACCCATGTCAGACAGCATGGAGAAAGAGATGGAGCTATTCTATAAAGATTTGACAAAGACGCTGGAGGAGATGCCAAAGACAGATGTGTTGATCATCGGAGGAGACTGGAACAGGAAGGTTGGAACAGAGTCATGGGAAGGTTTGGATATGGAGTGAGGGTACACTACAGCGCTATTTCGAATTAACTTAATTCAAAATAGTTGATTCGAATTAAGCTAATTCGAATTAACACACACACAAAAACTATTTTGAAATAGCATTTTGCTATTTCGAAATAGCTCGTCCACATTGAGTGGACCCTGAACCGAAGTTAAGGCTGGCCGGAACCAGTGCCGGCAGGGCATCAGGTTAGGACTTAGTGTGTGGGGCTGCTGCCTGAGGCTAACTGAGCTCCATGCTTAAAGAGACCCTACCCCCACCCCGGACAGACAGTTCTCAGGGTTTCCCGCTTGCTTGTCTACCTCGATGAGGGACAGCAAAGCAGTCCTGTCTTGGAGTGCCCTGAGTGCCCGCACTTGGAACACCACAGCGCTTGGCCACATGGAGCCAGAGCTGCCCCAGGTCACGCTGATGCATCTCGTGGGGTCGTGGCCATCAGCCCGGCTGCACTTGCTGCAGGCTGCCATCCGGGGGGTCCATCAGGGGGCTGTCAGGATCCAGGAGACCCTGCGGGAGAGCGTCCACCCCGAGGAGCCCTCAGAGCCACCCCAGTCCTCCCCACCGGGGGCTTGTGCCCCATTCCTCCCTCACGTCCTTCCATTTACCCCTCCCTAGCCCCCCTTCCTCATGTCAAACAAAAGACACGTATGTTCAAAAATAGAAACTGGGTTTATTGAACAAAACCGGGGAGGGGGGATGAACCTCTGGGGAGACTGGGAAAAGGAAGTGGGAGAGGGGAAGAGAGGAGAGGGGGAAACCTGGAAGGAGGGAGCTGGAAGGGGGAAGCAAGGGGAAGAAGGGGGAGGGGAAGCTCAGGGCTCAGGGTTGGGGGTCTCGCCAGACCAACTTGATTTTCATGCAAACCTGCTCCTGGGTTCGCATGTGGCCTTTGGTGGCCAGGCTGGCAGCTATCCTGCCACAGATGGCCGCATTCCTCCGTCTAGTGCGGAGATCATGGACATTGGGGGCATCCCCCCCAAACCTGAATAAGGTCCATGATCTCCACCCTGGACCAGGAAGGTGCCTGCCTTCTCCAGCCCCTGTCAGGCTCCTGGGAGCTGGCAGACTGCTCCTGGGGAGCGGTGGAGGGCTGGCTGCCAGTGGCTTGCTGGCTCATGTTTTGGGGCCACTGTGTCACGGGCCTTGGTGGCCACTGCTGGCTCTGGGCTGGCAGGCTTGGAGCTGGCACAGGCACTGTGGCCAGAGTCTACCCCTTTAATGGCTCCGGGGCTGGGGGAGAGGAGAGTAAGTTTTCCTGGTTGTGCTCAGAGTGGCCACCAGGGCTCCCTGGGAAGGGCTGGAGGCCCCCTATTTCGAATTAAGTGTCTACACAGCACTAATTCGAAATAGCTATTTCGAATTTGGCGTTACTCCTTGTAGAATGAGGTTTACCAAATTAGAATTAAGCGCTCCGCTATTTCAAATTAATTTTGAAATAGCGGTTTGCATGTATAGATGCTATTAAAGTTAATTCGAAATAACGGCTGTTATTTCGAATTAACTTTGCAGTGTAGACATACCCAGAGAAATGAACAAGGCGAGAAACTATTAGGGTTTGCTAGGGAGCATGAGATGGTGATCTGCAACACGAGATTCCAACAAAAGGACTGTAGGAATTGGACATGGCAATTGAATGATGGGAAGTCCAAGAATATGATAGATATGATCTTGATAAGAAGAAGATGGGTAACATCAGTACAGCAATGCCAAACTTTTCAAGGAATGGATATGGACTCAGTACACAGTCTAGTGATTGCGAACATCAAGATGAAACTTAAGAGAAAGCATAAGACACAGTTTAAGAAACTAGGAGACATAGCGAGGCTATGCAAGGAAGAAATAGGGAACGCATACAGAGGAGTGCTCGAAGAGAAGATCCGGAATGCGGGCACAGAGAAAGACCCAGATAAGAGAGTCGAAGAGATAGCTATGGTGATAGAAGAGAAAATTGAGCAGATGGTTCCAGAAGAAGAGAAGATCAATAAGAAGTGGATTACGCAGGAGACGCTGAAGTTGGTCCAAGAGAAGAGCGTATTGAAGATCAGAAGGGATATCTTTGAGAGGGTGGAACAGCAATATAGAGTGAAATGCAACGAGGTAAGGAAAGCGGCCAGAATGGATAAGGCGAAGTGGTTAGAGGAGCAGTGTGAAGATATAGAAGGTAGTATGGCAAGTGTAAGATCAGGGAAGTATATAAAATGATTAGGAATATTAATAGGAAGTGGCAGCCAAAGCAGATGGTGATCAAAGACTAGAATGATAAAGTGCTCATGAACAAGAAGATTGACGAGATATTGTACTGATCTGTACAAAGCACAGTTGGACCCAAGTGTCTCAGAAAAACTGATCGAAGAATTGAAAGAGATATCACTGTCGAGCATTGAGAGTGAGACTGATATTTGAAGGAGGAAATAGAAAGAGCAGTGAAACAACTAAAGACCAATAAGAGCCCTGGAAATGATAAGATCATGGGAGAGATGATCAAATATGGCAGAGAAAGTATGATTCAGGAAATACACCAACTATGTAATATAGCGTGGAAAAAGGGAAGGCACCTAAGGAATGGACAAGATCTGTGCTAGTGACAATACACAAGAAAGGAAGCGTGTTGGAGTGCAAGAACTACAGAACGATTGCGTTAATGAGTCATCTAGGCAAGGTGCTGATGATGATACTGATAGAGAGATTGAGATCGCAGATAGAAGAACATCTAGCAGATGAGCAATGGGATTCAGGAAAGATGGAAGTACTATACAGCAGATATTGGCACTAAGACTGATAATGGAGAAAGCTCAGCGAAAGAACAAGAACATCTACAATTGCTTCATCGATTTTCAGAAGGCATTTGACAGTATAGATCAGAAAGTGACTTGGGCAGTGTTGGAGTTGTACAGAGTGGATAGCAGACTGATATGGTTGTTGAAGGATAGCAATGATAATGTGGAGGCAGCGTTGAGAATGTGTGGAGAGTTAGGAAGTTGGTTTAGAACAAGTAGAGGTACGAGACAAGGAGATCCGATATCACCAAGTATCTTCATCATGCACCTAGAGAGAGCGATGGACAAGATCAAGAAAGAGGTAGAAGGGATATTGGTGCATGGGATGAGAATTAACACCTTGAGGTTCGCGGATAATATAGTTATCATCAAGGAAGATGAGGAGATGCTAGCAAGAATGGTGCAGGTGCTAAATGAGGAAGGGAAGCAGTACGGACTGATTATGACTATCGATAAAACTAAAACAATGGTATTTGGAGATAAGAAAATAGGAAGGAAGATCAGAGTAGTTGGGATCGAACTAGAGAACATAGAGAAGTTCACGTATTTGGGGAGCAACATGACGTATGATCTAGACCAGTGGTGCTCAACCTCTTTTAATTCGCAACCCCCAGGGCCGGGAAAAAATTGATTGAGAAAAAAAAGGGCCTCGGAGACAGCTTGCTGGCAGTGTGTCCATAGGTTCTGGATACAGCTCAGGCTGGGGCCCAGGTGGACTGGTTCAATCATCTGGGCCAAGCGAGGTCCCAGAGGTCTTGGCATGTCTTCAGGCCATGGCAGCAGTCTCAGCAGCCCAGGCCAGTTATCGGGGAACATCAGGGGTCCTGGCAGCCCAACCCGGTCCTCCCGTTGGGTGCAGCTAGAACCTTTACTGCGGGAGCTGGGGCCGAGCATCTGGCCTGTTCGGCTGCCAAGCTCTAACTGAGCTCTCAGCTCTTATACTCCTAGTCCCGCCTTCCTGCTTTCTGTGGGCGGGCATAGGTGAAGCTGGGCCCGCCCACCAAGAGGTCTTAGAGGGCCCTTCCTCTTCCAGGTCAGAGGGAGGCCATGTTGCTGACCCAGACTCATTACACTATATAATGTTTGGTTTTGAGATAACTGTAATTCCCCCATACTACAATATAGCCTCAGGATGCATCTACACTAGCGTTATTTTGAAATAATAATGCGAGCATCTACACAGCCATTCCGTTATTTCAAAATAATTTTGAAATAACAGATGGCTTATTCTGAACTCTGTAAGCCTTATTCTACGAGGAATAATGCCTATTCTGAAATAGCTACTTTGAAATAAGGCATGTGTAGACACTCCACTGCTGCTATTTCGAAAAAGCCCCTCACCAGGGCCCTTCTAAATTATTCCTCCTCAGTGCCTCATGGGGCTCTAAATCGAGATAGCATGTCTACATTAGGGAACCCTGCCTGGGACTAATTTTGAGACTTCCCTGCAGTGTAGACATGCCATTTCGAAATAAGATATTTCGGAGTAACTATTCCAGAATAGTTTATTTCAAAATAAGCATGAAGCGTAGACATACTCTAAATTACTAATATGCACTCTCAACCTTAGCTCATTTTGCAGTTTTTATCTGGAAATAGGGGAACAAACATTCAACTGTGCATACAGATAATAATCTTTCCATTTTACCCCACAATTTACCAAGAAGTAAAAGGGAAAAAAGGATTTGAATAGAGAGAGGCAGTTGTGTTTTCAATGCCTTATTCTTTAAAAAAAAAAAACCTATCTGGGGTAGAGCTAGTCTCTGTTTTTGAATGTGTGTGTATGTTTCACCTAGTGGTTCATTGTATTTTGTTCTTTAGTAAATATAAGTTATTTATGGTGAACTATAGCACTAACCTTGTAGTTGACTTGTAGCATCAGGTGTTTTGAAGAGGCCTGTAAATTTATTCGAGCTATTCTGCACATGTAGCAATCCTTCATGAATGCAAGCAGTAAGTATGTGCCTGCAAAAATTCAGGCTCAGACAGAGAAGATATTTTGAAATGTTTGGCCTATCATTTGCACTCCCAAAAGACAAAGCAATGTTAGATAGGGATGTTAAATATCGGTTAATTGAATAGTCGAGTAAGCTCATGAATTCTTATCAATTAGTTGACTATTCTATAGTCCCTGGGGGCAGGGCTGACAGGCACCACTCCCGAGAAGCCCCTGCCACTCCACACAGGGTGCCAGGCACAAGCTGGTCTGCAAGGGGAGCCAGTTTAAAAACAGCTCCCCCTGCAGACCAGCTACCTGTCACCCTGCGCTGCTGCCTCTGATACAGAGGCAGCAGCGCGGGGTGGCAGCAGCCTCTGTTCAGGTGAGATCTGAGCTCCCGGACTGTTGCGAGCCAGAACTGAGCCAGGCTGCCTGCCCACCTGGCTCCTAATACACTTAAAATGCAGAGCCATAGCGGGGTAGGTCCCAGATGTGGCGTGAGCCAGGACTGAGGCAGGCTGCTGGCCACCCTGCTAAAAAATTAACTGGCAGGGAGAAGAGGGAAATGCGTGTAGTCTATAGCATTAACCTATAAGCTTTTGTTTATCGGTTAAATAGGTTAACCGACTATACTATTACATCCCTAATGTTAGCACTATCACCATTAAATTACAAGAACTATTGTCCTTTGCAGTTGTACTTCTTTTTCTTATTTTTATTTACATTATATTATCTATTATAATATTATGTCTTAATCGGGCCCTGTCGCCAGAACTTCCTACAATCAGACCCAGGGCCTTTATTAGAGGCTCACTTATAGAGGCCACGTGGCACTTTTGTGCAGAGTAGGAATGATCTTGAAGCTCTGTGGGTCTGGTATGTGAGCTCCTAAGAATACTGAACTCTACCTTTTCCAAACTGACTGCTTGACAGTTACACACAGTTGGGTGAGGGCAAAAAACAGACAAAGGGCTTAATGATCTAAACTGAGATAAGTGAGGAATTTTACATTTAAGGCTGCCAACCTGTCTGAAACTCATGAGACTCAAAAAAATGAGTGATACAAAATTCTTCTGTGAAATGAAACACTAAGGGACAGCTGAGTGAAATAAAGGACATATGACAACCTGATTTACACAATTCCTTACTTTGTCACTTTTAACATAGAAACACAACATTATTTAAATGCCATTCCTGGCATTTAATATTTGTTCTTTTTAAAATGATAGGCAAAGAATACAACAAAATAAAAGGAAGTCCAACACATCATCTAAAACCCCCTTACATTGTATCAACTGGAACTCGAACAGATAGTGAAATCATTTTTTATATAATGAAATGATTTTTCTGAGCATGAACAGTTTCAGTGCCAAGTGTCTGAACATTTCTTTACACATGTCCTTACAGCAGTGTTTCTTAAACTTTTTAAGACCAAGGAACACCAAACAATTTTTTTTTTATGAGGAACACCAAAGATTTGTTTGTTGAGCAAAAAAACAAAAAAGTCGCCTGCCCCTATAAGGGCGGCCATTTTGAACTCTGTTGTTCTCCGCAGCACACCGGTGTGCCACGGAACAGAGCTTAAGAAACACTGCCTTACAGAGTCTGTAGCTAGAACAAATACATTTTTAGAACAAATTTTTTTTTTATAAAAAAGAGATTTTTTGCAACCAACTATTGATGAAGTCCAAAAAATTGAGACAATGTGGGACATTTTCAATTCTTTTTAATTTACAGTGCCAAAGGTATATTGGAATAGTTTCTCGCTATTATTCATTTACAATAAAATGAGTTTTCAGGGGGAAAAATTAACATTTTAACTTCATTATACACACAAAATCTGACATTGGAACATTGTTAAAGTTGCAAAGTCAAGCTCTTAAAAGTTAGGAAATGCCAGAATTAAGGTTACCTATGCAAGCTTAATTTGGCCACTTTAGACAGGTGCCTTTGTGATGTCAGAAAAGCCTTGTAACCCAAACTTTTTTTACAAGTACTCACTTTTAGGGTGCCTAACTTGATATCTCGTCCTAGTGTCTCCATCTCTTCACCTCTCTCCCCCTCCCAGTTTCAGTTTCCCCTCACAGCTCCCCATCCAGTTTGTCTGTCCCCTTCCACCTGGCCTCCAGTCATTCCCCCTCATTGGACTTAGGCTCCTGATACAGTTTTTGTTTTAGCCTAATTCCTTGGCTATTTAATAATCCCTCTTGTAATCACCTTGGTGCTTGTTCTGAACCTATATCTCCTCACCCATTATCCACCAAGGAAATGAAGAACAGTTAAGCAATTGCAAGATCAGAGAAACATATCCATGATTGTGACCAAAGTAATGAAAGACTCTGATCTTAGTCTGCAAGAGATTTGACCACACAACACATTTCTTTCCATCCAGTCCCAATCCAAAATATCATAACCCAGTGTGTCCACCGCTATGAAGTAAGTCAGAAATTCTCTGTGATGCATCTATGATTATCAAAGAGACAATGAGATTCTAAGCCAATTCTAACATCTTCTAGAACAAGAAACCTCTGCATTCACATTGCAAAGCCTGTCAAGAACTTTTGATTAGAGCTATCCCAAATTCACAGCCATGAAAAACCTGTCCCAGAGAGCAGTCGCACACAAGTAAGGGTGGCAATACACCCCTGGCAACCCATGCAACCTTTCCTTCTCCGCTGCTGCTGGCAGTGGCACTGCCTTCAGAGCTGAGCACCTGACCAGCAGCTGCCACTCTCTTAATGCTCAGCTCTGATCGCTCCACAAAAGGGTGGCAATACCTCTGTGCAATAGGCTTGCAACCCCTAGTCTGAGAAACACTGACTTAAGGGCTTTACATATTTATATTTTGCCATTTTAAAATGCATATTCATGCTTTGGTACAATACTATGACTTTTATGATTTAAATATCTGGGACAGTGAAATTTAGTATTTTTAAAATGCTATGACCATGAAATTTACAAAAATGGACCATGAATTTGGTAGGGCCCTACTTATGCCAAATGCAGGCAGTGCTTACCTCATGCAGCTCCCTGCAAGCACTGACATGTCTCTGTTGCTCCTAAGTGGAAGCATGGCTGGGTGGCTCTGCACACTGCCTCTGGCACCAACCCTGCTGCTCTCTGCCAAAGGGAGCGTCAGAGCCAGCACTTGGGCAGGGCAGGAGTGCTGTGGTATCTACAAGGGCAACCAGAGTAGGTAGTGAAAAGGTTTTTCTGTCCCTCAAGGAGGTAGGCAAAGGAAAAGAGCCAGAGACACGACTGAAGTGCTGACGAAACCAACCAGGGGCCATACGCAGCTTGACCTGCTGTTCACAATCAGGGAGGAAGTAGTAGGGGAAGGAGATGTGGGAAGCAACCTGGGCAGCAGTGATTGTGAGATGGTAGATTTCAGGATCCTGACAAAAGGAAAAAAGGAGAGCAGCAAAATACATACCGTGGACTTCAGAAAAGCAGACTTTGACTCCCTCAGAGAACTGATAGGCAAGATCCCCTGATATGCTTACATGAAGGGGAAAGGAGTCCAGGAGAGCTGGCAGTATTTTAAAGAAGGCTTATTGAATGCACAGGAACAAACCATCCCGATGCGCAGTAAGAAAAGCAAATATGGTAGACAAACAGATTGGCTTACCAGGGAAATCCTTGGTGAGATTTAACACAGAAAGGAAGTTCATAAGAAGTGGAAACTTGGACAGATGACTAGGGAGGAGTACACATATATTGCTTAAGAATGCAGGGGAGTTATCAGGAAGGCAAAAGCACATTTGGAATTACAGCTAGCAAGAGACTTGAAGAGTAACATGAAAGGTTTCTACAGGCATGTTAGCAAAAAGAGGGTGATTAGAGAGGTTGTGGGGCCCTTACTGGATGAGGGAGGTAACCTAGTGAAAGATGATGTGGGAAAAGCTGAAGTACTCAGTGCTTATTTTGCCTCTGTCTTCACAGACAAGGTCAACTCCCAGACTACTGCATTAGGCAACGCAGTATGGGAAGGAGGTGGGCAGCCCTCAGTGGAGAAAGAACAGGTTAGGAACTATTTAGAAAAGCTAGACATACACAAATCCATGGGTCTGGATTTAATGCATCTGAGGGTCTTGAGGAAGTTGGCAAATGTCATTGCAGAGCCTTTGGTCATTATCTTTGAAAACTCGTGGAGATTGGGAGAGGTCCCAGATGATTGGAAAAAGGCAAATGCAGTGCCCATCTTTTAAAAAAGGAAGAAGGACAATCCAGGGAAGCACAGACCAGTTAGCCTTACCTCAGTCCTCGGAAAAATCATGGAGGGGATCCTCAAGGAATCCATTTTGAAGCACTTGGAAGAGGGAAAAGTGATCAGGAATAGTCAACATAGATTCACCAAAGGCAAGTCATGTCTGACCAATCTGATTAGCTTCTATGATGAGGTAACTGGCTCTATGGACATGGGGAAGTCAGTGGATATGATATACCTTGACTTTAGCAAAGATTTTGATATGGTCTTCCACAATATTCTTGCCAGCAAGTTAAGGAAGCATGGATTGGATAAATGGACTGTAAGGTGGATAGAAAGCTGGCTAGATTGTCAGGCCCAAAGGGTAGTGATCAATGGTTCGATATCTGGTTGGTGGTCGGTTTCAAGCAGAGTGCCCCTATGATTGATTCTAGAGGTGGTTTTGTTCAACATCTTCAGCAGCAGTAGAAGTTCAGCAGAAAAGGCCCTGGGGATTACAGTGGATGAGAAGTTGGATACGAATCAACAGTGTGCCCTTGTAGCCAAGAAGGCTAATGGCATATTAGGGTGCATTAGGAGTAGCATTTCCAGCAGATCTAAAGAAGTTATTATTCCCCTTTATTCGGCACTGGTGAGGCCACATCAGGAGTATTGTGTCCAGTTCTGGACCCCCACTATAGAAAAGATGTGGACGCATTGGAGATGGTCTAGCAGAGGGCAACCAAAATGATTAGGGGGCTGGAGTACATGACCTACGAGAAGAGGCTGAGGGATTTGGGATTATTTAGTCTGCAGAAGAGAAGAGTGAGGGGGGATTTGATAGCAGCCTTCAACTGGAGAGAGGCTGTTTTCAGTAGAGAGATGGCAGAACAAGGAGTAATGGTCTCAAGTTACAGTGGGATAGGTCTAGGTTGGATATTAAGAAAAACTATTTCCCTAGGAGGGTGGTGAAGTACTCAGATGGGTTACCCAGGGAGGTGGTGGAATCTCCATATCTAGAGGTTTTTAAGTTCCAGCTTGACAAAGCTTTGGCTGGGATGGTTTAGCTGTGGTTGGTCCTGCTTTGGGCAGAGGGTTGGACTTGATGATTTCCTGAGCTCTCTTCCAGCCCAACGATTCTATGATTCTATGTTTATACACAGGGGTCCCTTTAAGCTCAAGCCTCAGATAGCCTCAGGAAGCAGCTCCAGGAAGTGACTGGTGTCCTGATGCCCTGCCTGAAGTGCTTCTGGGTAGCCCTAAATGCGATTCAGCATCCAATGAGTGTGGACATTCTATTTTGAAATAGCTCAGTGCTATTTTGATGGGCATTTGCTGTGTAGATGCACTATTTTGAAATTAGTTATTTCAGAGTTTCTATTCTGAAATAGCTTATTCCAAAATAAGCGTGTAGAGTAGAAGTACCCGAGGTGCATTTGGGTGCAATAATAAAGCCAGGGAAGAATTCACTCAGTGCAAGAGCATCATAATGCCTAGGTAAGAAGCCCAACCTGCAGCCCCTGACTTAGGGGAATCAGGGACTGAGTGCCACAGAGGATTCTGGGATGCCCAGGTAAGGCTTTTGTAAATTATAGTAGTCCCTGAAGCTTTGCACTGCAGGTTGGTGCAGCCTCTAGTGCAATGCTGATAGTAAGCCACCCATGTCTCTTAGGAGCCTTCCAGGTTCAATCCACAAAACTATTATGCTTCACATCAACAAACGTGCATGCTATTTGGAGGAGTTGGTGGGAAGAACTCTTCTGCCCTTCTTATATTTTTTTTCCATAACTTTGTTCTGCAAAATCAGGAGAACTGTGCATAGAGAAGCTACGTTTTTGTGCTAAATCCAAAGCTTGATAAATTACCCAGTTGAATAAAAAATAAACATGCTGGATGAAAGCAAAGGTGGGATTAACAACAGCCTGATGAAAGAGGAGTAAATAGCAGAAGGAATGTTTGCTAAAGGGTGACATGAATATCATAAGAGCACACACACAAAAATAAATATCCTGAAGAAATCAGTAGTTTATTCAGTCCCTGCATCGACAGCTCATCAGTGTCGACCTCAATAAATTATTGCAACTCCAGATGTCTGCTTCCTTTGTGAATGATGGTCCTCGTCTTCTGACCCTTTCTTTAATGTACTTACATTTGAAATAGACAAAAAGACCAAAAAAAGGGCTTTCAAATAGGGAGATATTAACTTACCCCTAAGATGAGTGGTGGGCATGATTGCTTCCTGAGCTTAGCCCTGTTAAGGAATGTCCTTTTTCAATCATTGACAACTTCAGAAATGAAATCAGACATATACGCACACACAAATATATACAAACACACACAGATGTATGGGAAGCCTATCCCTCATATAGCCCCCTTTTTGCAATCCCTGCAAGCCAGCCTTCACCTGTTCCCTGATCAGTCAGATCAGTGTTCTTGCTCACTTCCTCCTTCAGTTGTGTATGGCCCTCGCGAAGTGGTGCAGGCCCTTCCAGAGCTGGCAGGCTGGAGTGGACTGTGCCTGTTCTTGGGCACAGGTGTGTCTGTTGGATTTCTGCTGCTGCTGCATCATGTTATTAATCTCCTCTTCCCTCGGTCTGTGATAGCAGCGAGTGTTCCAACCATCACATGTTCTTTTGGGTTGTATGGGTGGTGTTGGTTGGGGGTGTGCAGGAGAAGGATGGCAGGGGTACCTGGTGGGATGTTATGTTGGAGGGTCTATTCTGTCTTCCCTTCCAAACTGGGGCTGCTGTGTGGTCCTGGAGAGAGAGAGAGTGTGTGTGCGTGCACATGTGTGTGTTTCAGTGAAGGAAGGTGTTTGGAGTGGATTTAACTTTTTGTCCTTGTCCAGCCCTGGCTCAGCTCCCATGGTCTGAAGATATGCGAGTGACCCAAAGAGTGTGTACCTTTGTGTGTGAGAGAGAAGATGCAGCTCTGCTACCCTGCTCTTTCCCTTGGTTGTCTGGCCCTCCCTCTGTTTATGGGATCACGTGTTCCTCCAGTGATTTGGGGGGAATTTTGAGCTCACCATCTGTGCTGTCTGTCACCTGTGTGTCCAGAGCCCTGAGGCAGCTGTGCTGGGTGCCTGCTGTCCTGTGGAGATCTCGAGAGGTGAGTGAAATGGTGTGTTTTAAGAGAAGTGAATGTCTCCTAAGCCTGTGCCCTTGTAATCCTTTTCTTATGACAGTACTTTTAAAACTTTCAGAATTATTTTACCAAATCATGCACTGGAAAATATATAAACCATACCGGGTGTGTATGTATGCGACCAATGGTGCATACGATGTTCAGTTCAAATAACTCAGTCATTAGTGCCAAAATGGGCATTAGACAAGATCTACTATACAAATTAGGACAGCCACCTGTATGAATTTTTCACAAAGACTGGAGGAGGAGCACCAAGTTATGCATCTGCAGCACATGGAAATACACAAGAAACATTTACTGAAACTTCAGAGTGGTAGAGATGTATGCAGTACTACTGTCAGATTTTGCATGTATGTAGGATGTCAAGGGAAAGTAGGATGATGTCAGTCAAATTATCTTGTCCATCAGTCTTCTAAGAAGAACATTAAAAAGCTTAGAGCAAGATGTTGAAAGAACTGGTGCTATTTCTGCTGTGAAATGAATGGATGTTTTATGTGGCAAATCTGACAATGAGTTTCCAACATGAAAGAGTCCTCTCATTGATCTTGGGTACCTTACTTGATCCAACATTTTAGAATAACCCAAGGTGTCAATCAGGAGGAAAACAATAGAAAGATGTCCCGATGAAACCCCAAAGTCATAGACAGGAGCCAGAAGAAACAACACAAAGAGCTTGTGTCTCCTTCAGCTTCTATCACTTCCAACAGCTGTTCCCCTTTATGGTGGGCCAAAGGTGACAAGTACAAAATCACTCTTTCCTCTAAATTCACTTTCAAACATCCACTTACCCAGCACTATCTGCTTTTTCTGTGGTAGAAACCCAATTAACCTGCAAAATAGAGTCAGTATGAGAGGCATTTTCTTGCTATACTAGTGTTTCAAATGAAAATTATGGCCTGCTTCTGGTAACATTGGTAAGCTTCCCCTCCTGCTAGTCAATTCAGAAGATACTTGCAGTGCAGCTACAAATGCTCTAAACAACCAACGAGTGAACCTAAATAGTGACAGCATAAAAAAGATTGACAATGTAAAAGGTTTTGACAGGTGAAGATGGAGACCTTCATCAGAAGATGTTGTGACTGCTGCAGATACTGATATAGCTTCTGACACTGACAATAATGAGTGTTGTGAAATATCAGTCTAGAAGATAACAGGCTAAATAGTCTAAAGAAATTTGAACAGGAATCTCATAGTACCCTAAACTTCTTTAAAAAACTCTTGTTTTTCTATGGTGGGAGATGACATAATAAAAAAGTTGACCTTAGCTAAAATGTTGCCTAATTTTTCTTCTGGAGTTTCTTAACAAATGCTAACCTTTCCACTTTGCACTGGCCAAAGTTTGTTAAAGTAATGATGATTGTGGATGCAGCTGGAGAGAATTCAAACTTTCTTATAGCACAAGTATTAACTCCAGGAGAGTTTAACAATCCCATCATTTGTATTATTATGTCCTGCTACCTCATGTTTAGCTCTATACTTAAAATGTAAGGACAACCATATCAGTACAGAGAGGGTCATCACACCACTTTAGCATAGTTTTGTCACGGTTCCGTTCTTCCACTGCCGGAGAAGGAAGGAAACTTCCCCTCTTGCCAAGTTCTGATGTACACAATTACAGAACAGAAAATATTTAGGTTCTCAGAAAAAGATACAGAGGCACTTACAGAACCTGGTGAAACTAGACAAATTTTCATTCCCTATATCACAGCTTCTGCGATTCTTACATCAAGTTAGATTAAACCACAACAAATACCAAGCAAAGAAAGCTCATCTGTGTTCAGATCAATAAATAAAAAGCTGTTGTCATTTATAATCAGTACAGATCCCTTGACTCTTGTTAAATTCTTCAGTGGCTTTACTTTCCCTTGAATGCCTTGCAAAACTTTGTTTGCAAGTGACCTGGTTCTACTAAACTAGCTCACTTTGAGAAGTACCTTACTTGCAGTCAATGGGACAACAAGCAGAGTAAGGTGGTATTCAATGGGAGTAAGATGGCAGAAATGTGCTCTATGAGAGCTTTCAGGAATTGTTGCCAGTAGTAACTAGAAACACCTGCACATTTAAACAGCTAAGATTCACTTATATTGCTTTCTAAACCTGGAAGGCCTTGTAACCACTGTTTCCCCATGAAGAATACAGCTATGATAAGATGGTTTTTAAAATAAATCTTCCCTTTTCTAGAAACATTTAAACCTTGATTCTTCAGACCAAAGATAAAATTCACTTCAGATCCCCCCCTCATTTATATTAGTCCACTTTCAGAAAGTAAAATAAAAGGTAGGCATTTTCAGAGGACTTACTTCATTTACTGATTCAGCCAGGAGTTCCTATCCAATTTGAGAAAAGTCTTAACTAAGTTAACAGAGAAATATGGCACTTATCTCAGTGGCTTAGAGATCTCTTTCTGTTCTTGAATGGCATGTTTAACTTTAAACTTTCCTATAATCTACAGAATTATCCTCAATTGCCCTGTAAGTTTAATGTTTAAACTATAAAAAAAATTATTAAGTTCAAAAATCCACCAAAAATTCATCCCTCTTTCATTGGATAATAATTTTAATAAGCAATTAAACTACCTTAATGCCACTAGTTATTCCATAAATCTCCCCCTATATTATTCTTCCTACACTCATTTTTTACACTGTGCTGGAGGCAGTACAGTGTATTATTCTCCTTATTTTGTACATTTTATTCTTAGTTACTATAACTTTCAAAATAAAGCATTATAATGAGAAATCATTTATTGTACTAAAATGAGCATTACCTTTTTTCCTTGACAATTACACTGCTATTTACATTTATAGCACCTTGCAGAAACGTGAAATATAAAGTTCAGGAAGGCAAGTTTCCTGATAAAAGCATATGCAATATGTGTAAAACAAAACATACATACCTATGAATACATCAGTCACACAGTCCATTTTCCTGCCTATTAAAGGTACATACAAAGAAAAAAAATGCAACCATACTCTTTCACTTCTGCATAATCGTAGATTTTCGCCTGTAATCATTTTTGAGGAATAGCTTCCTGCAGACTTTTCACTAAAGTAGTTGTAACTACAACTGCAAAACACTCTTGTCCAGTGGGCACTAGAGACTTGTTCATTACCTGTCATTAAATGTTTTAAAGTTTGCATAATTGATCCAGCCAATAAGTCATCATTGATTTATAGGGGCCTTTGCTGAAGAGTTGCTCGTTAAAAATTCATAACACTGGTATGTGTCTTTACAATCCATTAGCTGTTTACGTACCCATAGTCCTAAGATTGATTGACCTTGGGCTGAGATTCTCATGGACTTTGCTTTTATTTATTTATTTGTTTCACATTACTTCTCAGTATAGAAAAGCAATATTTCAGCCTGCTCCCTTGACAGCTATACTTTGATTCCCTCCCCCCATCAAAACTGAAACTTTACTTGAAATGATGAATAAATAAAGCATATTCCATAAACAGCTTTCCACTATTATTTAAGCTTGCGAGCTGTGCTCTGTTAGTCTCCTTTCCCCACCATCAGATTCAAGTGTGTAAATGTTCTAAAAGGCTTTGAATGTTTTATGATGATTTCAGGGAATGATGGAGTAATAGCTGAAGAGCGAAGCTATTAGTTTTAATA
This sequence comes from Pelochelys cantorii, assembly GCA_032595735.1. NCBI lineage: Eukaryota > Metazoa > Chordata > Testudines > Trionychidae > Pelochelys > Pelochelys cantorii. The sequence goes on from CM064334.1 coordinate 33,458,501, forward strand.
TTTATATTGAGTGCTCTGAAACATTAATGTGACAGGATGTAAGATCAGAGCAGCGGGACATATTTACTTCACAACTACTGCCACGTGGCAAAAATATTTATTTTTTGAAGCTCTAAGGCCAAGTTTTTTCACAGGAATTTAAAGTTCAGATTGACATATGCATTAGCTTTTCCTGAACTTTGCAGTTATTTTAGGAACAACAGATTGGCTACTGTTTCAGATATGGCTTGGTTAGCCTTGTGTAGGCCCAAGTCCAAATTTCATTTATAGCACAGCATGGATACTGCATAGCGGCTCACAAAACTTGCAATCACTTTGGCTATTTGTATGTTCTTACCTTTTTGCCTGGGCTCCAGCAGCACCTTGGAGGAAAGGAAAATGTTCATTTATGAATAAGGAAATGCGAGCAGATCATGAGAAGGGGGGGGGTCATTAAAAGGCTTGTTTCATTCTGCATTCCCACTTTTCACATGGAAGCATGAAAGCAACCTTGTATATGGAATGGTCCTAAGTCACCACGCCTCGTTCTTCTGTTCAAAATTACAAACATATTAAAGGTAAGTGATCTTAATTACCAAGGGTCAAATCCATCTCAGCTCACACACACAATTCTCCATGAGTGAGTAAAACAAGCAGGATGAGATTCCCAAGGGAGACATCCTCCCATCAGATTTGTAGAATGGATAGGATATAAGTGGAACAAATGATGACTTATCGCTGTTGCATTATGAAAATATGCCTGCTTGAGATGCTTCCTTGCCCTATATGAAAATGTCCATAGGCTGAGACTATATCCCCATTGGCCTCTATAGATATCCAAGAGCAGAAATAGTCTGGCCAAAAAAAAGAGAATTTGTAGCTCTCTCAAACATGTTTGAAAAGAAGACAGTTCTGCCTTTGAGATGGAGTGAAGTACTAAACCGACACCTTGACTGCAGAGACATTAGAAAGACAGATGGAACATATACATCCATACATATAGATCTGTTTACAGAAAAAATATGAACCAAAATTGGCAATAAATAGACCCTTGCCACCAACACTCCGATCAGACTAGATCATGTAAGTTTAGACATTACACCCTCTAAACCACTGTCCCAACAGACATTTTGACCAGGTTTTTTTAGATAGAGTTGTCCATTATTACATTGATAAGATGTTGTTGCATCTGATATCCCATAATATTCCACACTTAGTCCGATATGCATCCCACTACTATACTTGTACTGTATTTACCCCCCACTTTGGCTCAGGTAGGGCTAATCCTGATCGGGTGTAAGAAATGGCGCACAGATATGTGATCGAGCTAGGAACTATGATAACTGCACCACCTGAAGGCAAATGCTGAGTCATATGGGCATCTGACATGGTGGGTTCTCCAAAGAAGGATGCTCACAGGCACTGGTCACAAAATAAAATTGAAAAAAAATAAAACTTTACTTCTCAGTTTGTCCACGAGATAACAAAAAGATGCAGTTTGGTGTGAATCACAGTAATTATTACTCAATAATAATTGAATGGTTATTATGTATTTAATGGTTATTAAATTATCTATTTAACTACACTAAACAATAAATAACACAAGGGCATGACACAGTTAACAGCTTTATTAATATCTCAGTTATCCCAGCCTTTTTTGGACTACACCAATCTAACACTGTAGCCACACATATCCTTTGGGTTAGGAGAGCCATTTCCAGCACCAGGATCCTAAAAGTCCCTCAAACTTATCTTTGCTGCAGGTGTCTATGCCCTGTGATCTTTAGCTCACGGAGTCTCCCAGCTACTCCCCTACAGTGGAATGTTCAAACTAGCACCTGCTATAGTCCCTGAGCGGAGAATTTCCTCCCATGAGCCTCTTCTTACATGGAACTCACTCTTCCAGGAGAAAGGCTCTTTACACGGGCCTTTCCTTTTGTTGGGGACTATTTCCGAAGCTTCTCTTTCTTCCCTCTGGGCTACAGAGTTTTCTGTCCCAATCTTTTACCCCCTCTTACTTACCCAAGATACTTCTCATTAGCTTCACCCCCTAAGTTAGGAGAAAGGAACTCAGTGTCCATCAAAACATCTTTAATCAGTTCCAAAGCTGCACCAGCTCGCTCCTGCCCCTCTGTAGGGACCCTGCCAATGTCTTTTTAAGGGTCCATTACCATAGTCCTGAGGTTTGTATGCAGACAGATTCTACCAACTCAACTATACAGATTTCAGTGCAATGGTTCTCCTCCAACTCTATGCTCTCATCTGTCCCTCTGGTACAGATTGTATTCAGCTATTGGGATATTCCATTGTTTATGTCATTCCACCACATTTCACTAATACCTGTTGAGCAAAGGTCTTTTTCCTTGCCAGCAATTTTACTTTGCCTATTTTGTTTTGCTTTTAATTGGTGTGAAGTAGTGGGGGTGCTGTCTGCTCTGTAATCAGGGGTTCCCCTGCGCTATGATGTGTGATTCCCACTGGCTCACCCACATGTGTATTGGCCCAGACACCTAGACCCAGCATGAGCAGATAACACTGCTCTTCCCAGGGGGAGAGACAAAGGAAGGGAGGCGGAGACGAACACCTGGCTGGGGGGACAGGGTCTGGGAGCAAGACAGCTTCTGTCTAGAAAGCATGAAGGGAACAGACTAAGCTGAATGCTCAAGGTTGAGGGGGGGCGATAGACCCCCTAATTCAAGGGGTCTGAGGCATCCGGGCCCTGACTCCTGTAACTACATTACATCTATGCTGTGCTATAACCTGGAGGAGCAATAAATCCTCTCTATTCTACTGGCTGGCGGAGTCTGTTCTTGCTGCTACGGGGGTGCACGATCGGGGGGTCCCCGATGCACCGTCACAATTGGCCTGCATTGTTAAAGAGACCCCTCAATATGGCCAAACTGCACATAGCACAATTCAGGATGTTGAATTTCCACTGCTGTCTAACTAGAAATGCCAGGATTTCAAATAAAGCTGCCATGCAGGCTCTATGCATTCCCTCTAATCATCTAAATATTGGTTCCAGGATCTTTCCGCTCCCCTGCATCATTGTAATGTAGGTTGGATCTCCCTGGTCCAGCATCATTGGGACCTGATCAGTCCTGAATGAGAGAATTTTCTGGACCAGGGGATGTCTCCTGCCACCAGCCCCCCAAGCTCATCACCCGCTGCTGGCAGGCTGCCTCAGCAGGCAACCACACCTCCACCTCCCCCTGCAAGCTGGCTGGACTGCTTGCCCAGCTACTGCTGGCTCCCTGGGCAGCACAGGCTCCAGCTCCTGCCACAGGGCTCTAGTCCTGCATGACTGGAAGCAGCCATGGGCCTGGAGCTTCAGTTCTGGCCCCATGCAGCTCCAGCCCCAGCCCCAGCCCCAGCCTTGGCCCCGTGCAGCCAGGGGAACTGCGGGACTCTGGCCCTGAACTGCTGCAGATCTCCAGCCTCATCCCCACACTCCCAGAGGCTTCTGGAGGCTGCTGCAGGGCTACGGCTTCAGTTCCACACTGCCCCCAGTCCTGCTGCTGACCTGATGCCCTGCCTGGCTGGCCCCCCTGTCCTTAGGCTCCCGGGCTCTCTAGTTCAGGAGCATTCATGGTCCTGCCAGACCACAGATGTTGCCAGACTAGAGAGTGCCAGATTTTGGAGGCACAACCTGTACCATTAAAAATGAGGCTGGCAAAAACTGGGAAAATCATTTTTTGCCATACCAAATGTCAAAATGTTAGATTAAAAAACAAGTGAAGTACTGGTATACATCATCTTAATTACAATGACATTTAATATTAGGAAAGTATTAGGAAGCTACCATAAAAGCATATAGCAAAACCACCCAAATACTATAGAATATATATAAAATGTATGGTCAGAACAATAGCTAGTAATATCTTGTTTTAATAAAACACTTTGTACATTGCTAAATTACCCAGTTTAAAACTATTTAAAGCCATACTCTCTCTCAGAAGCAAATCTGTAAAAATTTACAGTGTCTTATTCAGTAGACAGTTGTATACAGTGATGTTATAGCCATGTCAGCCCCAGGATATTAGAAAGACAAAGTGGGTAGGATAAGTCTTTTATTGGACCAACTTTTATAGCTGAGAGAGACCTGAAGAAGACATCTGTCTAAGATCGAAAGCTTTTCTCTTTCACTAACAAAAGTTGGTCCAATAACTGATATTACTCGCTTTGTTTCAGTAGGGGGTTCACAAGAGTGATCTACATCACAAGGGTATTTTTTTTTATATAAAAACCTTACAGATATATTTTTGTTAAGGAAGCCATGGCAGGAACAAGCATAAAACCTTAGTTATAATCCAAATATTTATTTAGCAAATAAAGACTGACCAAGCATTTTTACAAAACCACAACTAAGAAGATTTCCAAGGAAAATTTGTGTAAACTGTCAAGTACCAGACAACGAAAGGCTGCACAAGGTCAAGAGAACAAAATAAAATAAACCAAAACAAGAAAAAGGTTTTTAAAACTGGAAGTTGCATAATGAGAAAAATAACTCAGAAAGTTGCTCAGTTGCCCTATCCAGCAAAATACACAGCTAAACCCTTAATACAGCAAAGTTGTTAAACACCTCCCTAAATTTAAGCACTGACATAGGTCTTCAAGCCAAGGGAACTACTTACATGCTTAAAGTTAGGCACATGCTTAACTACATTGCTGAAATGAAGCCTTAAGTATGTGCTCAACTTTAAGCATGTGAATAACTATTGACTCTGGTGCTTAAAATTAAGCAGGTGCTTAAGGACTTTACTGATTCAAGTCCTTAGTGTCTTGTTACTTGCTATAAACAAAAATGTAAATAACTTAATTTAAAATCTTGGAGAAGGAGGTTTTGATTGTGATTTATTCTTTTGAATCCTTGTAGCTTGTTGTTAGATAATGCATTAAATATTTGGAAATTTATTTAATTTGTTTTGACTGACAAGAAAAAAAGTCCCTTCTTTGAATTACGTGCTGCTTGAGAGAGCTATAACCCAGTTTGATGAAGCCCAGCAGCCTGAAACTCAACTTGGGGAGAGGAATATTTTTGAAATGCATTTGAAAATAAACATTCCTAATTAAAATTGGCATTTCAGAGCCTCTGCAAGCCACAGGCATCCTGCAGAAAGGTGACATCGTTTTTCCAGACTGGCAGCATGGAAGCTGAGTGTAACAGATTCAAAGCCAGTTTTCATCTTCCCTTAATAATGGTTTCATAATTAGGGGCGAAATTCTCTCTAGCTCAGAGGACTCTCATGTGGCACAGTGGGACTGCTTGGAGTGGGGAGAACAGTAGAGCCTTGACAGCCCATGTGTTTCTGAAGAGCTCTCTCCACCAGCCGCACTGAGATCAGGCATGTGCAGGGGATCCTATATCCATTATTGCATAGGTCCCACAAATTCCTGGCCCCACTGAGGTCAAAAACAAAACTCTCAGACCTGGTCTACACTAGAACCTTAGTCTGAAATAAGCTCCCCAAGGTTGATTTTTAAGCGATATGTCCACACTACCAAGCCCATTATTCAGGAATAAGGAGCAGCGGAATTCGAACTCTGTAGCCCAGTTTTCCATGAGGAATAACAGTATTCCTGAACTTGTAAGTCCAAAATAACGTTAGTATGGATGCTCCGGTGCTGCTAATTTGAATTAATCAGCCACTGGGAGGCCGCCTGCAGCTCCCCAGAGTGCTTCCTGGGGCTCTGAGTCCAAGATAGGCTCCATTAACGTGGACATGCTTTCTCAGACTACATTTGATTCTTCCCTGTAGTGAGAACGTGGAACTTCGAATTTTTAAAATCAGGTGCTCAGAAATTGAACTAAGTAAATTCAAAATAATCTCTTAGTGTAGACTTGGCCTCATTGATTTCAGCGGGGCAAGGAATTCACCCATGATGTCTCTAACGCACTGATGCATAAAAGAGTATCAGGCACGGACTGAAGTAATGGCTGGGGAAAAGCAGACTGAGTTGTCCTGCACCTGGCCTCAGGTTGTGGGAACAGGTTTTAACAACCTTAGTGCAAGGTAGAGATAGATATAAAGTCCAAAGAATCAGGCTGCGTGTCGCTGAAGTGAATTTCATAACAGAAGGTTACCGTGTAAACTTTCACCATTGTATTTAGGTAACCATGGAGTTTTAGCAAGACAGGGTCTGGCTTACAATCTCCTTTTCAACCAAGCTCCCGTACACTGCTCATGTCAGACACGATACCATGTCTCAGCAAGATGGTCACTGCCAGCAGTTGACTCAGAAACACCAATTTTAATTACAAACTTTATTTTCAACAACATTTCACACTCGGTACATGGTGAAAAGTGCTTATCACCACATGAAGTCACAGGCTGTTGTGCTGAGGGAAATGAGTGTAATTTAAGTTAAAAAGGGCCAAATCAATCCCAGCTATAAACATCACTGCTTTCTATGGAGTTGTATTGTAGGTGAATTTGTCCTCTTGTGGTTATCAAAGACATTGTTAAAAATTCAGCTTTAGACTGGTGAATGCCCTTTTTCACACAGAAGAGCATTACACAGCCACAAATCATAACAATTTTTTTATCTTTACAATAATGTACACAATGGAAGGACTGTCTGTCCCTAATCACCAAAAATTTGACTTGTATAGTATATCTGATGTATAAATACTGATAAATTTGCTTTCCAAGTGTAACCTTTTAAAAGCATCCATAAAGATCCACATAAAAACGTGACTGACTAGTAAAAGATGTAAGCTACATTATGGTTACGTTGGTATTCTTTAGAGAGCAGGGAAAATATAACAAGTATGACTACCATTATAGTTATATAGCATATTCCATTTAACAGCAAAATAGCAGAAGTTTGAAAGCATATCCTAAGGTATTTTCACTTCATGCATTTGACATTGATATTAGTTATTGCATTTAAGATACATTGGGCTGTTTATTGCTGACTTTCTCCTCACTGGAAATGTTAACCACAGCAGAGAAGTATTTGATGTTACAAATTATTTAGCTTGCTAGTCTTCATTTTCCTTTTAGTATGCAATTATTTGTTGGTTTCACTGAGCAAATGAAATTTCAAGGGCATTTCAAGGGAAATAAATAAAGTACAGCCCAAAAGGGTTTGGGGGTTGGTTTTGTTTGTTTGTTTGTTTGTATTCAGGAACAGCACTGAATCATGCATATGTATGAATCAACAAAATCAGGTTAGCTAAGAAATTGGAAATTGCACTCCACACAAGCATTTTTCTTGCTCTAGAGATCTTTGCTACGGATTTGAAGGACTAATAAAAAATCAGCAGCATGACTGGAACAGATGTTTTTATAGAGTTGGCTTGTTAATAGTCTTTTTAGCTTCTCCTAAGGACTTAAAGCAAGTTCCTCACTTGTCCTGAATATTTGAAATGATGTTAACATTGTCCAAAATGTGCACTAACAAGCAGCTGTGGAAATGCTAGGGTTTTACACACAGGTATGAATGAGATTTCAAAACATTTCTGCAAGTGTGACGAACCCCAAAACAAAAAAGTTACTTACAGTATCTGACCCATTTGATGTCATCCTGATAAAAGGTAGATTGGTAAAATATTTCCATGCTATTTGGATTATAAAAATAGAGGTTTATTGCAGACAACAAAATTGTTTTTATCCTTGTAATGATTTGCCTATGTAGTGGAGCCACTGCCCCACTCTGGCCTAAGGGGTTAAAGCAGGCTGAAGAGAGCCTGCTCAGAGCCCCAGCCAATGAGGAAAGGGCTCTTAGAAGGAGCCAATAAACAGGCAGCTTGCTGGGGCAGCCCTAGCTATAAAGACCTGCACCGCAGAGCAGAGGGTAATTGAGTCCTAACTTGGGAGGGTGCAGGTCTGGTTCCTAAACTGAAGCAGCTTAGAGGGAGCAGTGCTGGACAGGCTCAGGGGAGCGGGAGAGAGGCTCCAGCCTGATGCTTGCCATTCTAAGTTATTTCTCCGCAGTGCCTCCTGGGGCTCTAAATCGAGATAGCATGTCGACATTAGGGAAGCCTACCTGGGACTAATTTTGAGGCTTCCCTGCAGTGTAGACGTGCTATTTCGAAATAAGCTATTTTGGAATAACTATTCCAGAATAGCTTATTTCGAAAGAAGCGTGCAATGTAGATGTACTCTCTGGTAGCTGACCGCCCAGTCATAGGCGCGCGCGCACACACACACACACCCCCCCCCCCCCCCGTTACTTTCCAGGACACAAGAATCAAATCATCAGCTTAAAAAAGTGATTTTTTTTATTAACAAACAAAAGCATACTTGGTTGCTAGGTGTACAGAACAACTAAGTAAAACAAATTAAAACTGAGAATCTCTGGGAACAACTTTTAGATAGTGAATGAGGGAGGGAAGGCATGGATTCACACAGAAGTTTAAACCAAACAACCAAAATAAAGAAAAATATACTGCATACACTTTTCCCTCTACTCAAGATACATGCTGATCTGTACTTCAAGGTCCAGTTCACTCCCATGTCCAATATTTCTTATAAGCATGGTAATTCTGAACCCTGCATCTGCTCTTTCCAGCCCTTTTCTTAGAAATCCCCACAAAAGAAGAGCAGACCAGATTCCTTCAAATTTCAGCACTGTATCCCAACTGGTTCTTCTGGCCCCCAGCCTACACCCTTGCTAGCTACCTGAGTTTATCCCCTTAGTCACCAGCTGCTGACCAGCACTCCTTCTGTCCTCACAGAAGTGTTAGTGACACAACACATCCATAACCAGATTCTCCCTCATCTTCCATATTCTGTTCCTAAATTGGAATCTGTCTGCTGGTGAATGTGCATGACTTCTCAGGGTCTGGTCTGGAAATGTAACCATTAACAATGGAGTGACTGTACTATTCATGACAAAGATTGTAACATTTCACTAACATGCACATCTCTGAACAAAATTTGCCATTTTCTTGTTATCCTAGACACAGACCTCTCCAGACCCTTTGATCATGGTGAGTTTTAACTGTGTGAGGAATGAGTGTCAGGCATGAGTCCCCACAAAAGTACAGTCTGCAGCACATGGAAACAACTTGTAATAATCCTACAGTTGTCCACAGGCTGAGAGTACTCTGGCTGACATCTCCCTGCTGAAGGTTAATAGACAACCCCTGGCTCAGCTTCTGCATGGGAGCAGGGGGCACTCCACTCCTTAGGCAGCCAAACGCTGTGCTGCCTTGGTTCCAGCAGCACAGTATGAGGAATGGTTTGGGAGCGTGTTATAGCATGGCGGTGGGGAAATGGCAGCTCTGCCATGGAATCACTGAGAAAATTGATAAGTACACTAGGCAAAGCTTTAACACCACTCTCCCTCTAAGACTTTATCGAGATCTGTGTGTACAGTGATGCTCTGTTTAGACATAACTCAGACCCAGGTGGGGCTTAGCCAGCTCACAGAAAGACAGCTTCTGTTCACCCCATGCAACCGCTCCCCATCCCCCGGCTGCAAGAGCAACTTTCCAAGCTGCCACCCACCCCACCTGCTGCAATATACAGGAATGTACTGCTCCACACTGCCAACACCAATCCCCAACCTGCTGCAATACACAATGACTAACCACCCCGCATGGTCTCCACACACCCCCAACGCACTAGAGAATATTAGCACCCCAGGCTGCTGCAGCCCTCCCTCCCCTAGCTGTACAAGAGCTGCTTTGCACCCTGCATGGCCCCCACCCAGACTGACCCCTCTGCCTGCACAGCAATATATGCTTAAGAGGAATACATAAGAATGGCCATACTGGATCAGACCAAAGGTCCATCTAGCCCAGTACCCTGTCTTCCATCAGTGGCCAATGCCAGATGCCCCAGAGGGAGTGAACAGAACAAGTAATCATCAAATTATTCCTCTCCTGCCATTCCCAGACTCTGACAACAAAGGCTAGTATACATTCCTATACAACCTGGCTAATAAGTATTAATGGACCTAACCTCCATGAATTTATCTAGTTCTTTGTTGAACCCTTTTAAAGTCCTGGTTTTCACAACATCCTCTGGCAAAGAGTTCCACAGGTTGACTGTGCACTGCATGAAGAAAAACTTCCTTTTGTTTGTTTTAAACATGCTACCTATTAATTTCATTTGGTAACCCCCTAGTTCTTATGTTATGGGAGCAAGTAAATAACTTTTCCTTATACACTTTCTCCATATCTGTCATGATTTCATAGACCTCTGTCATATCCCCCCTTAGTCTCCTCTTTTGTGAGCTGAAAAGTCTGAGCCTTTTTAATCTCACATATGGCGCCCATTCCAAACCCCTAATCGTTACCCTTTCTGAACATTTTCCAGTGCCAATGTATCTTTTTTTATATGAGGTGTACACATCTGTACACAGTATTCAAGATGTGGGCATACCATTGATTTATATAAAGGCAATAAGATATTCACTATCTTATTCTCTATCCCTTTGTTAATGATTCCTAACATTCTGTTTGCCTTTTTGACTGCTGCTGCACATTGGATGTTTTTTCAGAGAACTATCCACAATGACCCCAAGATCTCTCTCTTAAGTGGTTATAGCTAAATTAGTTCCCATCATTTTGTGCATACAGTTGGGATTATTTTTTCCAGTGTGCATTACTTTGTATTATCAACATTAAAATTCATTTGCCATTTTGTTGCCCAATCACCTAGTTTTGTGATATCATTTTGAAGCTCTTCACAGTCTGCTTTGTTCTCAACTATCTTGAGCAGTTTAAAAAAGAAAAAGAGGGTGCACTCACTTCCTTTGGCAAGTCATTCCACCTTAGGTCTAAAATGGGGATGATAATACTCACATTTGTAAAGTGCTTTGTGATTAACACCTTTGACACACTTGTCTGGGGAATGCTGTTAACTGTGAACCCCAGCAGGGGAGAATGGACTAGCTTTGTTCCTTCCGAGTGAGTGTTCACAGAGGATTGCATTAGCAGCACTCCTCAGCCTTGCTCTCATGCAGGAGATTGCAGGACCTGCTTTTTAATTCTTGTTTAGTGAGAGCATGAGACTGGTCATTGGTAGGGTTAGGGAGAAGACATGGACTGCAGGATCTTTATCTCCACACTCCATTTCTTGATAGCTCACTTATTGGTTACCTCTGCTCCCCTTCACTACCACCACATTGTGCAGAACTGTGATTCTTACCGTATATAACAGAACCTTAATTTTGGAAACAATATAGGAGATCATTTTCCAGAATCACAAGCAGTTATGTGCCAAATATTCACAAACTATTACTGCAATTGTATGGACAAATATTTCTATTATTCTACTTATTTGCATGAGCATCTATCAGGTAGGCACTACATTCATTTTGCATGTACATTTTGAAATATGAAGAAAAAACAATTACGAATCCTTTTCATTCTGGAGGTATATATTTATTTTAGTCACATTTAGAAACCAGAATGTTAAAGAGTCACCATAGTCTAATCATTTCAGTCCTTAGATGTAAGGCACTGACTCCAAAGACAACATTTATATCAAAACATGAATTTCTGAACAACTTCCTATGCTTACAAAAATAACTTTTCAAAAATGAGTAGTCCTGTGACGATCAAATATATATATAATATCATGAGTTTTCGTTGGCAAAACCTACTTCTTCGGATGAGATAATCTTAGGTGCCACAGGACTACTCATTTTTTAAAAGTTGTTTTTAAAGTTACAGACTAACATTGCTAACCCTCTGAGACTTTTAGTATGCTTATGAGAGACTCAGAACAATAACAAACCCCTTGCTTTCAAGCAGAAGGTCCCTCCCATTTCTCATGTGTATTTTTTCAAAAATACAATATGACTTTGAGCCAAATTCTGCGCTAAGCTACACTGTCAACCCAGAGCAACTTCACTCACTGTACTGAAATTCCTCTGGATTTACACGCTGGAAAGAGCAGAATGTACCCTTCATTTCACATTATCAACTATCTTCCATAAACTGTATTAGCAGCAAGTTAAGGTTGCTTGGCTAAGCACTGAAAAGGTAGAAAATCCTTGAGTTAAGGTTACACATGCACCAGTAATTTGATATAATGTTTAATTACATATCTGCTACTTCTATCATCTCCTGACTTTTGACTGCTTCACCATACAATATTAATGTTTTCTTTTATGCAAGTTTTGCATGTAAATTCTTACAGGCACTTTTCAAATTAAAAAAAAATGGATAAAGCAGAAGAGAATGAGCATTGCATAGAAAAATCCTATCAGTTATATGCACAGGTGTTAGTGCATCAAAATATATGTACATTATTTCAGGTCCCCCTCAAATCAGATCATTCACTCAGTCCAATAAAAAAATGGCAAAAATTTTGAGTCGTATTTTCACAGAAACCATCAACAATTCAGAAACACTAACTTAAAAGATTAATGTATTTTAAATGAAATATATTATTTTAAATGAAAATATTTTTAGTGAAAATCTTCTTGTGTGTTTTCACTAGTCTTGTCTTTCCCCAGTCTACTTTGGTGGTGTTTAAGCCCTGGTCTTAACTGTTTCAAAATAAGCATTATTCGTCGTAGAAAGCAGGAGTTATTTTGAAATAACAAGTGAAGTGTCCATACTACCAAACCCATTATTTCAAAATAACGGGCTGGTTATTTACAAGGAATAACACCTATTTTGAAATGGTTATTTCAAAATAACGGTAGTGTGGACTCTCTTCTGCTGCTGTTTCACAATAACTACTCCCCAGAGTCCTTCAAAGTAATTACTCCCCAGTGCTTCCTGGGGCTCTAAGTTGAGGTAGCACACATCCACATTAAGGGAGCCTACCTTGGACTAATTTTCAGGCTTCCTAGAGTGTGGACATGCTATTTTGAAATAGTTATTTTGAAATAATTTCCTATTATTTCCTATTTCCTATTATTATTGTTTTCCTGTCACCTCTTGACTCTAGACATGCAGGTTTATAGCTGCTCCACAGATGATCTAGTATCTGGAAAGTTTTAATCATTCATTGAAAGCAAACTTTGAGACCTTGACTCAGCAATCTTGCAGGACTGCAGAGGAATATTGCTCCTTTAAATAGAATATTAATAAAGTGTATATGAAAAATTAAAATTTTATTGATAACAGATTCTTTTCTCAGACACATACTTTATCTGTTCCATAGCCCACCCACTGCTTCATATACCTCACACTCTAACTGTGCACAAAACCAATATATTTCCCGTATATATCGTTTTCCTTTCCGCTGATGGCTGCACTGAATGTGAGTAGCTGATATAATTGTGCATCACCTTTCTAGTTAATGTTGAGCTTAACTAGTGTTTGTAATGGTATAAGCACTTGACAAGATTTTATACTATACATGACTAGTATGCTCATCTAAATAATGATAATGAAGATCCCAGTGTATTTTCTTCTCTTATCATGTTGAAATTAAGCGTTAGTGAGAACCGGCTGCTTATCTGATAAGAACTCAATTAATTTGTGTCCAGACTCATTAATCTTTCTTAATTCATGTCAGACCCTTACATTTGATCCATGACCTCTGTCGCCACTTTTGCATGAAAATCTCACAGGACCAGAATCACATCATGATTTGGCAGGTGTCCATGAGCTCCTGCAGTTGACTGCAGAACTCTTCAATCTCATCAGCAATAGCAGCTGCTGTATTTATATGCACATGACTTAACGATAGGTTCACAGCTCCTTTAAGGCAGGTTGAAAGAATTTTGTTTCAGGGAGGACTAAATCCCATTAGAAATACAGCTGTGTCCCTATTTGGAGCAAACGATTCCCCGTCACTCTCTTTATTTCCAACACACATACAAGCATCATTCAGAGGTGTTGAAATAGCTTATACAAATACATCAAACTTCCCAAAGGCTTTTGAAAATAATATTTTCTTCAGCATTCATAAATGTGCAGGGGATTATATATTTTTAGCCTTTTACATATGGACATCAATGGTTGCGGGATACAGAGTCTAGTTGAAATCTATCATTGTCCACGGTAGCTGGCACTTTCAGGGATTCCCTCTTTCTTCAGCACCCATAGGCCTGGTCTACACAAGGAACTTATTTCAAAATAACTCCCCTTATTTTGAAATAACAAGCAGAGCATTCACACTACTAAGCCTGTTATTTTGAAATAAGGGGCTGGTTATTTCGATATAATAACTCCCGGTTTCCTAGGGAGTAAGCTTATTTCAAAATAATTATTTTGGGGAGTTATTAGTACGGAATGTTATTTCAAAATAATTTCCTAGTGTAGACATGCCTGTACTGATTACTTTGAGACATGGAGGTTTCATGTTTTTTCAGTTCTTACTTTAGAATTGATCAAATTGTGAAAATAAATAACTGACAACAAAAAACCATATCTTTCCATTCTTCTTGATACCCCCTCAGTTATTTTTTATGCTGACCTCCATCACTAATATTGAATATGTGTGCCTCATGCCACCAGCACTGGACATGGATGAGAATTTCTCACATACAAACAATTAGCTGAAATCATAACAGTTTTGACAAACTTTCATCAGGAAGGTTTCTGAGGAGAGATCCACCCCAGACTTGCAAATGATTAGGACAGTCAGCTAGGATGTGGAAGACCAAGGATTAAGTCCCTGATCTGCATCAGGGGAGACACCCATGTTTAAATCCCTTCTCCACATAAGGCAGAGAGGGGAATTGAAGCAGAGGTGCCAACAATGCCCAGATCACCTCATCCCGATTCCACTCCTTTCTCAAGCCTTGCCCCTGCCCTGCCCCATTCCATCTCTTCTCCAAAGCCTTGGTGTAACCACCATCAGGCGGATTTAAACACTGGGACCTCTGGAGATTAGTATAGAAGTCTACAGGTTGAGCTATAAAGCCAGCTGGCTCTCAGCATAGGCTGTAAAGCTCTCTTGTTCTTATCTCTTGCTATAAGTGGTCTAAGTGCCACCACCTGGGACAGTGAACCACATTAGATGTGTGGTTGCACTGGCTCCACCCTGCCCCCCCTTGTACCTCTTCCCCAAGCCTCCTCTTCTTCCCCAAGCACCCTGTCTCCACTCCTCCCCTACTTCCTGGAGCTTCCTGAACACTGCAAATCAGCTATTCATGGTGCTCTGGGAGGAGTTGGACACTGGGGCCATCAGTGGGCAAGAGGCGGAGAGGGTGGGAGGAATGAAGGCAGTGATAGGAGCTTGGATGCTGAGTGCTCCACCCCTATTAATTTTTTCCTATGGATGCTCCAATCCCAGAGCACCCACAGAATCAGCACCTATGAACTGAACCCAGATTTCCCACATCCTGGGGCAGAACTCTAATCACTGGGCTAAGAGCCACCAGGGTGGGCAGCACCACCGTCTCCTTCATTGTTTTGTGCAGGGCCCAATCCAGCAGATGGACTCTGAGAAGGCCAGTTTGGGCCCCTCAGGGAAAAGAAGATGTAGTCTGTGGATCCCATGGGGACTTGGGCAAGAGCTAAGCCCCAGGTGCCCGGAATCAAGCAGCTCTGCACATGCTCACTGGTGCCTAAGGGACTGTACCAACAAAAATTTAGCTGCCTAAGGACTTCAGGCACCTACACAGTGGAGCAGAGGATTTGGTTTGAAGTTTTGGATTTAGGTGCCTAAAGTAGCAAGCACCTAAATCCCTTTGTGCATCTAGGAAACTAGGCATTCAGCAAAGTAGGCCAAATTCTTTCCTGATTTATAACCCACACAATACCACTGCCTTCAGCAGGAGTGCATGGGAAATAATGCATTGCAGAACTTAGCTCCTGACATTTCAGAACAACAGATTCTAATATTCAGAGAAACAATTAACTAAGACATTTCCCAATCATATTTTAAGTACAAATTTGTTTTAATTTGATTTATTATGGACATATAAAAATAAATTATACCCTTAACTTCATAATTCAAAAGTTATGATACTTGGTTAACAAAAGGAAAGGTATGCATGTAAGAAACATAGTTCTATTTTTCTTTGTATTAAACATAGAAAATCACTTTGGTTTACCATGCTTGGCAATAATGTTTACCTATTGAAAAATGATGCCATTTTCCCCCTCATGTTTCCTTGTCTCCAGATATGTGTTTTGCAAAAAATAAACAAGGACAATTGCCCTCAAAAATTCAGTCCAAAGCATGTATATCATACATCAAACAAGAGGAAAGTTCATGGATGTTTGCAGTGTGCCTTGCTATATAGGACCTACTGGTTCATTTGGCATTTTTGTTCCTAGTTCACAATATAACCATACTATATCATATCGTTTCATAAGAAGGCATGACTCAGCAGACAACAAATACAAACACAATGCAAAGAAGTGATATAGAATCCAAAAAATATATATGAGCAAAAGACAGAAACACAATACATATTTTTGTAAACCAGTATAAGTTACTGAGTGCAAAGTAATTTAAAATCATAGATCTGTTTGTCAAAGTTTTTTATATTTCAGATTCAGTGTAACTTAGTACTCACTTGTACCTGTCTGCACAAATTATATGTAATAGCAATGCATACACTCTGTTTGCATCTTTCTTAATGGTTTCTTCTCTCACATACACAAGTAAGTGGATGTGCATTATAATCTACATTGAAGAAGCAAAATGCATGCTCACACAACATGGAGCTTTCCCTATAGCAGGGTGATCTGCCATTTTAATAGCCAAGTAGTGATGAAGGGTAAAGGAGCAACTGATTCTGCCTCAGAGAGAAGTCCGGGGGATAGGTGCTGGTAATCAGCTGACCAGAACCTTATGTTTGGCCTATCCTGTCAGCTGGACAATATATAGAAAGAACTCCTCTCTGAGGGGAGGGGAAGAGCAAAAAAGAGGATATTCTTGGGTAACCAGAACAGGATGCTGCACAGGCAAACCAACCGATCTTGTGGAGCCCCTGGGATCAGAGCCCTAACCAGACTGTTTGTAATAGCTTGTATATCACCTGCAGCCTGAGGCTTCTGTGGTTAGACCACAGAGCTTCCCCACACACCTTGGGTTTAGATGGTTATTTTTTCTTGACCCCTTTCAATCACTGGCAGTGCACAAAACATCAAAAGATAAATGCTATATCTAGTTCACAAACATACAGCATCTGGTATCTGAAATAAAAAAAACTACACACTCGCATTTGATAAAGTAATTGGATCTCTCATACTGTGTATTGGTTTATCCCTGGTCACAGTGTTTCCAGATCATGACCTACCAAGCAAATGCTTGTTTTATTCTTATTAAAATGTCAAACAGCATCTTAATCTTATCAAAGTGATTACACTGCAGCTTTCAATTACTCTGCATAAAACCAGTGCATTCATTAATCATTCATTCATGCAATGAAGAAGGAGGTAAGACTGTCAGATACTCACCATGTCTGGTGAGCTAATTGTGACGGGATACAGATCAGCTGCCCAGAATGGTAACTCTCAGGGGAATAAGGGCAGGCAGAGGGAAGAATGGGACTTTGACCTCAGTTTCTGCTCTCCCTCAGTGGCAGTCTTTTCACGTGGAGAGGTGCTTTTCAAAACAATGTAATTTGTTTATGAAGGGAACATTTAATTTTGATACTTTGTTGTATCTCTTATGTGAGCTTAAATATAACCATATCTCTCCTCTTTCATCTCTGTCTACAACTATCAGGTTACACAGTCCATCATCTTACCAGGAACGCTGTTAGGGGGGAAAAAACACAAGTCAATAAATGTGATTTATTTTAATAAGTGTACTGGAGTGAGATTTCTCACTGGTGTGGTGGAAATGTTTTATGACTTTAAACAAATCTTCTCCAAGCACATTATCAGGGAACAGAAAGTCCATGAGCAAATCTGGTTTTAAAAGAGCACAGAAATTCATAAATACAGAAAAAGTGAGCAGGCTCTTGACTCAACAGTCAATTCAATTGCCGGATGACCAGAAAGCTGAATTAGGAGCACAATCTCAAATCAAAATGTTGCAAAAGCCAGTCCCTGTGACTTCCTGTATTACTTGGAGACAGCATGATCTAATGTTCAAGAGTGGAGATAGATGAAAAACATGAACATTTTTGCAAACATTTTCACTAAAAATGGGTTCCCTGTTTTGTCAAACATTTTGAATTGGAAACGTTTTAACTGTTTGTTAAGATCATGACAGAGGCAGTGAGAATCACGAGACTTAAGTTCTAATGCTGAGAATGAAACTATACACAAGATCACCTTTGGCAAGTAACCACACTTATGTGTGCCTCATTTTTCCAAAATGAGGAAATCTGTCTGAATATGAGGATTATGCAGGGTGGAGGGTCAGAGAGCTTTGAGATCCTTGCATGGATGGTGCTATAAATGTTGTTGTTTTTTTATTAAATATCACTGTTTACAGCAGTGTCACTGCTGAGGAATATGCTTGCATTTTTTAAATAAAGATTTATTAAAAATGTGTAAGGTCTGAAATTGCTAAATTTAAAGAAAAACACTTGTATGTAATAGCCAGATCTTTCCAGTGGATATCACTATAATCTGTAATTCATTACTTCAGTGGGGATTTATGCTCCAGAATACTTGCAGGATTTGACCCACATTTAGAAAGGCATGAGAGCTGAACTGCCTGAGAAATACAAGTTGAGAGCTGTCATTCTGAAACCCATTTTCCCCACCATGAAGATGAGCTCTTATTACCTGTGAATATGGAATTCAAATACTATTTTCAAGTTTTAAATGTAGGTAACACTTTACATTATGTGACAGCAGGGTACCAATTACAGCATAACTGCTATATTGTAAATCTAATACAGGGCTCTGAGCCGAGAAATTTGGATACTAGTCCAAACTTCTCCTAAATTTAAAGGGGGGGGGGGGGAGATCTGGCTCTAGTGGTCTAATTCAAACCCATCACTAGTACCTCAGAAATAAGCACATTGTGTTTGAGTAATTGACTCACCCACGTACCATGTTATTTTCTCTTTCTGTCCTCTCACTAGCTATTGACCAATGAAACCATGTGCTTTCACATCATAGTAGCAGCAATACAGTTTTCTTTTTCACCTATAAGGAGGGGTTTGCATTCCCTGTTGGGATGGCTAGCAAATATTGTGGTTAGGCCAAAGGAAATTTTTAAATATTATTCTAATTCTTGAGATCTATTTTCCTCTTCCATTTTGTTTAGAGGATTAAAAGGTCAGATCTTCAACTGATCTAAAATCTATGTAGTTCCATTGTCTTCGAAACAGCCAAAGAGCAGCTTAGGATCTGGTAAAGTGGGTGGAAAAGTGAAATGTGATGGTAACAAAACATGGATAAGAAAAAAGGAAAGAATAAATGCAAATCAGGGCTATACTTTAATCCTTATGTGGAAAAAATCTTATGGAATTTGGTAGAAAAATTATCTTTAAGTTTGTAAACTGATCTTTATCATGTAATGTAAATTGTATCCCTGTGGAGAATTCTACAGGATGATCCAAAGAGTGCAGTAAGAACAGGATTCACTATTTAAACTCTCTAGGTTAGATAATTTCTACATAAGGGATTATGGCAGAGTCAGGTCCAAAGTCTAATGAAGTCACTGGAAAGGCTCCCGTTGACTCCAGTGGCCTTTGGCTCTGGCTATTTGTATATTTTAAGCAGACTACTCCTTCCCAGTTATTGAAATCCCATTGACTTTCTTCCACAGCATTAGGGAGCCTTCCCTTCAGAGAAATGAGGTATGCAATCAGAACTGTTTGCCTTACTGCACAAAGCTATGAGATGGGGAGGACAAAGTCACAGTGGAGACATTGAGACCACACAAGTTATGTCATCCTTGAAGTAAAGGGAAATCAACTCTGTCTAAATCTTTTAATTTTTTCTCTGCAATAAACCATCTACATTTGCAAACTTTGAGTTTGCTCACTGATATCTGCTTTTAACCAGGGTACTAAACCCCAGTGTACAGTAAATATTATATATGCAAGTCATTTAATTTTGTTTAATTAGGTGCACTCAACTATTTTTCTCTCAGTGAGTGGGGCATTTATATGTGTGTCTGCCATTAACACTAATGGGGTTTAGACATGGAAATTCCCCAATGCATCAAGAGGAAAACAGACAATTCTAATTCATACATAATGGATCTGTAGCAAAATTGGCTTGTGGAATTCTTCAAATGTACTTTTCCTTCAAAAAATCTGTCAATAAGTAGAAGGAAAATGTAGTACAATTTCTATTTGCTGCATCTCGGTTAATCAAAACTCTCTGTGATCCAAAACAAATATCTTCTATATTTGTTACATAATCATACTGGAAAAAATCCTTTGATTATCTGAAAACTCAATTATCCAATAGCATCCAACATCCCCTGTGACATTAAGGGTATGTCTACAGAGCAACGTTATTTCAGAATAACTGACATTATTCTGAAATAACATAGTGCACATCTACACTACAAGCCTTTCTTTCAAAAGAATGTTGAACTGGAGGACTTCTTACTCCAACTCGTAGTAACCCCCATTTCACGAGGAGTAAGGGAAGTCGAAAGGAAGAGAGTTCTTCCTTCGACTTCCTCCTGTGTAGACAGCACCAAAAGCTGAATTAAGCTGTTTCAACTTCAGCTACAAAATTGATGGAGCTGAAGTTGCATAGCTTAATTTGACTTTAGCCCTGCTGTGTAGATGTACCCAAAGGGTAAGTTATTTCGAAATAACTTAGTCTGCATCTACACAGCAGGCAGTTATTTCGAAATAATGTTGAAATACTGTCAAGCTGGAAGACTTCTTACTCCGACTCCTGTAACCCTCATTATATGAGGAGTAAGGGAAGTTAGAGGAAGAGTGTTTTATTTCGAAATAAGTAAGTGCTGTATAGATGCTCCCAATTTCAATTTCAAAATAAGTGATGCAATTGACAAGCTCAATTTGAGTAGCTTATTTCGAGATAAGCCCTGCTGTATAGATGCACCCTTAGGCTATGTCTACACTCGCGGTTTCTTGCGCAAGTACGGCCGTTCTTGCGCAAGAATCTGCAGAGCGTCCACACTGCAGAGCGTCCACACTTGCACAAGGAAATTTACAGTACGGCGTGGTAAGACAGGGCTCCTTGCGCAAGAGCCACGCTCTTTTTTAACAAGATGGCAGTGTGGACGCTCGGCAGGGGTTTCTTGCGCAAGAAAGCCCTATGGCTAAAATGGCCATCAGAGCTTTCTTGCGCAAGAGAGCATCCACACTGCCATGGGCGCTCTTGCGCAAAAGCACAGCTCGCACATGGCAGTGTGGACGTTTTCTTGCGCAAGTCTTCTTGCACAAGAACACTTGCGCAAGATGTTCTTGCGCAAGAAGCCGCCAGTGTAGACATAGCCTTAGTGTCCTGTTTTGAAGAATAACTGCTGATATATTTTACCTTCCCTGTGACTGTGTATCTTGTTAGCTTAGTATACAAGGTCATTGTCTTTGCAAATACTGATATAAAACATTTGACTCTGCACATGAATTATGTAGATCCATGTATAAGGCAAAGGTTTAGTTGTGTGGGTGAGTGTACATATCACAAAGTCAATACAACACATTATTTAAATGTGCTGTAGTTGGTGCTCTGATTACTTCCAAATTCCTCACTTAAGTGGACAGTTTTTGCAGGACTTTTAAAAAGTTATCATATATGCACAAACACCAACATAAGCTTCTGTACTTCATGAAATCCTGTCTCATTTAACTTAATAGGAGCTCTGATACTGACCTCAATGGGGCCAGCATTTCACCCCACTTCTTTTGTAGCAAGTGGCTGGAGAGACCTTAGAAAAAGCCCTCACTTCCCCCCACTCTTTTCCATGCAATATCAGTTAAATTTGTGTGTACTGAAAAAAAAAACATCCTACTAACACTCATTAAAATCTTCAGGCTCACCCTGCACACAGTGATGGGATAACGGTGAGCAGAAGTCACCTACATGTGAAGAGTGGGAAAACTAGTTTAGCAGGCCTATCCAAAAAATGATAAAGATATCTCTTCTCCTCCTTTACAGGATTCTGTTCCTCAGTCCTGTGGCTTTGAAGTGTGAAGCAAAACCTATTTACATGTGCTTTGATATATTCCCAATGGGACTAAGTTACAATTCCAGGGGGAAACATAACTCTGAGTTTCATGATTTTCATGTTTACACTCTCAGGAAAAACATTTCACTACTTGCCGTTTTTATTTTTCTTCAGTGAATGAATTCACATTTACAACAGCAGTTAAATTCAGTTTAATTCTGCAGCCAACATTCTTACAAATCAATACTTTTGGCCAGGAAAAACCCACACAGCAATGACCTTTTCATTTATAAGCACTGAGTCATCCAGTGAGTGGAAAATGCAATGCACAAAGTTGGATACCTTAGCAAACTATTCTTAGATTTGGCAACTCTTATTATAGTGAGTTTTGCTAAGCTGTTGTCTCTCAGGATACATTTAAGGAAATTTTTATTCCAACCTTTTGATTTTTTTATTTTTGGAGTCACAAGAAACAGCAGTGTAAACTAAAGTATCAGATTACACTGAGCAATAGTATTTTTCTTTCTTTGTATCGTCACTAGAGTATGTGTAATGTTTTTAAAGCTCAGCAGTGATTTTCACATTCCCAATGGATTGAACAAAAATCAGCTGTAAATTCAATGGAAAAAAAATTACATCTTCCCTTAGGTTAATCAACATAGCTTACATTTCCTGCTTCCAGGTTCCTGCCCGTGGGAGCATCTGTCAAGGCTGAGTCAGCACCTTCCTCTGCAAAACTAGTAAACATGGTAGAAGACATTTCATTTTGTCATCTACCTAGGCACCCACTGGATTAGTATGCAAATAAGACAGCGCAAGAACAGACCACAGCAGCGGTGCTAATGCTCTAAGTGATCTTTCAGTGTAATTAGAATTTGTTTCATCACACTAATTTGACATGGCAAATGAGTGTAGCTAAGATAAGGTGGTTTTGCAGAGCCAGAGCTCTGTAACATACACAGGAACTTGCCAGTAAGTCCACTCGCACATGGGAGTTGTGTCATGTTGTAAAGAAGTGACAATTAGCAAAAGCTCTAGAAAATATCAGTTTGTTTTATTTTTAATCTGGTAATTTGACAGGTTATATTTCTTCCTGTGACAATATTACATGAGACTGCTTACAGATCTGAGCCTGCACACTAAGGAGAAACCCTTCCTGGCTCAGGATAAGCTATGCCATACCACAATTATACAAGTTTAATCATATCTGGTCCTAGGGCATGGCAGCACTATGCTATGCTGCTGCAGGAGAGTAAAGGGGCATCTTTGAGATCCCCACTCCCCAGGATGCTATCAATGAAAGTCGCTCCATTCCAATCCATGGAGCAACACTCAGGGCAGCCCTGGTGCACGTCACGTGATCTAGTAAAATACAGGCAGTTCCCGACTTACGAACGGGTTACGTTCTGAACACCTGGTCGTAACTCGATTTGGTCGTAAGTCAGATATACCCTTAAACGCGCTGCCCACGCTGTTCGAAAAACTTGATGTACATGGTTCTCAACTCAAAAATATTATAATGGGGTTAATGGGAGGTTGGTCGTAAGTACGGATGGTCGTAAGTCGGTGTGTTCGTAAGTCAGGGAGTGGCTGTAATGGGCATTAACCCTGCTTGGCTGCTTTCTCCAAGTCCTGCTTGCTGTGGAGCTTTCTTCAGGCACAAGTTTTTTATAACAGGTGCCAGCTTCCTCCTAGCACAAGGGCAATCCAGAAACACTCAGGAGTAAGAAACAGCAGCCAGATCAGCAGGCAACTGGAGACAGATCATTTCAGCAAAGGTAGTTACCCTGGGGAGGAGACTGGCTGAGGGCAAGGATGATCATCCAACTATTTTAATCTAAAATAGGGGCATGAAATAGAGCTTAGTTTTTTCCAACTTATTTATCCCTAAATAAAAAGTCCCACTGACATGAGACAGAATGTGCTGTGTATTTAAGCCTTCGGAGATCATCCGCCAACCAGGAGTGTCTGGCTACATGTGATGTTATGCACCTTTTAGTTGCATCACAAATCCACGTGCTATTCCCAAATGCTGCTTCTTTTGCATCTGATACTCCCTGAAGGACAAGGGCATTATAAGTTAATGGTGAGATTGCACTGATCCTTAAATACAGTCTTTACATCTAGCTAGGTCACTATTATTATTCTGTACTTTGCTTGTTACATATCTGAATCGGAACATAGAATATATAGAACACAATGGAAATTGTTTATAGTTTATCAACTATCTAGTGCAGTTGAGGTATATTTGCTTTGAGATTTTAAAGGAAGGCAGGCTAGCTAGACAGCGAGCATTGGTAAACTACCTGTAGTGTCAATTACACATGTCCCGTTGCTCCTGTAGTGCCTGACACTGTTAAGAAGATAATCTTTTCTACGGTGATTAAAAAGAATGTCAGGAAGCCAATACTGGGTTGGACAGCTGGAATGAGGCACATGGTACACAGGAGGGACTCGGGTATAGAAAAATATATGAGTCTCTATATGTGGACACCTCCGTCCCCCTCTTAAAAACAAACAGGAGAGAGAGAGAGAGAGAGAGAGAGAGAGAGAGAGAAAGAAACACACTGACCAGGTATAGGCTGAAAACCCAAAAATCAGAGAGGTAGAAAGTGTGTCTATGAGGCTTCTTAGACTTCTTTAATAGACTATTCCCAAATTCCTATCTTTGGGAGATATCCCTGTTGGCAGGACATATGACTCCTACTAATCTCAACGAATTTCTGGATAGAGCTAGGGAGTCACCTCTACACACACTCACAAAGTACCAACAAAAAAAAGAAAACCTTCCCTCTCCTATTGTAAGTTTCCCCTTATGAAGCCTTGGGAATGATCCTTCACAAGGCCTTGAATGGTACGACTGGGAACCTCAAGGATTCCCTAATAGCTGCATAGTAGGAATTGCAGGGATGTATTTCCTACAAGCAGAGTGGGAACTCAAATAGGAAAGGGCCACTTTTGCTCTCAGTCACACTCATACAACTTCTCTAATTTTATACTCATGCTCCTTATTTTTAGAGTGACTTTTACCACATTTTTATTTTTGTTTTTCATTTCTACTTTTAGGAATGATGAGATCTCCCTCGCTCATTCAGTACCACAGAAAAGAATAACACCCCGGTGGTCTCGATTCTTAATCCCAAAGATGGTTGTTCAAAAATGTCTCTCTCACAAACACACATAGAAGTAGACTCCCTCTCTCTCTACTTTTCTAATGATGAAACTTCCCACACATGATTGGCTTCTCATTTACCAAGTAATCCTCAGGCTTTTAAGGATAAAAAGTTAGTGGCAGTTCTGATCTGGGAGGGGGGGAAAGATACTTTTAAGTAAATGTAACTAAAAGCTGGTCAAGCTTGATGTACAAAGTTGATGCTGTGGGGGATACATTAGTCATCATCATGTGTGCCATAAAATGCCTTTTTAGAGACAGAGAAAAGGGCCATACTTTAGGGAATGTTTCATGGTGAGTAAGAGGGTTAAATAAACAAATGATAATAACACCAATCAAACCTCTTTGCTTAAAGCCTGCAGAGTCAATCTGCTTCTGACTGTGGAGCTACCAACCAGCACAGGCAAACTAATTAGACACAGTCAAACACTTAGGCAATCACACCTTGTGAATATAAGCGTCTTCCTGTCATTTGGCAAGTCTCTCAGCTGCCTCAGAGCGTGAGACAACAAATCCCCTGAAAACAAGTTCCTCGCTCTCCCTGTTAGTGAGATCTAACAGAGCACAATGGCTGGAGGTGAAAGGTGACAGTCTAGTCAGGTAATGACATCGTCTTGAACAGCCCACATTAAAATAGTGGCACTTGTTTAGACTAGCCTATTTGCACCTACCTGCAGAGGGCCTTTTTAATGTAATTATTAGCCTCTGCGGCCTTGCTTAGAATTTGAAAATATCATTCATTTTCATCTTGCTTCAGCTACCGCTGCTATCTCCTATTCAGTCTCAGTCACCTCATCTCCCCACAAGTAAGTGTAGAAACGGAGGCGGTGGAAAGGAGCTGAATTAACGAGAACAAGTTGGCAGGTGAGCTATGTGACAACAACAAAAAACCGGAAAAGATTTGACAATATATTCTAATCACTACCTGCCTGCAGCAATACTGAAGTCGCTGAAATGGCTTTCTTAGGAAAACAGAAACGATACCATGATAATGGTCTAACTCTGTTAGTGAGAAAGCAAAGAGGTCAGGGACTGCTCCTCATGAACTGAAGAACAAACATTTAATTATTCTCTTTTGGAATGTTCTTATTTTTTCTTATTCTAAACTGTTCTCTATTGACAGGGTGTGATAGTAGGTATAGTCTGAAATAGCTAGGAGGGATCTCTCTAGCCGTACAGACTGACAAAAGCAAACAACACACCGTCTAAGAATCTAGCCAGTATATTATAGACTTATCAGCCAAAGATCATATAGCCTTCATCCCATTGCCATGTGTCCTCTTAAACAACCATTCTGCTGGAGCAGTGCAATGAGTTAAGTTAACATATCTCTCTCTACTTGTAATTTCAGGTGCTCTGCAGAGAGGGTCCTTCTTCTGTACAAATTGAAGTGGGGTGCCTCCCAGCATGAATCAGGTGTTCTGCCAGAGAGGGGTGAGGATGTGTGGAGAAATAATGTAAGTGCATATGCCCAGTGGCAATAAGGAGAGATGGAGGGGACTGGTGTACTTAGGGTTGTGAGCATGACAGGGCCACTATAATGGATATGCTTGCCATGGGAGTCCTGACCTTCACAGCACCAGCCAAATATCTAGGGGGCATCCTTCAATACAAACAGATGCTCTACAAAGGATTAATGGAAGAGAGACAAGAACAGTTCCTTCTTCTTGCTGCAGAGATTATTTCATCAAAGGTCACACAAGGAACCAGAAACAGCTGAGCTTTCCACCTATCTGAGGGCTCCATGGGTTATTGTATTTATGAGAATATGTTAGTACTAAAAAACTGATACAGTAGGAGTCCAGACGCTTGAGTGGAGGGTTTGTGCCCTATGAAGTTTTTCCGTTTGGGTCTATTGCTGTGTTAACGCTCCTACTCCTGTCTGTGTGCCTTCTTCCACGCTGCCACATGTACCTGAATACTTTTCCAATCCCAGGGTGCTAGCCCACTACCCCCTCCTCATTCTAATTCTTCCAATTACTTTTTTTCTATGAGGCCAACCAACAGAAATAAATAGAAGGGCAAAAGCAGCCTTAACGTTTGGGTTGGATACTGTGCTGAGCTTCACAAGTAACACCTGGGGAACCTAAGGCATGGGGGCTGGATGCAGCCCCTGGCTTGCCTGGATCTGGCCCCCATGGCTTGGGGCTCCCCCAACATTGGGGAGCTCATGCTGCCCCCCCATCTCTCCATGGGGCTGGAGCACACAAAATCTACTAGCCTGAGTCCCCCTAGGTGCTGGTGTGCGAGGGAGTGGCCTTCTGCTTCTCAGTTGGGGCGGGGGCAGGTCAGTGAGGGTTTGGTTTGATTTGGGTTTTGGTTTTGTGCTTGTCACTTGTGTGCGGCCCCTGACTGATCAATAGTCAGCACAACAATCAGGCCTTTCTCATTACCTATACTTACAGGACCTGCAAACCCATTCCTCCCATCTCAAAGTAGCATGCCAGCTTGACATAATTTCAGTGTTGAGTTGGCTCATATATGCCAAATGATCACAAAGTTACATGGCACCAGGAAATCAGTATGTACTGAGTACTACAGCTATTTACTTTATTTGTATCCATTCCTCCATCTGGCTATGATGAATGAGGGTCCTTTCACTGTACTTGTACCGCAAACTGATAGTGTGTAGCTGACCCACAATGACAGCTGGAATCACGGCCACTGTTAGAGCTAATGATGCCCAACATAAAGACAGAAGTGAGTTCTGGAGGGTGCCAACTCTGGGTCAGTCTTAGCTCATTTGTCAAGCTGCCTGGCCTGTTCACCACTGCCTCCATGCTCTCCTCCACTGGCTGGCGAAAAGCACTGCTTTCAGGGGTACTCAGTGAAGCCTATTGAGAGACAAGAAGTTGGCAGGAGTTCTTATGACAGGGTGACAAAGGCAAAACAGGTAGCCAGATGGATGTGGTGAGGCCCAAGGCAAAGGCTGCAAGCAAAGATTATATGCATCGCAAAGTAGATGATTTATCCTAATGCTGCCTCTGATGACAGTGCTCTTACTGCATTTAGCATCCCTAACTGATCCTTGGCTATACTGCAGTATCTGCAAAGAAATTCCATTGTGACCACTTGCAGGCCACTCTCTCTACAGAGAGTTTTAACAATGCTAGTTAGTACCCAGCCAGTCAGGAGCAGCCTGCACTTTTGATAGAGCTATGGTGCTCATGTTAAAAGCATGACAGCTTAGATCAGAGGTGGCCAGACTGGGGGAGGGAGGAGCTCAGGACCTCTTCCTTGCAGCAGGGTGGTAGAGTAAGTGCTTCTGCCCAACAGGAAGGAGGCACAGGGTACATCTGCCGGGGCTTGGAGCTTCAGGAGGATGGGGACTGAAGCCCTGAGCCCTGGCAGGTGCCTCACACGGGGCTGAATCTGAGAGCCCCAGCAGGTGTATTCCAGTTGTTGAGCTTCTGTAGATTGTCATATGTGGCTCGGAGGGTCCATACTTTTGGCCATCCCGGCCATAGATTATCTAGGCAAAGCTCCTTTGCTCACCTTATCCACCATTTCCTAGGGAGTCCTGCCTCTTCAGCAAGCACAAGCTGAATAATGGGGAAGGGCACTTCAGGAAAACGAAGACTTTTGCCAGTCTTGGCTCCAGCTCTTATGTTAAAAAAACCTCCTCACTTGGCTCCTCTTTTAAATAATGTTTTAACGGAAATCCCACATACAGGAGAAACATTTCCACAGCACGGAACAAGCCAAGGAATGGCTCAAAAAATACCCGAGGCAAAATAAAGCCCAATTTAACTTTTGCTCAATAACTTCACTTTTTCTGAATGAATCATTTATGTGGTGAAAACCTTGAGCTTATCGTACTGGAAAATTCAATTAATAGCCAAGGTACTTATGGCACGGGGGAGGGCAGCAGAAAAAGTTTCAGTCAAAAGAGCAAAAAGAAAAACAATTTGACATAGGAAATCACAACCAAAGAACTGTCAAGGTGAACAATTTGCAAACAATCCATAGGCTGGCATTTATTTGCATAAACTATTTGATGAATATTTATGAACAACAAATCCATCTGGAGAGATCAGGAGTGGTTTGGGAATTATTCAGAATACATAATAATTAATAAAAATTCATCTGATAATTAACTCACAACAGATTTCCTGATCATCCCTGTTTAGGAATACTTTCAAACCCTGCATGATTATCACTGGAAGTACTCACACATTCTGATGTTCTCTATTAACAATTTTATATTTCTGTCTTATGCCTTGGTCCTGCAATCACTTATGTGCGTGCTTCATTTTCCTTCATGAGTAATTCTATTGATTTTAATGGTACCAAAACTAGGCACGTGTGTGTTTGCAGGATGGGAACCTTAGTCGCCTTATCAAATTTCTCTGAGTCACTAGTGATGAGTCACTAGTTAGGGCTGGTACAAACAAATATGAAGAGTCCCTACAAAGTTACTCATTTGTCCCTCTACCTCCAATGCCAGATCATGCAAAGTTTTGGATCCATAGGATAGTAGCAATATGGAATGTCTACAAAACCAACCTTTTCCCACCATAACTCAAGTCACCTCCCCACACTTCAATCATTGTTTCCACTCTTCTGCATTCAGCTCCTCTGGTTTTCTTCAGTCTTATCTGTCCAACCATCTCCCACTGTCCTTTAATCAGCCACTACCCTTTAAGACAGTCTTGACCTTAGCCAAGTGTTTACCCAGGCCACCGCTAAAGTTCCATCTGCACTGGTACATGTTTATTCACAAGGTACATTTATGAGGTTATAGAATGAAATGGAAGGTTTAATCTGCAGTGAAAGACATTTGGCTTCCGTGAGAATGGCGGCGTGCTCAGGACCTTTGAAAATCAGACCAGTGTCTGCATATAGACAGAGCAGCCTAACTCTAGACACCCTTTTAAGCAATATTGGTCATGGAACTGAACAGAAAACACTTGGCACTTGGAAGTACTAATTAGTTCTTGTGCTAATTCAGATTTGCACCTCCTGATCTGACCTTCCTGATTTGGAATTTATATTATATGGAATCCAAACCATAGTAAAAGGGAAATCTATATACGCTCTATGAATCAATGGCTAGTCAGAAAAAGAAATCTACTACGTAAAAATTCCACTAAACCGATAGAGCAAGAGAAGAATGATCATTTACTAATAGAGAAAAAAGGCTAACCCATACTAAAAAGACATGATCACCATTGTAAATTCCTAAAGGGAAGTGATCAGCTGACTTTGCGGTACAGGCAGGATGGTACAATATTGTCAATTGATCTTGAAAGTAACACTTGGATTCCACAGGAAGCCTCTTGCTTTCCCCTCCTCCTCCTTCACTGTGGAGAGAGGACAAAAAGGGATTGCAGTGAATAGCCTTCAAGAGACTTCACTGCAAAAAGATGTGTGCATATTAAGAAAACAATGGGATTGGAGCAACGGTGCTAAGAGGTGTGGCTGGAGCTCTTTACACAGATACCATGGGATTGGAGCAACGGTGCTAAGAGGTGTGGCTGGAGCTCTTTACACAGGTAAATTGCAACATCACCAGTATAACATACACAGCTGAACTGTAGAACAGATGATTGAGCTTTCTTTGAATGTACATTCACTCCATCCTGGGTCCAGAACCTCCGTGTATGTATTCTGTAACACTGAGGTCGGACCCATTCACTGTTGCATGCATGTTCCTCCTCTGATTCAACACACCTGAAGTTCTTAAGGCTCCATTCAGAAATACTCATCCGCAAATTGCTATAAAAACGGAACACTCAGAATTTGTGGGCCAAATCCAAAAGAGTCAACTTCAAAAAGGCAAATGTCTCCTACAACACAGAAGGGCATATACATATAAGGATTAAAAATCAAAATGAGTGGCATCACATGATTAACAGTGACAACGATTAACACTGATGAGATTCACTTATTACCATAGCTTCTGAATGCCTCACAATCTTTAATGCGTTTATCCTTGAAACACCCTGCGAGGTAGTAGAGACATTTTATTCACATTTTACAGATGGGGAACGGAGGTACAGAAAGATTAAATTATTTTTTCTAGGTCACCCAGACAGACTGGCATAGCAGGGCATACAACCTGCCGCTCCTGAGTTCTCAGCTAGTGCCCTAACCACTGGACCATTCTTCCTCTCTGGAAGGATTGGAAATAGACTGTGTGCTTCTGAACTCTGGGATAAGGCCTAGTTTGATTACTGATACATTTCCCCTACTGCTCAGCTCTATTACCGTAAAAATAATTTTTTAGCTTGACATCTTACTCTGGGATTGCTCACTCTATACTTTGTGGACAGGAAGTACTTTTGGTAGCGGGGACTGCACGATTTCTCGCCAAAATGAAAAAGAAATAAAAATTTTATCTTTGGCGCGATGCCTGTCATTTCTCTCTTTCCTGGTTATTTTTTATGTACATATAATACTATACACTTTTGTTTGTTCACATATACACTCATAGGAAATAAATATTAGTCAGAAGCCCTCTTTCTCACTCACACAAGATTTAATGTAGGAATTATGCAAGAAGCAAATGGTGGCATAAACTGGTCACACATCACAGCTCTTAAACGAGTGGGCAGTTTTGTACTCTGGTAGAAACAAGCTAGTTGAAGATTCAAAATCTAGAAGGCTATCTCCCCTGTCTCCTTAAATGCAGAGAAAGAAGCATTAGGTTCAAGTAGTAGCCACAGGAAAGAGGAAAGTGAATAGCTGAACACTGAATGATAGTTTGATTGCTGTGGTCTCTGAGGTTTTATCACATTAGAATAGGTTTAACCCCTGAAAGGCTGGTCACTTGTCAAGTGTGATAGGGAACCTGTGCTTTGTTAGACAGGGAAAGCAAAAGAAATGCACTGCTGCTTATGGCATTCCATTAATAAGACTCAAACCCTGTGATAGGAACATTTGTATACAGATGTGTTCTTTGGGATATAGCCAAGAGCAGAACACCCTAGTGAATCACAATGTACAGTTAATGAGTTATTATTTTGGGTGAATTTGGCACTATGAGTTAATAGAACCAATTTATCCCCAAAATGCTAAATCATTTAGCGCTCCTTTGGAGGTGCTAAGTGCATCTAGAACTTTGGGATGCTGTCAGTAAAAAATTAGAGACTAGTCAACGCTGTGCCTAATCATTTGCATTCCTTCATATTATTATCTATACTACCCTTGGAAGCCAGATGCACAAAGAGTTTTAGACAGAATAGATAGCTTTTTGTTGCAGGAAGCAATGGGACAATCTGATTAAGTTGTAGGGCTGGTACCTGTTTAAAAAAGATGGCCATAAGAAAATAGGCTATTGTAACTGTGAGACTTCCAGTGAAAACAATTAAAAATGGACCGAACCTGCAAAACTCAAAACTAGATTTCAAATACAAAATTATTGGGGTGTTTGGATTGGAGTTTTGTTTCAGACAATTATAGAGAATTACTGACAAAGTCCAGATCTGGGATTCGATTTCACATCTCTCTGGAGCTTAAAGGAGACTGGTCATTGTGGGGATTTAGTTTGATATAATCTGCAATGGGAGGAAAGAGTCACATGATTATCTGTTTTCAGACTATTTATCCATGGCAGAAAGTGCTTCCATAGACATAAGACCTACTTTGTGGGAAATTCCCCTTAACTCCTCCTTTTCAGGTTAACAGCTACTATGCCCTGCCCAAGCCAAGCAAAGGAGTTGCTCTGAGAAATTCAAGGTGGTGTCTTTCATAATTGAAATTTTCATTTTAATACCAAATTTAAAATGTGCTTTGTTTTTGAGAGCTATACCAATGGTCTTCATTAACCTACCATTCTAAATTCAGTGCACTGAAAGTAAAGCAAAAATTAGAGTTATGCCAAACTATCTGAATGTAACATTGATAGCAGTGAACTGTGACTCATGTCAAGTTATGTTATGTATCATAAAATCACTGTACAGTATGACACAACATAAGCAACATGAGTGGTGCAAATGTGACACAGCAGAGAAAAAAGGGTTCCTTCCCCCTCCCTCTTTTTTAAAGAGGGTTTTACTTTTAATCAGATAGCAGCTGTCAGTTCAGATAACAGCTGCCTGACCCAAATTTTCAGCTGACTGAAGTGGACAAATACTAAAGTTTGGACTTTCTATTAGCAAAAGCTAACATTCCAGGCTAGCATTTCCCAGCTAAAATACTCTCCTTCCCTCCCCCCCTACCCCCGCCGCCCCTTTCCCTTAACACTAGCTAGTTTTTCTTGCTGATACTTGAATCAATAATTTCATTTCTACATTACAAATCTTAAAACAATACTGGTAAAAAAGTATACTGGAATTTTACTTACTCATGTTTAATTATTGATGTAGGCTTCTTTAAACATATTTGGCTCTCTGAAACAGCTCTTTAGAACTGTGTTCCATTTCTTATTGCTTACCTATTCTGTTTGTTCTCTGCCTCCCTGATCCTTTTCGATTTTCTGCAGGTTAGCAAGCGCTGCATTGTCTGCTTTTGAAATGTGTCTTTAGGCATGCTTTTGTTTGACAAGGAATGCCAAGGCTGAGCTGACAAAGTCTGTTTGAAAATCTTTTTCCAGGTATACAAGATCAGTAAGTCTGTTCAATGTATTCTGTGATTAGTATTTTTCTTCAGATATTTATATCAACATTTCAGTTTTAGTGAAAGATGTTTTCTGAGCATACCTGTCAGTGAGAAACTTACTAAAGGTAAGTAACAGTATCATTTATATATTCAAATGTATAAATATATTTATGGTAAATAATTGACATCTCTCTCCATATAACTTAAAAGAAAATATACCTTTAACAAGCACTCAGGCACTGTTCTTTTCACAGGCTGAAACAAATATCAGCTTAGGAAATCTGTCTTTTAGGTATTTTGGTTCAAGCACTGTGCAACCATGATTTCTTTAAACGTAATATTTATAGAATCATAGGGTTGTAAGAGACCTCAGAAGGTCATGGAGTCCAACCCCCTGCTAACAGAAGAAGCAATTTAAATGTCTGCACTTTCTTACCTGGTGAGGGGGAGTGGGGACGGAATGGGGATGATGTTTGTCCTTTAAGCCAAAGTATCCAGCAAAGGAAACTTGTGTGTGCTCTAAATGCAATTGTGAATTACAAATAAGCTGAGCACATCTTCCCTCTTACTTCCCCAGGCACAGCTCTGGATCCATTTCCATGGTAAAACAGGTTCAATACTTGAGTAGCAGATTGACCAAAGACTATCCACAATGTGAAAACAGCTCCCCAGTCTGTGGGCAGATTTGGTCAGTTTGAATGTGCACTTAAAACACTTTAATTTCTCTTGTACCCTGTATAGCTACAACATGCAATATCCCTATCACATGATATTGTACCATAGAGAGGCACTCTTCAATCATGCCTACTACTGTGTGAGATCTCCTAAATTCTTGGAAAACAGGAAGTGGAACTACTCAACACTGTCTATTCATATTCTTATGCTCAGAGATGCAGCTGCTGTCTCATACTTCTATTGCTTCTGAACAATCACCTGTAGGGGATGAACCATGTAATACATTCTGGATCTTCTCTTTGCACATGGAGAAGATTGGCACCCAACCACCATAATACACTATGTAATTTACTGTGTAGTATGGGATCCCCAAAACAGTTCTCTCCCCTTTGGAATAAGAAAATTAATACAAGCATCCAGAAATCTTACTGTTGACCCAAAAAAGAAGACCACTCAGTGAGTCAATTCTCCATTCCAGACACACTTGAATTCTGGGTTTTGTCAGATTCAGATCTGAGTTTAGATTTATTCAATTTTGCGTTTAGCCTCTATCTTTACAAACCAAATGCCTGGAAGTGAACACTCCCAGATTTAGGGCCTTCAAAATACAGATCCAAATTTTGCAGTTTTATTTGATCTAAAGTATCCAGACTATTAGGTTCCTTATGTTCTCCAATAACTTTTATCTCTCACCATCTTGCAGCCTTCCCATCGACAATGGCCTCATCTTTCCCTACCCAGGAGTCTCTCATACATCTCCCGCATTACAAAGTTCAACACATTAGAGGGCCATATCCCCAGATCACATGAAGTTTGAATTCAGTAATGGTTAGTGGCCAGCACTGTTCCCTGTAAGTTGTGCCCTTGGTTGGCCACCCAGAAGAGATTCAAATGCTACCCAGCTGAGTAGCAGAGCACCCACAGCTGTCAGCATGCATTTCTACTGCTGGTTCACATGCACACATGCCTCAGTGCACAGCACAAAATGTATTCTGCACATGATGGAAAAAATTAAAGGGAACACTGGTGGCCAGCAAAAATGCTTCCAGGGCCACTGGATATAATAAAAAGGCATTTAAGTGTGGACATGAGAAGGAAAATTGAGGCCTATAAATGGCTCCAGAGTGGAGCTACATAGTAAGCAGGACCTGGTTAGAGCACATTATAGCAATTTTGAAAGACATGCAAAGTGAAAGATCAATATCCAACCCAATAAGAGCACTGCAAAAAAAGTCTGTATGCCTTCACATTCATTCTGGGTTTGGCTAAAGGTTGAAGACATTTCTTACTTGTTTCTAAACTGGTTCAAACATATCTAGTCAGAATTAGAGCAGGTGAAATTATTGATTGCAATCAAGTTACCTGAGGAAATCATCCAGTGTTAATGTTTGCAAACAGATAATAATTTGTGCTAACCTTTCAGAAACTATAGTGATTCTAAAACATTTTCCCCAGCTTAATCAGTAGTGGTCTGAATACTCAAACAATTAATTATATGGCTCCATGAATAAAATGGCCCAATCTCATATTTGTGATAATATTTTATTAATTGATTTTATATTGTCACTAGATGACATTAGTGATAATATAATTAAAATTATTGAAGCCATGGTGACCCAATGACAATCACAAAAAAATAAAAGTTTGCTCAAAAATTTCCCCAAATGTTTAGAAAATATACATATGCCAAATGACTGTCTCTCATTTGGGGGCACATTCTCCTCTCTGCCTTTTTGTATAAATAAATAACTTATTGATTTTAATAGTGAATTAAGAACATATTTCACTTCATTGACAACAAAAAGCTTTAGAGTAGGATGATATCTAAATTTTATAAATATACCAAATAGAGAGTTCAGCTCTGCGTTATTGTAACATCAAGGTTGCATAGGAGCTAAATGGTGATAGACGATTGTGGTTGTAAAGGGAATGAGAATTATTTCTAGAGGACAGAGTATCGTGTATGACCACTGCTTTTTCTGCTTCTTTGGATTCACAAATACATAATAGACAGCTATTTTGAGATGCATAATGAATTTGTAAGTCACTGGAGTAAAAAATAGAAATTGTTTGGTTTCAGATGTTTTATTTTAACTGACTTTTTAAATGATAGTTTTAAACTGGAGCTTTAAAAACATCATTTTAAAAAATGTAGTTTACTTTGGTTTCATGAACTATTTTTAAAGTGGATTTTAATTACTCCATAATGTCTCTGGACTTAAAGAGGAAAATAATGGAAAAGGTCTATATTGATGTCAAAGTGCAAATCATAAATATTCTAACACTCTTCTCTTTAAATAAAAACACCAGTGTAATGTATTTTAATCTAGAAAAGGATAACAATTGACCTTAACTTTGAAATATGCAAAAAGGATTTTGCTTATGATCTTTGGCCATATACAATGGACCCAGTCAATTCAGACTTCATACGAAAGTTGATCTTGTTTAATAGGTGGTTGGCTCTCTAATTACATGAGAAATACCTTTCTTTAATAATTTATTAGAAATATGGGACAAGATAAAGACAATATCTAAAAATACCAACTGCATAAACTAGGCTTGAACTGCTCTGTTAAAATTAAAAGCTGAAATTCTTTGACTGTCTCACTTTCTAGCAGAACACAAGAAAGGAATATTTTAGTTGGTTCTCACCCTCCAGGCAAAGTAGTATAAAACCCCTGGCCTGATTCCAACCCCATTATCAAAGGACCACTCACCTAATCTAAAAAAGCAGCTCTTCATCAATTTATCATTAACAAGAGCATTACAATATAATGTAGGGAAATGGCTTTCCACCAGGGATTCAGTTAATGGGAGGCTAGAGCCAGATAACAAGCATGGCAGAAGATATGCCACAGTAGGTGAAGATAATATACATATATTCCAGGCGAAGAACACTGCAAATAACTTCTCTAACTGTTGATGAGTTTTCTTCAATAGTAAAAAAAAATTAAGTAACATTAAAAGTTTAAGTCTCATTGTACTTTTACTGCATCATGAGCCAAAGTATCTAGTTATTACCCATCACTTTATATGAAATGTTATAGGCAATTTATTCAGCAATAAATGGAAATGTGACTTAAGAAGGTTTTGCTTTATTACTGCAGGATTTACCAAGTTAGTGTTGGTCTCTGTTTGATTAATATAGTGTTTCCAACACTAAGCATTCAAAAATCATGAGCCAGGCACCAAAAATCTGTGACATTAGTTCAGAAATCTTGAAATAATACATCTGGGGTTCTTTTTGAGGCCTTTTTGGGTTTGCATCAGTGGAAGTCATGTTTTCAAGCTTTTCTCTGCATCTATGGGACCTAGAAACACAGGGGAAGGAGGCTTATGTTTGTTTTTTAATTTTGTAGGGCAGGGCTTGGTGGGGGGTTAACAAAAGCTGAGATTCTCTCAGAACACCCAGGAGCTGGGGCTTTCAGAAAAACACCAAATATCACAGGACTCACCATATATTAGGATAAAATCAGGACGGTTGGTAATGCATATTTTGTCCATTGTCTTTGCATACATTTAAAGAGACCCAAAGGCAGCAGTGAATAAACTTCTGTTCTGGGTTTTCTCCTTGGAGATGTTTACAGCACGATTGTAGCACCAGTAGACTGAGCTACACTAGCTTTAATCTCGCTATTGTGGAATGAAGCTACGGCAGTTTGGGCTTCAGCGTGGGCTAGCAACCTGCTCATGTATCCAGGGACCCTGGTAGTTTTGTGCAGGGACGGTTTGCCCACACCACTGGGTCTCCAACATAAATGTTAATCACGCCAGTTAGATTGACACAAATGTGGGCATGCCTACCTGCACTATAATCATACCTACATTTAAAGTGCAGTCATGTCCTTACTAGTTGCACTGAAGTACTTGGCTGAATTAAAAATGATAAACAATACACAGACACGTGCATTAATTAGAGCTGAGTGAATACTGAAAAAGAAATTCACATAAAGTCATGGAAATGAAGGACTAGAGGGGACCTCAACATGTTATCTAGTCCATTCCCCTGCGCTGAGACAGGACTAAGAATTATCTAGACCATCCCTCACAGATGTTTGTCTAATCTCTTCTTAAAAACCTCCAAGGATGGAGATTCCACAGCCTCCCTAGGTAATTTATTCCAGTGCTTAACTACCTGTACAGTGAGGAGGTTTTTACTAATGTCTAATCTAAATCTCCCTGGCTGCAATTTAAGTTCATTACTTCTTGTCCTGTTCTCAGTGTTTAAGAACAATAATTTAACACCCTCCTCTTTATAACAACTTTTCATGTATTTGATGACTATTATGTCCCTCACTCCCCACACCTAGCTTCTCTTCTCCAGACTACACAAACCCAGCTTTTTCAGTCTTTCCTCATAGGTCATGTTTTCTAAATCTTTAATCATCTGTGTTGCTCTCCTCTGGACTTTCTCACATTCGTCCACCTCTTTCCTGAAGTGTGATGCCCAGAACTGGACACAGTACTCCATTTGATGCCTTATCATTGTTGAGTGAGGTGAAAGAATTACTCTTTGTCTTGCTTACAATACTCCTATTAATACATCCCAGAAATATGTTTGCTTTTTTTATTATCAGTATTACATTGTTGACTCATATTTAATTTATGATCCACTATAATCCCAGATCATCTTCTGCAGTACTCTTTCCAAGGCATTTGTATTTTGTATTTATGCAATTGATTATTCCTTCCTCAGTGTAACACTTTACATTTTCCCTTATTGAATTTCATCCTATTTATTTCAGCCCACTTCTCCAGTTAGTCAAGATCATTTTGAATTCTGTTTCAGTCTTCCAAAGCATTTGCACCCTCTTCAGCTTGGTAACATCTAGAAACTAGGAAAGTGCACTTAGGATGCCATTATGTAAATCATTTATGAAGATTTTGAATGGAATTGGACCCAGGACAGATCCTTTTCGGACCCTGCTTGATATACCCTTCCAAACGAATTGTGAACCATGGATAACTACTGAGTATATTTTTTCCAACTGGTTGTGTACCTGGCTTACTGAATAGTGATGGGGTTACTCAAATGCTTTGTGGAATCAGGGCATAAGCAACAAAGTTAACAAATTCTGAATTCCAAATGTAGCAAGCGTAAACAAAATTTGGGAAAAATTCATAAAATAATTTTACCAAATAACAAATAGATTTGATTGAACTATGAAATGTTTAAAATCATGCTATTTCCATTTGTGTCTCGGAATGACATGACATATGCTGAAAAACACCAAGTGGTACGTGCATTTATCTGTTTAGTAGTACAGGTCACCATGAACACTTCACCCCATGTCTCGGGCTTCCTGCACTGGCTTCGCATTAAATACAAAGTTCAGTTCCAATTCTGCAGCCTGAAATTTTGTGCCCTCTGTAGGACTGACCCTAGCTACCTGAGAGATCCCCTCTCCCCTCCTTGACTGTGACCTTCCATGACCGCTGCTCTCCACCAAACAATGACTCTGTCAGCACACAGGAGAATAATGCTCATGAGCGAAGGAGACAGAACTTTCACAGGAAGTGTCTCTGGCAGAGGGACCTTAGAGAAGAATAATCATGGCATTTATCTCTTTCAAAACACAATGCTGTGGCTTAGTTTCCTTCAATAATTTCTTTAAGCAAACAAACCAAAACTCTGAATCAAGCTATTTTCTCTGCAGAGTGACAAGGAAGAAAGGGGGCTATTGTGTCTTTATTTCTTTTGTTTTGTGTTTTAAAAAAAATATTTAGGATGGGATGGACAAGATATTTCTCGCGGGCTGCATCCAGCCTGCCAAGGCACCAGATCCAGCCCGTGGACATTCCTAATGGGACCCTCAGGCACGCAGCAGCTGCTGTTTTAAGCAGAGGACTGCTCCATGTGTCTCTGTGCTCTGGAGGGAGAGGGAAGCTTTGTGTCATCTTCCTGCCACAAGCCCAATCCTCAGCTCCTATTGGCCAGAAACAACCGGCCAATAGGAACTGACCCCAGACATCTCTCAGCTCCTATTGGCCAGAAACAACCAGCCAATAGGAACTGAGAGATTGGCCTGGGGGATGGGGTAAGCCTCTCTCCCTTCTCAGATCTGAGAGCCACATGGAGGGAACAGCCTGCATTTTCAAGATGTCTGGGACTGCAGCAGTCAGGGAACCCAGCCTGCCTTGGCAGTGCTGCTGGCCAGGAGATGCTTAGGTAAGCACTTCCCAGCCAGAGCCTGCCGCTGGCACCCCTACTCCTCCCGCACCCCAGCTCCCTCCCCCAGGTCACCATCCAAACCTTCTGCACCTCCTGGCCCAGATCACAACTCCCTCCCAGACCTTATACCTCCTCCAGCACCCCTCCCCCAGGCCAGAACTCTCTCCTGCACCCACACTGCCTCTCAGACCCTGCATCCCAATCCCCTGACCCAGGTAACCACCACCTCTTTCACCCCATATCCCTCTCAGTCCTCACACTGTCTCCTGCACCCCAATCTCCTACCCTGTGTTCCCTTCTGTACTCAGCCTCCATTCTAGACCCCGCACCCCCTCCATAGAAAAGTGCAGCCCTTGACCACTTTCTAAATCTTGGAGTGGCCCTCCACCAAAAATTATTGCCCACCCCTGATTTAGGAGGTGCTCTGAAGGGATGAGTCATACAAGCTGATTGATATTGCTATAGATTGATATTCCAAGAACAGAATAAGAGGCAGCTTTCACACAATAATGAGACTCACTCAGCTATTGTGAGGTTATTGCTAAAGTCCTCCAAGCATTGTCAAAGTATCTGACATCTAAAATTTCTGCTAAATACAGAAATAGCTTTTTTCTGCATATCTAATTCTATCATTGGAGTTGGGATGGGTATTATCTGCTTTCCTCTAAAGCAGCTGGAATTAGTCATATCTGAAGACAGAACATTGTATTTGATAGGCCACTGGCCTCATCCATTATAGCAAAACCCTGTATATGGTGCTGCTGCACAGTCTCAGGCTACAAAAGAATATTGTACTACTTTTGGACATGTTGTTTGAGTTACCATGGCCACACTTCTATGCAGCATTCCAATCACATTAAACTCAGTCATATGATGCAGGATGTGTCATGTTTTTTGGTGCATGCATCTGTGTGTATACAAGTGCAGTTTTGCTGGCGAAGATTTTGTCGTAAAGTGTCATGATGCCTATTGTTGCTGACAAACCCATCATTAAAAAGTTAAAAAAGACAGTGCAAGCTCTGGACAGAGTGGGAAATCAATTACAACTGGATTCGTCAATCATACGGCTGTGCTACAGAGGCATTTTGTAAATAGTGTAAAAAAGACTTTTGCCTGGCAGTGAGTCAGATGTGAAGCATCATCCCAGTGGGAAACAACAAGTGCAAAGCTGCCAAATTGCAAAACAATACCCATCTCTCAAACTTCTTCAGTAAGCCATGTGAAATGTTGGTTACCCATGTTGTTACCGCAGAGCTTACCCAAGTGCGTCTCACAGGAGTATACCAACAGTCTTATCGGTCCTGTGACTGTGGCTTGCACCTACATTGTATCCAGTTTCACCAATTGCAAAAAATGTTAGTTCTGTGCCTATACAAAAGCTGAAACTCTGATTAAAAATGTACCACAGCCAATAGAGTTTCCTGATGCTCTTCAAATTCAAGATATTCTCAGTCACCATGAAAGCATTAAAACAAGAGGTAACAAAAACTTTTCTGATGTATCCAAGATACTGAACTAGGAATACAAGATAAACTGTTCGACTTTTATGAAGAAAGTGAGAAGACTGGAAAATCAATAACAAATACTCTTTTAGAAACGTTGCAATTCACCAACTAGACTTAAATGGCAATAGGTTTTCACCCAGTGGATCTGCATGGCAAAACTGAGATCAGAATCTATCCCAATATGATCATTTCCTATTAGAATAGTTGTACTTCTGTTAAACTGTGTGCAATTTTTCCTGTTAATAAAATTCTAGGTTTGTTGATGTTTATCAAGGCTCTGATGAAGACAGATGTTATTCCAAACAATGTACATGTAAAAAAAGGGGGGGGGGGAAACTTAGGCTCTATTCCTGCAAATGCTTAAGCACATACTTAATTTTAACCATTTGAGTAGTCCCTTTTACTTCAATGGGATTACTCCTGTGCATAAATTTATTCCTGTCCTATGGAACTGTGCTCCTAGTCAGTAGCAAAAAATTGTTTGATTAATATAACTGATAGCAGAATTTGGTCCACAATCATATAAAACAGCTACATTAGAGGAGGCAGTACTAACTATTCAAATGGACACAGATAGAAGAAACAAGACACAGAAAAAACATTATTTAATCTTACACCACCTCCCCTCCCCCCTTTTTTTTGGCATTGACAACGCAAATGTTAAATACAGCAGGCAGAAATCTGAATACTGTACCAGAACCTGAAAAAGCAGAATGAAAAAATTTTATCTGCCAACTGCCCAGCCTGCATGGTGCATAATGCAGTGAAACGTGCAGGCAACATTCTTAATGTAGTCATTGAGTCAGTGGTGATCAAGATGTTTAATCACTTCAGCAGTTCCACTAGGAGGGTAGCTGTGCTGAGGGACATGGTTGAGTTTGTAGACACTGAGTACACTGCTTTACTATGTCACATTCCAACATGTGGTTTGAGTCTTTTCCCATCAGTGAACAGGCTGGTTAACACTTGGCCAATTGTCATCAGCTACTTGGTTTCTCCATACAGTGACTAACATCCATGGAGTTCGTGACCTCTGCTTGCTGAGTGTGAGCATGGCCAAAGAGGTCCAGAAACTAGCAATGTGGAGCTTCACCTCTGTTTTCTACAGAATGTACTTGAAGTGTTCAGTGACACTGTGCTCTGCCTGGAGAAGGCTACTGTGAAGCGACGAATGGCTTGCAAATAAAGCTACAGCAATGAAAATATGACCAATCCTTCGGTAATATACCTTTCCTTTCAGAATTCCTTTGCAAGGACTTTTCCAAATTTTATAAGGTTTCTGTCGAGTGGCTCAAGAAAAGGTTTGAGTTTTCCACTTGTGGCTACTCGTACAACATTCAATGTTTTAATATTTGCTGACAGAAGGAGCTCGAGCTCAGGGATCTGTCAGCAGCTGTCACAACAAGGACTTTTCCAAGCAACATAGAACTGAAAGAGCTCAACAATGGGAAATCATCATGAGCTTGAAGTTGGGGGAAGAAACTGTTGGGGAACTCTGGGCTTAGGTGCTCAGCAGTGAGAGAGATGGTGCTAATGTTCCTAACAGGAAGAAGCTGGTTTAATTTGTGCTCAGTATTTCAGTTTGCAATGCTTAGACCGAGGGCATATTTTCCAATTATGAAAGGTGTGTGGACTGATGGGAGGAAGCAAAGCAGTACTGAGCTGGTGAGAGACAAAAATGCAAGTAAAAATTAATTTCAGCATAAGCTGCAAGAAATTCTACACTTATTTTACCAGCAGAGAGGCTGGTATGTCCATGGCCAAGCATCCAAGATGTACAAGCTGGCTAGTGCTGAAAATCAAGAGCCGTGAGATCTATAGTACAAGATAGGCCTATGTGCACCTTTTGTTTTTAATATTTTTGTATCTT
This sequence comes from Pelochelys cantorii, assembly GCA_032595735.1. Classification (NCBI taxonomy): domain Eukaryota; kingdom Metazoa; phylum Chordata; order Testudines; family Trionychidae; genus Pelochelys; species Pelochelys cantorii. The sequence continues at coordinate 33,502,296 of CM064334.1, forward strand.
ATATATGCAGCTATACTCCCCTCTCCCCCCACGCCCCTCTCTCTCAAAAATAAGTTTCCTGATTGTTCATAGTCACCCTAGAGGGAAGGGGAAATGCAAGAACTGCAGCAGTTGCACAAATAGGGTCTGAACAGGGAAAATATAGCCTCTACATCAGCTAGATAGTGTATTTGACCAAGAAAACTGCAAGAACAGCAGCTAAGTAAAAGAACTGGACTGAGAAACTGTAGTAACAACAGTAGGAGACTGTGATAAAGGTCACTGAAGGGCTATGTAGCTGCTATCATGAAATAGTTGCTGCATTTTAGGAAGTCATTTCTTCTCATCTTTCCTAGCTGGTCACACACTATTCCACATATTGGTTCCTACCCAACACATCCCACCTATTTGTCTACTAGGGTTTACTGTTTATCTCCATTTATTCTCAGAATAATTTGAATAAATCTCTTTGTTTAAATTCTACAGCTGGTGTGTACTCTGGGGGGGAGGGGGAGGGAAAGTTAACTTGTATAATGATATGGGGAATCTACAGCGGGAAGGAGAGAGAGAGTTCAAGATTAGTCGAGTGATTATAGTAGGAGTTTGCTTCACCAGAGCAAACAGTGGGAAACTGGTTGGTTTGGGTCTTGTTCTTTTGTGTGTGTGGAAAACTCTGAGGGAGCTACATTACTCAGTGTGAGCTGTGTCTGTGAGCTATAAAATTACCTGCTGATGAATAAGATGGAAAGTTATCTGAAATAAGGTTTAGAAGGAGCTAACATACTACATGCAACCACAGGTTTCTGGTAATGTTAGATAATTAGGACCAATGGGTAAGATACAAGAATATTTGTACAGTGAAAATAACGCATTAGCATATATTAAGCAGATTGTAATTTAATTTATCATGAGCTATTTATCTCTTGAGGCAGGAACCTCAGGCCTCCTTTGGAAAAATATGTGTTATGACTTTTGATTTAGTTTGCTGAGGGCTCTTTTTTGTCACTTGAAGCTTGCCACTCACAAACATATGTATTTTGTGAACCCCTGGGAATTGTGAAGAAAACCTATTGGACATCTTTGTCCTTTACAATGAAACCTGCACAAGAGTTTCCCCTCATTAGGGAATTTCCTGACTGAAGGGACCAAATTGAAGTACACATGAAGTACAAATCTGCTTATCTTTTATTACACATTGCTCTGCTGAGCACACTTTTTTTTGTCACTTGATCAGTCATTTTAAGGCAGTTTTCCAAAGCATATTTACCTATTCATCACTCTGCTTTTTTCTCTTATTCTGTTATATATATTGTATTATTTTCTGTGCTACAGGACCATTTGTTGTTTAAGATGTTCTACATTCTATCTCTCTCATTTTGGCCTTGATTCAGCAGACACCCACACTCTCAGTGAACCCAAAGCCCTAGTGAACTAGGCACAGAATTGAGAGCCAGAAAGTCCCCACTTCCAATCCCTGGCTCTTGTACTGACTTCGGCTACGTCTAGACTGTCACTTTTTGTCAGAAAAAGGTACACTCTCCACAATTAGCATACCTTTTTCTGATAGTTTTGTCAGAAGAGGCTTTTCCAAAATTTGGCCCATTTACACCGGGCCAAATTTCGGAAAAACCTCCTCATTCAAAAGAGCCCTTCTTCCTCATGGATCGAGGAAGACAGGGCTTCTGAAAGAGTGCATCTACTCTTCTGCAAAAAATGTCAGAAGAGCCGACGCCGACACGTTCCCTGGACGTGGTGGAGTTTTTCCGGGATACCTCCAGTATCCTGGAAAAACTCTGTAGTCTAGACATAGCCCGACTAGGTAGATTTGGTCAACCATTTAACCTCTCTGTGGTTCATCTTCCTAATTTGCAAAATGGGAGCAATATTTAGGAATACCTGTTTCACACAGATGCAGTGAGGATTAATTACACTTTGAACACTTCTTTCAAGGTCTTATTAAATGGAATCTTAGTGTTTATGTTTGTTCAATCCATTCCTCTGATTCATCCATACACAAAAACATTATATCCTGATCATATAATTTTTCACACTTAATTTTGACTCATTCTGACCATTCTTACTCTTCGCAGAATTGGTGTTAGGGTCACAAGATACTGGATACTGTGTAGACCTATTAGGGAAATGTCTTGACTCTGTTATACTATATTCCTAGTAGTTGCTACAGTTAAACTTGCAAAACCATTTAGATTATAAAACTCTGTTTTTACTGATCCCTAACCTTTTACAAACCAATCACATTTGGGAATAGAACCGTCCAAGTTTGGCCGTTAGCCAAAGGTGACATATTTGTTTATTTCGTAAATTTAACCAAAATACCCCATAGGCAGACTAGGTCCAAACCCAGACAGCCACATGCTTTTGAATGGACCCAATTTGTTTTACTTATTATTGTGAGGAGATTATTTTTTTTCTGGAATCTGGACCTAGCCTATACATTAACCAAGAAATTTGTACCTTGACAAAAATAATTGACTACCCTGCTTCTTCTTGAGCTGTGGGAATGTATGTGTGTGTGTATATGTGTTAACTATACTTTGCCTCTGCACAATCTGAGTATTCTGAAGCTAACTCTCTAGAAATGATGACATATGTTTGTTATGTTATGCACATTACATACCACTGGCAGTAAAAAACACATACTGTTCTGAGACCATAAGAAAGACAGGAAATAACAAAACCCAGTCACGGAAAGCAACACATAAGTATAAATGGAGATAAGCTACAGAGAGAATGGTTGTAAAATCACTCAAGGAGGGAACACTTGCATATATTACACTAAAAACCCCTGCAAGTAACTGTTAAAAAGAAGGTCTAAAACAGAGACCTTTACTCCTAGAAAAAGGGAATACTATTTAATGCTTGTACCCACAACCACAACTCTAGTATTATCCTGCAACCCCCTTTCTTTCTTTCAGGATCTATTAGTCATCGGGCTATAGAATTCAAGACCAGGGGACAACCAGAGCATCTATTCTGACCTCCTGTATATCACAGTTCACCATCAGCAGCTGCAGACTAAATCCAACTACTGAAATTAGACTAAAGTAATACAGGCTATGGGAGACTGAACTATTATGTGCTATGGGAAAAGAATAAGAGGGACAAGCTGCACTAATGTCCGAGCCCCCTACAGTGCAAAGAAATAGATTAAGTGGGCTCTACCTAGCATGTGACACAGACCCAACACTGCAGCGGAAGGTTAAAAAAAATGATGATCAGTTAAACACCAAGCATGAGAGCAAGAAGCAGGCAGCCTAGCAGTTGAAAGAATAATGGTGCCACCTCAGGGCACCAGCTTCCCCAGCCCAGCTCTAAAAATGGCCATCTGTAATGCTTCAGAGGAAAAAGAAACATTTTCCCCTCGTGCTGAGTGCATGCAAACTTCCATTCACCACATGCTTTGCTTTCCCACATTGAAAAGGGTTGCCTCATAGTTGTCGCAATGACGTGCCCTCTAGAAATACCTAATACAGATTGATGAGAGAGAAGAATTGGACTGGGGGGAGGAGAATACGAGCAGGATAAGAATCTGAGGGGAAAAATTACCCTTCATTCTAGCTATAATTATCTCTAGAGCAGTGATGGGCAACCTAGGCTAGTGAGTGGGCTGCACAAGTGGCCCTCCATCTCAGTGGACCACAAGAAGGCATGTGAACCTACACAGAAGGCAACTAGCAAAATCTGGAAACTCGGCACGTGGACAACAGTGAACAAAATGCCTTGCAGACCACCCAGAGAACCCCAATGGGCCGCATGCAGCTCTGAGGCCACAGGTTGCCCACCACTGCTCTAGAGATTGCACAGAGTTAGCAAAACAGCAGAAGCAATGATGTTGTAGCCCTGGCTTTATTCAGGTGGCTGGCCCAGATTCCCTAATGCACAGAGCACTGTACAAATACAGGAATGGTAGTGCTTTTTTCCTGCTTTGTCTCTTTCCAGCAATTAGCACAGAGAGAGCACACTGCACAAGAGGCATTTAGTGATATTTTTTAATGTGATTTTCCATGTGCGTTAAGAGAATCCATCTCTGGCCCTTGTCCTCTCTTTCATTTCCCTGCTTGCTGTGAATAGGTCCCATTATACTTCTGTTTTGTTACATCCAGCATTAGTAAGAACAGAACAGCATTGTCTTGTGTAGAGAGCTGGAGAGATTTGTTTGGAGTTTGTGTATATTGATTTTCAGAAAGACAGAGTGGTATAGATGCTTCCAGTGCTTATGTGCAACATTTATTCACTTGAGACATTTCTTTGCTCATTTTCTTGTATGTTTAACATTATAGGTATCCATAAATTTACCAAATGCCTTTTCAACTGGTTGCAGTGCACTCCTGGCTGAATTTTTAAGCAGGTCATGATGTTAGAAATAGTAACTTCGGCTATGTGTTAAGATCTGGCAAAGGCCTATACAGTTATAATTAGAGACGGGGCAGATAGAAGACATTTGGCTTTTGGATGATGATTAGGCTGGATTTGAGTTTGGGAGGGACACAAAATCTGGGCTAGGTTATAAGTTCTGTTTCCATGGGTAGAGAAATCTCACAAAAGGTGAAAGAAAACAACTATGCTGGAGAAAGGACCTGTTTGATAAGAGGCAGAACAGGAACAAAAACTGGAGCTTGCCTATTTAGGCTGTGTCTAGACTACATCTCTTTCGACAGAGGGATGTAAATTAGACACTCCAAAATTGCAAATGAAGCGGAGATTTAAATATCCATGCTTCATTTGCATAATCGTATCATGGCGCTCTTTCGAAAAAGCGCCATTTCAAAAGTAAAACCGCAGTCTAGACGCGGTTCTGTCGAAAATGGCAGAGTACAGGAAGAGTACCGGATCTTTCAAAAAAGCCTGCCATTTTCGACAGAACCACGTCTAGGCTGCAGTTTTACTTTCAAAATGGCACTTTTTCGAAAGAGCACCATGACACGATTATGCAAATGAAGCGCAGAATATTTAAATCCCAGCTTCATTTGCAATTTCGAAGTGTCTAATTTACATCCCTCTGTTGAAAGAAGGATGTCGTCTAGACACAGCCTAAGAGACCTCTCAAATAAAGATACTTACTGTGGGCTACCAAGAACAAGTGAGCATCTAAGACTGAGATGGTGAGTTCTGACTCTGCAAGTGTAGCAATTGCATCTTCCCAACACAACTCACACAGACTCCACTGCTAAATGAGACAGTTACAGAGAAAATAGATGTCAGCTTTGCTGCATCTTGTATTCAGGAGCAAAGGGATTATGGATGCCTGGTACACTACAGCTCCGTGAGGCCTCTAGTCTGGATGAGGCTGTGAGCAGAAAGGAAGGGTGGCTAATGGATCCACTTAATGGGTCAGCTGATCACTAGTCATGAGGATGTGAAGCTGTACTGGGAACATAGGTTAGGAACAGCCTCACTGCTAATCTTCAGCAAAAGAGGAAGATTCTTTGTCCCAAATTGCACACATCTCCCCATCACAAAATTCACGGGCCCAGGCTGAGAGTGTGCAGATAATAGGCATTGTTCCACAATCTATAGGAATAATATATCAATCTCCCCAGTAATTTTTGCAACATTTGACTAAGTAGTAATCACTGTGGCCTAAATCCTAAAAATAAAATTACAGAATTGTTTGATTTCCCTTTAGTTATATTCTATCTGGAGAGAGAATGAGTGAAACCCTTGCCTCATTGAAGTCAATAGGAGTTTAGCATTGACTTTAATATGGCCAGGATTTCTACTATGGAAAGTTGCCCTGTGTCTCCACAGTTAAACATGAAGCTAACTTCCCATTATGTACAAAGATATTTAGAATGACACCCACAATTTAGTGTGATAAATTATTCTGAAGTACCTCTTTTTCAATGCAAAGCTATATATTTTTTCTATTGATAACAAATACCAAATTAAACAAAGAACTGCTTCAAGACAATGTTAGTTTCAACTTTAACCACAAAAGACGGGGTAGGTAGTAAATTCTTCATGGATGTTATAGGATTCAAGGTGCACTACATTAGGTTACTGGAAATTTATTTCATGATTCTTTAACACTTTTTTTTTATGAATTTCGGTGTTGAAATTTAGAATATTAATACAAAACAAATGAAAAAAGTAGATGTTCTGTTATGATATGACTAGAAAGGTATTTCTGTTAGAGATATGCTGATATCAAGGATCTGTAATCTGTCTGAATCTGTGTGTGAAATGCCATGGTTGTGACTTGCATGGATTTGTATCCCCTGAGTTTTCTTTGGAATCTTGGATACAAGCAGATCCAGAAACTTCTCAAATTTCTGAGTTTTGGATACTTGACACCTGAAACCACAGACTGGCTCAGATTCACTCAAAACTTGGCCTAGGTTCAGAAACTTCAAAGCTATTGGTGAATCTGATAAGGGCCTTGTCTATACATTTCTCTCTATATATAAACAAAATTTCCTCTGGGATGACAAAGTGATGTCATCACATCACTCTGTGTCCCACAGACTTGGGGTAGATATGGGATCCCAAGGCCACATCCCTGGAGCCAAACCCCACCCACTGTCATCCTGGCCCTTTCCGGCAGCCCCATGGAAAGCCAGGCCTGGTGCGTACTGCGGCCCAGCCTGCTGCCTGCCATGGGTTGGAGAGGGACAGAAGGAGACCGGGCTGCTGTGGCGGGGGGTGGGGGGGGGTGGGAGGGAGAAAGCACCTTTGCTCATGGAGGGCGGGGGAGGGGGGGAAGGGACCCTGGGAGCGGGAGGGTAGGCGGAGAGAAGGAGCCCAGGATGGTGCAGAAGAAAGCACCCTGGCTGGCTGGCAGGGGGGAGGATGGGATCCTGCCTGGAAGGGGCCCAGGATGGTGTGGAATGGGGGGGAAGGGAGAAGGGACCCAGGCTCGCGGGGGGGGGGGGGCAGGAGGGTGAAGAGGGGCCTGGGCTGGCATGGCAGAAGAGAGAGAAGGGGCCCAGGCTGGCGCAGCTGCAGTCTGTTCCTCCCCAGTGGCCAGGGGGAGAGCCGGGTTGCCTACCCCCTCGAGGGGGAGGGCTGGCAAGTGTAGCAAGAAGGGGGCGCAGCTCCCTAGTAAAAGTTATTCTGGAATAAAATAGAGTATGAATTTTATGTGGAACAGCCGTTCCGGAATAACTCCATACGTGAACACACTTATTTCAGAATAAAAATGTCGTCTTCTGATTTATTTTAATTTGCTTCCAGAGTGGATGATTGCTCATTCTGAAATTATTACTCATTATTTGTATTACCACAGTGCCTATGAGGCCTTGTCAAGGACCAAGACTCCAATGCACAAAGGTAGAACAGAAAGGCAGTTCCTTCCCCAAAGTTATCCAGAAATAGTTACTCCATGTGTGGTTAAGCCCTAAAGGTTTCATTCACAGCAATACCTTTTTAGTTTTGGATTCAAGTTGTGTTGTGAAAGGCAAGCCCCTGCCAACATGCTTCTATGATGGAATGCAGTCCATACAGGCCTAATGAATTATTCATGAAGGAGAAGATACTATTAGTACCTGAGAACGTCCCATGTGAGAATTGAAACTTCCAATGAGGCTTCAAACTTCCCATGAGAATTCAAACTTCCCATGTGAGAATTCTGCCAACTGTGCTGAAGACACAAGACTACACAATTGAGCCAACAGGATAACTCAGCTGTACTCTACGTACCCCCAGATAGCCTAACGATTTGAAACTAGATTAGTAAAAAAGAGAGTTGTTTTAAAGATGATATGGTTTCTCAGAGTAGAGAGGGAAATTCCTTAGAATCGTGAACTCTATGATTTCATGATCACTTTCACCAAAGCTGTCTTCCACTTTCAAATTCTCAACCAATTCCTCCCTACTTGTTAAAATCAAATTTAGAACAGCTTCCCCCCAGTAGCTTTTTCAACCTTCTGAAATAAAAAGTTGTTTTCAATGCAGTACAAGAACTTATTGGATAGTCTGTGCCCCAGCGTGTTAGCTTCCCAACATGTCTGGATAGTTGAAGTCCCCCATCACCACCAAATCCTGCGCTTTGGATGATTTTGCTAGTTGTTTAAAAAAAGCCTCAATCCACCTCTTCTACCTGGGTAGCTGGCCTGTAGTAGACCCTTGTTTTTTACCCCTTGTAGCCTAACCCAGAGACTCTCAACACATCTGTCTCCTACACAGGTTATAGCCAGTCACTAATCGAAGGGATTATATAAAATTATAGATCTCCTTCCAAATCTTAGTGGACCCTGGACTTCCTAGGTGATTGGAAAGAATCTAGATTCAGAGTATGGATAGAAAGAAAATGCCTTACTCCATATAAGATTTTTGAGTGGCAGTAGTTTTGTCCCTCTAGCATACAGCTCTTTTGTCTGAAAAACAGTATAAAAGATTGATAGCCACATACTGTAGAAAGGAAATGACAGCAGGGTAGACCTTGGAGATCCATCTCAATTAGCCTCTTCTCTTTGCCACAATGACGAGGTCCAAGCCAAACTCAAATCCTCGATATGATCATTCAGCTAGCCCTATGGCTGCTGCTACAATAAGGGTATACTGAAACACTCTTAAATACTGAGAAAGGAATTGTGTTGTAAACAGATATCTGGAGACCACTTATTTCATTGTTTTCTACTTTCTTTGTGAATACCGGACAATGCTCAAAAAATCAGCAGCATTAACTATCTTAAATGCTGTGTTTAGATTACATAACCTCTCTCCTCCATTGCTTCAGACCTCGGAATGGATTTCACTTTTAGTTTTCACTAAAATGTCTCTATGGCAAGAAGTCATTCAGATAATGTAATTAAAAAAAGCTTGTTGAGGAGTTTATAATTCATTCTTCTTTTTTTCATCTCATTTAATCAAAAACAAAGAAAATGTTTGGCAATACAATTGCCAACATTCTGATTAGATCTAGCAAAGAGCTGAAAAAGATTATTTGTTAACAGACATTCAGAAATTCATTTTAATCACAGTTGTGGCGTTTTTGGTGCTCAATTTTTACAGATATTCTAGGGAAAAGTTTATTGGCACAACTGTTCACCAGAACAGGACATTTTAAATGAATATGGAGAATATTAATGGACTAGTCATTTCTATTTTGCAATTATGACAATTCACACAGAAAACCTGATGCTAAGTATTACACTCATCTAGTAAGGGAACAGAAATATACCATGACCTTCCTGTGCATCTAATGAAAATGGTTCATATTTTGATGATCAAATCATCATGGCAAAGTCTTTCATGGGTAATCCCATAGGCTAAAAGGTGTATGCATAAGAACATTAATCACAATCAGTTAGCCTACATCTAGACTACGGGTTTTTTGAGGGATACCAGAGGTATCCTGCAAAAACCCCGCCGCGTCCAAGGAACGCATTTGCTCTTCCACTATTTTTCACGGAAGAACAAACATGCTCTTTCGGGGAGCCCTGTATACCTCGTTTCACGAGGCATAAGGGTTCCGCCGAAAGAGGAGGCTTTTCCGCCATTTGACCCTGTCTAGACTTTTGCGAAGTGCAATTTGCATAGCTTTTTCCGATAAAGCCCTAGCCTCAGTGTCTAAAGTAGCATACACTACCAGCAAATATGGTCCTTCACATGAGTGCATTCTGAAAACATGCAGAATTCCGGGACCAATGACATAGTCTTTCTTTAACCTAGTACATATGTGCTAACAAAATGGCAGCAAGACAAACAAATTATAAAGAGTTCCATTTGGTCCCTTGACTAAGCCCATTTTCTCTCCTTTTATTCTTTAGTACTTCTCCCCCAACATTTTTTGTTTTGTTTTGTTTTCTGTTCTGCTACCTGGCTCTTCTTTTACAGACAGCCTCCTTCTGACAGTTATCAGAGTTTAACATACTGTACTAGGAAGCTCGTGAATATTGCTCTTTGATTTTTGGTGTTTTTATGATGAATGGGCTAGGAATCATTGCTGTAGAAAAAAAGAAAAATAGTTTTTGAAACCCTTTGTGCTACTGAATTCTGCCTACATAATACCTAGCATTGTAAGGCACAGTTACTCTGAATGCTAACTGTCATCAGCCTATGAAAAGACATGACATTTAGAATAAGCAACAATATTTGGAGGAAAAAATAATAGTAAAACAATATGAACTTTTAGCTTGATTCAGAATTAATTGCAACATCAGTGGTTCATCTTTCTTCCTTTCTCTCTTTTAAAACAACTTAATGACAATTTGCACCAAATCTAAATTAGGCCCTATTTCTTTAATTAAAAGAAAAAAGATTGCAACATTAGATTGCAAACTAGCAGCAGTGCAGTGAACGCGGTCTACATTTCAGCTTAGACTCAAGGGCACATGCTGCCGTCCCTCACATGGACAGCAGCAAACTGTGACAAAGGGGGGGGGATCAATTGTGGGAGACAAGGACATATGCCTCTGTTATGCTCTCCCCTTAACGCAAAGATATTGCGGAGCCCATCTCTAGGATAGGTATTGTGAAGTTCTGGGAGAGGTATAAAGTGGTAACAGGCCTCTATGGCATGCTTCCCTCAAGTCTACGCAGAAATCCACCCAGAAATTACTACTGATGAGCCAGCAGTAATTTTTCATGTATGCAGTATGACTCCTGAAAGAGCGGAGGTGTCTGAGAGAAGGATGTGTCTCATGGGAACACCATGGATGAGCCCTAAAACCTCACTCTTAAGATCCTTATGCATATCCAGAGGCTGTTGGTTTAGAAGAGAAGAACCCGCTGTTTCCATGGGGAGTAAGCCAACTCAGCCTCCTCTCTCCATAGAAATGTTAGGAGAAAAGTTTGTGAGCGGACATGGGGAGCTTGCTGTCCTGAATCCCATTGTTACCAATTTTTGCCATACTAGGAATTACGTTTTATACTCAATGAATGGAGGGTAACTCACTACAATAAAGCATGGGTCAGGTCAGCACAGATTACAAGTCTGAACGTGAAAGTTATCATAATATTCCTTTACATCAGCAGAAGGTCAGGCTCCTAGAGCTGTCTCTCCTTATTCCTCCTGTTCTCATTTCTCTTTTGCAGATTATCAGTTGGATAATGATAGCACTGTAACAGCCCAGTCAGGAATCCCATTGTACCACACACACTAAAAATGTGGACGATACAGCCCCTGCCGCAAATTTCAGTCAACGTTGAAACAAGACACAGCAAATTAGTAAGAAAGGGAACAACAAAATGAGAGAAAAGGGGAGAGAGGGGAATGGAGATTATTGATTCATTTCTAGATGAACAAATAAAATACTGAAAATTCCCAATATCACCTCTTTTATACTGAAGTACTTTTACTTTACATTTTGATTGTAAAAATAGTCTTAGAATTTCTTTCCAAGTTTCACCAGCTTATCATAAAATGTGACAGTCACCTTCCCTGAATTTCAACAATTTATTATGCTTGAAGAAGTTTTCATGCTATTATTAAATGGTCATTAGACTGGATCTCATACTATCAGTGCTTATGAACATTTTTCTCTGAATGCCATATCTCTGCATGGTCAAGCATGTTCATGCCTCTTCTTTGATATTCACAAATATTTGTGTGAAGAAGTATATATATACACACCCATATTTGCATGCAAATAAGGGCATTTGTATTTGAACAATACAATGTATTATTCTCTAATTTCCCATTTAAGAAATCACTGATATTCAAACAGGAATCAAAAGCAATATCAAGAGGCTTAGGGACCAATCACAATATACAATGACTAGCAAAACTGAACAATGTGCAGGCTGAAACTGTTGGACCAAATTAACTAGAGAATGTGGATGTATTTTGTGTTCAGAATTAGAGATCTGAAACAACTGTCCAAAGGAAAACTACAGCTAAATTCACAACAGAGGTTATTCATCACCAATAAATCAAGAGTAAGTTCTATACTGCTCTATAGTAAAGTTTTAGATACACTTGGGAGTGACCACTTCTATATAGACCGCAAACTGGATTAGAAAACTGTGTTTAGTGATATCACTGTCTGTCACTCAAGTAAACTGGGAATGGTGCCTTTGTGGCTTTGCCAAATGTCCAGTGCAAGAGTTATGTTTGAAGCAAGCCTTTCAGTCAGTCACTTTTATAAACGCAAAGCAAGCAAGCCCAGCATTGTCTGTACCTTAGAAAGGAGAAGGGAAGAGTTCTGACAGCCTGCCTTTACAAGTAACAGTGCTCTTACAGAGCAATGCCCATTTGATTTCTATGAGGGTGCTGGTAGGATGTAAATAGTGCTCTGCTCCATTTCTCCAAGACCTGAGTCTTTGGTGATACTGAATGGAGAACCAGCCTAAATTCAGTCTGCTTCAAATAAACTTCATTGCTATAGCCCTAGGAAAGAGGGAAGGCATTTCAATCTTGTCTCTGATTCATTTAGTGAGACAAGGTGGGTGAGGAAATATCTTTGAATGGATCAACTTCTATTGGGCAAACAAGCTTTTGAGCTTATACAGAGTTCTTCCTCAGCACCAGTTAAAACTATTACCTCACTCATGTTGTCTCACTAATATCCTGGAACCAAAGCAGCTACAAGATACCCGATTCATTTGGCAGATACTTGTCAGATGTGATAAATTGCATTTATCATATTCCTTTTATTGCCTCCCCAAATATATAGGACCACATTTTACCCTGTCACATGCAGGTCTGCAATGGAGAAAAGGGAAGAACGAAGTCAACTCCCCCCCGACAGATAGTACTCTATGTCAAGTGGCATCCATGGCACAGAACAATATGATGGTAGTTATGATGACTTAGTCGGGTTGACTCACGGGAGTGGTGCCTCCTGCTTGTCTCCTCAGGAATTGGCTCTTCCAAACCTGGCGCACCCCCTGCTGACCAGTGTCTCATCCTCAGTTACTGGTCTTCTGCATTAGTTCAGGCCTCATGTCCCTTCTGGCTTACAGTGCCCTTTCCTTAGAATACTGCTCCACAGCAGTGCTCCCACACTGTGGGATCCTCCTCTCCCAGGAAACCCCAACCCTCTCTAACAGTGATTCCCAACCGCTGGCCCGTGGACTGGTGCCGGGCCACAAACTGCTGGCTGCCGGGCTGTGGTGCTCTGGGGCCCGGGCTGGGGCATACCACCCAGTGCCTCCCCTCCTGCTGCAGCTGTTGGGAGAGGTATGTCTTGCCCCGCCTCTCAGCCAACCAGTGCTGGGCAGGGGCGGGGTCTCCTCACAGAGGTGGAAGAGCGATTCACTGCACAGTGGGAGGGCTGCACGGAGCCCAGCAGGGCAGCCTTAGAGCAGCTGAGACCCAGGAAGTAGTGCTCAGCTGGTAGCTGGGAAGCAGTGCAGGGCTAGGTGAAGGGGGTGGGGCAGGCACTGGGGGCTCTGGGGATGGAACTAGTGCTGGGGGGCTCTGTGGGTGGGGAGCTCTAAGAGGCAGGGGGCTGACACTGGGGGGGGGCTCTGGGGCATCCAGGGTAGGGAATTGGAACTGGGGGCTAGTAGTAGAGAGAGCTATGAGGGCAGGGCTGGCACTTGGGGGCTCTGGGGACAGGGCTAATTTTAGGAACTGGGGGCTGGCACTGGGCGGGGTTGGGGGCAGTGAAAACAGGAGGCTGGTACTGGGGGATCCGGTGTTGGGGGCAGTAAGGGGGGGGCTGGCATGGGGGCAGGAGACTGGCACTGGGGGGTTGGCTGCAGGGGACTGCGGGGTCAGTGGCTGGCACTGGGTGGTGGTGGGCTCTAGGGGTTAAGGCTGGCACTGGAGGGCTCAGGGGACCAGGGTATACCCCTGCCCCAGCACCGCTGCAAACAGCCAGGTTCAGCTGTGGCAGCCTCCTGCCACGTGGCAACTGCCAGAGCTGAAGTCGGCTGTTCACGATGGCTCTGGGGGCCAGGGCTTTTGGCAGACTGGTAATGTGTTATTTATATATTTGCATATTCATTGTTACATAATAAATATGCAAATAACATGTTACTGGTCCACCAGAAGTTTGTGAATGTGTTTGCCGGTCCACGGTATAAAAAAGGTTGGGAACCACTGCTCTATGTTCACCTTGTCTCAGTGACCCACTGCCAGTCATCATCTAGCCCCTGCCTCAGGGGCAAACTACAGTCTGAAATGGCCCCTGAAATAACAGGGGGTGTGGACCTGCTGTCTTCGCCTGCCTTGACTTCTTCCCTGAAGCCCTAGTACCCCCTCAGAACCCTGTATCAGGCCTGCAGGCTGAGAGCTGGGTTAAGCCAGAGCTCCCCAGCTCTGCTTGTCTTTCCCCAGCACTGCTCTGTCTCAGCTCCACAGACTGAGCAAGAGTGTGTTCCTCTCAGGCCTTGCAGCCTTTTATAGGACCCAGCGTGGCCCTGATTGGCTCATTACTCCCTGCTCTAATTGGCTAGCATTGCACAAGCCTTCTCTATCTCATCTGTAACCCTCTCCATGCTGGAGTGGGCTACAGCACCACTACAACGATGTATGACATCAGAGCTTGCACCAAAACCAAAGGGAGCATGGCAAGCTGGAAAGGAGCTGTGTCTGGTCACAATTCAGCTAAACAACATTCTGATATCCTTAGTAGTGTTCACGTGTTTCACCAAATACACTACTCCTCCTTAACTGGTGCAGTAGAAAAATCCCATTCTAGGAACCAAATTCCCTTCTCAATTATACCTCCTCAATTCTGTGGAATTTACAGAATCCTTAAGGTTTCATTTTTCCTGAAAACTGTTTTATATTTGTAATCAATCACTCTTGTTTGTCTGGCTGCTTCCATAAAGAGCTCACCTGGTAGGGGTTTATACTAAATCTCCTGAAGAGCCCTTGACTTGCTAAGACTCTCAGGCCAGGTCTACACTACAGAGTTAGATTGACATAAGGAAGCTTTCATTGACCTAACTGTAAGTGTCTATCTGACAGCATTGCTCCCCTCACTGTAAGTCCCCCACTACATCAACTTAATAATTCCACCTCCAGGAGAGGTGTAGCGCTGAGGTTGATGTAGTTAGGGAGACACAGTGTCTGTAGAGCTGTCTGCTCTGCACAGTACTAAGAACCCAGGTGGCTTCCAGCTGAGAGCTCTGTGGAGAGCTGAGAGGCCAACTCTAGGCCTCCCCACACTGCCCCTCTCAAGTGAGTGCAAGCGCTCCTGGTGAAGATGTGCACCAGCAGAAGCAAGTAGCCTGGACATGAAAAACCACAGGAATTACTGCAGTGACTGTAAATTGACCTAATTGTGTTGTGTAGACACGGCCTCCGGTGGCTCACAGTGGGATATGCATCACTTGTAGGATCCAGCTGTAAACCTCATTCATCTTTTGTAAACTCCAAAGCACAACAGTCAAAAAGTTAAACTGTATTGGAGACAAATATCTTGGTGAATATCCTATTAAGGTAAATCTTTTTCTTCTACACAGAAAACGGGCATCCTAGTCAAAACTAGTCAGGCTGCAGTTCATAAATGCAAAATAATCAAATAAGTTTTTTGGTTGGTATCAGGAGGATTTTTTTTCTTTTTAAGTCTAGAAAGAATATTTGTTTCCTGAAATTGTAAGCCATGTTTCAGCCTAGAGCACATTTTTATGGCTAAATTATAAACCCCTAAAATTAAGAATGTATAACAATGCATGGTAACGCCTTAGCAGTAACATAGCAAACAGTGATAATAAATTGATTAAATTCCATCATTCCATCTGGGACACTGCCAACAAACTTTGTGTTCAATTAAAGTGCTGGTTTCTTCAATACTTATATATTAATATGTATTCTGCCAATACTGATGTAGCTTCCAAATATTATTAATATAAATATTTTAAATTACTTTAGAGGAAAAAAAAGTAACGCAAGTAGGGAAACACACTGTACCAGAACAGTCAGAGATTGGTAACAGAAAGGTCAATTTCGGTACAAATTTGACTGCTGTGAATTAAAGTCAATTGAAGCTAGAGATAAGCTTCTGAGTCAGCAGGGATTCTATATGGCGCTAAACCTACGTTTACATCATCTTAGAGAATCAAGCATTTGGAGTTCTATTGCACTGTGTAGCATTCAGGATGATTCTGATAAGTTTCAGTGTAGCTGGGGGCCAAAGTAAAAAAAGTAACCTCATTTCTGAGATGATGTTGCAGACCTTTGTAATAAAGGTGGATCACATTTCCTTTTCGGCCCCTTCTCGGTTCATCACAAATTATTTAGCTAATAGCAAAAAATGACACTAATTGGTAAGTAATTTTGGCATCTGTGTGTACCCAAGTTAAAACTTAATTAGAAGCTAAAACAATGTTGTTTTATTGATGTGTTTTTAGCATTTTTAGCCCTGTAAACATTTAATGGAGGTTTATTTCTAAAGTGACGTTACAATGAAACATTCAGACACACCACTAATTTCTTTATGTGGCTAAAGATAACCTCCTTTCTAACTATGTGGTCACTCACAAAGGAAGATCAAAATGAGAACATTGCAACAAATATTGCCCTCTGTTTTGGAGATGAGGATGGATAGCACTTAGGGTAAACGACCTTCTCAGAGTTGCTTTTACTATTGCTCTAATTTTATTCTTATTTCATCAATTAGTGAGGGAGTTGTGAGGTTCCAAGTTTCCTTATGATGATACTCTGCTAACTTTGTTAATCCAACTCTATCTACTTAGGTCTTCACAGTGTTCTCTTCCACTCAAGAATATTCACTCCCAACATTCCTTGCATTGCCTTGAGAACAGAATGAGCAGACCCAGGTAGCAATCAGCAATTCTAAGATAATGGTGCCAAAAAACAAAGAATCGTGTCTTAACACATTAGCTTGTGGAACTTCTTAAGTGACTATGCCAACCCTTGTAATATTATTTTGTTTGCCCGGGAATTAAGTAATTTAACAAATTATTTTTATCATTCATATTTTAAAAAAATCCATCTCTCAGGCTAGGTTTAACATCGCCATGAATCACGACATGAGAAGACTTACAGTAATTATCCATCACCAGAGATGGACGTGACTCCAGAAGCCACTTGAAATTATTGCTTCATAAACACAAAGTCTACTTGACTGGAATTTGAGCTTTCCACCATGACACCCTCTCCAACTATATGCAAGATGGCCCTTTGCTCTACATCCTTTGACAAGCAGAAACTCTAGCCCTGTTTGACTAGAACTAGAAAGGCAAATGTATAAATAAAGAGGATGACAACTTCTCTAAAGCCCCATTTCAACAAGATACTTAAACATGTGCTTGACCTTATGCATGTGAGTATCCCACTAAAGTGTTAAGTACTGATGTGCTTTAAGGCCTAAGGAAGTTAAAAATATGTAACAAGGAAAAAAGTACCATAAAATATTGGCTGTAGATAATCTTACTGGTTTTGTTGACATTCGTGTTAAAAACAATCTTAGAATTTTTGCTCAAGTGACTAGTAAAAGTAAGGGCTTGTCTACATTAGAAAACCATATTGGGTTTAAACATGTTTTTGAAGGGTTAAATTAGTAGACATGATCAAGGCCATTATTTTATACCCAATGTAGACAATGACAAATTGTGTTCAACATCATGTCAGCTACCTAGGATTAAATCCAATGAAGAACACTGTTTGAGCCATAACCAGAATACATGATGTGGATCCTTATCTACATTGACCAGTCTATCATGGTCAGCTTAAGGTCAGTTTACCTGAGTACATGTTAGATGATTATCTAGTAAAGATAAGCTCTAATAGGAACAGGAGAGAGAAAATAATGGTCGCTTGGTATTTTCATGTGACTGAGGAGAATGCTGCTTGCCTCCCATTCCAGCCACAGAGAAGGTGTGGGAACAGATTTGTTTTTATACATGGAGAGGAAGGAGGAAAGGTTGTAGCTGAAAAGCCACATAATCTTCTGATAGGTCAGCCATAATTTCCTGATTTTGAAAGAGAACACAACCTCTTTTATATCCTTTGGTAGAAGAACAAAAGAAAGTATAAACTGATGGCTATCTGGATTGCTACAGCTGAAACAACAAAAACAAACAAAAACACAAAACATTTCTAATAAATACAGCAAAGGAAAACACGTACTCAATGAAGGTGCAAAGAAAAACACGGTCCTTGGTTCCTAATAGGTCCAGTGACTATTTTTAATAAACTTTTTCTTAGAAACAGCTCAAATTCTAGACTCTTACTATTTCAGTGATTTCAGAGGCTCTTTTCACAATTTCTGTGACAAAAAGATAGCTACTATTTTCGAACCCTGAAGCCAACCAGATCCCAAATACAAGTTTAAATTACCCATCAACTACCAGTGGGATTCAAGCAACATTGAAGGCCATCTTGATGAGTATAAGAGCTAAATGCAAGGCAAATTTGTCACATTCTCCACTATACTGCACACTTTCATAGTTTCACAAAAAGATCCATATAATTAGTTCAGCTTACCAGGAAAAAAAATTGAATGACAAGGTCAGGCTCTTGCCCTTTCAGTAAATTAGAGAAGATTGCCATAAATTGCATAATATAATGAAACACCAATTTGCATATTTGCTGCTATATTAAAAGGGATCAGTTTTAGCTCGCAAAGCAGAACAAATAAAAACATGCATTTTAATAACTCAAATTACTCCCAGGAAGTGACCCTCAGCAGAAAGCCTGATTATCACTACTTAATTAGAAGCCTTGGAAATCTAAATCCTCCTTTAAATCCTATTCTGTGTACAGTGAAAGATGAAGCCATGAGTTTTGTCTTAGATTCAATATTTACTCTTTACTAATATGTTTGCAGGAGAGACTTTCCAAGAATTATGAAGACATGCAAAAAAAATTAATATTCAAAGAAAGAGTGCATAAAACCTGTGTTGGCTTGCAGGTGCAAAGCAATTAACAAGCTGGCATTTGCGGTACTTTTAATTAATTAATTAAAAATGCAAAGCTGACTTTCATTTCTTTAAATGTTTGAACATTTTATCCATCAATAATGAACCACCACTTACTGCTGTGCTACAACAGCTGGTAAATGAAAAACTTAGTCCAACATTGTAAAAAGTGCATAGGAATTTTACATTTTGCTTTCTCCTGGCATTTTAAAAATTATAGCTTGAAACTCTGTGAGTGTGAATAGGCATATCTGCTCAGTAACAAAAAAAATAAAGCAAACAACAATCTGCATTGCTTTTTAACCTTGAACAGGAATTTAAATAGTAAACATTACCAAATATATTGGCTTTGTTTTTTAAATTATAGTGAGAAATTAAAATTCTAGTTGCTTGAGGGGCTTGAAGTTTGTTGGATGTGTGGGCTTATTTTATTTTATTTTTAGCATCAAAGCTTATGTCTTGTCTATAACAATTAAAAATATTATTTAAAATGAGATTTTTAAGTAACTTTCAAAGTCATTCCAACAACAGATTGCAAAGTGAAGATGCTGTGATTAATTGTACAGGTGGATACTGTTTGAATGATATATTTACTGTTCTCAGTGGAAAGATTTTGATCAGCACATATCTAAAAGACAACACCATTAATATACTTTTAATTAAAACATAAATACTATGTTGCTACCTCACTAGGCATTCACTCAGCTGGAACTAACTGTATTTGCTTAATCTACAATTTTAGATGTATTAGCAAAAATAAATGTTGGTGAATGTAAGAGCCTGATTACATATCTTGGGTAAATTGGTGATAATGAGTCAAGAGACTTTGTGTTCATTCACATATATTAGAATAAGAATCATTATGAAATTAAAGCTAAGATTAATCCTGCTAATGACACCATGGAGCATCTGGGAATAAGATAACCCAGATGTCAAATTCACTGTGATACTGTACTGCTATTTGATAGAGTAACCCCTTGAAGTGTTCTTCTAAGGCAGCTAGCTGGTACCCCACAGTCCCAGCACTTGAAATGCAAATGAGTGACAAGATAGACTAATAATGAGAGCAGATTCTAGCAGTAAGAAAAATGAATAAATTAAAAAAAATCTGAACCGCTGGTAAGAACAAGCAGCAGGCACCCTGATGTCCTCAATTAGGGTGGATGACATCTGCAGTGTATTTCTCTCTAATAAAGCCCTCACTCTGTATTCCAAAGCACACGATTCTAACACTGTTAACATTTTAATGTCTTGGGCGTGCATGGTAACATTAATTACAAGATGATTTGGATGACTTCTGAATCTCTTTTATGTCTTCCACTGAGTAAAAATCTGAGTTGCAGCTTTGATATCATAAATAAAATGTAGAGACCTGCCAAGCTTTAAAGCTATGCTGAAGTAACTCAGATCTGCTAAGTTACATTAAACCTTTATATCTAAGTAAAGAGCATTCTCTATGAATGTAAAGAGGGTCAATGTCTGTACATTTTAATGCTGAGGCTTTATAGCTCCCTAGCATTTTTTTCTTTAGACTGTAACTGAATTGTTGTTGCTGTTGTTAATTACTAATGATTTTAATCTAATGTTTTGTTAGTCTCAATTTACCTTCTTAAGGGCTGGCTTCTGTAGCAGTTATTCAGAAAATTATACCCAGTATTTTGCAATTCTCTTCCTCATCCGTGGATCCTATCTTGACCATTACCTGCTTTGTTCCTAATCTAGGATGACCAATTGCATGGAAAATCATTTAAAAATGGAAACATACAAGCAGGGACTAAAGAAAGGAAAAGACATAAACTAAGGAGAACTTATATGTAGGACAAACAAGCAATGAGCCTGATTCTCTGTCATCTTGAACCTAAAATCTGTGCAACGTTAGAAAAACACAGGCATAATGCACTAACATTATGCTCTGACAGCCTACTTTGCATAAGTGTAAATGGCTAGTCGAGGTGCAAGGCGATGGACAGTCAAGCTCAGATTTTCTTCAATTATAAACAAACAATTGGTGCACCTCCACCATCTGTTTGAATGGAATCTGCTTCCAAAGCTCACTTGTTTGAAATGGTTACTAATAACAGTTTTGACAGAAAGAACCATTCCGTGAACTGAGACTTCTGTTTGCGGAATTCATATTAAGTAAGGATGAGATAGCATTACACCCAGTTTTGCTGTACTCTTAACCATCTCACTGGGCATTAGTCTGCCTTTAGTATTTACAGTAAACTCTCATTGACTTCACCTTGACTTTTATAAGCAGGCCGATGGCAAAACAGGCTCTTATCCTTGATAGAAAATTGCCATTTCTTTGGAGCACCTTGAAAATGTAAATGCCGGTGACAAACCACAGATATAACATAACCTGTTAATCCTCCCTCCTTTTTGCCTGTTCACTTTGACATCAGCTAACCAATTTCCTTGTCTATACCAAAGAAACAAGGCCCACCCATTGCCCTGTTGGAGAGCATCATTTACAAGCTCACAATGATAATATCTCTGCCGAGTGGGAAAATCACATTAGTGAACTAATCCAACGAAAAGGCTCCAAATCTCTGATTCCCATTAAGGAACTCAGTCAAAGAAGCTACAGCATCTGCAGCACCTTACATCTGTTCATGGTTCTGACAGTATTTCTGACAAACCACACACTCTTCTGACTGTTCAGGTTCCTGCAGTACACACTCTCTCTCTCATGAATTTTTTTTTAAACAGATTGTTTCCAAGTTCATTGATCAGAGATACTTGCTGCATCGATTAGCATTTTGTACTAGTGTAAAATAACAGAAGAGAAATTAAGACAAAAACCAAATGATCTTGGGTCCTGTTGCCACCTAGTACATTTTTAGGTCTCTTTCAGAGGGTCAGTTATAGAAATTGTCATTAAATGTGGATGTTCTTTTCTTTTTCAGCCTCCACAGCCTTGAGCAGTAAGGAAGCATTAAGAAATTTCAGATGATGTCTTAGAGTTAATAATTTTAATCCTTTCTTTAAGGGCCGAGGACAACTGCTCCAATATTTCCTCAGTTGCAAGAGATCCTATCGTCCATGAAGTGCCCTATTAGTTATATTTGTTCGTCATGCTAAAATCTCTGGAAAGGAGACATCTGATTTGAAATCTGAAATACCTTTGTTGAGATAAAAGGATAGTATACTAATCTGAATACTTCAGCCCTCAATATCCTCAGTCAGAAAGCTAATACATATAGATAGGCTTATACAAAAGACACAATAGACTCTGCTTTCTGCACAGTTATGCTGTGATCTCTAATTCATCAGATTTCAAGAGCGATCTACCGTAATCAGAATACAAATTTAGATATCAGAGTAATGGAGGGTAGTGACCTAACCATCTGTTAAAGTACAGCTGGTCAAGTTCTCCTGCAGTAGTGGCAACAGAGATTCTTATCTCCCTCCATCCCTAGAGAGGCAATAAAGAGCCCCTTATAACTTACCCCTGCAGTATCTGCTTGGATGGGGAGCAGGACCCATTGTACTTTTCCTGCCAGAGTCCTCTACTGGAGCTGTGTTGGCAGGAGCTCCCTATAACAGAGATTTTGGAGTTAACACCCCTTTGTGATGCCTGCCACAGTTCCCACCTCTCAGAACTGCTTCAGGGTCTGCAGGCTCAGACAGATGGCATTGACTGTAGCTGAGTCACAGTTTGAAGTTTTTCTTTACCAACCTGAAATAGTGGTGTAATCATGAGATTCCACAAACTAGGGCCATAGGCACAGACCCATGCTGCCCACACCTTAATCCAGCCTTGTCCTTAAACATAAAACAAATCTGAGTGCCCAAGCAGAGGGAACCTCAACAAACAATGACATGCACCTTTTTTTCCTTCATGCAGAGTGAAGTATCCAAAGGATGAGTTCTTAATTTTATACTTACAATGTGCCTGTAGCTCCTCCACAGAGGGTAAACCAATTAGGTGGTGGCAATTCTCCTACATTTTACCACTCTTCATGTTTCTTTGCCACTTGTTTTAAGAAATGTATACACCTGTTCTGGCTGAAAGGATCACAATGAGCAGGGAAATCTCCCAAAGTAAACAGTCATCTGTGTCTTCACAAGTCTAAGACCAAAAGCAATGTGATGCTGTGTCATATTCTTATTTCAAATTTCCAAAATATTTGCTGCTTTCTCAGATCATCAGCCTCATTGGATAGAGAGATACATGCCACAAATGCATTAAGATTGGCCTGTTATTAAGATTGGCATGTGTTCTTAATTTGGCACTGCTTGATATCAGGAATATTTTCTTGAAATAGGGTGTCACTGGCTGCTTTCAGTAAGTTTTCCTCCTGAACCTATGGTTGGTGTATAACCATCACTATTGGAAACTGACGTTCCACCTTGTGATTGGGCACTATGCCACTCTAACAGATGGTCAGGAGATTAAACCTATCCATTTGAGTATTAAGGGCCAACACGCTCTATCCACAAATATGATAAAGACTCACCATAGTAACTAATAAAGTGGCTATGTTCTTACTACCTGAGCTGCTTAGACGGATTAGCTTTTGCATTCTCAGAACAGGTTTGGCAGCTTCACAGGGCAAGCCTTTGACCCTAGAAAAATTAGCACAGTGTTCTTCCAGGAAAGACTTAAAAAACAACGAATAGTCCTCCAGCACCTTAGAGACTAACAAAACATGTAGATGGTATCATGAGCTTTCATGGGTACAACCCACTTCTTCAGACGAATGGAGTTTAAGAGGTCCAAATTCCAAATAAATAGCAGAGGAAGAGAGGGGATGGGGAGGGAAAGGAAAAGAGAAAAAATGGGAATAGACTAGTCAATTAGAGTTTCCATGCTAAATGAAGCTGATAAGAATACTTAGAACCCTGTCTAAGTACCTGGTGTTTGGCCTTTTATGTCATTAGGTTGTGGAATATAGCAGGTAATCCAGTTAAGGTCTTTGTTTAAACCTCTATTGTAGGTATCAAACTGATAAATGAAATTAAGCACTGAAGCTTCCCTTTCAAACTGGTTTTTTAAATTGGCTTGTAATAATATGAAAACTTTGAGACTGCAAACTTTTGAGGCTGCAGAGCTACTCGTTTTTTAAGTTTTTTCTATTACAGATGAACACGGCTACCCCTCTGAAACTTAGAGGAAAGAGTGACCTCCAAAGGAAAGTAGTATTACACTGGAACCTTCCCCTTCTTTGTGGAGGCACCAACAGGCCTCAGTGAGGACATCCCAGTCATGTTTCTTGTAGAATGCATGGACGGACTCTCCTGGAAGCCTGCGAGTATCTATTGACTGAATACCAAAGAGAATTTAAAATTAGACAAAAGCATTCCAAAAAGCTGCTCTCTTTTAAATACATTGTTTAATTCCATTTTTGTCTCCTAAAACACTGGACTAAATTTCTCCATGGTGTAATACCAATCAAAAGATATTACTTGAGTAATGGGTTTAGTTCAATGTTTTTAAAGGAGAAAAACAGCTACATCAAAGTGGTCATGTGTATAAGAATGAAAAAATATTTTCTCCCTAAAATCATTGAGCCAAAACTAATTTTGAGTGACTCCATTTGATGGTAGAAATATCACACGAAGATAAATTTGACTTCTTATTTTAGGGAAAAAAAATTGTGTTCCTTCAGTGAAAAGAGAAGAAATTTGAAATATTTTGCAGAAAATTTAATTCTCTTAAATCTTCAGAAGGATGGAACCAGGGATAACTTTAACCCACTATGTCTTTCTACTATGTGACTTTCTTGTAGTGTGTAGCAACGCTTTGTATAAACAACCTTTCTTGAAATGAAAAATAATCACCTAATCTGGAATGCAATTACTGTACTCCTAATATATTTGTAATTATCTAGGTTTTCTATAGTGTCTGCTGGAGTATGAAAGTGATACTCAAACATGGATCAAACAGGCTATCCATTTAAATAAGGGACTCAAAAGGTTATTTCCACCTAGTTAGAAGGCATAGTTATATAGCAGAGTAGCTAAAGCATGGGTTCCCAAACTGGGGGGCGTGAAGCAACCCAGCCCCCCCATCAATACCCCCCTCCCCCCAAGTTGTGCTGATATTTTTGGTTTTTGGCCCCAGTAAGTTCCTTTTTTTTTGCTCAACAAGTTTTGCTGCTCTGGGGGGAGGGGGAGGGGGAGGGGGAGGGGGAGTGTTTCTCAAAAATCAAAAAGGGGGCATGATGCCAAAAAGGTTGGGAACCACTGAGCTAAAGCTTCATCTCCTCAATATGATCAGGGCCCAAGCTGTAGTAGTCAGTGAAATCCCTAAAGGCTAAGTAGCTGGGTCATGGGATAATGCACATGTGCAAATAGCTTTTGTCACCCAAACCCTGAAGTCTGGGCACATTTTCCTACTATAGGAGAATATGTGCACTGCAGTAGCTATTGACAGAAAGAGAGAGAGACAGAGAGAGAGAGATACATACACACAGAGTAACTTGTTGCCAATTTTGTGCAATTAGGGTGTACAAAATGGTTTCTCTGTTAGGAATGTTGCATGAGCTACCCACACTAATTAGAGGTTTCTTTCTCTTCTATGTGCATGCCTAACTCTCATTAATATTAATGGGAGTTATGCCCGAACATCAAGGGAAGACAAGACCTTTGTAACTGTGACTTATACATTTATATCAGAAATTCCCTGTATAGTAATGCTCAGAACATGCTGGCTTGCACTTTATAGAACCTGACTTGTAAAAAATGTTCCTATATAAACTATATAGTTACAGCTGTAAAGGTGTTTCCTTTATTAACCCTGTTCCCCCCCCATGGATTTGTGGCTTAGCCATGTGGTTACAGTACAAGAGTTGCAGCCAGGAAAGAAGATATTTGCCAAATGTTATGTACATTGATTTGACCAGCTGTTGCCATATAGGAGGCTTTTGTAATTAATAAAATCACTTATAGCAACTAAAATTTTTGAGTCATTTAGTCATTCTTCACTAATGTCTTTCTGATATTCTTAAACAACAAAAAGCAAAGAAGTCTATTAATAATTTAAAATCAGATATTCTTTGTGCTGTAATTTTTGCAGAAATGCAGTCAGATTTTGGATTTAGTGCCAAACAATCTATGAATCCTCTGGATATTGAAGTCAATCAGCAGTTGTGGGCATCCCAGAGTGTAGCTAATTCCAAAGGGTGAACTATCTGTGTCAGAGTGATCTGTGCTTCCAACCCATCCACTGGTGATGTTGCTGCAGTGTGCAAAAAAAAGGCTTCCAAACTCAGATGGAAGCAGAGAGGTGCGAGGGGGGAGAATGCAAAACCATCACTGCAAAGTGGCATTTTCTGTGTAAAATGGGAATTCACCTATATGATGACCATTTCTGCTGAGAAAATACATGTAACAACCCCATCTAAGACAAAGCAGACCTCCAAGAAATATAAATTTTGTGTAAGTTCCTTGAGCATCGTTTAGAATCTGTGCAGTTACACAGAAAATATAC
Organism: Pelochelys cantorii; assembly: GCA_032595735.1. Taxonomy (NCBI): domain Eukaryota; kingdom Metazoa; phylum Chordata; order Testudines; family Trionychidae; genus Pelochelys; species Pelochelys cantorii. The sequence continues at coordinate 33,528,454 of CM064334.1, forward strand.
ATTGAGAAGCTGATTCAAAAGGCTAATAATGTAGTCAAGGGAAAGTCCACCATGGCCTGGCAGAGAGTAGCCATTTGTATACTGGATATAAGGGAAGGCCAGAACACAAGAAGGGGTCCTGGCAAGCAACAGCTGGGAAAGCCATCAGCTGGCTAGACAGTCAACCCCACAATAAAAAGACAGGTTTTAAGAAAATTACTCTAAGATTTTTTCCACACACATGTTGTTATGGGTGAGTATAGATACATTCTCCAAGGGAATTTCATGGGCAGATGGACAGATGTTTCATGGAACATGCTCAGTGTCACAGCAGAACTAGTACTTGTACCAGTACAAACCAGACTTTTTGCTCTAGGTAAAAACATGCTGAATGCCCCCTTAACCTGAACATAGAGGGAATTTAGCATATGTTGAACTCAATAAAGTTTAGAAATACTTTTGCAGTTTACATTTAAGACAGCGGAAGGGTGAGTGCACTACTTTAATTTTGCAGATATTCTCACTTTGCACACATAATCTCCAACAGTGGATAGAAGCGCTCAACCATGTAAGTTAAAAAGCAGGGCTGGAAATGAACCTCAGCTCAATAGAATCAGGCCCAGAAACTGAGACACTAATAGATCTGAGGCTTATTAAAACAGAAGGAAAATATATTTGCTTTAACTTATCTTAGGAAGAACTAGAAACTCATTTAAAATAAAACAGTTATACAAGGCTAAGCTATAATTTGGTTGACAGAAGTAATCCAAATGTGGGGAAATTACTGACAATACTTTGTGAGAAAATCCAAAGCAAAATCAGCATTTTTGACAAATGTGGGGAGTTTTGTATTTTTTTAAATCATTTCATCCACTTTCCATGATACAGTGAAATGAACATTGATTCAAACCTTGATTCAATGGTGCAAATTTTGCTTAATCTTGGCCTTCAAAACTCATGACAAACAATAAATTACAGGGATTTGACTATGTTTGACTATTTATTTGTAAAAGGAGTGAGGGCTTTGTCTGTTTTTTTTTATTTGGGGGTTTTGTTTGTTTGTTCTTTGAGGGCCAAAGACTAGCTGCATCAATGAAGCAGAGAACGCTGGAAATCAAGTTGAAGTGCTTCTCAAAGAAAAACTCAACATCAGTCCTCAAAAAACATAAGGGGCCGTTATCCTTTTGCTTTTACTGCTTCCCTCTGCCCTCATGATATGTGAGTATCACAAGAGAAATGGCCTTTCCACACAGGGGGAAACAAGTGAATCCAAAATGATAAAACTGTGAGAACATTGTTTCACATACACCCTCAGTTTGGAGGGAAATTATCAATTTTTAATTAGATAATTAGCATAAGTTTCCCCTGAGAACATGGGCATTCCCCTTTGCAGACCTTTACCTGTTCTTTTAACGCTGCATGTGCCCATTCATTAAACTGTAAGCAGTGATCTATATTGAGAATCAAAATGTGTTTCTCAAAACACAGGCACATATGGTGCGGGGTAGAGGCATCTTTCCTCCTCCAAAAGGCAGCCAGAAAGCTATGGTGAGCGTGGGGTAGTCCTCTCTCCCTGGGGCAGCATGCACACTGAACCTTTCATCCGCAGCCCCATCACAGAGTAATTATTTAAATGAAGAAAAACAAAAATTAATTGAACTAAGGATCCAAACATCGCTAAGTAAATCTTCTAATGTGGATTCCCACCACTTGAGATGCTTGGCTTTTGCTGAGCTTAGCAAATCATTGCTGTTGTTCTATTGGATTCCTGAGGGAGAGGAATCACTAAGGATTGCTATTTCCCCACTTCGTAACATCTCTGGCATTAAGGGATGTGGGCATCAAGATTTACTAACATAAATATATTAACATTCCCTTGTCCTTACTCTATCCATGCTTCTCTTTCATCTCCACCAATCAAACATGAGAGATGGGCTGTGGTGTGGTTTGTCTTTCAGCACAATTCACACTGGCAGCAACTGCAAACATGGCATGGCATCTCTTCAGGATACAGTGACGTAAAGGTCACACAAGAATAAAACTTGAACTTTGCTGTCCTATACCTCACCTTGTCAGTAAACGTCAGTATGTGGGGAACAAGGGGAGTAGAGGAGGGGGAGTAAACTGCAGGTTTCAAATGGAACTAGATGAGCCATTTAAAGTATAATGAAGAGACAGAATTCCTGTTGGTACCTTTGCTTTCTGGGAGCTTGGTTATTCCCGACAATGTGCAACAGTTGTTTTCGGTAGCCTATTACAGCAATGAATAGCTCAATATGAATACAGTTGTGTACTGTTTGCTGAACACTTACACTAACCTGATCAGACCTTCAGTCAAATAAAAGCAACAATATACCTCAGGAAGAGAAAAATTTAAATAGAGCAGCATACCCCATTCTCCCAAATTCTGATTGGCTCATTATCAAATCTATCTCAGAATGACACAGGTAAGCAAAATACTGGCAGATTATGATAGCGTTAAACCCAGTCAGAAGTGTGTGGCAAGTGACTCAAGATACCCTAAATGCCAAGAACAACCAAGAGAAGTAGCACCTACTGGGGCTATGACTGATGCCTTCATGGCCTTTCTATCAGCATGTGTTTGAATGAGGCACAATTTCACAAAATGGAGACAGATGTAAGCAGAGCAGAAGAAACAAGAGTCTAATATGCTGAGCAGAGCTTCCCCCATCCTCCATAAACCAGTGTCAGCACATGCAAAAGATTTAAAGCATGTGGGCTTACATTAAAATAAGAAGCATATTCCACAAAAAGACCCATTTATCATTGGCTTTTGGCTGTTTGACTGAACTCTAGTTTATTCAAATAAAATACATAGGAAGGAATGCTAATGTCATTCAAGAACCCCTCAGCTGAGTTTAGTTTGTCTCAATAGTCTTCAAGCATGAAACACCATTCGTGATAATGTCAGCAATGGGGGAGGAGTTGGTATTTAAATACCTACTATATTGGTCTGTGCATGAAAAGATATCATTGTAAATATAATAATGATTTTCCATTTATATAGCTCTTGTGACATAAATTAATCCTAGTGTTTTGCAAACTATACAGGGATATATTCAGTTACCACTGTAATGCAACCATTCCTTGAGTGGAAAAAAAAAGATAACATTGCACAAAAGTGAAAAAGATCTTATCCCTGCTTAAAATAGTGGAATTTAGGGAGACAGAATGTAATTAATCAAATTTGAACTTGGTGTCTGGCACTGTGGTTAATATCCTTCTCTTACAAAAAGTGCCATTGTATCTTTAATGACCACAAGTTATCAGAACCCGAATATTATAGCTCACTTTCTGCCTCTAACGTCTATGTTATTATTTAGTATGGAGATATAGGGTAAAAAGGCAAGCTACGAAAACAACAGCCCATTTCCTGGAGTGCCAATCCAAGTACTTCAGAGGGGTAGCCGAGTTAATCTGTAACAGGAAAAACCTAAACAATAGTCTAGTAGCACCTTAAAGACTAACAAAACATGTAGATGGTATCATGAGCTTTCGTGGGCACAGCCCACTGCTTCTGACACTTGTTCATGCATTCTTATCTTGGGAGATATAATGGGATCATTGCAAAGAGTGACATGGTAATAGGTGTCTGCACCCTAACCTGAAAATATCATGTTTCTGTCAAATATACCTTTCATTTGTGCCCAAACTCATACCAGGGCATAGAAGGGAAGAAGGGCTTCTATCAGCTGGTGGAGAATCAGAAAATACCTGCTTAGCTAACCCAGCCAAATTGTGCTAGACTTCGGTGGTTCCTGTCTACAGTCAGCCTGTCTCCAATCAGTTAGCCTGCAGGCGTACACATTGTTTTTGCTGAAATTTTCGCACATCTTTCACATGAGGACATTCTGTACATGGGCACGGGGTAAATGAGTATTAACGTTCTAACTCAGTTACCATCTAGCAACTAATGTCAGCAGGTGGTGAAGGCTTTGTCCCCAGAATCAGTATGCGACTCCACAGGTAGAAGCCCACAGAGCTTCTGCAGCAATCAAGATTTTTGCTGAATAAGGAAGCATTACTGACAGGACCATCTGAAAAGCAGATGTAAGGGAAAAAAAAGGGCTAATAGACCAGTGAACCTATTCATGTTTTATTCTGTTATAATAATACTAGAATTTAAAATATTAATTTATGTGCATTTAAAGGCGAAGGCTAGAAGATGGAGGCTGTAGGGTAATCTCAATTTCTACAAACCTGAAATAATATCCCTCTAAAACAATTTATATTTATTAGTGGAAGAAATCCTTAAAATTCCTTCAAAATGGCTTATCAAACCAAATTGTGTCCCACCTCCAACAAATAGCATTAGAAACCTATGTCAGAGAAGGCTACTAAAAGTGTTATTAAAGTGATCTGCATTTATTTTCATTTCTGTGGGGAAAAAATTTGATTTCATACATTTTATCAAATGCTGCCCTCTAGTGAACAAACTCCTTTCAAACGAGCAGTGTGTTGAATAGCGCAGCCACACAGAATGAATGGAAACTTAAACAAAATACTAAAAATATGTGCCAAGTGGGGACAACAGAAGTCCAGATGATAAAAGGCACATCGGTAGTGATAATTCCCACATTTTGTTTCATCTTTGGTTACTAATATTTTTCTTCAAGTACATTTTAATAGGATGGATTATGTACAGGTGATTGACTATAATATGATTCAACACATCTTGCAACTTTGCAACTTGCCACATTACCATTCTTTGGACACTTCACCAACATCTATTAAATTGCGCTTCAGCTAATAATAATATCCAACACTAAATTAACTCAAAAGATAAAACAACAATAGCGTTCCATCACTAACTGGGATTCATTGCGGCGGGGGGGAGGGAGAAAGCAGCAGCACTTTTCTTTAATAATATCAGCCTGCTCAACTGATCAGTATTAGGAGAAATATTTTACGATTTCATATTTTCCTTATGAAGGTGCGATGGCATGATATATTTTGTTTATACCAAATTTCAAACACCATAGCTTAGGCTTAGATTCAGTGGTGGCAGTAGGAAGAGGAGATAAATGCATCACAGACCAAACATGAAAGTCTTGGTAGATTAATTCTCATTCAGATGCATCAATGAAAAGGGCAATACAGACTAATCCTCTCCAACTACCACACTGGCATGCTTTTGATACATTCCAACTATTTAACATTTACAGGTGCTTAGTGTTCTCATAGTATTAGTTTTATTCCTTCATCATGCAGCAATTTCCCCCATGAAGTTGGCATTAGTTGCTTTGTAGTTGAAGTAACATTTAAGCATTGCTTTCAGTAGAGAATTTTCCTGTAAGCACACTTTTTGTATTAATCACTAAAGGACAGTCTTGCTGTTTTCCTAATTCTAAATGTATTGTATATATTCCAGCGTTTTCAGCATTAAAAGAACAATACATCATTTATCATCTCAGTCTAAACATGCTTGTAGAACAAGGATCCAAGGAAAAAAACATGTATTAAAGCCATGGCCTAGCATTATTTTATTTTAAAACTCCCCACTGTTGTCACTGATTAAAAATATATGAACCAAAGTAAGTACTTAGAAAAAATTACAATAAGTGATAGTGCCAAATAAGCATCAGATTATCGCACACAGTGGTCATTCACATGAACTAATTTATAGTCTATTATGTAATTCCCTTAGTAACATGTAGCCTCTAACACAGGTGGTCTCAATGTTCTAAGTCTATGAAGCAGGCACTTTCTAAGATGTTAGAAAATTTGAATATTTTCATACCACCCTACACTAAAGGGCCTGAACATTTCTATTTCCAAACAACATTGGCTAAAACTTTCAAAAGTGGGCTAGCAATTCTGAGTTTCCCAGTTTTTGGGTGACCAATCTAAATGCTTTTCAGACTTCCAGAACATGCTGAACAGCGACCCTCTAAAAATCAGGCTCCTACAAAATTTAGACACTCAAAATTGTGAGCCTCTTTTAAAAATTGGAGTTACCATAGGAGTGTATCAAAAAAGAGAGAGATGGGAAAACTTTGAAAAAATGTCAAGAAAATATAACCATTTCAGCCCAGAATGAATATTTACTACTAGGTTTAAACCCTTCCATGAAAAATTATCTTGTAGATATGCTGGAACCAAGAGGTTTTGCTTTATAATGGTATGACAAGACTCATGACTTTGAAGGGGTTAATAGAGAAATGCTGCAGTGCATCAGACTGGACACTTCAATTACTATTTATTCATAAGCCTATGTGGGCAGCTCAATTATGTAGATGTGTGACATGACACCATCAGGTACATTTTCATTGGGATATGCAGAGATTTAGCTGCATGACTGGTATTAAAGTCAATGGGAAACCTATGGCTAAATATCTTCCCATTGCTGAAAACTGAGGGAATATGCTGTTCCTAGAAGGAAGGTAAAATGCAGGAATCATTTTCAGTTATGACAAAGGATAAATTCATCTTCATTTTATCTTACCTCCTATGCTGCAAGATTGATTTTCAGAACGTATTACAGCAGAAACACCACTAAAAGGAATCTATATTTAATCTGTCTTAATTATGGCTTATGAAGATTAATGAACCATTCTGTTTCTTTGGCGTCATACAGCACTACAGAAAGCATTCACATGCTGCAGAACCAAATCCCCCAAACCAGAGCATATCTATATGAAAAAGGCTTTGCTCATTGAGAAACACACTGAAAACACAGCAGGGATGAGGGAAAGGAATTCTCCGCCCTCACGTTTGCTTTGTTCTTTCTTACCTATATAGTCAGCTGTATTGAACCAGCTACTGCAGAGTGTGGAAGGGCACTAGGGGGTTGTAGTCTGCAGTCACTTCTTGGGAGCAGGGTGGTGGGCGTGAGGGCTGTGTGAGAGAACCAAGGTTGGCTACAGTCACTCCCTGAGAAGAGGGAGGTAGGGTTGGAAGATGCTGAAGAAGATAGAAAAGGGCTCAGGGAAGACAACAGGGTCCTGGAAGGAACAGATTAGCACAGAGGGCAGCTGTGCCGGATTAGAACAGAGGGCAGCCAATTAGAAGATCTGGCACCATGGGGCAGGAAATGGGGACACTGCCTGAAACTGCAAGTGAGAACTTGAATTCACAAGTGACCTCTCTGGAGAACCAAGTCACAAAAAGGAGGCTTCAAAGAGAGAAAAAGACACAGTGCAACTGTTAGGACAGACTCTCTAAGAGGCTATTTACTATGGCTAGAGCCACCAAGTTTGCTAACACCTGTTGTTATGAGCTAACATATAGCCTCTGTCACAAGCTTCAAAGTAAGTGTGAGGTATGTACCTGGATCTAAAAATGGAAGCTGGCCTGCAGACTTTACTTTTCAGTAAACATAGAATAGTATGGAAAATGTGATCTGAAAATATCATTAAATGTCATAAAACAATGTCTAAAAGTTGAGATCAGGAAAATATCCTAATGCTGTGATTTGATATAGGAAGAGACTTTCTCCATTAAATATAGTCAATTTTTCTCTGAGCAATGGCACTGTCTTGCAAGCCCTTTAAGCATGGCTATCAATTGACTTCCAAAGGTCTCCATGTGTAGAAAGTAGGCAGGATCAGAATGCTGTGGTACAAAAACTCAAACACAGAGGAAACACCTTATTTCTCTGTGCTAGGGAGATAGAAAGCAGAAAGCTGGAACAGGGAGTAGACAGAGTGTACTCAATATGTATTGAGGAGTCCTCCCTGTAGCTCTTCATGTGGCACCAGAGAAAGGAATGGGGAACCGGGCAGGTGTTGGAGTCCAGAAGAAGGCATTGGTACAATCTGAATCCACAAGGATCCCACCCTAAACTAGAAGGGACATGTGGACTACAACCACTACTCATTTGCAACCTAATTGGCTGATTGGACCAACTGGCCTAATTCAGCACTTGCAGGGCCAGTGTGAGGAGTGCCCCCATCAGAAACTCCTGCAGATCTTTGTCCTTGTGGCAGATCTACTCCCCTTGACCCACTCCTTCCCAGGCACACTCAGTGCCTTGCCTCCAAACTCCCAGGCTACGTCTACAGTGGCATGATTTTCCGCAAGAACTCTTTTGCGGAAGAATTCTTGTGCAAAAACTCTTCCAGAAGAGAGCGTCTACACTGGCATGTGCCTTTGCACAAGAGATGTGCTTTTGCACAAGAGCATCCATGCCAGTGTAGACACTCTCTTGCGCAAGAAAGCTCTGAAGGCCATTTTAACCATAGGGCTTTCTTGCGCAAGAAATTCATGTTGCCTGTCTACACTGGCCTCTTGCGCAAGAACAGTTGTGCAAAAGGGCTTATTCCTGAGCGGGAGCGTCAGAGTTCTTGTGCAAGAAGCCCTGATTTCATACATTAGAACGTCAGTGTTCTTGTGCAAGAACACGCAGCCAGTGTAGACAGACAGCAAGTTTTGGCGCAAGATCGCACCAATGTAGACACAGCCCCAGTGTTTATCAGGAGCCCACATGAGGCCCCCCAGTGCTTAGAGAGGCCTCACCAACCAAGCAGCAGAACCACAGTTTATGGAACAGGTGCCGAACTTGCCACTAAATGCAGAGTTCAACAGTGGGCACGGGGCTGCAGTTCCTCCAACCTCCAGGGAATATTTCAGAGGGTTCTGTTGAACTGGAAGAGAACTCAGCCAACTAATACATACATCCCTCACCTGGAAACCTACACAAACCCCTGCACTGAAAACATATTGAACTATGTAATTAAAATGTCAGGCTACGCTACTCCATGGCAAAAGAAAACTCATAGTTACAATTGAACATCTTCCACCCTCATGTTGTAAATGTGAAAGAATGGTTTAAAATAACTCTTTGTATAAGAAAAACTTTAAAAAAACAACCAATAGTCTTGCAGCACCTTAGAGACTAACAGAACATGTAGATGGTATCATGAGCTTTCCTGGACACAACCATACCATCTACATGTTTTGTTAGTCTCTAAGGTGCTGCAAGACTATTGGTTGTTTTTTAAGTTTTTCCAGTTACAGACTAACTTGGCTACCGCTCTGAAGTCTTTGTATAAGATTTCATCATGCATTTATCTGATCAAGGGACTAAATCAGACAGCTCTAAAAAAGTTATCTGTAGTTTTAGTAATTGTCCAAGATACTTTAACCGTTAGACTGTTTGTCCTGCACATAGCTGTCTGCAACTGCTCTCTGTAAATTACAGTGGAAAGCCATGGTATACTTTACATCTCAGCAGCACTCAGGGACGTTCTGGAAGGTACTGGACATCCTTGGCATTCTTGTGCTAGATCTGATCCCACCTGTTAGAGCAGTGGTGGAGAAATACCAGCCTGCGGACCAGATCCAGTCTGCCAGGGTTAGCCCGTGGCAGGCCACCACACCGCCATATTTATCTGTGCCTGCACAGGTACAGGGGATCACAGCTCCCATTGACCATGGATCACTGTTCCTGGCCAGCGGGAGCTGTGATCACCCGTAGCTGTGGGATTGCAGGTAAATATAGCGGCAGTGACCCACGAGGGGCTAACCCTGGTGAACTACTGCAGTTTTATTGTCCATCTCTGCATTAGTGGTTTATGCCTTTCTTTATATTAATTTACATGCACGTTATATATCCTATGTGCTTTGGATTTTATGGGTTAAATGTAGCCAAATAAAGTGTTTCTTTATCCAGTAAACAATTAAAAGCCTAGCTAAATGATTATATGTTTAAGAGACTATTAGGTATGGTAAAATCCTCATGGCAAAATAGTCACCAAACATAGGACCCACTAAAGACAGTGGCAAGCCTCCATTGACTTCAGTGGGAGAAGAATCTGGCCCACAAAAGCCAGGAGCTTTTCTCTGCGTGCTATCTTGTTGATTTTTTATGCAAAATACTAACAATAATTAGACCCTATTACAGACTAATCCCATTAAACATTTTATTATTGAAAAAAATTTCAGAGTCATCACTGGGAAAATAAAAGCATTCAAAGGCAGTAACCTTTTGTTGACACTTTTACAGTTGTTAAAATAACACAATACAGATTTGTTTGAAAATGTACTTTAAAAAAATGCTTCCAGGTTAAGACCCTGTATGCCAAGTTTCAGCCCGGAGCGCATTTTATGGCCGAGTTATAAACCCCTGAAAATAGGAAACTAATACTGAAAGGATTTAAAATAATAGAAAATGTTACACATAATATAAATCCATAAGCAGTGTATTATATTTTAGTCTTAATATCTACATACTTGGATTATCTTACATCTTGACAATCATACAAAGTCATCTTCCCTTTTCTCCTCCCTTCTTTGATTCAGTGTTTCATTCTTATGCATTAACAATGCTCTGGGCCATAAAATACTGTATTAATATTAGTTTGTCACAGTAGACTAAATTTAGAACAACTCATTAATATGGGAGAGTAAAAGGCATTCTGCCAGGAGTGTGAGTGACTCCATAAGCTCTTAAGGCTATAAGTTATGCAGATATGCCACTTGAACTAGAGAGCTAGCAATTCTTTTTGTTACTAATAAGAGATTCTATTAGTTGAAGCTGATTCCAATTCTAATTAAGAAATGTGGAAAAAGGTAATTTTGCCATTGGATGCATCTCTGATGCGTAACTAGAATAAGCCATGTATCATCCTTCTTTGCTTTCTGGTCAGATAGGATTAGTGGCACATGCACAGAATGAATTTTCCCTGCAGTATACAGGAAAACAGCTCCACTGTAGTATTTTCTGTGGTACAGTCATAATCTACGTATCCAGAAGATAGGCCAATTATCAGAACTATTTCAAAGAAAAACCTTGTGGTGCTTCGTATTGCCCCAGTGAAGTAAAAAAAGTTTTCATTTTTCACAAATAAACTCTTTCATATATGTAGTTTCATGCCAGTAATGCCTTCTCAAAGGTTGTCAAATATTAATTTTTTTAAATTTAGTCCCTTGCTAAGCTACAAATATTCATGTTTAACACCAAGTAGCAGTTCAGGGGCTGCCAACAGTATGTACCTTTTGAATGATGCATAAAAAGCAGCAGTGATCACAAAGACAAAGCCACCAGATTGGTCTCAGGGAAACCCAGTGTCTGAATTTTTCATGACTCCTCTAGCACTTAAAGAATAAGAAACTGGCTACTACTGTTGGGAGATAAGTATTGTGAAGGTCAGAGCCCAAAAACATGCAAGAGAATCGGGTTTTGCCTGGGGAAAGTGAAAAGGGATTTAAGCGGCTTAAGAGAATTTTAAAGATTTTTTTTTGTATTTTACAAACACTAGAAGCTAAACAACAGCTATAAAAATGAGTACAGAGTCATATCCATCTATTGCTCATTGCTTGTAAGTCTCCAAAGACAGAGAAAACTAACCTTTTCTTATGTCTGAAGTCTGACAGTTAAACTTCCTGAGATCACCTCTTTTCTTATAGAATTTTCAATATCTTTCCTCTGCCTTTTAAGAACTGAAACAACTTCAGAAGGAAATTGATAAATAGGCAGTGTAAAATAAATCCAATACTTTCTCTTCTATGTTTACAAATATGTGACAGTGAAGAAAGTGATATCTTAATTACTCTGTAGCCCAGTGGCTCATAAGTGTGTTTATTTTCCACAGCAGACAAACTTTACTTGATCCCATAATGATTTATCAGTATAAATTGATTCCAGAAGAAAAAAAAAAGAGTACCTGCTTTAGAAAAACATTACAGTGTTTAAGCAACTGATGGCTTCACCTGTCATCATCTAGTTAAGCTCTTAATGAGTTCTTTTCTATTCTTGGTCACATCTGATTTTTTTTTAATACAAGTCCCTTTGAACAGCTGGGAGTTAGAGCACCCTTTGATCACAGAATTCTTCTGAATTTTCAGTCAAAATGAGGACATTTTTGTCCTGACTTGGGCTATTTTTATTGGTATATTTCCCCTACTCTGTTTCTGGGCATTATTTGATAGGCATACAAGAAGGTGAACAATTAATGTATACATTTTTACATAAATGTTTATAAATTTAGCAAAGGGAGAGAGCTTTGCTACAAGAAACCTCAGCTCTTTGAAGGCAGTTTTCTAATGATGACCCTTGGCATGCTGGCCCACATGGGACTCCTCCGAGAAGAGTCTGATGAAAATTAGTCTATTCTCATTTCAAACAGAATTTTGCTGAAGTCCTGATCAGAGCATCAGCATGGAGTCCAGGGAGACAACACACGCTACTTGATTCACTCTGCAGCCTCCCTCTCCTGGTAATTGTTGCAGGAACACATAGTGACAAGACTATAGGATGTGAGGGGTCTGGATGTACTCAGGCTGTTACTCTCTGTTTAAAGATTTAAACCATCAGGGTATGATAAGGCTTTTTGATGTTCATTGAACATGGAGCTTGGGTACAGAAGAAGGGGAAAGGGCTTCACCAGAAGGCAATCATCTTTCAGAGCCACAGTAAGCCTGAGAGAGGTGGGAAAATCTTAGTCTCAGCATAGACATGGAACAAAGGGAGATGAAAGGGCCAGGGTGAGGAAGGGGCCAGATCTGGCTGTGAGGCAGAACTTGCACTAAAATATAGTTCGATGTCTTAAAACGCAGAAAAAACATTTAGTGTTCTTGTTAACACACACTTATTGGCTCACATTTAACCATTCTGCACATTTTTAGTTTATGTTGACACTAGGTTTAAACAATGCCTGTGGCTTATTTTGAAATTATTTAATGAATTTACTTTGTCAGATAAATGTTATTTCCTAATCATACTCAAAAGTATTCAATGATGAGCTATTTTAGAGAATGGATGCAATATTTTCACTGCCAAGACATAAACTGTAAACATACACTAGTGTTATACATTGCTGAATAGCGTATAAAAGAACTGCATTGGGAAAAGGGAAATGGTCCTAACCTTCGCAAAGTGCTTTGCATCTATGGGTATAAAGCCCTATAACAAGCATGAAGTGTTGTTATAACCATCATGTAACCCCCCCATTTCTGCTCCCTCAATAAAATGCCAATTTCCAGTGAAAAATTAAGGCCCGAATTCTACAAGATGAGGAGCACCTTCAACTCCCATTATATTTAATGGAGGAGAGAGCACTCAGCATCTCATGGGATCAATATCTAAAGCAGGAAGAGAACGGTTCTGCATACTTCAGAGGCTGGGCTGCCCTGTTTCTTTTCTATACATGAAGGAAGGGAAAGCCGGTTGGATGTGTGCAATACCTCCACACTCTGGGAGTTTTCACAGCACCAGCACCGTACAGTACTGCAACTTTTTAGGTCTAACAGGCATTTGCTGGCATTAGCTACTCTGAAGAAAGACAGACAGAAACGGATTCATAGAGAAAGCTGAGTGTTAAACTGATCAAAGTTTGGGTTACTGGGATTTAGATGCCTCTTTCCAGCTAAACTATAGAGTCTACTTTAATCTCAGTGAGCCAGTTTCATCCCTGGTGTAACTTCATTGACATCAACAGTTACAGCAGGGATAAATTGAACCTGATATTTCTGGGATGTTTTTGTAATTTGCACGTCTATAGATCTATATTCATACACAGGGCTGCATGATTCCACAGCCACTGACACCTGATTTTGATGGGCAAGAGCTGAATCAAACCCAGAATGTGAGCTTCGCAAAGAATTATTCCTGTATTGTCACTGGTGTTCATGACAAATTATCAGTGACTACATTAATTACCACAATAAATCTGTAGTCGACTTCCCCATGGCTAAGAACTGTTGTGTGAGCCTATCATTGAGCTATATGGAAACAAGATTACACATGCACAACCCCCACACAACACTTATGTGAAACTATTTAGCGTGCATAGAATGCACAATTAGCACCCAAGGCACTTAAGGGAGATAGGGGCTCAGGGTAGAATGTTCAAAATCGCCTAGGTGAATTAGGAACCCATCTCCTACCGAAAGCCAATGGGCCATGTGCTCCTTAGTCATTTAAGTTTTTCTTGAAAATGTCACTCTCAAAGGCTTTTGACTTTCAAAGGGAGTTGGCCACCTGTCTATTCTTTGTGCCTTTGAAAATCTACCCCCCAAAACAGCAATTGATTATAAACATACATACTAAAAGCAGCAAGGTCTGTAAATCTAATGATACCATGCATGAATTGCTTTGAAAATAAGGAGTTATCCAAAAGAGTGATGATGTGCAGTGCACACTGTCCCTTGGAATAAACTTTTTTAATTAACATGCAGGAAAATATGTTCTGGTTATTGCATAGCACTCTTTCCCCCTGTGTACAGCACAGAGAAGACCCATTTCTGCTCCCACTAAAGTAATTCATTTCAGTCAGATCAGGATTGGGTTTACTTGATTGGACTTACTTTAATAATACTATCCACAGAGGCATACGTCCTAACTTGTCCATGATTTCCTATGATGATTTGGTATGAAAGCATCTATAAATCCTGAAAGAGAAAAACCTACAATTTTCCCCCTTGTGTCTTTGTTTTGAACAGTGTGAATTAAACAGTAAACCTAAGTACCTGGTAGGAAGTTATAAATAAGAGCAGAGACATCTCTATCTATGCCATTCAAGTCTCTATAGGCAGATTTGATGTGGTGTTTACGTAATAGCAGTTGTAGGAAACAGAAGTTTAAGAATAGTTTTTCTTTTATGGAAAGCATATTCCCTTCCTTCCATTTCCGTTAGCTGCTGCCACACAACATATTCATCTATACCCATCAAAGAAATTATGTATGGAGTGGCGCCCCTCACCCAGCCCCCTGGGGCCTCTGCTGACACTTCAGAAGCTAGGATCCTAAATGCAATCCCAGAACATGGGTGTCCTACTTTCCCACACAGCATTCCTAACTCAGATAAGTTTCAAATGCAACTTTGTACAAAGTGACAAGCAACCGTGCTAAAAGAGACCAGTGTATGTAGAATTCATTCCTGCCAGTGCATGTGCAAAACTTAAGTGTGTCACCACTAACACAAAAAGCAGCCACTGGATCCAATACCTCTACCCAGTAATGGACAAAGAAAGTTTTTTAGAAACAAACTGATTGGAAATATAAATGTAATATCTTCTTATGATTTCTTGTGACAGAATCAATGGGATACTAGTGCAATAATAAAAATGTGCTGTGGAAAGAAGAAAAATTGCACCAGTTGCTTTTGTTTTATTATACTTCTGGGTGCTCTAAGAAAAACTCTCCCCAGAAAATCAATAAAGCAGATTGTGCACAGCAGTCACCCATTACAGAATTAAATCCATATGCCAACACAAAACAATGAAGAAAACAAAACTAACAAGGGATCCATTTGGCTTTATTTGACTTTGCCTGTCAGAGAACGACAATGCAAGGCTGGGTGTAATTAATGCAAACCTTGGCCTATCCTGGTCATGCATATGACTGACCCTCAGGGCAAGACCATCAATTTTCTATTAAAGATCAGAGAGTTGACATATCAAAGTCAACATCTAGCTGAATAACTGCAGTAACTTGATAATAATTCTTTTGTGGATTTCAGAGTGGCTTTTCAGTAAAGTATCAGAAAGGTAGCAGTTTTCAATCCTGACCCAACAAGATCTGAATATGAAATAAAGGATTTGAGCTTGATCTCCCCATGATGTGAGAATGAATGTTCTGGTAAATGTTAACTTAGTGCTCTGAATAGCTCACTAATAGATGGGTTTAGGCAGTAATAGGTTTAAAATGTCAACATATTGAATAATAATTTCATGTTGTACAAATACAATGTGTAAGAAGGGATTTGTTTTGCAAATTTTGAAATAAATGAATGGATTTGTCGTGTCCTTCACTGTTTCACTGGTCTAGTCAGAATATTATAAAAACAGAAATTGGTTTTGCTGTAATCATATCTGAACTTGTTTCCTACTATTATTCTGAGCATATGTCCTAATTCATGTGCCATGTTTAGTTTTTGCCCTTAAATTGCCTCGTGTATTTCTGTGGCCATAACAAGGATGATAACTATTTGCTGTTTTGCTTCACATATACATAAGCTTCTCTACATATAGGCTATGTCTACACTACAAGGTTTTTGCACAAAAAAGGCTGTTTTTGTGCAAAAAACGACAGAGCATCCACACCTCAAGCACGTTTTTGCACAAAAAAAAAGTAAATTGACAAGACAAAGGGCTTTTGCCGGTAGAGTTATTCCTCTCCCCTCAAGGAATAACTCCTTTTTGTGCTACAGCTCTTGCACAAAAAGGCATGTGTGGATGCTCCACAGGGGTTTCTTGTGCAAGAAACCCCTATGGGAAAAAGCACAGGTGCTCTGATGGCCATTCTGTTAATGGAAATCAGAGCTTACTTGCGCAAGAGCATCCATGCAGTATGGACACTCTCTTGCGCAAAAGCACATTGCTTTTGCAATGCACTTTTGAGTTGTGGACACGCTTTTGCACAAGACGTTTTTGCAGAAGATCTCTTCTGCAAAAAGCTTCTTGTGCAACAACCCTGCAGTGTACACAAAGCCATAGTTTTTATTCTGTACGCCCTTGCGGGGACCCACTCCTATTCATTTCAAAGTTTTTATATCAGTTTAGCTTGCTCAGTTTTTAAACCAATTTCATTAAATTGGTGAAAAACTGTAGGCAGACCAGCCCAAGCACACTCATGCTCATGACTGGCCCTGAAAACATTAGTAAAAGCAGTAGCAAATCTTTAACCTGTTAATCAAGGACCAGTGATATCAACTGAAGTAAAACACTTCACAAGCTTATGCTTTAGGATTCAGAGAGAGACAAAATAATGGGGAGAGGTATCTAAGCTTGTCTATTCCCTTCAAACCCCCCCCCCCCACACACACACACAATGAGTGCCAACAGCCACCCTGTTCATCCCCTAGTGAGAATCTGTGCAGCTGGAAATATGCCTTTCAGACTAGATGTGAAACCAAAGTCCTTACCAGTTGGGTTCTTTCATTCCACAGCACTTTTTAAAAGAACAGTGTTAAGTACCCTGGACAAATTAAATAATAAGCAAGATTTAGACAGAGATTTTCCTCCACAGATTTTCAAGTGCTTTATAAAGTTGGACAAGTATTAGTGTCCCTATTTTACCACACCATGGACTGAATCACAGAGACATCAACGGTGCATCTACAAGCTGGGCTTAACTCGAAATAAGATATGCAAATTGAGCTACGTCAATTGCGTAGCTTATTTCAGAATAGCTTATTTCAAAATTGGGAGTGTCTACATAGCACTTATTTTGAAATAGAGCACTCTTCCTCTGACTTCCCTTACTCATCGTACAATGAGGGTTACAAGAGTTGGAGTAAGAAGTCCTCCAGCTTGACAGTATTTCAACATTATTTCAAAATAACTGCCTGCTGTGTAGATGTGGACTAAGATATTTTGAAATAACACTAGTAATTTTGAAATAATGTTGCTGTGTAGACGTACCCCAAGTGACAGGGTCATTGTTTAAAACATGGAGCTTTTCTTCAGTTCCTGTCCAAATACTCTTGTGCCCTGATAAATAACGACCATGTTTTAAAGCCATAACGACCATAAAGAAAGCTGAATTTCATCTGTGTCTAATGTAAAGTGGTCCTACAGAATAAAAGCCTCTGTACTATTCAGGTCTATAAAGTGCTTTTTCACCTTGGGGAAAGAACAATGGAGTTGACTTTCAGAAATGTTTATGTGAAAGTTAGTGAGAGTTGGGAGCACTTGATACCTCTGAAAATAAGACCCTATATAAATGACTGTTGCAACTATACAAATCATTTCTCTGGGAACAGGTTGGGATGCCGTGAAACAAAAGATTATGTCTTCACCATAGGATCAAGCTTATACATCAAGGGAGAGGCAGGGCTATGGAAGGAAAGCAATGCTTCCTCCTCTACAAATACCTTAGACAACAACAAAGAGATTATGGAAAATCACAAGCAAAGTAATACTGAGTAAGTATTTTCCCTTACAAGGCTGCCCCAGGGCAAAAATTGCTCTTTAAACAGAATTAGATTTTTAAGGGCAAATTTACAATTATAATTAGTTGCAATGAGCAGCCAAGCCCAGAGGGAGGTCTGAGTTTAGGCCCTAAGCTCTGTCCCTTGTGCTCTGGCAGCAGTACCAGGGCAGCATAGAGCTTGAGGGGAAAGGCACTTCCTCCCAAACAACTCACAGGTGGCACTGACCGAGGGAACCCTTCTTGCCTAGGAAGAGGTAGTTGAAAGGGGACATTTGTTGGGATGAAATAAAAAAATAAATAGGAGTGATCACGGAGGTAAGTGACCCCCCAAAGAAATGAGTGGTGTACAATTACATTAAATGTGATTATGCTCAACCCTGCAGTGTTTTCACTCCGCCCCTTCATCCCCCCGCTAATTCTGCTGAATTTTCCTTGGAAAAATGTTTTATTTCTTTTTTAACTCAAAAAGCAGCCTGGGGAGGGGGATGGGCATGCAACTCTGAGAAGATTTCAGCCCAAGATATGCCAACCCCTGCATTAAAGGAGGAGGATAAAAAAGGAGTCTTATCAGTAAATGCAGCAGGAATCTACCACTGGGAAGGGATATGACTGACTAGTGCCATTGGCATTGGGAGACTTCAGCAGGGAGAAAACTCAAGTAAAAAACAGTCCTCCCAGCTAGAAGGAGTTTTGTGGGGTTATAGTTTACTCTGAACCATTACCCAAACTTCATAGATAGCATCTAATAAATGCAGACAATAAAGCCCAAGACCTAGAGGACTGTACAACATGGAGCCTCTCACCTGTAGACCGCAGATTCATGAATGGTGGTTACAAGTCACGCAGAAGGGACTGAACCATGCCTCCATATCTGGGTTGACGCCTTGGGCATGCCAAAGCTTTTTAATCCAGTTCCAGAGACACAGGTAAGTCCCACATACATCAAAACTTTCAACCTTGTAATTATCAGATCAGGAGACAACTGTATTGTAATGAATCCCCTCCACACACACACACCTGGGTTACAATTACAGCACTGCCAGATTCTCACTTACGGCCAAACCAAGTCCTAACATTCTGTGGGACCAACTTATATAACTAAGTAAACAACCATGCACTAACAGAATGTCCAACTTAGGCTGGCACTGGTTAGCCAAACAATGTTAGAATCTAATATTACCACAATCAGGCTTACACTGAAGAAAAATGATAGTCAGAGTCAGCTGTAAGCTTAAAGGTAGACCAGGAAAGAGAAAGCATAACCAGTTAGCATTTAATGTTCATAATTAAGCACCTACAAAGTGTCCTATTTTTCATAGGTAGTGCCCACCAATGATTGCCACTGAAGACATCCCCCCCATCTGGCTCCCTTACACTTCGAGGCTCTTCTTTTTTAAATTTTCTCCTCTACTGAAAATGTTGGGCGAAACTTTTTAAGCTTTATTTTGTTGCCTCATCTCATTGTATAAGAATTTATATGTGTAACTTCTATTAAGTGTCAATAAACATCTTAATGCATTAGTATTTTTGGGTTGGGTACAGTTTTATAAAAAAAATAAAGGAAATAAAGGACATTTTATTTTTGTTCCTAACATTAGGCAAGATTGAAAAGTTTGGCCCAAGATTTTTTTCTTAGAAAAAATGTTTAAAAACCCCTAAAACATAAAATATTCTTGAAATTTACAGGATCCAATACATAATTTTTCCCTTAGCAATTTAAAGAATTTCTTGAATAAAACTGAAACAAAGTATGGATTTTTAAAGTATGGTAATGGGCACTTCCAATAGGAGTCACATTTATTCCAATCTACTACAATGTTCAGCTTTTCATTATTAATGACTACCACAAATCAAACAGTGCTTTCTACTCTACTTAGAAGGTTGAAATATATGTTGTATTCATATCAGAATAAGTACTTGCTTGCAGAGTTTATTCAGGGAACTCTCACCAGGAGAATAATTCTGGCATAAGTCTCCATTAGTTATTCAATTTAATTATTTTTTTAAAAAATGTGCACAATTCAGTGTACTGAGGTTTATTCTCATCTTGAAGCAAAGAAAGTTACATGTATAAATTACTACAGAGGGAGATACGAGTAAGAATCTAAAAATATTATATGCTCGAATAACCACATGCTTGTAGCATGCCATCTGCAAACCCCTCAACTCTGGGGGCAACTGTGAGCAGTAAAAGAAGGCATACTGATGCAGAAAACTAGAAATGGGGCTGTGCATGTGCACCATATTTTCTCTCCATTTAAAAGCATTTCAATGAACTTTTTTGAATAACTCTGGACTCTGATAAGTAATAATTACCCCTCTGCAGTTCTGATGAGCAGGTGATTAGAAGTTGGAATGGTCTTCCTATCTGGAACTATGCAGGTTTCAATTCTTGGCCCTCTGGTCTTTTTTTATATACTTCCATCATCTTGAACATCTTTAACAGTAACTACCACATACATTCAGGGAACATGACTGTACTCAACACCTTCAATGAATCCTCTCTGTTTCACCTAAATTCTGCTCTTCCCACATCTCCTGTTTTGAAAGCAGCCTTTTCCAAACCCCGCAACATTGCTCATGTCCAACACTATGCAATCCACTCTGCTAACTTCAACCATGTCATCCTCCGTGGCAACCCCCACCATGTAGAGAACACAGCTGTCCACCTTCTCATATGCACATCTTTCTGAAATACCTCCACTAGCTCCCTGTTCATACCAGAATGTAGCTCAAAACTCTCCTTTATTTCTAAAAGCCCACTACAGATTTGCTCAAAGCCTCTCTTACAAACCCTTGTCTATTTCCTTCTCCATCCCCTCCTCACATCTAGCAGTGGCCTCTTTTCTCGCTCTGCAACACACATTCACCAAATATAAGTGCAAGAGCCTTCTCCCATTCTTCTACCTCCCCATAATAGCCCTTAACTAGCTCATCTTTGACTATTCATCTCATTTCAAGTCTCAGGTTCATTTTCCCCCTTGCTTAGTTATTTTCTCTCCCCTTTTGTGATTATTCAATATTTAACTCATTTTTTGAGGAGCAACGTTAGTTCAAACCAAGGGGTTTGATTCGAACTAATGTGGCCCAGAGCACACTTCCTGGTTCGAATCAGCTGGTGATCAGAATAGCGCACAGGCAAGATTATGTTAATGAAGCACGGGATATTTAAATCCCCACTTCATTAGCAATTTCAATCGCCTACATTTGCATCCCTAGTTCGAACTAGGGTGCAAGTGTAGACGTATCCCTTAGTTGATAAAGGGCTTTACACATTTGTGTAACAGTAGCTATGAACTGATGTCCTACAAAATAAAGGCCTGATGTTAAAATCACATGCGAGTAGTTTTGCACATGGAGTACATCGTTGGACATTAATGGGACTATTCATGGCATTTAGCACTATAGCTGGTACTGTCTACCAGGCTGGGTGCTGAAGTGTAATGCAATGTAATTATCAGAGATGGCATTCTGTTAAAACACCCTTATGAAAATCCATGCATTTTCAGGCAGGCAAAGTTAGGGTGTTTGTTTCAATCATACTGGGAAAGAGTGAGCACACAGAATTTGTCTTGGGGCTGGTACATTTTTCATGACAGTTTGGCAAGGCTGCTCAAAGCGCAAGCAAAAAAAATTGACTTCACTCAGAGCAAGAAATTAGGTTCTTTCTTCAAGAAAGATGTTTTTAAACCTTTGCAGGGTTTTCTTTTTGGTGTTAAAATATGTTTGATTGTACTTTGGTGAAGGAAGGAAGGAAGGAAAAGTTTTCCAAATGTTCAAAATGATAGCCACTAATTAAAAAGTGAAACAGAAACCCTTTAAAAGGTAAAGAGAGAGTGCAGATGTCCACATGGCAGGAAAGTCTTCCATGGCCTATCAAAGGCTGCTCCGCAAATGTGGATCTCTAACAGTCATGTGATACATCAGCTCCACCTTGCTTTCGGTAACCTAATGCTTTTCTCTGTGCTGTGTAGCTCATATTTTGAGGTAAGATCTAGCCCTTAATCATTGTTAAATACAAAGACATACAAAGAATCTCATCCTCTGGCCCTCCATCTGTCATAGCCAGAGTCTGAGGCAGCACTGAAGTCAGTCATGGATCCTGCTCCTGAAATGAGCAGTATCATTGTCATTATGGGCCCACCCCCTCAGGATCTGTGTAAGCCTTCATAAGTGCAGTTGTGTACATCTGACTGGGCTCTATGCCATTACAGTTATAAGTTCAGGATTTGGTCCATATTACTTTTGACATATTGTATAAGTTAAATAACATTAGACTCCATATAAAGCAGGTTGCAAGTAATAAGCAAGTAATAACATATTTGACAAGTTATACATAAATACAATTTAGATAGTATAGACTATATTTATTATATATAACATTTATTTTAACACCTTTTTTTCTTAAATGAGTTTCAGATATACACAAATTTAAAACAGACATGTACTTTTGAAAGCACTGAAATAGATTTCCAATTTAGAAGCTCAAAATGTCCATATGACAATATTTAAAGGGCTCAAAGCTTCCAGAAATAAATCTATAATAATTGGCTTCTGTGTTGGTTTTGTGGTGTAAACAAAAGTACCTCAAAATATAGATGAACCAAGAATTCATTGGTATCCTAAGAAGCACAACATTCATGCTTGTTTATACCAGTATTTTCAGTTAGTACATATCCATGATTTATTTGCAAACAAATTAATTAATGTTTCGGCAGCTGTTTGCAACCAGTCTGTGATCTAGTTTTAACACAGATGACACTTTTTTTCCTTTTATTCCACAGGGGCAATTTCAAGTATTCTTAGATTATATTTTTACTATCAGTCCAAATGATAAAAGAGTAGTGAATCCTGAAACAGCATAGCTGGCTTTGTAAGTTCTCTCTGCTTCCACATACCCAGTTATTCCCTAATGCCATCTTTCCTGTGTTATCTTTTAATTAAGGCTGCATAATGCCAGTTTATAAACAGATCTCTAACTAAGATCAAAAACTGACATATTTTAAATGTTTTTCATTCTCTCGTTTGTGGTCTCCTAGGGGTGTTATTCTAAAATGTATATCTCTGTAGGAAATGACTTTTTATCACATTGTAATGAAAAGAAATGTTTGAATATTGTTCTGTAACCTGACAATGAACAAATAAATGAAAGAACAAGTGTTGGGTAGTGTTAAAGAGAAGCATAGTATACAGTAGATAGATCACTACAGACAACATTAGTATACTTGTGATTTTACTTCTGTTGTTTTTTTTTTTTTAAAGGAACACTAAAGACTACAAGACAAAATCCCCAAAGCCTCACTAGGCTAAATTTCCTTATTCTTCTTTGAACAGACTACACAGATTTTGTTGACTAATTGAGATCAATCGCAGTTGTAAATCGCCTAGCTATCCTACAGCTTTAATTAAGCTACCAGAGGGAACTGTTTATCAATTAACACTTGTTACAAATTATTAGTAATTATATAGACTGTATATATACTTGAGTCTGCAAGAACAAACTGTACTTCCTTGTGATAGATACAAATTCAAACACATATTATACTATTTGTATTACTAAAGAAATCAATCATCACAACAAATATAGAAATTACTTTGCAATGTGAAAGATTTAAAGTAATCCATGGTATTACCTTCAACTAAATGCAACACATTTATAATATATATCTTTGCATATATAATAGTAACTTCTACCAGGTCATGAAGTTAGTCAAACTTTTTAAAACAATTATGGCTTTCCATATTGGGCTTCATGTATTTCCCTTTCTGAGTAACAAACATCCTAAGTAAGGAATATTAAGTAAAAGTTGATAATGTATTCAAACATTAAAGCTACCTATTGCTGTGTGCAGTACATTCTGTGATAGTTTTAATTGGCTTAATTGAGATGCACAAGTCTGATTAATGTTTAATTCCTTTATATTAAAAAAAGAGAGAGTCAAGTAGTTCGACATTTCTTCAATTATGTTAGATCTTCCTAGACTTCAAAGGAATGCTACATTAGACAGCTAGATACTGGATGAACTGATTAAAGAATAAAGACTACTCATTATAATCTAAGAGTACAAAATTGGTTTGTGTAGCCTTTGAAAATTGAAATTAAGAGCTGTTGAGCTAAAATCTGAGCTCCAGTAATTAACCCAATTTACAGTCATTCTTGCTTACCTGGTTGACTGAGATTAGTAATTTGAAATGATCTACTTGATTCACTGACACATCTATAACCCATTCTATGGCCAGAAACTGTGTTTGCTCACCTATTTCAAATTTCATTTAGGAGTCTCATATTTAGTGCCTTCACTTGACAAAAAAATAATTTAAAAAATGTACTTAGCATAGAAATTCACACTAAATTGGAAAACCCATTTTTTTTTAATTAGTAAGTGAATAAACAATAACATTTAGTGTATCACAAAATGTATTTGAATTGTGATTAGTTTGTGTTATTGCAAATACTTCATAGCATTATAGAATCATAGAACACAAGAACTGGAAGGGACCTTAAGAGGTCATCAAGTCTAGTCCCCTGCCCTCACGGCAGGACCAAGCATCATCTAGATCATCCCTGAAAGTTGTCTATCCAACCTGCTATTAAATATCTCCAGTGAGGGAGATTCTACCACCTCCTTGGGCAATTTATTCCAGTGTTTAACCACCCTGACAGTTAGGAATTTTTTTCTAATGTCCAAAATAAACCTCCTTTGCTGCAATTTAAGCCCATTGCTTATTGTCCAGTCATCAAAGGCCAAGGAGAACAATTTTTCTCCCTCCTCCTTGTAACACCCTTTTAGATATTTGAAAACTGCTATCATGTCCCCAATTCTTTCAGTCTTCCCTCACAGGTCAACTGAGGCCTAATCAGTGCAGAGTAGAATGGAAGAATTACGTCTCGCGTCTTGCTCACAACACTCCTGTTAATGCATCCCAGAATCATTTTCGCATTTTTTGCAACAGTGTCACATTGCTGACTCATATTTAATTTTTGAATAAATATACAAATACATTTTATGTAGTAAATTTTATATAAAAATTTATATAAATAATTGTTAATACAAGACCTCACTACTGCCCTCTTGTATTGCATTTTTTCCTCCTTATTTGCATAAAAACTATGGGTGTGCACATTAGCCTTTTCATTTAACACATCCATATTGGGAGGAATTTTAAAGTTTGTCTGGCGTTGGGAATAGACATTTTAAAAACTGAATGAACTAACGTTTGTGGCTTTTGACCAGAATGTTAATAAGATAACAATGGCAAGAAAAGCAAAGCAGCTGTGCTTGAATGCAGTCAAATGGACAGAGGGCTTAAGTTATTTGTCATCTATAATGTCTTTTTGTAAAGCTCTTCCTCAGGCAGATTGAGAGAGAGAAGCAGAGAAAATAACTAAATAAACTTTCTGTGATTGAAAGAATCCATGTCACTTAGTTGCTCACTGAGGCTAGGTCTACACTAGGGGATAAGTTTAAATTAAGATGCGCAGCCTCATCAATTGCATAGCTGAAGTCAAAGCATCTTAAATCAAATTTTGGCTCTGTCCACAATGTGGGAGGTCAACAAGAGCACACTCTCCCTTCGACTTCTCTTACTCCTCATAGGAGCTGGGTTACCAGCATCGAAGAGAGTGCCCTCTCAGTTTGAATTAAGGGGATCTTCACTAGACCTGCTAATTCAAACTCTGGAAGATGGACTGCGGCAGCTTTCATCTTCTCTGTAGTGTAGACATGGCCTGAGTGTATAAAATGAGCAACTGTAAAACTGGCAAAATCGGGTCCATTGTGGAATGTGGATGATAATGCTAATGCCCACTAATGATTCGCCACAACAATGCCACACTCAGACTTACAATGGTGGTCAGTCAATCACAGCAACAGCCACATGCCAAACTACTGAATTATACATATAGGAATACCTTACAGAATTGAAAATGTTATTCAACGCCAACCTGACAGGTCGCTCTTTCTCTTTAACTGGAAAGATGATCACAGCCCACCAGAACATAATTATACACCCACACTGGTCTGTAATAGCAACCACAACATACTAAAAAAATGTTTGTTAAATCATGGAACAGAATTTTTTTTAAATGTTAAAAATATTAAGGCAGACCCTCATCTGGTTGTGATAGCTACATGCAACTTCAGAAGACCATTGACAATTTACACCAGCTAAGGATCTGCTCCATTGTTTGCAGCATCTGTCTGACACCTTCTTCCATGACAAATTAGGGGTAGAATACTGCTCTCTTCTTATGATCATCTGGCTCACCACAGGAAGGGAAGTTATTGTTTCTTACACTCCATGAAACATAAATTATTGCTCAAAAATTCAATCTACCACTGAAGATTTGAAGCCCCTTAAAGAATTTTTCCCTTGGACTGTCAGATAATTTTACTACTAAGCCTAGTTAAACATAAACAATACTGCATGAAAAACTGCTGTGATCTATTCCATCATCACAGACATTTAACTGAGTTTGTAGATAAGCTTTAGTGCAGGCTAATATAACTCTGACAAAATGCACTCTTCGTTTCTGGAGGATACTGTATCAGTACACAGGGAACTGGCAGCCTCAACAAATGATAACTATTGCAACTAAGGGGATACACAACTTGATTACTAATAAAGCTGATATTTGTGCTCATGCTAGAAGGAAATATATTTTCCAGATAAATTAGCTTAGGCTCATCATTTTTATCCTTTGAAAAACGCAGAACAAATCCAGGTGAAAATTAGAGGTATGTAGGTTTTTCTCATACAGAACCACACAAAAGCGGGGGGGGGGGGGGAGACAACAAAACTACAACATAATTTATTCGACTGAAGAATTTTCAACCACACAATTGCACAATGCTTGGGTCTTCTACATAGCCACCAATGCCTGCCTCTTTATATTTTCAATGTTAATCTAACACAGCAATTCTAGACACAAGCTAATTTATAGTTCCACATACTATTAATAGGGCTGCTGCAGGTTTTTTATGGTGGTAAAAATGTTCCTGATTTCATGATTTTCTGTCTGTGACTTTTCTTTGTGTCTGGGATTTTTCCTTCCATCCATGATAGCTGTGGAACTGGAGGAATCACCCCTGCAACAACCCAACCGCTTTTCCTGCCATATCCCAGCTGTGATGAGTGTCAGTGGACTGCAGTAGGGATCCAAGTCAGCCCTGCAGGACAGGAGCTGTCACTGGGGTGTGGAGACAGGTACAGGATGGCCTTACTCTATAATACTCCCCCAAGAACTTCCCATTCCTTGGGAGCAGGATCCAACCTCCCCTCCTCTGGCATGCACCCCACCTGTACCTCTGCCCTCTAAACCTATGTACAGTGATTGCTCTGTGATTTTTGGTAAACAAAGATGCCATGACAAATCCATTCAATATATGATACCCTTGCTCTAATTTCAAGGAACACTGGTATTTTTCACTATGTCAGAGTCCTGGAACTCACGAAGGCAATCCGAGATTTGATACTTTCATTCCAATATATGAACATTTCTGACCCCCCACCCCACCCCACCCCCAGTCCACTTAGGAATACAAAAGTTTATCCCAAGCTTTTCCACATCTGTAAACAATCCCTAACTCTCCTCCCACTCTATACTGAAAGTGTATAACTTTTCTGCTGGTAACCAGGAGCACAAAGATTTCTCTTGTACTATTGTGGATGGGAGCTCAGAAGAGTTTTCCTCTGAAAACCTCTTCTCATATGACAATCTGTGTCTGTTCATGCAAAGTGTGGTTTCTTGTATACATTTTAAACAGAAGTTGCTAGGATGTCTGACTTATTTAATAACAATGATCACTCTAAAATAGAAGATCTCTTGTTTTTGCATTACATTTTATGCCTGCATATTTTTCTGGATGGGCAGTTATTGAGATGAGCAAGTCTATGTTATCGCCTATTCAAACTCCTCTATCAGCTCAGACCATCCTCCTTTTTCCCACACAACCTTTTTGTACTGCTATGCTTCCTAGGGTGACCAGACAGCAAGTGTGAATGGAGGTGGGAGATAATAGGCGTCTATATAAGAAACAGCCCCAAATATCAGAACTGTCCCTATAAAACAGAGACATCCTAACCATACCCCTTCTGTTTTCAGTCTTGTCCCATCTCACAAGATAAGCAGGACAAGGACAGGTCAGTCAGATGGGAGACCCCCATGAATCAGCAAGGTGGTACAGGAAATAGTGCTGCGGACTCATTTGCTAGGTGGCAACTATCTCTCTCTCCAAAGTTGTAATCAGGTTTTAAGGGCTTCACTGTGCTGCTGAAGGTGAATTTTGTACATAAAACTGAGTAAAAGGATATTGAGAATCTTTCCCAAGTTTCTGTGTGTGTCCCTCCTCTCGAGAGGTCTTAGCAGATTTTATGTCCCTCTGGGGTCTCATATTTTAATTTTTATATATATTTATATTGTGTTTTAAACATTTTGTAAGCTGCCTTGTATATTTTAAATAAATAAATAAATAAATTTTTCTTACCACCTCTAAACCATGAATGTTAATGTTTGCTGTTAAAAAGTTACTATATTTAATCCTATGTAACTGATTGGGGAATTCTTAATATACTATGTTGTAAAGCACTTGGACTCCCTTGGATTGCAAGTTTATCACCATGCGCCCTTGTTCTACTATTACATGTTGGAAGAACAGAAAGAGGCAAGCCTATTCCTATCTGTCTGCTTACATACATGCAGTGGGAAGCCCTTGCCGCAAAGGGAGTGGTCGGTCACCTGGATAAATAACAGGGAGCAGACAACTTTGACTGCAGTTTTTGTATTCACCTACCTGAAGCATCTCCCTGCTGCAGGTTTCATTTCTAATTGTGAAGTTTCCTTATCTCACTTGTGTGTTCCCAACTGTAAGTACTTTTGAAGTTTCTTAGTAGGCTGGAACTGACAGAATACTCAGTTTCACAGATCTCTTCACTCATCTCCAACAGATCTTGTTAGCGCAGATTAGAACTTGTTAAAGATTAATTCTTAAAGCATCCTCAAGCTTTCTTTTCCAACAAAGGAAACATCAATTATAGGCTCACACATAAACTTTGCCCCTTTCTTGAATACTTGCTGCCCTTTATAAATCTTAGATTTCTTCCCCTTGAGTGTGTTCAAAGAAGAGATTTTATTGCCTCCAGGGGTTGTTAAACTGATTGCAATACCACATATTTAGAGTAGTTCAGTGGGAATTAAGCTGGTTCAATGCTGTCAGACCTAGAATATAGCTGTCAAATAGCATTACAAGTAAAACACCCTTGATAAGAAATAATGACCAAATGTCAATCTGTTTTTCACCAGCAGCACTATAGACTTAGCCTACCAATGCCAAATGCAGTATTTTACACATTATGGTATGCCTTCGTTACACAAAAGTTAAGGTTGTAGCAATGTTTCAGATGAGCAT
The DNA here is from genome assembly GCA_032595735.1 of Pelochelys cantorii. Lineage (NCBI taxonomy): Eukaryota > Metazoa > Chordata > Testudines > Trionychidae > Pelochelys > Pelochelys cantorii. Next base: position 33,557,677 of record CM064334.1, read on the forward strand.
ATTTTGGCAATGTTCATTGATCATAAGAATTTTATCTCAGGATAACCCTTCATTTGAAGAATTGAAGCTCAAAAGCCTGTTTCCCCACATACAGACATGCATGCTTTTATATATATTACACACACACACACACACACATATATATAAATATATGATTTACCTGGCATAGCTCAGGTCCTTCAGGACAGGGGGCTGGAGGTGTGGGGGTGCAGAAGTCAGGGCAGGGGTTTGGGGATATGGGGGGCTCAGGGCAGGGGGCTGGAAGTATGGAGGAGGCAGGAGGTAGGGTTGGAGGTAGGGACGTAAGCGACTAGTCAAGTAGCTGACTACCCGATAAGCCTATGCTGTATGAGAGGCAGCAAAGGGCGGGGGGGAGCAGGAGCTGGTACTGGGGGGAGCTGGCTTAAAAGCTGGTTCCCTCCTGCACTGTCTCTCTCCACAGTGCGGCAGTCCAGGACCCAGCAGGAGCTGAGACTGCTCAGTCCTGGCTCACGCTGGGTCCCAGACCTGCTCCTGCTGCAGCTCTGAGTTTTAAATGTAGTGAGAGCTGGGCAGCTCTTATTACATTTAAAAATGCAGAACCGCAGCAATCCGGGAACCGACGGGAGGAGTCTGGGATCTACCACCCTGCGGCTTTCAGTTTAAATGTAGTAGGAGCCAGGCTGCCTGCATGTCCAGCTTCTACTACATTTAAACTGCAGAGCCAAAGCAGGACCTCTTATCGACTAATCATGTAATTGATACAAATTGTATCAACTACACAATTAGTCAGTTACCTACTTCTTAACATTCTTAGTTGGAATCAGAGAATACTAGAACTGGAAGGGACCTTGAGAGGTCATCAAGTCCAGTCCCCTGCCCTCGTGGCAGGACCCAGTAATGTCTATACCATCCCTGACAGATGTCTGTCTCACCTGCTCTCAAATAGCTCCAGAGATGGAGATTCCACAACCTCCCTTGGCAACTTATTCCAGTGTTTAACCACCCTGACAGTTGGAGGTGACAAGGGGCTCAGGGAATGGGGTAGGAGAATGCAGGAATTAGGACCAGCTGGCAGCTGCTCCCTGGGGCCAGCCCGGGGTGGTGTGGGGTCATTTGCCCCTGCCAGCGGCTGCTCCCTGGGAGTGGCCGGGGTAGCAGGCACCATGCTCCCAGCCAGCAGCTGCCTTCTAAGGCTGGGCTGCTTGCAGCCACCCATGCTCATTCATGAGTATAACTGGCCCTGCTATCACACCTCTTCCTTTCTGGTTGATGAGAAACAATCACATTCCACACACATTCCATTGTCCTGATGCAACCAAACCCTGACCCTGCTTTAAGTTATGATAAGAGGAAGCTGCATATCAAATGTGGTGGTTCTAACTCTTACCATTTAGGAGGAGTTCTTGAACAAACAGGCTCACAAATGGATGGACACACAGACAGATGCATAAACAGAGAGAGAGAGAGAGAGAGAGAGAGAGAATTATCCATATAAATAAGTTGGCTATTTTCCCCAAATGACAACCAACTGTAAATTAATATATATTACCTGATTCAGGCACTGCTTCATGCTATTATGGGTTTTGAGGTTTCTATTGAGACACTCATGATTTCATACTGCAATATAATCCAGTTTCAACTGATATTTTTCAAATACTCAAAACTTGACTTTTTTTCCACTGGCACAAGGTAAATGTGCACACAGTAACTAGATTTCCTATGAATTTGTACAACTAAGGTGGGTTTTCCAAATATCTTCTCATCTAAATATAAAATGAATATGCCTTTTAAAATAAATACAATCATGCTTAGCCATTCATGTCTCATGAGAAAATGGATTATTACAAAAACTCCATAAAGATTAGCAAAAAATATGAAGCTCAAGCCTGATCTCAGTTACACTCACAGGCAACTGCTGTTGATTATAGAAGTCACCAGCTAGTATCTGAAGCCAAATGTGGCTCCATTTGTTTAAAATACTATTAATCTTGTGACACAAGCCAACAAAAACCAAAGAAATGACAGCGGGGTTTAAAGTCGCTCCCTCATTCAAACTGTTATATTTTTGTTTTATCACCTCTTGAAAACAAACTGTCATCCTTAAGTTTGAATTTCTGGGCTTTGTCAGTTTGACACTGAACTTGTACATTATTTAAGTTTTTTTTCTGCATTTAATTAAATCATCACAAATAAAAAAGTAAATAACTACATAAAGAGTACTTGGGGGAAATATTCAGAGAGGACTGAGGTTTGCTTTTTGAGCATGTGGATGATGTAATTGAACAGTCAGGTCTCGCAATATAAAACATGAAATGTTACCATTACACTGAAGACAATCTCATTATTTTCAGTGGATCTGCATGATGTAAGTCAGCACAGGATCTGGCCATAATGTTTAAGCAGAGTAATAATCTTTAACTATATTTGAGCAAGAATTCAAACCCATGTTTACACACTGGTGTCTCCAAATTGGAATGCTGTTCTTCACAAGCTATACTGGAATATGTACTCAAGTTTCCTCATTGAATAAAGTACTTTGGTACTAGTGTAAGCAAACATCACTGCTTAAATAATAAAGCATTACAACCACTCTGTTAGAAAAATAAATGTTCCAGTGTATTTAATGAAGCAAATTCTACTCACTGCATTAATGATTAACATCCATTATTAATGGCTATAACACTGCCAGGAATATTCCCTTTTGGATAAAATCCTAAGAATTAGCTTCCACTTACACATGTGCTTTGCTTTAATACTTTTTTCAGTTCCTCTTGCGGAATGTTTACAATTTAGGCACAGATTCTGGAGGAGTAACTGGTTTTAAACTTGGTGCCATTATTCCATAACTCCACTTAAGGGATGACTGGGGAATAGAATGTCATCACTGAATAATCTGAATAATTTCACACTGCTAGATAAATAAAGTGAAAATAGGGTATTTATCCAAAAATCAATACCTAACCGCAGGCAATACTTTCTTTATTTCTTTCTTTTTTAAACAAAATGGGAGATATCTATGCAGCAATGATGATTTCATAACTTTATTTCTATTCTATACAATTCAGTATGTAGCAATTATAGATAATGGTGAAGAACAGTACAAGTTTCTCACCACTGAGGTTGAAAAGCTGCCCTCTAATTGGCTTTGTGAATGGATTTTTGTGTGTGTCACTGCTACTTGACAACCAGCTTAATCACACCATGAGACTGTTGTTTTAAATTTCTGGTGTTTTTATGAAGATGATGTTTTCCTGATTGAAGTTTGTATTTTGTTAATTTTTAATCATTAAAAAAGCGAGCCAGCCATTCATCAAACTGACAGGAGCCTCATTTGTTTAATAAGAAACAAGATCCCCTTTGATGGATAAAGTTTAAACTTTATTTAAAAATGTGGCTTTGCTGCCCTCTACCTGTCAATTTCCAGACTACTTGCACAGAGGATAAAGAATTGAAAGTGCTCACTGAGCTGACGGACTTCTATTAAATATTAAAAAGAATGTTGAAGAAGGCAGGTTTTAGCTGCAGATTGCATGGCTTGTCTCCATGTGGAGCCAGGCCTGGCCTGGCCTTTGGGCAAGGTAAGCAAGGCGGTCGCCTTGGGCCCCACGCATTCAGGGCCTCACCCTGCCCAGCTTCCAGCCCTGCCCAGCTTCCGGCCCCGCCTACCTGGCTGGGAGCTGCACAGCCGTGTGGCTCAGTGTGCTGCCTTGGGCCCCACACACTCTTCGGCTGGGCCTGCATGGAGCCCCAATAAAATGATATTTATTCTGTTCCAACTTAAGCTTGTTTGTGTCTTTTAAATAAAAAGCAGGATACCTTATAAACCTATCAAGATAATTTCAATGCAGTTATAGTGTGAAACCAAAGTGAAAGAATCTCTTTTTATTGCGATTAAACCTATGGGACCTTCTTGGCTAGCATATGCAGATTGACTTCTAAAGCTATTATGCACAGTGTGGCTGTTCACATCTAACCAAAAGAAACAGTCCAGCTATTTGTGCTCACTTGCCAATCACTGTTCTGGACAGTAACTCCAGTTGATTAAGTCAATGAACCGATAATATGACTTCCTGCAGGGCAAAGCCATTTCCTGTCCAATTTCTATTTAGATTTGTGCTTGCTGTATACTGTGTGGATGGGACATATTTATTTGGGCATGTTGCAGTTTTTAGGGTAGATCATAGTTTTTGTTTGTGTTTTGTTAAAAGATGAACTACAAATATGAAAAAGAATTCGGCTCAGGCCTTTTCTGGCGTCTTTTTGATATGATAAAGAAAGCCTGAAAGCTTCCACCTGCCAAATAAAACACTGGTTTTCTTTATTTTTCTATTAGAAATTCAATTCATGTCTATGCCAAGAAATTTTGGTGACTGGAGACCCTGTATGATTATTATGTTATTAAAAGTAACCTAAACAAGGCAAACATTTTTAGTTTGATGGGAACTGAGTTTTACTCTGTCTGTTTAAAATTATGGTTTGTTGGCCGGTTTTTCTCAATGCATTTTTAATTTAAAAGCATAGAAGAAAACATATCTTTGATACACCCTATCCCTTCAATCAAAAGCTCTGGAAGATTCTAATATATATACACACACACATCCTAGATCCCCAATGAGTCCGTCAAAACCAAGGAAACCCAAATAATGTTCATAGTTTTACTAAGGTTAAAAACAAACCAGAAAAAAAACAAGTATTTTGTTAAACAAACCCCTTAAACAAGCAAAAAGGTCACAAACTCATTTTCTTTCCTTTGCAAGTTAACCTTCAGTTGCCTGAGCCCTTCAGATAAGAACATTTTGCTTCCTGGCCCTGTCCAGAGTATCAACCATAAGTTCACCAGGGAAACGTTTCCTTTTTAACCAATCCATAAGAGTACAGAAAGCCATATTTCTGCTGGAGTGTGCCCATGCTGCTCAGGTACCATGGCCAGCTGAAATTGAAGAACCTGCAAATAGACATAAAACAACGTGTTATTGTCCCAATAATTCACAAATGTTTTGGTGCATGAGCACAGGAAAAAACTCCTGTGGAATCTCAAGGCCAGAAAGCAGTACTTTGTAAAACTGGAAAAAAAGCAATACATTGTGAGAGGAATGTTTAAGTTCACAGAAGCTCCAAGGACACAAGGGGTTAAATTACATTAAAAAAATACACAAGGAATTGTTAAGTTAAAAATCACATTTGGTTTTGTTTCGAAACTGCAGACCACAGTGGGCTGGAAGGTGTGAACCATGACTTATTACATAAGCTCCTCGTATCATTTCAGATATTCCACATTTTGGAGGACATAACTTTGGGGGTTCCAGAATATTTTTTTATCCCAAGCTGCCAGTGTCAAGCCAGCCAGATAATTTTTCAAAATGTATTTTTGACTGAACAGCACATCTATGAGTGGAGTGAGTTTGTTGCATACTGAGGTGGCCCCCACAAATACTCCCTTCCCCAAAATGCAACTCTCAGAACCCTGGATTAGGTCAAACCCATGAGGGGATCAATAGAATGCTGCTATGTTAGCATGAACATGTTTTACTGGCTCACCCTGACTTCTCATGCTACCAGGGCTGATGAAAGTGGGAGGAAGGACAAAGGGGGCAGTTGCCCAGGGGCTCAGCATTTTAAAAGTGCCTAGGGTTCTGAGCCCTTTAAATTGCCAATGGGCCCCATGCTGCATGATCTGGGCATCACTAAGAACTGGCTGGGGGATGCACTAAGAACAGTGCTGAGAGCTGTCTACTCCTAGTCCCACTCCTTCTACCCAAGCCCCGCCCCTTCTGGTAGCCCAGAGCTGAGCTCCCCCCACATTGCTCAGGGCACTGTAGATCAGAGATCTTTTCAGAAGATCATGAATGCATCACCTACAGTGGAGCACCCACGGGGACACTACTTGAAGAAGAGGAAGTTACTCACCCTGTGAAGAAACACCAGTTCTTCGAGATGTGTGTCCCCGTCGATGCTCCACGACCTGCCCTCCTCTCCGCTTTGGAGTATCTCCTTATGTTTTTCAGACTCTCGACGTTCAGGAGGAACTGGCAGGAGCTGGACCGCATGCTCAGAAACGGAAAGTCATCCGGACCATGGATGCGCATTGGACATCTCGTGCCACTCGCACCGTTTCTGAGCATGCGGTCCAGCTCCTGCCAGTTCCTCCTGAACGTCGAGAGTCTGAAAAACATAAGGAGATACTCCAAAGCGGAGAGGAGGGCAGGTCGTGGAGCATCGACGGGGACACACATCTCGAAGAACTGGTGTTTCTTCACAGGGTGAGTAACTTCCTCTTCTTCAAGTAGTGTCCCCGTGGGTGCTCCACTGTAGGTGACTTCACAGCAGTAGCCTGGCATAAGGAGGCGGGATTCGGAGTTAGCACCTTGCCGCCATGAAAAGTACAGCGGAGGCAACTGCTGCATCAGTCGTGAAGATATTAGGAATAGAATAGTGTTTTGCAAATGTGAAGTCAGAAGACCATGTAGCTGCATGGCAAATGTCCCTCAGGAGAACTCCCTTGAGAAAAGCAGTGGAAGTTGCCATTGCCCTCATCGAGTGGGCTCTCTGGATGTGCGGAAGCGGCTTGTTCTGCAGTGATGCCTTAGTCAGCGCCGGGGAATGCTGATTTGGTGACGACGCTGGTGTTGACATGGGTGTCGGTGCCGGCTGCTTGGTCATGTGTGTTGCCAATGCCGACGCTAGGTGGCGTGCCAGTGCCGGCTGTAGTGTCGGTGCCGATGCAGTCGGCACAGTAGGAACCGGTGCTGGCGCGGCTGGTGCCGTCGGCGCTGTCTGTGCCATCGGTGCTGGGTCAGAACTTGGTGCCGGTCTGGTTGCCACAGAAGCTACCGGTGCTGATTCTCTTGGCAGTGCCAGGTTGGGCACTGATGTACTTCGACCTTGTTTCTGCTTGGCGGGCCAGCGAGTAGAAGCCGCGCCCAAAGTGCCCAGTTTGTCTCCCGTGCTGACCCGCGTTGGGGGTAGAGAGCGGGAGGGAGAGGATGCAGGCTTTGGCGAAACAGGCCAATGTCTGGCAGTTGTCACAGGCTTCGAAGGGTGGGAGGAATCGGTCTGAGGCGGCTGCAATGCTTTGTCAAACAAAAGCATTTTCAGCCTCATCTCCCTGTCCCGCCTAGCTCGAGCTGTGAGCTTTGAACAGTGGGAACATTTTTGAGGGATATGCCCCTCACCCAGGCACCTTATGCAGTGCAAATGTCCATCTGTCATCAACCCTGCATAAGACTGGATATGAAAGCAAACACGCACACTAATATAGACTTTTGCAAATAACTCCACAGACACACCTCCTACCCCGGTATACTTCTGGATTGCATTTAAACTCTTAGCTGTATTTCAGGCAAGTGATTTTGGCACCCATCAACTACATGGACTACATTTAGCGTCAGTGAACAGCATTTGTAAAAGGACTACATTCCACCCTGCCCCCGCTCCCGCCCCACTACAGTTCACTTTTTATAGACAGATCATTAAGCTATTGAGCTGGTGAGAAGCAGAGTAGTAACGGAGACGTTCATATTTTTAACACCACAGCACATGATAGCATGAATGTGTGAGTTTCTATTGCAATGCCACATAATGCTGATGGTGGGCATGCAGGGGGATGCTAAGCCACTGGCATGTAATTCACCATTAGTGGATACATACTGTCACACCGTTACACAGCTGTAATAACTTTTGCATTGGTTCATAAACTGGAGATCCTTCCCACTCCTAACAATAAACATGGAGCCAGAAACTTGCCAGGCTCCAGGGTAACTTCTGTCTTTTCCATTTCTGACTGCTCCTCTCAAGGGGCATCAAAAAGCTCTTCTACATAGGGACTCACAATGTGCTGCAGATACTTCCCGCAGTTCACCTTGGCTGCAAACAGCGAACCGGAACCAAAAGGAGCTGCCAGGCTTCATGGCCACAGTAAATAAACACACCGGAGTGGCTAACTAGCAGCTTTCTCGCAGACCACTTTGAAAAAAACTGGTCTAGCAAGTTCCTAAAGGTACAGGTCTCACTGTGTTGAGCCACTTAGTCCTCTCTCTGTATCTCCAATGCTGCCAGTTTCTTCGCTGTTTCGTGGTACACATGGTCATTCCTAGAACTCTTTCTCAAATCAAATTTCTTGCTGGCCTCACCCCACAGATTCATCAAAATCTGGCTGTGTCCCCTTAACAAGGAAGAGGCCAGCTTGACAAATAGGGTTGCCAGGTATCCGGTTTTGAACCAGACAGTCCAGTATTTGAGCTTTCTGTTCGGGAAACAAATTGAGAAAATATAAATGAGAAAATATAAGTGTCCGGTATTTTCTAAATAAGATGTAATGTAGATTGCAATGTAATGTCAAGTGTGTCCGGTATTTTTGTTGAAACCATCTAGCAACCCTATTGACAAAGGACCACTTTTTGTTGGTGGCCATAGCTAATGCTAGACATAGTACTCTGTATCTACTCAGTGGGAATTCATTGTCCTCTTTATTCCAAGAGTAGCCAAATGACACTTGCCCATGGGATTGCGAGATAGTAATGGTGAACTCTCAGGGCCTGAGTCCAAGGACCCCAGGCCAACTGCAAAATGATGGCAGTTGAGCTCAAGCCTCCACAGGACCCAGCTCAAACCTTCTAGCCCTGCAGGGCCTGGGTCCAAGTCACATAGAAATGTGTGTAGATGGAAGGGGGAGAGGGAGTGGAGCCTGAGTATGACCCAGGCTTACCTTGCAGTGTCTAGATACCCTGTGACTTCATTAGAGGGCTCTGAATGGTAGATTGACAGCAATAGAAAAAAACTAGGAAACACAGACCATAACAATGGGAATAAAACCAGAAAACAAAGTAATCTTAACTGAGGATATTATCATCAATCATCAGATTAAACAAACACTCAAGATAATCTCATCTGAGGACATGGGTTTTGCCCATGAAAGCTCATTTATATATTAGTCTCTAAAAGGTGCCACAGGACTACTCATTTTTTAAAAGAAATTGTTTTTAAAGTTACTGACTAACATGGCTCTGAGACTCCCCTCTGAGACTTTTAATCAAATTAAGTATTAACCTCTGGCTAAAAGTAATGCTTTATTTGAGAGACAGGAAGAATGATTAGAAAGCCAGGTGTGTTCCCAGAACATATGCATTCTGAGCACTCCAGCAGAAAAGGAAAATCTGGAGCCTGCAGCATTTATGGAAAAGCTGCTGCCCAAACTGCTTGACTTGAATACATATGGAAAAAAGCAATTGGATACCCATAAGGAAGCAGAATGAAAGCAGTAACTTTTAGCATTCTTCATACGCCTGAGACACGTAAAGAGCCCTGGATACAGCAGGAAAAAACAGGGAAAAGAAATCCCATGAAAGGGAAGGAATCTGGCCTTCACCTCTGCACCTTGAACAGGAAGAAAAGATTTTAGGGAAATTAAGTGACAATTCCACTCCCTGAGACATTAAATAAAGTGTATGATACCCACTACCCAGCCAAACACTAGACACAATTTTAAGTCTGGAAAATATACACACCCAGTCCTTGACATTCTCTGCAATAACTTTAATCAATGTTTTACACAAAAATAGTTTTCAAAATCATTGCTGAAATTTGTTTACCATAAATCACATTTTCATATTGAAAACCAGGTTCTTGGCAAATGAAAAAAATTCAAACATTTTAAAATGACTGAGAGTTTGGTTTGAAAATTCTGCTAAAAATATTATACAAAATTTTACAAAACAGCTGCAAATTGGTGCATATTAAACCCTGCAAAAAGAAACAGTTCCATATTATTGGCAAAATATTTTTGTTTGTTTGTTTTTGTGCTTTTTCTTAACCTGGGGTCTAATATTCTGAGATTTAAAAACCCTCTAGAGAGCATAAAGGAATAAAGATCAAATTAATTAGATTTCTGACGTTAAGTTTATTTTCACTGACTGAAGCTACATTTTTCACATTGTAAAGTTTTTTCAGGCAGAGTCCATGAGTTTATGTATTTCTTTCACAGCATCAAGCACAGTATCAGTGCTTAAATAGTAATTACCAATGTTTTGTTTCAAATAGCACAGGCTGCAAGGGACATAGCTTTTATACAGGATTTCCTTTCTTCCCATCTCAAATCTTTGTGAAAGAGTACACACTGTTGATTATGAACATAGTCATCTTTAATGTCAGAGACAAAAATACAAGCCAAATATGCCTATTTGGATTTCCGTTTTTGTTCACTTTCTGGAGCCTGGATTTAACTATGCCTGTTTGTTCTGACAGCTAGGCCTTCTAGTGACTTTAGCGAAGAGCTGGACCTGACTCATACATAGGAGTACATTAAATGTAAAAACAAATAATTAATTTTAAAAATATGTAGCACGTTAGCATGAAGTGACATGAAGTAGTAAGCAATTTTAGGAAGGAGTATGATAATACCTTCAAAATTGTGGATTAGCCTTCTTAGAGCCTGTGTGTAAATTCACCCCTAAAGTATCAGTATCAGACATAAAACTATGTCTTGAAAAGTTGGTAGGCACTTAATCAGTATTATTAAACAGAGTGAAATCCTGGCTCCACTGAAATCTATAGGCACTTTGCCATTACCTTCAATGCAGCCAGCATCTCACCCATGCCATTCTTTATGTACAAATGTTTTTTTCTTTATATGATTAAAAATATTTTATGTTTTCTGGCAACTGTTAAATCCCTAAAACTGAACATTTTTAATTGGTCTAAAACTGCAGTCTAGAATAAAATTAAACGGACATCTAATGCGAGTGGGCCCCCCCACCCTTTCATGTTTTGTTCAAAAGGCAAATATATAAACACTGATTTTTTAACATTTAAAAATATATGGCAATGTTCACATTTTGTTTTATCCTAAAGTTTACATTAGATGTGTAAGATTTATGAAAAGCTAAAAGTTAGTCTAACATAAGAACAGCCATACTGGGTCAGTCCATCTAGGCCAATAACCTGTCTTCCAACAGTGGCCAATGCCAGATGCCTCAGAAGAAATGAACAGAACAGGCAATCATCAAGTGATCCCACCCCTGTCACCTGTTCCCAGCTTCTGGCATATCTAGTCTCTAGATCTGTCCATTTGTCTCCATGAACCGTTTCAAATGTGTTATAATTAAAATACTCAAAACACATTATATAGATATGAAAGTCATACCACCACTCCTCCCCTACCATCCTTTCTCCCCCAACCCCATCTAGAATGAACACAGTTAAAGGATACAATGATTGCATGGTTTAGGAGGCAGGAACTTTGCTTTTCTATCTGCACTTGGAAGACTTTGGCATGCTTTCGGGTGCTGTGAATTAAATACCTATAATCACATTTCCCCAAGACAAATCCAAACTAACGTGATTCAATAAGAGCTAGTTTTTCAAATTCTGATCCTTTCCACATTCCATAAGGCGCTACATGGTGATATTTCACATCAGTACTTTGAAAATAGCCCCATGAGTGTGAACAGCCAATTTAGTATTTTGAATCAAATTCAAATAAAAATAAATTCCTGCAATTAGAGGAGTCTGAGATATTATCTTTGAATTTACTAATGGCATATTTAAATGCAGATACTGATTTCATTAATCATTCTACAAATTTTGAACAGAGGGAGCAGCCTTAAATGGTGTTTGTATTTAGTGCATTTCTTTTCACATAAGAATTACATTGTGTCAGACTTGAGGCACTCTTTTATTGAGATGTATTCAGTCTCTATTGGGAGTTCATACCTTGCACACTGGACAATTCTCTGAGTGAACAACAGTCCAGCCAGCATCAAGAAGACTTTCACGTAGAATACAAATGGGAAGCATTAGATGGCTACCTCTTGGGGATACAGAGTTCTCCAGGCTTCATCACTTTAACTGACGTAGAGTCTCCGGATTGGTCTCTGTTCACCCTCAGGGGCTGTCTGGAATTATAGATCAGGGACCTTATTGTCATACCCCAGCTGCTGCACAAAGACACTAGAAGAAAGGAGATTTACGAGTATTTCAGCAGCGCTGAACCAGGGATACAGAAGCTATACAGCAGGGAGTACAGTGACTCTAATTCTGTAGGCATTATGCAAAAAGAAAATGCAGAGTTTGGTGTCAAGGGAGCTCTCCAGAAGCAATAGGACATTTTTGTAAAATCTCTAAAGAATAAATTTAACAGTTATTAAAGAACAACACCCTGTTATTGCAGTCACTGAACTTCACATCACAAGGAAAAATACAAGGGATTTTAAGGAAGGCATCTGTCATTTAACAGTGGCAGTGACCTCAGCACTGACAAGCAATTCAAATCCCTAGTGATGGAAACACATTAACCCTTTGGTGCAGGGTGGATTGGGACCTCTAGCATTCGGGCTGCTGCAAGCTATGGCAGCACATTCTAGTGACGCTTTGAGCCTCAGAATAATAATAATAATAATAATAATAATAATAATAATAATAAAAGAATGTTAGAAAGTAGTTTAATTAAAATTGCTGCACACAAAAGATTATGCATACATTGAACTTCGCTTATACAAAACGGACAGCCCAATAATAAGGCATTAGAATTTAATGGGCAGCATTAAGTCCTTCATTCAAAAATATTTATAGACGTGTTACTAAAAAACTGGACATGCACATCGAGGGATTGAACCTACATTAACAGTTCAAAATAAGAAAGGCAACGATTTTTTACACCAATCAGATGCAATATGGAGAAGTTCTATAGTTCCTAATGAACAGCTGCACAAGATAAGATCAGCTGAGATCCCATGCTGCAGTCTGATCAACTTAGATAGGGCTACTATGAGGCGTTATACAGGATATACTAAATGAAACAGAATAGAATACAGGATTCACTAAATGAAATTCTGTAGCCTGTGTCATGCAGGAGATTAAACTAGATAATCAGAGTGGCTCCTTCTGGCCTTATGAATTTATGAATTTAGAGGAAACTATGTGAGAACCTATCATTATATACATAATGGCACCATATTTTCAGTGTAATATTTTACCCATTGCTTACTGCATCATAATATTCTTTATTTCATTGGCTGTCACTACAAATTGAGCAGATGTTCTCATTCATCTGCCTATGGCAATGCACAGATCTTTTTAAATCTAGGAAGGTGTTTGAGTAGCTCAAATTATTCATTCTAACACACATTACCGTGCATTTATCCACATGGAATTTTTTCTGCCATTGTATTCTCCATTCCCCAGCTTTGTTAGGTGCCTCTGTACTTCGTCAGAACATTCTCCACTCTTGATTAACCTAAATATCTTCATATACACCACAACATCTATGAATTTAAAAAAAGAAATCAAAGGGCAACATCAACATCAAAGAAATCAATCTAGTCGGGCAACATTCATGGTCCAGCATGATTTTAGTTAGCTGGATGTCCACTTACCATGGGGGGTAGCCAAATTTCTCACAGTCCCATAAAGTTCGTTTACAACCATCAGTTTGCTCTGACTTTTTTGGAGGGTAAGTTGAATATAGAGGAGAAGAGATGGGAAAGTGCCTTTATGGCAGGAGAAAATATGCTTTTTGGAATTAGACCACTTTTATATTTTTATTAGTTGATATATATATATATATATATATATATAAAGAAACATACCCTATATTCTATATAATTTTAAGGAGGAGTTGCATGTCCAAGAGCCTCTTCCCCCAAGAATGACAAATCTTTCTTTCCTGGAGCTGGAAAGAAGATTCCCCAGAATGAGAAACACGTGGTTGGCATGAAAAATGAAATTGCATTGTGATGAAAATCAGTACTGGGGGACTATGAACTGAAGTTGGGAATGTTCCTCCAACTATCCCAAAATAGTGCATAGGTTGAACCTCTCTAGTCTGGCACACTCAGGAGGTCAATATTGTATAGCAGCATTAGTAACACTGTTTAGGGTAAACAACATCATTTAGGAGTAAATAACAGCACAGAACACTGAGAGCCAGTACTGGTAGTTGTAAACAAACTTTATGGGACCATGAGAAATTCGGCTACCCCCATTGTAAGTGGACATCCAGCTAACTAAAATCATGCTGGACCCTGAATGTTGCCAGATTAGAGAGGTCTAACCACTGCGTGTATACCGTAAAAGCTCCTTCAATGGTTACTGTGATCAGGTGAGATGCACAAGGAAGCAGTTCTCTTGTTTAAACCAAAAAGAACTCGGGGCAGTGTGTTCTCATGCAGGATGACTTTGACCATGGAATTATTTTTTCTGCTTTTTCTACCAAGCAGATTTGGTAACCTGACCTGCAAATCTCACTACAGAAGTTCATCAGTTTGCTCTGGCTTTTTGGGGGGATAAGTTGAATGGAGGGGAGAGTGCCTTTATGGCAGGCGAAGATATGCTTTTTGGAATTAGACCACTTTTATATTTTTATTAGTTGATTTATATATGAAGAAACATACCCTGTGTTCTATATAATTTAAATATAGTCAAGTGCATTCACAATCTTATTTGAATTGGACCATCTTGAGCCATTAGTGTTCAGCACCTCTAAAACCACTTGTATTCACATTACTACGTACGGTTTGAGATGTAGGGCCATCCTTAGGACCTATGGGGCCCTACACAGTACTATTAAACTGGTGTCCCTACACCTCAATGACATCCTGGAGTAGATGACAGTTTTTTAGAGGTATGATTTTGTAATCTTCAACACGAAACTAATTAAATATTTTAAAGCAATTTTAAATTAAGGTACAGTATATACCTGTCAAATGGCTTCATTGCCATGACAATGGCAACAGCAGTAACAACTGCCTCTTTCACAAGATTAGTGTTCTGCTAATAGGTCTGGCAGGCTTTCACTTTCAAGTTAACTGGATCCTCTCCAAAAGAGGACACCCCAGGCTGCAGCAGCAACTGAACAGAGATAAGAAGAAGCAGGAGGATGGACATTAAGACTCAGCGGTACACCAAATTTTCAGGTGCCTTATGACACTGCATATGATGCATGTGGGTAGGGATGCCTAGAATTTTAGGCACTCAAGCCTGAAATTTGTTACAATTCATATAATTTAAGAACCCATCTGCATCCTCTAAGGGCCCTGGCCAACAATGACCAAGCAAAAAAAAAAAATCCTTTTCTGTTATAGAATCTATCTATTGCCAGAGAATTGTGGTCCAGGACCCACTTTATTTTTAAAAGTTTGCAATCTACAGGGTTGTGAAAATAACCCTGAAAAACAGTAGTGCAAACTGACACTGTTTGCTGCCAGTCTGAAGCAAATGCTCTAAGAGAGATGAGCAAGCCCATTATTTCCATGAGTTCTCAAACCTAATGACAGTTAAAACATTAATATTAACCATTTCGTTCCTGATTGTTTCAAAAGAAACATTCAGCTAATGTGGTTATCCTACAACCCCCTACAATAATAAAAAAAATCCAGACTGTCCCCAACTCAGCTTTTAAGATTTCCTGTTTTTCCTCCATCTACCTCAATGCAGTTATGCCTGGTCAGAATCAGAGCCTGTTAAAACACTGAAAACAACAATTTTTAAATGAATTTAATATCAGAATAAATAGGGGCTACTATACCACTATGTATAATATAAATTATTCATTTGTTTTCATATTTAATTCATGACTAATTTCCATTTTTATTTAAATGAATCTGCTGCAGAATTTCAAGTCTGCTACACTAGTCACACCCTCCCGCCCCCCCCAAAAAAACCCCCCAGACATTTGCAGATTTTAGACCCTGCTCTCTACAGAGAGCAGAGGGACTTGCCTATGACCTGGTTTCTGCCTTCCCTTGCTCTTAGACAGGAAAAGAGACTCTTTTCTGATCAAGGTGTTGTGACGTAGTGGGGGTACCTTGCTGGTTGCTATGCTGGGCAGTGGGTTGTCAGTGACCTCCACTGGCTGCTGTCTGCAGCCCGGCCCAGCAGGGCAGGGGATGAGTCATTATGCAAGGGGGCTTCAAAACTCAGACAGGTATCTCCCATGGAGCGGAACAATGGGAAGGAGGGGGGTGGAGCCCTGGCTGGGGGCAGGGCTGGAAGTGAGTGAGTTAGGTTTTCTGTCTGGAATCATGGAGGAAGCAGCCTGAGCAAAGAGGGGCTGGAATTTAGGGGCCCTGTCTCCCCCATCTCAAGGGGGCGGGGGGGCTGAGGCATCCTAGGCCCAGTTCCTATAACCAGATGACATCTATGCTGTGCTGTATCCTGGAGAAGCAATAAACTCCCTCTATTCTATTGGCTGGTGGAGTCTGTCCGTGCCATTACAGGGGTGCAGGAGTCAGGGGTCCCTGACGCGCCGTCACAGGTGTTCACTTGGATTTCTAACAGCTGCAGCATGCAAAGACTGGAGCAAACCTACCTGAACTGAGGCGGTGTCACTTACAAAGAATATGCAGTAAGATGACAATTTCTAAGCCTTGCTCAACAAATTTTCACATTTTGGCTTCTAGAAAATATTGGGAGACTAGACTGACATTTGAAGTAGAGTTGAATCTTGCTGAGTCTTTTCTTATTTTCTGGCTCTCCTCACTTGGTTTGACAGCACCCCCTCTCCGCCAGTCCTCTCCTCCAAGGGAGTAACTGTGGGCTACTTGTCTCTGTAGCCCAAAACACACCATTCTTCTCCCAGGGAAGAACTGCAAACTACTGAACCACAAAACCTCAACTACTCTCAGCTCCTGGGCTTTATACAGTCCCTCCTGTTCCTGTCCAGCTGAGCCTCACCTAATGAATCCCTGCTCTCTGGCTCCTCCTCCAATTACTGCTTTGGCAATTAGTTGGCCCACCTTAACCCCTTTAGGCCTTATGGGAGGTGGATACCCCCATTACAAGGACCCTCTTGCTTCATTTGTTGTGGAAGTTGGGCATGTGAATGATGACACAAGCACTGCAGGAAAATACACGGTGATCTCCTGGTTCAGGCAGCTGAATGCTATGCTAGAAAACAGGTTTCTCTCCCTATCTTTGTTGGAAACCCCATGTGCTGTCTCACAAGTCACTTAACCCAAATTTTCGCAGTTGCTCACTAATTGTGTGTTTCTCATTTTCTGGGTGCCCAACTTGAGATCCTGGGGTATGATTCACAAAAGTGCTAAGTATTCATCTTCAGCTGGAGTCAGCTGAAACTGTTGAGAACATGTGCTGTCAAAATGGCAAGTACTTTGAAAAAAATCAGGTTCCAGGCATCTCAAGTTGGGCACCTAAAGCTAGTGGCCAGTTGACACGTTTGGCCTTGTTCTCTCAGTATCCTCATCTGTAAATGGTGACAATGCCGTGCCAACACCTCATGGGAGAGTGGTGTGGTGAAAGAAAATTCATGTATGTTAGGGTTGCTCCTGCTTTTGGGCAGGAGGTTGGACTCAATGACCTCTTGAGGTCTCTTCCAGCCCTATGAGTCTATGATTCTGTGTTTGTGAAGCACTCTGATACATAGAAAAGTCCATCTGGAAATTAATAATAACAATTGTTATTACATCTAACATGTGTTGATAGAGAACAGTAAATAAAGCATGGGGCCACACAATCCAGAGAAGATGAAAAGAAATATCAAATAGCTTCACATTCATTGAGCACTGTCTATCCTTCAAGTATCTCCACATACCCAGGGCAGTTATCTCTTGTTTTTCAGTTGCTATACTGTGAAAGATCTGTTTCCTAGGCTGTCTAATAGGAAATGGGATTGCTTGGACAAGGTGTGTGTATGGGGAAGGGAGTCACATTTAAACTGATAATTTATGCCCACTCCAAGCACAATCTTCTAAATTGCCCTAAACCAGAAAAGTATTGGAGAAAATAAAGCATCTTAATTCACATTAATTCAAATGTCCAACGTGCCTGCTTCAAGTTGCAAATCTGTCTTGCAGCTGCTGTTTTTAATGAAAACTGATCCATCTATAGTTTTCTGATCTTGGATACTGTCACTTGGAAGACCCAAGTGAGTTGATGATCACTTTCCTGGGTGTTATGTCTTTCAGCTGAGCTAGTCTGCTGTCACATTTACAGGACCATTTATGTAGATTATTTTGAGCAGCACATGCTTTTTTCTCTGTCCACTAGAACTAAGTCATAAATTCTGCTGCAACTTGGTTCCCTTTGTGCCTCCTTGCCAGTGGAAAGTAGGTTGTTACAGTGCATCAGACAGTAGTGGTCATCTCTACAAGGCAGTATCTTTTTTGCCAGATGTCAGCCTCTTACTTCCAAGAGGCTGATGCTGCTGTTCTTTTTAAGCACCATTTGTTAACATTCTCCCTGTTTACTGAGGCAGGCACTGTAGTCCAGTCTCTCTGAAAACAGAATCTGAAGGCCCTGAAAACTCCTTCTTGAGCTCTCAGGATGACCACTAGCACAAATAGGGAAGGGAAACTAGAAACTAACTCTGCCTTGTATGTATTGTTCCCCAAACACCTTGCTATGAGCAAGCCTTTTAAAAGTCCTCATTTGTCAACAGTCCAAGATGCAGCTTTCTTCATCAGAAGTCACTAAACCCTTGATTTTGGTTCTGGGATAGGATCGTAAGTGATGAGTGACTTTTGCTAGACCAATTCCAATGTGACAAAACTCTCAGTTGATTTATTTCTCTCTCTTAACTGATCTAACTTCTACCATGTGAATTGTTTGAGGCAGTACAATTGCCCGTTTGGGAACTAATGGTAAAGCCAGAGTTCTTTGGCTAGAATCCCCTGATAATCGTCATTTCTGCTGCACTTGTTAATATCACCGTAACTAGGACATTTGTGAAAAAGGCTGAGCTTTGACAGAGAACATGAAAGTAAATCTGAAGAATTTCCTGTGGCTGATTGAAATGCGTACATAGAGGTGTAAATACTTGTGGTGTATTCTAGGGTGGCATCAGCATCTCCAACCCAAATGCCCGAGTTGCTGGGTTTAGTTTAATTGAGATTCTAGAAGTCAAGTAAGCCAATTTCAGACAGCACTCTTGGGTAGGTGCATAATCATACCAGCAATTTGCAACATCTGGAGCCTGAGTCAAATTCTGTCTCTGATGTTCCTACCTGCATACTTTTCCTCTTGGACTATGTCTACACTGCTGGCTTCTTGCCCAAGAAGACTTTTGCACAAGAGTTTTTGCACAAAAACTTCTCGCGCAAGAGCACATCCACACCTCAAAGCGCATCGCAAAAGCAATGTGCTTTTGCACAAGAGAGCATCCACACTGCATGGATGCTCTTGCACAAGAAAGCTCTGATGGCCATTCACAGAATGGCCATCAGAGTACCTGTGCTTTTTCCCATAGCGGTTTCTTGTGCAAGAAACCCCTGTGGAGCATCCACACTTGCCTTTTTGTGCAAGAACTCTTGTGCAAAAAGGAGTTATGCTTCATAAAAGGTTTACCTACGCCGGAAAAAGCCCTCTGATTCTGCCATTTTACTGCCAATTTACTTGTGCAAAAGCGCATTTGAGGTGTGGATGCTCCGCAGGTTTTTGCGTAAAAACGGCCGTTTTTGCGCAAAAACCTTGCAGTTGTAGACGTAGCCGTGGTGGTGGAAGATCCTTTTGATTAACTTAGATGAAAGATATATAAAGGGATACCAGTTTTCATAGAAGGGCATGTGGCTGAGGCTATGTCTAGACTGCAGGCTTCTTTCGGAAGAAGCTTTTCCAGAAGAGATTTTCCCAAAAAAAACTTCTTCCGA
This sequence comes from Pelochelys cantorii, assembly GCA_032595735.1. Taxonomy (NCBI): domain Eukaryota; kingdom Metazoa; phylum Chordata; order Testudines; family Trionychidae; genus Pelochelys; species Pelochelys cantorii. The sequence continues at coordinate 33,577,254 of CM064334.1, forward strand.
GAGCATCCACACTGCCAAAGCGCATCGAAATAGCAATCTGCTTTTTCGACAGATAGCGTCTACTCTGAATGGATGCTCTCTCTCATGTAAACTGAGATTACTATGGGCAGAGTGGACACCAGGGCACCTGTGCTTTTTCCTCTTTCCTCTTCTAAAGAACTCCCTCTTCCCCATCCACACACGCCTTTTTCTGAAAAAGCTCTTTCAGAAAATGTGTTCTTCCTCGTAGAAAGAGGTTTACCAATGTCGGAAAACCCCCTCTGTTCTTTCAATTTTTTTTTTTTTTTAAAAACGCAATTGCAGCATGCACATACGTGAGGTTTTTTCGGAAAAATGGCTGTTTTTCTGAAAAAAAACCTCTGTAGTGTAGACATACCCTGAGACCACTTTCTTTCCTTCTATTATATCTGCAATGACCTTGTTTCTGAACTTTGGTTGAGATTGCCATTAAGTGTGTCTGGTAGTACCGCTCCAATTGTTTCCCATGTACTTCACTGATTGCCACTAAGTTCAAAGATGCAAAGAGATCCTTAGAGTCTGTAGTGGCAATGGCAACTAAGGAGAACGCTACTGAGAATTTGTTTAGAAGGGCTTATGAATGCTTGACCTATAACAGGAGCAATTTCTTCACCTTTCTGAATCAGGCTAAGAATACATGGGCAAAGTATGTGGCAGAAGATGCTTAAAGAAATCAGCCACACAATGCATCAGTTTTCTCATCAACTATCTGAAGAATGGGTTTTGACCTGCTGCCAGAGTTTGTTAATTTCCACCACTGCTGCCGAAGATGATTGTTGAAGCCTTTTACCATGGGTCAATGTCTTTGATTGCTTGATCCCACTGAAGTGGGGTTATTGGCTAACAAGCAAAACAAATTATGTGGTGTGAGGGCGAAAGAATGAAAACTTGCCCTCCAAAGCAAAAGATGTACCTTGGCATCAGTAGAAAAGGTATGTGAATGGTTGGTCCACTATAAAATAAGATTTTTACTTCCACATCCCTTCAGTTCCAGCCCCAGCCCAGCTCCAGAATGTGTCCAACTGTATCTATTGAGCATGGGAGAAAAAACATAGTCCTGTGACTGAGGCACTGGACTAGGACACAGGTCACCTGGGACAGAATTCCTGGCAAGTCTGTCTCAATTTCCCCACCTGTATAAATGGGAATACTTCCAGTCATGCCCACCCCTCTATTATGAAAATTAGTTTATGAATATGCATAACTTAAAGATAATTTATGCAAAAGGGGTGTGTAATGTATTTTGAACGTTGTAATCCGCTGGATCTGTAAATCTTGTGCGCGCATGTATCATTCTTCTATGTCAAGTTAGAAATACGAAGAGTGAATTTGTTTTAATTCTAAATGTGCTAATGAGGTCCAATAGTGATAGTTTAATGGCTCAGTGCTCAAACCAACAACCCCCAAATAGTTTTACTTTTCCTGTAAGCCCAAACTGTGATTAGTCTTACAAAGTGTGACCATGCCAACATGGTACTAGAATCCATTTTGAATCTAGTACTTTTTCATGTGGATGGAGAGACTGACCAAAGACTTCCTGCCTTTGTGGAAAGTCTATTTAAGGAATGGAAAGCAATCAGGTCTTTGTCTTCAGCTGGCTTTTGAAATTGCCTTCCCACTGTAAGAGGATACACATGAAGAGACCTGAAAACAAAGAACTGTAGCGAAAGGGTGAAAACAAAGCTACTGGGCCTAGGTCAGAAAAAGATCAACTGTATCCTGAGATAAGAACTGTTTAGGGTAAGATTTGAATTTCTTAATGTATTAGAATTAGCTAGTATCTTTTGCTTAACTTTGACGATTTTCACCTGAAATCACTTTAAATCTTAAAAGTTTATTATACATAATAAATGTTTTTAATCAATCCCAAAGTAAGTAAATTTTTACTGGGAGGCGCAATCATTCATATCAATCTTTCATTGATAAAGGGGATGGACATCTTTATGAACTTTGTGTAAAACTTTTACAAAGGGTAGGACAGATTTATTTGGGGTTTTGGTTCCTTTTGGGGATTGGTTTCCTGGGTGTTGTCAAGACCTCAATCCTCCCAGAGCTGAGCTGTTTCAGTGTCTGTGTTGCTCTACAGGGGTGTGGGTGGTTACCACCAACTCAGTGCCTTGGTTTGGCGAAACGAGAGCTTCTCGGCCAGCAGGATAGAGTGATGAGGAACCCACAGGGCAGGAAGGTGGGCATCAGTAGCTTGATCAGCACACGGGTGGCCAGACGAGGGGAATTCTGTGATCTAACTCATCACACTTCTCTACTTCATAGACAAAGAGAGGATGAATTAATTTGTTTGAAACACTCAACCCACAGTAATGGGGATACATATGTACCTAGATAGTCAGAAACTCCACTTCAGTATTTAGCACCTGTCTTATGATTGCCATGAAAGCCAAGAGATCATGGAGTTAATCTAAGGGGCTGTTCATTCAGACATTCAAGTTGGCCAGAACAATCAGGCTCTGCAACAATCACTCCAGAAAAGGAACTCTGCCAGCCCATCCAAGGCTTTGAAGTGCAATGGGATGAACAATCTCCCAATATAACATCCCGTTTTAATTCTATTCCAGGATTTCCACAAAATGGACACATTTGACCAAGTCCAGGTCTGAAAAAGTAGGCTTGCATTTATATTGGTACAACAATTATGGTCATGCCCACCTGCCTTTATTTTCCCTGAATTCAAACACCAAGCTCTACTTGACAGAAGATACTTGGGCCAACAGCAGTTCAGACAATCTCAGAAATATATGTATTCAGGGACTTTCTTAATGACCAAATCTTCAATTTTTTTTTTGGTCTCAACCACCACTTTCCTTATTATTTGGCAGTATAGAGTAAAATTCTCTTTAAGCCAACACCTGCTCACCTTTTCACTACAGGTTAGATCAGTGGGCTAGAAACTCCAACCCAGACTGTATCATATAAATTATCTTAGTTAGTTTCCACCACAACTAGCTTCCTCCCTCTTCCCTGCCCTTGTACCTATATTCGCAACCCTCTCCATCATATAAATATGGCAGTGAAACTGCTACATATTAACAGTTTGTTAATATGCTTTGATAATTTGGTTCAAGAGGATTAGATCAAAGTATATTAACTGTTAACGCACGTCACAAGGGTCCACAAAGACACAGCAGGCTAGCACAAGGTATATTCACACTCCTGCTGGATAGAATTGTATGCAGAATGTTAATCACTGAACTGCAAATGAAATAAGTTTGCAAACTGGGTTTATGCTTGAATTGTTTTAAACATTTCCCCAGAAACACTGAAAAACATCAATTTTTCCTACTATTTATTTACAGAAAATAAGAACACCAATGTTTCTAAAACATTTTATTGCTACAAACTGGTACATTTTATCACAAAAAGCTACAAAGCATGTTTATAACATGTACACTACTATATAGTGTACAATACAGTCCAAAACCAGCCACACTTATAGCACAATTTTTCAGTTTATGCATCGTAGCCCTACGGGGTCAATATTATGAGCTGCGTAATATATTATGTCACAGCACTTTGAATATTTACCCTCAAACTACCTTTCTCAAGTGGTTAGAACAAACACTAATAACGTATCCAATTTTCAAGACCAAAAAAGAGGAAGCTTAAAAATATACAACACAAAATGTTTTAATCAGCTCTAACAATTCGGTTGCCATAAAAGCTAAACTAAAATTGTCTTGATATCATTTTAAATAAATGGGAAACATATGGAAATTATATAAACAAGTACTCCACATAATGGAATGCATGCACAGGGTAGGGGTGTTACACAATTCTCATCTGTGAAACTATTACAAATTCTTACATTTAGCTGCTTTAGAACAGAAATAAAAAGCTGTTTTTCAACTTGAATTTTTTTCATTTTCACGCATTTAGTTATCTTCAGTTTGGTCAAGGGTGAAGTCAGTTTGTTCTTCTGCTTCTTCCTCCTCCTCCTCCTCCTCTTCCTCTTCAGCTGGCTCAGCCTTTTCTTCTGCTTCTTCCTCCTCCTCTTCCTCCTCCTCCTCTTCTTCTGCTTGCTGATCCTGAGATTGACCAGTATTTTCAAAAGGATTTTCACCCTAAAACAGAGAGATCAAATCGTTCCAACATTTTGAAGTCTAAGACAACAGATATAAATCCTTGATTTTATTTAGCAAAAACATGCATCGTCGGGTCATGTAAAAGGAAAAGCTGCTGAAATAATGTCAGACTTTGTTATACTATTACTGAGGCAACACATGGATATTAAAACATTGATTTTAGAGGTTCATGATGGGCTACTTCTAACTTTTATATTATATCCCCACACACCACATAAGTATAAAATGAGATACAGAAGTACAAATCTGTAAGTGTTAAAAATCATGATCTCAATATTTGGCTCTAATGAAATCAGAACTAGCACTTAACAGTTTGAGCTGCTGCAGACTGTCAGCACCAAAGTGTTAGAGATGCAGATCAAACCTCAGTATCACTTCAGTATTAACACCACAACAGGTAAAACCGCATGCTTAAAACTTCACACAAAAACAAAACAAAAAAAACCCAACAATTCTTCATGTAGCTCCAGCAGTTCTGCTTGCTGGATTAAAGGGTGCATGTGAAAAAACTAGTTTCCGTATGCCTTCCCTTATTCACACGAAGGCTAAATCTACACTAGCACTTTACAGTGCTGTAGCTTTCTGGCTGGTGGTGTAAGAACACCTCCCTCCCGCCCAAGCACAGTAAATTACAGAGCTGTAAAGCACCAGTGTGAACCAGGCTATGGTGCAAGCCACTCCCCTCCTGGAGACGTTTACACAGAGTGCTGGGAGACCTCTCTCCCAGTGCTCATGGCATGGCCACACTTTTAAGTGTAGACAAAGCTTAAGTCAGTCTATTCATTCTCAAAACAATAGTTTTATTTCATAAAGGCAAAATTAAAACCAAGTTAAACCCAGGATTATAAACCTTTTAACTGGTCTCTGAAATTAACTGCTCTGAAATTCATACTCTTGATTATCCTCAGCAAACCAAATAGCAGCAAGCAGATTTCAAAGACAGAAGTTTATTTTTAATAGGTTAATGATTCCAGTGGTCATCAACCAGTAGATGGGGATCTACTGGTAGATCTTGGAGCCTCTGAGGGTGATTCTGACTGGTTTGGCCAAGAGGATATCAAGCGCAGCACTTCAGCTGCCACTCCCCCCAGTGCTGTGCATCTCCTGCCCTTTGCCTTGGAGCTGTGTCCCTCCCCAGGTTCCTCCTGCCCCTCTTCCACCCTTTATTCTATCTCCACAGAACGGGGGAGGGGGTGGGGAAGGGGGCACACAACAGGGCTTGGAATGGAAGGAGTTTGCTGGCTGCTTTTGAGAGTGGTACAGAGCCTGCACCACCACTCAGGAGCTACCTGAGGTAAGCAGTGTCCATCTCAAAACAGCTCCAAACCCATGCCCCCATCTTGAACCCCTTCCTGCACCTCAAGCCCCTGCCCTAGCCCTGAGCCCCCTGGACCCAAACTCCCTTACAGAGCCTGTACTGTGAACCCCCTCCTGCACCCTAACTCCCTGCCCCATGCTTAACTCAGAGCCCCCTTCACACTCCAAATCCCTTAGTCCAAAACCAGAGCCTGTGCCCCAACCCTCTGCCCCTGCCTGATGAAAGGGAGAGAGGAAGGGAAGACGGAGTAAGCAGGGTCAGGGCCTTGGAGAAGGAGCACGAAGGAGGAGGGGCAAGAGTGTTTCAGTTTGAGGTAGATCTTACATTGCACTTAAATTGAAAAAGTGATCTTGTGGTTAAAAAGGTTGGAGACCGTTGGGTTAGTCAAAACTTGAATTTTCTCCTCAATGCTTTCCCTGTTTAGTAGGGACATTCAATACAGAACATTTTTGTTTTTGCTGTACTCCTTTAACAATAAGCAGCAAAAACAATGGAATGTAGACAACTGTTTCACACAAGCTACTAATTAAAGCGAAACTAATTTTCCAAGAGTATTACTTAAAGATGATCGGAAAAGGAAAAAAATATTAGGCTTGTCTTTTTACTTATGCTGTATAAAGAAAGCCATATAAGTTTGGAGTTTATTTTTAAGATGTTTTCCAAGCATCACAGTGCGTGGTTCAGCATCAACTTAGAAGGATTTCAGAAGGACAGCCATGTTAGTCTGTTTCAGCAAAAACAAGGAGTCAGGGGTTGTTAAACAAATTTGTTAGTGTTTAAAGTGCCACCAGACTCCTTGTTGTTTTAACTTAGGAGGACCATAATACCAGACACGAATGGAACTTGATAATCTCAATATTTCTAAAGTTAAAAAAGCAACAGCAATCTGGATTTATGCCATCTTTTGAGACAGATACTCTCACGCAGCCTGAAAACCAAGGTTACTTACCTTACAGAAACTGCAGTTCGATACATTTGTCCACACGGATAACAATGCAGACACACGCACATAAGGCAGGGGTGTGCAATAATTTTTGATGGGAGCAACTCCAAGAATTTGGTAAGTGGTCAAGGGTCGCACTCTTCCATGATATTAATGATGAAGGTGCAAGGTCTGGGATGGAGGTGGGTGCAGAAGGGAGCTTGAGGTATGGGATTATGGTGCAAAAGGGGATGTGGGATCTTGGAAGAAGTTGGGTGAAGGAAGTGGCTGTGACCAGTGTTCCCTCTAAGATTTTCCATTCATGCATGGAATGAGTTCTGTCTTGTGCACTAATACTGAGATCATGTGTGCTTGTTCAGATGTGTGCCACCAGTTACTAACAATGGAAGAAAGAACACTAAAACAACCCTTCCCCAGTCAGAAAGAATAAAAGCTCTTAAATCAGAACTTTCACCCAAGCATCCTTATTATTATAGTATGGCTGACGCTAAGTGCCAATGTACTGTATCATGCCATCAGGTTTGGATAAGGTAAAAAGACATCATCATGCCCCCCCACACACACACACCTACAAAGTTTGAACATAAAGCTGTCTTTCTTTAAGACCTTTGCTGCACTGCTCCAGTAATAAATAGTAGTGCTAACCCCAAAGCAATCAAACCTCAGGAGAAGATTATGAAATGCACAGGGTATGAACTAGTAGGAGAAGCAGGCAGGGAAGGGGGCATGTGTTTACAATGTTGTTTCCATTAACATTTGAGGGCCAGCTCAACACATTTTAGGGATTAAGTTTCAAAGCAAAGCTGGCACTGGACAGGACACAGAGGCAGCTGGGTCCCTGCCCCCAAGGAACTTAGAACATCTGTTGATTATGATTTATTTTTGCTACTAGGCTCCCTTGTATCTCCCAGGCCCAACTGTCTGGCCCCATGTCCCAATCTCTCTGGCCCTGAGGCAAAGGGTGAGCTGGCGGCTGCTGTCTCTGGGGAGTATCTGTGGGAGGGGTCAGACAAGGTCAAGGCAAGAAGCCAGCAATTACAGACTGGTAAGTCTAACATCAGTACCGAGCAAATTAGTTGAAACTATACTAAAGAGTAAAATTGTCAGACATATAGATGAACGTAATTTGTTGGGGGGAAATCAACATGGTTTCTGTAAAGGGAAATCATGCCTTACTAGAGTTCTTTGAGGAGGTCAACAAACGTGCGGCCAAGGGGAATCCAGTGGATATAATATACTTCGATTTCCAGAAAGCCTTTGACAAGGTCCCTCACCAAAGGCTCTTAAGTAAAATAAGCTATGTAGGGATGTAAGCGACTAAACAGACTAGTCAAATATTGGATAAGCAAAAGGAACAGCATGGAGCCTGGGACCAACAGGGAGCCTCTTTAAAATGTAGAAGAGCCCCAGTGAGGACTCTTGTACGTTTCAAAGTTGGAACACCGCATGGAGTCCGGGGTTGGATCCTGGAGCAAGCGGGGGACTCCCTGCTGGCTCCAGGATCCACGCTGAGTTTCAATTTTTGACATGCACATTTCAATGGACCGATAACTGGTTAAAAGACAGGAAACAAAAGGTAGGAATAAACAGTAAGTTTTCAGAGTGGAGAGAGGTAACTCCCAGGGATCTGTCCTGGGACCAATCCTATTCAACTTATTTATAAATGATCTAGAGAAAGGAGTAAACAGGGAGGTGGCAAAATTTGCAGATGATACCAAATTGTTCAAGATAATTAAGACCAAAGCAGACTGAAGAGTTTCAAAAAGATCTCACTAAACTAAGTGATTGGGCAACAAAATTGCAAATGAAATTTAATGTTGATAAATGTAAAGTAATGCACATTGGAAAAAATAATCCCAACTACACATACAGAGCCTGACTTCCCCTGGCTTCCCAGGTCATATCCAGGCTGAGCTGCAGAGCAAAACTGGAGGTGGGGAGACCTTTCTAGTTACCATGCTTCAGGAGCTGCTGGTTCTTTGGTACCAAGATGGCAGATCTGCAGAGCCCCCTCAAGCTAGTGAATCACTCAGGGCTTGTTTTCAGAAGCCTTTCAGGAAGACTCTGCTGTGGAGTTTGGGGTTTGTTTTTTTTTTAAACTAGTCTATCCCTGTTGGAAGTTAAAGATTCTGGGGATAATCTGTCAGAAGTACAGATCTGGAATCTGAAGTGTTTTCTCCCCAATGAGCAGTTTTATACTTTAGCTTCCAGTTCCTGTGAGACTGCCACTTTAGCTGTGGCAGTTGAAGCAATTTTGTGAGGCTATCCTAGGCATCAGACACAGTGAGAGTGTCTGAATATTATAGGAACTGGTTACAGGAGAGGCACCCCTCAGAGCTGGTAGAGCTAAGAATACCCCCAGGTGTGGGACTGGGAGCAGATCAATCTCTAGCAACGAGGAATACAGAAACAAAGTCATCTATGGACTTTTACAGGCCTGTTCTACAGCTAATAATGTCCCATGATGGACTTTGTCAACAGTGAGTCCTGACAAACTGTACATACTATTTGCAGCGATACTTGCAATCAGTTCAGTCACAGTGATACTTGCAATCAGTTCAGTCATGATGGACCTGGTATTCCTGAGATCTGTGGGATTTTGTACAGTTATAGAACTGTCAACCAAATTCTTGCAGGGAAAAAAATACTGACGGGTTTGAAGTCATTTCCCTAAAGGTATAGGACTTGTGAATCTAGTTTCACACATCCAGTTTACAATCTGCTCTCAATGACCCTGCTCTCCATTGTGAGCAATATCAGAGAACTGAAAGAGCAATTCAACAAAGCTCAATTGGCAACAAAGTCAATATCTGGAATGATGCAGTGACACATGAAGATGGCTAAGTCTTTGCTTTGTTGCTCTTTATTCAATCGGTCAGGACTCCTAACTGGAATTTGAATCTTGCAGCACTAGAAGACTTCCTGAAATAATTTTTTTGCTTTAGCTTTAATCAACTATTCTACCATGATTTCCTGGTACCTCACTGATATCAGGAGATGTAGAAAAGTCTAACCCTGACATATGGGAGGAATTTCAAAAAGGAAATGTTGGTTTTTAAAACCAAAGATTGTCAGTTTCATTCTGTGCACTAGGTTCAGAGTGAGTCCTGGAGCATGAAAAAACAGAGCAATGAAAGTAAGTAGTTGGGTAGCTGCCAGAATAACAGCATCCAAATGCTTTTTTTGGTTTTCCTGACAATCTCGACAAATTCACTACATATTGAACACAACATTAGGTATGGCTAGGGTGACTTCTAAACTCATTGGGTGCTGTTAAATATCAAACAGAGGCAATTTAAAAGCTCTAGGATGAGCTCACTCACACTGGCAACCCATTCAGGTATGAAGGACTGGAGCTCATTAATATGACAAAAGCAGTTTTCATTGATCAGTCAGATGGTTACTTTGGGTCATGACTTAAATGAAGTCTTCAAAAGCAAAGAATTATCCAAGACCCCATCAATTTGAGGGCTCCAATCAAGAAGAACATACTAAAGCTGTGCTTGAACACAAAGGAAAAAAAAGTCAGAGTGAAGGTGGCAGAGTGAAGCTACAGAGCTAACCACAGACCAATCATTGTTTTGTTGTCTTCACTCTGCCCACCTTTCAGTGTGATGTTGATCTAAGTGAAACTCTTGGAAAGTACATTTAAAAGTGATGAAAAAAATACATATATATCTAAAGAATAGCAAACTAATAATTATCTTGCATGGTCTTCTGCCAGCAACTATTGACATGACCAGTAACTTGTGCCAGTAGATGCCTTTCAGCATAGCAATCAAGATGGTATGACTGAGGTACAAGGTCTTAACAAACCAGAAACTGTTAATATAAGAATGGCCATACTGCGTCAGGCCAACGGGTCCATCTAGCCCAGTATCCTGTCTTGTGACAGTGGCCAAAGCCAGATATCCCAGAGGGAATTAACAGACCAGGTCATCATCAAGTGATCCATTCTCTGCCAGAATCTAGGAGTGGGTGACAGAGTGTCAATTGAACACTTCTTTATGAGGCTACAGAGAAAATATTGGACCTATGACAAAGTCCATTTCATGTTTAACACATACAGAGGAATCTATTAAAAAATATAACCAGAAAAAAAGGGACTCTGTGGTATTGTACCTGTCTATCAGAAAAATCCTTGACTCTAAGAACATCTCCAATGTCTCAATCACATGAAGGATGAGTTAACTCAGGCCTGGGCAAAATACCCTCCACAGGCCAGATCCAGCCCATCAAGCCACCAGATCCAACCTACAGACACAGAGGGGAGCCTCAGGTAGATCCCTGCCTGCTCCCCTAATGAGAAAAGCTGCTGTGGGGCTGTTTGAACAGATGTGAGCTTGGGAGGAGGAGTAGACACTTCATGCACAGCTCCCATCCCCAGCACAATCCCCCCCCCCCCCCTTCCCTCAGGTTCTTAGCTGTTCAAAAACCATATAGTCCCTGCAGCCAGTGCAGGAGCAGGGTAAGCAGGGAGTCTGCTTGAGTCTGCTGTTGGCCAGGAGTCAAGCAAGTAAGTCTTCCAACCGGAGCCTGCCTCTGGCACTCCCAACCCCTCTGCTCCCCATCCCACATAACCCAAACCCACTGCCCCCCTCCTGCCCCTCAATTCTCTGCCCCAGGACACAGCCCCCTCCTGTCCTAGGCCACAACCCAAACTCTCTGCCCCCCTCCTCTACTCAACCCAAACACTGCCCCCCCTCATGCCACCATATCCCCTCCCAGATCCTGCACCCCATCTCCTGCTCCAGGTCACAGCCCAAACCCCTACACCGCCTCCTGCCCCAAGTCACAACCTAAACCCCTCCACCCTCTCCTGCACCCTAATCCAGGTTACAACTACCTCTTTCATCCGAACTCCCTCCCAGACCCCACACCTCTTCCATTAATATGGTCAGTTTCAAAATTCGTGGAGTGGCCCTGCCATAAAAAATTATTGTTCACCCCTGAGTTAGCCACATACATTGCAGGAAAAATACTCCATCATATGAAGAACTGTCTTATCTCTTGTCATAATGAAGCTGTGGCCTAGCACTGTTCATGGGAGTTTCTTTGTACTTTGATGTGGAGACTGACACAAATTGTCTTGCATGCCATCAATGACACAGAGAAAAGTGCTACTAAACTTCAGATTTTGGCACAAAAGGCTGATGTTCTAGTGCTCATTGTGAAATGCCAGCCAACACTTTGACAAGATTCTGGCTTTGTGCTTTCCAATGGGGAACTGAATTGATGTATAACCCTCATTTGGTCCACTGCCAGGTTTCCATTCTTTCAGGACATGGCAGTACTGGAAAATTGGCTGGAAAGACCAAATTATTTTAATGGAAGGCATTGGATTCAGCCTGAGAAAACTCTCCTTGTTGTGAAGGTGCTCAGAATGGCTGAGACCGTCACTGACAAATGCATTGGAGATATTCATGTGTCATTAGTGTGACATGTATCTTGCAGCGGTGCCCTAGAGGGAGACAACATTGATGCCTGCTTTGATTTCAGTCTTGTATATCAAGCCTAACTTCCCTAAGATTACCAAAGAGAATTATCTCTTATGTAAGCAATGCACCCATGTTAAAGTATAACAAAACACTGATTTTAAAATATTTTGTCTTGAATATATATCAATATAATTGTTCTACATTTGTCATGTTTGGCACCATATAGTGTTTGTGAGTGAATGGGTTTTCCAATTATACCAACCTCAACCCATTTCTAATGATAGCAAATAACAGAAATTTCTACAAACCAGAAGACCTAGAGCTGGGCCCCAAGATACGGTGCCCCTGTCTTGAAGGCAACACCACTGATCAGATTCTGTAGATTTTTATGAATCAGCTTACACCTCTAATATTAAGATTCTGTAATTTTTTATTAATCAAATTACACCTCCCTTACCACCTATTTATAGTCTAGAGAACTTTTTACTATTGGTATTAATTTCCTTTGTAAGATCCAACTCTGCTTGGTTTGGCAATTCTCACTTTATTCCTAAACTTTCTCATCTTCAAAAGATAATTTTCCTTGCTGATCCATCCTCATTCTTCCATTACTTGTAGGCTTTTTTCTTTCCCATAACCACCTGTTTGAGATGCTGGCTCATCTAGGTTGGTCTGCAATCCCTATGAATTTTTTCCCCTTTCTTGGGAAGCAGACTTCAGATAGCTTCTGCAACTCTGACAAAGTTATTTCAAGCCTCACATTCAGATCTTTGACTTCTTCAGTCTAGTCCACTTCTCTAAACTCCCTTAATTTTTTAAAGCTAGTCCATGGATTGGGGTGATTTAGAAGAAGGTAGAGGAGACAAACTTCAACTGAGATTAGCATCAACTGGGGTTGTAGAAGGAACAGGATGAAGCCATCGACAAGATCAGAGATGACACTATCATTTTTCCACTCATATCTTACCTTGACATATAGCTCATATCGTGCCTTCACTATTGGATTATTCAAGATGCTGGTAGCAGTCAAGACACTCTCCCTTTTTATTTGTTCTCTGTATGCCTATGAAATAAATTTAATTGTAACTATTACAACCTGATCCATTTAAACAGTCATGTGATACAAATTTAATTCATGCTATATTGGTTAGAAGCTACTACATTAGGGGCCAACACATTTACTTGTCAAAGCAGGAAACACTAAATCTTAGCATCAAAGGCCCAACCTACATAACTGAAGTCAGAAGAACTAGGTACAATACAGCTGTATTTGTATGTGGAAGAATGGACTTGCTCGTGGCTTTAGCCTGCCTAGGGACACCCTCATCTACATTACAAACTACAACCATGTAACTGGTTTCTCTGATTACAAATTTAAACTTACATTGGCTCCTAATGCAAAATGCAGTTCTCTGACATACCATCTTCATATGAGAACAGGTTTCCTTGCATATCATTTTCTACAATTTGTTATATTAATACGCAAAATCTCAATAAATATACAATGGATAAGGGATGTCCAAACTACTGCAGATTTATGTTATTCTCCAAATCCCAACAAACCAGCTGCCACCATTTTTCCAATCATCCTCCTCTTTCAACCATTTGCTTGAATAGATTAATTAAATTAAAAATGCACCATTTTAAGTTGCAATAGAAAGTTGGTTTCTGTATATCACTACTGCTTCTTAACTGTTTTAATTCTTTCTACATAAAACTCTTCTCTCTGATTTAAAAAAAGGGATTAACAATCAGAAGAAACACCTTGGCTTTAATCAACAGTGAGGTGACATGAATGTTGTGTATGTGGAACCTGGAGTGGAAATGACAGCAGCACCACCCAAAATATATGAATGCAGTCTTTTCACTAGTTTTACATTAAAGTCTGATGCAGACAGGAAATGAACTATTAGTGCAATATCACTATAATTACCTAAATCAATACTCTAACCTCCTATTTAAAAAGTTAAGTAACTATTATTCCACCAATTCCTTTCAATTATCTCATACATTCAACCAAGAACAGTATTAGTATTCCTGCATATTTAGCACAGTAAGTTTTCTTACCTGTATTAAGGAATTTAATAGAGAAGTCTGTCACCACTGATTTTCTTCTGATCTCTGGTGGAAGCTATCAAGAACCTTATACATTTAGAAAAAACGAAAGTCTCCCTGTAACTACAGATCGCAAACTTAGCCTTCTCATCAGCCAGCCTACATTATTACTCCTCATCAGATGTTCAATATCAAAACATAAGATTCTAATGTTGAAAAGGAAACCTGCATTCTATTTTCTGTTCAGATTAGACTGTACCTTCGGCATTTCACAAAACAAGTAATTACAAATTGAGCATTAAGTATTTATCGAATCTAAATCTTACTTGTTTCCCCTTTGTGTGATCAGGAGATTTCAAGTGCTGTTGAACAGAACTGTGTAGTGCAGGAACGTACACACTGCAAGCACTGCAATGAACAGTCTCAACTTTCATCATGTGGTCATCAGCAGTAACGCCTAGCAAAGAAAACAAGACATTACCACAACTGTGAGGCTCTATGTGTCTGTATCAGACAATCCATACACAAGCAAGCATTTACAAATATCAATTCATGCTAATTACATTTGCCAAAGATACTGCTTAACTGAAAGAAACCATAAAAATGTTCCTGGACAAATAAATCAAACTCAGTTTAATGCTTCAAAGATATGACTGATTTAAAAAACAAAACCACTGAGAATTCAAGTCTAGCACCCTTAAATGGAACCCATGAATGCCGATCTTTATATTTAGGAGTCAGAACCAGAGACAGTACTGACAGCTCTGTTTTCTTATGTTCTTTAAACCACCTACCCACCTTACATGGTCCTGAGACCATTAGAATTGGAGCAAATGCTCATCTGACCTAGACAGAGTGAGGGAGGGGTCTCTTCTTTTAGGAGGAGACCTGGATGGGGATCTTTCCTTGTATCTACGAGAGTGCCCCTCTCACACAAAGCGCCTGGTGACATTTCCTAAGGCTTAGCAGCACTAGGCTCCACTCTCAAGTTTATCCTCAGCAGGTTAAACTTATTAGTTAAGGTCCATGTACAGGGTTGTCTCCCTGGATTCAAGTGAGGTCTCATGGCCCTCTCCGTAAGGTGCTTCCCAAGATGAGTACTATAAACTTCACATATACATGGGAGGAGTAAGAGCAAGATATGTAATTCTTGAACCATGGGACATCTAGTCCCAATCCACAGGAAGGGACTTCCCAAAAAGGGAAAACTAAACTAAACTATATTATTGCAAAACTTTAACTATGCCAAATATCAGAACTATTTACCATATGTATTTACAGACTGATGACAAAGAAGCTGGAGAAATCTGTGAACCCAGAGGATTCTGAGTCAAGTCATGTAGCAGTAAGAAGGAACAGGAGAGGTGTCAGCCCTGCGCTCTTATGCCCTGTTTGCAGCCCGAGGACAGCAACTGCACACGTGAAGGTCACCAGACACTGCTTACAAAGAATCTCCAGACTTACGCACAAAGTGTACGTGGCATGTGTGGAATACAGAGTAGGAACCAGCACTCCAAGTAGAACTTACTTTTATTTTGGGTACTTAGTTATATGAATTTTTTTTTTCCCCAGACAGGAAAAGCTGCAGGACTTAAATTGTAATCGCACACTTAGGATATTTGTATTAAATGTTTTCTGTTAACAAGCTAATGTGAAACGGTTTCCTATACACCAAAACAGAAACAAACACCATGCTGGAAGAATTTAAAGGGATGACTTTTTAGAACTGCTATAAACTGTTTAAACTATTTTAAATGTTTTATAGTGCACTGTAATTTATACAGCATTTAGTAGATAAGACATTCACTGGACCAAAGGTCCAAGGACTTGCCTACACATGAAATGTGTGGATCTTTGATCCAGCTGATGTCTTGTCTGGCAAGTGCTGTGCTAACTAAGACAAGACAAAGATCAAGGATAAGATCCTAGCCCCTTTACACTCTACAAAAAGGCCAGTGGCATGAGGGAGGATTCTTCCCAACTGCATGCACTCTGGAAAACAGCCACAATGCTGCCCCCTGAAGACCCCTTGCAAGCCCTTGACTAGAAGCTCCACCTAGACAGAGAGGGGTATTGGGGCACTGAAGCCCAGCAAAATATGGCCCATTGGCCGAATCCAGCCCGCCAAGCCACTGGATCCAGCCCACAGACACAGCAGGGAGCCTCCCTGCTTGCCCTGCATGCAACTAAGAAAAGCAGCTGCTGAGCCATTTGTTTCACAGTTGTGAGCCAGGGCTTTGGGGGGGGGGGGGGGGGGGGGGGGCTCAAATGCTGCCCTTGCCCCCAGTTCAATCCCACTGGCCAATTTCTAGCTAATGGGAGCTGCCTGTCTGAAGGCAGCTCACAAAACACACTCCTTCCCTCCCCCCTTCCTTCAGGCTCTTATTCAAAGACACACATGGCCCTACAGCTTGTGCGGGCATGGGGCAGGCAGGGAGGCTGCCTGAGAAACATGCTGGGCTGCTGGCCAGGAGTCACCTAGGTAAGGCTCCTAAGCCAAAGCTTGCCTCTGGCACCCCAGCCCTTCGCTCCCACAACTCTCTGCCCCCCCACTGCTGCCCTCCATTGCCACGTAAGTCAAACCCTCTGCCCCCTCTACCGAACCCATACCCCTCTCAGATCCTGCACCCCAATCCCCTGCCCCAGGTCACAACCAAAACCCCTTCATCCCCTCCTGCACTCCAGTTCCCTGCCCCAGGTCACAGCCCCCTCCTACTTTAGGCCACAACTCAAACCCCTGCACCCCAATCCCTGCCCCTGGTCACAATCCAAATCTCTGTACCTCCTCCTGCACCCCTGTCTCATGCCCCAGGTCACAACTGCCTCCTTCACCCAAACTCCCTCCCAGACCCCACATACCCTCCTGCACCCCAATCCTTTATTCCAAGCTCCCTTCTGCACCCAACTTCCATCCAGAGCCCGCACCTCCTCCATTAATATCATGAAAGAGTGCAGCCCTTGACCACTTTCCAAAACGTTTGACATGGTCCCCCATCAAAAATTATTGCCCACCCCTGCTCTACACAGTACCTCAGCTCATAAGGCAGCCCAGGGAGGTTATTGTAATTCAGAAAGTCTGTTGGGCAAAGTTATACCAAGGCCTTCTCCCGCCCCTTGAACAGCTCAAGAATGGCTACAAAAGCAGCTTAAAAGTCATTTTAGCTCCACTGCCTCCCACTGAGTTGCGAACTTAGTGCTGCACGTTTTAAAGGCCAAGAAGAGAATCTCATCCCAAAAAAGGAAGGGTGTGGAATTAGTGATAAGTAATCTGACTCAAATCCTTACTAGTAGTAGTACCTAGTTTGGAAGATTTTAAGACTTTTAGCACTACAGATCTACAAGTCTGGTTTCCAGTGTAACTAAAAGGAACAAACTTGCCTTTGGAGGAGACACTTTAAAGAGAGTCTGCAGATTCCAACAGATTTTATAAGTGCACTCAAACTGATTTTAATCCAACCATTGGATCAGCATGTTCAAATGAGAATAAAATGGAAAGAAAACAAGACATGGGTATTCCCAAAACAGGCACTTTCCCATACAGTTTGTTACTTGCCTTCCATTACATCTTTTTCAACAACTTGGACATTTTCACTTTGGTTGTTGGTCTGCTGCTTACGCATAGCTGTCTTCTTGAACTTATTCACCATACATTCCTAGAATCCAGGAAACAGAACATCTCTTTTAAATGACTGACATATTTCTCTACCTATACAACACCCCAAATCAGAAACACACTAAATTTTGAGGTTACTCAGCTGTTTCTACTCTCCTGCTCATTAGATGTGTATGTACCAACTATGATAAGTTTCAAAGGAATGTTTTGGCATAGTCTGAATGTCTTTGTTAATCACTATTAACTTCAATAATGACTTATTTTGTTACCTAGATACCTGAAACAATGCTTCTTTTAAAAACATCTGAACTTGCCTTTCTGTTCAGTAGTGTTTACTCTGGACAACACTTTTCCTAAGTGAAATGATATAATGTAAAATTAAGTACATGTTTTGAAGACTATACATGGTACAATTTAAACTCAAACGTGCAAATGATCTACAAATCAAGGTAATTTAGATGTATTAAAGTTGGCAAGGCCTGACAAAATTCATCCAAGAGCATTTCAGACAGGGTATGTCTACACTTGCACCCACTTTTGAGAGAGGGATGCAAATGCAGACATTCAAATTTGCAAATGAAGCCGGGATTTAAATATCCCGTGCTTCATTTGCATAATCGCATTATGGCACTATTTCAAAATAATAGACGCTGTTAAGACACGGTTATTTCGAGAGAAAACCCTCCTCTCAAAATAACTGGTATTCCTCATACAATGGTTTTCTCTCAAAATAACTGCGTCTTAACAGCTCTGTTATTTCGAAATAGTGCCATAACGCCATTATGCAAATGAAGCACAGGATATTTAAATCCCGGCATCATTTACAAATTCAAATGTCTGCATTTGCATCCCTCTCTCGAAAGAGGGTGCAAGTGTAGACATACCCGAACTGAAACAATCTCAGACCATTAGCAATTATTTTCAAGAAATCAGAGGACACGTGACATTCAAAATGGGGAACTGATGACCCAACAAATTATAGATGTCAGTCTAACTTTGATACCTGGAAAAATACTGAAACAAGTTATTGATCAATAGGCAAGAACCTAGAAAACAACAGGATTATAAAGAACAACAAGCATGGATTTGTCAAGGACAAATCGTGCCAAGCCAAAATAATTTCCTTCTTTGACAGGCTTACTGTCCTAGTGGATTAAAAGGAAAGTACTAGTTATAATATACCTATTTTAGTAAGGCTTCTGGTACAGTCCCATCTGACGTTCTCATAAGCAAATTAAGAAAATGGGATAAAAAGCTTTAGAAATCCTGACCTACAGCAAAAGTTTTAAAAAACTGTGCATTCTTGAGAAAAGAAAACTATGTGAGGAATCTGAAAACAGTCTTCAAATATATTAAAGGCTGTTACAACTTATGTCTACATTTATGCCAACATGACAACAGGCAATACACTGTAGCTACATACCGCAATGAAAGGCAGACTGAGCCCATGCTTGCCTCTGACATGTATAGATATACACAGCAATGAAAGGTTCCAGAAGCCCCCACCCTTTCACCACCAGAGCTTCTCCCTGTAGTCTCACCTGATTCCTCCCTCTCCATCTACCAGAGCTTTCCCTCCTTCTCGCCACCCCTGCAAGAGCCTTTTCCACTTCCTGCCCTATACCATGGGGAAAGGCTTTGGCAGATGGGAGGCAGCTGAACACTACAGTGCTAACACTGTAGTGCAGACATGGGAGGCTCAGCTTGAGCATTTAGGGGGCCAGGGTACTGTCTACATTGCTATTTATACCCATGCTAGCTGGGCACGCAGAGTCTGTATTCTACACACCACTGCTAGTGCACCTATAGAAAGGATTGTAATTAATTGTTCTGCATATCCACTGAAGACAGATCAAGTAACAGGCTTACTCTGCAACAGGCAGAGAGGCTTAGGTTAGTTGTTAGAAAAAACTCTGGAATAGGCCTCCAAGGAAGGTTGTGGACTCATTGGAGGTTTTCAAGAATAGGTTAGACAGGGGGTGGGGAACCTTTTTTGGTTCAGGGGCCACTGATCCACAGAAAAATCAGTTGGGGGCAGCATACAAGAAGCAAAAGAACACAAACAAACCCTAACCAATGTGGCCCCCAACTGACAAGGAGAAAGACACTCCCCACATTCCCTTCACGTGCCAAAGCCCAGGCTAGTAGATTTTGTGTGTTCCAGCCCAACAGGGGGTGGCAGAGGGGCTGGAGCACCAGCACAGCTTCCCCAATGCTTTGGGAGAGCCCCAAGCCTCAGGCGCCGGATCCAGGCAAGCCAGGGACCGCATTCGGACACTGGGCCTTAGGTTCCCCACCTCTAAGTTAGACTAACATGTGTCAGGGTGGTCTGGGTTTACTTGATCCTGCCTCAGCACAGGAGACTGTATGGTGATTTCTTGGGGTCATTTCCAGCCCTATATTTTATGCTTCTATGAACACGAAAACTTACATGCAGAAACTCCATCACTACTTTGTCAAATTTGGTTTGCTTCTGGATATGATCCAATGTTTCCTGGTGAGCAGCACTTTCCAAATGCGATTCAATGTCCTTCTCTTCAAAGGTCCGAAATTTACAAAACGAACAAGTGAACGCCATTCTAGCAGGAGAAACATTTACGTTAAGATGTTACTGTCCAGTAAGCTTTTGTCTTGTTTTTTTATTTTATAGAATGTTTTTCAAGAATTACCATCATGGCTTATATAGGGACTTATTAAATCCAGTCAATTCTGGCAAGTAGGGAAGCTTTCCTTAATAAGAATAGAACTCTACGCCAATTTTTTCTGTACTGATTTTATTAATGACATTTACATGAGAGAAAGCTAAATTTGCAGTGCTATGGTTCTGAAGTACCAAAAGTAATCCAAATGCAAACCCAGCAGGTGATGTCTATCTAGATATTCAGATAGACATCTATTGCACTGCTACTCAAAATTTGAAACAAGAATGAAACAGCTTGGCTAATTTCATTGCTGCTATTAAAAATGTCAGTGTCTGACATTCCTGACAGTTCCACTATTGCTAATCTCATATTGGTGGGGAAAAGTACAAAAAAAAAAAAGGAGACCAGAAAAAACAGAAACTGTTTGAAGAACAGATGTAGCCAGAGACCACTTCTTTCCCTCCACCCAAATATGTAATCCTATATAGTCACAAGACCACAAAAAAAAAATCCTACCCCTAATTTAACAGATTTGAGAAACAGATTAATGCTGGGGTTTTAATCCTACACCAACATCAAGCCAGATGGTTCTAGCAGGGTGGAAAAGAACAACTTTTCCAACAATTATATAGAATGAAGCTTAGAGTTTAGATATCTACTATAGTCAGATACAGATTTAAAAGACAATGACTCAAAGTTGGGACAGCAAGCTTTTTCAGCAGGCTTTGCCCTGGACTCTGCTGGTACGGGCTCCCACATTTTAGTTTCACCTACTTCTGCCGTGTTGTTCTAGAACTCTGACTATTTGGTGTCTTGTAAATTTTTTCAAACCTTGCAAAGTGCAATATAGCTAAGTATGAAATAACTGTTTTCAACTGTATAATGTGGTTTCACCAATGAATGTGTACATGTAGAAGAATGCTTATCTCTCTCATGCCAAGTGAAACAGTCAGATGTATTCTAAAGTAGTTACACAAGGTAATCCCACAAAAGTCATGATTTTGACTAGAGTATAAAAACATGTGTCTCTCATATTCACAGGCATGAGAGGCACAATTTTATGTCATACATATCACCAAAGACATGTCAATCCATCTATTTCCTCCTGAGCCACCACAATGCTGTAAGAAGGCAAATGTATAGTGATGTAGCGGTGGCCTAACAAACAAGATTTTTATTCAAGTTATTTTTAGGACTGTTGCATCAGGTGAACAGACACTGACACAGTTTTATTAGTTTTCTATACAGATTATCCTTAAAATGAGATATATGTATGAGAAAGATATTTCATACAATAAGGACAAAATGATCTTGTACTGCATGTGAGACTAGATTTGCCACTGGGAGTGTCCCAATGTCTAAAAGAAACCCTAAAGTCCACACTTAAGAATGAGATCACATCAGAAGATTATTATTATTGAAATCTTACATCAAAATTCCTCTTGCAGCCTAGAGAGTTTGAGATCAGGATATAATCTTAAGGAATTCCTGGGGCCCAGTTTAGTGCAAGGGCTTTCAAACTCTGGGTCGCAGCTTGTAATAGCAAGCCACGTGCTGGCCACAAGACTTTGTTTACCTGTGCCTCCACAGATACAGTTGATTGCAGCTCCCATTGGCCATGGATCACTGTTCCCAGCCAATACTAGCTATAGGTAATGGTGTTCCAGAGTTTGAAAAGTTCTGGTTTAGTGGTATATACTTTAAACTGTACAGGCCTCTTGTTTCCAGTGTAGTCTTTTGGTTAAAACCAGACCTCACACATAATTTGGCCCTTTGTAATGCTTAAAATGGAGAAAAATGAAATACAGAATAAGATCATTCTTATCCGGAGGAGCTTAGCAATGCTACGAGGAATACACTTTCAGTTTATAAGTTCACCTAATAGTGCTATAAATATAATGGAATATGGTACCATTGTAAAAGATTATTTGAACATTGAGTATAGTGGTGTTCACTAATATACTTTTAGAAATGTTAACACTGCTATATCTTGAAATGTTTCGGTACTCTAGTTGAGTAATCTCCTTCTCCAAGGCATTGTTTAAAAAAAACCCTCAATTTTTGGTATGTTCCTCAATAGATATTGGTATAAGCAAAAGATGCCCCTAAGGAATGATGATACATGTTAAATAGAAAAAATGACAGTACAAACCTGTATCCATCTCCATATTTTTCACTGTTTTTCTCCCTTCTACGCCTCTGTTTCTCTCTTCTTGCCTCAATTCGGCGTTTTTCCTCCTCTTCACTTTTGACCTCTGGTTTGGTATCTTAACACATATAGTGAATTAAGTTAAACATTTTATAATTCCAAAATCCAGAACTTGTTCTCATTTGATAAGCAATCTTCACAATAAAAGAGCAAGAAAGTTTATTTAAATAAACAATTTGCTTGGGCAGGAAAAAGATAAACATGAAGGGATTTACCTTCTACCTAATATGCATTTCTAATATGCCAGCAACCATATATCTACATACCAAACCGGCTGTATGGTCTATAGTAAAGTTTTTACTTGTTCCACCAAGCTCTAGTAGAGTACTTCCTTATTTTGCAATTCTTCATTCTTTAGTATCACAAATGCGTGTTTCCCAAACAAACAAACAAACAAACAAACACACACACACACACACACACACACACACTCTATTAGCATTATTATTTACTTAATTACTTACTAGGTAGTTTATTCTGGTTCATCATAATAGGTTTTGTCAGTTTGGGTTTCTTGATAAATGTCCCACCAGGTTTGTTATATGGCTGCTGTATCATTTTTCTCTTTATTCCTCTTGCAGCAACTGCTGCAGAACTGGGTTTGTTATGATAGTCAACAATAATTCCAGGTC
Organism: Pelochelys cantorii; assembly: GCA_032595735.1. NCBI lineage: Eukaryota > Metazoa > Chordata > Testudines > Trionychidae > Pelochelys > Pelochelys cantorii. The sequence goes on from CM064334.1 coordinate 33,600,219, forward strand.
TATGCATGCTTCCAAAGTCTCCCATATGCTGGAAATTTGTGAAATCAAGTATTAGTATATGAAATCAACAGAAACAACACAATTGCTACAGGTAAATATTTATACATTTAAATTTATAATAATCTGCACTGCTAAATTAAAACATATCAAAATTGGGAGCTTAATGACTTGGTTGATGCTTCAACCAATATAGTAAATGTGCACCTATGAACTGGGTTTCTGCTTATTCAGAACCATTAGTCCAGGCTATGAGTGTGCCTATCAGAATCATAGCTCAGTATGCCTCAGCTCCTTCTCTTTAGATTCTCTAGGTGATACTTCTGTTCTCTTTTCTGGAGAGAAAGCCATCCAAGTTCTACAGAATTCACCTGGCAGCCAGAAAAGCAGCTCTTCTTTGTGAGATTGGAACAAGGACCTAGAGAGGACTTTCAAGATTTTTCTATTTTGATGGCAGCCTGAAAGTCTAGGAGGTGCTGACTAATAAAGAATGTTTTAAAGCATAGAAGTTGTTCCATATGGATCGCGGACTATTGGAGAACACCGAACATACTCTATTAACTTTATCCTGTCAAGAGGATGTGTGCCACTGAACCCAATGAATTTAAGACTTCTTTAAAAAATTGCTTTTGTGGGCAAAAACATCCATGCAGAAAGAAGCAGGATCAGGTCAGCAACAGTGACAAGGAATTGGGCTAGATGACACATGTCCCTTAATTCCTTTTTGTCCTCTTGTCTCTGAAAGAACTGAAAAATGGGACAGATGTTTGGAGACATACATCTATGACAGTTGACTCTTTGGATGCAATGGAGTAATCTGAAGAGGAGGAACCAAGAGAGATGTAACAGCACAAAGCTGATCTCCTATTGGCTCATTTACTTGATTAACAGACGGTAAACAGGAAAGCCCACTTCACTGGATGGGTGAATCAGATAAGCAGAAATACCTGTACTGCAATTAACACTAATGTTTTATTACTCAAATAAGGAGTTTCTTACAATCATTTAGTGTAATGTACTATATGAAAAAATATATATTCCTAAACAGTGAATACACTTTAACCACACAAGGTTGGATTAAGTCCATAAAATGGGAATATTTACAGTTTTAAAAAATAAAAGTCCATGCACAAATTCTCAAGTAATTCCAGTTTATCTATTTAATTATCAAGGTACTACTACAGAGATATATATAGCACATGTGTTCAGACTGCATGTATTTAAATTTGACGTGAAGTACACACTTGAATAAACAGTCTTTCCAGGTGATCCACATTTTTAAAAACAAATATTTCTATTGTCTATTAAAGGTGCAATGCATTTTAAATATGGTAAGTTGTTTAGCGTTTTTTATATTGTCCTCAAAGAATTCGTTTATGAAGGGTAAAACTGATAACATTAATTTAAGAAAAAAAAATGCACTAAAAGTACTATGCTATATTTTAAATAGAATTTTTAGCTCTGAAACAGGCTAAAATGAGGGCATCTGAGCTGAAAAATCCACTACTTTCATTTTGACAGAGGGATATAAAGACTAGAATTTCTTTCTATTACTAAGCTATGTTAGCTTATAGCTATGTGTAGGTTTTCTGTGCTAAATTTGATTATGGCAGCTATATTACTTAAGAATATTGGGTATGTAAACCTTTCTAACAAAAAACAAAACACACAGGCATTTAGAAGACCCAATACAAATTATTCTCATCTACATTTTAAGCTACAAACAAACTACATAGTTTACTTTAACAAAACTACTTCATAATGAAATGTGGTATGTTTACAAATTTTAAAAGATAGTAAGTTACCCTCAGGTATAGGCAAAAAAAGTGTTCAGTAGGTGAACTATTTGTATGAAAATAATCAAAGATGGAATTATAAAATTAAGTTAAAGAGACACCATCAACTTAAAACATCAATTCTATCTTCATATTTTTCCTACTGTTATAACATATAAGATTAAACAAACTGAAAAATGTACAGATGTTTCTCCAATCTTTCAGCTTCTGTAGTTCGTCCATTGTTAATTTCATTATTTCCTATTTACCTGGTTCTTTTACATAGCAATGTGGAAAATGTGCAAGTAAAACAAAATTGGCAGGCAGAGGTAGTGGGAAAAATAGATGTAGTATCTGAAACTCATTTTAACTCCTTTTAAGATGACCTGATTTCAAGTTGATGACATCTCTTTAAATAATACTTTGAATTTAAGGAAAACCACTGTAATTGCTTGCCACCTACCTTTGACATTTCCGCCCCTTTCCCCAAATACAAGTTAGAGCAAGAACTAAGGTAAAAATGAGACTTCCTGTTTGATCAAGTATGTGTTTAATACAGAATTAGCTAAAATTTCACTTGCCCATATGAAGAACAAAAAACAAATGTTTTATAGCATATACAGCCTAAGTTTTATATTTACATATACATTGCACCTTTAACCTACTCAAAACTTCAAAAAGGTTTAAGTTAACCTTTTATAATTATCCAAGAACTTTCTCACCAGCAAATATGCTAGTGTTTACAAGGAAAAAGGCAACTCCTTTTAACCCCTTTTAGACCAAACCTAGTACTTTTTAATCTTCACCTTTCCAACAAAAGGAGAGATTTAACAAAACCTTATCAACTAATCTTATTTTGCTCTTTACTTCCAAAAGAGAGGGCCTCGGTACTTCTTCATAAATCAGCTTCAGAAGGATTACCAGGCTGATCAAACATGACAGTTTGATTGGTCAGAAGTACACTGTGATGAACAGTGTATTAGTTTTAAAGCTGTGGTCTCGAAAGGGTTTAAAAGAGTGACTAGTGAAAAGAATCTGAAAAGATTCTGTACTTACTCCTCGGCCTCGGCCTCTGCCTGTTGATGGTCCTCCAAAAGCATCATAGCTTCTGCTTCCAAATCCACTTTCAGGATAAGCAGGCGTTCCTCTCCCCCGAGAGCCTACAGGTGCAGGCTTCATATGGGGTGAAGAAAAACTGCTGTAGGAAGAGTAACTCTCTCTTCCTCTGTCCTCCATAAACCCAGGCCTCAATTTTGAACGTGAGTAAGGTGCTTCCCAGCTAGACCCGCCCTGGTTTCTACCTCCGAAAGAGTCAAGGCTATTCCGGTAGGAGCTGTCAAATCGACCACCATAACTACCTCCGAAGCGGCTTTGTTCGGGTTCATTATAACCATAGCCAGATCTGTACAGATCTCGCCCACCCAGAGAAGACCCGGAGTCATAAGACTCATAAGGTCCAAACCTGGAAAAGTTGCACAGTGAGGGAAAAAAAAAAAGTAAGCTTACTAGTGTTATACATTTCAAAATACATATTATCAGTTGACATTTATCAACTAAAATCATGTTACACTATACTGGTTTGTACAGTTGTGTTATTGTTTATCTTGATTAGGGCTGGGCAATTCAAGCTGTGACCAGATAGAATGCTATCAGAGCCATTTTCTGTACAAACAATTCTAAAGCTCAGTATGCCTGAACTTTGTTCAATTTAATTTCTCAGCAGTGTTTACTAAACATTATTTGAGCCCAGCCCTAGTCTCAGGAAAATAATCACCTGAAGAAGCTCATAGGGTAGTCAAACTGTTTCTTTTTCAAAGTCATGCCTAACGTTTTAACAATTAAACAGCATTTGAAATAGCTTAATTTTCAATGGGAAAATAGGACAATTTTTTTTTTTTAATAATATAACAGGTGATTTCTACACCCTCATAGTTTCACTTTTATAACCAGAAAATGAGTGATCTACAGTTCTCATTTGTATTTTTGGACATTCTTCTTGTAAAACATAAAATCTTTCAGTCATAAAAATCATGATCAACACCCCTCCATCTTTTACTTGACTAGCAACTTTTGCATTTGGAAAATCTGTACAAATCTCAAAGTAGCAGAACTCTAGTTATTCATTGGGAATTGTTTTGTTTTTAGTTTTTTGGAATAAGGAAGAGGCAGGGCAAAGAATCATCTCTAACCATGCTGAGAAAGGGAGCACAATAGTCTCCCCAAGGAATTAAAATAGGGCAATTCCACAGAAATTGGGAAAGGCAAAACCTTTACTAACAGAGAAACAAACTAATAAAACAGACTTAATTGCTTCCCATGTCTAGGGTATCCTGAGTGCCTTCATTTTAAAGACATTAGCCTCAGAAGACCGAAAACTACACACATAAATTACGCTATTTACAGAAACAGTCCATGCACAATAGCAAGATTTTATGGGAATAGACATTTAATGTGTTCAAGTCTTCAGTCAACCTCAATCATATACAGATTACTAAATGGTAGGTACATCTTATTCCTGGATACAAAACTGCAAGTACATTTTCTCTGTTCTCCCTACTTGCCCAATGGTACTGCAATAGCTCCATACAGTTATCATACAATAATCCTGCTACCTCTAGTCAAGGATTCAACTGTGCAAATGAGGACACCAACAAGTTATTTACATTATCTTCTAGTTTTATTTCATACCAGTTGAAACACTACTCTTTATTAGATAACTAATTTGCACAGGATTTTAAAACCTGAAGTAAACCAGTTGATATGTACTGTATGTGTAAATTTAGCCTGAAAGAATATCAGGAATACTACAGTATTAAATAAGCAATACTGCAGCAGAATTTTTTACTTTTAGACTAATCCATCCTACAAAACAGCCAAATATAAACAATTTTGGTCCAATTAGTACCTGCCAATAAAATAATCTGGACATGAGTTTAAGTCATAATACCAGTGAACATTTGCACCGTTTACATTAGAAATGAAGGGACAAATATAGATCCTAAATGTTCCTTGGAAATGGAATGTAAATTTCATTCTTAGATTAATTCTAAGGCACTGAACCAATTAAAACATTTTAGCTATAGACTGCTACATTAAAAGACATAAACCAGTCTAAATTTACTGATCAGATACAGATGGCTAAAAGCCATTAAGTACAAAACAGCATCTTAAGTTTTAGTTTGTCATTAAGACTGCAAGAATTATCCACAAAGATACAGATTTAGACTGTTGAGACGTCATAGCATAACTTGTCCAGTTTTTATTGAACATGAAGGCTTAAACTTTAACTAGATTTGTTAACATCTTGAGACAACTGAATGATTATTTTACCTGTTACCACCTCCTCCTCCACCACCACCTCCATGACTCTCCATCCCATAAGATTGATTTAAATAAGAGTCCATGGATCTTGGGCCACCATAAGCTCCATGTCCGTAGTCACGATCCATATCTTAAAATAACAGGAAAGAACATTTATTAGAAGCACTTTTATTTTGCAGAACAGATTAATTAGATCTGCATGATGGTATCCATAGAAAGTTTGGTAGAAGATGACATGCATCTCTTTTTTATTTTAATCAAAATGGGATTGTGAAGTATCTTTGCTTGCCTATGGCCTGCCAAAGACTAGTGCTTGGATGTAAGGATGTTAAGGACTAGTTGACTATCCGATAAGCAAAAGCTTATTGGATAGTCAGTCAACTAGTCGATTCCCCCCATCCTTGCTGCCTCTATCAGATACTTCAAAGGGGCAACGCCACCCAGCTGAAACCAGACAATCCAGGCCTGGGCAAAATACCCTCTGTGGGACAGATTCAGGCCGCCCAGCTGCCAGATCCAGCCTGTGGACACAGCAGAGAGCCTCAGGCAGACTCCCTGCCTGCCTCTCACATGCTGCTGAGAAAGGCAGCAGTTGCTGGGCTCTGTTTGAATTAGGGATGTAATAGTGTAGTCAATTAACCAATAAGCAAAAGCTTATAGGTTAATGCTATAGACTACACGCATTCCCTTCCCCTTCCCCCTCCCCAATAAATTTTTTAGCAGGCTGGCCAGCAGCTCAGCTCAGTCCTGGCTCACACCGGTCCAGGACATACTCCTGCTGCAGCTCTGCATTTAAAGTATATTAGGAGTTAGGCGGGCAGGCAGTCCAGCTCACACCAGATCCAGGAGCTCAGACCCCATCCCGGACAGGGGCTGCTGCTTCTATACCAGCGGCAGCTACACAGGGAGACAGGCCCATGAAGGAAGCTGGTTTTTAAACTGGCTCCCCTCGCGAAACACTTCCCACTTGACACCCCATGCTGCTGACTCTTATACAGAGGCAGCAATGCACAGTGGCAAGGGGCTCCTCAGGAGTGGGGCTAGAGCACACTGGCTGCCAGCCTCGCCCCCGGGAATATAGAATAGCCGAGTAACCGATAAGAATTCATGAGGTTACTCGACTATTTAATTAACCGATATTTAACATCCCTAGTTTAATCAGCTGTGAGCCCAGAGGAGTGAGGAGAGGTTTAATGTGCTGCTCCTGCCCCCAGCCAATGGGAACTGCCTTTTATCACCCTGCCCTCAGGCTCACAGCTGTTCAAAAATCACATGCCCCCTGCAGCCAGTGTTGGGGCAGGCAGGGAGTCTGTTTGAGAAGGCTACTGGCTGGGAGTCAAGCAAATAAGTCTCCCAGCCAGAGCCTGTCTCTGGCACCCCAACCTTACATAACCCAAACTCTCTGCCTCAATATTCTGTACTCAAATCCCTTTCCCTAAGTCACAACCCGCTCCTGCCCTAGGTCATAGTCCAAACCTCTGCACCCCCTTCTCCCATATCATAACTCCTTGCCAGACCCACCATCCCCCTCTTCGGCTGTATCTATACTGGCACGATCTTGCGCCAGAGCTATGCAAATGAGGCTCAGTGTGGAATATCACCGAGCCTCGTTTGCATAACTAATGAGCCGCCATTTTTGCGGAAGAGGCTCTTGCGCAAGACGGAGCTGCCTACACTGCCCCTTCCTGCGCAAGAAAAACCCTCTTGCGCAAAGCCGCTATACTGATTATTTTCAGGCATAATGGCTTTGCGCAAGAGGGTTTTTCTTGCGCAGGAAGGGGCAGTGTAGACAGCTCCGTCTTGCGCAAGAGCCTCTTCCGCAAAAATGGCGGCTCATTAGTTATGCAAATGAGGCTCGGCGATATTCCACGCTGAGCCTCATTTGCATAGCTCTAGCACAAGATCGTGCCAGTATAGACACAGCCTTAGAGCCCCTCCCCCAGGCCAGAATCCTCTCCTGTTCCTTTATCCCTTCCTGGACCCTGAACCCCAAATCCCTGCCCCAGATCACAACTCCCTCCCTCACCCTAACACCCTATCAGACCCCATATCTCCTCCTGCACCTCAGTCCCCTACCCCAACCTCCCTTCTGCACCCAATCTTTGTCCCAGGCCCTGCACCTCCTCCACAGAAGTGCAGCCCTTGACCACTTGCCAAAACCTTTGAGTGGCCCCCCCCATTAAAATGTATTGTCCACCCCGGTCTAATTATTGGTCTGCTTGGCTGGAGGGGGAGAGGGGGGGGGAGTAGCTCCACAGAAGCAGTCTGTGCAGGTACTGCTCCCGTCACTCCCACTGTGACCAATGGGAACAGCTAGGGGCAGCGTCCAGAGCCTCATGGGTCACCCAAGCAAGCTCCTGCACCCCCTCCAGAGCCCCCCCAACTCCTACCCCAAGCCCACTCCTGCATCCCCCTTCCAGATGCCACACCCAGCCTGCTCCTGCATCTTCCCTCCCTTCCAGACTCCTCTCCTGCACCCAACCTCCTGCCTATACCCTACACCTCAAGCTTACTCCTGCACCCAACCTCCGGTCTAAACCCCATCCCCAGCTCACTCCTGCACCTTCCCTCCCTGACCCCCCCACCCTATCCTGTTCCTGCACCCTACCTCACATTCAGATCGCACACACCCAGCTTATTTGTGCATCCTACCTCCTGTCCAGACCCCACATCCCCAGCCCACTCCCCCACAGCTCCCTCCAGTGCACAGAACCTCTTAATTTTAGCCTCATCCCAGAGCCCCCCAAAAATCTACTAGCCCCAGGCCCTTAGCATCTGGGGTGGAGCTTGAGGATAGTAAGATGAATGTCTTTTTTTTTTTTTCTACTTCTCCACCTGGGGACACATCTCTGAGGATTTTTTTCTTCTTGCACTTTGGGGCCAGGTCAGTGAGGGTGGGGTTTTTTTTTGGTTTTGGGGGTTGCATGTGGCCCTCCCCCAAACTGATTTTTCTGCAGGTAGCCCGTGAGTCAGAAAAGGTTCCCAACACAGATATACAGTAAACAAGGAATTGACTGCAGTATCCCAAGTAATGTTCTATTTTTTTATTTCCCATCCCATTCCTTGTGATCTCACCTTCCCCCCCCCCCCCGCCTTTTTTTTGTTGTTGTTGTTTTTAGAATAAGCAAAGGTTTGTATTGATATGTCCAGGCAGAGAGTCAACTTTTTCCCCAGACAATTACAATGAAGCTGGATCCCCATCATATGTTTAGCTATACCTATTAAAACACATAACTGTGTTATCACCGCTCATGGCTTTTCAGACAGATCCCTTTGTACCGGACGTGCGGCTCACTCGGGACGTCCAATCCCATCAAAATGTTAACTGGTTAAACTTGAACCAGTAAAGTGGCCCGCGGGGCTGCCCAGGCGAGCGCCGGTTAACCAGTTACCTCGGCAGCCGGGCCGGTAAGACGAACGCTGGCCACGAAACTGGCTAAGCGACTAACCTTCCCCACCCTCCTGCGCACACCGGAAACTGAGCCGCCGCGTCTAGTCGCAGCGCAGCGCAGCGCAGCGCACCGCACGGGGGGGTCTGGGCGGGCCCGCGTGAATGCCCAAGTGCTGGGTCGCTCCTCTCGCACAGCTGGCGCCTCAGTCCCCTCCGCCCGGCCCCCGCGCCCAAGATGCTCCTCAGGGCCCTTCGCTGCCCCCCGCCACAGCCCGCCCGCTCCCCAGAGCAGGGAGGCGGGGCGCCCGCTCCCGCTGCCCGAACCAAAGCGGACGCTGCCATTTTGAGACCGAGGCGGGTCCTGAGGAGGCGGCGGCGGCCGGACCCTCCCCTCTCTCCGGGGGGGGCGCCCTCACCTTCCCCGTAATCCATAATGGCGGCGGCGCCCGGGGCCCGGGATCAGTGGAGGCCTCCTTAGGACCACGACAGCGGCGACTCCAGCGTCTGTCAATGGCGCCTTCAACCACAACGAGGCTGGGCGGGGCCCGGGAGCGGCACAGAGGACGTCGGTCTTCGATTGGTCACGTTAGTGACGTCACGCGACGAGCTGCGTGCGTGAACACCAGCGAGCGGGAATAGAAGTGAGAGGCAACGCAGAGGGCGCCACCATATCTTCTTCGGGTATCATTCGCTAGCGCATGTAGGTCACTGGCTGACTAGGCAGCGGCCATTTTGGTTTCTGGTGGCGGCCATTTTTGAGGCTGGCACAGAGCCTGAGCGCAGGCTTGTTTTCTAGTAACTGGCTTTTCAGCGGGGGGATGAACTTTGATCTTTTAGGCAGCTGGCCTGTGGGAGGCCGCTGTATTTACTACAGATCTCAGCTGCTGTGGTGCCTAACTACCATCCGCATAAAGCTGGACATTTCTCACAAATATTCGTGTAAGAAACAAGAAGTGCATCAGTCACCATTTGCTAAGGGGATAACTTCCATCCACTCCGAGCCTGGTTACAGCTGTTAGTGGATATAAATAACGCCCTAGTTAAATACACATATAGGCATCCCAGTGGCATAGCCACAAGGCAAGACTTGGGTATGGCCCAACTTCAGGTGGGTGGGCGCTGAAAGGGGACAGGAAGGCTGCGGCCGCCTCTCCTCCGACTGCTGGATGGTGGAGATAGACAGGCTGGCCACAGGACACTGGATCCCAGGGATGCACCAGTGAGCGGGTCTGTGCACAGGGACCCTGTTCCACGCGACTGCCTGGCCCTCCAGCCTGAGCAAGGGGTCCCAGGGTGGTTTTTAGCCCTGCTCCTCCTCCCAATTTTGAGCCCCGAGCAGAGCAGTGTAAGTGCTTGCTTTCCAACCCCCTCTGTGCAGCTGGCAAGCTCCTGTGCCCTGATCTCGCTCCCCAGTTGAAGTGCCGGGTAGGCGGAGCAGGGGGAAGTCCTTGTCCTCACGTTCCTGCTGGAACACTTGGAGGAGCAGGGCAAGCCCCCAAGACCCAACCCTGCTCCCCAGCTGCAGTGCTGGGTGGACCAGGGTAAGCCCTAGTGCTCCAATTCTGCTCCCAGCGTGGAGTGCCAGGTGGGCTGGTGGAGGAGGGCAAGCACTAAGGCATGAGGAGATCTGTGGGTGCTTGCACACTGGGCCTGGATGCCAAGGAGGTGGGCCACAGCCAGTGTTCCCTGTAAGCTGAGCGCTTGGGCAATTAGCCACACAGAAGAGATTCAAATGATGCCCAACTGATTAGCACAGTGCCCAAAGCCAGCAGCATGTGTTTCTACTGGTAATGTAGAAAAAGGACAGGATGTGCCTCAGTGCACATACCAAAAATTATTCTGCACCTGTGTGGGAAAAAATTAGAGGTAATATTGGTCATGGCCTACTCAGGTCCACTAATGACTGTGCCCCTGCCGTGTTCTCTTGGTTAGCAAAAACTAGTACCAAATTTAGTCCAAAGGCTAATTTAGTTGCTAATCAGTGCTCAACCTTTTTTAAGAAAAATTAACAAATACAAATGCTAAACAAGATTAAAATAGGTTTAAATGAAATTCCTACTTGATTATTTAAATCTATCTTCACTGATTTTCTTCCTTGCTCACTCCCTCAAACTGAAGAGAACAGTCAGACCCATGCTAAATAACTGCAGAGGTGTTTGGACAGTAGGGTACTTATTTACATAATATCTTCATATATAATACCCTTTACTGAACCCAGTGTTTTTCAACACTGACTTATCTATGAATACAAGGCACGTTACTATGGCTCTATCCAGTGCCTTTTTTTGTTTGGTTGGTTGGTTGGTTGGTTGTTGTTTACAAAAAACGTGCTGGTACTCCAGGGGAAAAGTTGTTGAGCTCTGACTGGAGGTGCTGGTATTGCATCTGGAGGCACCGGTACTGCGTACCAGGCAGTACCATCACAAAAAAAGCACTGGCTCTATCACAGGGGCAGGAAGATGAGACTCATCTTTAGGACTCTGCTCCTTTTTGTTCTCATCTAAACTGAAAGATTTAGAGCAGTTATAAGTATGTTTTCTGCCCTCAATCTCTGCAAGTGAGAATACTTTTGATCTAGAACTTTAGAAGTGGCGGGGGGGGGGGCCCAAACTATAGCTTTTCTTGTAGAGTAGTCCTATTCTAAAAATCTAAAAATGTTTTTTCATCTCTGCAGAGGTGTGGGCAAAAGGCGTGAAAATTGTCTTCCAAATGGAGCCATCACCTTGGCTCTCTAGCACAGAGTTCTCAGTCAAAGATACAACATGCTCTGGTGCAGCAATGATTTCAAGAGCCAAGTATTCAGTATGCAGCCTGTGCACATGCCCCTTTGCACATGAAACCCTGTGCAAGCAAAATATCTGTGCACCATTACTTACGCATGTAAAGGATAGAAGTAATATGTAGGATTAAACTTTTTTGATAAACAAATATATTGTGCACACCCATTATATTTTTTGTCTGCAGTTATTTTCAGATGTAGAATCATACACACATGTGAAGACCCCCTTGAAAATGTGTCCCTAAAACATCACTACCTGAAACTCAAAACTTCAGTATGTTAAAAAAATTCAGTGAGTACAATCAGTGAAACCTCACTGAGTCTGACTGGGCAATCATACATTCCTATGTAATGTCAAAAAAAGCATCAGGTAAGCAGTTCTGAGGACAATGTAAGTGGCCAGTATAGGTAGCTTTATGGTTGCATAACCCAGAAGGCTTGAATAGCTCCTATAGACCAGCAGGCACAGAGATCATTTTCCTACAGATAAAGTACTTCAGGGTTAATTCAACTAAAATGAAGTTTGCAATTTCCATGTGAAAGGGCTTAAAATGGACTGTATACATGGATTGATACACACATGATGAAGTAGAAGCAGATTATACAACAGCTTATTACAATAATTTCTTTGCCCTTGAATCCTATAGGTTGAAGTATTCCATTTAACATCAGACAATGGTCCAGACCCTCTGGACTACTTGAGCTCTATTCTGCACCAGTCTGGAAGGCTCACTCAAGAAAAGATGTAATGGTCCAGCATAATATAAATATAAAACACAAACTTCTGACTAGAACTACTGCTATGTACATTAGGTGCATTTCACATTATAAAGTAATTATTGGAAAATGAAGAGACTGCCTTGGGGATATATGTTTCTTTAGCAACACACTCGTATAAAGGGAGGTGAGACCAAAAAAGTGAACACAGAAGAGTAACAACAGAGGTGCTTTGGGCATTAAGCTCTGTCCCTAGTAAGCTTGGGACTTAGAAAATGATAGAGAATTATAAGAAACTGGACCTGTGCAGACTGAGGATGCAACAGACTTAGTACATAAGTCTTTGGATTCAAGATAAACAGACAAATAAAAGGGTATTATTTCTGCCTCAATAATGATCAATTAGCTGTTGTTTGTCTAACCCTTTTAAACAGACTTCTTTTTTAAGTTCCTGCAGGATTTCAAAAAGTGAAAAACAAAGCAAAGAAAAACAACAGGAGAAACAAAAAGGGGAGTGGTGTAGCAAAAATGTATATTTTGGTTAGTATTGGTTATAATACTATAAGTATGATGTATAATTTCATATATAATGACTTGCTTATAAGTTCTGTAGTTTCTATTTCTCTCTGACCCTCATGATTAGATAATGTTACTACAAGGCCTTGCAGCCCATTAAGTATTGCAAATTAAGTTGTACCCCATGTAACTATTGATCTTGTCTGAAACTCTGTACAATTGTTTGATGTGAATGGAGGGGGGTGTGAGTGAAAGCCATCACAGATGCCCAGGTGATCAAGAAGAAGTGGAAACTTTGAAACATCCATTGTGTCTTGAGGCTGAATTGAATTAGCAGCATTGACGAACCCTGGAGACAGGCAGAGACCCTACCAAGACTGAAAAACAGTTATGGGAATCCTGACAATCACCATCAAAGGAACACAAATTAACACCTCCTAAGGATGGATGACGGCAGCATGACACTGCAAAACCCACAGACTCCAATGGGAACTTTGATGTACAAGAAGGGAAGCTCTTGCCATGGGACTCTGGGTTCAGTCCTGCAAGCCAAGCCTCAGAAGAGTCTCAGAGGAACCTCGACTCCTCACTCAGTCAGCCCTGCCTGGCCAGTAAGACTGACTTAGCCACCATGGACTGGTAACTATGCACCATCTGCAGGACCTGTGTGTGTTTGTCTTTATAAAGTATCAGAGGGGTAGCTATGTTAGTCTGGATCTGCAAAAGCAACAAGGAGTCCTGTAGCACCTTATAGACTAACAGATGTATTGGAGCATAAGCTTTCGTGGGCAAAGACCCACTTCGTCAGATGCATCTTCGTCAGATGCATCTGACGAAGTGGGTCTTTGCCCACAAAAGCTTATGCTTCAATACATCTGTTAGTCTATAAGGTGCTACAGGACTCTTTGTCTTTATAAAGCATATGCTAATTGCTTCTCTACTGCAGTGTTTCTCAAACTGTGCTCCGCAGAGCCTGAGACATCTCCAGGGGCTCTGTGAGGTTGACAAACTGGAAAGCCTTCAAAAGCATAATTGAGAATCGCCTCGAACTGACGCAATTAACACACACCGCTGGGGCTCCACATAAATTTTTACGCATGTAAAGGGCTCCGGAGCCCAAAAAGTTTGAGAACCGCTGCTCTACTGTATTCTCAATAAACAACAGTGTATTGCTTTCTCCCCTGAAAAAGGTCCTGCGTGCTTCTTATAAGCATAACAGTGGGACTAGAACAGGTTTAAAAACTTTATTGAAGCTAATGTTTAAAAAATGTACATAGTACTCAGGTTGAGACAAAGAGACTGTACATCTGGGTGTCATGCCTGGATTATCTACAAATAAACATTTTGCTTAAGGTGTATAATCAGCAATACATGAGATTTAGGTGTGAAAGTTTAACAAAACTGTTTCCATATTGGCAACTGAGAATTTGGGTACATCACTCATGGAAAGTTTTACAGAGAATTCATAGGGGAAAGCAAGTATATCAATGAGTACGGATGGTTCCTCAGTAAGTCAGAATTTCACGTGACTTGGGCTGTCCGTTGGAAAATACAATTCAGCAGGGAAGTATTTAAGTTTCTTTCCTTAGCTGCATGTTTCATCAGTGTTGCTGCTCATTCCTCCTGGTATTGCTGAGGTCCCGTGATGTGTTCTATATAGATCACACTAACACCATGAGTTGCCACATCAGTGGGCATAGCATTGACAAACTCCAGATTCTCTCAGCACTTGCTCGTTGCTAGCATCTCATGAACCCAGGGCTCCAACAATCAGTGCATGAGTTTGGACCTTGTAGCCCCTAGATTTCAGGGTATTGGCCAGAGGGGCATATTTCTCCAGTTTTCGGGCTCAGGCGACATGGAAATCCAGGGTCCTGTTCTCAAAGGACACTGTGACATCTACCATGATGTCTCCCTGTGTTGGCGATAACGATGTCCGGTCACTGTTGGCTCTCCTTGGAGGAGCTCACAGTGACCTTCCTTGGCGGAGCTCACAGTGACCTTCCCCGGTGGTGGCAGGATGGCCCTGACCCGGCAATTCTGGACAGTGTTGTCTCGCAGCTGACAGGCTTTAGAATGGGGCCTGCAGATAGCATTCCATTGACATAGCCACACTTCCAGCAGCACTTTTCCCTTGTCCTGTGGTGGAAGGCTCTATTCAACAGAATGCAGTTTAGCCAGGCTCTGTGAAACCAGGCGAAGCTGCCCCTGGGGAGGAAGTGGTTTTCAGTGTCCCACTTGCAAGTCTCTTAGAAGATATAACCCTGGTCCAGCTTCTGCTTTAGGTTTTCGGCATAGTGGCAGCGGATGGTGTCCTTCAAGGTCCTCTCCAGCTTGGTTCTGGTGATTGGAGTGATGATCCTGTGCTCTGTGCTTTTTGTTCATGGTATTAGGACTCCCAGCTTCTGGTGTTCCTCACACCTTGTCCAATGACAGTCCTGTGCTTTATGATCCAAAATGTGAATGTTTTGGCTAAGCACAGAATCTCCCTCAAGAGTTCTCATCCTGCTTAGGAATTCATGATTGCCTCCTTTATTTCATGGAATTTTTGTAAAATATTTTGAGCAGTACATGAATAAGAGAACAATCAGCTATCTATTCCAGCATCAGCAGCTGTGAGACTATTATAAGAATATATCTCTTTTGTAGTTTGATAATATCACTATCCAGATTCTCTTTCTGTTTTTGAATGCCATGTTTTCTGTTACCTTCTGTACATTCAGAATATTGCTTAAAAACTGAGGAACATTTGCAAAATGTTTACGCTATTGTTAACAATGGGTCAGCTCCATTAGTACTAGCAATGTAGAGAACTCTACTGTGGACAAGTCGTCAGTATTTTAAGCATTGTGAGCTTGAGCCAAACCCCAGTGAAAACAATGAAAGTATTTTCACTGATTTTCATGGACATTAGTTCAAGATGCTGATCTGGGAGAAACTGCCAGCTGACATTACCAGATTTGTAGTTACACAATGCACTTGTTTAAAATTTTAGGTGGCAATTTACTGGCAAATCAACGACATTTTACAGAGGTATCCCTAAAAATGTAGGTAGAATTATTTTGTAATTTACCATAAAAGAAATAGCTATTTTTTTCATCACCCACTGACACAATTTTTCTTTTGCTCTGAGGATAACACAAATTGCAGCAGACAATTTGCTATTACTGCATATACAATAGCAGTTTCTGAACTGGCAGGTCTGTTAAATGCTCCACTCCTAATTTTCCAGTCTGGCACCTCTCCCAAGGCAGAGACTAGCTATTCTGTGTGCATGTGCATAGAAGTTGGAACAGGGAGGTGATGTGAACTTTCCTGTGTACCAAGGGCTCTGAGAAATACAGGAAAACCCAGACTTATAAAAACAGCCACTATGTGGTGCAATACTCTTGTGGAAATTTGTGCTAAAAAGTAATCTGAATATGCATAGACAACTTACTTACAAAGATTTAAAAGAGTGCTCCATTTCCCCATTAAAACAAAAAACAAATAAACAAAAACACAAACCGCAGAAGCCCAAAACAAAACAGTGGTGGCAGTTGAAGGGACAGATAATTTCAGATTATTGTTGCTAACCCTAGGATTAGCCTGGAGTCTCCCGGAATCGGTCTCACTCTCCCAGTGACTAATGAAAGCAATCCTGGAGATTTTAATGGGCTATTTTAAGAAAATGGCATTATGTCATGTTGGGGGGAAAAAATCTCTGAGAATAGCTTCAGAGTTGACAACCATATTCCACACAAAAACAACCTAGAGTCCTGTGGCTCCTTAGAGACTAACAGATTTATTACAGCATAAGCTTTCATGGGTATATTCCCTAATAAATTTGTTAGTCTCTAAGATGCCACGGGACTCCTCGTTGTTTTTGCAGATACAGACTATCATAGCTACCCCTCTGAGACTATTCCAGACAACAATATTTCCTTTTTTCCCCTAAAGAAAAAAGACATCCAACAAACCAAATACATCTGGCCTTCTCAAAAAAGAAAAAAAGAGATATGGCAAACTAAAAATTTAAATCAAACCCACATGTAAGAAGAAAACCAGACACAATAAGTGAATGAAGAACTACCTTAAAATGAACACCACAATCATCAGTTCCCCTTTGGCAATAAAGGCGTCATTGTCCATAGCACAGACATGCCAACTGCAGCAGGTATGGTTCTAGCACAGCTTCTCTGAGAGGGATGTGTGTGTGTCCCAGATACTAGCTACACCACACTATCAACTAAACCACTAAGTAAGCTGTTAGGTCTCCTTCACAACATGGTTTTAACATAGGTCTAATGCGAAGAGAAGATCCCTGCCCAAAGTGCTGTAGGAAAGCTGTACTAGAGCCCTACTAGCAACAATCATATTTGCATAGTTTCTCTGCTATGCATGGACATGGTCTTAATGTGAACTAGCTGCAAAAAAAGTTAAATTCTATCCTGATTTGACCACCTGACCTGCTTAGAAGCATGGCATAATTAGAGAGTGAAGATGAGGGAGGCAATAGGACCTACCATACCTTGGTGCCTTTGTCCAAAAAAGAAAACAAGTGCACAGCAAGAGGCACTTTACTAGCCCAGACTTAACTGCTGCGCTCCCATTTTCCTCAAGAAGTTTCGTGGACATTCTGCATGACATATAATAAGCATATGCACACTTCTGCATAGCCATATGATGTTCTTATTCCTTTGCAAACCCTTCCGTCTTAAATAAAACTATTCATTACATAGGAATGTGTGTTGCTCTTGACTGCTTTGCTGCTCAGAGGATCATTATCCTGACAAATCTGAAATGAAATAATTTTGGAAAGTATACATATTGAGCCCATTTCATTGAAATCTATGGGCATCTTTCCATTGATATGAATGGGAATTAGACTTTTGAGCCCACTGTCATTAATGACTATAAAAATAAAGTTATGAGGTAATTAATGCCCTTGGAAGTGAAATATGTCAGTGTGCCTACCCCTGGTCCTTCTCCTCTAAGCCATGGATATTCAGAGCTGCCTTCATAAATGGCACAAATGTGAGTGAACAATAGAGTGAGTTGATCCATACTTTGTCCAGTATAGTGTATGCAGTCAAAGCACTCATGGTATGCACATCACAGGTACTGATAAGCACATCACTCTCATGGCAAATAACCTTCATCTGATAAAAAGATAGGCACAAATATTAGGGACGAGAATCTAAATTTCAGATATATGGGACATTATGCATTTGGACAGTCTTCTACTGCACACAGGACAACAGTGATTTATCTGAAAGAAGTATGTTGTGATGCATATCAGATTACAACAGTGAGGTTTGATTGTATAAAGTCACGCCCCATGCATACACAGTTCCTACATAATTATCACAGAAATTCTTATTTCAAAAAGAATTACAGGTGCTACATATGCAAATAAACAGAAAACTCTAGTTGATATGTCAACAAAACAGAAGAAGGAACTTTTCATGTGCAATACTCCTAAAATCAAAATTCAGACTTCTGAACCAAAGATTGCTCAATAGTTTTGGTTTTTTTTAAATCTGCAGTTCCTAAGATAACATTCCATAGCCTGTCCCCTGGAATACCTCTCTAATATTGCCTTCCTTTTGGAATGCAAGCCTGTAGAAAACGCTCCAGAGATAGCTCTGGTTGAGGTCACAGTAAAGATTAGAATTTTCCAATGGTATGATCAATATGCTTCTATTGCCATTTCAGGACATAACTAGAAGCAGCTGTAATTTACATACCTGGAGTTGGATCTTCAGGGAAATTGGTCTTAGATGTTAGTTTTGGAGAGTCCCACCTCTTTGTGCTTCATTCTCTTCTCTTTTCTGGGCAATACGCCTTCCCTCCTGCGCCCTTTGCAAAAGTCTGTTAGAATGTGTAAACTCTCCAAGATACACAAACAAAAACATACCCATGGAAGAGCAAAATAAGACTGTCATCCAAGCTACACAGATGTAAAATTCATCTGTGCAAAAGTCTGGGGTAACCCAATTGTCAAGAGCAGAAATCCCAGTATGTCTATTTAGCCATTTTAAACAATAGAAAACTAAATGTGATCTTGGCTGGCTTAGAGGGTTAGAAGAAGGACGTGAAGTTTTGGGATCAAATCTTCAGGTTTGGTCAAATCATCTTTGGCACAGAACTGGACCAAGGGGAGACAGGGACATAGTCATATTTGAGACCCGCAGATCCTTGGGAAGCTGGGGATTAGTTTGGTTTCCAGCATTAATTAGCAAAACTTTAAGGCTGCTCTATCCTAAACCTGCTGAAACAATGCCTCAGGGACCATTCTGTAAGCCCAGGATTATCATTGGCACACTTGTACATCAGATGGCTGGATGGGAGTGGCATAGAGCCAGCATAATTATTGTTATTAATTAGTAGTATTACTGTAGCACCTCCGAGTCACAATCATAGACCAGAAGTCCATTATGCCAGGTGCTGTACAAACATCTTTCCATCCACCTCAGATTTCCCTATTTAAGGGGAATCACTAGCTACCCATTCAAGGCAGTTTTCTAAACTCTCTGTCTAAAAGGTAGTTCAAAATGGCCAGATTAGGGATCAAGAGTCAGGGCCTTTCACATCTAAGTCAGTAATACAGAGCAGATCACCAGCTACCAACTTACCATCCAGGGATGAAAGGAAATTTCTTACAGGTATTGTCCTAACTATCGCAACCGGGTCTCTGGCTGCCAGCTCTTTAAATAGCTCCCTGCTGGCTTTTGCTGAAGCTCAGCCAGTTCTTACCAGAGCTGCGCACCCCCTTACTTACACTCCTGCTACCATAGA
Organism: Pelochelys cantorii; assembly: GCA_032595735.1. Lineage (NCBI taxonomy): Eukaryota > Metazoa > Chordata > Testudines > Trionychidae > Pelochelys > Pelochelys cantorii. The sequence continues at coordinate 33,619,495 of CM064334.1, forward strand.
AGCTGTGCAATGGCCAGCTGGATTTGAAATAAATCAATGGCCTCAGACTAGTTCCCAACAGGCTGGTGTCCACATCATAAAACGTTTTTCTCAGATGGTGTCTTTTGACTCTTCTTGGTAGCTGCAGCAAAAAGATGTCCATGGGTAGAGGGAATGAACTGTTCTAGGCATGGCCTCTCTCCAGTTCAGAGCTGAGGCACAAAACGATGGCACAGCATAAAAAAGTTCACACCATGTTGCATTTGATTTGTGAATAAAAGGGACAACATAAAATTAATGTTTTAAACACATTTCTTTGCCTATGTTACTACTTGCACCTTTGGCTTTCTTAGTACAATTTAAATTACAATCAGTGCTGGTTGTTGTTATTTGCTCTGTGAGTTTCTTGAGCAATAAGAATCAGTGAATTCAGTTTCATTTAGAAAGATTCAGTGCTGCAGTGTTTGACTGGGAAATACTACAAGCAAATGTTTATTTGTTTTAAAAACAAGTCTCTATTGGAATAAAAAGACAATGGAAACTTTTCTGTTGATTTTAGGCTTTGTTAAAATTTGTTTTTACAGAATCTGTGTGTTAAATTGTGCAACTCTTACTCTCAATGGTGAACACCTATTTGTGCAAGTAATTGCATTGAAGCAAATTTGGTGACTTCCGATTCCCCAGCAAATTAGATTATTAAATCATGGGAATTTTGCCATATTACCTCAAATTCTAAAAGGTTCCTGAAGCTTCTGGTGTAGTCATCGTAGAGGTGTGGTAAAATAATTTAGGAAGAAAACTGACATTTTCCCTGGGATCAATATTGACAGAAAATTGGAATGATCCCACTGAAATCAATGGAATTTTAGACCTAGACCACAGTGAGAGCAGGATCAGACCAAATATTTCCTCCTTATACAGCTCTAAGCCAGCCACAAAGAAGGGAAAGTGTTTTCCTAAGTCATTGATTTGAGCACCCCAAGATAGCATGTAGTTTCTCATGGGGTAGATCATTGGAATTCAGAAGTATATAAAGGGCCACTCCAAATGCTTTCTGTTCTTTTGTCTAACAAAGGTCTCAGAGACTGGAGTTAACCTGATATGACAAAGAACTCTTTGCAAGTAAAAAAACAAAATCACAGAGAGGAAAAAATAAAGACTTCAGAGAGAGTATTTCAAGTGCCGTCAGACTTTTAGAAGGTTGAAACAGGAGCTTCTCTGCACAATGGTTCAAGTGTGTAAATTTCTAAAGAGGCATTTGGAAAAAGAATGGAACCATTTCTTAGGGACTGTAAAGCCTCAGAAGTGAGCGTTGGAAACTGAAAACAAAAAAAGGTTAAAGGGAGAAGGGCTGTAATATTTCACCCACTGTATCTCAGCTGTTGATCAAGTTCTAAGAAATAGCCCAGGTTTCTAGGAAGACTGAGACAATGGTGCTCATTTAACTATACGCCTCACACGTTAGAGTTGCAACACACTGTGTTAGCACTTTGAATGCCCAGGAGCTGTGCATTCACATTCCTTTGCTTTTCATGATGTGCAGGGCCATCCCTATGGGGGCACCCGCCTGAGGCAATTCTCCCACTGCAGTGCCCCAGACATGGGGGGCCTAAGGCACCTCCCTGCCACAGGCTCTGCCCCGCCTCTGCTCCACCCTCACCCTGCCTCCGCTTTACCCCTTCCCTCAAGCCCAGCCCCTGCTCTACCCCCCAGTTGCTCTCCACTGAGCAACACAAGCCAGAGGATTACCGGGGACCCTGGAGCGGGGCGACAGCATGGGTTGGCCTCCCCTCCCACACTCACCATGGCAGTAGGAGCCAGCGCAACCTGTCAGCCTGCTCTGCTGCACCACCCCCCCACAAGCTCACTGTGCTCTGCTTCACCAGGGTGGTGGGAAGCAGAGTGCCCTGGGGCCGGGGCGCTCTGCTTTCTGCTGCTGCGGTGAAGTAGAGCACAGCAGGCGAGGAGATGGGCAGAGGAGCAGAGCAGGCTGACAGGTCTCTTTGTGGTGAGTGTGTGTGTGAGAAACGACCGCTGCTACTGCCTTGCACCAAGCCCCCTAGGTAATTCCCCGAGCCATCCTGGGCCCTGCCCTTAGGATGGTTGAAGTGGCCGCAGGGGGGGCCCCAGAAAGCGCAGAGCCTGGGGCAACCATCCTGAACCAGTCTATGGAAGGGACAGTTCTGACAATATGTTTAGGGCTGGTTTCGGTTCATGTAAAAAGCCATAAAAAGAGAAAATTACATTTTTATTAGAAATAGTAACTTATGTTGAATATTTATCCTCCATATTTTGTGGGCATGCTTTGTGTAGCTGGGTGACACAGAATAGCTTCCCTGACATTAGTGTGCATGTACTTCACTGCCCTCCTCAGCAATCAAGCCAGCTTCCCTGGGTGGCAGTGAGGCAGAGGGCATGATTGTATCCAGGATGCAAGGCACTTTTACCAGCATAAACCTGCTCAGAGCAGCTCTAGACAGCATGGTGGCAAAAAAGTCTAAGCCCTGACTATACTAGTGCATCTAGCATGGTGCTATGGTAGGAAATGTCTACAGCAATGACAGTGTAGACATCTATAGGTCTAATTCTACAGCGTCCATAGACATCTATGGGTCTAATTCCACAGCGGTTGCACTGAGCATTGCTAACTCTCCCAAGGAATTCCAAAAACTGCTCAGATGGGTAAATGCTACTCAATGTGAATAAATGTCCAAGAATTGGCGAGAAGCTAGCACCACCTGCAGAGCCATCTAGACCTTTCCCAAGTTCTCTGATGCATCGGAGCCTGCTCCTTCTCTGGCTATTCAGACTTTTAAGCTGCAACAGGGACTTGAGTCTCAAGTGCTAATCACATTGTCAAGTTGACAGCAGCAGCTTCGAATCACTACACTACAAGCTGAGAAAACAATTTCTGAATCTCTTAATTCTCTTAATGCTGAACTTTTTCAAAAATAAAAACAGCTGGTTGTTTTATCCTTTCACTAGCTTTCAATATGGATTCTCCAGCTTTTCCAGATGTTCCCTGCTTTACACCTCCTGTTACTGTGGTCCACTGAATGAGTGAGCAATTAATAGCCTTTTAGAAAGACAGTGGATGTTAAAACATTCAATTAAACAAAACATTTAGAAGTAAACAAACATCTAAAGCAAACCAACATGAGTAGGAAGATAAACAAAGCCACCACAACTCTGAGGCCTACTATATGCTAGAAGAGTTCACTGCATTGGTAAGGTCTTGGCTACATGAGAAAATGGTACCAATTTAACTACGTTGGTTAGGGTATGTCTACACTTTAAATACTGCAGTGGTGCTGCAGCACTTCAGTGTAGACATTACCTATACCAACAAGAGGGCTTCTCCCATCTCTGTAGTAACTAAATCCACTTCCATGAGAGCTGGTAGCTAGGTTGACAGAAGACTTTTCCTTCAACTTAGTGCTGCCTCCATTGGGGGTTAGGTCAGTATAGCTACACCTTTGGGAGGTGTGGCTATTTCACACCCAATATACTAGCTATACTGATGTAAATTCCTTGTGTAGACCAGGCCTCAGATATATCTGATTATATCAGTACAATTTCCTTTCATGGACACTCATGTCTGGTCCATACTAAAAAATTGGGTTGGCTTAACTGTGGCTTTGTCTACATTGGCAGATGTAAAGAGCTAGTAGTTACAGTGCTGCTCACAGAGTCCAGCAGGGAAATTGCTGTTGTCAGTCCACATGGTTAGCTACTAGAGAAGTAGCATGACACTTGTGGCACTTGCAACAGCATTCGGAATAGTGCACTCTCTCACAGAGCGCCTCTTCAACTTCTGCTACCAAGGCTTGTGGGAAGATGAAAGGGTGGGAGTTGGTGAGCATCCTGGGTCCTCTTCTAATGTCCCATGGTGCACCACTTCACATCCCAGTAACCTCTGTGCTTCCGTCCACATTTGGCACCATCTTTCAAAGGGTTTTTGTGCTGCTTACTCTGCCTCTTCGGTCTGTGGGAATGGATCCCAAGTTGTTGAAGAAAATCCTGATAGGTCTCACTAACATGAATGGCAGTTGAGTTACTCCTTAAGCTACAAAGTGATAATGAGGAGTCAGACACTAATCTTGCCACTTGTATTAGCTATGATATGAGATGTCTTGTGGCATTCATGGAGGTACTGACCACAGTGGAACGCCACTTTTGGGCTCAGGAAACAAGCACTTGGTGGTGTGATCACATTGTCATGCAAGCCTAGGATGATGACCAAGGAAAGCCACTTTCATGGGACTGTGTGCTGAGCTTGCCCTCACATTGTGGAGCAAGGACACGCAAATGAGAGCTGCCCTGCCAGTGGAGAAATGCCTGGCGATCGCACTGTGGAAGCTGGCTACTCCAGACAGCTACCGATCGGTGCCCAATCACTTTGGAGTGGGGAAATTGATAGCTGAATTCATGTTGATTGACGTGAGCTGGGCCATTAATTGCATCCTGCTCTGAAAGACCATGACACTGGGCAACACTCTCTTCTTGGACCAGAAGATCATTGTGGGGCAAAATGGAAATGCCCATTGTGATCTTTGGAGACCCTGCCTACCCCTTAATGCTGTGGCTCCTGAAGCCATACATTGACAGCAGCCTGGAGTGGTTCAACAACAGGGTGAGCAGGTGCAGAATGACTGTGGAGTATGCGTTTGGCCATTTAAAAGCCCGCTGGCAATGTTTGTACAGGGAGTGAGACCTGGTCGATGACACATTCCCTACGCTTATAGCCATGTACTGTAGCCTCCATAATATTTGTGAAGGGAAGGGTGAAAACCTTGCTCAGGCCAGGACCACAGATGCTTAGAAAACCTGGAGGCTGAGTTTGAACAGCCTGAGACCAGGTTTATTAGAGGAGTATAGTACAGAGCCATAAGCATCAGGAATGCCTTGAGGCAGCAGTTTGATGCTGAAAGCCAGTAGTATATGTTGCCATGCATGCAAGCACAGTGGCTGTGACGACTTATTAGAAAAGTTCCCGTTGCTTTGCTGGGGTCTGACTGCTTGCTTTCATGTAATGGAATAAAAATTGTTTTCAAATCCAATAATTTCATTTATTAGAAACAAACAGAATATAAATGCAGCATGGACGGTACACCTGAACTTTGTGGAGGAGGGTGCAAGGGAGGAGGTGAGCCCCAGTACATTTACAGATTTGTGCATGTCCAGGTATCATATGCAGCCCTACCATCTGATGCGCTGTGCAATGGGCGCTACAGTTCATCCGAGCTGAACTTCACAGGAATAGGGGTGGAGTGCATTAGGTGCCTGTGGGAGTCTGCAGGGCTGGACAGTGAAGGGCCAGGTGTGGAATGCAGCAGATGCCGATTGGGGACAGGATGGTGGGCAAAATGTGTTAGTGATGACAGGGGAGTGCATGGAAAGCAGTTTTGGGACACCAGCTGCTGGGGGGAGCAGTCATGGAGCTGCTCATTCTGCAGTGCTAGCAGCTCCTGGCCCATGTCATGTAAGTGCTCCATAATGTTTTAGAGCCAGTCTGTGGCTTTGTTGTGGCGCCCAACATTCTTCTTCCATTCCCCTTTTCCGTTGTCCCTCCACTCCTTCAAACTGGGGTAATTTGGACATTATTTAAGCCATGCTTCCACATCCTTCTGTGGTAAAATCCCAAGGTCTCCATATTCAGCCTGGCTCCTTTCTGCCTTGCACCTGGAGTAGTCATTTACACTAGCCCAAAGTGGGTCTAAGCACCAAATCATAAGTCTCCTTCACACTGGTGCTTGGGTTTTTGGTTTTGTTTTTTTGTTTTGCTCAGTAGCACCCCCCCTTAGAGGGGTGACCAGATGTCTCCAGAATAGGGGTTTTGTCTTATCTACACAACTATACCCTTATTCTCCCTGGGGGGAAAAAAGAATCTGGATTTTTCACATTTGCATTCTGGTCACCAGGCCATTTACAGGTGTAAGCTAGCACTCTCCAATAGAGCTTAAAGCAAGTTTGAGCAGAAACAAGAGGAGGACGTGATGGTTCAGCCCTTGGGCTTGTGTGCAGCTGCAGCCCAAATCAAGAATGTGTTTGTGATGAATCAGCTCATCATTAATTGACCAGCAGAGTAATGTGATTAATCTATTGCTCTCCTTTCTCCTTCCCTGGAGGCTCGCAGATCAGGAAGGATAGATAGTAAGCTCATCACCTATAATTAAAACATCTTGTTGGTCTTTAAAGTGCTACCTAGTTTTTCCTTTTGTATTAGTAAGATCAGGAGGGGGAAGGCTGCAGCCAGCTGGGGAGGAGAGTTGGGAAGGAGTGAGTCAGGAAGGCAAGGGTTGGGGGAGAGGAGGGAGGAATGTAGGCATAGGAAGCAGTAAGTGGAGTACTTACTAGGACCCATCAAGTGATACAGCCTGCAAGTCATACCAGCTCAACAGCCTTTAATGCTTACTCTGAGTCATGGTGCATCCAACAGGCTACCCACTATCACATCTGCAGAACAGGCTGGGCCACTGTTCATACTATTTGGACCTGCACCATGGAGATGGCCACTGGACAGACTTTGTAATGGCAGGGAGAGAGGCTTGTAGGAAAGAGCAGTGACAAGCTGGGTTTTATTGGATCAACTTTTGTTGGCGAGAGAAACAAGGTTTCAAGCTTACCCAAAGCTCTTCTTCAGTTCGGGAAACTTAAGAGGATCATAGCTAAATGTAAGATGGAAGAAGTGGTTGAGCATGAGTAGATAACACATATTTCAAGGGTCTATTCCAGGTAAGGTGAAATGAAGAGCAGAAACATATAGAATTGGTTATTGACAGATGATTCACCTGTGCATATTTATTTGTAATACAAATGGTGATTCAGATAGAAAAAATCCCAACTAAAGCTTTTTTCCTGTGCGTGCACCTGGTCTCATCAATTTAAAGTCTGTGCTTGAATGACCTGCCACAGGACATCATGGAGATGATTTACCAGGCAGCATTCTTCCCAGTCAGTCATCACTAAACCCATCACCCAGCATTACCCCAGGCATCAGGAGGCAATGTGATGTTGGAGACATCCACTTTAGATAATACAGAAAACTAAGGTCCTGAGCTCATATAGTTATTAAAGGTTTTCAGTGTGAATTCCAGTTTGCTTAATTCTATTCTCACTGCCAAAAATTCCACATGTGGTTTTAAACAGGTGTTGCATTCTTCACCTCCTGTGTTAAAGAGGACTCTGGTGGTCCCCGATGGTATTGTGGGGATCTGTGGAAAGTTTAAAATAGAAATGAAAATAAACGTACAGAGCCTCTTGCAGCCAGCATGTCCTTCAACCCGAGTTGCTTCCCAGCTGAGAGGCTCCATGCCAGCAGCCAGCAAGTACCTCAGCCTGCCCTGCTTCCCGTGCGGCCTGAGGGACATATCTCAGGAAGCAACGCGGGCTGAGGGACGTGCAGGCTGCAGGCACAGCTATATTATTTGGGTGGTCCATAAAATTTTAATAGATGGAAAAGGGTCCATATGCTCAAAAGCCTGGGAGCTACTGGTGTACTTCATCAGAAGCCAAAATTGCTCACTAGAGTTGGTTACATTTCATTAACAAGAAAGTAAGAGTTATTCCTTTCGATGTGCTGTACACCCATCCTTTATCCTGGAATATACATTGTAAATTGTCTTTTTGCAAATCTATTTGTGAATGTAGTTCTGAAGTCCCACCTATGCTACAAATAGAACCATTAGAAGGAATATTGTTAAATCATAGACATCCCTCAACATGGTTAAAGGGAGTCTGATTAGCTGTGCAAATTCCACTTTGCAATTGCAGCCTGCTCATGTCACATTAACACAAACATACACATGCAGAATTCAGAAATATTATGTTTCCTTGGCTCAAGAACTCAAGAGAGATTTGTATAGCCACATTTATCCGGTATCAACTGGTAACTCTTACGCAGCATTAAAATACTTGATGGGTGGTAAAGATTTTCCTAAGATGAAAGTTAAATGTGCAGCAGTTTACATTGGCTATCAATGTGGATTAAAATAACCAAAACAACAAGGACAAAAAATGAGATTTGCCTTTTTCCCCCATCTTTCAGTTCTGGACATCTTAAAGATTACTTGTAAGAGAAATGTGTACAACATTCTTAATTAGACAGCATTTATTTAAGTAACAGGACCTAGATTGACTTTTTGCTGGGCAAGTGCCAAGTTCTGCAGTTTAACCCTGCCTATAGGCTATATTAATTTGTACATCCAGTTTCAGCAAAATCTGTAAACGGTCTGTTCCCTTGGATCTAAGTACTTCCAAACAGAACTCTAGCTGCTTTCATGCAGTTTCAACCAGTAAATCTGTCTTTCTATTGCACCAAGATTCTAATTGCTTGGAATGGGATGGCCCAAGCCAAATGCAGGTAGGCAGCAATCTATTATGACCATGGTACTTTATTACCTAAATTAAATAATAGTTTCTTTACTTATTCACAATAAGACTTGGCCTCACATATGCTACAAATCCAACCATGCAAATGGACTCTGCTGTCCGGGGCACCATTTAGGAGGACGGGGTGGGGGGAACGGGGCTGTGCGGGTTTGTTTTTAAAGTAACTGAAGGATCGCGAGATGATTATGAAAACATTGCCAGGTACTCCACTTAAACTAAAGTTAGGGGGAAAAGGGTCGGCATAATAGTCCTGTGTACCAGGGGTCTCTATTGGGATCAGTCCTGTTCAAATTACTCAAATTATCCTGAAAAAGGGGTAAACCATCAGGTGGCAACATTTGTAGATGATACAAAATTACTCAGAATGGTTAAGTCCAAAGCTGACGGTAAAGAGTTATAAAGGGATCTCAGAAAAGTGGGTGATGGGGCAATACAGTGATAGATGACAATGTTGATAAATGTAAAGTAATGCACAAGGAAAAATATAATCCCAACTATGCATGAAAAATGATGGGGTCTAAATTAGCTGTAACCACTCAGGAAAGAGATCTTGGAATCATTCAGAGATCTCTGAAAACATCTGTTCAATGTGCAATTGCAATCTAAAAAACAAACAGGATATTGGAAATCGTTGGGAAAGGAATAGATAATTAGACACAAAATATCATATTGCCTCAAGTCATCAGATGCCCACATCTTGAATACTGCATGCAGATCTGGATGCCCTACCTAAAAAAAAAAGATATGTTGGATTTGGAAAAGGTACAGAAAAGGGCAACAAAGATGATGATGGGTAAGGAACAGTTTCCATAGTAGGAGGGATTAAAAGCATTAGGACTTTTTAGCTTGGAAAAGAAATGACTGAAGGACGGGGGATATGTTAAAGATCTATAAAATCATTATGGTGTAGAAAAACTGAATGAGGGAATGTTATTTACTCTTTCACCAAACACAAGACATTTATAGGCAGCATATTTAAAGCAAACAAATTATTTCTTCCTGGTCAACCTGTGCAACTCTTTACCAGGGGATGACGGAAAGGTCCAAACTATAACAGGGTTCCAATAAGAATGAAGTAAGTTCAAGGAGGATTGGTCCATTAAGGGTTGCAAGTCAGGATGGGTAGAGATGGTGTTCCTAGCCTATGTTTGCTAGAAGCTGGGAATGGGCGATGGGATGAATCACTTGATGATTGTCTTTTCTGGACATTCCTTCTGAAGAACCTGACACTGGCCACTGCTGAAAGACAAGAATACTGGGATAGATGGACCATTAGTTTGACCCAGTATGGCCCTTCTGATGTTCTTGTATGGAACCCAGATGTATTTACCACTTGCTGTAACCCAATAGGCCCCTCTCCTCTCCTAGAGCCAAGATGGAGTCCAGATGGACTGACAATGTCTTTCCACATGGTTAGTAATGAAAAATATACAGTTACAATTTTAAGCCTAACCAGTGTCCCTTATGTGACAGCATCAAGATGTCAGAATATGTATTTGAGCTGAGTGGGTCTAATATTTATTTTTCTTTATTTTAGATACGAATTAGAAACAGTGCTCCTGTCAGCTATCTGTTTTCTGCCAAAACACTAGAGTTTAAGTGCCTTAGCACCTGTAAAGAGGCGATGTGTGTGCGTGGGAGTGTGGACAGGGTTGGTTCCCCCTTCCCAATTTGCTGGTTGGCTCGTACCAAGCATACTCAGTAACACTATTGATGCCACTGCCCTTAGTCTGCCCCTGCTATCACCTCATGCACAGCCTCCCCCCACATCTGAAATGGTGCCCCTGTCTGCAACTAGCAAGAAAACTCAGATTTTTATTTATACAGGCACTTACATGGCCTCACTGCCATAGCATCTGAGCATGTCAGTCATTAACGGATTTTATCTTCAGGACAGACTGGTGTGTTAAGAAAATACTAACTCTGGGGAATTCGAGCAGAAGAAAACACATTATTTTCTCAAGGTCAAAGTCTGTGGCTAACCTAGGAAATGAACAAAGACCCTAAGACTCAAATCCAGTGCTCTATCCACCAGGCCGTCCTTCTTACCTGCTTCTGAACTTCACCATAATGATCTACACCTGCATGGACCCACATGCTTAATTAATAGATTATTTTGTACTAGACAACAGAGACACAGGCTCTGCTAGACACAGGAAGTTCAGAACAACAGTCCATAAGTTCAGCAACACAGGGTGCCATGGGCACCCCCCCTCTCCCAATGCTCTACCTTTTGCACCAAAATAGCACAACAAATTCAAGATTTGAGGTCAGGTCTTCACTAAATGGAAAGGTCAAATTAAGATACACGACTCTAGCTACATTTCCCCACCATCCCCATAGTGGGAGGCCGATTAGAGCAAATGCTCCAGTCAGTTTCCCTCACTCCTTGCAGGAGCAGTAGGGCACCCCATGAGTTTGATTTAGTGAATCTTTACTAGACCTGCTACATCAAACTCCAGAAGATCGATCACAGCAGCGATCTTCCCCCAAATGAAGACCTGGCCTCAATCATCTTCAAAGCCCTCGATGGCTGTGTCTAAACTACATCCCTTTTCTCAAAAAAAGAGATGTAAATTAGACACTTTGAAATTGCAAATGAAGCCAGAATTTAAATTTCCCACGCTTCATTTGCATAATGGCAGCCGCGTTTTTTTCCAAAACAGGGCTTTTCGAAAGAAAAGCAGCTGTTTATATGGGGATCGATCAAAAATAAAACCCTTTTACGAAAGATCCTGTACTCCTTTCTTCAGGAGTACAGGATCTTTCGAAAAAGGGTTTTATTTTTGATCGATCCCCGTCTAAACAGCTGCTTTTCTTTCAAAAAGCCCCATTTAGAAAAAAACGTGACTGCCATTATGCAAATGAAGTGTGGGAAATTTAAATTCTGGCTTCATTTGCAATTTCGAAGTGTCTAATTTACATCCCTATTTTGAGAAAAGGGATGTAGTTTAGACAAAGCCCATGTGATCACCTCAAGTGACCAGAGGGAGCCGTTGCATTCTGCATGATCCTGGATTTCTGCACCAGCTACATTTTACCAGACCCATGGAACAGCTATCCTCAAATATTAAACTTTCCTGGTGACTGAGGACTGAAATCTGGAACTCACTCCTACAAGAGATCCGGATGACTCCTACCCCCAGTTTTCAGAAGTAAATACAAATCCCATTGCTTTGACCCACTATTCCCACAATAATCTGACATTAAAAACAAAACTCTGAAAGTGAGCTAACTTACAAAACCATGTACAACTCACCCCCCAAACCTCACAAACAAAGATCAGTTGCTCTTTTTATATGTATGCTACATAATATTGGCAGGTGCTCAGCTACAAGTGATTGGGGCCCTAAAAAAGCCTATGCAGACAATGACCATTGCTTGGTGTAGCACAGTCTAAGACTCTTAAGGTTCCCTGAGATTTTTGTGATTAACTGAAAATTTTTTTTTAACTGGACGGGGGAAAGACAAGTAACAAAAACAGAAAACGACAAAACCAAGCTGTGAAGAAACCTAGAGAGATAAGAGCTGTGGCAGTTGCAGGAGAAAAGGGGAGCTAAAGTTTTGCTAAAGCAGGCGTTCTCAATCCTTTTTTTTTCTGAACCTACCCCCTCTCCCCCCCCCCCCCCGGCAAGGCTACAAAACTCCATAGCCCACATGTGCCACGACAACTGGTTTTCTGCATATAAAAGCCAGGGCCAGCATTAAGAGGTAGTGAATGGGGAAACTGCCTGAAGCCCCACACCACACAGGACCCCTGTAAAGCTGAGTTTCTCAGACTTCCGTTTCAGCTCCATGCAGTGGGGCTTCAGTTTTCTGCCTTCAACCCCAGCAAGTCTAAAGCCGGTCCTGCTTGACTGAACCCCTAAAACCTGCTTGTAGACCGCTTAGGGGTCCCAGACCCCTGGTTGAGATCCTCTGTGCTAAAGCATACAGCCAGTATAAGGAAATAAACATACAATATGGACAGTGGAAGGAGACATTATTTACTAGCTGCATCCAATACACCAACGCAAGTTTATTTAATCATTTCCTTAATAGTCTCCTAACATTTGGCTAGATTCTGACCCCTTTACTTGCATTAGTGACCAGTTATTACACAAGTAGCTCTTTTGGAGCCAACAGGGCTACTCATGTATTAAGGGAGGCTCAGTCATAGTCCTCCCCTAAGCAAACATTCTACATTGGTGCATGGATCTAGAAGGCAGAGAGCCTCCCCTCTTACCAAAGAGCAGATCACATGGAAAACCAGCTGGTTGTGATCAATACACCAGCCAGACATTTTTATGATTACTGGGATACTATTTTAAAACGCTATTATTAGTACAGGGATACTATTTTGAAATGCTGGGGTTTTTTACATGATTAATAAATGAAAATGGGAAAAAAGATTACATCTTGTGATGTATTCTGGCAGGGTATTCAACTTGGAAAATAAATTTTTTTAAAGTAAAATTATTTTAACATGAACATAGTGAACAAAATGGCTAATATTTTTCCCTCCAAAGATACACATGACTGATGAAGATAATTCAAGAAGTGGAATATGATCTGATTTCCTTCTCTGACTCAAAGTTATATCCATTTAACAAAATACAAGATTATCCTTTCTAGACCAGGACCAGAACTGCAGATACAGGGAGTATTGGATCACCAGAGGGCATCCATCATACTGAAGAGAGGTTGAACTATCAGTGAAATATTTGTGCCACATTACGTAGACCAGGACTTGCTTTGTGCTGAGTACTCTGAGATGTTAATTTGATTATTAAATTGTTTCTTGCTTTTTCATGGTTCTGGCTGGGGCACATTCCTCACTTCCTCTCATTTTCTTCCTTCCCCAACAGCAAATGTCTATGCAGCCTTCTCCCTAGTCCTCTTTCAAAAAGCTACCCTAACTCTGGATATTGTCCCTTTTACCCCTTGCAATGAGAGGTACTACCTTTTTTGGATATCCCAGCCATTCTGTTAACTAAATTGTCTGTGGGGGTTAAATCCAGAGACTTAAAAATCCTTGAAAGACTCCAGGAAGCTTTGGAAGGGAGCCAGGAGGGCCAATAAAAAGAGAGTGTATTTTTTAATTGAAGTCGGACCCTCCTGCAGCAGTCTGTGTGTGATCAGAGCAGAGCTGGGAGAGATGAGTTAAGGCAGTAAAAAGGCATGGAATTTTCAATGATATCCATGCCTTGGGAAGGACTAAACAATATGCGAGTAAAACAGGGAATGTTTAGTCAGACGTGATCAGATTATTTTCCTTATTCTTGGGTTAGTGGGACTTCTCTCTGCTAAGTCCATGTACTCCCTTGTACTATGCAATTTTTAAACTGAATCATAGGGAAGCAATTTTCTATGCTTTAATCAGACTTTTTTCAGTTGCTCTATAACACTTAGCAACCAAATATGCTTTACCAAGTATATCTTCTTTGTTTTGTTAACAAAATCAACTTTTTAAGACTATGGGCTGATTCTTGTGTCTTAGAAGGCAGGAGGTTCTGTGTGCATGTATCTGAGACTGAAAGGTCTGTTATTAAAAACATTGCAGTTTTTTTTCCATGGTCTCTTCAGAGAGGGGGTTAAAGAGCTTGATGGTACCCCACAGGAAGAACTTCCCAAATGCATCCTGGGTTCTCAAAGGTGTTTTTGCATTTGGGTGGTGGCTGTGTATCACCCAAGATCAAGGAATCTGTGTCCTTGGGTAATTTTTAAGCAGAAGCCTTTAGTCGTAGGGTATTTTAAAGTCTCTTGCAGGCCTCCACATTCTGCACTTGAAGTGCCAGAGTGAGGAACAGTCTTGTCACTCCTGAAGAGCTCATCCCCTCCAATGGAGCAGCTGAGCAATTTAGGCAGAGAGGAAGTAAGGTGGAATAGTGGTTTGCAATTATGCATCCTGAGTCTCTGCAAGGGAGCCAGTCAAACTAGTTTGTAAAAAACATGACCTCTGCTTGAGCCACCCTTCATTTTGGCAGCCTGTTACATTTGCAGTGGGATAACTGCATGTCCAGCAAAGAAGAATCTGGAAACGGAGTAAAAATTCCCGAGAAGTTACATTTATACATCTTTAAATCATATTGTCAGTCCTTTGGGTGATGAGCACTGTCTTGAGGAAGAAAATAATCCTCTAGCCCAGGGGTGGGCAATATGATGCAGTGGTTCGCCTGGGTTAGTCTCTGGAGGACCAATGCTGCTTTATTTACCTGAGCCTCTGTAGGTACAGTTGTGCATGCAGTTCCCATTGGCCATGGACAGCTGTACCCAGCCAATGGAAGCTGCGGGAAGTGGTTCAGACCAGGATAGCACTTGCTGCAGCTCCCATTGGCCGGGAAGGTAATCCATGACCAATGGGTACTGCAAGCACCTATACCTGCAGCTGAGCAGGTAAATACAGTGGTGGTGGCCGCCAGAGGCTCTTGTACATGGCAATGGGAATGTTATCAAAAAGTAATATTGTTTAGACTATTTTTTTGCCAAAACCTTTGAGAAATACTCAGTCTCATGTATTACTGTAAAAACAAAAGGGAATATTGAAGTCTACCATAGTAAAGAACTCTCCATGCCTGTTTATATTTAGAAACACCAAAACATTCTCTAGGATTAGAATAATCTGAAACAGGATTTGACTGAATCAACACGCATATTTGTGCATAATAGAAAAGATAAGGGAATGTTTTATAACATTTTTTTTTCTAACAAAAAATTATGTGCCTTCTGAAGTCTTATTTTTGAAGAAGGATGAACTTCAAAGCTTTAAGCAGGACAAAGTCAGATTAGAAATGAGAAAATAATGGGGAAAACTAACCATTTCATATATGACTAGGAAGACTGCCTTTTCCTTCTCCTCTGAAAAGGTTCCCTTTAGACTAAGAACTGCTGTTAAGTAAAGGTCAGGATGGAAACCCTTTCCCCCTAAAAAATCTGAGTGTTTCAGAAGAAGTTGAGTGCCAAGGCTCAGTTAAGAATTAGCTCTCAGGTCAAGCCAACAATCTAGTTCTATCTATAGAAGCTATGTGGGGTTTTAACTGTGAGCTGTAGCAGTGGGAATGTTGGAGATTCTGGATAGCTTACAACTTGCGAACTTCCAGATGGTGATTAATGGCCATCTGGCTTTGCTATCCTTATGGAGCGCTCATGTAGGTGGTCTGCAGCTCTAGGGTGAGCTCTGCTCAATTTTTTAGGGATGTGGCATTTGTCCTCGTGAAGATCTGCTGCCATCTTCTGAAGTTTTGAAGTCATTTGTTGTCATCTTGTGTTTGCAGCACTATCCCGTCCCATCAGTCCATGCCTGTTGGCCAAGTCTAAAAAAATAGCAGTCCACTGAATGAAGCATTCCATGTAAAGGTCTAGAAGAAGTGTCTACTCAGCTCAATGGTAACCTCATCCTCAGGTGCCTTACTGCCTGGTTCTGAAATCGCTGCACAACTGTACACAGGCTTGTAGTAGCCTGTTTATAGTCGTCACTATGAGTTTACCAGTGCTTCCACCATGCTGCCTGACAGAGCTTGAAAGAAAGGCACTAGCTTGCAAAGCCCAATGTACAATGAGGAGTCATGACAATTACATAGGTGAACCAAGCCTCAGAGGTCTAGTGCCTTTTGATACATATCCCCATGACAATCAGAGTCCAGACACTTTCAGGGATAGGAACCCCAAAGAATAAATAATTGAATCAACTGGTTTTATACAATGCTATTGCATATACAATATCAAGTAAGGTCTTTTATGGAAACTTATATGTTCTGAGCTCAAGGGTCATCACAAGATATGTATAGAGATTTGTAGATATGAATGTATGTATATAGAGAACTGGGTTCATAAAGCTTTACCTCCACTTTATATTAGGGCAGTGGTTAGCTCGAGGGGCTGCCTCTCCAACCCAATGAGCCAAGTTGTAAACACTTAGGCTGTGTCTACACTGGTGCGATCTTGCGCCAAAGCGGCCGCTCTTGTGCAAAAACTTGCTGCCTGTCTACACTGGCTGCATGTTCTTGCGCAAGTAAACTGACGTTCTAATGTATGAAATCAGGGCTTCTTGCGCAAGAACTATGATGCTCCCGCTCAGGAATAAGCCCTTTTGCGCAACTGTTCTTGCACAAGAGGCCAGTGTAGACAGGCAACATGAATTTCTTGCGCAAGAAAGTCCTATGGTTAAAATGGCCACCAGAGCTTTCTTGCACAAGAGAGCATCTACACTGGCATGGATGCTCTTGTGCAAAAGCACATGCCAGTGTAGACGCTCTCTTGCACAACTACTTTAACGCAAGAACTCTTGCGCGAAAGAGCTTTTGCGCAAGATCATGCCAGTGTAGACGTAGCCTTAGCATTTGTACAACCCAGAAAAAGACAAACGATGGGCCAATAAAATTAATGGGAAAACAATCAGCCCGGATATATTTTCCCACCCCGTAACCATGGTCACCTTGCCAGGAGGGAGAAAAAAAAAGGGAAGTTACTCAACTTGTGCAGTAATGATAGTTCTTCAAGATGTGTCTCCCCCCCCCACCCCCCGTGGGTGCTCCACTGTTGGTATTGGGCTCGTCCCTCACCACAGATTGGAGACTTTTCCTAGCAGTGTCTAGTCAGGCCACCCCTGCATAAGAGCAGTATGTGCCATTCGTGCCTTTGGAGTTCGTGTACATGGCCCAACTTTCCTCAGTTTCTTCATTAATGCCCTCTTAAGAGAATGTCAAACTGAAGAAGAGGGGAGGAGGGTGGGTAGTGGAGCACCCACAGGGACATATCTCAAAGAAACGTCATTATTGCACAAGGTGAGGAACTTCCCTTTCTTCTTCAAGTGATGGCCCCATGGGTGCTCCACTGTTGGCGACTACCTACTGGTATCTGTAGTAAGTTGAGGGTCAGTAACATGGAGTCAGCAGGCCTGAATAAGTGACAAGGAGGCCTGTGGCACCTTATAGACTAACAGATATATTGGAGCATAAGCTTTTGTGGGCAAAGACGCACTTCGTCAGATGCATGTCTTTGCCCACGAAAGCTTATGCTCCAATACATCTGTTAGTCTATAAGGTGCCACGGGACTCCTTGTCGCTTTTGCAGATCCAGACTAACACGGCTACTCCTCTGATACAGGCCTGAATAGAGGCCTGCCACATGAAAACAGCAACAGGCCTGCAATCTAGTGAGCAAGACTTTGGTTCAGCAACACAGGAGCCAAGAAAGAGGCCCCATTGTTAACTGTGTAATTATGTAAGTTAGGTGGAGCATGGAAGGACATGGGGAGGCACCAGGTACAGACTGTAAGCCAAAAGAACATCTTAGTAAGGAATGTCTCGGTACAAACACTCCCTAGAAACTATGGACATACCGATCTGGGTTCAGGACCAGGTTGAAATTGACAGGATGAAGGATAGAAGATAAGCCCCCCTTCCATAAGGTGAGGGGTGGAAACTAGGCAACAGAGGGTGGCAACCTGGTACGTAAAAAAGTGATGTAAGTTGTTTGTACCTGTCTATAAAAGGACACCGCAAAGGGTACTCTCCGACCGACCGGGGGAGGTGGGGGGGGGGTGCAGTAGGTCTGACACGCCAGGTGTCATTGCCTAGACTTACAGAATGCACAGTGGCTTAACTCTGACTAACCGCTGTTAATCTGTATATGGCAATAGGTCTGCTATGTGTTGGTACATTGTCAATGCGGGCCAAATGCTCAGTGGCTTAGTGTTTGAGAATTTCTGCTAACAACTGTTAGTGTATCACATCTGACAATAAACCTGCTCGATGATTTTACCCTTGCCTGAATCTGTCATTTCCGGGGGCAATCAGAAATCTCCGCTGTTGACCCAGGTGCACTGGGTCTAACAGTCTAGATCAGCAGTTCCCGACCTTTTCCAGATGGGGACCCATTTTGACAATTCAGAAAGACTTGGTAACCCAGGGCAATTCAAAAAATGTGTGAATGGCTCCTTAAGAGCCACCTGGGGAGACACCTGGTGACCCTTTTGAAATGTAATGGCAACTCATATTTGGGCCCTGACGCATAGGTTGGGAAACCCTGCTCTAGATAAAGGGAGCACACGCACGCACGCACGCACGCAGCCAAAAGTTTATCATCACCGACGGAGTAAAGGGTCCTGTCAGGAGTGCACCGGGACAACCCCGAAAACCCTGACTGATGACACTGCACACTGACAGTACGACACTGGCAATACAACAGTACCCCAAAGATGGAAGGTTGGCTTCAGCTAGGTTTTACGTACGGATGAAAGGACTACCTCAGAGTTTGTGTCCGCTTGTGTAGAAATTGCATAGTGCTTCATGAAAGTATGATTAGAAGAACAGGTAGCAGTACGTCATATGTCGTCCACAGGTAGTGCAATCCTTGACTTAATAGAAGGATAAAGGTTTTTCAAAAGTTTGTGTTGTTTTTCTGGCACCTCTGACAGGACGATTTCCTGGCTGGTAGCAACCCTTTTGAACAAGTTCTGGAATTGCTTCAGGTCATCCACTGGTGACAGATCATCGGGGATAACTGCCTCATCTGGTGACGAGGAGGATTTATCAGCTGGCGACACATCAGGTTGGTCAGTGTCAGGGTCGTCAATGATCTGTCCCTCCTCTGTGTCCATGTCCATAGTTGGGAGGGAGAGGTGTGAGGATGTGAAAGGGGTACCTGTGGGCTGGCACTGATAGTGCTGTAGGCTGGTGACGTGTGAATGCCCAATGACAGTATGGAGACCAGAGGGGTGGCTGATGTGGCTGATAGGACCAGTGAGGATACCACAGCGGATGGTGAGAATAGTGTACCTGGTGCCGATCATAGGGTGAATGCAGTCTGGTTGGAGAAGAGTGTGGGGATGAGAATACGCTCTGACATTCCCTTTGTAGTCCCTATAGTGTGACAGGATTGGTGACTGCGGTGGGGGAGGAGAGCCACAAACTGAGAAGGGGGATCGGGAGTCGTGCCTGAAAGAGGGAGCATACAGGGATCTAGATCTCGGTTCCATATGCAGCACTGGTGGATTGTATTCTTGCGTCAGCGCAGCAGGGCAATGATGGTTGGGAGCCAGTTCCTGAAGTGCCAGGGAGTGCGGTGCCAATGGAGGTGGCGTCGGTGCAGATGGTGATGACACTGACTCTGGACTTGGTGTGCGCAGCACCAGTTTTGCTGATTGTGACCTAGCTTTGGTGGGCACCGAAGTATGGACGGTGCCGGTGGTGCCAAAGTCTTATTCTGTTCTCTGGCGTTGGGTCTCTTTGGTGCCATGGTAGTTGGTGCTGCAGTTTCCTCAGACCACAATTTTGGGTCTGTCAGATGTGACACGTAGGTGTGCAGTGCCTAAGGTGCCAGGTTTGTCTCCGTACGAACCCCTAGTAGTAGGGAGCAGGCTGGAGAGGGCCTTCTGGTTGAGGCCTTATGTGATGGAGAGCTTGAAGTTTTCTTTTGCGTTGTGGCAGAATCAGACTGATTGGTGTCATCGGTGTTCATCTGCAGCTCAAGCGCCCTATCAAATAATAATAAACGTAGCCTGAGTTCCTTTTCCTTACGAGCTTTGGCTATAAGGCTACAGCAATGGATGCACCTTCTGGGGAATGTGTGCTTCTCCTAGACACATTCTCCAAGAATACAAAACCCATGGCCATCTGAAGTGGGCATAGGGTAACAGCACTTTTCACATTTTTTGAAACCAGGCATTTTGCTGTTTCCCCGCTTTTGTCTCTCTCCCCCCACCCTTTTTTTTTTTTGCACGTCGGTAGCTGTATGTCCGGTGGGTCTTATTCTCTACGTTTTTCAAGGATGGTCAGTGTGTCCTGCTTGTCTTCTCTGTTCTTTTAGTATTCTCTCTTCTTCTCCTCTCTCTGTCTTTCTTCTTCTCTCTCTCTCTCTCTCTTTTTTTTTAAACTAAGTAGAGGCCTGAAGACCGCGCCCTCAAGGCTGGCGGCGCGCTGCCCCTCAGGAGCTGCGCCTTAACTATTAACAGCAACTATGAAATGAAAACCTTTTTTTTTTTAAACTAACTAATACGAACTAAAAGTTTTAACTAAATACAATTTAATTTCCATCTACAGAGAACTGAAGAGGAGGAGAGGGATACAGCTCTGTCTGTGACTGAGATGGTCAAGAAGGGACTGAGGGGAGTCAGGCCATATGTATGAACGCCAAAGGCACAAATGGCATGCACCGCTCTCGCGCATGCGTGGCCCGACTAGACACTGCTTGAAAAAAAATCTCTGATCTGCTGCGCAGGACAAGCCCAACACCAATAATGGAGCACCCATGGGGACATCACTCGAAGAAGAAGAGAAAGAGCCTTTCTGAAAAAGAGGCTTGAAACTGAACTCTTGATCTGGAGCTGGAGGAATAGTCTTGAGGGTGGGGAGGAGGAAGTGGCTGCCTGTCAAGGCTGGATCTCCTCTGTGGCAGGGGGCATGCTGGGAAATGTTTAAAGGCACTTGGTACCTTGTATTAGAAAAGGAACACCCAGAAAGCACTGTGCACAGAATCAGAGCAATGCATCATGGGATGCCTGACCAGAATTCTGAATGCTTGTTTCAAAATACTACTGTCCTGGGTGGCAGCAATGCTATAACACAAAACTACCTTCATCAATTAGGTAATAATGTCATGAGTCTGAACGGCTCATGCAACACTTGTTGCAGATCACTTAACACAGATACGCAAACGCAGCAGCAAGTCTCAAGTGCAGACATAGCCTTATTTACAGTGACATGAATCAGGACTAGCTCTACTCAAGTCAGTGGAGTTCCACCACCATTGGTGTAGCTGAAGAATCAGGTCCTTGGATTTTAGCCGGGCTGTAGCACAGTTCAGTATCTAGCCAATCTCCAGCAGAGAACTGATTTAACCGTTACAGGAGACTAACTTGTATTCAGCTCTCCCAGCACAATAATTATTTCCAAGGAGATGGCACTGAAGTAGACACATTTTGCAGCAGGTGATTTTGCAGATTAAATTTACACTTCTGCAGTGATTCAGTCAATTCAAAGTCAATTGGATAATAATACACTCTGCTGACAGTTTTTTCTCAATTTATTTATCTCCTCCCAGCTGCGGAAGAGGACTTCCCTGCACTGTGAGAGGGATGTGCGGGGAAGCGCTCTTCTGCAGCCAGGAAGAGACCCTACCCCTGCCAGGCGCTGGTTGGCTGAGAGTCAGAGCAGGACACGCCTCTCCCAAGAGCAGCGGTGAGAGCAGTGTACCCCAGCCCTGGCCCCTAGAGCCACCACGGCCCGGGAGCCAGAGGTCTGCTGGTGGGCTGGTGGTTGGGAACCGCTGCTATGGATCATTGTGAGATTCTTAGATGGAAAGCCCTGTAGGGGAGTAAAGCAGCAGTAGTAAAATAACTTATCTGAAGACTTTCCACCATCACCCTGCAAAGCAATTCAAAATGACCTGACCCTAGGGCCAATCCAATTACATTTGGCCATCTTATCACCACTCCAATTAGCAGTGTCTGGGAGCACACTCGGGCAACACAAATCAGTTCTGGAATGGGGAAAGGTCTTTACTTCTCAGCAGAAATTGCACTGTGGACAAAGAAGCAGCACTTTAGTAGTATTTGGGAAAAAAATATAAAGTCCAGACATTAAAAATAGGTTATATAGTAAGAAAAAGGTCATCAATTTAATCAATCATTTACTTTAAGCAGGCAAGCAATTTGTAAACATTCAAAAGCGGCAGCATTCATGTTACAAACAATTTAAAAGAAAAAAGAATTGAGATTAAGGACTTTCTCTTTCAAAAAAATTGAAATCATCATTTAAAATGCTACAAACACTGAACACTCAGTTACATCACCTATCATCCTGCTAGTTCTTTCTTACAAAGATTCCTGTATTTCTAAAATTCATGATCTTGTTGTAACTTATACATTAGCATTTGCTGCTTGGAAGTCAGCTACTTGAGAATTACACCTATGTTTAAATCCCATTAGCAAAGGTAATGCCTGTGTCTTGATTCAATACTTCTTTAACTTCTGAAGGCAACGTGTCAAAGAGGTGCTCTTCCACAACAAGGCCGCTTTTCCTGAGAAGCCGACATTGCCCTAGTGTAGCTGGTAGCCGATCTAAGCAGTTTCCCTTCAGTTCTAGGTGAGTTAGCTGCAACAGCTGACCAATTTTATCTGGGATCGAGGTAATACAGTTTTGCCCCACACTCAAAGTCCTTAATTTCACACACTTAAACAACTGTTTTGGCAAAATATCCACTTTGTTTCCTGTGATATGCAAATGCTGCAGATTTTGAAGCAATCCGATTTCCACTGGAATCACTGCAATTGAGTTATAGTTTACATCTAAGCATCTGAGTTTCTGTAAACTGAACACTGCTAGTGGCAAGGATTCGAGTTTGTTATTGGAGAGATAAAGTGACTCCAAGTTCTTTACATGGGAAATGGAGGGAGGAATGTTGACTATTTTATTGTGCCATAACTTTAAGCAAGTAAGTCTTTTTAAATGCTGGAAGCTGATGACTTCTTCAATTGTGCGTATGCTATTTGATTTTAAATCCAGATCCTGCAAATTAGTTAGACTGAAAATGGCATGTGGAATTCTTTCCAGTTCACAGTTCTGTAGTTCTAATTCAGCTACATTCATCATTTTCTTAAGGCTATTCAGTACAACAAGCTTGGTGCCATCATTGTGAATTACTAGTTTTGTTAGATGTGGTGCCACATCTGTGATATTGGAGGGGACTTTGGTCAAATTGCTCTTCACATGGAGAATTTTAAGGTGTCTTAACTCTCTGAGAGATTCAAGTCCTATCATCTTATTGTTTTCAGAATTCAAGTTGCCTATCAAATATAACTCACGGAGATTTTTGAGCAAATACACCCAAGCAGGAATTTCTGCAACATCTGTGAATTTCACATGAAGGCATCTCAAGTTGTCACGAAGGAAGCTGAAAGCAGTCTGCTCAACCTTAGCAGGGCAGTGGCAGAGATGAAGCTCTTGAAGGTTGGTCATCTGGGAGATTTTAGCTGGGATTTTTGCTTCAGGAATCAGCTCAAGTTTCAGCACATCCAGGTCAGTCAGGTCAAACACTGCATCAGGAACCCCTGACAGCATGAAGAGATGAAGCTCTTGTTTATCCTGTGCATTGCGGGAGACATGCTGCCGAAGCTTTTCAAACGTCCACTCATGGTTTAAACTAATTTCACGCAGCTTGTTTTCACTTACCTCTGACAAGAAGACACCAAAGCGTTTGGAGTACAACTGGTCATATTGATCTACCATGTGCAAAAGAAATGCAAAATCGTTTTTGACATCAGGAATATCACTGAAGCTGCTCTCTTCTCTGACCTTCTCAAAGGAATATTCTTTTAAGGGTATTCTAAACAACCAGAAGAGTGTGTACAGACAGACAAAACCATACACGCAAATGAGAGAAATGTAGCTGATAAGCAGCTTTTTCAACATATAAGCCATATTGTGTGTGCACTCAAATATCTTATAGCCAATCAAATGCTCCACGTCTGGCTTGCAGCTGTGCTTAAAACGAATCTCATTTACAAAGTTAGCTGTGTAGCAAAGAATAAATATGAACTTGACAGTCTTGATGACTGTCTGGACGACATAGAGTTTATAAATCAAGTCACTGTCCTCCACATGGGCACGGAATTTTCTAACTTTTTCAAACAGGGCTTTGGCTTGTTCTCCATCTTTTTTATCTAAAATAGTCATGCTGGGAACCTCAATAACTGGCTTTTCAGCTGAAAACTTGAAGCCAGACTTAGTTATCATAGGAGTACTAGCACTTGGGCTTCCTTCGTCACTGCTAGTGGAAACGTGCTTTGGAAGGGATTGGGTACCAGTTAGTCTCTGTTTGTTCTCCTCAGAGTCCTCACATGCTGTTTCAGATAGTGCTTTTGTAGTCCAAGGGGATTCAAAACATTTTCCTAATATAGATACAAAATGTTCAATTTTTGAGCAAGTTTTGGGATATTTAAACCAAAAATTGCTACTGACCATTAAAATAATGGTATGTATGAGAGCAAGATAGGGAAAATACTTTGAATACCATGGAAGAGCCAAATGATAACACATCTGGTTAATAAATACATATTGCTGATAATCCAAATTGGTTTTTCGGCCTAAAGAATCCTTTTTCTCATTCTTCGGTTCCTGATTTGTTTCAGTAGATTGCAACTGAGAATAGGTAGTTCCGCTCAGTGGTATGTCTGGTGTTATGGTAGGTGCATTTTCAGAGGAAACTGTTCTCATTTCCATTCCTTTATCTTGATCAGTGGTTGCTTCAGATCCTGGTATATCATTAGCATTTCCTGATGTGCCGCGTTGTATGCCTGAATTTACAGCAGACTGCAACACTGGCAAGCAGACCACCTGATCTTTGGTCAGCTGCATAGTTCCAGCAAAGATGGCAACCATCAGCATAACAACAGCAAGATAATCCATAAATACATCCCACCATGGTTTCAGGATGCGATAAGTTGGCTGAATGTCATTAAGCGATGCAACTTCTGCAAGGGTAAACATTCCTGAAACAAAACAAACAAAACAAAATGTAAGTTACTATCATTTGTTGTTGACAGACTAGCTATGATTTTTTTCTACTGAACAGCGAAATATCACATGACATATAAAACCTAAAAAAGTTTTCTACTGCTCTTTGTATTGTGTTGAATTGCATGCTATTGTACACCACCCCTTAAATGGAAGCAAGCAAGTCAGGATCCTTTCAAGAGTGTATATACAGTAATCAGGTGTCTTTAGAAATAATAAAAACAGCCAAAAAAAATCTACTTACTGTCAAATTATATATAGAGAGAAAACTACTGCATAACACAACAAGAAATAAAGGTCTACACTGTATGATATAAATACCTGAACCACAGAGTGTTGTAGTTGATATATTTAAAAAAACCTGAAGAGAACACAGAATATATCTTGCAAAAATCAGTTTCTGCAAAAGTGTTTGAAATGTGTACCTCTGAACATGTGACAATATATTTGTCAATTAAAAATATATTTTAAAACAGAAAAAATAGAAAACAATCTGCTAAATCCTCTGCCCAATGTAGTGCTTTTTAGAGCTCTGATAATAATGGGATAATCACAAAGGAGTTGTAGAAAAGGTAGAAACTGGATCAAATTACAAAGGATGAATATAAGCAAACAACACAGGTATGCAGGGGCAAGATTAGAAAGGCAAAGGCACAAAATGAGCTAAATCTAGCGAGACACATAAAGGCTAACGAGAAGACATTCTACTATTAGAAGCAATAGGAAGACCAAGGATCGGGTTGGCCCACTGCTCAGTGAAGGGGGAGAAACAATAACAGGAAACTTGGAAATGACAGAAATGCTTAATGAATTCTTTGTTTCGGTTTTCACCAAGAAGTTTGACGGTGATGGGATGCCTAACATAGTGAATGCTAGTGGAAATGGGGTAGGTTTAGAAGTTAAAATTAAAAAAAGAACAAGTTAAAAATTACTTAGAAAAGTTATATGTCTTCAAGTCACCAGGGCCTGATTAAATGCATCCTAGAATACTCAAGGAGCTGATGAGGTATCTGAGCCTTTAGATATCATCTTTGAAAAATCATGGCAGTCAGGAGAGATTCCAGAAGACTGGAAAAGGGCAAATAATAGTGCCCATCTATAAAAAGGGAAATAAGAACAACCCAGGAAACTACAGACCAGCCAGTTTAACTTCTGTGCCAGGGAAGATAATGGAACAAGTAATTAAGGAATTCATCTGCAAACATCTGGAAGAAAGTAAGGTGATATAGGTAACAGCCAGCATGGATTTGTAAAGAACAAATCACGTCAGACCAATCTGATAGCTTTCTTTGATAGCATATCAAGCCTCGTGGATAAGGGTACGTCTACACAGCAACATTATCTCGAAATGACTAGCGTTATTTTGAAATAATTTAGTCTGTTTCTACACAGCAGGCAGTTATTTCAAAATAATGTCAAAATAGTGTCAAGCTGGAGCACTTCTTACTCCAACTCCTGTAACCCTCATTGTACAAGGAGTAAGGGAAGTCAGATGAAGAGTGCTCTATTTTTAAATAAGCGTGGTGTAGATGCTCCCAATTTTGAAATAAGCTACGCAATTGACGTAGCTCAATTTGCGTAGCTTATTTTGAGTTAAGCCTTGCTGTGTAGACCCACCCTAAGGGAGAAGCAGTGACATGTTATACCTAGACTTTAGTGAGGCATTTGATATGGTCTCACATGACCTTCTTATCAATAAACTAGGAAAACACAACCTAGATGGGGCTACTATACGGTGGGTGCATAACTGGCTGGATTTCCACTCTGTGAACCGTTAACTACTCTCTGAATCATGCTGGAAGGGCATAACAAGTGGGGTTCTGCAGGGGTCTGTTTTGGGACCGATTCTGTTCAATATCTTCATCAACGATTTAGATGATGGCATTCAGAGTACGATTATTAAGTTTACAGATGATACCAAACTAGGAGGGGTTGCAAGTGCTTTGGAGCAGTGGTTCCCAACCTCCAGGCTGCAGCCCACTGCCGAGCCATGAACCGGTGGCTGCCAGACCGCGGTGGCTGTTGGAGCTCAAGCCAGCTGTTCCTGGCAGTTCAGCTCCAGCAGCTGTGGTGGCTCAGGTGGCAGGAAGAGGCGCCTCCCTCCCTCCTCTCCCCTCCGCGCTTAGGGAGACATGCATGGAGAGGGAGGGGGTGCAAAGAAGGAGGGAGGCATGCGCACTACCAACTGCCTCTCCTTCTGCCCGTACAGCTGCTTTTGCTGGTAGCAGCAACAGGAGGTGGAGCAGTAGGCGCCTCCCCCAGTCCCCACAGCCGCTTTTGCTGGCAGCAGCAGAATGAGGCGGAGCAGGAGGCATCTCTCTCCTCCCCCCATCCGTAATGGTGGCTGGCCCGGGCTCTGCGCTCCCCCACCCACCCATGGGCTTGCAAGATGCTCTTGGGGTGGGAGGATGCGCAAAGGAGGAGGGCCACTCTCCCTGCCCACATGGCAGTAACAGCCATGCTCCCTTCAAGGGGCAGCCTCACTCTGGAGAGTGCGGGGGTCGGGTGGAGACAAAGGGGTGATTGGTGATAGTGTTGGCATGGGCTGTAGGGGTCAGAGGTTAAAAGGGTCAAAGGGCATGGGTTGTAGGAGTAGGGGTCAAAGGGTATTAAGCACTGAGAAAGGGGCTAGGCAGACCGCCAACATTTTATTTGCATACTTGCATATTCATATACATATAATGAATAGGCAAATATGCAAATAAAATGTCACCGGTCCGCCAAGCATTTGTGAATCTTTTTGCCAGTCCCCGGCATAAAAAAGGTTAGGAACCACTGCTTTGCAGGATAAGACAAAATTCAAAATGATCTGGATAAACTAGAGAAATGGTCTCAGGTAAACAGGATGAAGTTTAATAAGGACAAATGCAAAGTACCCCAGTTAGGAAGGAACAATCCATTTCACACATATAGAATCGGAAGCGACTATCTAGGAAGGAATACTGCAGAAAGAGATCTAGAGGTCATAATGAATCACAAGTTAAACATGAGTCAACAGTGTGACACTGTTGCAAAAAAAACAATCATGATTCTGGGATGCATTAACAGAAATGTTGTGAGCAAGACCTAAGAAGTCATTCTGCTCTGTTCTGCGCTGATTAGGCCTCAATTGGAGTATGCTGTCCAGTTCTGGGCACCACATTTCAAGAAAGATGTGGAGAAATTGGAGAAGGTCTGGAGAAGAACAAAATTGATTAAAGGTCTAGAAAACATGACCTATGAGTGAAGACTGAAAGAATTGGGCTTGTTTAGCTTAGGAAAAAGAAGATTGAGACATGATAGTGGTTTTCAAGTACAGTAATTCCTCATTTAACACTATAGATATGTTTCAGAAAATGATCGTGTTAAGTGAAAACGTGTTATGCGGGGTCAATTTTCCCATTGAAAATAATGGGAAAGGTGGGGGTTGCGTTTCAAGAGGTGGTGTCTGTTGGGACTGGGACATAAGGTTGGGGGAGAAAGGGGACTGGGTTACAGCAGGGAGGGGAGGTGTTTGGCTCTGGGGAAGGGAAGGGGAGGAGAGGGGAGGGGGATTGGGTTGGGAGTATGCCCCTGTGACGCGTCTGCCGGGACCTGCACTGCATCCAGCGAGGGGGGGGGGGCCGCCAGGGAACAGCACGGCGAGCGGCAAACCCTCTGCCGCTTTGCAGGGAGGCGAGGGAAGCCCTGCGCAGCCGCCAGCAATGGGCTGGCTGAGGAAATCGTGTTATTCCGGGGACGGTCGTGTAATTCAAAAAACGTTCCCTAAAAAAAAAATCGTGCTATCGTGAAAACATGTTAAGCGGGCACATGTTAAATGAGGAATTACTGTATCTAAAAGGGTGTCACAAGGAGGAGGGAGAAAAATTGTTTTCCTTGGCCTCTGATGATAGGACAAGAAGCAATGGGCTTAAATTGCAGAAAGGGAGGTTTAGATTGGACATTAGGAAAAACTTCCTAACAGTCAGGGTGGTTAAACACTGGAATAAATTGCCTACGGAGGCTGTGGAATCTTCATCACTGGAGATATTTAAGAGCAGGCTGGATAGACATCTATTAGAGATGATTTATTCTAGACAGTGCTTGGTCCTGCCATGAGGGCAGGGGACTGGACTCAATGACCTCTTGAGGTCCCTTCCAGTTCTAGTATTCTATGTAGCATCTCATTTCCTATTCATTCAAATGAGCTAAAAAAAAAATCAATACATTTCAGTCCTTTCTTTAATCAGGTCCTTTGTTTTCAGGTCTTTTTCTTTAGGTACCACTAATTTACATCTTAGCAATGTTGATGTTTCAACTACTATATAAAATTCTGAATGAAAATAAGTGGTTCAATAGTTTGATTTATTTTTCAGTGAGATATTTACATAATTTAAAATGCTTATTTTGGAAAACAAATGATTATTTTTCAGTTAATGAAAATAAAAAGGTAATTATCTGGAAACCAGTTTATACACAAATTGTTCGCAAGGCTTATTTTTTGCATTAACTTTTATCCACTGATACCTGGAACTGTAAATCTAATTTGGATTCCCAGACTATCGCTATTACAGTATAGTTTACTGCCCATCAAATAGAGATTTCCTATTATTAAAATAAAATAAAAAAAATAATTAATAATAAATCATAATAATCAGTCTGGATTAGAAGGAGTAGCTAATGGTGAGAATGGGCAGGCAGGACACTAGGAGAATGCAAAGCAGAAAAGGCTAGAATGGACCAGCTAGAGAACTGTGTGGCAGTTCAGGTCTGTGCAAACATGCACTTCCATTTATTATTTGTTGAGTAGGGAGTACAGTCACAAGTGTACATGCACAGCCTGTGATCACTTGGTTATTTCTAATCCAAATTTCTTCATACATGTCAAGTAAGCTTGGACAGACTCTATAGCAGGACTGTATTTTAAGACACTGAATAGTGCAGGCCAAATAGTGCAGAACTCAAAAACTGGCCATATTCTATTTGGCCAAGTTTCTTTATTGAGTTCAGCTTTAGGCAGGGAATAAGAAGGAGGCTTTTCAGCCAAAGTTATATTTTAGTCAGAAAGTTATAGGCACCTGAAAATAGAGGCCCAGAATGGAAGCGTCATGTCATGCTGCTACAACAACTGCATACACTACAGCCGCAATACAAAGGCCATGGTCCAGCTCACCCCCTCCTATGGGGAAAAATTACAGGAGGCAGTTCTGAGAGAGGCAGTCTTCCATGAGGATTGTGTATGGGGGGACAAGGACACCGTGTTCCTTTCTTTCCCTCCCCCATCAAAACAAGATGTGGGGTTCACCCAGAAACCTGGTAGACCCCTCAGAGCTCCATGGGAGGCCCAAGATCATTTCCTTAGAAACCTAGTAACTCAGACTGATGCTAGCCTTCACTGATGCCATCCAGTGGAGCCATTCAACCAGGGATTCCTGTGGACATGATTACTTTGGGGATTCCAAAGAGAGAAGCCTCCTCGGTAATAAGACTACATCCCCAGGCTGGTAAAGCCCCCTACCGCTCCAGAAAAAAATCAACAACAAAACTCTTACTGATGTCAGTGGGACCAGAAACAGACACTGCACGGTAGTCATTTGTATTTGTGTAGATAAACATATAACAATCCTTCCCAGGGCTGGGGTCATATGTGGCACAACTGCCATGCCACCCAGTGCAGGAGAGGAAAAGAATATGAATTTTTTTTTCCCCATATAGATCTTTCAAAGAGGCTTTGAAACAAGACCTTTGATGGTCTCAGATACTTTCTCTGCAAGGTCTGGTCTGCACTAGCATTTTTATAAAATTTCTCTATCAATGCACGATAGCAGTGGCGAGACAACTAGCAAGGACAGACCACTGACAGCTACTAGTAAGCTGCCCATTGACAGATAGACCTATGCTGAGCGTGGTCAGCTGATGTAGCAGTCAGAGAACTAACCGCCAGTTTCTTCAACCATTCCCACCATTGTGTTCTGCTATTGGTGGTAATACAATAGCATTTTCCCAAAAAACTTCCTTATGCAAACATAGACTTACTATGCTGAAAATAGTCAATGCTGGCAGAAGCCATTTTCAATTCAGGGGAACCTGTTGCTAAAATCACTGCCACTAGGGGCTTAATTTCACAGTTTAGAAAGCCTTTTGCCATGAGCACATTTGTACAAACATTGGAAATTGGCCACTATCACTAAGTGAAGAGTCATAAGTGGGCTGGGAGAGAAATGAGTGCAACACAGAGACACAGCAAACAGTTCAAAAAGTTGTTGTTTTTAAATAATCTTTTACTGACTTTTGTCCTGTGCACAAAACTTTCAGTAAACTTGATAGCTGCTGTAATCCTCTTACTGTAGCCTGCAGCCAGTGTGATGTAAGAAGAGCTTTACACAAGAACAACATTCAGCTTTCTGAACAGGTCTTCTCTTTCAAGTTACTGGAACCCATAGAACTGCTGTTGCAAAAGAGTCCAGCAGTTATGAAACATGAAAAACTGCCCAGTTTTACAATCTACAATTCAATATATCATAAAAAGAGAGGCCAACAGTCTGATCTATGAACTGAAAAGAAGCTGTCCTTCCCCCACCTCTAAAATATTTAGGCACCCTCAATTAAAAACAGAAACAAAAACATACACCCCACACTTCATAAGTCACTTCTAACAAGCTGCAAGTGAGTTTGATATACTTCACAGTAAGTCTATCTCCTCAATTTCACCAAACGAATAACCATAAAAGTTGAATTCATATTTCAATACTAATTTTTCATATTCCATCTATTGAAGGCTTGGAAGACTTGAGACTTAAAAGGAAGTCATGACAAGTTTGCCAAATACAACCCACCCTTATGATTCTTTTACTGAAAAAGGCCAGCTTTAAGTACTTGCACAGTTTTAAAGTATTTTTTGTTCTATAGTCTGTAATACCCTCTCATCAAATGAAAAACACTTTCTTTCACAACCATTTTTCATCTTCATTTGGGGATAGGGATTAGGCTTAATGGGAAGGCAGAAACTGAACTACTTTGGTAAGTCTAACGTAGGAATATCAAACTCATTCTGCATCGGGGGACAAACTATAGTTTAAATTTGGATATGTGGCCTAGAGTTACAAAACCAGGGTCATAAACACTAGGACTATACAACAGGCTTAAAGTCAATGGGAGTTCTGTGCAAAGATCCAGGGCAACATATTCTGTAGGCTGGTGCCTTGGAATGTGGAGAATACATAATACCATTCCACTGGAAAGCCAAGAACCAGATTTCATGTGGTAAAAACCAACCTGCTTCTAGTCCTTATATGGCACTGAAAGGTAAATAGGCCTCCAGTCTCCCAATCAAAGCACTGCTTTTTTGACACAATAGTTCAGGACTGAAACTAAAAAGTTCCTGATTCCCAAAGAAAGAAGATTTTCAATTCCTAGTGCAGAATTTAGTGGCCAGACACTTATTTTAAGACAGTATGGGTCAGTTCAATTTTGATATAAAACTAGACATTTCAATTATCACTATTGGTACACGACAGTTTAACGCTACATAAATAACAGGAATACACTTGTAAAACATCTACATGAAAACCCTGCATTTTCATGAATAGCCCCCTTCAACAAAATACTAATTGATTTAGCCAATCTACAGGAGTCAAGATGATCTAATTTTATCCCCTTGTATCATTGTTTATCAGCAGTGCCAAGTCCCAATTCAGAAAGCCCTATTTTGTGAGAATTCTCTCTTCTTCAGCTAAATTATGGTTACCTTGGTTAGGAACCTCAGTTTTGCTATCATCTCCTCCTCAAATCTTAGGAGGAATCTTCAAAGTACAGGCAACATGAGTGCTCCAACTCCCATTTCATTATGAAGATGACTTGGAAGTCTAGAATTGAAAATAATTTATTCTATTATACTAGAGGGCTATGCCCCCTGCTCGCTACTCTCACCAACACTCCCGCTCTGTGGCCTAGGCTTATCGGATGGTCAACTACTCGGGGGAGGAAAGGCGGCGCTGGGGAGAGCCCGCCTAAAAAACGGTTCCCCCCCAACACTGTGCGGTGCCACCTGCTCCACCACCCCTCACTGCTGCCTCTATCAGAGACAACAGTGCAGGGGGGGCGGAGGAGAGACTACCACGAAGCAGCCTCTGTCCATGGGGGGTCCCAGCTCTGGTGCCGGCGCAAGATCTGGCAGCAGCTGGCGCAGGCAGGTGGGTGCGCGGCGAGGGGCAGCCGAGGGCAGTGAACGCTTGGGCGGCTCCTGCTGTTCTGTGGCTGTTTGGGCAGAGGAGGAGCAGGCCCAACCGGAGGAGGAGGAGCAGAAGGCACAAGGGGGTGGGGGCTAGACACGTGGTGCACAGTGGGAGGCAGCTGGGGCAGGGGGAATTGGGTCTCAGGAGCACGTGGTTGTTTCCGAGGTCTCCCACCTGTAATGCTTGGGAGGGCAGACAAGCCAATGGGGACTTGCAGGAGCCACTCTGAGGTGGGAGCAGTGCGAGGTCTGCAGCCTGTGGAGCCTGAACAACAACTGGGGGAGGGGAGGCTGCACTCCCCAACTGGGACATGGCAGCAGGCCCCCCTCTCCCCAGCCAATGGCAAGGCCGCTCCAGCAGCGTTACAGCCCAGAGAAATCAAACTACTGGTAGGGCTGCAGGGGAAGAGGCCGATCAGCATGAAAGGCGGCTGGGGCCACAGGGCAGGCAGCCACCAGCGATAGAAACATGGCACTGCATCAGGAGAGGCTGTAGCCCGGTAGGGCTGCAGGAAAAATGGCCGGGGCCAGAGGGTGCGGGCAGAAGCTGATGATGCCCTATGATGACCTCCCTGTGGGGGAGCAATGTCAGGGCCAGAGGAGCTGCCTGGAGTGGCTAGTGAGATGCCCTGTCTGGAGCTAAACACTGGCTGTGGGGGAGCAATGCTGATGATGTCATGACATCACTCTGTCGCTCTGCAGGAAAAACATTTTTAAAATATAGAGAGAGATAAGTAGACATCAGGGCAGTTTAGTGGTACTTAAAAGCTCCAGCCTAGTTTGAGTATATGTACTTGTACTTTTATTGAAAAATATATTCTCCAGAAAGTCTCACTTTCTCTTATATGTGACTTTAAAAGACCAAAGAAATTACTTGCCGTTGAAGCAACCAGAGCAGAATGAGAACTGTTGGCAATTACATATGCACAGAGAGAAAGATAATAATACTACTGATCTAAATTACAGGCTTCGTTAAATCAACAATTGTAACCGTTATTACATAAATTGTGTTGCCTGCCCAATTAAATTCCCTTTAATTAGTTTTTGAAAAGTAAGTATTAGCACAGCCTCTGATAGATGTGATTAACAGCTCAGGAATTTCATTGACAGCCCTCAGAAAGCAACTATTCAAACAAAAACACTCTCTCTCTCTCTCTCTCTCTCTCTCTCTCTCTCGCCCTCACACTCTTTCTCATGCAAGAACTGAGATGAGATTTTTGCTGCTTGTGATGTCACTCCCTCTTTCTGCCTTTGAAGGCCTTGTCTACACTGGTGCATTGTAATGTAAACGCTCTCACTGTTTTGTCAACAAAATGTAACTTTTGTTGGGGGAAAACTACCCAATTTTGGCCACAAAAAACTTCCACACCTGTTAAAGATTTTTGTCTCCTCCCCCCCCCCCCTTTATTGTCGACAAAGAGCCGGTGTGGACTCTGCTGTTTGTTTTGTCCGAGAGAACTGGCTTCTGCCAGTATCCCACAATGCCTCTCCTGATGGCTGTGCTCAGTGTTTGGTGATCTCTGCTGCCCTGCAGGCATGCACGTGCACCCTTTCAAATCTCCAGGAAGTATCTGACAGCTGAGTGAACTGTTCTGTTTGGGGAACAAAGAACAAATAATTGGAATGCTCCTGTTCTGAAGCTGCAAGGGGAGGGCTGGAGAGACTGTTGTGCTCCTTTGACATTCCTCAGCACAGAGAGTTCACAGACCTAGGAGGGAATCCCAAAAAGCACCTGGATCAGCTCTGCCTCCCATAACACTGCTCTCTGAAATGCTTACTACATTGTTGACAGATAAGATCAAAGCAAGTGCAAGCAATGTAGCCATGAAATATCAACAATGGGAGACAGAAAAACTGATTTGACCGGTTTTCACTTTTGATGACTTTTGAATGTCAACAGCACATTTGCCGCCAAACCTTCCCAGTGTAGACACAGCCTTAAGAGCCATTAGAACTTAAATTTCACAGGATTTGGATATGTTTTGTTTAATTTTTTTAAAAAATCCTTTAGTCTTTTAATTTAGCATTATGAATAGTTTTCTTAGATATTTCAGACTAGACAAACTAGGATGGAAGGATGGAATTCTTTTATATTCATTTGATTTCAGTATGTTTTAAAGTTATTATTCTATAGTATCTTAAATCTCTGTACAGCAGCCAGGCACTTCTGTGAGACCTGCTATACTATATAAAGCATGAGATACTAATTAAAAAAACAACTGGGGCCACATGGACAAGAAAAATATTGGTTCAGAAAAGTTGAAGGAAGACTTCTAAAACAAAGAGCAATTCAAAAATTAGGAATGACAGTTTCAATCTAGCCTTAAAAGAGGAGGAAATTACACTGTTACCCTATCCCACACAACCTTTACAGCTTGTACCTGAAGATTAAAGAAGAGAAAAAGAATCATACTAATTATTCAGACCCCATTAAGTGAATTAAAGGTAACTGCATAGCTACAGGGCTGGATCGTCTCCCAGCATATCACTGGGTCTGAAAAGTATGCTGTCTTGGCTAGATTATACAAAAATGCCCCAAAACCATTATCTTCCTCGTTCTGCACGGCAGTAAACATGCTGATAGTGGGTAATAAATGACTATCCTAAACTAAACCACCCTTTTCTATTATTCTTTGTATGCTGGGTATGTAAACTTTGAGCTTCATTAGCTTGTGCCAAAAATGGGATTCCTGTTTTATAAACAAACAAACAATGTCAGCCTACTGTTCAATATTTTTGTTAAAAAAAAAAATCCTACAAAACCCCTCTCTTTTTCCCCCCTCATAAGTTCTCTGTCCTTTAAAGCTAGGCCTTTTCTGGTTACATAACACTTTGTAATGTCTCTTTCGATCCTGCTATTTTCCTGTTTACCTTCTAGCTTCCCTGCATACCACACATTTAATTAATCACTGCTTGAAAGTACTGAGACCATACATAGATGTGGGTTTAATCAGTATTGCTGACGTTTAGAGCAATAAAATTATTCATGCTCCTAATAGTACATTATAAGACCATATCCCACTCACCCACTCTAGTTAATCACTATAAGGGAATATTTTGCTTCAGGAGAACTTTTGAGAGAAAAATTCCACTTTAAAGTCTCTTACTGGTTAAAAGCATAATTAATATGCCATGCTAAACATCTAATTTACATTTCACCTTAAGCTGGTTTACTTTTCACTTAGCCTGGAAAGTGATTAGTTTCCTTCTCTGCACTTCATGTACAAACTTGTGTTTCTCACACCAGAGGGGAAAGTTACAGGGACCAAAGGGGAAAAAAGGTTTTCTAACATTTCTATTCATTCTGGTCCAAAACAGGCTTCAGTTGGAGCTGCAGATGCTTAGCACCTCTCAGGATTTGGCCCATTAAGTTTAAACTATTTGACAGTGTTCTTTTTGCGTTATGAACAACAATTCAGAGAATGCCTACGAGCCTGTTTCTCAAATATGCGAAGGTCCCTTTATGCTGGTGTAATGGTCCCGATCTCATGCCTTCTCCACGATCACAGGAGCAAACCAAAGAAATGTCAAACCAGATGAGCGGCACACATCTGAAAGGGTGACCCCTTCATATGGGGAGTGCTGTCTAGCCAGAGGCACACGAGGCAGGGGTTCAAATAGTATTCCAGTTGAAATTGCTGTGTGCTCTCTCCCATCCCCAGTTGGGCCATAAAAGATGCCCAAACAGTGGGGGTGGGAAAAGGAATCTCAGAGTAGGAAGACAGCAGAAGCTTTGAAGAACAGGAGTAGGAGTTGAAAGCCTAAGCACCGATCACAGGAACAGAGCTGCAGGAAGCAAAACAATGAGCCATGAAGAGCAAAGGAAAAGGTAGAGATTGATGTTCATTAACAGGACTCTCAAGATTAGTTTCATACTAATCAGGTTCACTATTCTCATTCATTCACAAACCCAATAGCTAATCAATAGAGAGGATAATAAAGAGTAGAGAGGGGAGGGAGTAGAAAACATTTCTTGATGCAGTTGTTACAACACACAAACACACACTTAACACTCCCTTTACTACAGACTCCCATGTCTTTACTAAATGTTATTAATTGTATTATGATAGCACCTAGGAGCTCCAGCCATAGACAAGGTCACTAGTATGCTGTATAAGCACAGAACAAAAGCTTACAATCTAACTACAGTTTGGACCTACCTGGTCCGGCACCCTTGGGGCCTGACCAGTCCCGTATGAGGGATTTTTCTGGACCAGGGAAGGTCATTTCTGGCTCCCCCGGCCGCCACTCCCCTCCAGCCCTGGCCCGATTACTGCCCTCCCAGCTGGCTCCCCTACTCTCGCTGGCCCCACTGGCCTGCCTGCCCCCGCGGTTCTACCAGGCAACCCCACCGCCTCTGCTCACCGGGCTTCCACTGCCACACCAGGCAGCCCCGCCACCTGTACGTGCCAGGTTCCCACTGCAGAGCCTGGCTCCTGCTGCCACTCTGGGCAGCCCCTCGGCCTCTGCACTGGGCTCCTGCTGCCAGACCTGGGGCTCCCACAGCCCTGCCAGGAAGCCCTGCTACCATGCACAGGGCTCCCACAGTCGTACGCGGGACTCCTGAAGCCCTGCCAGCCTGCAGGTCTCCTGGGCACGAGACCTCCAGTGGGATTCTCTGGTCCTGGAACATCTATGGTCAGGCCAGAGAGTCCTGGTTAAGAGAGTTTCAACCTGTAGGAGCTTAGAAGTCAGTGTTTTTAAAAGCCATACATGCTTTTAATCAGTATGAGCTTCACCACCTCGGAAAGGAGGACACACACACAATTAACAGACACTGTTAGTGGAAATAAGCCACACATTGGCTAGTGTACCGACTTTTCACCTCTGCATACCTGGAATTAAATTCTAGTCTCAGTCACTAGGAAACAAATTTGATGTGATGCTTTTAATTTCTGCTCATCTATAATATGAAACATGCACAATGCTCAAACTGCACAATTAATGTTTACCAAAGATATCTCCTAGACTGGTGTTTCTCTACCTTTTTGACACCAGGGACAGGCGTGCTGCCTTTCTAATTTGTGTCAGGGCAATCTCAGGGACCAGCACCACACCTCGACCAGAAGAATACTAGGTGACAATGCACCAGAGCTATGCACAGCCTCAGACTATTGCTGAAACGTCCCTCATTTCCAAGAGTACCAGTTTAACTCACCTTTTGCAAGAGAAAAATATCTGAGCAGAGAGAACAGAAGTAGCACTGATTTCAAGTTAAATAATACATTCACAAGTGAAATTGTGAATGACCATTCACAACTTACGCAGTAATTAGTTGCTCAACATTATCTTCAGTTAGACTATATTGAGACTGTGGAGAGGCAATGTCTACGCTCACAGCACAGACAGTGGTATGTAGGGTGTATACTGACATGCTGAAAAACGGGCTGCATCCACACTACAGTTTATAGCTACACTGGGCAAGCCAGCAGTGCTAAAAATAGCAATGTAGACAGGCTAGGACCTGCTTGGATATGCAGTGAGTGGTGAAGAGTCCATAGCTAAAGGTGTGTCTTTACCTTTGTAAAGACCATCTATGTACTATTTATACCTGTGCTAAGGTGACATGTAGTGTATGTATATGACAGACTACCATAAGCAGTGTGTAGTACAGATACACAGTAAATTTCCGATAATCTGGCACCTTTACAACCCAGGGGGTGCCGGATTATCAAATATGCCGGACTATCGGAAGGGGGGGGCTATGAAGGGTCTGGGGTGGAGTGGGGGGGATGCGCCCCTCGGCGCTGCGGGACCAACCTGGCAGCACCCCAGCCGCTCTGCCCCAGGCGTCCCCAAGTCAGCCGCTGCTGAAACTGACCAGCAGCTGAATCGGGGAAGCCGGGGGCAGAGCAGCTCCAGTTGTCCGGCTGCCCGAAGCACTTCCGGGTTCCAGATGGTGCCGGACCATTGGATGCCG
The DNA here is from genome assembly GCA_032595735.1 of Pelochelys cantorii. Classification (NCBI taxonomy): domain Eukaryota; kingdom Metazoa; phylum Chordata; order Testudines; family Trionychidae; genus Pelochelys; species Pelochelys cantorii. The sequence goes on from CM064334.1 coordinate 33,658,469, forward strand.
GACCACTGGCGTTTTACTGTACCCATAGTTCACATCCTATTCCAAATAATTTTTAACATGATATAACCAGCAATATTAATAAAGATACAGAAGGGATTTGTGTGCACAAAACAGTCAGAATTTGGCAAAACTTGCTGTTTATAGGCTTCCCTAAATATGATTGCTCTTCATTTAACCTGAACTGATTGGGGATATTATATGATCGTATAAGGTTACGACAGTCTATATTCCATGTACATGGGTTGAGAGTCAGGCAACATTTAAATATTTCATCAGTTTTCAAAATGTGCTATTTCTCTCTATTTGACACTGAAATTTCTGTAGGGGGCGTGCATCCCCATCCGTATTTCACCATTATGATGACCAGAGCAATGGATTGTAAACATCATACATACAGCCTGCTGCCTGCTCATGAATGGATGCGCCTTTGGTTTCTAGTGAGATACAAGTACCTTTGGTTTCTCCACCATTAAAACAGAGGTTCAGTGGGATAAAGGAGAAAGAAGTGAGAGGAAAATTATATTTACTGTAAATCACTTTAGATATCTAAAAAACACTCAAGCCCTAGAATCTGTAGGACCCTAATCTCTGATGTGTCTGCTAAATTTACTTGTATTTTCACCAACCCTTGAAGTCATGACAGTCCAATAACTGGAACAGTCTTTGGGCCTCACTACTCAATTCAAAACGTGTGTGCAGAGACTGGAGGATCCACTCAGTAAGCAGATACCTCTGGCCTCATTCCTGCCTGCCCTTTTTATGCAAGGAAGCAAACCAGAGCATGGCCCGTGCCAAATGGAGGGTGCAGACCCATTACCCTCCCAAATCTGCTACCCTCTATTGATTTGGCAGAGGATCCTCAGAATTCAGTGACATTTTGTTAGTTGCAGGGGGTGGGGGTGGTTATTTTAAATTTGCTAGATTTATTCTCTCACAAATATAACATGTTCTCTCTAGCAAAGAATGTGTTGCACCTATCTTTACCAAGCACAACAACTGTTAGGTACACTAGATGTTCTTTACTCTCAATACTCAAAATAAATAAAATACTCTCCCACTATACATGTACTAGAGAGTGAGACTGTACTTTTTAATTTTGGGACCTGCTGACATCCACAGACCACTAACTGTGTTCTTATGATCTACTTCCTCAAACTCCTACACAAAACGATGAAGTAAAAGAAGAAGAAAACTGCTCTGACAGATTTGCTTTCTTCTGGGTCTGCAGCCTCCTTGCTCATTAAGCCCTGTTTTAAAAAGCAGCCTCCTATCCCTGCAAATATATTTCACAAGGGCCCATCACAATACAATTGGTGCTGGCAAATGAACCATTCAGAACACTGGTAACGGTGCTTTAATACCACAGAAGTAACATTAACATTCAGAGTATTTCCCAACTTTCTGATTCAGTGGGATCCCAGTTTAAAGTACGTACTGGCGGCAGCAAATCTTTATTTAATAGTTTTGCCCAAAAACTCTAATTGGTATTATGGCTTTTTTATGAAGGGTGTAGCACAAACCAGACAATCCCTGTTCTAGAGATTTTACAATCTAAAAAGGGTCATTTGTTAGGCATTGCTGCTGCTTGCTGCTACACAAGACAAAAATACAAAGACAGGATTTATCACAGACTACAAGAGAAAAAGCTGCAGGATAACAGATTATGTGCTTAATCACTCCAATTCAACATTCCACCATGGGTTCCCAAACTGGGGGGCGTACCCCTCTGGGGCGGCATGAAGAAATTCCAGGGGGGACACGAGGCAACCCAGCCCCCTCCCCCCAAGTTTTGCAGCTATTTTTGTTTTTTGGCCCCAGTTCCTTTTTTTTTCCTCAACCAGTCTTGCTGCTATTTTGAGGGGGGGTGCGTGAGGGTTTCTCAAAAATCAAAAAGGGGGCGTGAAACCGAAAAGTTTGGGAACCACTGCGTAGGCAGTCATCTTTGAAGAGGGTTAGCAAAGTGTCTTTGTACATACCTTTACAGTACAACATTCCGAGATGCTTAGCCACACTCTGTCCATGGCTTTTGAGATGATCCTATCTCAAAAATAAGGCACACAAAAATAAACTCCAGATTCTTTAAAACTACCCTTTTGCCAAGTTTTTGCCGAGGAACAAGATGGAATATCAAAGGCACGCTGTGATTCTCAGAGTGGCAAAAAGAGGGAGAGGAAAGGATACAAAATATGAACCTGTGTCATAATATATCATCTTATTTCAAACTAGGTTAGTCTGATTTATTTGTAAACTTGAACATTTTACCTGGCGTTGCTTGAATCCCCAACTCAATCAATGTTGGGTTTTTTTTTTTTTTTTAATAAAATGAAAATGTACATGCTTCATTTAAATCATTACTCTTCGGTGCGACTGGGGATGAGGGGTTTGGTATACAGGCTGCCCCAGGGAGACAGAACTACCCCAGCCCTCTCTCACTGCAGCTGCTTGGGGTCAGGAGACAGGTGCCTTTACATAGCCACTGCAGCTCCAGCGGGCACAGCCAGGGAGGGGTGCATATCTCCTGGCTAAGTTGGGTCCATGTTTGTCTGCTCTTTGAGCTCCCCCATCAGATTGAGAAATGGAGCAAACTGTGTATTTTCAGCTTGCTCCCTAACGAAGGGGAACAGCGAGCAATGTTCCTGTATGAATGGGTAGTGGGGAAGGGTGAGATTCAGGTCTCTTCCTAAAGATCCTGGGTGGTGGGAAGCTTGGAGTTGGAACAATCCCGGATGGGGGGAGGGAGCACACTCCCAACTAAGGATGTTAAATAATGATTAATTTACTAGTCAAGTGGATAGGCACTTCTGCATTCCTCCTTTGAAATGTACAAGAGCCCCACCGGGGGCTCTTGTGCATTTCAAAATTGGAACTCTGCGTGCAGCCCGGGGCCAGCGGGAACTCCCACTGACTCTGGGCTCCACGTGGGTGCTTCAAGTCAAAGGGAATTCCTGCTGGGCCCCGGCTGCACATGGCGTGCCAGCTTTGAAATGTACAACAGTCTCCAGTGGGGGCTCTTGAGCATTTCAAAGTGGAAGCACCGGCACGGAGCCCGGGATCAGCGGGGGGGCTCAAGAGTCCCCTGGTGATGCTGGGCTCCGTGAGGCATTTCCGCAGAACCCAGAGTCAGGCAGGGACCCCCGGCTCTGCACACTTTGAAATGGTGCGCTGGAGCCCGGGATCAGCTGGCGAGTCCCCAGCTGATCCCGGGTTCCACGCAGAGCTGCCACTTTGAAACACTGCGGCAGTATTTCAGAGGGGCAGCACCGCACAGCTGACCCTGGGCTCTGTGCAGCACTGTCCCCTTTGAAACGCCGCTGTAGTGTTTCAAAGGGGGCAGCACCACATGGAGCCTGGGGTCAGCTCCATGTGGCGCTGCCTCTTTGAAACGTCAAGACATCATTTCAAAGGGGCAGTGCACACAGAGCCCAGGATCAGCTGTGCAGCGCTGCCACTTTGAAGTACTCCCTCTTCCACCCCCTCTTTGCTGCCTCTATCTGACAGAGGCCACAAGGAGCGGGGGATGACTAATCCTTAACATCCTTACCCCCAACCAGCTCCTTTCACCTTCCCAGTGATTCTGTCTCTTTTCTATATGGCTTTTCCATATAGACAAGTACTAATCTCATTCTAGGTACATCCCATTTTCCTGGCACAACCAAACCTTTACCTTGCTTTAAGTTATGATAAGAGGAAGTTGTATACTGAATTTGGTGGTCCTAGCTCTTACAGTTTAGAACAGGGGTTCCCAAACTTTTTGACACGGGGACCAGTAAATCCATTCACGAACTTTTGGAGGACCAGTAATGTTCATTTGCATATTTGCATATTCATTAATCAAATGATGAATATTCAAATAAGTTGTTTCTGGCCCTCCCAAAACCCCCAGTGCCAGCTTTAGCAAAGCTTTTGATATGATCACCCACAATATTCTTGCCAGCAAGTTAAGGAATATGGATTGGATAAATGGACTGTAAGACAGACAGAAAGCTGGTTAGACCAGGGTTTCCCAAACTTTTTACTTTAGTTGGAACCCTTTTTTTTCAGTACTGCTTTTTGCAGCCCAAAAATATAAACACATAAAAAACAAACTAAGAAAATACCAGACATATAACACGTCTGGTATTTTCTCATTAGGTAAGTTGTATTATTACTAGATGTATCAGTTTGTAGTTTCGAACTGCCTGGCTGGTAAAAGTGCTCAGGCTGCATGAGTGTGTCTACCAGCCAGACAGTTTGCAACTACTCGAGGGGTGTGTGTGGGGGGGGGGGGGGGGGGGCACGACAATAGAATCCCCGGGCTGGACTAACTCATGCTTTGTGCTTTGCGGGGGAAAGGGGGGGGAACGGGGGCAGCACCCCAAGATCTACATATGGCTGGGTCAGTCCCACTCCCCGCAGGCCGATTCATTCCTCCTCCCTGTTCCCCCCACTGCGCCTCTGGCCAGCCCCACAACCCCCTCCTGGGCAGCCAGTTCTCCCCCGCTTCTCCTCCCAATCTCCTCTGGCCAGCCCTGCTGCCCACATCCAGCCCTCCTTCCAGCGTCCCCTTCTCCCCCCCCCCCCCATCTTCCCCAGCCAGCTCCCTGCCCCCAACCTCACACCCCCCCGGCAGCCCTGCTTCCACTGGCCCCCCAATCTCCCCAGCCTGCCCCAATTCCCCTGTCCAGTGCTGCTTCCGGTGGCCAGCTCTCCCCTCCTCCTCACCCCAGAATCCCCTGGCACCTGCACCTTCCCTTAACCCTGCACCCTCCTGGTGCCTCCCCTTCCCTTACTGCCCCTGCCCCCTTTGCCCTCTTTTTCCCTAATACCCAGCCCCTCACCACCCTCTGCCCCATTCCCCTCCTGCCCCTCTGTGCCCTCACACATGACTTGCTCCATCCAGGCCTTCCTCATGCCCACCCCTTCTTTCACGCCTTCTCCCAGCACCTCCTCTTCCAGCGCCCAATGCCCTTCCCTTCTCCTCTCCTCTCCCAGCATCACCCTGTGCCCCCTCCCACTGACACCTCCCCTCCTGCCCTTTCCCTCATTGTCTGCACTTGGCCCCCTGGCATTTGTCTCTCTCTCCTGCACCCTGTCCCTTGGTGCCTGCCCCTCCGCCCGCCCAAGCCCCTTCTCCTTCCACCCCTCCCCCCCGCCGCTTCTCCTCGCCTCCCCTCTGCTCTGCCGCCGCTGCCGCACAAGCCGGTTTCCTATCTTCTGCCTTCTCCGTTGCGGGGCTGGAGTCTGCGCTCAGGCCCCGGAGGCCGAACCCGGAGCCAGCCAGGCCCCGCAACATGCCTCCCATGAGTTTCAAAACCCCGGGCCGTGATGTCACGTCACGCCCGGGTGTCCTCCCCGCCCACGTGCAATGCCGCGCATGGGCAGCAGCAGCAGGCAGCGAAGAGGAGATGCACATGGCAGGGACGTCCGGGGCCGAGGGGGATGCTCTGGGGGCGGGGTGGGAGAACGCGCTGGGGGTGCCGGGGCCCACTCCAGGCAGAGCTGGGGAGAGACTCAGCTCCACATATTGGTGGAGCAGGGCCCCGGCTCTGTAGCTCGCCGGCACTTCCAGGTTCAGGGGCGCGGGGCCCGATTCGACCGAATCGGCCTAAGGGCCGGCAGCCACCAGGCACACTGAGGCCCGGTATTTTTTTCCCCGCGGCCCGGTACCGGGCCGCGGCCCATAGTTTGGGAAACACTGGTTTAGAAGTTTTTGAACAGACAGACACTCTCAGATATATAGTAGATTAAACTGTCACCACTGTAGAATGGCTCTAAACTAGAACTCATATTAAGTCAGCTAGCCAATACATCAACCAGCACTCAGCACTGAGCATTTCTAAATACTGACACAACAGAGCACTGACTGTCAATATTGTTAAAAAAAATATTAAAACATTCATCTTAATGGCGACAGAAAGCTCAAGCAAGAGCTAATTGGGGGCTAACAATTCCATAATCTGTAACTACAGCTCACAACACACTACAAATGAAATGAACATGTGAGTTTGGTACATTAAATTTATACTGAACAAATTATAGAATAGAAAATTATGAATTTATTGCACTATCACCATCCCATAATACCAACAAAAGGTAACAAATTGACTTGAATCATTTATACACAAAACACTGAGCTTGTTTTCTTTTTTTGGTTAGTTTTTATTGTATGGACTGCTTTACATCACAAAATCAAAATCCCACCAATATGTTCCTTTGAAGACTCACATAGACCATTTCTGCATCTCAGCAGTCATGTTGTCTAATGCATGCATGTCATTACTTAGTTCATTGTATTTTCCCCAAATGAAAAATGAAAGCACCAGCACTTTTCCTGTACTGTTCTATGTTCTCTTTCAGTTCTTGGATCTCCTGTGGGCAGACAAAAATGCCAAGAACTATGAATGTAGTTTATATTTGGGATTGGTCAATTAACTAAATGTCCTTAACTTGTAACTTACTCTTTAATTTTTTTTAAAAAAAAAAGCTTCTACTGAACAAATCATATCACCATGCTTTAACAAGTGAACTAATTAAGTCCACATGCACCCCCACAGTTAGGCATGTAAAGTTAACCATTTAAGTGATTAAAATTATTTCATTTAATCAGTTAACAGATTACAGAAATAGGAGCTGGCCAAGTGCAGCCAGGGCTGGGTGGGACCACACAGGTGCAGGATTGGAGTTGCTCTGGCTGGCCAACGTGCAGGGAATTAACAGCTAAGGCTGGTTAATGGTAAACCTAATGCAAGCAGCAGTATATTAGAATTTACGGATGAACTGAGGAACCCATTTAACAAAGTTTCCCTCACACCGAATGTTATAGGAGTCCTTTTGCCTCATATATTCTACGTGTGTAAATATCAACATTCCTCCCTTATGAGCCTTTCCATATAGACACCTTTTCAGAATTGCTCCCACCACTGTGACTGAACACACTACAAGTTACAAAGGTACAGCATACACATACTAGCTAGTCTATTCCAGGTGCCCTGCCTCCACATACAAGTCCAGCAAATGTTGCCAAGCCACTGTATTGCTGCCCCTCTCCCACAATCTAACACACAGCTCCCTGGAGCAGATGCATAGGGGCTATTCCAGATCCCAATATCCCTGACACCAGAGCCATCCCGTCCACAAGACAAATTGGGGTGGCTACCCCAGGACCCTCCTTTTTGGGGGCTCCACTTTGGCCACCCCAACCATCCTATGGGGATCATGGGGCCTGGTGTGGGGCAGCAGCAGGGATCACTCCCCCACACTCACCACACGGGCGGCAGGCGCCTAAGGAGCACTGGAGCCTGTTCCACATCGCTACATCACCCTCTCTTGGCCCGCTGTGCTGAGCTTCTCAGCAGCAGCAGCAGCAGGAAGCAGAGTGCTCTGGCCCCAGGGTGCTCCACTTCCTGCCACCACAGAGAAGCGGGATACAGCAGGTCAGGAGGCAGAGGTAGGGGCAGGGCAAGCTGCTGGGCCGCTCTGGCTCCTACTGCCCATGTAGTGAGTGGGAGGAGCAAACCCTGCCGCTGCCCCAGGTCCCATAATTCCCAGCCATGTTGCTCAGGGGGAGGGGGAAAAGGGTTAGGGCAGAGCAGGGGCAGAGTTTGGGGATGGGGTGGGCTATGCAGCAGAAGTTGTTCTGGGTTGTGTGCCCTGTCAGGACAGCCCTGCCTGACACCGATAGGTGGTGGGCCTGTGAAACTAAGAAGCTTGAGTTGATGCTTAGTGTCTATTAATTCAATACTTAGGAATTGCTTCTGTTGTGTTATTTTATGTTCACGTTCAGGTAAAATTCTCTTTTGTTCTGTATCTAAACTAACATGATACAATGAAACAATGAGGAGTCCTTAAAGACTAAGGGATTTATTTGAGCAGAAGCTTTTGTGCGTGATCTGACAAAGTGGTTTTTACCCATGAAAGCTTATGCCCACATAAATCTGTTCATCTCGAAGCTTCCACAGGACTCCTTGTTGTTTTTGCAGATACAGATTAACACAGCTTCTCCTTTGAGACAAGATCCGGGAAGGTTCCCTTCAGTCCTCTGCAACTTACTGTTCTAGGAGCCCTGGACATACATCTGTGGTGGGGAAAGGGAAAAGTAACAAGTGGAAGCTTGAGCAGCACCGATGAGCTTAGTGGATTTACTCGGACATATGAGGAAAAGACTGACAGGTACTCTTGCTCTGCAACCTTGAACTCAGGACCCTTTTCTTCACTGTTTTTTACATCTTAGGGGTATTGCTGCTGAGGCAACAAAGAGGAGCAGCTGATCCTGGGTGAAGAAAGTCCTTCTGGGGTAAGCGAGGGAAGTGTCTATGTGCATGAGCACATCTGCCTGCTTGCTAACCTCTAATTTTGTCCTTTGTGTTTTGCAAGGCAAACAAAAATGTGATGTGTCTATCAACAGTAACTGCAACACTGCATTTTTCATACTATTTGCATCCTCTCCCCCCCTGCCTGGAAATTGGAGTGTCAAGGAAGAGTTGAAGAAGTGGGGAACCAAGCAGCATATACATCTACCAAGAAGTATCCCAGCTGCTCTCAGGCCAGCATACAGTAGGTGTGACATGTGATGCAACTCTGAAATACAAATGAAGGGCAAGCAGCATTGTGGAGTTGCAATGTAACCACAGAGCTTTCATTCCATGTCCATGCAGACAATGAAAATGTGCAGGAAGCTCCAGCGTGGGATGCAATACGACTTAGTTTCCCTCACACCAGGTGTTATAGCAGTCTTTTTGCCTCATATATTCTACATGTCTCAAAATCAACACTCCTCCCTTTTGAGCCTGGTCTACTCCATTTGCTTATTGCAATGGCAGCATGATTGCTTTTATATCACAGCAAGCAAATTTTATGCAATGTTGGTATGGAGATAGTGTCAAAATGCTCTAGGATAGACAGTGCCTTGCAAGATGCATCTAGAGAAGAAAACAAGGGGTTTTACACCAGTGTTACCAATGTTGTAAACTGTAGCATAAACATTGGGGCAGGCACTCTTATCACCATGTTGTCTAATCCTCTTCCAAGAGTCAAAAAGGCCCATCTCCCACTCTACATTTGTCATGTTGTAGAGTAGAAAAGACAAAAAAATACCACATGTAATCTGGCTTATTTAATGATAGGCAGCATATAAAAGTAACCTTACGAATACATATGGCTAACACCTTCCATAGCAACTCTGTTTTTAGTAGGGTCTAAACATTTCCAAACAGTAATGATGGGGGCTGAAATTTTCCGTGCTTGGTCTGCCTCAGGTTGAATTTTTTTGGAAGTTTCATCAAATACAGTTTAGCAATGTTGGAGAAGTGAGCCAGGAAAGGAAAACAAAGCCAGTCTTGTTAGTGTTCCATATTTGATATAGCCATTTTAAGAACAGCTCCTAAAGAGTTGACAATAATAAAAAATTTGACTCCAATGGAGAAGATTGTTCTGAAGCCACAAAAGGGCTTTTCACTCGCCCTGTGATTTGGCTATGTTGTAAGCCACTGAAACACACCATGTGCATGTGCTCTATGGAATCAGTGCAACAATGAATCACGCTATTAAGGCTCAGACTCTTGCCCCAACACACAAACATACACTCGGTGAATCTCCAGCATCATTTCCAAGCTTACCACACAGAGCTTGGACTCCATAAGAGACAAACCCAAAATGCCTCTTATTGCCCCAATAAATCTTTGAAATAAGATTTAGAGCAGTAGCTTGGGAGCCAAGAATGCATGAATTCCAGTCTCTGCTCCTCCATACAAAAGGGTTGACAAGGTAAAATATAAAATGTGCTTTTGACAACGAATTTTAAAAAAAGCAACTAACCACTAAATCCATGCCCTTCAGTTAAGCTAGAAATACTGTTCTACCCTTCAAAGAATCCTTCCCAGGGACTGTACACTGATGTGGTGGGAAGGCTTGTATGCTCCCATGACACAGCTATGTGGGGATGGAGCAGAGGTGGGGCACATAAAACTGGTAGGACCATGCAGGCCAAATAGGTTGAAGGGAAGGAGCCAGACCAAAGGCAGCCACCAATCCTCCTGGTAGGGGCTTAGCAGTGAGAGAATGACTTGCTCCTGTAAAAAACAAAGCTGTTACAGAAAGCTACACCACTGCTCAGCTCAACAAACTCAGTTACTCCAAAATTAGTATTCTCATCTGATCCGCAAAACTGGTTTGTGGATATCTGTGGGGTTGTAGACCTCTGTGTCTTAAGATCATGCTTAATAAATACGAGAAGTGTGAAACTGGAAGTCAATGAACTTGGTGTGATGGAAATTTGGCCTCACTGGTGGATAAAATGATGAAGGAATGCACTATTCCACCCATCATTATTTTGGGGTCCTTAAAAAAGATTCTAGAGGGGAAGGTTGGCTATGTGACATTGACTGACCGAAAGATGGGGAAAGGAGCAAGCTTTCATCCTTAGAGCTGCCACCCCCACCATCTCCTGGAACCTCAGACCTTCTTCATTCTAATCTTGAAAGACATCCTGACCAGACCAGGCCAGAGAAAGGGAGCCAGATGGCACCACCACCTTCATCGGCTTTGGCTAAATCCCAAACATTACATAGGATGTGAAGCTGTCTTTTCCTTCCCCACCCCATTTCTTTCTTTCTTTCTTTTTTCCCCCTCCCTATCTTTCTCCTTTAGCCTTTTGTTTAATAAGAGTCTGGCTTAGCCATGCAAGACTGCCCATTCGGTAACACTCTCACGAGTCTGTGACCAGAGAGGAAACTACAAGCAATGACTTAAACAGCTGGTTGCTAATACAAGTGTGATAGGCTCAGAGTGACAAACTTCTGCTTTTCTATCAGTGAGGTTGCAAGTGAAAAAGTTAGAGACAGAAGCTGCATTTATTACTCTTTTCTCTTCTCTTGTGTGTTTGTCTTCTTTAGTTGCCTTAGAAAATGGCATTAGACATTCACAGTAGCAATAACAGTTCCAGCCCACCTCTACTAATCCCCCCCCCCCTCAAAAAAGGACAGTTATTGTCCTCTCTGATACACTCTAAAAGACTGTCAAACAAGGGGGTTGTTTTTTAAATACAGTACAACAATACCTAACAGGAATGGGTTTGACATAGGGATGTAAAATTCCATTTAATTGGTTAACCAGCTAAACGTAATGTTTAAGTGGTTAACCAATTAAGGGGGGAGGGGTACCCAGGCAAGGGCTACCCTGGACAGCCAGAGCAGCCCCTGTCTGCAGTGGGCCCTGCAGGGCTGGAGCAGCTCCCTTGCCCGTGGTGGGCAGGGAGCTGCTCCAGCCCTCAACTGTTAACCAGAACCAGTAATCATCACACATAAAGGGTGATATATATCAGTTAATCTTTCACATCCCAAGTTTGACATGGAACTGCACCAAGTTTAGCAGTAGCCAAACTGAGAATAAAATAACAAAGAGAGAGAACTGAACAGATAGATATGTCCCCAGATGATGACTAGGGATGTAAACACCTCTTTAAAAAGTTAACCAATTAAACGATGTAATTTTAATAGTTTAACCAGTTAACCAGGATTTGGATAGCCAGCAGTGGGTGGGCAGCTCCTCCAGCCAGCAGGGGTCCCACCTCACAGTGCTGCTCAAGTCGGACGGGGTGCGCTGCATCACAGGAGGCCTACAGCTGGCTGGAGTCCTGCCACACCATGAGTGTGGGGGGCTGCTCCAGCCACCCAGGCCACTGCAGGAGGGGACTTCCGGTTACAGGTTAAGCATACTGGTCTAATGCTTACTGGATAATCAGTTAACCCCTGATTAGATTAGGCAGTATTTGCATCAAGCAGTTTTTCCTACCCCACTGGATGCTACAGGTAAGTTACAGTTCTTAACAGAGAGCCTTCCCCTTTAAGTGTGGGACCAGTCTCCTCCATTCAAGTCTTTGTCTTACCAGTGTTCTTATTGCTTCCAGCATAGGTGGGAGAGGAGAAAGGCTAAAGCACAATGCCACGGTCCCCTATTTTAAATCCTCAGTCCATGTGCCTGAAAGACACCAGCCCAGACAAGTCCTGATGGGCTTTGCTGAGTCACAGCCCTCTGTACAGCATTGTAAATCCCTTTATTTACAACTCCCCTGCTGATTAACGGTCATTAGTACCCTCTTGGGTTGGATCACCTCTTTTGTTGCCACTAGCAAACTTAAAACATACTTCAGTAACAACCACATAGCAAAATCTCATAACTAGATGCACCTTAACATATTATACATATACATATTTTGACAGAACAATGGGTTTCAGTACACCATGACCTTCCATATATCTTACATTGCATGCTTTGCATGAACTAGATCATAATTATATGACAGGATAAATGTAAGGGTTCCAGAGTGCTGTTTTGATATACAGAGTGCCACAGCAAGTTACTCTTGGTGTAAAACTTTCCTTATTAGTTTTATACAGGGCCTTTCAAATATTATTCATTTTCATATTGGTAAAATGATGCAAAAGGTTACTATGACTTTCACTAAAGCAAAGACAAAAAATAATTAAATAGCAGATAGTCTCTGTGATCAAAAGCTTCAGAGGGGTAGCCAAGTTAATCTGTACAGGATAAACTTAAAAAAACAACAAATAGTCTGGTAGCACTTTAAAGACTAACAAAACATGTAGATGGTATCATGAGCTTTCGTGTGCACAGCCAACTTCTTCAGATGACCATGATGTTCCTCAGTCTCTGTGATGTTACTAAAGGGTACTAAATGTTAATTTCCACTATCAATTCTCCCGGCAGAAGGCAGATATATGAGAATCCATAGATAGTTATTTTCAGTTATTGCCACAAAACTAGAACTAAATCTTTTGTTTTCCAGACTACATGTTTGTTGCTTCAACAAAACTACTGCCAAACAGATATGACTCCTTAACAATTTTCTTGTCTAGTTAACCATGTCTATTTAACTTGATTCCTTATCTCACTGGACAATAGGAATTAAATACATTATATTATAGATTTCTTGTTTGCTTTGTCATAGTGGGAATGTTTTCAAATTCAGAGAAAAATTACAAAGGGAAAATGGAGTGGTTTTATTAGGACAAATAAGTATCAGGAACAGAGTTTTTTTTAATATTACATTTCTAAAGTTATTTTCATACTGGCTCAGACCAGTAAACCAGATGTTTACTGTAGCCTTCCTTTAACATTAGCTTGTACCAGATGTTTCAGAGGAATGTGCAAGAAGCTCTAGAGTAGACAATTATGGAAAAACCTTCCCAACAGGGTCAGTTTCTTCCCAACCCGAAAAGTGATTGTAAGCCCGAAAGTGCAAAGATCTTAATATTCCTGTTTTATACTAACACAACTGCAGAATTTCTCATCCATATAAATGTCTAATCCTTTTCTGAACCCTACTAAAGCTCTTGACCTCAATGTTATCTCAGATCTCCTGAGGTTAGTTTTGCATTATGTTAAAAAAATCAGTTTTACATTGGTTGCCTTTCAAGATACATCTATATAGCGTTGCAAACCGGGGCTCAGACTCTGATTGAAGCCAAAATCCCACTACATCAACACACACATCTGACTCGGTCCCACAGACCCACCAGGGGTCCAAGCCCAAGTCCTGCTGTGACACAGGTTCAAGCCCAGGCATTTGCAATATGGTGGAGCTCAATCCTCAGCCACCAGACTCATGTCCAAACAATCTACTAAATGCAAACCAACAATCCTTTAAGCCTCTCTTTCCGAGCCCATCCACCCAAAAGCATCCCACTCAGTTCCCAGCGATGTGAATCAACTTCCTGTTACAAACACAGCTGTTCAGCATTTCTCCCTTCTCTTTCACACAGACTGCTCAACTGGAAACACAGTTAATCCTCATGTGTGTTAGCTATGGCCAGTACTAATAAGAAATCCTACAATCAAAAGTGCTACTGGCTGGCCACTAGAACACAGCAAGACATTTGACTTTAGCAAGAGCATAAGAAATAGATTTGTAGACATGATCACAACAAGCAGCTGGTGACGTCAGGGATCGACCATACTGGAGATCAATGCAAAGAGTGAACCAAGCAGCTCAAGACTGGCTACAACAAAATCCAAGATGTTAACAGTGCATCTGAAAGCCAGAGGCATAGCAAGGGTGTTATGTGCCTAGGGGCAAAGGCCAAATTTTTGCCCCACCCCCACCACTGTGCGGCAGGGCCCCAAACCTGGCTCACAGCTGAGCCCGACCCAGGGCGGGGGAAGCTTGTACCGCGTTTTCCCCCACCCCTCCAATTTGGGGCCAGGCCCCCACACACACTAACCCACCGGCAGAGATGAAGGAGGGTTGGGCTGGGGGCGGAGGGGCAGGGAGGAGGTTCCAGCCATCGGCGGTGGGTGGAAGAGGAGCAGGTGAGCCGAGAGATGACAGGGGGAATGGAGAGGGACTAAATTGGCACCCTCCCACCTCCCTTTCGCTACACCACTGATGAGAGCTCCCCAGCGGCCTGTCTCTTTTTACAAGAAATTCAACGGGTGATAGGAACTTGGCAAGCACTGAGCCCACGGGGCACAGAACAATCAGCAGAGGAGGGATGGCACCCTGAGAACCCCACAGTTACAATCTCCACAATCTCCACTGGAGAAAAGCCAGCAACTGCTGGATGAAGTTAGGGAAGTGACACTGGTGCTAATGCCAGTCCATGAAAAGATTATTCTGCCAGAGCAGCTAATATACACCCTGGATCCATATTTGGAGGAGTACGTGTGACAAAAGAGAACCTCTGATTTACCTTCTCTGTACCACAGTTCAGAGCAACTGCACCTCTATTTCCTCTCAATGAGCTAGCTAGGACACTCACTCTTGGCTTCCAGCTCTCCAGACGTCACCTCTCTCAGGCAGAGACCCGCATATCTCCCCCTTCAAGCCAGAGTATTTCCAGGCTGCACTGCTCCCTGCCTTCATTGTGTATTTCCCAGTACTGACTGGTTGCCCAAGGATGCCTGCTTGCTTTTTTTCTGAAACAGTAAGTGTAACTGCTTACAGTTATAGCATACCACACAATAAAAAAAAAAAAAAAAAAAAAATATCTACATGCATGCTAATAAAGGTACCAGAATTAACCCCAATCCTAACATGAAGTCTGGCACGATTAGTTCCTCCCCAACTGAAGGACTATGAGGAACTATGGACCAGGGATCCTGTTCATTTGCTAGATCAGGAAGAAGGCCTTGAGTAAGCTTAAAACCAGGCTAATTCACCTAAAACCTTTTTTTTTTTTCTGTTTGTCCTTGGCGAATCCAGTCTGAATTGGTATACATATAGCTGTCCAAGAGGGTGGCTTCAAAGAGTTGATAACAGAAGAATACATTAGCAATCCCTTCCCTACTAAAGAAGGTGCATACAATGCCATAGTAACACATACAATTACATTTTTAATACAGTGAACCCCAAAAAATATTAACCATGATTCAACAAGGTTTTAAATTACCTGAATAACATTTAACTTAATTCCATGAGGTTTGGTCAGGATATTTCAGTCTGTCACACATGCCTATTATATCCAGTCTCGGCTGTCTGGCTGTACACTAAAGCATCTCAGTCTTTGAGACTGATCAGATGAGATGCTTTGTAGCTGTCCTTTAATTGATTTGTACATAATAATGGAGTTACAAGCCTTCAGTATCTAAGAGTGTATCTTTCAAGGAGCAATAAACTCAAACATAATTCTACATTGCAGTTAAGAAAAATGTAACACACAGCCTCACACAAGTGGGGGGCCCTTGTAAGTAATTTAACAAGTGTAAGCCAACTAGGTAGCCATTAATATACAATAGCTAAAAATACATCCATACATGCACAGGCTCACCTTGCTACTGAACCTACACAGGGCGGACCTTCTATCTATGTAAACTCTGAAGTCAGAGGACACTCAGTTGCAGGACCAGAGCCAGAAGAACGTTGTACAAGGTAGTCACTTTTTATTGAACTTCAGTGAACTAAAAAAAAAAAAAAAAAAAAAAAAGCATTGGCTCAAGTCAACAGTCTGGCACTTGTTGTTCATCAAGAACTCTGCAATGTTTTGAGGGTAGCACACTCTTACGTGATTAAAGAAATGAAGAAAATCAAAATACAGTATTTTAGCCATTCAGTTCTTTCTCTAAAAAAACATTAGAGGAGAGAGGGGCAAAGAGAGTCCAATTTCTTTCAGTACATTATGAGTGAATTTACATCCCCTGTGTCTTATACAGTGCATTACACCTAAATTATGAGGCTAGGATCCAGAATGATTCATCTACTTGCCTACTTCTGGTCCTTGTGCTCCTTGACTAATTTTACATTGTCCCTGCTTTTCAAGTGCCACACATAGTGATAAGTGCTTAATAATAATTAAAAAAGAACTTCAGAAGTTATCAGGACAGAGGTGCGTAGCTAAGGCCATTAGGACTGAGGAATCAAGGGAGGCGGTGTTTAGCTGGTTAGTTTTTTTTCAATATATCCAGAAAGCTCAGTACAGGATGGGAAGAATCGCCTTTAGGAAGAGAGGTTACTTAGGCCTTGTCTGCAATACACCTTCTCTTCCCCACCCCATGTCCCTGGTCAATCTAAGATATGCAACTTCAGTTACGCAAATAATGTAGCTGAAGTTGACATACTTACCATGGTGTCTTCCATGAGGTAAGATTGGTGGGCCTGCTCTCCTGTGAACTCCAGCTACTCTTCTTGTCCTGGTAGAATACCAGAGTCAACAGAAGAGCAGATATAATAAACTGACTTCCGGTGGATTGATCACTGAAGTGTCGATCCACCATATAGTGAAGACAAGCCCTTAGAGTCTGAATTCCTTGTTCCTACTCCAGCAGACTTTGAAAGCAATTAATTGACCTACTGCACACCATCCTAATATTTGCCCTATATCCAACCATGAAAGATTAAGCATATTTGATGTTTGTGCTAAAATGACCAGTAGTGGCATAGTTAATGCTGACATTTATTGTTCAGAATCAACTCACTGGGACAAACAGGTCACTTCATACCATTCTCAGAGCTATTATTTCAAGGCTGTCTGATGCCTTAGGCCAGTGGTCTCCAACCTTTTTACACCCAAGATCACTTTTTAAATGACAAACCAAGCCAAGATCGACTGCCCCGCCCCTTCCTTGAAACCCCGCCCTCTCTATTCTCCTCCTCTCCATCACTTGCTATCCCCAATCCTTATACTGCTGCTTTTTTAAAAAAAAATTCTTCTGTACGAAGAGGTTTTTCCAACATTTTGCCTGTCTAGACTGGACCAAATGTCAGAAAAAAACCCCTTCTTTTGGAAGCCCCCTTATTCCTTGTGGAAAGAGGAATATAGGGGTGACCGAAAGAGCTTCTTCTACTAAAAAAAGCAGAAGAACAAATGCAACCGTGGATGCAGAAGAGTTTTTCTGGGATATCTCCAGAATCCTGAAAAACTCCTGCAGTCTAGCCGGACCCTCGCTGGGTTGAGACAGGATGTGTAGTCTCTGGGGTGGGAATGAGGGATTTGGGTGTGGGAAGGGGTGAGAGGTGTAAGCTCTGGGAGGAAATCTGGATGCAGGAGGAGGTGGAGAAAGGGACACTGGCTCAGGGAGGGGGCTCTAGGCTGGGCAGTGTTGGGGTACTAAGCAAGCCACAGGCTTGTGGATGTGAGGGTGCAGGAATTTGGGTTGGGGTATGTGAGGGGCTCAGGGCAGGGGGTTCCAGTGTATGATAGGCTCAGATCTAGGGTCTGGGGAAGAGGGAATGCAGGAGTGGTTGTGGCCAGATGGGGGCTTGGCCCCAATTGGGGGTTTGTTGGCCAGGCTTCATTTTTAAATAAAATACTATGTTAAACACAAAAAGTTTCTGCATTGTCTTTATTTATGAGAATGGCAGGGAACCTGCCTTGAGTCAGGGGTCACTGACCCATAGAAAAGTCATTTGGGAGCAGGGGACACAGTACTGGGGAGAGGTGCTAGTGGGTTCTGGGGCAGGGAACAGGGTGCCAGTGGGGCAGGGGAGAGGGGGCAGGGTGCCAGAAGGACAGCAGGGGACAGGATGCTGGGGGGGACAGGTTTCTGCACAGGGGAGCAGGGGGACAGGTTTCTGTAGTGGGGAAGGCAGGGGGACAGGTTTCTGCAGAGGGGTGGGGGGGGCAAGGGAGAGGGAACAGGGGGGCAGGAGGGTGGGGGACAGGTTTGGGGCAGGGGAGAGGGAACAAGGTTCGGGGGCAGGGAGTCCCCTACACCAGCCACGGAGGGAAGCCTCCGTCCTGCGCTCCCTCCGGGCTGACCGCAGGGCAGCCAGGCGGAAGCGAAGAGAAGCTGCTTCTCTTCAGCCCGGCTGCCCTGCAGTCAGCCTGGGAAGCTTGCTCCAGCACAGCTGGAGCTAGGTGCAGCCTCCCTGGGCTGAGCGCAGGGCAGCCGGGCTGGAGCAAAGAGAAGCAGCTGCCCGGTCAGCTGGCCATGGCGCTCAGCCAGGGTGCCCCATGCTCCACTTGGGCAGGAGCAAAGGAGAAGCCGCCGATCAGCTGGAGCGCGGGGCAGCCTCTTTCAGCTGAAAGCCACAGCCAGCTGGCCGGGGTGTTTCAGCCCTCCTGACCTCCCAGCTCCCACTATTCTGTGCAGCTACTCACCTGTGTTGTTGCTCGGTGAGTAGCTGTTCCTCAAATGAGGAAATCTAATGTAAATGTGCTGCACAGGTGCGCAGTTCAGAGAGGGCTCAAGAGCGACTCTTAGAGCCCCTGAGATCGACCGGTAGATCGCGATCTACCGGTTGGTGACCACAGCCTTAGGCAGATATCCCGCACATTGGCTCATCAACTGACTATTCCAAAAGGTTTTCTTCACAACCATAAAAGGTTAGAATTTAAAACAAAACAACAACAACAAAAAAAAACCCTAAGCAAAAGCCTAAATTCTGGTGAGTAACTGGGCAATTTTAATTATGTACAATTAGAAGGCAATTTATTTGACCATAAGTTGACTGTGGATATTGATCCTAGTTTACAGCTACAGAAAAAAATTGAACAGTTGAGATTTTTTAGTAACACCAGCAATGATATCAAAAGGGATATGGAAACAAGAATTTTCTATTGGCTTTCACAAATATTTAATGACTTCTCCTTGAAATCTAAAGTTATGATCAACAGAAAACTTCCTGGAGGGCAGAGAGAACAGGCTACTTATATGGTGAGGACTCCTCCTCTTTGTTTCATTGCAAAGAAAAGCCTGGAGGCTTGTAAAAGCAGCTGGAACCAAGAAGCAGCAACTTGTGCCATTGCCTCTGCTACAGATCACTGCCGTACAACAAAAGATGCTGTGATTAATGCTTTGCCACAGAGAATCACAGACTCCTGACTGTAAAGATAATTGGGAAATGAATGGCTTTCCTTTTACTTTGCCATATATGCAACTGCCACGGCATTCACAGGAACATGGAAGGACAGAGAATGAGTGTAAGAGGGGAAAAGAATTCCATGAGACAACTGAAATGAGGTCTGTATTATGACAAAGCGTGAGGCCTCCTTCACTACAGTGACTAGCTGCCCCAAACCTGGGATGCTTTTTCACTTCCTCTTGCTCCAAGCATATTCTGAACATGTAAACAACTCCAGAGTATGCACAAATCAAGTCCAGGATAGTCAATGAAAGCTGCATCACAAAGGGAACTATTATCCAATAATCAATTTCAACTGCAAATCAACTGCTATTAACAAGAGAAGCAAACAGTATTAGAAATGCTGAAGGGAAACAGCTATAAAAATAATCAGAACTAATTTTTCATTTGGCTTTACCGGTATCATTAGGGAAACTACCACTGTTCAACCATGAACTACTTCAAGACAGGCCCAGAAGAGAACACCACAGAATTCCACTTATCACCTATGGTCCACAACTTAAACCCCTCCATCACATTATCAACAATCTACAACCTATCCTAGAAAATGACCCCTCACTCTCAGAGGCCTTGGGGGAAAGGCCAATTCTCACTTACAGACTAGCTTCAAACAAATTCTTTCTGGTAACCACGCAACACATCTCCATCATAAGCATCTAGGAATCCACCCCTGCAATCAGCTCTGGTACTCTGCACACACATCTATACCAGCAATTTCATCACTGGATCCGATGACATCAGCCACCAAATCAAAGGCTCATTTAACTGCACATCCACTAATAAGATCTATGCCATCAAATGCCAGCAATGCCCCACTGCAATGTATATTGGCCAAACTGGACAGTCTCTGTGGGAAAGAATTAATGGACACAAATCAGATATCCAAAAAGGCAACACACAAATACCTGTTGGAGAACACTCTAATCTTCCTGGGCACTCATCAGTAGATCTCCAAGTCCCTGTTTTGTTTCAGACCAATTCCACAAGCCGAATACACAGAGAAGGATTAGAACTTAACTTCATTCACAAGTTTAATTCTCATGCAAATGGTATGAATCATATGGGATGGCTTGCACATTATCAACCAACCAAACAATGAAGGTGCTAATGATTCTTGATGTCTGTGTAGAATCTGGTGTTGGTCACCTTCCTTTCCAAAGTGCAAACTAATGGTTCTTATCAGCTTCTTGTAACTATTTAGTCTTTAAGGTGCTACTAGACTATTTGTTGTTTTTTAAGTTTTTACTATTGCAACGATGTTAGTTTTTACAGTAGGGGGAAGTAATTATTAGAAATTAGGTCAGACTCAGTGAAATCTCAGACTTCTTGGCTCATGGAGCACCACCATGGTAGCAACACACTTGGGCCTGCTGATGGGAGGAGGAAGGAGAGCAGTTGCCCCAGCAATTCCAGAGGGCCTGGGGCTCTTGGCTACTACTACCACTACTGCAGGAGTGGTGGCAGCTTTAAATTGCTGCTGGAATGCCACATGGTGCACCCTGGGCAGCTCTGAGGGCTGACAGGGGATTAGAGATGTAAAATCCCATTTAATCAGATAACCAGTTAAACGTTATGTTTAACTAGTTAAATGCTTAAACAGGGGTAGGCAGGCGACCTGGAGCTCCCCCTACCCGCAGTAGCCCTGCTGGTTAACCATAACTGGTAAGCATTATCCAGCAAAGGTGATGTTAACCAGTTAACCATTAACCAGTCAACCATTCACATCCCTACTGGGGGAGCAGGACTGCCTCAGTCCCTCCCCTTTGGCCTGAGGCCCCACCCCTTCCAGGAGCATGGAGCCACCCCTCCACCTTGCCTGAGGGCCTGACAAGTCTGTTGGCCCCCCTGAGCATACCCAGTCATGCCAACGCCTGGAAGTCAATGTAAACTGTTTTCAGTTCCACTGACATTTTTAAGAAGTGAAGCTTAAGCAGTTGTTACATACTCAGAGGTGTGAATGGTGCATAGAATCCCCAAAGAGCTTTTATATATGTATATATATATATATATATATATAAACAAACACACTCTTCCCCCACTGCCTACCCAATACAACAGGGGCCAAGTAAGTTATCCCACTGAGAGCTGCCCACAGAAAGGGTATTCTACCTGTGGACCCACTCATTTTTTCATGCACAGGGAGAATAAAGGGCTGGCAGGGAGAGACATAAATAATCCCTCTTTAGACTCACCAGGAATCCCATGAGGATTTCCAAAAGCAAAAGATAAATACCGCCTTGAGCTGCATTTACTTTTGCTCAGAGACCTCTGCATGATGAAGTCCTTCTTTAGGCACACTGTCAGGCATGAGTAGCCATAGCATAGGGCTTCCTGATGGCATTTCCACCTCTACAGGAAACCCCCACAGATCTTCACAGCTAGGGTGCAATGCAAGGACACTTGAGCCTTCTCAAAAGTGGGGGGCCCAGGGGCCAAATTCCATCACCCCTAAGGCACCACCCCCAACCAAGTTGGCATCTGGATCAGGGCCAGGGAGCCCTGTCCCCTGACCTGGGGTGGTGGTGACCACAAAAGTAGCCGCTGCCTGTCTCCCCGGTCCTGGATCCCCTCACTCAGGGCAGATGGAGGGACCCAGGCTTCTCACTGCTGGCTGGAGGGCATGACCTGAGTCACAGCCCAGCCATGATAAAAACCAACATAGGCAGCTTTAGGGAGCTGAGGCAAACCCTCCATCTCCTCATGGTGCAGGGGGGGTCTGCCAAGAACAGCCCCCAAACAGGTGAAGGGTCTGCAGCTGCTCAATCATGATTCACCAGGGCCAGAGCTGTAGCTTGGAAACCCCTCTCCACCCCCCCTGGCTGGAGCTAGGTCAGGGGAGCCATATGGACAGCTAGCACTGATTCATAGACCCTCCCCCTGCCCTGGAACAGACAGGGACACAGGCCAGGGGCTGCTCTTTGTTCTCCTATATAGCAAAGTGGAGGGTCTGGGTAGCTCCCATGGGTGCCTGGGCTCCCCAGCTGGGCTCCCCACTGGCCTGGCCAGAAGGGGAGGAGAGAGGAGGGGAAGGGAACAGGATCAACCCTGACAAAAAAGTGGAAGGGAAGCATGGAAGCAATGCAGCCCCATTCTTCTGCCCATACCTACACAGATCAAGTGCAGTAGGGGAAAATCAACCTCACCCATCTCACCCCAGCAGCTTGTTTGGGTTTGCCTATGTACTCTGATATACCAGCCTCCCACTGCAGGCCCAATTCCCTTTTTCCATCAGGGGAAATTACTCTGCCCCACTGATCACCCTGCCCCCCTCTCAAGCTGATTTCCATAGGTGAATCTCTCACGGTCTGTTCTTCCACCAAGGAAGTCTGGCTTCTTGGGGTGGCAGGCTGGCCATCTCTTCCACCAAACAAGTCTATTTCCCTATCTACCAACAGGGACTTTGGGAGAGGTTTCATTCCTTTCCTTGAAAGCTCTACTTACTGAGCACCCAGCAAGTGCTGTTTACCTGACAGAGTTGTGATGAAGCAGACTTCCATGATCACTAAGCCTGAGTTCAAGAACAAAGAAGACCAGTTCCCCAATGGTAAAATTTGATTGTACAAAAGCGAGAGAGACATTTGCTGTCCTCAGTTAAAAAAAAAAAAAAAAGCAGCACAAAATTAAAAAGGAGCCACCAACATTAATTTTATATTTTATTTAAGGAGCCATATTCTGGCTTTCACACCACCAGCCTGATTTTGACTATAGATTTACTATGATCCTGAATGCTTTCTTTCCCTGTCTGTTAACATCGCCCGTAACTGTACTTCAGTGCTATAGCTAGAATTTATTCTGCACTGCAGCTAAATCTAAAATTGTGTTATAAGGTAAATTAAAGTTCATGGTTACAGTAGGCCACATGTACCTTTGTCTCAGACAGACTATTTAGGTAACTATTTACAAGGCTGGGGTGATGCACCTCTGTACAAACAGCTAAATGGGAGAAGATAAATACAAACACCACAAGGCCGTAACTACATCACAGTGCCAAATAACTGAGAACTATCTCCTTTTATCATGAAACTAGCAGAGACTAGTCGGGAACCGCACACAAGTGAGGGAAAAAATCCTCATTGAGGAGGCCCCTGACTGAGAGGAAGACATTCTCCACCATTCCCCTCACACACCAGAGCCTGGGCGCTACTAGATTTTGTGTGCACCAGCCCATGAAAGGATGACGGAGGGGCTAGAGCACTAGCATGGGCTCCCCAATGCTGAGGGGGCAGCTCCAAGCCTCAGGGGCCGGATCCAGGTAAGCTGGGGGCTGCATCCAGCCCCTGGGCCTTAAGTTCCCCACCCCAATCTAGATCATATGAAAACAAAAGACTCAGACTTTAAGGCCTGGAGGGACCACCGTGATCCTCTAGTCTGACCTTCTGCATGTTGAAGGGAAAAGACCCTCCCCTGTAGCAAAAATGTATATTTTAATATTGGTTATAAGATTATGAATAATAAATAGTAATAAAATAATAATAATAATAATTCAGTGTTAATTGGAATGTTTGCTTGCAAGCCCAGCAGAATACACCTGGATATTGCATACAATTGGAAGTTTAAGGCCATTGTAACACCTTCTCTGATTACTGTAAGGGGCAGTACTGTCAAGGCCCCATGAAGGTACAGCTGCTACTAAAGAATTTGCGTGGCTGCCAGAAGGAGTGGGTAGCCTCAGGAAAGGGCTCCCAATCTGTGTAATGGACATTGTTTTGGGCAAGAGTGAATTGGGAGTTGAAGTGCTGGGTGCTACAGACAGAGGTTCTGACAAACAAACCAACCTCCATTACAGCTAAAATACAAGAATTGGAAAGGCTTATCAGTGCATCCTTGTCAAAATTAAAAATGGCAACAATTATTTTCTAAAATACTGCCAGTATTTGCCAGTCTGGCAATGCCAATGGGAAAAGGATTTTATTATTGTTAGCAGGAAGTTTATCGGATCATTATAGGAAAATGTGTCTGTACACAGACCCAAGAAAATAAGTCAGCATTTGGCCATTCAAATAATCTGGAAAGATATACAAGGAAGTTTGGCTTTGAAAGTAAAAGAAGTTGTGTTAAAAAAAAAAGTTACAGCAGGGGAGAGACAGACAATTAATGGCATGGTGAAAATGGATAAAGTTTACTGTAAATTAAAATCAAATGGTTCTGTAAGCATATGTAATAACTGAATAACACCAGTCTAAGTATTGGTATCTATCCACTGGTGCCTGTAGGAATCCAGTTAACAAAACATTTAAATATGTACTTTGCTAAATATCTAGCATATCCAAGCTATACTTCTGTGATAAAAAAAGTTATGACTGTGTTGTTAAATTAGAATCTATTGTGTGGCAAAATGGGTATTTCTTTAAACTCCCTGTGCAGATAATGTGTTTAAAGGATGATCACCCACCTGGTCTGCAATTCTAAATATCATTTGCCATCCCATCATTACAATTAACAATGCCAATACAGTAGACTTCTGATAATCTGGCACCTTTGGGACCTAGGTGGTGCCGAATTATCAGATATGCCGGTGTATCGGGAGGTCCTGGTACAGTTGTACGGGACACAATCTCCCTCCCTCTCCCCTCCCCTTTCCTCTTCGCTTCTCCTCCATGCTGTAACCCGATCTCCTCCCTTCTCCTTTCCCCTTCGCTGAAGCAAAATGCTCTTCTCCATACTGTAACACGATCCCACTCCCCTCCCCCCTCCTTCCCCCCCCCCCCCGCCCCAACCTTATGCGTGGTCCAGGTACAGCCAGCACGTGTAAAAAGCCTGCCGCTCAGCAATCAGCTGGACAGGAGCGCTTGACATTTTGATGCCGGAGTAACGGGAGTGCCGAACAACTGGATGCCGGACTATCGGAGTTTTACTGTATAATAATGTTCATTCTCAGGGCTTGATAAACTGCGGCGAGAGCTACTCGCCAGCCCCACACCACGCATGTGCCCAGCGCCAGTGAATAGGGCGCACAGAGCGACCAGCTGAAATCTACTTGCCATGGGCGAGGAGAATCAGCGGTTTGTCGAGCCCTGTTCATTCTAATGTGTTGTATGTGCTGTTGGATAAAAATAATGCAACTCAAACTGAAGCCACAGGCTCAGATAGTGACTCAGTGCACAGCCCTAAAACAATTGCAAAGAATTTAAAGTGTGACCCACTCAAGAACTGTTCTTGAGGGGTCAAAAGGGGGAATAATGTAGCAAACATGTATATTTTAATATTGGTTATAAGATTATAAGTAAGATGCATAATGATCTGATGTAATGACTTGCTTATAAGTTCTCTTTCTCTGTTTCTCATGATTAGATAATGTTACTGCAAGGCCTTGCTCTCTGATAGTACTGCAAATTAAGTTGTACCCCTAGTAACTACTGATCTTGTCTGAAACTCTATACCATTGTTTGGTGTGAATGGAGGGGGTGTGTGAGTGAAAGCCATCACAGATGCCCAGGTGATCAAGAAGAAGTGGAAATTTTGAAACATCCATTGTGTCTTGAGGCTGAATTGAATTAGCAGCATTGATGAACCCTGGAGACAGGCAGAGAACTCACCAAGAGTGAAAAACAATTATGGGAACCCTGACAATCACCATCAAAGGAACACAAATTAACACCTCCTAAAGGTAGATGACAGCAGCATGACACTGCAAAACCAGACTCCAAAAGGAACTGACATGGATAAGAAGGGAAGCTCTTGCCATGGGACTCTGGGTTCAGTCCTGGCCAGTCTGACTTGAGCCACCATGCACTGATAACTATGCATTATCTGCGGGGGGGGGGGTCATATGCTAACTGCTTCTCTACTCTATTCTCAATAAACACAGTGTATTGCCTTCTCCCCTGAAAAAGATTCCGTGTGCTTCTTATAAGCATAACCTTGACCTATGAAGGAAGGCCTAAAGAACTGGGTTTGTTTAGTTTGGAAAAGAGAAGATTGAGGGGGGACATGATAGCGGTTTTCAGGTATCTAAAAGGGTATCATGAGGAGGAGGGAGAAAACCTGTTCATCTTGGCCTCTGAGGATAGAACAAGAAGCAATGGGCTTAAACTGCAGCAAAGGAGGTTTAGGTTGGACATTAGGAAAAAGTTCCTAACTGTCAGGGTAGTCAAACACTGGAATAAATTGCCCAGGGAGGTTGTGGAATCTCCATCTCTGGAGATATTTAAGAGTAGGTTAGATAAATGTCTATCAGGGATGGTCTAGACAGTATTTGGTCCTGCCATGAGGGCAGGGGACTGGACTTGATGACCTCTCAAGGTCCCTTCCAGTCCTAGTATTCTATGATTCTATAACCCTCCCCCGCACCCACCCACTTCCATCACAGATGTCAAATCATGGTTTAAAAACTCCAATTTACAGAGAATCCACCATTTATTCTAGGTCAAACTAGCAAGTGACCTATACCCCATACTGTGTAGAGGATGATGAAACATCCCCACCCAGGATATATGCCAATCTGACCTGGGGGGAAATTACTTCCTAGTGGCAAGTAGTTATACCCTGAGCATATCAACAAGACCCATGAGCCAGACACCTGGGAAAGAATTCACTGTCATAACTCAGGGCATGTTAGCAATTGTCAGTATTGGCACTGCTACAGTCAATGGATCGAGTGTTGAACACTCTCTCATCACATCAACTATATACTCTGCCTCCCCGAGAAGCATAAGGGAAACCAACGGGAGATGTTCTTCCATCAACAGTGTGGTACAGCTACTGTAGTAAGTAGATCTAACAATGTTGACTTCAGTTACATTATTCAGGTAAGTGAAGCTGTGTAAGTTAGATAGATTTATCATGGTAGAGTAGACCAGCCCTCAGAGCTCTTCCTATCTAGTGTCCCATCTTTGCCAGAGTTAAGATATTTGCGACTAGCAGTCACAGGTGGCCCATGTGCCCTGGCAGGCAATCTCATCATACCAACTCCTCCATAAACTTATCAAGCTACATCTTGAATCCAGTTAGGTTCTCCCCTGTCCCCATGTAAGACTGTTCCAGACTGCTACTCCTCCCATGGTTAGAAATCTTCATCTAATTTCAGCCCTAAAATAAAATGAAAATAATGGTAATACTCAGCTGTTTGAGAGTGCTATAATGTCTTCAAAGCACAGAAAACATTGTGCCCAACATTTATGTCCCTATAAATAGCACCTGCACAAATGCAGAGAGGAAACAAAATCTGCAGTTTAGTGAGAGACATCAAAATAAACATGTCACTGTCACTCAAGGAGCAAACTATGTGAGGATCCGAGGATAATTTGAATGCTTCAGTTTGGGACATGTCATAGAGGAAGGATTTCTTGTTTTATACATTAATTATTAATGCATCTTTTCATCCATCCTACCTCCTGTGATGAGTCATTCGCTCTCACTGCCAAAGTTAAAGTTGCATAAAAGGGGTATGTATAGTTCAACTAGCACACTGCAATGTAATCTGTAATATTTAACCCAGGGTATGACAAAGGCTGCTTAAATGTTCTTCTTAATAAAATTCTGTTTTACCAGTGAACTCTAAGAGAAATTAGAATTAGCTATATATCAAAGGAATTCTTGGGATCTATACATTTTTAATAGCAGCAAGAGGAGATAAAACTTCCATCTCTAGCAGTCACTCATAATAAACCAGCCATAAGGTAGATAGTTGTATTTTTTATGATGATACTATGGGCCACAAAGATAAATATTTTTGTTCATGTTAGCAGATCTTCTTAATTATAGCCTCAAATTGACATGCAATGAAAAGGCCTGATTCCTGTTATCCTCTCACAGACAATTCCTATTAACTTCCAGGAGTGCATGCCTGAAGTAAAATCCCTTGTTTACAAACTTTACAGATCCTGAAAAATGGACAGTCTGAAACTGCAGCCCATACTTATGTGAACAGGCTATTCACAGTCTACAGGAGTATTTGCTTGAATTATGCCACAGAACTAGAGCCTAATTTTGGATTCCTACAAAAGCAGTTTACTCCTTTCCTGCACTAACATTATTTCAGAATGATGGAACACATTTGCATATCTCCCACCCACACTCTTTTCTTATTTTGTCAACAGCAACAGAAAACCATATGAAACACCTACAACCAGAGGTAGACAGGAAATAAGAGGATGGAGGTCTCCACCAATAAGCCCTAGAGGAAACACCCAGATTGTAGTCCACCTACTGCTGCTAACAGCTGCAATTTCTACCAGCACACAGTCATCTTTCCTAGCCCCCAGCTTTTTAGTTGTCTAAAATATGAAACTGCACCCTGGAAATAAAGAGCTTTCTCCCCTCCCTATTGTCTCACTATTCTCTGTTTCTTCTTTTGCCACACCTTTTGGCGTGGCTCACAATTGTGAGCATCAAACTCATGGCAAACTGTCAAAAAGCTGGGCAAGCACCCCAAACTAACTGTACATTCTATAATTAGATTTCACCATCCCACTAACAAGTGTGAACTCCTAAGCACCATAACTGTGCCTTACCATACAGGTACTCACCCTTGGGCATTCCAGGCTTATCTTGCCACCCAGGCAAGCTGGACTGTGTGACAGATGGTCACTTTACACAAAAATCTTCAGGTTACTCCAGTCCCAAAAGACCAATCATGTACCCTAGGTCATTTATACTCAGATCTCAAACTAAAGACAATGTCTGTAACCAATCCTGTAATAAACTACAGATTTATTATCTAAGAAAATAAATTAGAATTATTTATAAGGTTAAAACAGGAAACATATAGGCACAAATAAGTTACAGTCTGAAATGTAACAAGGCAATATAAGCCCCTATTATAAGCTATTCTGTATGTCCTTTAGGGCTGACCTATGCCAATCAGCATGGTGATCTCTTGCTTATGGTTAGAAATCTTTTCCCCTCAGAGTCCAGACTGCATAAAGGGTAGGGATGTCAACATGTAGTTGACTACACAATTAACTAATAAAGCCTGAGCTTATCGGGTAATCCTATCGACTACATGCATTCCCCCCTTCCATTGCCCCTCACTTCCTCTGATACACAGGCAGCAAGCAGCTCCACAGAGCCAGCATGATCGGAGCGCTAGCTTTTAATCCAGCTCCCTGTGCGTGCCAGGTCCCACCTGTCCCCCCGTCCCCCCGCTTGCTGCCTCCCTCAGAGCCTGCACCCCCGAGCGTAAACATTTAACAGCTAAAAATTCAAGTGGTGACTTGTTTACACAAATATCCAATAGTTAACATTCCCAATAAAAAGAATCTAATTCCTCTGGTCAGAATTTGTGTCACCTTACCCCTAGTCCATGCTGATAGGACAAGTGCTCCCACATATAATTTATTTTAGGGTGGGTCAGGGAAGCTACCAACAAAGTCTTTGTTCCACAATGGCTCATTTGGATTCAACAATCCATTCATTTGGGCAGTAGATAACATTTTTGATAGGAATCCAGCATTTTGCATTAGGTGATTTTTTTTCTGTCTGGTGAGTGTTTTCAGAACAAACATTTTACAGTTACAAAGCAAACCTTATATCAGATACAGACATAAGTGAGATTAATACAATACAAACATTCCATAAAGTCTAAACACTAAACACATTCATATACCACTAATATTGGTTTTAACTACACTAACCTACAGGTAAGCCAGACTGGTTTCCAACTTGCATTTGTCAGTGTTCAGTGGTGCCCAGGGGCCTTAACATGAGATGACAACTCATGTGCCAGAGTCACACGCCACACCCCCAAATCCTTGTTGCAGTAAACAGAATTTGGAAAGGTGAAAAAGGGTCTCTGCCATACTCCTTCTCTTCCAGGCTCTGGTTTATGAATTCCCTGTAAACAACTCTACTCCCTACCTCCGCTTTATAAGCAGCAGCCCAAGTGGGAAAATCACCCATTTTTTGACAGATTCATAACTAGGAGGACAAGGTTCTCACTTACATCAGTGAAATTAATCAGTCAAGCTATTTCTTCCTCCATTATTTCCTGGCAAGGTATGAGAAGCAGCAGAAATACTGGAACTATCTGAAGACTCATCAGAGAGCCAGCACTGCAGGATCTTGCACTTCAGTGGACATTTGGAAAATTATGTTCACGACCACAGATGCAAGGGCTTTTTATATATATATTTAACTTCTGCCAAAAGTGACTGTGTAGGTCCCCTCCCTCACTCACCATGACAAACTCCCCATTTGGCCCAAGAGAAAGAAAACAGAGTTTTCAAGCTTTGTATTAAAGTTTAAAGATTAAAATTACAGGTTTTAACTGCCAATCACAAGTAGCTAACATTTTACTCAGGGGATCAGGTGTTATCAAACTGTGAAAGTACATTTAAATGATTTTATAACCCAGTGTTGGAATGCTAGTTACATAATTTAAGGTATGCTCTATTAAGAATGGGCACAAGGGGACGGAGCCATTCAAAGTCACCTCCCTGCTCTTATTTTTCTCTTCTAGTCCTTCCTCCTCCCTTCACACCACAGTCCAAGCTCCAGCACCACTCTGCAGCCTCCCTGAAACACCGCAGCTCAGACAGAGATGAAACCTGATTAGGCCAATTAGTCTGACAAGTGATTACCAAATATTTTGCAATTTGTACAAAACAAAGCTGAAAACAAGCCCAGAAGAGTCAAACTTCCAAAAATAAAATAAAACCATCAATACCAGCCAAAAAACCCCCAACTTTTCAGAATAAATAGCTGTATAAAAGTATCCATGCACCATGCCTCATGTTATAAACAGTGGCACAATTGGAAAGGAACAAAGTAACCAAAAATTAACATGTTTGTCGCTGTATTAAATTAGTCTGAGTAGAAAAGATTAGATATTACCTCAACACACCAGCTTTGACACCAAAGCATTATACATCACAAAGACAATTCAAGTTAACATGGGCCAATAAAAGAAAAAACAGAACAACATGAAAGAGAAGGCAAGTCTTACAAAACAGCAGTGAGTCAGCTACTGCAGACTGGTTGACTGCTTTGAAAACAAAATGTGTACTTCTTATGAGCCTTACACAATGCTAAAAATGAAGTAAATCCCTGAGTGTGTTCTGATACAGTAGATACACAGATGGAAAAAAAAGATACAAAGGAAACACTGGTAGCAAATGTTTACCAATCATTCCAATTTTGTACAACTTTTTCAACCAGAATATATGCACAATATTTTAACCCTAGATACATCAATCCAGCTACATTCTTCCCATCTAATAATTGGTCTTCTTGGCAGCGGATGACCCCAAATGGTTTTTCTGAAGGACTTCTCCAACTGAAGATTGTAGATTATATCCAATAGGCTCTTTTTTTAAAAAATGCCATGACCTCATACTCCACCTAAGTTCCATCAACCTATTAGAACAATCAAAAAAATCAAGAATAATCTCCAATGCCTCTTCCTGTGAAGAACCATCTTAATTTCAACTATTCAAAATTTCTGAGTAAAAATACTACTACCACTATTCATAGGAAAGACAGGAGACATTTTATTACACAGCACCATCCACATTTATTATCTGTCTAAAGATTAAAGTTACTGTCAAGTTAGTTTTCATAACCTTCTCTCACAATATTTACAAGACCTTGGTTACTGACAGCTCTCTGTCCTTGACCACACAACAGTCTGGGGGGAGGGGGGATTGTGGTTTTGTTTTCAGTCATAACTATAAATTTGCTAACAGCAGTGTGGGTAGATTTTTGCAATATAACATGAAAAACAGACAAAACAATTACTGCAATATTGTTACTATAGAGAAAAGTAGGTCAGATGAGACAAACCAGCCACAATATGCCTCTTTTCTTTCCAATAAATAAATAATAGCAGCTGTCGGTTCTTTATCAACATATATATTAGCACAAAATGGTATTTTGCTGACAAGTACATTTTGAATGGGAACCTCTGTCTAAACTCAAGGGGACCCCATCACAATGAAATCTAGTCAATTTCAAAAGCAAATGAAGTAGTTCCTGCTGTACACTTGCTCACTGAGTCCCTCAGCAAGTTTGAGTGGTTTATTAATTTATTATTTTGTATTATTAATAATAAAAACATTCATATTTCAGGCGTACCTAGAGGTCCCAACAAGGTCAGAGCTTCATTGTGTCAGGCACAGAATAAACACATCATAAATGACAGTCCCTGCCTCATCATATTTCACTATCTGAATGGGTCCTCTCTCCTACCTCCTGAATAGAAGAGCTTCATAAAAACAAAACAAAAATAAAAATAAAATTGAACAATCATGCAGAGACAGTTCAACCAGATACAAAGTGTTGTCAAATGCATCAGGAAAGAGAAGTATTCTTTCTACCATCTCTTTCAGTTACATAAGTTTAAGTGTTTCTTTAACAACATTAGGTAAAAATATCCAGGCAGAACTATAATTCTTTTTAAAGATGACACTGTAATAGAAAACAGCAAAAATAGCAGCTGAAGTCAGCTTTGAAATGTTTAACAAATAAGAGTTCTCCTTTCCCTGCCTTTCCACCCATATGTACTATGCCTATTTTAAGAAAGTTCCCTTCAGTTTGAGCTAGAGTAGACACATCAGAAAAAAATTCCTACTCATCCGAGCTGTAAGTGGGTAACACACAAAGAAATAGTGTGAAAGGCTGTGTGATTGCACAGGTTAGAATGCTACATTACTAACAAAGGATGCCCATAAAAAAAAAGCACAGTGCTCATCTAAGAATTTCCACTATTGTTGAGAGATTCACAATCAATCATTGTAAAACTAGTCAATTCTCATCCTTTAAACATGTAAATGAGCACTAGGAGTCTA
The DNA here is from genome assembly GCA_032595735.1 of Pelochelys cantorii. NCBI lineage: Eukaryota > Metazoa > Chordata > Testudines > Trionychidae > Pelochelys > Pelochelys cantorii. Next base: position 33,691,487 of record CM064334.1, read on the forward strand.
ACAGATCCTTACCTTGGCAAAATAAGTGTTTCAGAAAGCAAACTTGTGATATAAAATTCTCAAAATCATGAGGGCAGCAAGAGAGGAGTCAAGTAAAGATGCACTAAGCCCCCACTTCTGCAATGAGCTCTCTATATGGGCAGATCCTAATGATGCAAAGAGGTAAGCAGTAGCATTGCCTTACTAACATACTCACCAAGGTAACTGGTTAACCGGTGTCCAGCTGAAGCAGCCTGGCCAGGTCCACTATACCGTGCCACAGACGGGGTTGGTCCAGCCCAGCTGGGTCCACTGTACTACACCACAGGCGAGGGACACTCCAGCCCGGCCAGACCAGCTCCCCCACCCATGGTGCGATGTTGCAGGCCCTGCCCAGTCAGGCAGGAGCAGACCCCAGCCCACAGTGCGGTGGGCTGCTCCTGGCCTGGACAGGCCTACCAAGCCATAGTGCGATGGGTGCTGCCTAGCCTGGCTGGAGTGGCCCACCATGCAATGTCGTGGACAGCTCTGCTGGGCTGGGCCGGGCCAGCCCCCCACCCGCAATGCAGTCCAGTGGGCCCTGCCCAGCCTGGCCCACTGCACTGCACTACAGGGAGCTACTCCAGTGCCCCCCCATGGTGTGATGCAGCGAGCCAGTTAAACATATAGTTTAACAGGTTAACATTTTAAATAGGATTTTATGTTCCTAGCAGATCCCAATGTCTATCCTTGCTGACCTGTACATGGGTAAAGGTTGCATAGAACTCGCTGAAGAGAATTACCCTTAGGTTGCAGTGCAGCAAGCAATACATTTAATTTTTAAAAACATGTTCTCTTCCCTCTTCCACAAATTTTACTCCTATACACACACACAGCATCAGGGAGCTGATTCTCTTTATTATTATAGCTATCATTTACACAGCAGTATACATACAAAATATTACGATTCTGTCCCTGAAAGAAAAGTTCTGCATTTCCCTCAATTAATTAGTATATCTGTTTTAAAGCAAAATGTATCATACTATTATCATTAGGCAAGAGAACTGGAAATCCATTTCAGCATTTACCACCAATTGCTGAAAAGGACACTGACTCTAGTTATTCTTCTCATCACTGTCCTATTCTCTGCATAATTGAGATTCTGCAAAAAATCTGGAGGTGAAATCCCGGGCCCACTGAAGTCAACTGCAAAACTCCCAGTGAAGTCTATTAGACTTTTTCCATTAACTTCAGTGGGGCCAGCCTACATCTTTTAGAGGTTGACTAAATCACATACAACAAAAAGAATCCTTCACTGCGGCTCAGGGCTGGTCTACACTAGTGTTCCCTGTAAGCTAACTGCTTAGCTGTCCACCCGGGAGAGATCCAAATGATACCCAGCTGATTAGCACAATACCCTTAATGCCCATACCCTGTAAGCTACATCAGAATTCTTCCATTGACCTCGCTACCATTTCTCAGGGAGAAGGATTGTTTATGCCAACAGAAGAGCCTCCTATACAGCATACATAGCATTTACATCTACAGTACAGTGAAGTGCTACAGGAGTCCAGTTGTCTTAATTTAATATGCTAAAAGGCACAAGCCCTTAATGAACCTCTCTCAGAGTGGTGGATTTACTATAGTGAAGGAAGAAACCTTCTGCCACTGTCGCAAGTGCCTATATAACACCGACAGGCGGAACCAAACCTGGGACCTCTGCAGCTTAGTACATGAGTCCATACTTGATAAAGTGTGCCCTTCTTAGGACCAGGGTGAAAACTGGTGGAAGACCCTATTTTGATTGTCATCCATAAAAATGGGCCTTCAGGGCCGGGGTGAATACTGAGTTGGTGTAGACCCATTTTGATGACATCTCCATACCCGTCAAAATATGCAACCATACATTACACTGCTAAAAATGAAGCCAGGGAACTGCCATTTTGACATGACATCACCAGTTTGATAATGACACTTAGTTTTTCGTATAGTCTCATCTTGCCCACTTATTGTACCAAACACTTCCCAGTGACTGACCCAGAACTTGCCTTGAAGATCTAATTGGCTGGCTGAAGTTCAACCCGGATAAAACTGGTTCTGCTGATAGCCTGGGTAAATTGCCAGAGGAAGTGGTGGTGGTTACATCTAGCTCCTTTAGGAGGGAGAGTGGCTATCTTTGTTATTAACAGTCAAACTCTTGGCTATGGAGGGAAGGATCAAAATGAAAACAATGAATAGCAGGCAAATAAGGCCACTGTCCTTCTCCATTACACAAAATCAGCATAGATCAATTAAATCTCTTTCTATTATCTGAAACGTGGCTATGATTGCAGTGCAAAAAGTGAATGTTTTTATACTGATAGCTATCTTGGTGTGAAATCCTAGAGAAGACAAGACACAGGTAGCTTTTATCTTGACATGGTAACATGAAGTAAACTTCAGATGAGGGGGTTCACCTTTACTCACTACAATGAGGTAAAATCTACCTGCCTTCGCACCACTAAAATTTTACATGGAGGCTGAATTAATTGCACATTTTTGGAGACAGGATTCGGTGGCAGCTGGGCAGGAAGCGAGGCACTGGCTATAGCTGGCACTTACCAGCTGTCTCACGCCTCTGAAGTACTGCTGTGACTACTGTCCATATTTCACTATCTGCGACAGTGAATTTAAGGAGTACACCACCAGGACGCAAGCCCCACCGAACGTTGTTGTGGGAGTCACAAATCCTTTATCAAAACACCCCAGCACTGGCCTCACCTTCTTCAGATCAGGGAGCTCAAAATATCAGGTGACTTACAAGTCAAGGTGAAGAAACTAACCAAACTCAAAACTCTGGACACTAAGCTGGGAATCTACACCTCTTAGATTTGAGAGAGCTGGCTGAACACTTTCCAGGAGAAGAGAGGAGCCCAGCCACCTCCTTCCACCTGTATCATCCCTTCCCAACTGGACAGGGCCAGCCTTAGAGGGGAGTGGAGAGCCAGCACACAGAGCAAGCACCATGCTTGGGGGGAGAGAGGGTGCTGCTTCAAGCCTACGGATTAGGGATGTTAAAATGTTTATTAAAGTAAATGCGTAACCGCTGAAAAAAATTCAGCGGTTACACAGGGGTGGAAGGGGACTGCGTGTAACTGTACACATTAACTGCGTAAATGGTTACACTTTCTCATTCCTGCTATGGACAAGGGTGCCCCTTCTCCCATCACCCTGCTTCCACTGCTACTTCTACCCCCAGCCCCCCCCACCACAGAGCTGCCAACACCAAGCTACTCTGAATCAGGAGTTTGACTCCGATCAGCTGTGCAGAATGGGGGGGGGGGTGTGCTGATGTCAGGGTCACCACTGAGCTGGGATTGGGGAACAGGCGGAGCCTGTCTGCTGCTGCTTCTGGTTGAGAAGCAAGTGCTGCCAATAACAACTGCTACTGACTGAAAAAGTATTCAGGCTTCTAAGTGCCCTGCTTAGATAGCACCCCCCAACATGGACACACATTTTCTCCCCAATATACACGCTCACACCAAACCAAAATCTGATATACAGCCCCTGGTGAGCCAGGAGTGGTCAGAGCGCTAATGGATGGCTGTGGGCTCTGATAAGATGCAGTCCCCATTCAGCATTGTAAATAAGAAACATTATCTCCTATAAATGTAAACAAACTTGTTTGTTTTCCTGATTTAATAATCAAGAAGGATTGAGCCGGACTTGCAGGCTTTAAGTTTTGTTTTTGAGTGCAGTGATATAAAAATAATAATTCTACATTTATAAATTACACTTTCACAATAAATATACTGCATTACAGCATTTGTATTAAGTGAATCGAAAACCACTGTTTCTTTTGTTTATCTTTCATTAATATCTGTAATGAAAAAAATATAAAGTGAACACTATATACTTTGTATTCTGTGTGGTAACTGAAGTCAATATATATGAAAGTGCAGAAAACATCCAAAAATATTTAAATAAATTATATTCTATCATTCTTTAACAGCGTGAACTGCAAATAATTGTGAATTATTTTTTAAATCCTATGATTAATCGCAATTAATTTTTTATTGTTTGACAGCCCTATTAAATACATCTTTGGTACGTCCACCACTTTTTCTTCTTCTGGAAACTGGTGTTAACAGCACGAATGACTGTAGCTGTTGTTTTAACAGACTACAGTCTCCTTCCATTTTCACTATCCCTTGCAGACAAAGTCTCACATGGCTTAGACACATGAAATAAAATAGCCCATCAATACAGACTAAAATTGGTATTACATAAGCAAATTACAGAAGGCTGACTCAGGACACCAAATATACATTGACTTTGCTATTGATGCATTTACCAAGCAAACCATCAGATTTATTTCGCTCTCGCACGGGAATACCAATATTCTGTATTGTGCAATCCTAGATACACAAGGTGCAGAAAGCTTACATTGTGCAGGGTGACAGAAGACAGACAGAAAATTCCCAAACAAATTACTTTTTATCCACAGGCCATTTTGTTCTTATTACCTTCCTCAGTCCACCACCACTGAGATTTCAGCACATGAAATTTGGTCACTGATTTTTTTAAGTTTGAAGATAACTTTCAAAGCCACTATTCTGCAGTCACAGAAGCAGCCCGTTTTTATAAATTTTAAAATGTAACTTTCTAATAATTATATAGTTGCAAAGAAAACCTTCCAAAGCCTCCTCTGCATAAAAAGTTCCACTGCTGTAAATATACAGTATAGTTATAATCAGTATAATTCCCATTTGTGGATGCACTTGTATCAGTATTGCAATATAGTTTATTTTGATACAGGAAGGGAAATATGGTACAGTGGTATAACTGCATCAACACTAGAGTTATACAAGAGTCACACAGTTAACTGATATAACAATACTGGCACAATCTCTATACACACACACCAGACCCAGCAGTAAGCAGAATGTAAATTGACACTGTTTTTTGATTTCTGTTTGGATTCTTATATCACACTCATCACTGTGGCTATGGACACCCTTAAGTTACATCTACATTTAAAATGCTACAGTGGTGCAGCTGCAACACTGAGTTGTGCTCCTTCAGTGTAGACACCATCTACACCAATAGGAGCTTTCTCCTGCCAGCATAAGTAATCCTCTTCCCTGAGATGCACCAGCTAGGTTGATGGAAGAATTCTTCTGTCTACCTAACACTGTCTCTGCTGGGAGTTAGGTCTGTATAGCTACATTTCTCAAGAATGCAGATTTTTCACATCCCTGAAGGATGTAGCTATGCCGACATAAGTTTCCAGAACAGACCATCCAAGAGTCTTGTCTTTTGTTTCAGCTAGACCAGACTAACATGGCTGCATCTCTATCACCATCCAAGAGTAGTTTTCCCACACCTGCAGATTGTTTGAAAAACACTTGCTCACATATGTAACTGCTCCATGTACCTCAATGGGGTGTTATTCCTGAAACCCTACAGTGATTATTTAAATATCAGTGTTTGTTTTCACTGCTGATAGAGATGCAGCTGTGTTAGTCTGGTCTAGCTGAAACAAAAGGCAGAACTATGTAGCACTTTAAAGACTAACAAGATGGTTTATTAGGTGATGAGCTTTCGTGGGCCAGACCCTAATAAACCATCTTGTTAGTCTTTAAAGTGCTACATAGTTCTGTCTTTTGTTTTCATTGCTGATCATTTTAGCAAACAAAATGTGCTATGTAGTTCTCTCAAACTGAAACTGCCTTTCATGCTTTATCTGGTGCAAGATGACCAAAATGTGTCCTACCCAGCAGCAAAAATCTGCCACTTTTCCCATGACAACTTTACAACAACAGAACTGACTTGCCAGTTTTAATACAGATTGTATAAGGGCAGAATAACATTGACTTTCATATTTAAAAAGCAAGCAAGCAAAGAAACTCACTCAAGGTATAACACACTAGCTGCATTATTCATTTTTATTTAAATAAATATCTCCAATTTTTATCCAAGATCTGCTGCAGAATTTCCAATCTGCCACATCAAACCGATGCAGTAGCTAGAGGGCCTACTTGCAGGATTTAGGTCAGCTTGCATGTGGAGTACGTGAGATCTTGCATATAGACATATAGGTACTAGTAATGATTCAATAATCCCCTCATCCTATTGTGCAGCTATTTTACTTGCACCTTCTCGCTGCCTTCAAACTCTGTGACAAAGACACACCATCGCGTCACTTGGAGAGATGTTTCCAAGTAAATGAGCCACCACCTCTTCCCTGTAGGGCAGGAATCCAGTCACTGAATGAAAAGAATGCTAGTTTGTGTTCCCCCAGTTACAGAGCATTCTCCATTTCCTTCCACTATCAAGCCTTCTCTGTGCGTACCAGAAAGGAGCTTGCCTTTCCTTAACCATACTGGGCTTACGTGAGACTGAGACCATATCTACACTAATGAGCTTATAGCAGCACAGTGGTACCCATGCAACTGTGGCACTGTAAGAGCACTCATGTAACTTCTCTATGCCAACAGCTCTCCTGCCAACACAGCACTCTGCACAGCACCACTTATGCAGGCAAAACTTATGTCAGGTTAGGGGGAGATGACTTATTCACACCCCAGAGCAACCTAAGTTTTGCTGACATAAGTAGACATGGCCTTGATTGCAAATTTAATTGAAAATGCAAAGGCTACAGGCTTGTAGACACTACCACTTACGTTCGTTAAATTTGTCTCACTCATGCTTCAACTAGCCCCATAATGTTTAAGAGTTGTGTATGTGCTTATTATATGTGAGCGAGCTTCTCCTGCCAACGTAACTACCACCTCTCCTGGCGGCGGTTTTATGATGCCAATGGGCGAGCTCCCTCCCATCAGCACAGAGCACATTCATCAGGCATATCTCTAGTATAGACTGGTCTTAAGTTTTGCAACAGACAATTTAAATGAACCATCTCTGTAAATACATACATACATACATAAGAACCAAATTAACATGAAATAAATTCAAATCCAGTAAACAGATAAAACGCTGTGGGATGTCTGACCAAAAAGTGTGACTGAGAACAGGCCCCACAGTATATAAACCATAAACATTTTGCCTTGATAATTTTCTTGCAAATTTTTATGCTTAGATGTACACTAAGGTTGTGATCCTGCGAAGACTTATGCTCATATTTAACTTTAAATATATTAGTAGCCCCATTGACGCGCTTGGGACTTTTCATGGGCATCAAATTAAGTGCATGTCTTAGCCTTTGCAGGATGGGGACCTAAGCATACTAATTCCTATTAAGCCAAGGCATCTGTAGCCCTGCCACTATTATATCTGCTTTTTAAATTAAAGGGATAGCAACTGTCAAAAATAATTGAGACCATCCAGCTATTTTGTAATTTTTTTCTTCAGAAATTGGATTATCCTGCCAGATTATCATGTTTACACGGCTACATAGATAAACCTAACAAAGTTTCCTGGCAATGTGAAACTTTTGTTTGCAAGCACACATTCTTAGTTTACCGTCACAACAAAATTTTTTCTTGTTCTAAAACATTTTAATTAAAACTAAAAGATCTGTAACTGCCAAGCACCACTCTAGCTCTTACATTCCACATTCCTTAACTCTCCAGTAACATTATACCCCTGAAGTTTGTGCTGTACATTTCCCATTATCATAAAGAATAAAATAATTCTGACAAAATATAAAACCACTCTTCAATATTTAAACAGCTCTCAAATTAAAGTGTACTGAGACTTATAATTTGTACTTACAATTTGACAACAGAGCCTTGATTCAGATTTTGCCAGCCAAACAGCTAGTGAACTGCACTACCATCATCCAGGTGTCAATTAGACATGCATGGAGGTGGCCAATGTAAGTTGCATTCCCTGATGTTTAAGTCTAGCTACAGATCATGGGGATGCTGTAAATTGGGGGGCAGGGCACTACTGATGTAACACACACCAATGACAAAGCAAAAAGGACTTTCTGCAGTTAACCATGACCATGTCATTAGGTCACCACCAGAACATATAGCATATCAAAGGAGTCATAGCTGTGTCTTCTGTGGGCATATCAAGCATGTAGCCAAGTTGCTTAAAAAATGAGACGTTATGGACTTCATTTTCGGGAGTACTGAGCACATACAGCTCCCCCTAAAATCAAGAAAAACTGAAGGTTGTATCATAAACTCATGCAAATCTGGGAGTTGAAGATGCTGTAAACAGTGCCTATTGCCTAGAAAGCAACTTTATGGCAGAATTAAGTTGGGGCAAAGAAGGGTGAGCATACCTCTGTTTTAATAATGCTCTCAAATACTCTAGGTTCCTCCTATATTCAAATACTTGAGATCTTGCAATATTACTGAACTGCCCTTATGTCACTACCAAAGCCTGCTATGTAATCTTTAATACACAATCCCTATATACTCCTCAATACATACTACCTATCTCCTTTTATCTGCCAATTCACTCCACTTTACCTACGCCAAGTGCCTGTCTTCTCCTGCACTTAGCAATCCAACTGTATCCCAGCTAAAAGAGATGTAAATCATGATTACATCAGCAACAAATTGCATTTTCATGGACGTTACATTCTCTTCTCATTTTCATGCCCCACAAGTATTCCAATCATTGCACAACGCTTTACATGGCTGAAATGCTCATCACAGAATATCTAGCACTTGGACACCAAGGAGTCAATTTGATGAAACAGCTATACCTTCTATCAAACAAAGGAATGAAAAAAGATTTAAAAGGTACCTATGGGCTTGTCTAGTCTCACAGCATTGCTGTAGTGTTTATTGTAGACATTACCTACGCTGTCAGTAGGTACTCTATTGCTCTAAAAGGCAGTAACTATATTGATGGGAGAGGCTCTCTCACCATCATAGCACTGTCTGTAGGAGAAGTTAGGTTGCTATAACTACATCGCTCAGAAGTCTGGGTTTTCCACACCCTCTGAGTGATGTAGGTATACCAATGTAAATTGGTAGTGTACACCAAACCTGTGCCCATCAAAGCCATTTCCTAACGCTTCCACTGGTCATGCCTTGCATTACAGCCTCTCTCCGACTTATGAACCGGTTACGGACCAAGCAATTGGTCGTAACTCGGTTCGTTCGTAAGTCGGACCCCATTGAGTTACACGCGACTGCGCTGTTCGTAAGCGCGGATTGCGTTCGTAACTCGGGGTCCGCCATTTACAACAGCTTTGGTCGTAACTGCGAACGGTCGTAAGTCGACCATTTGCAACTCGGGGACCGGCTGTAGTTACATTTCCTTTTCATTTAGGAGACAGAGCAAGCAGTACTACTGAAAAGTAACGAGCCAGCAAAAAGAATATATAGGCACGCTTATTTGACATCCATTGTACTTACTTTTGTTTATTAAATGTATTTCACTATAAATCAAGCATATTTACTGCAATATCCTCCAAACACATGGCAAGCTGCCATATACATGCTGTATAACAACCAAATGCTAAATGGGGCTTTCCATAAAGAACAGAGAATAATCCCACACATTTTACATGCCCTTTTATTGGCTACTCCATGCAATAACAATCCTGTTTATGCTCTAAGCAGCATTTGTTATATAGAGTAAGCACCATTCTACTGATGTAGTCCCACCACTCAGAATAACTCTCTTACAACACCCTCCCTCCCCATATTATTCACACTCATTATCACCATTATTCTAATGCTGGATTTTCAAAGGACAGCACAACCTGCTTGCCAAATATCGATATTTCTAATTTATTTCTAGAGAGAAGTTGCTCACTTTTGCCTTTGGCAAGATGTAGATGGGGAAGCAGGGTCCCATCTCATGCAGCTGAAGGAATGGGAAGTCTGCTTGGGAGCCTGCAGGTGGAAGGGAGATGACAGCAGAGCCTACAGGCCTGTGCCGCTTGCCCATCACAAGAACAGCACCCAACAAACAGGTCATGGTCAAGAAGCATCAATCACCCAGCGGCTTAACCCAGGGAAGTCTGAATCCACGGCTGTAACTCCCAGTTCGTTGCGGCTGACAGCTGAGAAAGGCAGAAGCACTGGGCTCTGCCTGGGTAAGACTAAAGGTAACTTACTGCTTCCACACAGACAGCCGAGGCCGGCTAGCTCAGCCCTAGCTCAGATCGCTGCCTGAACAACACATGACAGCCCGGGGCTCGCGCCGTGCTCAGTCATCTGCAAACTGAACAAAGTCACACGTAAGTGTCTCTTCCCTCCGCAGCGCAGCGCAGCGCCCCCCCCCCCCCTTTCGCCCCCCTATTGTCCTGAAGCCGCCGGCCCGCTAGCGATAAGCTACTCCGGGAGGCTGCGGGAACAAAGGGCTGGGAGCGGCGGCGGCCGGCGATCAGAAGCTGGAGCGAGCGGGCCGCAGGCAGAAGCATGCTCAGTGCGAGGTCCTGCGCCAGGAAAACAAGGTGCCCGCCCGCCCCCAGCGCAGCCCGCCCGTCAGCCCAGCCCCCCGCGCGCTGCCAGCGCCAGCTGCCCAAGGCAGCGGCCAAGGGCACGGACCCCCAGCTGCCGAGCAATACGGGAATGGCCGCAAAGAGCGGGGGGCTGGCAGCTGCTGCATCTACCGCCCCCCGTACCTGATCCGGCTGCGCTGCTCCTGCCTCCTGCTGCAACCGGCCCCGGCTCGGGATGTGGGGGGCCTGCAGGCCAGCGGCGGCGAGTCACGCCCTCATCTCGGCCAGCCTGGCGCTCCCTGCGCGACAAGAGAGCGAGAGGAAGCCCGCGGTGCCATGGTCCTCCCGCTGCCCGCGCTACCTCCGCCCGGCGCTGTCGGGGCTCGCGCCCACCCCCGCCACGGGACCCCGCAGCCTCGCGCCTTCCCTAAAGTTTGCAGCCTCCGCGTCTGCAGCGCAGCCGGAGCCGGAGGGTAGGAACCAGTTGACGGCTGCACCCTGCAAAGCGCCCTGGCCGGGGCTGTCACGGCCCCGAGGCGCTGGCCGCGGGAGGGGGCTGCAGTAATTGCTCCCCGGAGACAAAGGCTGGCTGTGCCACGCGAGCTGTCCCGGCTCTGCCGTAACATGCACCAGACCGCGAGGCGTAGCTGCTGCACGCGGGCAGGCTCGCGGGCGCTCCTCGACCCATCCGTCACGCTCACTCGCACAATAAGCAGGGACACCTCGCCGCGGCTTGTAAAAACACAGTCGGGGCTAGCCCAAGCATGCGCGGGAGCGGCCCTGGCAAAGCACGCGGGGGCATAGGGGCACCGTGGAGCCCTCGCTAGCGCATGGCCAGGCTTAAGGCGCGAGTGGAGGTAGACGTTCTACTTGAAGGGGTCGGGCATGCCCAGGAGGGCAGCCAAGCTAGACGGAGCAATAGGTTAACCCCTTTTTGGAAAGAGCGAACTCTGAAGAATGAAAAACAAAAAAAAAAAAAATCAGGAACGGGGCGGATGCAAGATGATGCATATTTATGAGCTGCCCAGCTCTTTAGAGAATGCTGTAACACGGCCCGCTAATCTGTTGTGACAGTTAAATCCACGCCCTTTACATCCTGTTATGCTGCATCAACTGCTCACTGTAGGAAGGAGGGAGATTGCAGCTGTGGTGGAAAAGGCAACCTCATTGCCTAGGCCCAAGGACCTCTTCCCCTGCTGCCTAAACCGTCCTTTGTGCCGTCATCAGCTGCATTCTCCTCCCCTCCCCCCACAACTTGGAAGTATTCCAAAAATAGCTATTCCAGAATAAGCATCTACACAGGGCCATTACAATATACATAACTAACAGAATAATCAAGCATGCAACAAGAAGCATGACCACTACATCACCATCTGCAAATAATCCCAGGAATCTTGGGTACCAGTTCAAAAGTGTCTTCCTTATTTTATCTTTATTTTAAAAAATAATAATGATCTTACTCCAGTCTTATTAATCCCACCTTTATCTAAAACCTCCCCCCGTATTGCCAATCCCAACCATTCAAAAGCCATGAAAGACAGGCCCCCAAAATATCATGAGCTTTTTTTAAAAAAATATAAATACATTTTGGCTTCTTTTATTTGTGATCAGGTGTTTGAGGCTTTAGGGTGCTCTTCAGTCACATGATCAAACTTTTGACCACAACCACCATAGCTAAAAACATCTTTTATTTTAAAACGAAAGTCTCATGTAAGCAGGACATGAGGCTTTAAGAAAAATACTAGAAGTCTCATGATAAAAATAATCTTCCTTTTTCCATATTGTCAAGATACCTGCCAGAGCCTTCTCTGCAGTTCCTACCATTAAAGGTAAGTCTACTACACTATGGAGACTACTAGCTATTAGGGACGTAAAATCCCATTTAATCAGTTAGCCGGTTAAACTTTGTTTAACTAATTAAACAGAGCAGGTGGGAGGAGGTGTATTCACATCCCTACCAGGCTACAACGGCATAACCCTCATCTGTACCTAAAACATACACTGAGCTATAGGGATGTTAAAATATCAGTTAATTGAATAGTCTAGTAACCTCATTAATTCTTATCAGTTACTCAACTATTCTATATTCCTTTATAACTCTGCCTGCATGTGGAATATATACACCTGTCTTCGGGTTTATATATACAGCCATTCATTCTTCCATTTGTCATCAAATCCTTCTATTTGTTATGCTTGCTAATAATACTTATTTTTATAGCAATCACTGTACAAGTATAGCTACTGATTTTTCAAACACTGATGAGGTAATTTATGCAGGGGGAAAGAACATTTCATTTTCGTGGGGAAGGTGTGAAGCTTCCAAAAATATTTTGTAAGCAAATTTCAACATGTTAAAATAGCTCAAGGTCTTCCATCAGTCTCATTCACCCACCAATGCCTGTGGTTTTACTATCAGGTTTTTTTAAAAAAAAAAGCCTGGTTTCCTCCTGCCAGGGAAAACTCACTGAATACATATGTAAGAGGAAACAGGGAAAATGACTATATATACAGAGTGTTGTCAAATACACTAGGGGATCTGTGAATTCCTCCATTCCCTAGAGGGTCCCCATGATCCCTCATTCTTATTTACTCTGTCTCTGGCAAATAAGACATTCAGAGCATCACCATTTTAAAATGTGTTGGGAGAGAATGGTTTGGAAGGCTTTAATGGTTACCATTAGCTAGTTCTTTTAGCAGCTTCCGTAATTGCCTGCAGTTAATCGGGTACCAGTGAGTCCATGTTCCCTGCCTCCTTTGGGGTTGTTACCACATTACATCCCAAACTGAGTAGTTCAGTGCAAGGCTATGCAAACTTGGTCATCTGGTAGGTAAAAATATGGTCAGACAAATGTAATTGCCTTTGATAAAGCCTTTAAAAGGGGTGTGGGAAATATATGAACAGAATGCTTGGGAGAGGTGGCAAATGAAGGTGCTGAAACCAGCAATTCTCTCTTTATCCACAGAAATCCAGAGGGGGTGGCATCCCTGAAGACTGCCCAGGCAGTGTTTCTCTGGCCTGGTCTCTGCACCCATAGTGCCAGTTTAACTGAACAGGCAATTTTAAAGTGATATAATTAAATGGTGCAAAATGCTCTAGTGACATTGCATTTGGTTTAAACCTCGTTTATATTGATTTAGCTTGCATCAGGAAATGTACAGACACAGGCTATGTTAATATTAGTCAGAATGATGTGGTGTGCATCTACACCAGGTATTTACATGAGTTTGTTTAATTACATTAGGATGTTTAAAATTGATTTTATTTAAACTGGTGCAACTTGCATGTTTGGATGGTGTCTTAGACATGGAGACCTTATTTCCAATTATGAAAGTAGGTTAGATCTAAAAAGCAGAATCCCCATACCCTCCACTTGCAGAATGGTATGATCTAGCCCAGGGGTGGGCAATAAGTCGGAGATGTGCCATTCCAACAGCCTTTGAATGCTTTTTACATCCATTCCCCCATTTCAGGTACAGTAATTACTTGTTTAACACGTGCCCGCGTAACACGTTTTTTGCAATAGCACGATTTTTTTTTTTTAAGGGAACGTTTTTTGAATAACACGACCGTCCCCAAAATAACACGGTTTCCCCAGCTGGCCTGTCACCGGCAACTGCACAGGGCTTCCCCTGCCTCCCTGCAAAGCGGCGGAGGATTCACCGCTTGCTGCGCCGTTCCCCAGAGACCGCTCGTCACCAGACACCTCGCTCCCTCTCCTCTGCCCCCGCTTGCAGGCCAGCGGCTGGGTTTCCCCAACCAGCCTGTCGCCGGCGGCTGCGCGGGGCTTCCCCCACCTCCCTGCAAAGCGGTGGAGGGTTCGCCGCTCGCCGCACCGTTCCACAGCGACCCCCCCCCCCTTGCCGGACGCAGTGCGGATCCCGGTATACCTGTCACAGGGGCATACTGTACTCCCAACCCAATCTCCCCTCGCCTCGCCTCCCCTTCCCTTCCCCAGAGCCAAACACCTCCCCTCTCTGCTGTAACCCAGTCCCCTTTCTCCCCCCAACCTTATGTCCCGGTCCTGGCTGCTAACAATGCAGGCTGGAGCCGTGAGCGCACATGCGGCTCTCAGCAGCCCCGCTGAGAGAGCAGCTGACCGGAGCACTTCCGGATTCCAGCTGATGCCCTATTAGGAGTTTTACTGTACTGTACGCATGAGCAGATGAATACACTGTACATGTGGTCACAGTGCTCCTCTGCTCACTCACGTGTTTATCTTGTGTTAACAAACCACGACGTCTTGTACTGAATTGTTAGATACTGTACTGTATCTTGCTGTCTATTACTGTATCCCTAATCATGAGTGGAAAGCGTAAGGAAAGTGATACAGCTGCTTCTGCACGCAAGAAGCATAGAAAATCATTTACATTAGAAGAGAAACTTGAGGTGATTAAGCGAATTGAAAAAGGTGAACGCAATTGTGACATCTCCCGCGCTTTGAATATGCATGAGTCTAGTGTGCGCACAATCCGTGCCCAAGCTGAGAAAATTAAGGAAAGTTGCAAAAATGCAACACCAGTAAGTGTGAAGAAGGTTGTTCGTACACGATCTAACCTAATGGAAAATATGGAGAGGCGATTGTCTATGTGGATTGAAGACCAAACACAACGAAAGATGCCAGTGAGTTTGGCTGTTATTCAGGAAAAAGCCAAAGCTTTATATGATGCTGTTAAAATAGAATTGAATGAAACTGATGCCAAGCCATTTAATGCAAGTCATGGTTGGTTCGAACGCTTTAAAAAGCGTTCAAACTTACATAATAAAAAAATAACTGGAGAGGCTGCTGCTGCTGACACAGAGGCTGCTGAATCATTCCCAGCGATATTTGAAGCTATTATAAAGGAAGGTGGCTATTCGTCTAAACAGGTGTTTAACCTGGACAAAACAGGACTCTTCTGGAAGCGCATGCCAGCACACACATATCTCTCTCGTGATGAGGCTTATGCACCTGGTTTTAAGGCTGCAAAGGATCATATCACTGTGATGCTATGCACCAATGCCAATGGGGACTGCAAGCTCAAACCGGTAGTAGTTTACCGTTCCGCCAACCCTAGAGCTTTAGCTGGGTATTCAAAGGATCATCTTCCCGTTGTTTGGAGATCTAATGCAAAAGCATGGGTAACTGCAAGCATCTTCACAGACTACTTCTGCAATCGCCTAACTGCTGAGTTGCAAGAGTACTGTTTGCAAGAAAATCTTGCTTTCAAAATTTTACTTCTTTTAGATAATGCACCAGGGCATCCTCCTTGCCTTACTGATCTGTCAGAAAACATTCGTGTGTTATTTTTACCCCCCAATACAACCTCATTAATTCAACCTCTTGATCAAGGAGCAATAGCTGCTTTCAAGGCGTATTACTTGCGCCGTACGTTTTCTAGGCTTATAAGGGAGACAGATGGTGAGAATAAGCCTACAATCAAGGAATTCTGGAGAAAATTTAACATTAAAGATGCTATAGATATTATAGCAGAGGCTTGGGCAGAAGTTTCATCGAGTTGCCTTAACGCAGTTTGGCACCGTATATGGCCTGCATGCGTTCACAAGTTTAGGGAGTTTGACACTGAAATAGCTGAAGCTAAAAAGCAGATTTTAGCCCTAGCCCATGAAGCAGGATTAGAGGAGGTGGATGCTACTGATGTGCAAGAGTTGCTCGACTCTCATGGGAAGGAGTTGTCTATCGACGAGTTGAAGCTTCTGGATGAGCAGCGGCTGGAAAAGGAGCCTGAACATGCTGAGCCAGTTATTCGAACATTATCAATGAAAGTTATGGCTGAAGCATTTAAACTTGTAAGTGATGCAATAAACATTTTTGATGAGAATGATCCTGATCGCGAACGGAGCTCAAAAGTAGCGAAAAGCTTAGAAAGCGCTATATCTTGCTACCAGCAACTTTACAATGAAAAACAAAAAGCAGCAAAGCAGCTCTCTATCAAAAGTTTTTTTCACATTCAACCTAAAAAAAGATCATCTGATGAACAAGATAGCCCTGTTCCATCTACATCGTCTAATGTTGACATTGACGACTCAACGCCAACAGAAAATTGACTTTGACACCATCGCTTGAAATGCAAACCGCACCTTTTCCATTATTTTCAATGGGAAAATTGACCCCGCATGACACATTTTCACTTAACATGATCATTTTCTGAAACATATCTACCGTGTTAAATGAGGAATTACTGTATTGCTTTTTTCTGTTGTTGTTTTGTACAATCCATCCTTACTCCCTTTTCACTGCGCATTAAAGGTAGAATAAATTACTAGAATCACAACCTTTGAAGCAATGAAAGATATAGTCAGAGACAAAGATGTGTTTGTAGTATAAGAGATATGGGTATGTTTGAAGAAACAGGATTATCAAACCTATTCTCCATCTTCCACTACTATATGTAAGGCAAGATAAAATACTGAATAGGACTGGTATAGATTATAGAACAAGTACCTAAAATAAAACTGTTAGAGAGAAAAAAAAATGCATCAAAAGTTTTCATGTTTCTTTCTTTAGCTGTCTTCCAGTTTGAGAAGTTTTAGGAATTACTGCCTGTATTATAAAAATGAAAAAAAGGAGCATGCATATATAAATTTCTGGATAGCAGTCATTATTTGTTAGAAACTCTGTAGGCTTCTGGTTTTGTATTTTTAAACCTCAGATTAAGCATGAAGTCTAGTTTCTCTCTGCCTCTTTGATTAAGACAATTGCTAACTTATGCAAAAAAAGTGTCTATAGCCATATTGGTGCTTGTGGGGGCAGCAGCAGAAGTAAACAGGCAAGAGAATGTAATTCCTTTCACTTTTCTGAACCAACAAGTGATACAAGATAGCAGATTAAAAGGGTTCTTGACTTCCTTTGGTAACTTGTTGCAAAAAACACTGTGTCTACAATGTATAAGTTGGTGGATATTTTTAAATCATTCATAGAGGCTTGCATTAGTTCAGCACGGAGATTTATTAATCAATAACCAGATACAGGAAGGCAACATCAAAAGCTGCAGCAGGGTCAAAAGTTGCATCAATGCAAGACACTGTAAGTAGAGCCAGATAGGTACTGTATAAACAATATTACTGCATTAAATTCTGATGCCCCATATGATACCTTTGACCTGAAAGCTTGATTTACAATAATCTGTTTATGCATTATTTGCTGATCAGTGTACTGGATGTTGACTGATAAAATCAGACTTGACAGATTCAATCAGGCTATGGACACAGTTTATTAGCAATAACATTTAAGAGATACAACTTTAAGTATACATACCAGTTACATTAAATGTCAATTCTGTTATCAGCCCCCTTCTAACTTAAAAGCATTACAAGATTACAGAATCATTCTTTTGATCCTCTCTCTCTCTCACACATACCCATCTCACTTCTCATCTGAGGAAGTAGGTTTTGCCCATGAAAGCTCATGATACTATATATGTTAGTCTCTACGATGCTACAGGACTTTTTTTTTTTTTTTTTTTAAAGTTACAGACTAATACAGCTACTCCTCTGAGACATCTCCCTTCAGTGATTCTGCACGAGAGAGTGCCTAATTATTCATATGCTTTACCCTGGTTCTGACTCTCATCAATGGCTACTAGTAAAAGTTCGCCTTCATCCCCAACTTGGGTATCTACAGCCAGCCTTAAAAAATTCATGTGGTATGTTGGATTAATTTTCTACTTATAGCCAGGGTTTTATACTTGTGACCCAGAAGCCCAATAATGGTTCACTACTCTGTGTCATCAATTCTCAGGCCTGATATACTCAGTACATCTAACACAGTTGTCATTAAAAGGTGACATATAATGTACCATTGAAAAACACATAACTCACTGACCATTAATATTATTTTGTAGTGTATGAATGATGACATAGGCAAAACCATGTTAGGGTTAGGCTGACATGTTCTCAAAATGAAGGGCAGAGAGGGCATAGAGTACCCCACACTAGACAAAGGAATGTGGTTCTCCCTGTCTGCACACGTCTTGAAGGTAAATTGAGAATCACTGGAGATGTATTTACATAAAAGGTAAACAAAGCCAACAACCTAACATGGGAAGAAACCTACTTTAAGTCTTCATCAGACCACTGTTGTCTCTTCCCAGCAGGAGAAAAGGAACTTTATCTGAATATAAATTTCAAAGGTTTCCTGATATATAAAGAGGGTGTCTAAACCATAAATGATAAGGAATTGATTACCTGATTATATACAAAAGAGCTGTATTATATAAAAGCATACTGAGTAAGGTCTTTCCTGACAGCCTGTGACACACTAGTGATTGATGTCATTCTGAAATGTACACATTAGGGATGTCTCTTAATGGCAGTGAACTCACGCAATTAACTCAAAAAATTAATTGTAATTAAAATTAATTGTGATGAATCACACTGAAACAATACCAATAGAAATGTATTACAAATTTTGGTATTTTTCTACATTTTCATTATTTATTTCAATTACAACACTGAATACAAAGTATACGGTGTTTTCTTGATATTACTTTTGACTACAAATATATGCACTGTAAAAATGATAAACAAAGGAAACAGTATTTTTCAGTTCACCTCATATAAATATTGCAATGTAATCTCTTTACCGTGAAAAGTGTAACTTACAAATGTAACTTTTCTGGTTACATAATTGCACTCAAAAGCAAAATAACGTAAAACTTTAGCACCTACAAGTCCACTCAGTCCTAATTGTTGTTCTGCCAATTGCTAAGACAAACAAGTGCAGCCGGATGGGCAATACTGCTGCCTGCTTTTTATTTACAGTGTCATCAGAAAGTGAGATCAGGTGGTTGGTTGCATGGCACTTCTGTGATCGGAATTGCAAGGTATTTACGTGCCAGATATGTTAAACAAACATATGCCCCTTCATTCTTCGGCCACCATTCCAGAGAACGTGCTTCCATATTGGTGACGCTCGTTTAAAAAAACATGTGTTAATTAAATTCATGACTAAAGGCCTTGGAGGAGAATTGTAGGTCTCCAGATCTGTTTTACCGGCATTCTGCCATATATCTCATATTGTAGCAGTCTTGGATGATGACCCAGCTGATGTTTGTTTTAAGAATGCTTTCACCAGAGATTTGACAAAATGCAAACAAGGTACCAACGTAAGATTCCTAAAAATAGCTATAGCACTCAACCCAAGGTTTAAGAATCTGAAGTGCTGGCAAAAATCTGGGAGGAGGAGGTATGGAGCATGCTTTTAGAAGTCTTAAGAGAGCAACACAGTGGTGCAGAAACTACAGAACCCAAACCATCAAAAAACAAAATCAACTTTCTGCTGATGGCATTTGATTCAGATAATGAAAATGAACATGCATCAGTCTGTACTGCTTTCGATTGTTAACAAGCAGAATCCATCATCTGCAGACACACATGTCCTCTGGAATGGTGGTTGAAGCATGAAGGAACATATGAATCTTTAGCATATCGATCACAAATATCTTGCAACACCAGCTACAACAGTGCCATGCAAATGCCTGTTCTTACTTTCAGGTTACACTGGAAACAAGAAGCAGACAGCATTATCTCCTGCAAATTGTAACCAAACTTGTTTGTCTGAGTGATCGGCTGAACAAGAAATAGGACTGAATGGACTTATAAGCTCTAAAGTTTTACAGTGTTTTACTTTGGAATGCAGTTATTTTTTGTACATAATTCTACATTTGTAAGTTCAACTTTCATGATATATAAATTGCATTACAGTATTTGTCTGAGGTGAATTGAAAAATACAACTTGTTTTTTTACAGTGCAAATATTTGTAATAACAATAAAAAATATAAAATGAGCACTGTACACTCTTTACTGTTGTAACTGAAATCAATTTGAAAATGTAGAAAACATTCAAACATTTAAAATAGAATATCATTTATTATTGTTTAACAGTGTGATTAATTTTTTAATTGCTTGACAGTCCTAGTATATATTAGGGATGTAAACGTGTAACCGGTTACCCAGTTAGCATCACCCTTAACAGGTGATGCTGACTGGGTAACGGTTAACCGTTAACTGGGTGCAGCCCTCTGCCTGCAGCTGCTCCAGTGCCCCAGGACTGCTGGCTCCCAGCCCATATGGGCTGGGAATTGGCAGCCTCGCACAGAGGAGGGAATAGGAAGACTGCCGGCTCAGCAACCCTTTTCCCCCTGTGTAAGGCTGCGGACTCTCAGCCGTGGGGGCTGGGAGCCAGAAGCCCCACGTGACTGTAGCAGCCCCTGCTCACAGCATGGGGGCCACTCCAACCCTACCATGGCAGGCAGGAGGGTCGCTGTAGCCCGGTGGGCCAGAACAGCCCCCCTGCCTACCCCATTTAATCAGTTAACAGATTAAACTTAATGTTTTACCGGTTAACTAATTAAACAGTATTTTACAACCCCAGTATATATTAACAATGTAAGAAATTATGTTATGCTTTAAAGTTTGAGACTAAACATAGGGAGAAAATGATTTTCTCCCTGTTGGGAAGGCAACTATCTACTTGTCTCCAGTGAAAGTTAAGCAACGGGAGCCCTATTTTTGTGCAAAGTAGCAGAGGGATGTGAAGTCCACAAAAAAGGGATCCTTCAGAGACAATGAATTTTAGGTAATATAAGTTGGGGTGGGGGGTAATTTTGAGTTATCACTTGCGGGATTCAAGGAGCTGAGAGCTCCTGCCGTCAGAGAACACCAGGTCTTCAACCAATGGGGCTGAAGTCTCTGGAAACTAGATAAGAAGCCTGCTTTGGCAAAGACAATCGCTTACTAAAACTTAATTTTAGTCACAGAAGCGTATTTTTACTTCTGTTTGATTGTAACTATCTTTATCCCTTATACTTGGAATCACTAAAACCTATGAGTTTGTATTTAATAAACCTGTTTGATTTTTACTAAACCAATTCAGTTGTGTGACTGAAATAAGAACTGCTTTCCAAACACCAGCTAAATTAACGAGCTGTAACATATTTACTAACAACTTCTTTATGTGAGCACTCTAGGAGAAGGCTGGACACCACAGATGTAGACTGGGGGAAACTGAGGACAGGAGAGAGTTGGGGTCACTGCAAAAAGTAAATGGGTGGCAGAGCCTGTGTTGGACTTGCATGCTTGTAATGCTGGTGTCAGGGCTAGGAGCCACAGCAGTACAGCTCTGAAGGCATGCAGAGTTACAGGACAGAAAGAGACAACCCCTTGCTGGTCTGCTGTTAACCCCAAAATGTCACAATACTGTAAAACTTTCCTATTACTGCAGAGATCATCTTTCAGCAAGCTACATTCTTAAGCAACATGGATTCAGCATTGCATCTACTAAATGGGAGATCTGGCCTAGCACCATGGGGTTTTACAACACTAAAGGAAGTTCTAAGCCAAAGTTCCTGTAGAAAACAACAGCCACCCAGAACACCTTTTATGGAGAATAAATTTACCTCAGTTAACTCTAACCTACTTGCATGTCAAGCACCCAGTTAATAGTGCAGTAAAGGTATAGCCTTAACAGTGACCTGAAAAATACAGAAATCAGACTGTGTTCTTCTGTTTGTTTCTTTATGGTGCCTAAAGAAGGCCTAAGGTTTTAACTTCTTTCTTTGTTGGACGTCTAGAACTCACTAGTCTTGAGAACTAGTAGAAAGACAAGATGAAGCCAGTAAAACCTGAGCAACTGAATTAGAAATATGATTTTTATTCACATTGTTCAAAACGGTTGTTTACTGGGATTTTGTTTACCACTTTTTAATGAAAATGTCAGAAAAAACAGTTGAAAGAGAAGCTCTTTGTTCAAGTGTGAAACACATCTTACCCTCATCGCTGGACTGAGAAAGCTTCCACTTCACTTCTCTGGGACTCCACCGAGACCCCTAGCAAACCAAGGAATGTAGGCCTGATATTTCTAAGAGTATGTGTACACTACCAAGTTTTGTTGACAAAACCTATGCCGACACCCAAAAGTTGACAGAACAAAAATCACCAGAAGATGTTCACTCTAGGGATGTGATAATGTACACACATACACGGTTAACCTTTGAAGTTACACACAGGACTTCCTCCTGCCCTATGCTGCTGTCTCTGTATGAGAGGCAGCAACATCAGTGGGCAATGGTGGCTCTGCGGGAGCTGCCCTTTGTGTGTAAATATGTAACTGCTGAATTTTTCAGCAGTTAAAATTTGTATCTTTATGTAAATGTGTAACATCCCTAGTTTACACTTGCTCCCTCTGTCAGCAGATCATGTCCACACTGGGGGCACCATCATCAATAGTATGAGCAATGGACTGTGGGCATGTATGCCACAGTGCAGTGTTTTCGGAAGGCAGAGCTGCTCTGTGCATCTTGGGATTTCTTCCAAGTTCTCTCATAGCTTCTTTAACTGCCCGGAGCAGCATCATGAATAGTTCTGTGAACTGTCTGTGCTGAGGAATATCAGTGCAGGGCAGCACAGGAGCACTCCAATGATTTGTTATTTGTTCCCCAAATGGAGCCCCTCACTTAGCTGTCAGATACTTCTGGGAGCTTTGAAAGAGGAGGGGTGCATATCTGCAGAGCACAGAGATCAAAACACTGAGCAGAGCCATCAGGCAGGCATTGTGGGATACTGATGGAAGCCAATAATGTCGACAAAACAAATAGAAGAGTCCACACTGGCTCTTTGTCACCAAAGGGAGGTGAAAAGAAAAAAGTATTTTGTCACCAAACCTGGGTATTTTTCCCCCAACAAGTTGCATTGAAGTGTGAACACTCTCAGTGTTTTGTTGCCAAAAGGCGTTTTTTTTGGCAACAAAACGTGGCATCGTAGACGCATGGAAAAACCAAAACAAAGCAAAAAAGCCTTACGCTTTTCAAGCAGTAAAAGAGGTCACAGGCTCAACTGTCTCACTCTTTCCTAGGTCACCTTTAATACAAAATGCTAGCCTGCAGAGAACAATGCGTCTGCTCTGCTCACCCTTCCTATTGCTAGTTGTTGTATGGATTCAGCCTGCTAATTTCCTCATTCCCTTCTATATTACTGTTTCTAAAAAGAACATTTTGTTCAAGAAGGGGATGGCAAATTTTTATCATCCTTCTCTATCGTGATAGTGTTTATACCACAGTTGTTCCTTAAAAGCGGAGTAGCACGAATTGTCCAATTCACCTTTACAAAAGAACACCACTTTGGTAGCTAAGACTTAGAGCATAAGCAGCAAGTGAAAGTTGTAGACAGTGACAGGGTTAAGAAAGAATATACAATATAATATTTTCATATACACATTCACACAGATAGTTTCTTTTCACCTTATTTCTCTTTTTACAGTGGCTATGGTACAGTGACACCACTGTAACTTTCCTTCCTACAGAGGAATGAAATAGCTACTTTGCTTGCTAGATTCCAAAAGACAAGTCTACTCTGGCAAAAGGAATGTATTTTTAGGCCTCAGGGCATTTCTGGAGGTGCTAGATCAGGGTCTGCTAAGACAGTGGGTTTCAAACAGTTTTTTCTCTCATGCCCCAGTTGAAGAAAACTGTTGATGCCCGTGACCCAATATAATTTGACTAGAGTGTGGGCTCTGGGGTGGGTTTGAGGATGAGAGCTTTGGGATGTAGGAGGGGGCTCTGGCTTTGGGGGATGTCAGGGCTGGGGCAGGAGGAGCTTACCTTGAGCAGCTCCAGCAGAGGTTCTAAGGCAGGCTTCCTGCCTCTCCCAACACCACAGACCATGCTGTGCCCCAGCCAGCAGCAGGTTCCCAGCCAATGGGAGTGCTCAGGGCAGGGGCAGAGTCCTGTGTGCTCCCTCCACACACACCTAGAAGTCAGGCGTGCTGTGCAGTCTTTCCTGCCAGGACAGGCAGTAGCCTGCCTAGGGTTGCGAGGTGTCCGGTATTGGCCCAGACAGTCTGGTATTTGCTGCTTCTGTCCAGTAAAAAAAACCAGAATATACCAGACATGTAAAATGGCTGGTATTTTCTGTTTTTCTCAGATGGAAGGCCGCTTGAGACATTCTTCCCCTTCCGCATGTGGTGGGGGCAGGTGGGGATTTAAAGGCGCCATGACTTTTTTTTTTTTTTTTTTTGCTGCTCAACAACTTTGGTCCCTGTGTTTGTTTTTGTTTTTTGCTCAACCAATTTTTTTCCCCACCATGTTCAGTATTTTTTGTGAAACTATCTGGCAACTCTAAGCCTGCCTTAGTGTTACATTAGCACTACGTTAGGGTTACATTAGCATTCCCATTGGTCACCTGCAGCAGTGAGACCCAGTGCCTGACATTCCATGATCCAGTACTGGGTCTCAACCCATAGTTTGAAAACCACTGCTCTAAGACAATCTTCTCTGTTTCCCAAGAAGATGGGAAACCAGCTAGCAAGACTGGAAGAATACAGTTGTTAAAAATAGAGATACTTCAAAAGAGTATTGATTGTTGCTGAAACTTTCTTTTATGAAAGGAAAGTGAGGTGGTGTTCTTTAAAATTAACAATGTGGACATGAACTTTACTGACTGTGTTAGAAAGTGCCAACCTTGCTTGTGATGTATTTTGCTTTTTAATCATCAAAAAAAACCATGATAATTCTCAAGAAGTTGAAAGTTGAGAATGCTGGCTTTGTTCTTTAGTAAATATCTATGGAATCTCTGAAAGGTTTTGTCTGGCAATCAGTGTCTATTCTTTGATAAGTGGATAAAGAAACACTGCACCCACTTTACTCGGCCCATGAGATTCTGAGCCAAATCCATCCCTAATGTACGTCTGATAGAGTCAAAGGAGTTGCAGCTCTGAAAAATGGGACCCAAAATGTTCTCAGATTACAAGTTGGTTCAATAAAAGGTGTTACCTTGAGAGAGGCAGTGAGTGAGGTAAGAAGCACTTGTGATCACGAATAAACTGTGATGTATCTATTTAAAACAACTAATTACAATTGGATTTCCGGAGCCTAGTGCTAGAGGCAGCTATCATACTGGAAAATGTCAATGCAGTGTTCAAACATGATTAAAGAGCTCACTCCTGCAACCACTCACCAACAATCATGAATCCATGGAAGCCAACAGTAATTTTTTTGCAGATCCAGCCTTAAGACTCTAAGACTCCAAAGACTCTACATGGAAGCAAACCCATGAGACTACATGTGTGGAAAATTATGTGCATAACTTTTCGCAGGATTGGGTCATAAGCATGTAAACCAGTTTTTAGTCTGCTTTGCCAAAGAAACACTTTCACATAGTTTAACATGTATAAATGAGTTTATAAGTCTTAATAATAACCAGGAATGTAGGGGTGCGTGGTTATCTTTTGTACTTTCTAAACCTGGGCTGTCCAACCAATTCTGAAGTAGTAGCCACTATAGTGGCTACTGCTATAGCCAACTAGCCACACTCAACTGGCCAAATAACTACATGTGGCTAGCAGCTAGCATGTTGGACACCATGGTTCTAAACAATTCAGTGGGGAAAAAAATGCATTTTGATATAAGCCTCCCTCTGCAATGTTTGGCATTGCGATAATAAAGCAGAATTAAGTAAGCAGAAATTAAAAGAAACACAAATGTAACTGAGTATTTTAGTTTCATTATTGAAAGAAATACAAAAATACTGTGAAAAACTCTTTAAAATATATTACTATTCACTATTAGATATGCTAGAAATTGTAAAACTACATGAAAACAAGAAGCAACTGCATGAAGACAAGGAACTTAAAGTCATTTGTCATTGTCAATGGTCTCTTAACAGGCAGAAGAAAACCTTATATAAAAAAAACCACTAAGGATATAAAAGAAACATTTTGATTGAATAACCTACTTAGGTACTCAGACTAGGGATCCTGGTGGTGCTGTAGCACTTCATGAGTTCAAATGTTTTCCATCATACACCGGGCTTACAATTTGGTTGAACAGCTCTCAGCACCCTCAATATACAAATTGTCCCAGCACCTCTGATGATCACAAATTTTCTTTTGTTGGGATGTATCTTGGAAACTGATTTACAGTCTATTTCTTTAGGCTCCTAAACTGCATCACAAAGTATGCCACAAGATGTCTGTCTCCAGCACTAGGCTCTAATTAAAAACTTTAATCCTCAAAACATTGTCTAATCCTTAGAGATTAGCCAAAATTCCTTGGATTAAAACTAGCCAATTCCAGTGCAGTTGATAGAGGTGCAGTAACAGGAAGAGGGATCATCTGCAAGCACTGGGATGAGGCACTCACTAAATTTTTGGTCATCCACCCACAGTCAGGCTGCAAGAGGAGGAAATGACACAGCAACAGATGGGATCAGGAAAGGGAGAAAGAACCAGCTAGTGACCCAGGGCCTGATCCAAAGCCCTCTGAAGTAAAGGCCCACTAAACTCAGAAGGCTTTGAATCAGCCCAATAATAAAGCAGCAGGAACCAATAAGGCAGTTTGGGTAGGCACGTACAGAAAGAATACATTTCAGATGAGAATTTTCAGGACACATTACTGGATTAAAACAACCAATTACATTTTTTCTATAGTTACAAGTGCTTCTGACCACAGAAAATGTCTAGTTTCTGAGCCAGTGCTAGCACACTTGTCGCCCTAAATAGGAATATCTCCCTATCCTCCCCCTTCCCGCCCCCCACAAAATTAATGGATGGGGGGGGGGGGGTTGAGCTGCTTGGGGCCCTAAGCAATTGCTTAGTCTGCTTATGCCTCTGTCTAGTTTTCTCTGACTGCTGCCACGCTTTCCATTTCTCATTCTCCTGCACTGCAAGCACTTCCAGCAACAGCATTAGTTTTTTGTGATGCACCAGAAATGGAAGTAGGAAAGATGCCCAGAAAGAAGATGTTCAATTGGCACATCTCCTAGCTGTTTCTAACTTCTAATGGAAAGAAAGTCATTTTTCAGTAGTCAGAGGAAAGTGAGCTGGATGCCGCCTCAGTAAAGGTGATGCCTCCAGCAAAGCTGCATGTGTCATACAGAAGTAAAACGTTTAGCAAGACTAAACAATGGAATACCATGGAGGAACCAGATTTTACATGTTCCTGTGAGTTATAAAAATGCTATGTTAGATTTTGGGGGGATGCATGTCTGACTGCTTTAATGTATCAAGCTTTTAATGTGGTCATTCACAAGCTTGTTTCTATTAATATCACTTTCATGTGGTAGCAACATGCAAATCTTCCCTATGTTATTGTTAGTGTTGCTGTTTTCAAATCCAGGGGATTTGTCAAAACATTACACAGACAGTCATCCCACTTCTAAAAGGGTTTTAGAATTCCCTTCATATTAACAGCATGGTGTTTTAAAGATCATGATTTTTTTTTTATTTTGCTATCCTTCATCCCACCTTCCATAGTCAATACAACCTTTGCTTTGATGAGGCAATCTTGACAGCAAACAACAGTATCATCAAGACATTCCTTGTTTGTTACATGCCATGTAGAAGATGGCTACATGCAATATGTCCAAGATCTAGAAGTCAAGATCTAAGAGTCCAAGACTCTAACCCTACTGTTTTATTTTAATATTAACACCAATTTTGTGTACAGTGACTCTGCTGGTACACTTCACAAAGGCACATAAAATATCAACAAAATAACTTACTCGCAGACTAAGACCTTATAAGTAAACTTTCATCAGAGGCGTACAGACAAATTATCAATCTCTGAGAATGGATTTAACTCACAGCATCTTATGGCTGTCCTCAAAGTAAGACTTGGTGTACTGATCCAAGAAGCAATGGTGAATAAATAAGGTAACATTAATTGCTGTTCACTGTTGAAGCCCTTATGAAGAAAATGAGTGTAGACACACTGGAATAGCAGAAAGATAGTTAACAGATATGAAACTAATGCACCTTTAGCTTGTGAAGTAAAGTGGGCTAAAAAACATTTTCAGGTATCTAAAAGGATGTCACAGGGAGCAGGGGGGCAAATTGTTTTCCTTGGCCTCTGATGATAGGACAAGAAGCAATGGGCTTAAACTACAGCAAGGGAGGTTTAGGTTGGACATTAGGAAAAACTTGTCAGGGTGGTTCAACACTGGAATAAATTGCCAAGGGAGGTTGTGGAATCTCCATCACTAGAGATATTTAAGAGCAGATTAGACAGACATCTATCAGGGATGATACAGACCGTGCTTGGTCCTGCCATGAGGGCAGGGGACTGGACTTGTGATCTCTCAAGATCCCTTCTAGTTCTAGTATTCTATGATTCTATGAAATATATTTAATAGGTCACGCTGGGAAACCATCACCTGGGCAGAGTCCCATTAGATTAGACCAGCAGTTCCCAACCTTTTCCAGATGGGGACCCATTTTGACAATTTAGGAAGACTTGTGACCCAAGGCAATTCAAAAACGGGGGAGAGGGAAGTAGAGCCACCTGAGGAGACTCTTGGTGACCCTTTTGAAATGTAATGGCGACCCATATTTGGGTCCCAACCCATAGGTTGGGAAACCCTGGATTAGACTTTTTAGAAGGTTAGCACCTCTGTCCACTTTTTAGTAGTTGTATATTATTCAGCTGTATAGATATTTTTTCTATCTTTAATGCTTTCAGAGCAGATGGTTATAACCAAGTGTGGCACAGAAATTAAGCCTTCTCTAGATACATTTTAAGAGAGAGAAAGAAAGAATGCCACTGCTGACAATAATCATTAATATGTATCACAAACCAGTACTGAAGCTAGTTTAGCTGTGGCTATAGACAGGAAAAAAAACATCTTCAAACAGCATTATAAAAAACATTAAATTTTCTCAAGCCATAAGGTCAACCACCTAAAGAAGACTAGATTAAAGAGTCAATTACTGGCTCTGTCACAGTGACCTTGCACTTCAGTTAACACATTGGTAAGTAGGAATAATACAATTTCTTTGAGTTGGAGTCTGGCTACAAGGATTAATACACAATGTTCTGAGATTCCCAGACAACAGACACTATAGACATGCTATAGTACTGCCACTGAATGGTAAGAGTCTGCTGTGGATTAAAAATGGTTCACTGACCAGAAGTCTGTCTGTCTGCTGATTTAGTAAATGTTATAATAAACTTATGCAGCACATGTAAAGTTTTTATACAAGCTAATATTTAAAAAATGTACATATGACACTTTTTAGAGTTTCTGTACATCTAGGTGTCATGCTTGAATTATCTACAAATATAAGTATTGCTTAAAAGACTTACAATACATATAGGTTAAGGCTCTTTATCTATGCATAGTCAAAGACTAAGAAAAATTTGACACCATAGAAAAACCACACCAATTTCATAAGGCAAGAAGGGTCCAGAAAGAGACTGCTTTTTTAAGCTGGATGTATTCCCCAGTGGGATAAACCCAAGTAACTTGCATTCCCAAAACTTGCTTCAGTATCATACACTGACATTCAATGCTCCACAGGCACACACATATATAAAACCGAAATTTTTAAAGGAAAATATCGCTGGATGAATCATAATACTTTTTCCAGTCAAGCTGCAAAACCAGTTACCTTTCTGGTTTCTACTAGCTGGCATTGCTTGTGGTCATGGATGCTCCTGTTGCCAGGGCAAGACAGAACTACATTTATGAAGGGATGTGTGAGTGTTAATCCGGGGACAGTATTCCTGCCTGCTTTGCTAGTACTGGATGGATTCCAAGCTCTCCTCTAGACGGGTCTCCCGGCCAAGACAAACAGAGATTTTGTGCCATTATCTGAAGACACGAGGGCTAGCAAGCGATGTTCAGTTTTCGGTGCAAGGGTATTGATCTGCTGGCCGGCCATGGCCCTGTCCTTAGTGCCGGGTCAGTCCCAGCAGACATGCTCCCTCATTCGGGAGACACCGACACCATTGTTATTCTTAGCATTTCCTGTTCGCGGCTGTTTGTTGCCTAGGGAAGAGCCCTGGGCTGGTTTTATCTTGGCGGACCTACAGCGGCGGGGGAACCCCGTGCACGTGCGCAGGGCGCAGCAGGGCGAAGGAGGGAGGCGAGGGGCGCGCCCCCACCAGCCTCCCATTAACCCCGAGAAGCTCCCCGAGGGGGGGGGGCATCCCCACTGGCTCCGCTCCCGCCATCCCCCCCTGGCTCGCCCCCGCCCTAGCCTGTAGCAGCCTCCCCTCCCGGGGGCCTGCACCCCCCACGGCGCGCTGCAGGAACAAACCTGGGCAGAGGCGAGGCGAGGCGAGGCGCGTCACTCCGGCGGGAGAGCCATGGGGGGGCGCGGCAGCCACGGGCGGGGGCGGGGGCGAGGCTCCTGGCGGCTACCCGCGCCGCGGCACATGCTCCGACCCGGCACCAAGGGCTCCCCAACCCCAGCCCGGGGCCAGCCCACCGCGACTGAGGGCGCAGCCAATGGCCCCCGCGGCGGCGCCCATGTGACCGCCAGTCCCCTCCCCGCGGGCGGCGCTGCACCCCTGCGCTGCCAGCGCCCAGGTGCTTCGGGGCGGGGAGCTGCAGCAGGTGCCACCCTCCGGGGCGGGGGGCGAGCGGGGCCGGGGCGGGGGGCGAGCAATAAGCTGCGCCCCGGGTGTTTCCCGCCTGTTGCGGGCTGCGTCTAGGGCCTCTGCTTGCTGCCGCTCCAGCCTCACCGCGCCTGCCCCCCGCCTCCGACAGCGCGGGGCCCGGGCTTTGGACAGGTTAATGCCTCTGGCTGGCTCTGACCTGCGCAGAAACGGAGAGCGGCACGGAGGGATAAAGCTTAGAGGAGCCCACAGGGAAGGGCGAGGTCTTAGCCGTCCCGTGACCACTAAGTGGTCACTATGCTAAACCTCTTAGCCACGCCGGGCTGCCTGGCAGTACAGAGGATGCTCTGTTCCAAAACCACAGGCAGGACTTTAACTAAGGACCTTTAGCAGTATGAGGTATAGGACACACAGCAAAGCAATTTGGATTCTACAAAGGCCCGGCAGACCTTACACAGACACCCAATTCCTTATGGTTTTATTATAAGAACATGGCAAGAATCTCAGTGGTCTGAGAACTCTGTTCCATGTCCTTCAGGTTTCTAATAGTCCCATTAAAAAAAAAATTGACTCATATGCCTAAAATTAAATGTGCTCATGAATGTTTACACAACAGAGGCCTATACTTACTAAGCTTTTTTTTTAAAAAAAAATTCTTTCTATAAGTCAGGGCTTGGGAACCTTTCTTAGGTCAGGACCACTGATCCACAGAAAAAAAAATCAGCCAGGGGCACCACACAAATAAGCAAACAAACAAAAAACACCTCACAAGTGTGGCCCCCAATTGATAAGCAGAAAAAAAGAGCAACACCTAATTCATGCAACTGGAGGGGGGGGCAGGGTTCCCCTCACGCTCCAGGACTCCAACCCTGGGGTGAGCACATTGAGGGTCAGGGCTTCCTCCCGGGTGGGGGTCTGAGGCTAGTAGATTTTCCCCCCCTAGGCTCTGGCATGAGGCCAAAAATGAGAGGTTCAGTGTATGGGAGGGGGCTGCCAGGGAGCAGGATGGGGATGAGGGTGTAGGGTCAGGACAGGTGATAGGATGCAGGATTAGGCTGAAGGTGTGGGGTCTGGGCAGGAGGAAGGGTACAGGAGGGGATTGGAGGTAGCTGTGCCTACTTGGCACAGCTCCTGGGGGAGGGGGAGGTTGCTCTGCGCTACCCTACACTTGCAGGTATGGCCCCCATCGCTCCCATTGTCTGTGATTCCCCATCAATGGGAGCAACAGGGGTCATGCTTGCAAGCAGCACAGGGATGGAGCTTCCCTGCACTGTGGTTTACCCCAGCTAGGAGGCATGGGGAATTGGCAGTGCACAAAGAGGCTTCTCCCCGCCCCTGCCCCCGCTTCCCCAGGCAGAGCCCATGGGCTGAATCCAGCCCATGGCTTGCCTTGATCCAGCCCACAGGCCATAGGTTCCCCATCCCTGCTATAAGTCAATTGTTTCTTTACCCTTAAAACATTTAGAACTTAAAGGTTCCTTCTTTAAAGAAGCTTCAGGGGGTAGCCGAGTTAGTCTGTACAGAAAAAAAAAACAACAAATGGTCCAATAGCACTCTATAGATTAACAAAACATGTAGATGGTATCATGAGCTTTCGTGGGCACAGTCCACTTCTTCATATGACCAGAGTTCTGAGTTTAGGATGTGCAGACTCAAAATAAATAGGAGAGAAGGGGAGGAAGGAAAAAAAAGGAGGGGAGGGTGGGAGACAGGGAGTAGAGGGTATATATAATGGGGAGGGGGGGTTAAGGGAATCAGTGAGTATCTGAAGAGACACAGAAGGCAATTTAAGCTGGCTATTCTGGTTGTGGAGAGATAAGGTGAGTTAGGTAATATCTTTTAGTGGTTCAGTTTCCAGCTGAGGGGAGAGAGACAAGCTTTTGAACTTCATGGAACTCTTCCTTAGGTCTGGGAAAGATACTCAGAGGGTCACAGCTAATAAAATACAAGGTCAAACTGATAATTTAGCCTAAGCTGTTAGCACAAACCTAAGGAAATATTCAAGGTGAAGTGAAATGACCCATTAACACTCCTGTAGTCATAGGCCAAAAAGGGGAGGGAGGTTAAGGAGTTAGATTTGTTGTAATAAGATACTAATCTAGAGTAATGAATTAGGACCCTGATTTTTAGTGTCTAGCTAGCAAGTTATTAATGTAAGATCCCAGGTTCATCTTTTGAAGGTGTGGGGCAGGCTTCCTTTGAGGGTGAGGACTTATAGGTCTGGGATAGAGTGATTCCTTATGGAAAGTATTTGCCCATTAGGGATATAGTGGACCTCATTCAGTGCATTAAATGTCCCAACAGTCATGTGGATGAAACGAGCCTCCCACTGTCATCTGGATAAGCTCTCACAGGAAAATAATAAAAGACAAAACCATGGAAGTTAGTCCAGTAGAAGACATTTCCTCACCCACATTGTCCAAGGATATTAGAGAGACAGTCACAGCTATAACACCCCGGCATATTTATGTTTTGAAAAGAAAATCTTTAAAATAATGTAACCTTTAAAAACAGATAAGGTCAGTGGAAACATAATTTTGGTTTGGAGTTGAATGTTTCCTGCAGGTTTAACAACCCAAACATTGTAGTAGATCTTGAGTACTAAAAACAACAGCAAAACATGTATAAACAAAATAAAACCAAACAGTCTGTGTCCAGGAAACACTGCCAACTTTCCCAATCTTATACCATTGCGGCAAATGGTGTTGGATCCATCCAGGTCTAGGGAAGTAGGCAACCCTACAAATGTTTCAACATAGGTGGAATGCAATAGGAAACTTAAACCACAAATGGTGTAAAATACATTTGAATGTTAAAATCCTTTCCGTTTTAATAATCTAAAGGATTATTTTCAAACTAGATCTGATTATTTTGGTAACTTTCCTTTGGTTAGTTCATCCATGCAGCACTTATCATGGTACCTGGAGAGCTGAAGGAAGGGATCACAAGACAGATTTAAACCACTTTGTCCTCCCCTCCATCCATGGAACTTCCAAGGTCGGCAATAATTTGCAGTGATTGGTGGCAGCCCATAAAAACTGTTACATTCATGGGGTTTCCAAACAGGTACAGTGCTCTCCAGCAATACCCCTTCCCACCTCCACCATAATACCCCTTCACTGGGGAAGCTGGAATGGGGTGCTGTCCCATTAGGGAGCTCCAGCTGCCTGATTAGGGAGACTTTATGGTCCAGTTGAGCCTGAGTATTTAGGGATGTTAAAAAGCGATTAATTAAGTAGCAGTGTAACGGCTGAAAATCTTAGCAGTTGCATGGTTACACACTGAAGGCTCTGCAGTATAAGCTTTATACAGCAGAGTCCACAGCACAGGGGCAGCCGGCTCCCACCAGCAGCCCCACTCTTGGGTAGTTGGCTACCACCCCATGCTGCTGCCTCTGATACAGAGCCAGCAGTGTGGAATGGCAACAGACTCCCCAAGCGCGGGGCCAGGAGCCAGCATGTAACCATTACAGTAACCAATAAGCTCATGCTTATTCGTTAACCATTTAAACGGTTATTCTATTACATTCCTAATACTTAGCCCCTTTGCTATTTAAACAATTGATCATTTTTAACCTGATCATCTCAATTTAAAGCTCTTTAAAGTTCTAGAGGAAGGATCACTTTAGCAGCATCAGCTTCAGAGACAAAAGGAAAATTAGACCTTCATCTAATAGCACTGTTTTCATCAATTTAATTTACTTAATTTACATTTTTAGCTCAGCTCCTGTTTAGCATAATTAGTTGTAATTTATTTTAAGCCTGATTTTTTAGGAAGTTCAGTCTGGCTTTTGGTTATTTTTCTCTCTCATCACTTATATTATTCTTGGCCAGCTTTGAAAAGTTTCACAAGTGTGACCTTGATAGGGTAATTAGTTTTTATTTTTAACTGACACAAAGGCCATGCTTGTGTGGGGTCTCTGCTACTGAGGCTCCATGCAGTGAAGGATTAACAGAGATAAAAGCAGTCTATGATGGTAAACATCAAGAGAAGTGAAGTCAGATAATGGAAAATGTCAGTGATTGGGAAATCCTAACTTCAGACAGCTGGCAGAAAAATTCGAGCATAAAAAGTTTTTTTTTTAACAACTCAGAATTTGTGGAAACTGGATCCACATAAATTTAGTGTGTCAAATCAAAGGAATCTTGCTAAGTCCAGAGGTACTAGCAAGAAAAAAATTATCCTGGAGCAGTGAGTAAAAAACCACCTAGAATCAGAGAGATCCAGATACAAGTTAGAGCCCAATTTTGACATGAACATGTAGTAGGTGTTGTAATGCTGAAAGGATCAGCTCCTGCAGAACACCAGGTTTTTATTAATCTCTTTTAGTTAATGTGTTATAAAAGGTAACTATAACTCATTATTTAAGTTCTGTGCCTCCCTTACATTAAAACTTTCCTGTCACACAAATTCTTAACATTTCCCCAGTTTTGTTTGTCTCCTTAAGACCTAATACCTTATTGCCCTATCATCCCTTTTGCCAGAGAGGAGCCCCTATGACCGGCATGTGAATGGCTCTGTTTCTGTCTCCTCTCCATGGGACAAGATGCATTCCAAGGTCTGATGGAAGAAAGGGGTGGTAAGTTCTGGCTCAGAGGACGTTGGGGCCTGGCCAAGACAAACTTGCCCTCAGCTGCTCTGCTTTCCTGCAGTGGTCCATAGCTGGTCATGGAGATAGGGGTATGAGTTAGCATAACTAAGGGCCACTCTGTTTTTAAAAGATATAGAAGAAACAGAAGGGGTTCCCTGAATCTGAAAAGCTCATGAACAGAGGGGGCACAAACTTCTTCAGCTCAGTCCCTGAGCAGGGATGAATCTGACACTTTGTAGTTAAGAATTAAGTGAGGCTTGTACACAAATGGCTGCAGGAGGCTCTGAAGATGGCTGAATTTTGTGAATGAGTGGCTACATTAGCAAGCATAAATAAAATGATCAATTACATTCTGTGATGCCTTAATTTTACAACTGCAGGTTCGTTTTAATTAGGCTAATATTCTAGTCAACCTAAATAATTGTGCTGTCTGCAAAATGTGCCTCCTTCATCAGTCCCTAAGTTCTCAAATCATTAATAAATACATTAGAGAATATTTGCTATACCAGAGAACTGTGGGGTACCTGCTCTGCCTTTTACCAGGTTGAGAAATTGACCATTTACTCCTAGATAATTTCTAATAAATGACAATATTCTACCTGTCTCCCAAAGACAATGTATTTCCTCTTGTGAGAGACACAGCATGTGAGAGAGACAGCATGGAGACAAACGATAATTTTATTGTTTATAAATACCATTTGCATCTCAGTTTACTTGTGTGATATTGTCCTGGCTGGCTGCATAGAAATTAAAGGAGGAAACCAACAGGTAACAGCACAATGGTAAAGATTAGGTAGAGTGCCAGAAAATATCAATGGTCTTTAAGGAAAAATGAGAAAGCTAGTCATTGGTGACCCGCTCCCCCCACCATCATAGACTCCCCCCCCTCCACTCCCGTTCCTGCCTTGCAAAAATTTATTCTTCCCAGGCAGAACCTAGAATCAAAAGGACTGTTAAAACCTTGAAGATATTAGCCTAGGGAAGAAGCTCACACAGTCAGCAACTGCCCAGGAGGGAAACACTGGCAGGAAAGGAGGGAGAGAATGCATCAATGCACTTTGCTTCTCTCAACCTAGAGATAGAAATAACTGAGTGGAACAGGATTTACCAACGATTGCAGGAAAAGATTAAGGTTTAGGTAAGAGGAAATATGCACACAGCCCTGTTGCTTTGTGCTATATTATATTCCTGTGAGGAAACTGATCAGTGCTTTGTTTTGAAGAAGCCTTTTTACTTTTATCAGCTTGCTGGTCAAAAGACCTTGTAGGAAAAAGACTTAGAAGTACCAGATATGTTGTATTAACATGGGAAATAGGGAGGTTTCAGCCCAGAGAACAAGTGTTTGGACTGAAGGATTTCACTCTTTTGGAGAGTGGTAGGAAGCCAGTCTGCCACTTGAGGTGAAGGTTCAGGCAAGAGGGAGTGAAGGGAGGCTGAAGTGCAGCTGGCCCTGTAAAAAGAATGCTGTAAAAGCTTTTTGAAAGTCCAACTAATGTCAACCAGCTCTTAACCATGCCCAATGACTTCTAACATATTAGAAAAGCACAATTTTGCTTTGTGGAACCATTTGCTGGTTTGTTCTAACATAATCTGTTCCTCTTGATGTTTTATAATACTCTTTTAAATCTTTGTCTCAGTTTTCCTTGCACTGAAGTAGGATTCACTATTCTGAAATTTCCAGACTCATACTAGTACCTCTTATAAACATAGATACTATGTTGTGCTACCCTCCAATACTGATTTCAGTAACAGATTGCATATATTTGTTAGAAGCTCAGGCACACCAAAGTTCCTTCAGAACACTTGGAAATATTACTGCACAATCTGGATGACTTGGGGCTCTTTATTTATTCATCCCAATACCTCCCCTTTATATTCAAAACAAAACAAAACAAAACAACCACCCCAACCTGACAGTATATCCTCTTTGTGCTTGAAGAGAGTACTAAGAAGACTGTGAACACTGACAAAGAAATCAATTACAATTTCTAATATCTCTACCCTTCTTAATTTCTCGCTTACCTCCCTTTTGCACTCTCCAATTCTCTCACAACTTCTGATACATTTAAAGAATCTACTCAATGTGTTTTATAGTATTTTGGAAAAGTAATGAAGTTTTCTCAATATGAGACTTCACACCTATGAAAATTCAGCTTTTAAATCTTTGCTGAAATAAGGAGAAACTATTAAGAGCCACTTGTGTGGGTTAGCGAATAGCAGTTCAGTGAGTTTCTTCACTTGAAAGTAAAGATGCCAGAAATAGTTTGTGTCTGCTGTTCTTGGTTACATTGAATACTTTGTTTTTCTAATAGTTTCACTTTTTAAAAATTAAGTTCTATGGAAGATATAGCCACCTAGTCAGTCTCTTTCATGAAATGTCAACTGAGTACATCTGCAATTTAAGCAGTGTAAGCAAGCAACAAGTATGAAGTAACAGTTCCAAAGTTCCACATTTATACCTTACAAAGCACATTTAAGCAGCACAACACAGAAAACTAGAGAATAAGTTACAGATTAGTGATTACTGTAACAGACTACTTAAGACGCCATGAGCTTTTGTATGATCATTTTACTGTACAGTAGTACAGAGTGCAGAGAAAATGCAAAGTGAAAATAAAAGATCACCAACATGACGTAAAAAAACCAAATCCAGAACTGAGAGACCTTTGACTGAGAGAAAGTCAAAGGGAAGTGTTGACCCTCATTCTGAGCTTTGAGAAGTAATCAGGGATTACTGCTGTAAAAAAAGAAAATCCTGATGACATGAAAGTTTCCTGGCTCTACCTTGCTTCCAAGATGTAACAAATCATGAGTTACTCCAACTAGAGTCTGACTGTGGGCTGAGTGCAGAGAGGCAATAGGTAGGGTTATAAAAATTCCTCCCACATCTCCCTTTACACTGAAGGAGATGATGGTGATTAGGGATGTGAAAGTGTAACTGTGTACACAGTTCGCTGATGAGCCTGGGCTCATTGGTTAACCTTCATGGTTATATGCAGGCTCCTGGTATGCCTAAGGATCCCATTTGAAAGCTGGCTCCCAGTGCACACCAGGTCCCAGGGAAGTGCCTCCCCCCTCCCACACACACACACACACATGTGTAAGTGCTGAAATTTTCAGCAGTTACACATTTCTTTAACACATTTTAACATCCCTAATTTGTATTTAAGGTCTCAGGAAGGACTCAGGAGCCCCACACACAGAGCAAACAGGCTGAGCCTTGCCCCAGCTTGCTTACAATCTATATCCAGTACTCACTGATGAAAAGGCTATAAACCCCACAAAATCCACCAGGAGAGATTAGTGTGGCAGGAGAGCAGGAGCTCTGCTTGTGAAATTGTAGTCTCCCATCTGTATATCCCATTCCCCACTGCTGGCCCTGTTATTTACAGCACTGTGAACTCAGCAGGGGTTGGACTCTGACTCAGAAGGAGAGCTAAGGTTTTAGGATGTTTTTTGACATCCAAAATAGCAGCTACTTCTCTGTGTGGGGCATCTGGTATATACCCATGTCCCCAAAACATTCTCACTCTATTTCCCATGTGCTGGGTACCATCAGCAAGGTGCTGGGCACCCTCAACTCCTTGAAGTCAAAGGGAGATAAGTGTGCTCAGCACCTCACAGGAAAAGGCCTGAAGCCACCTGAATTAGGCCCTGTTTAAGTCATGGCTTTCACTCACTTATAGCTGTTCCGTCCTCTGAACTTTTGCATTGCATAAAACAACTTAGAAAGGCCCATATCCTTCCTCCTCTTGCACCTGCTACATATGTTTTAAAATGGCTGAATAGAAAATGAAAGTTAAAGACTATCCTGACCACAATAAGCAGGGACTGTAAGAAGCTCGTGGCTGTCAGAACATGGGCTACCCAGCTAGAGGCAGCTGTTTCCCTGCCTCCCTGTGGGACATTTCAGGAAGTTGTTCCCTACTTCAATTCTTACCTGACACCCTCTCATTCCCCTTCAGATTGTGGCTGAGTTTCTCCACAAAGAGTCTGTGGCGCCATGCAGGATGAACATGATAATAATAAACAGCATTGCATGGTGAAGGGGGAAATGGTATTTTGTTTTGTTTTGTTTTAAAAAGGCCCATCAGCTATAGTTTCCCAAAGGACTTCACTAGTGTCATGCTAACTCTGAACCTTTACTGCCCCCCAACTCCAGCTTTAAGTAGCTAAATTCTAATCATTACAGAGTCTTGGGATAATATTTTTTAAAGAGAAAGAAAGTTTAAAAAAAGCAAAATCACAAGAAGTAATGAGAGCCCCAGTTGGGCAGCACTTTCAGAGCAAGAGGAGAAACTGTTGAGTTGGAGGATGAGCCAAAAAGGATAGATGTGGGAGCAAAATACTACAGGTCTGAGCCTTCAAGATATTGAGTGTATCTCCTGCGGAAGTGAGGACACACAGGACTTTGTCAGGTTATGCTTGCAAGGCAAAGTCCTGTAAGGCTTGAGAGTAGTATAGCTTCAGAAAAAGGGCTTCATTTATTTTGTATATGCAGTTCTTGACTCTTGCTGTTTGGCCTTGCATAAATGGCATAGGAGAGACCAAAAGGACCATAAGTCATTCTGTGAATGGAGAGTAAAGAAATCTCATTAAAACACCGAGGGAAATGCAATTACAGAATCCTCTTTAACCTTGATAATTGAAACTGGGTCCACTGATCAGCAGCAGTGGAATAATTTCTACAACGAGGGTGCTGAAAACCATTGAAAAATCCCCTGCAAATATGTCTGTATATAATAGAAGATACTTCAAGCCAGGGGATGCTACTGCATCCCTAGTCCCAGGACCCTTTCAACTGACTCTGTACTTGTGAGTCTGCAGATTTCCAATCTTGCCATTTTGTAACTAAAATCTGTGATGAGTCAATTACACTTGGAGTTGCTAAAGTAAGGGTAGGCAAACTTTTTGGCCTGAGGGCCACATTGGGTAAGGAAATTGTTTGGAGGGCCAGGTAGGGAAGGCGGGCGGAGGGGAAAGGTACAGTTGCTTTGGACCTGATCATTCAAAGGGGACTGGGCCTCCCGGTTGTCACCACTGCTACTGTGGCAACTGGAGTCTCAGGACCCTTTAAATTGCTGCCAGAGTGCAGCACTGAGGAAGGGCATGTGGGCAAGGTGTCCAGTGCTGCATTCCAGGCAGCTCTGAGGGCTGGCTGCCCCAGCCCCACTCCTTCTGCCAGAGGCCTTGCACCCTCCAGGGTGTGGAGCCGGCCCCTCCACACACACTTTGTCCACAGGTCCGTGGAAGCTGTCAGTCCCCCTGTATGTAATGTCTGATTAGTCTTGAATATGGTTATGGTATTTGATAATTGTAAAATGTCAGATTTACAGTGAAAGTCCTGGATACACAAATGGGTAGTGTTTTATATAATGCAAGTACTTCAGGAGAGTCATTGTTCATTGCAGAATGCCCTTTTAGAACTTTTTAAACATTTATAACAATATTTTCTCTCATTAAAGTGAACAAAAAGCAATGGAGCAGCTTTTCCCTAAACCAGAAAATCTCTCTGAACTAGTTATTATCCTTTCATACATCTCCATCAGTTCAAGCCTCCTCTAACACATTAGAGTGATAGGGTGTGTCTACACAGCAGTGTTATCTCCGAATAATGTTAGTTATTCTGAAATAACATGGGGCACATCTACAAAGCAAGCCCGTTATTTCAAAATAAATTCAAAATAACAGGCTTCTTACTCCGACTACTGTAAGAAGTCTTACTCCAACTACTTCCCTTACTCCTCATACTGTACTATTGTATGAGGAGTAAGGGGAGTCCGGGGAAGAGTGTAGACAACACTAAAAGTCAAAATAAGCTGTTTTGACTTAAGCTATGCAATTAGCATAGCTCAAGTTGCGTAATTTATTTCAAGTTTAGCCCTGCTGTGTAGACGTGCCCATAATGTCCCAGCACTTCCCTTCCTGGCTCCTTTATGTCTGTCTTGTTTTTATAAAGTTCCTCTTATATGTTGGCTGCTTCTCTTTCACTTCCCTGCCCGTTTCTCCTTGTCTGTTCAAGGTTTTAAAAACACCTTTAAGCTGCATCTCTGTTACTTTTCATACTCACTTGCACTAACCTGTGTCGTTGGCCTGTCTCTCCATCTGCCAAGCCTGGTCCCCAATAAACCTTTGCCAGACTTTCAGCTTTTCTTCCCTTCTTCCTTTCAAAGAGCTCCCTCTGCTGTTGGATGCTGTTGCTAACCTTCAAAATAGCAAAACCATTTAATGAGAGCTGGGACATACCATGCATGGAAATAACACTATTTACATGGTGGAAAATATTCATTCAAGCACATTCATTCTCAGTTCCAATAGAGATGCCAAGTTGCACAGATAAGTTACCTATTCAAACACCACTTGACAAGGAGCACTCAGCACCTTGCAGACAAACTCTTAAAACTCCCTACTCCTTGAATTTGTTAAGAATACCCTGGAAACAGCAACACTTAGTGCAACTCAGCTTTATTCCCATTTCTTTGGAAAGAAGAAGCGGACATTCATCTCTGTCTTCTGCTTATAATAGTAGATGTTAAAACAATTCTACTTAGTACTTATATAGTCAAAACACCAATTAATTTGCTCAGAAATCATTAAGAGAAAGGGAAGGTAATTTTTGGCCAGCACACTGGGGTGACTATGGAGGGTAGCAAGTCTGAATCCCATGA
This sequence comes from Pelochelys cantorii, assembly GCA_032595735.1. Taxonomy (NCBI): domain Eukaryota; kingdom Metazoa; phylum Chordata; order Testudines; family Trionychidae; genus Pelochelys; species Pelochelys cantorii. Next base: position 33,733,393 of record CM064334.1, read on the forward strand.
AAAGGGGCATGAATTCTTTGTCCATGCTGAAAAAACAGGACCAATATTCACACAGCCCTCATGTCAAGACACCCACCCACTGTACACTGTCCAAAACTCAGTGTGTCGGTTCTCTGAATGATGAAGGGCTGAGTCAGTACTGCTGAGATTTAAACCTACAGCTCCAGGGAGCATAACTATTTTAAACAGGAAGATTGGACCACTAATCCTGCCAGCTGCACCTCTTTCTCCCTCCCACTATCCACTGAACATATGCGCCCAAGGTGATGCTGTGGCTAAAAGATCTAATGTGATCCTGAGATGCATAACCAGGTGAATCTTGAATAGGACCAGAAAGGTTACTTTACCTTGTACTTGGCATTGGTATGACCACTGTTGGAAAACTGTGTTTGGTGCCAGTTACAGTGCAAGAAAAATGTTGATAAACTGGAGGGAGTTCAGCAAAGAATCACAAGAATAATTAATAGATTAAAAAACCTGCCTTATTGTGATAGACTCTACAAGCTACTTAGCATAACAAAGAAAAAATTAAGGGCTGATTTGATTAGTCTGTAAATATTTACATGGGAATAAATACTTAATAATGAGCTCTTCAATCTAGCAGAGAAAGCTATAACATTATCCAATGTCTGGAAGCTAAAGCTATACAAATTTAGACTGGAAATATGGTGTATTTTTAAACTGAAAATAATTAGCCACTGGAACAACTCCCCACTTCCCCCATCATCTTCTCTCCATCCCCAACCTTTCCACCCTCTGCATCCTTCTCTATCACCATCTATGGCCCTTCCCTCTCCACCCTCACTCCCAGTCATTCCCTTCCCATTTCTTGATTCATTCTCCTCCCCCACACCTGACACTCCCTCTTGCTCCATTTCCATGCAAGAGGTTGCCAGATTCTTCAAGGACACTGAAAGGACCAGGCATACACTTGCTTTCCCCTGCACTCTTCCACACTCCTCCTTTGAGAAAGTTTCCTGCCTGCTTGTCTCCTCTTACGTTTCCAATGGGCCCAGTAACTCTGATTCCTCCTGCCTCATGATCTCCCTTGCCTTCATCCCCTTCAGCATTCTGCTTAACCTCTCATTCTCCTCAGGTTTCTTCCCTTCACGTATATCACACTGTAGCCTCTCTCTATCCTAAACAAAATGTCCCCTTGAAACCGATCTCTTCTTCCCCCTTTCCCTCCTGGGCTATGTACAACACACAATGTCAATGTCCAGATCTTGTCACTTCCACCTCCACACTCCATGGTCTGTCCTCTCTTCCCTCATCCACACTACTAAAATCTTAGATTACAACAAGAAATCCCCAAAAGGGGGGTGTCTTTGTGTGAGTTTTGCACACCAATCTAGTATGCGTGTGTGTGCATGTGCACGCACATGTATACATGCACACAGTCAAGAGCAGATTGGATGGACATCTATCAGTGATAATCTAGACAGTGCTTTGTCCTGCCGTGAGGGCAGTGTACTAGACTCAGTGATCTCCCGAGGTCCTTTCCAGTTCCAGTGTTCTATGATTCTATGTTGTAATGAGACTAGGCCCCGATAAGTGGCATGTGTATCTGCCACTGTGTCAGTGGGAATCCTTCCAAAACAGACTGACTCTGTTCCTGGTTCCACAATTGGGTTAATGTCTAGTTTTCCTGGGCTACTTCCTACCCAGTCTTTTAGTTTGCTTACCTGAGGGTATGTCTACACTGCAGAGTTTTTTTGGAAAAAATAAAAAACAGGACTATGTAGCACTTTAACAAGATGGTTTATTAGGTGATCAGCTTTCATGGGCCAGACCCACTTCCTCAGATCAAACAGTGGAAGAAAATTGGCATGACCATATATACCAAAGGATACAATAAAAAAAATGAACACACAATTATTTTTCCTTTGGTGTTCTATATGGACTCCCCCTGACGGTCGGAATTACAATCTGGATTTCTATATACAAAGCTTCTGCAACAACGCACAGACTGACATTATTCACAAACGACAACAAGCGACACACAATCTCAGCCGCGCTGAACACTATGCTATCCAGAGTCTCAAAAACAACCCGGACATTATAATCAAACCAGCTGACAAAGGGGGTGCTGTGGTCATTATGAATAAGACCGACTATAACCAGGAGGCAACCAGACACCTCTCCAACACCACATTTTACAAACCTGTCTCCTCTGATCCCACCTCGGAATACCAAAAGAAACTACACTGTCTCCTTAAAGACCTCCCTACATCTACTCGGGACCAAATCCACACAGAAACACCTTCTGAACCCTGACCAGGATTGTTCTATCTGCTTCCCAAAATCCATAATCCTGGACACCCCAGACGTCCCATCATCTCAGTATCGGCACGCTCACTACTGGTTTATCCAGTTATGTAGACTCTCTTCTCAAACCCTACGCAACCAACACTCCCAGCTATCTCCGAGATGCTACTGACTTCCTAAGGAAACTACAAAACATCGATAACCTCCCTGATAACACCATCCTTGCTACCATGGATGTAGAAGCTCTATACACCAACATCCCACATGAAGATGGATTACAAGCAATTAGAAACACTATCCCAGAGGACACCACTGCCAATCTGACAGCAGACCTATGTAACTTTGTTCTCACCCACAATTATTTCCAGTTTGGGGACAACTTATAGCTCCAGATCAGCGGCACAGCCATGGGTACACACATGGCCCCACAGTACGCTAACATCTTTATGGCTGACTTAGAACAATGTTTCCTCAGATCCCATCCCCTCTTACCCCTTCTCTACTTACGCTACATTGATGACATCTTTATGATCTGGACCCATGGCCAAGAAACACTGGAGACATTCCACAGAGATTTTAACAACCTACACCCCACCGTCAATCTCAGCCTGGACCATTCTACACGAGAGATCCATTTCCTGGATACCACAGTACAAATCACCAATGGTAAATTAGACACCACTCTCTACAGAAAACCCACCAACTCATACAGTTACCGACATGCCTCCAGCTCCCATCCAGAACACACCATACGATCCATCATCTATAGCCAAGCCCTTCGATACAACCGCATCTGCTCTAATCCCACTGACAGAGACCAGAAACTTCAGGATCTCTACCAAGCATTTATAAACCTCAACTACCCACCCGGAGAAATAAAAAAATAAATTGAAAGAGCCAGACGAATACCCAGAAACCATCTACTTCAAGACAGACCCAAGAAAACCAACAATAGAACACCACTTGTCGTCACCTACAGCCCCCAACTTAAACCCGTCCAACACATTATCAATAAACTACAACCTATACTGGAACAGGATACTAAACTCCGAGAGGCTCTGGGAGACAGACCCATAGTCTCCTATAGACAACCACCTAACCTCAAGATGATTCTTACCAACAACCACAGGACATACCACACTAATACCAACCCTGGAACTTTCCCTTGCAACAAACCCCGTTGCCAGCTTTGTCCACATATTCACTCTGCTGATACCATTATTGGACCTAACCAAGTGAGCTATAAGATCAAGAACACATATTCCTGCTCATCCAGAAATATAATTTATGCTATCATGTGCCGACAGTGTCCGTCTGCTATGTACATTGGACAAACGTCTCAGACACTTCGCCAAAGAATCAATGCACACAAAACAGATATTAGACAGGATCACAAAGAAAAAACAGTTTCTTGCCATTTCAACCAGAAAGGGCATTGTCTCAAGGACTTAACTACCTGCATCCTGCTTCAAAGACATTTTAACACTAGACTTGAAAGAGAATCCTCTGAATTGTCATTCATGCTTAAATTTGACACTTTACACCTAGGTCTTAATAAGGACACTAATTATCTTACCCATTACAAAGATAGCTTCCCCAATTATCACCTCTAATATCATTAGACATTTACCTCCCCCCCATCCCCTTTCTGTTCTGAAATTTGATTTGTCCTTTTCATATGTGTTCGTTTTTTTTTTTATTGTATCCTTTGGTATATATGGTCATGCCAATTTTCTTCCACTATTTGATCTGAGGAAGTGGGCCTAGCCCACGAAAGCTCATCACCTAATAAACCATCTTGTTAGTCTTTAAAGTGCTACATAGTCCTGTTTTTTGTTTCAGCTAGACCAGACTAACATGGCTACATTTCTATTACTTTGGAAAAAATGTTCACTTACGTCCACACTGCAGTTGTGTTCTGTTGACAGAAAGTCAAAAGAACGCAAAGGTTTTCTCACAGCGATAAACCTCTTTATATGAGGTGGAAGCCTTTTTTGGAAAGAGCTTTCAGAAGAAGGTGTGTGTGGATGGGGAAGAGGGGATTTTTTTGAAAGACGAGGCCTCTAGGAAAAAGCACAGGTGCCCTGGTGGTCACTCCGTCTACACTTATCACAACTTAAATGTGAGATAGCGTCCAATGAATGTGGACACTATCTTTCAAAAAAGCAGATCGCTTTTTCAATGTGCTTTTGCTGTGTGGATGCTCTCTTTCAGAAGAAGTTTTTCCAAAAGAAGCCTGCAGTCTAGACGTAGCCTGAGAGAAAACTACTCAGACAGAATGCTGGAACTTCCTGCTTGTTTATTCATCATAGTATGAATTCTTGGTCTATTTTACTGTGGCAACTGTACAGATTTTTCAAGAGTTTTGGAGCCTGAATTCTCATGAGGAAGAATGCTAAGCGCTTTGGGCCTGAAGTTTAAAGGTCATTAGCTACTTACAGATGTAACTGGGATGTTCAAAAGTGCCGAGGACCAGCTTAAATTAAAATCAATGGTTGGTAGATGCCTAGGCACTTTTGAAAATCCCAATAGGCCCCCTATCTGCACCTTGAGGCATTGAAATATCTTTAAACATGTGCAGCTCAGAGCTATGCCAGACAGGTTTGTGTATTGACCTTTGCACACTTGCAGCTTACAAACTCGCTCTCCCTCTTATAGGGTTTTTATGTAAATTGAAATGTTCTGAGGATCTGCTGAAGCTGCCGGAAGGACACATTAATGTTTAGCACATCTTTGGGCATGGCACACACATGAAATAGTCATAAAAATTTTCCAAAAAAATAGGCCAAAACCCAAGCACTAGCAAATGCTCTGTTGAATTCTTAAATGCCACTTTTTATAATACAAATATGAGTGGTGAAAATAACTTAAAATTTCTTACAAGTACTGTCCTATTGCAACTCAGGTCCCTGCCAGCTCTTTAAATAGCTCCCTGCTGGCTTTTGCCGCAGCTCAGCCAGCTCTTGCCAGAGCTGCAAACAAGGGTGCGCCCGCTTACTTTCACCTCTGACAAATATTGTAATGTACACACAATATATAGTATGTTTCTCAGTCTTTTGAGTGGGAGCAGACCCTTAGCTATTTATAAAGTGACCATAACACTAGTAACCAGGCAGCAACAGTTGCTAAAAATCCATTTTTAAGAAGCAGATACCTTAGGAATTTGTCAGTATTAATTCCATACTTCGAAAGAATGGATCTTCTGTTTAGTTACAGCAAGCAAATATATTCTTTCTTTAGCACAGTGCATGCTGCATAAAACCATATATATTATTGAGGGAACTAAACATGGGACCTCTACTAAGGAAATTGTACATTTTTGCCCCATCATCATACTTGGAATCAGGTTTCAAATGTGCTAAATTCAAAAGTTCATATGTGGCTGTGCATTTAAAATATTGTAGGCCAGTTTTCCATGCAAAGTATGATACACCCACAACATGCAGAAGAAAATACTGATCTACTAATTCATGGGGGCAAAATAAAGGAATAAGACACCCGGGGGTTAATGTGTAACTTGCTCTGAAAGATCGTCTTGTCCAAAGCACAATAAGGTAATAAAGCTCAGGAATGTTGGCAAGAAATAAACTGTGTTTCACAGCAGGTCAAACCTTATAGACGATGCTGTTTAAGTGGACTGAGAATTCAGTGCAGGTCTATTTCCCCTTATAACCAACAGATTAGCAGACAGAGAGTTTCTCTTTAAACCAAGCAAGATGATGCTGAAACTTCTGAAGATGGTAATTTTTTTTGCACAGTGCATCAAAGACAATCATTGCCCCTCTGATTATACTCAGTGCAGTTATCCATATTGTCTGGGTGATGTTGGGCTTTCAAATGAAGGGCTAGATTCTTCCAGGCCGTGTGCATTGTATGATACATTAGGGCCGGAGGAGCCTCTTCTCTCCCTGCACAGTGTCTGTCCAGAATCTAAGGGGGCACAGTATCTGCTCCCTTGCAGCCTCTTGTCTTTCTATATGAAGTGGGGAGGGGCAGGGCCCCACAGCTCACCCGAAGTTCACAAAAGGAGAATCCTGAGTTCTCTCCCTCCTGCCAGTGTGTCTGTGAATGGCAGGGTCAAGATCTGACCCCAAAGGGTTTCCACATTCTCAGTCAGGTTCTCCTATTTAATATTAACACATTTGGTTAATCGAAGTTTTAAAAAGTTATTTGTATAGTGTCAGCAGTGTACTAGGTGCGTATGGACACATATCCTCATCAAACAAGGCCGTCATCCAAAAGGCCTTATGGACTATGGGGATTTGCTCCCATTTCAACCATCACTGGTCACCACCAATGAATCTGCACCCATGAATCCTCATGGTGGAATTTTCCATGATTTCAAGCAGGGCTAAGGTACAAACAGAGCTGGGCCTGTGTACTCTACCAGTGAAATCCTGGCCCTACTAACTCCTATGAGAATTTTGCCACTGACTTCAATGGAGCCAGGATTTCACCCTAAGGGTTTGTTTCTGTGCAACTACCCTTCTGGTGACCACAGGTGGCTGAAATCAGGACAAATCCCCCAAGCTGACTAGAGCTAAGTAGACAGTACAAAAAATGGGGTGGTGCACAAGCTGTCATGAAAAGTCCTGTGAATGAGTAGTGAAAAAGAGCTCATATCTCTTTCTCCACCAGATTTGTCTGAACTGGCCTTTAGGTTGCCCTGCTTAGTGTTCCCAGGTCTCAGGCTGATCAGTCGGCACTGATCTGCAGGGAGGTAAATGATTAACAGGCCTTTTGACAGCGGTATAGAATAAAATGGCCAAATGAAGGAAAGCTGCCATTACAATAAGGGGTGTGGTCATGATAATATGGCAACAGAGCATCAGGTGCTGGCAGCTGGCAGAAACAGGATGGCTGTGTCTACACTGGCGCGATCTCGCGCAGAAGCGGCCGCTCTTGCGCAAAAACTTGCTGCCTGTCTACACTGGCTGCGTGTTCTTGCGCAAGTAAACTGACGTTCTAATGTATAAAATCAGGGCTTCTTGCGCAAGAACTCTGACGCTCCCGCTCAGGAATAAGCCCTCTTGCGCAAGAGCTCTTCCAGAAGAGGCCAGTGTAGACAGGCAACATGAATTTCTTGCACAAGAAAGCCCTATGGTTAAAATGGCCATCCGAGCTTTCTTGTGCAAGAGAGTGTCTACACTGGCACGGATGCTCTTGCGCAAAAGCACATTGCTCTCTTCTGGAAGTTTTTGCACAAGAACTCTTCCGCAAAAGAATTCTTGTGCAAGAAGCTGCCAGTGTAGACATATCCGATGTGGACTAGATGAATCATAGGTCCAGTCCAGTACGGAAGTTTCCATATGCCTGTGCCCATGCTTGTTCCTTGCACTCGTCAGACACCAGCTTGTACCTATCTCTGGGAAGTACATTTGATTTTTGCAGCAGACTGGGAATGCCTAGTAATTATTTTAAAGCAATTGTTTTACTTGTAAGCATGAAAGAACATTTAATAAAATACTCTTCAGTGCATGAGGTGGCACTGTATAGTCGGCATATGTTAAAATTGCTTTTGAATAGATTACCAAAAAACATACTTTTAGCAATTGTTACCATAAATGTGGGTTTTTAATTGGTTAGACTTGAAAATAAGCCTATCATCTCAAGCTGTGATAATTGTTCTCTGTGATTTGGGTTAGGTTTCTATACACCAATAGATTAGCCTGATAGATTTTTGGATCATGGCCAATCCAGTGGATTAGGCGGTAGTGCATTAGTCATTTGAATCTTGTTACATCTACAATTAATGGCTCACGTTCCATGGTTCTCAGATAAGTCAGGTTCCCGCTGAAATTAAGGAATACAGGATCAGGTCCAGCACTTGGACTGTAATCTCCATCCTCAAACAATTTTTGGATTTAGTGATAAATAAACTGCATCTGAATTACTAGAATATGAGCGAGAGAGACAGAGAGAACTTGTTTTCCCTATGAGTTTGCACTGATGCATTTTGATGAAGCAGAGTCATAAATTCCAATTTGCTGCTACATTTTTTGCCCTTGTAGATCCCAGTAGCTTATATCTGATTTTTGATGAGCTCTGAAATCTATTATTAGACTATGTACTTTGACATTTCTCAATAAGGTAAACAAGTGCTATACAACATGTAATGGTACCAAGTTTGAAAGGGTAGGTGTGTATGAAAATACTAGACACTAGAGGGCTTTGTTGCCTCTCTTGGAAATGGCTGGCTGTTGCATTCTGAGTATTGCTGATCACATCAGACATTACAATTGCAAATCTGAAGTCACTACTGTACTCAGTAGGAAGACTGATATTTAGAACAACAGGCCCTCTGAGAAAGGGAAAGCCTGTAAGTGTTAGTGACACCAGCAGTGGAGAATGGCTTGATAAGACCCAGAAGGGGCAGTGATGGCATTGCCAGCTATTGGCCGTAGTAGGTGCCACTTTGGACCATGGCAAAGGACTAAGCAGAAAGGAACGGGGAGAGCTTGCTATGTGCAGAAACGCAGGCTCTGTTGCCATGTCCAAAGCAATCAAAAAGGCAGATGGACTTAAGAATTCACAGCAACAATCTGGATTCTCTTATTACTTACAAGAGTGCAAATCAGTAGTATTGCCACTGAAGTTAATAGCATTACAGCAATAAAGGGATTGCCAATGCCAACTGTCTAATTGCACAAACCGAAACACCCGTCCCCTGCTCCCTGCCCCACTGTTCCCCAAGGCCAGGCCCCTGTCCTTGGCCTTCTCTAAGGCCACATCCCTTCAGTCACTCCATTTCCCCTCCCTCCATCACTCACTTTATCCCACCTTCATTCACTTTCACGGGGCTGGAGCAGGTGGTTGGAGTGCAGGAAGGGCTGCAGGTTCTGGGTGGGGGTTGAGGGGTTTAGAATGTCAGAGGGGGCTCTGGGCTGAGCCTGGGGCAGAGGGTTCAGGTGCAGGAGGGGATGAGGAGTGTGAGCTCTGGGAGGGAATTTGAGTGCAGGAAGGGGCTCAGGGCTGGAACAGGAAGTTGGGAGGCAGGAGAAGGTGCAGGAGAGGGTGAGGAGCATAGGATGAGGTGAGGGGTGAAGGATCTGAAAGGGCGTTTAGGTGTGGGAGGGGGTTGAGGTACGGGTATGTCTCTAAATATTGTTGAGGTACGTCTCTAAATATTGTTGCTTTTCAAAGTGACGGGCCTAAAATTGCAGACAGTCAAATGCAATTATGATGTGACTGAATAAAGCAGCACTGGCATCTGCTTTGCCATAAAACAGATCCCATCTCCCCAGGGATAGCATTTGTCTGTTTAGCAGCAGTAGAACATTATAAGCTGGTGCCCACTGTGACTCACTGCAGATATGCTGTAGTAATTTTCAGTAATCCTGTATTAATAGCAGCCTGCCCTTTGTATTTCTGCAGGTTAATTCTCTCAAAGTCTGTTACTTCATGTTTGATTTTACTAAGTCTCACCTCATTGAATCTACCCACTTCTAGATAGCCGGTGGATCATTCTGTTGATCTGAGCAGTCTTCTCTGAAATTCACCATCAACCCCAGTGTGGTGCTTTCTGACATCCCGCTGTCCACATGAATTTGTGCTGGTTGAACGGAAAAAATCATTTTGAACCAGTTTAGTTAAACCAGAGCAACTGTGCATGTGCATACTCAAATCAATTTAAGCCTCTGAATTTAAAAATAGTTTTAACAGTTTAGCTTGAGCATGTCAAGCTATAGGTTTAAGTTGATTTTAAGAATATCCATGTGCACAGTCCCTTCTAATGAGCTCTGCCCATCCCATCTGGAATGGGGTATAGGGTTGCCAGGTGTCTGTCGCCCGGACAGTCCAGTTTTTGCCGCCTTTGTCCAAAACACAGAAAATACCAGACATGTTTTTTTTTTTTGCTCAACAAGTTTGTTCCCCCATTTTTTGGGGGGTTTGTTTTTTGCTCAACCAATTTTTCCCCTGCCATGTTCAGTATCTGGCAACTGTAATGGGGTGTGGGCTTTACTCAGTAAAACTAGCTGGATACAGAGGAACTGATTCTCACACAGAGAACAACAGAAGCCATAGGAAGACAGAAGAGGAGACTTAGGAAGAACAAGAGTATGTCAATAAAAGACCCCAGTTGGCCCATGCTAACTGAACTGGGCTGAGGCTGCCTGTAGAACAATAAAATTGACATGTAGATGTTTGGGCTTAGGCTGGTGCTTGGCTTCTAAGACTCCATGAAGTCCTGCAGCTGGAGTCCCATGAACCTGTGTCAGCTCTAGGGCTGCCATCTCTCCTGGACTGGACAGACCAGACACCATTGCTGCAAATGGTGTCCAATTCGTCCCATCAGGAACGTTGGCAACCTTTTGCTGACCTCGGCTCTGAGACTTGGTGGGAGGGATTTTTCATTGCAGATTACGTGTACACAGAAACAACTGGGGTGAAGCTGGATTGAGAAATTTAAACAGAAGCTTGCAAAAGCAGGGAATGGCTGCTGGGAACAAGCTGAGGGTTGAGGGGAAAAAACTCCAGGAGGGGAAGTCCTGTGAGACCCACAGCAGGAAAGACTGGGAAGATGAACTTCATGGAGATTTTTTGGGAATGATTTTGTTATAAGAAAAAAAACCCAGCCCCAAGGAGAGGTGTTGATGAACCAGAGAAGAGTTGTGTTGTAGTTTTATTGAGAAAGCCCTGAGATGTGGGGAAATGGAGACAGGGTTGTTACAGCCTTCTTTGTACGGTTGCCAACTTTCCGACCAAACAAAACTGAACACCCTTGCTCTGCCACTTCTCTGAGGTCCTGCCCTGTTCACTCCATCCCCCTTCTCTCTGTCGCCCACTCTCCCTCAACACCCTTGCTCATTTTTGCTGGACTGGGGAGGGTCCCTTTTCAACTGGGAGGTGACCAGCCCCTTCATAGAGGGCAAGATTGTGTATAGCCACAACCTCTGAATGCAGCTGAATGCATTAAGAGGGGCTCCAAATTATTAATATTAATTGATTTTAAGGAGTGAAGAGACGATTCTGATCTCTTACTCCTGCAATGTGTCCATTAATGAGTGCAAGCCAATCCCTGTAGGAGAGCACTAGAGAGCTCCACCCAGTTTGAATAATTATTAATGATGTAACTTCCATCTGACAGATGATTTCTTACCCACAGGATACTTATTTTGCCAACTTCTCTGTTTTTAATGTGGTCATGTATAAAAGCTTTACTGAAAACAAGCCGAGTCACATCTACCAAACTCAATATAGAAGCCTAACCAGATCTATATTTTATGGATCCGTGATACTTATCCTTCAGTAGCATGTTCTCCTTAATACTTACATGTAGACATGCATATTCCCTCTCTCAGGCTAAAGATTTTACCTGCTACTGAAATGTTGTAACTGTTTTTTGAAAATGGAAACCATATTAACATTTCTTCTTACAACAGGCACTTTGGTTGTTTTCTAAATTAGATTAAACAAGGCTGAGTTATTCTTCAGGTCCCCCCCCCCACACACACACTTCTTTAGAGACTTTTAGAGCCATCTCCTCTGGCCCCACTGATCTTACCAGATGTTCCTTCACCATCTCTCTCTGGATATTGGGGCCAGATTCTCTCTTGACCTCAGATAGTTATTTACATCTATGCAAAGTCAGTGTAATAACAATGGCAGGATCAGAATTCTTACACTTCCCAAAGCAGGGAAGCTATGAGACTGTATTCTTCAGTGCCCATCCTAGGAGTCCACCCAGAATCATGGGTCATTACCCAGGTGGCTAGCTCTTGCTAAAGCATGTGCTGCTGCAGCTTCACTCTTACCAGTACCTGAGCTAGCTACATTAAAATTAGCTCAAGTATGGCTACTTGAGCTGCACCTGCAATCATACTCCAGAGAACAGAGGTTCCTGACTGTTTGCAACTATGCTCAGGGTTGAAATCGCCCTATTTCCATCATCCTGCATGGTTCTTGGCATCAAAATCCCTCAGAAAATGACACGATGCTACTGCAAAATGCAGAGATTCAGGGACTGAGCTACGTAGCCCGGAAATGTCTTTACCAAAAGTGCAGGCAATTTCAATTTGGTGGAAGAGGGCTGTGCACTTATCTCTACTGCAATTGGAAATGGATGGGCCTTCATTTTCAAAAGCATTTTTAAAGATCAGTCAGATACAATGCACAGTTATTGGCAACAGCTCTAATTCTCAGAACCACGCTCCGACTCTCCTGCTAGCCCAGTGGTTCTGAGGGCTCGTCTACACAGGGAAGCAAACATTCTGCAATAGCTATTCTGCAATAGCATCTCCTGTGGACTTCTTATTCTATACTAAGATTGCCATTTTGTGGTGGTGAATTAAATTAAACTGTTAAAAAGCACACACAGTGTGAAATAAGAGCACCCACATGGGAGTTAGCGTGGAATAGCTAACTACACTTTAAATTCACACCCTAATTTATTTTGCAATAGCATCTCCATGTAGACAAACTCTTAGCTACATTATTTGAAGAATCTTTTTTCTATATACATTTCGCTTCTGGGTCCCTTTGAAAGCAATTATCTCCTTGTTTTGTTTGGCTCCGAGTTCCAGTGTAACCATATTAATTAGCTTGGAGAAATCATGTTGCGTTTTGGCCAACTACAGGCCTAAACAGAAACTGGAGGAAAAAAGTCAAAGTGTTCTGGGGCTAACGTGCTGACTTCATTTTGTGTGGAGCTGGCAGGCTTTGTAACTACTTCTGTGGAGAAGCCACAGCCTAGTGCAGCTGGATGAAACAGCATCACCTTTTGTGGCATTTCCTTTTCTGGTAGGGTCTTGACATGGTGTCTTACATCTTGACACATGGATGGGGAAAGTACATACTGTGCCTAGGGAGCCATTTCACGTGGAACATGTGGACTACAGCTGTGGAAATCAGTTGCTAGACTAAATCAGTGCAGTACACTGTGGGTGCGTCTAGACTGGCAAGATTTTGCGCAAAGCGGCTGCTTTTGCGCAAAAACTTGCCAGCTGTCTACACTGGCCGCTTGAGTTTGCGCAAGAACACTGACGATCTAATGTAAGATTGTCAGTGTTCTTGCGCAAATACTTTGACGCTCCCGCTCGGGAAAAAGTCCTCTTGCGCAAGTGTTCTTGCGCAAGAGGGCCAGTATAGACAGGGAAGGAATTTTTTGCGTAAGAAAGCCCCGATGGCGAAAATGGCTGCCAGAGCTTTCTTGCGCAAAATAGCGTCTATACTGGCCACGGATGCTTTTGCGCAAAAGCACTTTTTGCGCAAAAGCATCTGTGCCAATCTAGAGGCTCTTTTGTGGAAATACTTTTAACGGAAAAACTTTTCCGTTAAAAGTATTTCCGCAAAATCATGCCAGTCTAGACGTAGCCTGTGTGTTTGTGGAATTGTAACCATGCCGCACAAATACATGCGGGCTACGTCTAGACTGCCCCCTCTTGCGCAAGAAAATATGCAAATGAGATGAAGCAGTGAATATTGCTGTTCCTCATTTGCATACTTAATGAGCTGCCATTTTTGCTCAAGGGGCTTTTGCGCAAAAAGGAGCCATCTACACTGCTCCTTTTTGTGCAAAACCCCCCTCTTGCACAAGAGCCATTCTTCCTAAAAAAAAAATGGCAGAACAGCTCTTGTGCAAGAGGGGGTTTTTACACAAAAAGGAGCCGTGTATTTGGCTCCTTTTTGCGCAAAAGCCCCTTGTGCAAAATGGCGTATCATTAAGTATGCAAATGAGGCCCGGTGATATTCACCACATTGCCTCATTTGCATATTTTCTTGCACAAGTGGGGGCAGTCTAGATGTACCCTAATTATTTAAACCAGAAATCTTTGACCTTGACAAGATGTGGCTCCCAAATGCTATGAAACTATAAGATTGTGTCAGTGGTGAATGGAAATAATAACAATATTAATTAAAGAAGTGCTTAGGGACATGTTTCTCAATAAATTATCACAATCCCAATACAGCTGTATAAGGACTTTTTCTATTGTAATGGACTCCATTTTGTTTTAACAAACTCCATCTTGGATTGTGCCACGCACTGAAGCAACTACCTGAACAGCTTCAACCTGTTTTTCCCACCAAAACTGGAAAACACCTCAGGGGTGCACAACACTGCACACGGAACAGGACAGTTTTGCACACGGTACAGAAGTGGTGCACTCAGCACCTTTATTGTTTTTCCTGCACAAAGGACAATAAAAGGGCTGTCATTCTGAGGGGTGGGACTCCTCCTGAACACTTTGCTGCTTGGTCCTCTGATCCTCTGGTCTTTGGCCTGCTGCTTCTTGTTCATCCTGTTTTTGGCTCGGGGTGAGGCCTAACATCTGGCTACAGGATAGAAGCTGCCCGAGGATTGGAATCTCTGAGCTGCCGTGCGCGCCTCCTTTCACAGCCTCCACCGAAGGGTGTGGGGATTTGTGTCTAGGAGACATCCAGCAGGGTTCTTAGGTTCCTTTGCCTCATTCCGGTATCCTGGTCCCTGTGGTGAAAGCCCTCCAAAACCTAAGGAATCTGTGATTAATCCAAACCGAAACAACATCTTCATGGGATCACCTAGTGTTCCTCCCTGACAGCAGGTCCCCTGCTGAGTGGTAGAAGGTCCTAGGCTTGCATCTTTCCCTTCGTCTGCTAAATGTCATCTGCCATCTAATCCAGACACTTGTAAAGTATTTTGACTTACCTTGTTGTATTGGGGAATTCTTTTCTATCTTCTTTCTCTTCTGGTTCGAGGGTGTGGGGTTGTTTACTGGTTGTACTGGAGTTCTGTGTTGTCATATGCTGTATACTGTTCAAATTCTCTAATAGACTAGTTAAATTTATATTTGAGTTGCGTTGTTATTTCTGCCAAATTAATCCACTGGTGATAGATACAGTTGTCAGGGGACCTGTGCTTCTGGTCTCAGGAACAAAATCAAAATCGAGATCAGATCCTAGTTCAAATTCTATCAATTTCATTGTCGTTACTGAGTTCCTGGGTAACAGCTGGCACAGTCTGTTGGATAAATAATAGGCACACTCAGAATTGGGGCAGTTACAAAATTACGTTTTCACAACTGAAAGAAGAGCCTTTGAAGCCTAATACAGGGTGAACAATAATTTTTGGTGCCACTCCAAGATTTTGGAAAGTGGTCAAGGGCCACGCTTTTCTGTGGAAGCGGTGCGGGGTCTGAGGTGGAAGTTGGGTATAGAAGGGCACATGGCATAAGGGTCTGCGGTGCAGGAGATGGTGTGAGGTCTGAGAGGAAGTTTGGGTGGGGATTGTGACCTGGGTCAGGGGATTGAGGTGTAGGGTCAGGGAGGGAGTATGGATGCAGGAGAGGATTCTGGCCTGGGGGAGAGGATCTAGGAAGGGGTAGGGGTGAAAAGTCTGGGAGAGAATTGTGACCTGGGAGAAGGAGAAAATGGGGTGCAGACTACAAGAGAGTTTGGGTGGTGACCTGGTGCAGGGGATTAGGATGCAGGGTCTGGGAGGCAGTGTGGGTGCAGGAGAGGATTCTGGCCGGGGCAAGGAGTGTAGGAGGGAGTTCAGGGTCTTGGAGGGAGTTGTGACCTAGGTCAGAGGGTGAAGAAGGTTTGGATGGTGACCTAGGAGAGGGAGTTAGGATGTGGGAGGGGCAGAGGTGCCAGAGGCAGGCTCTGACTGGGAGGCGCTTTCCTAAGCCAGCAGCCCTGCAGCGCCTCCAAGGCAGGCTGGGCTTCCTGCCTGCTGCAGCTCCAGATCACTTTAAACTGCAGCCTTGTTCCTTTCATGTGGCTCTTAGCCCCGGGAAGGGAAAGAGACTTGTGCTGCCTCCATCCTTCAGGCCAATCTCTCAGCTCCTATTGGCTGGTTGTTTCCAGCCTATAGGAACTGAGGATTGGGCTGGGGGCCAGGAGATCACACAAAGCCTCCCTTTCCCTGCAAAGTGGAGAGCCGCACAGACTGTGCTTTAAACCGGGGCAGCTGCATTCCTGAGGGTCCCAGCAGGGCAGTCTATGGGCCGGATCCAGTGGCTTGGCGGGATGCATCCAACCCCTGACTCATATTTTGCCCAGCCCTGGCCTATTAGAATCACAGATACATAGGGCTGGAAGAGACCATAAGAAGTCATGAGGTTCATCCCCATCTCGAGGCAGGACAATAACAACCTAAGCCAGGGCTACTCAACTTTGGAAGCCCCGGTGGCCACAATGAAACGCACAGCACATGCCGAGGACCGCAGTTTAAGTGTGGTTGCATATACATGCAAATATATATGCAAATAAATATATACAAATAGCTTATTTTACACTGACGGGCATGAATATAAAGATTAAGGCAAGACTACACAACACACAGGCCCCATTTAAGTCAGTTCTGCTGATATTAATAAAATGCAATAGTTACCTGATTTCCACCCATATGACAGCACTTTTAATGAGCAATGACAGTCCAGGAATTTAACTACTAAAATGCATATCAACAGAAGACATTATATTGACTTGCCATTGTGGAGCATGTTCCCAGTGGAGGCCATGTTCAAAGGATCCCATCCACGGGCTGTGTGTTGAGCCTTGTGTAAACCCAAACTGCACCGTGGGCTGCAAACAAATGGGCTGCAGGACGCATGCATCCGCAGGCCGCGTGTTGAGTAGCCCTGACCTAGGCCATTCCTGACAGGTGTTTGTCCACTCTAGTCTCAAAAACCTCCAGTAATGGGAATTTCACAGCCTCCCTTGGAAGCCTGTTTCAGAGCTTAGGTACCCAGACAATTAGAAAGTTTTTCTTAACATCTAACTTAATCTCCCTTGCAGCAGATCAAGCTCATCTCTTCTTGTCAGGGACAACTGGTGAAGAGGGACATGGGGAGGAGCACCAGCAACATGACCATCCCCCTGATGTGACTCTTGCCCCCACTATTCCTACCCCAAAGAAGGGCCAGGACAACCCCTCCTTTGTCCCAGACTCTTCCTCTTTCCACTCCTCCCCTGCTCCCAGCCACATCACTCTGCTTCCTGCCACTGAATGCAGGGGTGGTCCTGCCCCTCCTCCCTGAGCGACACACTGGTAGCTGGGAGAGCAGAGCGAGCTAGGACCATGTCATTCTTCTTTCCCCTGCTACTGCCAGTGAGTGTGGGAGGGACTAACCCCTGCTGCTGGTGCCAGGTCCCCTTTAGTCTCTCAGACTGCACAGAGGCTATGGCCCTGCTAGTTGCTGGCCGCTTGCCCTGCTTCTTGTCATCGCTACAATAGATATGGAGAACAACTGATCACAGTCTCCTTTATAACAGCCCTTAACATGTTTAAAGACCATTATCAGGTCCCTTCTGAGTCTTCTTTTCTTACATAATCATGCCCGATTTTGTTAACCTTTCCTCATAGGTCAGGTTTTCTAACCCCTTTACGCTTTTTGTTGCTCTCCTCTTGACTCTTTCCAGTTTGTCCACATCTTTCTTAAAGAGTGGCACTCACACCTAGACACAGTGTACAAGCGGAGACATCACTAAAGCCGAGTAGTGGGACAATTACTTCCTGGCTTTGTCTACACTGCGAGTTTTTGCGGCATAAAATATGCTAATGAGGGACAGGCATAAGGATCTTGCGCAAAAAGAAACGGCAGAAAATATGTTAATGATATAGCGACTTATGCTAATGAGTCCCTCATTAGCATATTTTCTGCTTCAAAAACTCGCAGTGTAGACAAAGTCCTCATGTCTTACATATGATACTCCCACTCATCCAGAAGGACATTAGTCTTCTTTGCAACTGCATCACATTGTCAATTGTGGTCCACTATAACCCTCAGATTCTTTTCACCAGTATTCCCACTTAGCCCGTTATTCCCTATTTTGTAAATGTGCATTTGACTTTTCTTTCCTAAGTGAAGTGTTTTGGACTTGCCTTTATTGACTTTCATCTTGTTTACAGCAGACCAATTCTCTAATTCGTCAAGGTTGTTTTCAGTTCTAATCCTGTCCTCCAAAGTGTTTGCAACCTCTCTGAGGCTGACATCTGTCTCAGATTTTATAAGCATACTCTCCGTTGCATAACTCAAGCTATTAATGAAAATATTGAATAGTGCCACACACAGATGATTCAGCTATGCCTTTCTCGTTTGACAGCAAGTGATTGAGTGCTGAAAAACTAATTTAAAGGTGCTCCTGCTTCACACCTGGCTACACAGAGATAATATTTTATGCTTGGGTCAATTAATAATAATATATATGGCAAAGTCATGCCTCTGGAGCACGTGGTGTGATGGGGGAAATAGTGAATGAGCAGCGGGCCTATGAAACATCCTGCCTGCCTGCCATGAAAAGTTTTGATTTTTTTAATTTGTGAGGATTTTTTGACTGAAACAGTTAATTAAGCAAATTTTACACAACGGCATGCAACGTTCCAGCTGATCTGAATCTGCATTTTTCAATAAAAAATTAGATGGAAAAAATCACCTAATTTTTTATGTCTCTCTTCATACCCCACTTTATCTTTTATATTTCTCATAACTGCAGTAGGGGCCATGTGATACTAAAACATGTTTTTGTGAGCACCATGCTGGTATCTAAATGTAAATTGATAGTTCAGGAATCATTGGTCTAACAATACAGAAAGAGATCCCTGACCATGAGGAGCAAATATTAGGCATCCTGAAAATTGTAAGATCTTCATGAAAGGGATAGTGTCTTGTTATAAATTCTGTAAGGCAGGGATTTTTAAACTCTGGGTTGAAGCTCTTAAGGGCAAACTGCTAGCTGGCCACAAGATGCTTTGTTTACTTGTGCCTCCACAGGCACGGGATTGCATCTCCCGTTGGCTGCAGATTGCCATTCCCAACCAATGGACAGTGCTTCCCACAGCTCCCTGTTGGCTGGGAATTGCAGTCTGTGGCCAACCAGAGCTGTGATCACCCAAACCTGTGGAGGTGCAGGTAAACAAAGCGTCTCGTGGCCAGCTAGCAGTTTGCCATTACAAGCCATGACCCAGAGTTTGCTGTAAGGTACCTAGCTCAACTTTGGACCTGTGATTAACAATGAAGGGTCAGAAAGACTGTCTAGTTGCAGTTAAATCTTTTCATATTTCTTTGGGTCCCTCTCTTGTTCCAGAGATGCATGTATGCTGAGGTAGATTGCAAGCTGTACCAGTGACTCCATCAGCTTACTGAATCTTCAGTTCATTTCCTTTGGAGTTTTCATAGCAAAGCTTATTGCTGCTGATGTCTCACCAATTAATTTTTCATATATTTCCTTTCAAATCCAAATTGAATTACTGGGCATATTTAATGAGTAGAGCTGAAAAACAGGGAGATAAAAGCTGACACAGAGCAGATGACTGATTGCTACTGCAAAGGCAATAATGTTAACATGTCAGGTAAATGTAGAAACCTAAGACAGATTGTGGAAACTGCTCAGAAGCCATTTACTTCTGGGTTTTTAGAAGTCCCACCCTGTTGACACTAACATCACTGGGGACTTGTCCATTATGGTGTGGAAGCAGAAGTTCCAAAGAAGGCATCAAGAGTGAACTCATTCACTCTTCAAAAGTCCTGAATAAGGTGGAAACCATCAGCCCAGCAAATGCAGCAGAAAAGTCCATTGTGAACTTCATGTGCCTGGCCATGATCTAACATCTCCTGCTGGTTAGGAGACTCCATCCCAGCCTAGAGAAAAATGCCGACTCTCAATCATACTCACCTTTGTCACCTCCCATCAGAACTACACCACTGCCATCTACCTGTGGGCATAAAGCCATCAGCACCTGGGAAACTCCAACTAGCACAGAATGCTACAGCACATCTTCTCAACTACATGGAGTATTGCAAAGTTACCCTAAACCTGTCCTCTGCACCATGCACTGGCTTCCCAGAGAAGAGAGTCAAATCAAGGTCTCATTCCTTGTCGTCAAAGTGCTCAGTGGTAGTGTGACGGGGGGAGGTCACAGAAGACCCTTTGGGGGTGCTCCTGGAGTGTTGACATGGCAAATTCCACTCGCCTTCCTGCTCTCTGGGGCTTCTCACCTTCTGGTCCTGCCGTCCAGCTCCCTGGTCTCCCCCAGCCAAGGTCCCACACTGAGATCCCTGCCCCCACCAAGAAGCAGTACAGACACCAAACCTCTCCAGGTCCAAGCCAAGTGCAGTTTTGGGCCCAGCTTCCTGGGATATCACTCCCCAAATGGGATCAAACCCCAAAGGAATTATTTAAGTAAGCTCCCTTTAGCAGTGCAAGGGAGAATGGTTGCCACTCAAGATAACAATTATTTACACTGGGTTTGATAGAAAATAAACGTGATTTTTATTAAGTAAAAGCAGTAGGATTTAAGTGGTAATAAGTGAGAACAGGCAGAGCAAAGTAGGTCACAAATCAAAACAAACAAAAACGGTTGGCTAATTCTACACTGAAACCTCAGAACAAACTTTTCAAACTCAACCTAAAACCTCTTTTCCAGCTGCTCCTCCAAACCAGGGCTGTCTCCCCACCCTGGGGTCTTCGGCTCCTTCCCTCAGGTGCAGCCCAGCCAAAAGACCAAGGCCCCTGCTTCCCTATTCTTTTTTAAGAAATTGAGGCCACTCCCTACCAACCGCTGCTCAGACTTAAGGACAAAAGAGATTGTTTAACAGTTGCCCTTAATCACACATTTAAAACCCACAAAGTATTCCTTACTCCATGTGTCTAATTTTACACACAAAAATGATACATATATCAAAGTAAAATAAACAGAACCAGTGGTTCATGACATGAAGATTGATGGGTTACATGAAATAATTTGCTCAAAACACCTTTGAGTTATGTATATTCATGTCCATAAGTCCATTTCATAAAGCATGGGGGGAGTGGGGGTCTGTTACAGGCAGAATAAAGGTAACCCATATCTGTGCAGGAAACTGTGTTCGGGGGGAGGGAGGTTTGGTCTAAGACCATGGAGCTCGCTCACAGAGAATCTAAGACCCTCACCATGTTTTGTTCCAAGTGCAAGGCTCATCTCTTGGAATTGGTCAATAATAATAATAATAATTAATAATAATAAAAACAGCATCATGTACAAATAATGAAAAACTAAATACAAAAAGTCCCCATCAAAACAAAACATTACCTTGCTTTGTGCTATATCACGTCAATTAATGCACTAATCTTCACAGTGACGAAGATACTTCCCCATGTCTTGTCTTATACCAAGATTGTAAGCCCCTTGGGGGCAGGGAGTGTCTTTCTGGTCTGTGTTTGTAGCATAATGGGATCTTGGTCTTTGGCGAGGTGACTAGCCATGATAGCAACACAACTAAACAACAATGTAAGGCCCGTATAGACTAGAATAAAAAAATGAGAATTTTATTCCTCTGGTTGTAGGCACATCTGGACACCCATTAATGCGCACGGTAGCGCTTCATTAACAGTAAGTAATGCAACAAGCAGGCTCAGTGGTAAGTGACAGTGGTTTGTTAGCTGTGCTGATAGGCCAGTGTTAACATGCTGAGGCTCTGTGGTTTGTACATCAGCAGCCAGCCCATGGCTCACATTCCTATGCCTCTCATTCCTTTCCAGTCTTGGTCCCCTCCTGAAACTTATTACTTCCTCTGCAATTCCATTAGCCAAACTACAGCCAATAGGATGGATTTAAGTAGCTGTTTAAAACTGAATGAACAAGTGGGAAGCTCAGGAAGATGGAGAAGGGAGAATGTGAAAGCAAGGGAGAAGTGATAGTTTCAAGAAATCAAAAGTAAGTGAAAATCAGGAAGTCAGAGGAACAGAAGCCTATCATCTGCTCTGCCGAAGGGAAAAGAAAATTGCACATTGTTTTTCCTGTTGGTAAAAAGTCACGTTCTTCCTAAAAGTGGCCAGAAGTGGGGGGGGGGAGGGCAGGTATTGTGTTTATGCTTTTTTGTGACAAATATATGGCCTAAAAGATTAAGAGTTTGAGTTTATTTTTCTCATTGTTAAACCTTAGAAATTTCAAGTCCTTGCTAAAGGTCTTCCCTGGAGGAAGCCAAGATGTAAGTTGGGAGTTCTGCCAACCTTTAACTGAATTCTTAACACAAGTGTTTTTCTTACATCGGTTTGTCAAGCTTTTCAATTAATTGTTAGTGAAAAAAACAGAGAGCCCTATGTTGTCTGGACTGAAATCCACAGAAAACCCACTACTGGCTAGAGTGGGAGTTGGACTGAGTCCTATTAGCTCTCCAGTCAGCCATTGTCTGTTTCAGGAAAAACAAGATAGACATTAAGTCTAGGGCAGCCTTCTTCCTTCATTACAAAGGAGGGCCAAGGGAAGAAAGGCACCTCCCCCCCCTTTTTCTACTTTTATATAATTTCCAAGTCCCACTCTCTGCCCTTTGGATGAGCCACTGTTGGATGAGGATTTTCACTTTCCAAGCAAGGATAGTCACACAACACCTTTCTAATAGCTGCTGGAAGGGGGGGAGGGGTGTCCATTTTTCTTGGACTCAGGTGAATTATGGATTTGTGGGGCCCTGAGACAGAGCAAGCAGGGGCCAATCTCCACCCCTTCTGCCTGGAAGCCCCCCTCCGGTGCTCCTGCTGGGCAGCAGGGTCAGGGTGCAGGGGCATCTCCTGCTCATCAGTCGGAGTGCCAGGCAGGTGGGCTGAGTGTGGGAGCCCCACTTTGTCCAGACTCCCCCAGTTGGTTGGGCCACAGCAGGGCATGGACCCTTTTGGCTCAGTAGCTAATCCTCTACTGCTTGGATTCATTGGTTTCACTCCATCTGCCCCATCTTTCCTCTTAAACCCAGCTGAGGATAGTGCAGTCCCATTGTTCTTAACCATTCCGCAAGCGTATCTGCTAAAACCGATTGTAGCACTGAGGGATCCTGAGCCTCATGTGGGCTTGGGTCCCTCAGCATTAAGCCTTGCAGGCTTTGCAAAACCCTTTCTTTGCCGCTTAGAAGGAGAGAAAAGATTCATTTTGTTTCCTTTCCCCTCAGCTATCGCTCATTCTTCCTGAGAGGCAAAAGGAAGCAATTGTTTATTAACACAAGTTCCAAATGCAAGAGAGAGCAGGAAAATAAACCATCAGAAATGTGAGGCTTTTGCTGAATTATTCATTATTATCCTACCAATTTTTTTAAAGGAATGAAGAGAAGGGAAAGACTATGTATTCTAGTGTTGTATAAAGACTAGGAGTTACACAAGCAAATGCTGTTCTTTCCCAGCTGTCTTTGACTTGTGCTGTGTTTGAAAGTTATCTGTGGATGGGTCTAGGAGCTTTACGTACATGCACATGCACTGTGATTTCACATTAGTTTATTGCTTTTATTGGAAAATCTTTTAGGGTTAGATCAAAGTTATTTAGGTGCCTAATTCCCTATGAATTCAGTTAATTTAAATACCTCTGAAAATCTGGGCTATAGGTACATCCAACTTGTATGCTGCACTGGAGTTCTATTTACATAATCTGCTCTTATTTATATTTCTTAGATAATCACAGTACATTTTTTGTTTTAACAAGAGCAACACTTCCCCCTTTCCCACCAGGAAAGACCCTTAATTATTCAAGAAAATAAAAGTTTCTCTTTTACCCACTTAGGTCCCAGTTTTATAAGGGGACAAGTGTCTTGCGAGAGCTTCCCTGGGGCTTGAGAACATGCCACATTGCACAAGACCCCGCAGGCTTTGGCCTGTATTGCAGCAATAGCGCCATAGGAAGACAGCAAATAGTGCTGGATTTTGAAACCTTCACCCCATGAGATATGAAGTGAGGGGGAGAAAGTTTAAAAATTGCCCAGTTTTTCCTATAAGTCTGGATTTTTTAAAATTATGAACATAATGTGCTGTTTAATCTCTATGACAGGGGAACAGGAGAAGGAAATACGTGGAAACAGGTAGTGAAATTAGAGTAATTAGAGGGAAAGTCTCCCCAAAGAATTCTTGAAATTTCAGCTGTAAAAAGGAAAGAACCAAGGAACCAAGAACCAGCTCCGAGTAGGAGCAGAACATATTTCTTCTACTCCATGGGGCACTCCCTTCATCTCTGCCCTGCATCAGTGCTGGTAATCAGCCTGTGCTGGGCTGGTGCTAAGCACCAAAGAGGCAAAGGCCATGGCAGATAAATGAAGCAGAACCCTTAATGTACATTGGTCAGAATTCAGTTAGGGTACGTCTACACAGCAGCATTATTTTGGAATAATGCTGGTGTTCCAGGTATCCTGTTATTTTGAAATAATGTTGAAATAATAATGGATGGCTTATTTCAGCATTTGTAAATCTCATTCCATGAGGAATAACCTCTCTTCCAAAATAGCTATTTCAGAATAGCAGTACTGTGGATGTTTCACTCTCCTCTCCATGGCCATTCAAAGTAATTACTCCCCAGTACTTCCTGGGGTCCTAAATTGAGGTAGCACGTCCACATTACGGGAGCCTGCCTCAGACTAATTTCCAGGCTTCTTTGTAGTGTAGATGTATTATTTCGAAATAAGCTATTTCGGAGTATTTCTTCCGGAATAGCTTATTCCGAAATAATCATGCAGTGTAGACGTAGCCTTAGAAGTTTTTGTTATTTTTCCAGACATATGTTGGGAAACTAACACAGCAGGGCACAGATTATCCAATAAGTTCTTACACTGCATTGGAAACAATTTTTTATTTCAGAAAGTTGAGAAAGCTACTCAGGGGGAAGCTGTTCTAGATTTGATTTTAAAAAAATAGGGAGGAACTGGTTGAGAATTTGAAAGCGGAAGGCAGCTTGGGTAAAAGTGATCATGAAATCACAGAGTTCATGATTCTAAGGAATGGTAGAAGGGAGAACAGCAAAACAGAGATAATGGATTTCAGGAAGGCAGATTTTAGTAAACTCAGAGAGCTGGTAGGTAAGTTCCCATGGGAAGCAAGAATATGGAAAAACAAGTGAAAAGAGGTGGCAGTTTTTCAAAGGGACATTATTAAGGGCCCAAATGCAAACTATTCAGCTGTGTAGGAAAGATAGAAAGTATGGCAAAAGACAATCTTGGCTTAACAAGGAGATCTTGCATGATCTAAAAATAAAAAAGAAGTCATATAAAAAGTGGAAACTAGGTCAAATTACAAAGGAGGAACATAAGCAAACAATACAGATGTGCAGGGGCAAGATTAGAAAGGCAAAAGCACAAAATGAGCTCAGACTATCTAAAGCAGTGGTTCTCAACTCGTTTCAGTCCACGGACCATGAGGCCAATCAAAAAATTTTTGTGGACCACCTCCTTTTTGGAAATGATAAAAAAGAGCAGACAACGAACATTTTGGTTTGAAATTTATTTCTTACTAACAGATTTTGGGATTCTCTTCTCACTGACAAGCTTTTCAGTGTTTGGAGTGGTATTTGATAATGCTCAACGAATATCGCTTTCCACTGCAAGACGATTCCTCTGTTTGGACTTAATGTGCAACAAACATGAAAATCCAGTCTCACACATATAAGTTGATGCAAATGGCAAAAGAAATCTGACTGCGTGTGCTGAGATTTGGGTAACTCCCGGTCACGCTGGCCCAAAATTTCTCTATGGTAGACTGCTGGTACACATCTTGAACCGCAAAATCATTTTTCAGATCCAAGAATTCCTCCTGCAGATCCTCTGGAACACTATTAACATCTGTTGTAAATGGATTCCTGATGAAAGATAATCCATCCCTTGTCCTGTCCACCTCCGGAAAGTATCGTTGGAATTCGTCTAGTAGCTTCAGTAAATGATCGAGAATTTGCTTCTGAATGGCTTCCTTTTCCCCGAGCATGGGATCCACATATGGAAATTGAATCAAATTATTGCCTTTGACTCTTACGATCCAGAGTTCCAATTTGTCAAGAAAAGCCTTGATGATGCTTTGGTGAGAGAACAGATTTGCACCTTTCCCTTGCAGCTGAAGATTCAGTTTGTTCAAGATTCCAAAAATATCAACAAGATACGCAAGTTCTAAATCTGACTGCGTCAGCACATTTCGGAATTCCTCTTTCACTTGAGCCTGGAGAAATAAATCCAACTCCTCTCTCAATTGAAAAACTCTGTTGAGTACGTTCCCTGCTGACAACCACCGTACAGAAGTGTAGAACAGCAACACATCAAAGTCGGAACCCATGTCCAGGCAAAATCTTTTGAACAGCCTGGTGTTCAGAGCCGATGATTTGATGTGATTCATCACCTTCACCAACCCTTTGAAAACGGTGTTCAATTGATCAGGCAATGTTTTTGATGCCAAAGCTTCCCTATGAATGAAGCAATGAACTCCGGTTACCATTGGAGTGCGCTGTTTCACGAGCGTTTGGAAGCCCGAATTTGAGCCCAGCATGGCAGGTGCACCATCAGTGGTGACACCCACAAGATTTACCCAATCCAGACCATGTACTTCAAAGAAATTGTTAACAATTTCCATCACATCCTGAGTCTTTGTGGTGGTATCAAGAGTCTTACAAAACAGAAACTCGTCTTTGAAGTCTTCCTCAACCACGTATCGTGTGAACACCAATAGCTGAGAGCACAATGCAACGTCGGTCGGTTCATTCAATTGTATGGCAAACAATGAAGACTTCATTTCATCCACAACTTGTTCACTGATGTTCTGTGATATCTCATTTATCCGTCTCGATACTGTGTCGTTAGAGACAGATATATCATTCAGCTTCCTTGCTGCTTCCTCGCCAAGAACAAGCCACACCATCTCTTTTGCACAGGGGAGCACAAGTTGCTGTACAATGGTATGAGGCTTCTTGGCCTGTGCAACTTTGAATGCAACAATGTAGGAAGCGCGCACTGCATTGCTTGTCTTATTTTAGAATGCACTTGTTGAGTCGAGGTGCTGCCGTTTCAGACCTGATAACCGTGGCTCAAAATAATCTTCATCCTTTTGCAACAAGTTGGGGTGACACTTTTCGAGATGGAGTTTCAGCTTAGCCAGCTTCATTGAGTCATTCCCCAAGACTCTGAAACAAATAACACATTGTAGCAAATCCACGCCTTCTTTTTCTTGACAAGTGAAGCTGAATTTGATGTAGTCCTCCCAATACTTGCACATGACATTTCTTTCTGTCATTGCCATTATAAACAAACTACACCACACCTGTAAAACAGCACACATAGCACAGGATGAACGACATAGCAACCGCTCAGCACAATGGCGGCAGCTACACTGATGCTCAGAGCCTCAGACAGAAGTTACTGGCAACACAATGAGGTTGCATCCTAGGTGACGCTATGGATGACGCGCCGCATGCTTGTGAACACAGCGTAAAACAGCCTAACGGCGGTGCCTGCTCACGCTGTGTGACTTTGGACAATGTTCTTGTGGACCACCAAAAAAGTCACCATGGACCACCAGTGGTCCATGGACCACCAGCTGAGAACCACAGAACTAGAGACAAAAAGGGTAACAAGAAGACATTCTATAAATATATTAGAAGCAAGATGGGGTAGGCCCATTGCTCAGTGAAGAGGGAGAAACAAAACCAGGAAACTTGGAAATGGCAGAGGTGCTTAAAAACTTCTTTGTTTTGGTCTTCACCAAAAAGGCTATGTCTAGACTGCAGGCTTCATTCGGAAGAACCTTTTTCAGAAGAGATCTTCTGAAAAAACTTCTTCTGAAAGAGACTGTCCACAGACAAAAGTGCATCGAAAAAGCGATCTGCTTTTTTGAAAGATAGCGTCCACACTGAATGGACACTATCTCACTTTTAAGCTGTGATTACTACAGATGGCGTGGCTACCAGGGCACTTCAGCTTTTTCCTCTTCCCTCTTCTTTCAAAAGAACTCCCTCTTCCTCATCCATACACACCTTTTTCTGAAAGAGCTCTTTCGGAAAAAGGCTTCTTCCTTGTAGAAAGAGGATTACCAACACCGGGAAAACCCCTCTGTTTTTTCAATTAACTTTTGGAAGAATGCAATTGCAGTATGGATGTAATTCAGGCTTTTCCTGAAAAACTCTGTAGTGTAGACATACCTGAAGTCTGATGATGAAGGAAAGCCTAACTTCCACTAGTGAAGGCGAGTGGAAATGCGGTAGGTTTAGAAGATACAATAAAAAAAGAACACGTTAAAAATTGAAAAGTTAGATGTCTGCAAGTCACCAAGGCCTGATGAAATGCATCCTAGAATACCCAAGGAACTGATAGAGGAGGTATCTAACCCTTTAGCTATCATTTTTGAAAAATCATGGAAAACTGGAGAGATTCCAGAAGACTGGAAAAGGGCAAATATAGTGCCCATGTATAAAAGGGGAAATAAGAACAATCCAGGAAACTACAGACCAGTCAGTTTAACTTCTGTGCCAGGAAAGATAATGGAGCAAGTAATTAAGGAATTCATCTGCAAATATCTGGAAGAAAATAAGGTGATATAGGTAACAGCCAGCATGGATTTGTAAAGAACAAATCACATCAGATCAATCTGATAGCTTTCTTTGATAGGATAACAAGTCTTGTGGATAAGGGAGAAGTGGTGGACATTGTATATCTAGACTTTAGTAAGGCATGTGAGATGGTCTCGCGTGATCTTCTTATCAATAAATGAAGCAAATACAACTTAGATGGGGCTAATATGAGGCGGGTGCATAACTGGCTGGATAACTGTGCTCAGAATAGTTATTAATGGTTTACAATCCTGCTGGAAGGACATAAGTGGGATTCCGCAGGGGTCTGTTTTGGGACTGGTTCTGTTCAATATCTTCATCAATAATTTAGATATTGGCATAGAGAGTACGCTTATTAAGTTTGCAGATTAAACGAAGCTGGGAGGGCTTGCAACTGCTTTGGAGGATAGGGTCAAAATTCAAAATGATCCGGACAAACTGGAGAAATGGTCTGAGGTAAATATGATGAAGTTTAATAAGGATAAATGCAAAGTACTCCACTTAGGAAGAAACAATCACTTTCACATATATAGAATGGGAAGTGACTGTCTGGGAAGGAGTACTGCAGAAAGGGATCTAGGCATCATGGTGGACCACAAGCTAACCATGAGTCAACAATGTGACACTGTTGCAAAAAAAGCAAACATGATTCTGGGATGCCTTAACAGGAGTGTTGTGAGCAAGACATGAGAAGTCATTCTTCTGCTCTACTTTATGCTGTTTTGGCCTCAATTGGAGTATTGTGTCCAGTTCTGGGCACCACATTTCAGAGAGATGTGGAGAAATTGGAGAGGGTCCAGAGAAGAGCAACAAGAATGATTAAAGGTCTAGAGAACATGAGCTATGAGGGAAAACTGAAAGAATTGTTCTTGTTTAGTTTGGAAAAGAGAAGACTGAGAATGGACATGATAGCCATTTTCAAGCATCAAAAAGGGTGTCACAAGGAAATGGGAGAAAAATTGTTCTCCTTGGCCTCTGATGATAGGACAAGAAGCAATGGGCTTAAACTGCATCAAGGGAGGTTTAGGTTGGACATTAGGAAAAACTTCCTAACTGTTAGGGTGGTTAAACACTGGAATAAATTGCCTCGGGAGGTTGTGGAATACCATCTCTGGAGATTAGATCAGGTCGGCTAGACATCTATCAGGGATGGTCTAGATGGTGCTTGGTCCTGCCATGCGTGCTGGGGACTGGACTTGATGACCTCTCAGGGACCTTTCCAGTTCTAGTATTCTATGATTCTACTTTAACATATGACATGTTATGGACACTGCAAGAGGCGGGAGCCTGGACAGAGGGAAGAGAGAGCTCTCCCTATTTCCTTGGCTGTCTTTCAATCATTTTGCTTGGCTGTATGGCTCTACTAGACTCACTTCAATAAACAGCTCTGATTTCTGTGACCATCCTGAATGGGGGTCTCCAAGCTTTTATATACACACAATATTCTTGGTTTATTCAGGACCATGCAAGGGCATGTGAAATAGTGCCTGGAGGGAGTTTTAGGAGAAGAACCAGATTTTTTTTTAAAAGGGGAGAGGAGGAGGAAGAGAAATGGAATAAGACAATAAGCAGCCAATTTCACTGAAAGCAGAGACAGGAGTGTGATTAAAGGTGAAAGCGTAACTGCAAATAATGCGGAGGAAGGAGAACAGCAGGAGCAGAACACACTGTGTTAATCCTTAGTTCAAAGCGAGATCTATGTTCTCCTCTGTCCATATCCAACCATTTAAGAGCCAGGATCTGGAACCAGCCAAAAAAAAAAAAAAAAAAAAGCTTTATTTTCACACAGGTACCACGTACCAACTGGGTCCATGGGATGATTTGCTAGGCATGACTAGATGCAGTGGATATTGTTTTAAAATGTCTATATTTTAAAATATGTACAAAACGGTGGGGAGTGGGCTCCAAAAAACTGCTGAGAGGTATTCGACTCACTATCCCAGGAGGTAAGAAGGAAATGAGAGGATGTGGGCCAGTGGCACCTGATAAACTGCCGCATGAACATGGTGCTCTAGAGGATGCCACGGGTAGCCCTTTGGGTACC
Organism: Pelochelys cantorii; assembly: GCA_032595735.1. Lineage (NCBI taxonomy): Eukaryota > Metazoa > Chordata > Testudines > Trionychidae > Pelochelys > Pelochelys cantorii. Next base: position 33,763,929 of record CM064334.1, read on the forward strand.
GCTAAGGAAACAATCTCCGATGGCCACACGTGTGGGCACATGCACGCCTGGAATGGAATCCACGTGAGTAAGTAGTCGAAGAAGAAGTTATTGCACCTCTTTTTGTGGACCAGTGTGCTGTCCACTGCGTGTCTAGCCAGCTACTCTTGCCAGTGCATAGAGCGGGCAGAGCCAGGGCTCCTCCCACTCCCCACCCATTTGATCATAAGAGGAAAAGTAACTAGTTTTCTCTGCCCTAGTCAGCATCACAATCTAAGCATGGACCTTGTTCCTCTTCTTTCCCCCATGCTTTCTAAAAGGTCAGGCTCTTCTGTTTTCAGTTATGTTGCTCAGATCATCCCAGAACCTGTGCCTCACCCTTATCAGATGTTGCTTCACATGCCATAGTTAGTGGCTTTCTTCTTGCTTCCATAATATTTGCAGTCTGTTGTGTGACATTGTAGGTAAACCAGTGATTCTGTGTCTCCACTCTTGCTCCAGGCACAGCCCATATGAGAATCTATTTCTACAATTTTTTCAATACTGCTGGGTTCCACAAGCAAGGAGATGCATCTGACAAAGTGGGTCTTTGCCCACGAAAGCTTATGCTCCAATACATCTGTTAGTCTATATGGTGCCACAGGACTTCTTGTTGTTTTTGAAGATTCAGACTAACATGGCTACCCCTCTGATACATGCAAGGAGGTGATTCTCTTCTTTACTGCCAGCCAAATACCTTCTGATGTCTGGATCCCAATGGGCGTGGAGCCAGGCTTGATAGCCTTGATGGTATATTCCACCCAGAACAACTGCTCCTCTGGAGAAAAGGTATTCAAACCCCTATCGTACTTGGAGAGGGTGAGGATAATGGCTTGGGGCTGGAGGCTGGTGTGTGCAGGGCAGGAGAACGAGTCTGGACCAAGTTCCACACCAGGCCCAACTCACTGTGAAATATACCCACTCTCTCTTTTCCACAACCAAAAAAGGAAAACCAAAAATGTTTATATTTGAAGTTTTACAGAACTCTTGTGACCATGTGGACTGTAATGAGAGAAAAATTGCATAATTCTATATCAGGCATCATTAATCTAGGACCTAATGCATTTTCTTATAAACCCAAGACAAATAGCACTTTGAAGACTTTTAAAAAACCAACAACCTAGTGACACCATGTTATTAAAAACCCCCACAGAATAAGACTCACTAATTTGGAAACCACCCTAAGCAGCTAATGCACAATGAAGATGGATTCAAAATCCACTAAAAGCTATAAAGCTTGCTAGGATTTGGCATTAAAGCAAGATCAGTTCAACATCTCCCATAAAGTCTATTGGACTCCAAGCCATATGATGAAAAATGGATTTAAGAGACCATAACAAAAGGTTGGAATTGTCTGAAGGGCTGAAGCGACTATAAACACGTGCTTGGAGAGTGAATCTAAATCCTCATTAATGTGGAACTCCAACAGCTGAACGATTTCTAATACAACAATATTAAGGCAAGATGGGATAAGAATAACATGGTCATAAATTAATTGGGCAGATCTTGCAGGCACAGTCGCCTCTAAACAAGAAATGTATGGAATTAAGGCCCAAATGAATGGAGTTTAAATCTACCTCCAACTTCTTTTTATAAACTTAATTTAAAGCTTGGGGCGTTTCACTATGCTAAGCCTAAATATGGAAAATAATTTGCACCGAGGTTATTACTGGTTGAAAGAAGAGTTGTATGAAAGTTTTGTTTTAGACACAATTTGGTCTGAGACCAAAATCCAGGCTTGAGGTCAGGGCCGTAACAAGTGGGGTGCTTGCCCCGGGCACATCATAATCAGGGGACACAATAAATAAAATAAAATAAGACAAAGACACAATAAATAAAATAAGCTGCAAAAGTAAAGAGCACGATGCATGCTAATGTAAGGAGAGGAAAGCGCATAATTAATATTTGGCCCCAGGTGCAAAAATACCTAGTTATGGCACTGCTTGAGGTTTGCAAGCAACCTATATTTTTATGAAGGACTGAACCAAAACCCCTGAACCAAAACATGCGTGAATTTTTGAAGAGCTCAAAATCTGTGTCTTGGTTCTCTCTCTAAGTTTAGGTCTTTATAGATACGTTTGTATACGGTAAATCTGTATCCCAAATGCATTGAACTGATATTCATGGCACACACTGCATTTATCATACTCCTTTAACCACCTCGCTTGTGGTCTGAGCCTGTTCCCACTGAAGTCAAGGGCAGAACTCCCTCTGACTTCAGTGGTGAAGGATCAGGCCTTTGCACTCTGCCCACTAAGTTACCTCCTGGCACAGTGGTTCTCAACCTTTTTTTATAAAGTACCCCTTTTAAAATATATATATATACTAGTACCCCCAGTACCTACAGTTTTCAGACACCATTTTTTTTCTACCATTGCAACACATTCGTTTAAACAACTTAATCATAGCTGGGTGGGCAATTCAATTTTTGGGTGTAAAAAGTACAAAAATAATAAAGCGCTGTAAAACTTAATTCCTGGACTGAAACAGATGTGTGATAAATTCCTTTGCTATGGGATAAAAAGATTTATCATGTACTCTTTATTACCTCATTGGATTAATGGGCTAAGGGCAATCTCCCCTGGACTGCTAAGTCTTCTCAGACTTTACCAGAAGAATTTTGCAGAAAGAAATTTCCCCAAATGCTCTAATGATGGGCTGGCAGGAGTACTAGTGGAAAGGCTCTGCTGGCATCCAGCATTTTACCAGCATGTTTAAGTAAAGCTGATTTTTCACCACAGATGCCAGTGGGCATTTTGTAAAACCTCTATCAGGAGTATAAGTCTAAAGTTTGTAGATTCTTGATGCCCCCATTTTCCTTGGTTCCTCATTTGTCAGGCATCATTTTCCTCAAATCCCTTTAGAGCTGATCTTCTTGGGTCCTTTGTCTGCATGGGATATTGACTGTGAAAATCTTCATATCAGTATCAGAATGATTTTCACTATTTTACTTAGTTTAAAAAGAAAACTCCAAGCATCCCAATGACAGGAAGAATGACAACTAGGAATCTGAGTGAGAGGAGCATGATGGTGGTGAGGGCTATAAAAATCTGAGTGTGGTTGATGCATTCTATGGCTCTATAATTTATTCTGATAATATAGTTAATTTCTGGGAAATGTGCAATAAATGACTTGACTAGATAATCAAAAAGGAGAATGTAGGAAAACAGAAACAACTAAGAGCTAATTGCCTGAAGATCAAAAAGGAATCCTACAAAAAGTAAAAACATGGACAAGTTGCTCAGGATGTAAACAAAAGAAAAGTGCAAAGGTCTAGGTATAAAATCAGGCTAAGGCACAAAGTGAATTACATCTAGCAAGGGACAATAAGAACAGGTTCAATACATATTTGAGGAGCAAGAGAAGGATGAAGTAAAGTGTAGTCCACTACTTAGCAGGGCTGTAGAGCTAATAGCAGACAACACCAACAAGCCAGAGGTGTTTAATGTCTGGTTTGATTCATTCTTCACTAAAAAAGTTAACGGTGACCAGATACTCCACACAATTAATTATTAACAGCAAGGGGAAAGAAATGAAAGCTAAAACAGAGAAAGAACAGACTAAAGAATATTTAGAAAAATTATATATATTCAAGTCAGCAAGGCCTGACTAAACTCCTCTTAGAGTATGTAAGGAACTAGGCAAATCAATCTTGAAGCCATTAATAATTATCTTTAAGAACTCATGGAAGATGGGTGAGGTCCCAGAGGACGTGAAGAGGCAAGCATAATAGCTATCTTATAAAAGAGGAACAAAGAAGGCCTGGGAAATTATAGACCAATCAGCCTGACTTTGATGCCTAGAAAAATAATGGAACAAATGATTGAAGCATTGAGAGGATAATAAAAAAAAATAAGTAATAGCCAACATGGATTTGCAAACAACAAATCATGCAAACAAACTTAATTTTCTCTTTTGACAGTGGATAGAGAGGAAGAAACAGAAGTGATATATCTTGATTTTAGTAATACATTGAATATAGTCCCACGACTTTCTCATAAGCAAATAGGGAAATATGATCTAAATGAGGGTTTTCCAACTACTGGTCCAATGCCTGCTGCTGGGCCTTGATGGCTCTGGGGCCTAGGGCACACCACCCCCGCCACAGCTGTTGGGAGAGGCGTGTCCTGTCCTATCTCTCAGCCAACTGCACCGGGCAGGGGCGGGGCCTCTTCCCAGACATGGAAGAGTGCTTTACTGCGCAGTGGGAGGGCTACGCGGAGCCCAGCATGGCAGCCTTAGAGCAGTTGCAATCTGGGTAGCAGTTCTCAACTGGCAGCTGGGAGGCAACACAGGTCTATGTGAGGGGGCAGGGGCAGGCACTGGGAGCTCCAGGGGTGGAGCTAGTACTAGGGAGTTCTAAGGGGTGGGAGGCTCTAAGAGGCAGGGGGCTGACACTGGGGGTCACTGGGGCATCCAGGTTGGGGAGCTAGCACTGGGGGGCTTTGGGGATGGGGCTAATATTGAAGACTGGGGGCTGGCACTGAGGAGGGCTCTGGGGGATTTGGGTGCAGTGGGGCCCTGGAGATAGGAGGCTGGCACTGGGGGGTCTGGGGGCGGGAGGCTGCCACTGGGGGGGGTTGGGTGCAGGGGACTGTGGGGTCAGTGGCTGGTGTTGGGGGGTAGTGGAGGGGAGAGGGGCTCTAGGGATTAGGGCTGGCACTGGGGAGTAATGGGGGCTGGGGATTTTGGCAGACCAGTAACATTCTATTTGCATATATTTGCATAACAAATATGCAAATATGCAAATGAAATGTTACCAGTCCGTCAAAAGTTTGTGAATGGGTTTGCCGGTCCCTCGTATAAAAAAGGTTGAGAACCCCTGGTCTAGATAAAATAACTATAACTATAAGATGGATGGTTGAAAAACTACTGAGAGTAACTAGAAATGGTTTGCTATCAATCAGGGAGGGGGTATCTAACAGGTCCAACAGTGTTCTCTCCTGGATCTGGTACTATTCAGTGTTTTCATTAATGACTTCCATACTGGAATGGAGAGTATGCCTATCAAATCTGCAGCAGACACCAAGTTTGGAAGGGTTGTTGGCACTCTGGAGGACAGAATTAGTATTTAAAGTGTCCTTGGCAAATTGGAGAATTAGTCTGAAACCAACCAGATAAAAAGACTAACTCAACGTACAACATTAAGGCCATGTCTACACTAGGAAACTGTTCTGAAATAGCTAAATTTGACTTAACTCCTGATTTTACAAAACTGAAATAACGTGCCCCCACTTTGAGGAAGCCTCCAAATTAGTCTGAGGCACGTTCCATTAATGTGGATGTGCTACCTCAACTTAGAGCCCCTGGAAGCACTGAGGAGTAATTAGTTCAAATTACTCTCAGGAGTAGTTATTGCAAAATAGTGGGACCGGTGAATCCACGCTAATGCTATTTCAAAATAACTATTTCAAAATTAGCATTACTCCCCGAGGAAAGCAGGAGTACAGATTTCAAAATAAGCAGCCCATTATTTCAAAATATACAGGCTTGGTAGTGTGGACGCTCTGCTTATAAATTTGACTGAAGGGGAGTATTGCAAAATAAAGCCCTAGAGTAGACCAGGGCTCAGAAATGAAAACTGAAATGCATAACTACAAAATGGGGAAAACTGTCTAGGCAGTAGCACTGCAGAAAAGGATTGTGGGGTTGTATAGGTCACAAACTGCGTATGGACCAACAATGTGATGCTGTTTCAAAAAAGGCTAATTATTCTGGTATGTATGAACAGGAGTGCTGTATGTAGCTCTAGACTGGTCTGATGCTCTCTCCTTCAGTTGCACATCCTGTGGTCTTTTTTCTGAACTCAGAGTACCCCCTTTTCCTAACTTGGTCTTCCAGCCAGGTTTTCCCCTTCCTCAGTAATAAAGTGCCACAAAAGGTCTGCAGTTCCACTATTCACACTGTGCCACTGTGTCTCGCACCCTAAATCCAGCAACTCTGGACTAAGCAATTCCAGACCCTGTCACTGTTTCCCTGGGCTCTTTCCTACCTCTGTAGTCTGGCCTACCCCTAGATTACCACTGGAATCTCCTCCCACAATCTGTACTTCTAGGTAGGGTGTCAGGGCTTTCTTGCCACTAGGACTCCTCATCAATTCTTCTCCTCTCTAAGGGTATGTCTAGACTACATGTCTCTGTCGCAGAGGCATGTAAATTAGACTACCCGACATAGTCAGTGAAGCCGGGATTTAAATATCCCTGGCTTCATTAAAATAAAAATGGCCGCCACGCTGATCTTCGGCACAGCGCGCGAGTCAAGATGCGGATCGGTCGACAAGGGAAGCCTTTGTCGACCGCTCCCTTATGCCTCATGAAACAAGGTTTACAGGAGCGGTCGACAAAGGCTTCCCTTGTCATCTGATCCGCATCTTGACTTGTGCGCTGTGCCGACGATCAGCTGAGCCGGCACAAGCGTGGCGGCCATTTTTATTTTAATGAAGCCGGGGATATTTAAATCCCGGCTTCATTGACTATGTCGGGTAGTCTAATTTACATGCCTCTGGCGACAGAGGCATGTAGTCTAGACATACCCTAAGAGTGACTGTAGTGTTCCTTTCTGCAAGAAGCCCCATCTTGCTCTCCAGTTCCTGGTTTTATACCATCTTACCCTGCCCAATCCAGCTGGGCTTAATCCTCATTTAGAGCTTTTCAGACCTCACTTTCCTCCAACTGCAGCTTGTCATTGAGAAGGTAAAAGAATTCTTTGCTTCAATCTTCATGGCTGAGGATATTGGGAAGATTCCCAAAGCTGAGCCATTCTTTTTAGATGACAAATCTGAGGAATTATCCCAGATTGAGGTGTCATTAGAGGAGGTTTTGAAACAAAATTGATAAACTTAACAGTAACAAGTCATCGGGACCAGATGGTATTCACCCAAGAGTACTGAAAGAACTTAACTGTGAAAGTGCAGAACTATTAACTGTGGTTTGTAACCTATCTTTTAAATCAGCTTCCGTACCGAATGACTGAAAAATAGCTAATGTGATGCCAATATTTAAAAAGGACTTTAGAGGTGATCCTGGCAATTACAGACCGGTAAGTCTAACGTCAGTACCAGGCAAATCAGTTGAAATTATAGTAAAGAATAAAATTGTCAGACACATAGATGAACATAATTTGTTGAGGGAAAGTCAACATGGTTTCTGTCAAGGGAAATCATGCCTTACTAATCTACTGGAGTTCTTTGAGGGGATCAACAAACATGTGGTCAAGGGTGATCCAGTGGATATAGTATACTTACATTTCCAGAAAGCCTTTGACAAGGTCCCTCACCAAAGGCTCTTAAGTAAATTGTCATGGGATAAGAGGAAAGGTCCTTTCATGGATTGATAACTGGTTAAAAGACAGGAAACAAAAGGCAGGAATAAATGGTTTTCAAAGTGGAGAGAGGTAACTAGTGGGGTCTCCCAAGGATCTGTCCTGGGACCAATCCTATTCAACTTATTTATAAATGATCTAAAGAAAGGAGTAAACAGTAAGGTGGCAAATTTTGCCACATGATAGCAAACTGCTCAAGGTAGTTAATACCAAAGCAGACAGTGAAGAGCTTCAAAAATATCTCACCAGACTAAGTGATTGGGCAACAAAATGGCAAATTAAATTTAATGTTGATAAATGCAAAGTAATGCATATTAGAAAAAATAATCCCAACTATACATACAGTATGATGGGAACTAATTTGGCTACAACTACTCAAGAGAGAGATCTTGGAGTCATTGTGGATAGTTCTCTGAAAATATCCACTCAGTGTGCAGCGGCAGTCAAAAAAGCAAATAGAATGTTAGAAATAGTTAAAAAAGGGATAGTGAATAAGACAGAAAATATCTTATTGCCTCTATATAAAACCCTGGTATGCCCACATCTTGAATACTGAGTACAGATGTGGTTGCCTCATCTCAAAAATATATATTGGTATTGGGAAAGGGTCCGAAAAGGACAACAAAAATTATTAGAGGTTTGGAACAGGTTCCATAAGAAGAGAGATTAAAAAGACATGGACTTTTCAGCTTAGAAAAGAGGAGACTAAGGGGGGTATGATAGAAGTATATAAAATCATGACTGGTGTGGAAAAAGTGAACAAGGAAACATTATTTACTTAGTGTCACAATATAAGAACTAGGGGTCACCAGGATGGGTAGGGATGGTGTCCATAGCCTCTGTTTGTCTGGAAATGGGTGACAGGAGAGGGATCACTTGAGGATTACCTGTTGTGTTCCCTCCCTCTGGGACATCTGGTATTGGACACTGTCGGCAGACAGGATCCTGGGCTAAATGGATCATTGTTCTGTCCCAGTATGGCCGTTCTTATATTCTTGTCATGGAGTTAACTGGTCTTTCTACCTATTCAGGCTTTGTGCAGGATAGGTACCCCATTATATCACTGACGGTAGGATAAGAAGTAATGGGCTTAAACTTCAACAAGGTTAGGTTAGATACTAGAAAAAAACTTGCAGGTAATAAGGATAGGTATTCCCTAGAATAGGTTAGCAAGGGAGGTTGTGAAATCCCCATCAGTGGAGAATTTTAGGAACACCTTGAGAAATACCTGTCAGGATGGTTTAAGTATATTTGGTCCTGCCGCAGCATGTGGTACTGGACTAGATCTCTGAAGGCCCTTCCAGCACTACATTTCTGGTTGTATGATTTGACAGGTGTAAATATAGACTTTTTTTTTCCTTAAAGAGAAACATTTTCTTTGGATTCGTGGACTTTGATTAAAGTAGGGTTTGCTGTTTGTTCACTTAAAAAGTGACCTTTGACTGAAAAGAAAATTACCCTTGTGCCACATATCAGTTGCTTACTTCATCAACTGCTGCCTCGCAAAATCAAACTTCATCCTCTCCAGGTCCAAAAGAAGTTAAAATTCTGACCAAAGCAGCCTTCTACACAGTCTCTCACTCCCTGGACCACAAGCCTTGTCTCTAGGGTCCATTCAAAGTTTCATCCCTTGTGATGGGTTCATCCTTCTTGATGCAGGACAAAAATTACACAATTAGCAGGTAACGCCTCAAAGTGGCATTAGTATTAGTTCTCTCAAGACTATCGAGAGAGAAAGATTCAAGAGAATTTGTGAGAGGAATTGTTTAACTGGCTGAAACTACACAGGGATCTGGGTAATTCCATGCTGCCAACCTCAAGTGGAATTCAGTCTCAACACAGGAAAACAGCATATGGAAATATTACTAATAAAATAGAGCACTGTGCATACACTGCTTAATTACAAGCTTTTGGGCTGATACAGGAATTGCTGTGTGAAAAATGTATAACTTCTGTTATACAACACAGCAGCACAACACTAAATTATTATAAAACTCTCAAACTTCTTGGTGTATTTCAAAATTATATTCCCCACTCCTCAGCCCCCAAAAATCATTGAATCAACAAAATGGTTATAAATGGTCTTCAGGTAAAACAGATACAGGAAAAGAAAAGCGTTTGCAAAACAAATAATCACATTATAGTCAGTCAATGTTTTAAACTACAAAAACAATTTTTATTTTTGCTGTGTGTTTTCTTTAATATGGTATAACGCTAGGCAGGCCTATTATCAGCAAAGAAGTTTCTCACCACAGGATTAAGATGTTTGTCTATTAAGTCACATTTCAAAGCTTTTCCTTGACAGCCGTACAGATCTTGTCTCCACTTAAGAACATGCATTAATGTAAGTACTGGAAATGTGAGGTGAGAGACTTGGAACAGGTGCTTTTCATTAGGAATATGTACGAGTTAGTCAGACTGGCTAGATACAACAGTTCATCACAAATATTAATTATAACAATGGGGGGAAACAAACATACCAGAGTTTGATCATACAGTGGGCCTGCTGTTCAGGTTCAGTGCACATTTTTAAAACTCAGAAGGTAATTCTCTTATGTTCGATCCACTATCAGTCATCTCTTCTCCTACTAATAAAAAGCATCTGTATTTTCTGTAATGACAATGCATTGTTCATATGCTGGAATTTTGTTAGTTACTGGGCACCTGTTTAGGCTATGTCTAGACTACATCCCTCTGTCAAAAGAGGGATGTAAATGAGCCCAATCGGAAGAACCCGTACTCCTCATTTTTTCAGGAGTGTGGCTCTTTCGAAAAAGGGTTTTTTTTCCAAAAGAACCGCGTCTAGACTGCGGTTTCACTTTTGAAATACCCTTTTTCAAAACAGCGATTGGACGTGAATATGCAAATGAAATGTGGGATATTTAAATCTGCGCCTCATTTGCACTTTTGATCGGGCTCATTACATCCCTCTTTCGACAGAGGGATGTAGTCTAGATGTGCCAGTGTGACTGGGCATACATGCTCATTCAAACCATGCCTATAGTATTATCGACAAAAAGTCCATCCATTCTTATAGATTACCATAGTCTCCAGAAAGGTTTTTCCATAATCTGTTGCAGGTAAATATAGATATGATAGCAAATGAATGGCTAAGTAAATATGGCACTTTTACATTTACATAAGCAACCTTTCCTGGATCTCACGCAGAATTAGGAAACAATCTTTTGTTAGCGAGAACATTTCTAAAATACTGTAATTTGAAAATACATGCCACAGACTAGATATTAAGAAGTTTAGAAAAAGCCAACAGGCCATTTACCTGAGTTTATTTCATAAGATTAAACTGATAACTATGAGTTGATATTTTACCATTCACTGTGATTTTAAGGACTTACCTAAAGACAATGATTCTGGTTTATATGTATCTGTACAATTAAAGCAAAACAACCCCGCTCATATGAGATTAATATTAATGGGCTTACACAAGTACAGCTATTCCTGCATAGGAAGGGTAGTAAGCTACACCAGTATAAGGCACATTTATATTATTATAACTGTGTTCGTATTAGTGGTTCTGAACCAGGGATAAATGTACATATTCACTGGGGGTATAAATTGGCCATCCTGGGGTACATCAACTCATCTAGATATTTGCTTAGTTTTTATAGAATCATAGAATATTAGGACTGGAAGGGACCTCGAGAGGTCATTGAGTCCAGTCCCCTGCCCTCATGGCAGGATACAGTACTGTCTAGACCCGTGGTCACCAACCAGTCGATCGCGAGGCGTTCGGGCAACCCCGCCCCCCCCCCATTTTCCCCCCACCCCCAAGAAGCCCCACTACCTACCTCTAGTGTAGTGCCGGCTTCCCGCGGGGTGGACGGAAGTCCTCTCTGAAGCCTGCATCACTTCCGGGGGTTCCGGAAGTGCGCAGGCTGCTCCCCCTCCCACAGTTCTGTTGCGTGCTGGGGGAGGGGGCGTTGGCCCTAGAGGAGGAGTGCAGAGGCTTCCCTGCACCGCCGGCACCGGAGGGGTGAGTTGGGCGCAGGGGTTTCCCTGTGCCGCGGGAGCGGGAGTCGGCCCCGGGGTTTGGCCGTGCTGCGGGAGGGAGAGAATTGGCCGGGCCGGGCCGTGGGAGGGGGGTTTGACCCTGGGGTAGGCGCCCGCGGGGGTTGGCCATCCTGCGGGGGGGGTTGGCTGCGCTGCGGTGCAGGAGGGGGGTTTGGCCCCGGGGCAGGTGCCCGCGGGGGTTGGCCGCGCTGCGGGAGGGGAGGGGCAGGGTTGTGCCGCGCTGCGGAAGGGGGGTTTGGCCCCGCCGTGGGAGCGGTGGGGGTTGCCCCGGTGCAGGCTCCCACAGGGGTTTGGCCCCGCTGCGGAATGGGGGGGCTTGCCCCCGAGGCAGGCTCCCGCGGGGTTTTGGCCCCGCCGTGGGAGGTGGGGGTTAGCCCCAGGGCAGGCACACTCAGGGTTTCCCTGCGCCGCGGGGGGCCCAGAGGAGGTATGTGCTGGCTTCCCGCGGGGGCAGTGGGAAGGGAGAGAGAATCCTGGGAGGAGGCAGATGCAGGTGACTCTGCTGCCACTGGCACCTTGTCCCCGCTCCCCAGACTCCACTCCCCTGTCCCCAGCTACAGAACTCTGTCCCCATTCCCCTGTCCACACCTACAGAACTCTGTCCCCACTCCTGTCCCCACTCCCCGAACTCTGTCCCCATTCCCCTGTCCTCAGCTACAGAACTCTGTCCCCACTCCTGTCCCCACTCCCCGAACTCTGTCCCCACTCCCCTGTCCCCAGCTACAGAACTCTGTCCCCACTCCTGTCCCCACTCCCTGAACTCTGTCCCCATTCCCCTGTCCCCAGCTACAGAACTCTGTCCCCACTCCTGTCCCCACTCCCCGAACTCTGTCCCCATTCCCCTGTCCCCAGCTACAGAACTCTGTCCCCACTCCTGTCCCCACTCCCCGAACTCTGTCCCCATTCCCGTCCCCAGCCACAGAACTCTGTCCCCATTCCCGTCCCCACTCCCCGAACTCTGTCCCCATTCCCGTCCCCAGCTACAGAACTCTGTCCCCACTCCTGTCCCCACTCCCCGAACTCTGTCCCCACTCCCCTGTCCCCAGCTACAGAACTCTGTCCCCACTCCCCGAACTCTGTCCCCATTCCCCTGTCCCCAGCTACAGAACTCTGTCCCCACTCCTGTCCCCACTCCCCGAACTCTGTCCCCATTCCCCTGTCCCCAGCTACAGAACTCTGTCCCCACTCCTGTCCCCACTCCCCGAACTCTGTCCCCATTCCCGTCCCCAGCCACAGAACTCTGTCCCCATTCCCGTCCCCACTCCCCGAACTCTGTCCCCATTCCCGTCCCCAGCTACAGAACTCTGTCCCCACTCCTGTCCCCACTCCCCGAACTCTGTCCCCACTCCCCTGTCCCCAGCTACAGAACTCTGTCCCCACTCCCCGAACTCTGTCCCCATTCCCCTGTCCCCAGCTACAGAACTCTGTCCCCACTCCTGTCCCCACTCCCCGAACTCTGTCCCCATTCCCCTGTCCTCAGCTACAGAACTCTGTCCCCATTCCCATCCCCACTCCCCGAACTCTGTCCCCACTGGCACCCTGTCCCCTGCTGCAGAACCCTGTCCTCTGCCCTCCCAGCACCCTGATCCCTGCCCCCAGCCGCAGAACTCTGTCCCCACAAAATGTATAATTATAAATGCTTCATTTTAGATTTAAATAGCATGAATAAAAAACAGACCATTTATTTCCTAACTATAAACACATGATTTTAATTTTATATATCGCATAATTTAAAAATAAAGTGTTTATCAGAGTGTGTAAGTAAGGGCTGGGGATAGCAAGTGATGGACAGGAGGAGAATAGAGGGGGCGTGGCTTCAAGAAAGGGGCGGGGTGGTAGATCTTCGCCTGTTCTGAGATTTAAAAAGTGATCTTCAGTGTAAAAAGGTTGGAGACCACTGGTCTAGACCATCCCTGATAGACATTTATCTAACCTACTATTAAATATCTCTAGAGATGGAGATTCCACAACCACTCTAGGCAATTTATTCCAGTGTTTAACCACCCTGACAGTTAGGAACTTTTTCCTAATGTCCAACCTAAACCTCCCTTGCTGCAGTTTAAACCCATTGCTTTTTGTTCTATCTTCAGAGGCCAGGAAGAACAAGTTTTCTCCCTCCTCCTTGTGACGCTCTTTTAGATACCTGAAAACCACTGTCATATCCCCTCTCAATCTTCTCTTTTCCAAACTAAACAAGCCCAATTCTTTCAGTCTTCCTTCATAGGTCATGTTCTCTAGGCCTTTAATCATTCTTGTTGCTCTTCTCTGAACCTTCTCTAATTCCTCCACATCTTTCTTGAAATGTGGCGCCCAGAACTGGACACAATACTGCAACTGAGGCCTAATCAGCGCAGTGTAGAGCGGAAGAATGACTTCTCGTGTCTTGCTCACAACACACCTCTTAATGCATCGTAGAATCATGTTGGCTTTTTTTTTTTTGCAACAGCGTCACAGTGTTGACTCATATTTAGCTTGTGGTTCACTATAACCCCTAGATCCCTGTCCGCCGTACTCCTTCCTAGACAGTCGCTTCCCATTCTGTATGTGTGAAACTGATTGTTCCTTCCTAAGTGGAGTACTTTGCATTTGTCCTTATTAAACTTCATCCTGTTTACCTCAGACTATTTCTCCAATTTGTCCAGATCATTTTGAATTATGACCCTATTCTCCAAAGCAGTTGCAACCCCTCCAAGCTTGGTATCATCTGCAAACTTAATAAGCATACTCTCTATGCCGATATCTAAATCACTGATAAAGATATTGAACAGAACTGGTCCCCAAACAGACCCCTGTGGAACCCCACTTGTTACTCCCGTTAATAACTACTCTCTGGGAATGGTTATCCAGCCAGTTATGCACTCACCTTATAGTAGCCCCATCTAAGTTGTATTTACCTAGTTTATTGATAAGAATATCATGCAAGACCATGTCAAATGCCTTACAAAAGTCTAGGTATACCATGTCCACCGCTTCTCCCTTATCCACAAGACTTGTTATCCTATGAAAGAAAGCTATCAGATTGGTTTGACATGATTTGTTCTTTACAAATCCATGCTGGCTGTTCCCTATCACCTTATTATCTTCCAAGTGTTTGGAGATGATTTCCTTAATTACTTGCTCCATTATCTTTCCTGGCACAGAAGTTAACTGACTGGTCTGTAGTTTCCTGGGTTGTTTTTATTTCCCTTTTTATAGATAGGCACTATATTTGCCCTTTTCCAATCTTCTGGAACCTCTCCTGTCGTCCATGATTTTCCAAAGATGATAGCTAAAGGCTCAGATACCTCCTCTATCAGCTCCTTGAGTATTCTAGGATGCATTTCATCAGGCCCTGATGATTTACAGACATCTAACTTTTCTAAGTGATTTTTAATTTGTTCTTTTATTATTTTATCTTCTAAACCTACCCCTTCCCACTAGCATTCGCTATGTCAGGCATTCCTTCATCAGACTTCTCGGTGCAGACCGAAACAAAGAAGTCATTAAGCATCTCTGCCATTTCCAAGTTTCCCGTTAGTGTTTCCCCCTCGTCACTGAGCAATGGGCCTAACCTATCCTTGGTTTTCCTCTTCTTCTAATATATTTATAGAATGTCTTCTTGTTTACCTTTATGCCTGTAGCTAGTTTGAGCTCGTTTTGTGCCTTTGCCTTTCTAATCTTGCCCCTGCATTCCTGTATTGTTTGCCTATATTCATCCTTTGTAATTTGTCCTAGTTTCCATTTTTTATATGACTCATTTTTTATTCTTAGATCATGCAATCCTGGTTGATCCAAGGTGGTCTTTTGCCATATTTTCTATCTTTCCTACGCAGTGGAATAGCTTGCTTTTGGGCCCTTAACAATGTCCCTTTGAAATACTGCCAACTCTCTCCAGTTGTTTTTCCCCTCAGTCTTGCTTCCCATGGGACCTTACCTACCAGCTCTCTGAGCTTACCAAAATCTGCCTTCCTGAAATCCATTGTCTCTAATTTGCCGTTCTCCCTTCTACCATACCTTAGAATCATGAACTCTATGATTTCATCATGATCACTTTCACCCAAGCTGCCTTCCACTTTCAAATTCTCAACCAGTTCCTCCCTATTCATTAAAATCAAGTATAGAACAGCTTCCCCCCAGTAGCTTTTTCAACCTTCTGAAATAAAAAGTTGTCTTCAATGCAGTCCAATAACTTACTGGATACTCTGTGCCCCACTGTGTTAGTTTCCCAACATATATCTGGATAGTTGAAGTCCCCCATCACCACCAAATCCTGCGCTTTGGATGATTTTGTTAGTTGTTTAAAAAAAGCCTCAACCACCTCTTCTGCCTGGGTAGGTGGCCTGTAGTAGACCCCTATCATGACATCACCCTTGTTTTTTACCCCTTTTAGCCTAACCCAGAGACTCTCAACACGCCCATCTCCTATGTCCATCTCCATCTCAGTCCAAGTGTGTACATTTTTAATATATAAGGCAACACCTCCTCCCTTTTTTCCCCACCTGTCCTTCCTGAGTAAGCTGTACCCTTCTATATTTTTACAATAGGCTACATAAAATGCAGTAGCAAAGTCAGTACAAACTAAAATTTCATACGACTTATTTATACTGACTACACATTAAAATGTAAGTACAATATTTATATTCCAATGGATCTTATAATTATATGGTAAGAATGAGAACATAAGCAATTTTTTAGTACTAATGTGTGCTGGGACACACTTGTATTTTTATGTCTGATTTTATAAGCAAGTAGTTTTTAAGTGAGGTGAAACCTGGGCAAATCAGATTCCTGAAAGATATACAGCATCTGGAAAGGTTGAGAACCACTACATTAGAGGTTGCACTGGTACAAATACAACAGGTAAATAACCACATCCCTAGCTGACAGCTATACCAGCACAAAAACAGTGTGTAGGCCAGACCTTCAAAACTTTAGCTACGAGGTGTGTGTAATTTTTCCATTCAGAATATACACCACAGTATACAAGGGAGACAACAACAAACACAAAATTAATCTTGATTTTATCAACCTTAATGTAATCTCCCATTTCAGTTCTAAATAAGATAACGATACATCTATACATATTAACTGATTACTTGAACATTTTAAACAGTTTACAATCATCAGGAACTACAGCACTTTGGTTTACATATTTAGGTTAATACAAGCAATGAAACATTTCTCTCTCCCAAATCACATCCAACTGAAGCACATTTAAAGTATTTATAAATGCATTCCATAGATAAATAAAAGTAGCTTTTGCAATAGAGCTGTATTGGTTGGAGCACTAAACAGAACCATTAAAAAAGCTTGCGTTGATTCTTTCATGGCCAACCATCTCCTGTTAATCATATGGAAAAAGTAAGTCTGACTTTGGTACTATGGCAAGTATTCTTACTCAGCTACACAGTGCACCCTGGATTAATGTGGAAATATCTTATCTTTCTTCATGTCACCCACCCCTGTATGTCAGATTCTTAAAGCAACAACATGCTTTTGTACCAAGATCCAAAACTTAAATTAACTGTAGTGCAAGACACACAAGCCTTACTGGCAATACTCCTGACACTCACCTAGTAATTGCTTCACATAATTTTAAGAATTAGCAGCCAAGCCTCTGCAGATTACAGAAAGCATGTCTGCCCTTCAAAGGAAGTACTTATTTCTAGTTATCTGCTAACAATCATCCAGTGCCTGCACTGTGATTCAAATGTACACTTGAAGCCATTATTTTTAATTAAGCTTAAATTAGCTTTTGAACAACACACAGAATTAAAATGGATAAGATCTGCCGGACCTGTTCATGAGAAAGCAAATGGCAAGAGTAGGAAAAAATAATTTAACGTAGCTTTAGCTGGTATAATTCCCAATCTGATGTACTATCATGTCAGTCTATTACAGAGGATTAAATTATTTTAAAAAGCAGGCTTCCAAATGTCCAATTTTCAATTTAATTACTAGCTGGGAAATTAAAACAAATGTGGCTTTCACCACCATCCTCTGCTATGCTGAGATGTGACATGTTAATATTTTATTTTTTTAAATTTAATCTGGTTTCTGAAAATCTATAGATCCTGGTAATATGCTACCAAGCCCACTGCACTGCTTCTTACTGCAGGAAGCAAGTTTGTTTCCTGGTCAAAAGGTTCACAAACCAAAGCGAAGTGCAATAACCCTGAGTTTCAAATAGTTCAGTCATATGAGATGCCAAGCCCCCTCCAGGGCAGGGGGGGAAATTCAGTGGGAATTGAAGGCACTCACCACTGGGGGATGGTGGTATTTCAGCTCTACCTGGCAGAAAGTAGCAACTTAGTCACACACATTCTGTTCAACTTCATGGTAGGTGGGAGGCTACATCTCCTGCACTTTTTTAGAAATCTCGAACTTGAATCCTGCCAGGATTGACTCTCTTATACAAAGGTGATAGTAAGTCGGTGCACCGGTAAGAGAGTGGCAGGTTGGGGTCAGGGCTCTGGATGCTGCCAGCCACCATACAGGGAAGGGTCCCATGCTGGGCATGGGCGACCGATTCTTCCCATTCTTGCTCCCCTCCCGCACAGGAGCACAAGCCATTCTTCCCACCACCACCCCGTGGCCCTCAGCCCTAGTGCCAGACAGCTTCGGGCTGGGAAGGCAAGGCCCCAGCCCTGATGGGCCCAAGCCAGCAGCCACAGGCCCTGGGTGGCACGGCAAGAGCATATCCAGGCTCCAGCCCTGGAGCGAGGGCAGCTGGGCAGTGTGGTTGTTGCCCCGCCCAACCCCAGGAATCCAGCTGTCAGGCAGCTTGGTAGCCACACTACAAGCCCCGAGCCTCCCCCCACCTTGTGCCCCGAGTCCCTTCCTAAGGAGGGCAGGATGCAATATGACAGTACCAGTAAGAAATTTAACTTACTTTCACCCCTGCTCCTATACCACTTGGCAAATGATAGACTTACTAGTTCAGTTCTGAAGAACGATGGCAACAGAGGTGTTTTGTTCAGCATACAGCATGAAATGTAGGCTAAGATTTCTTGAGGGGCATGACAGAGTTAACTACCCATTAACTTTCAATGGAAATTGTGCACCTTATTTCTTTAGGCTCCTTAAAAATTCCAGCCTTTGTATATTATAAAACATTTCTAAACGACTTTTCCCACTAGGAAGAATAGTTGGTATGTGTGAAGTCTCAACAAAAGGACATTCAATCAAGGTCAAGCTTCATGAGGTACTGGGCACCTTCAACACCCATTCATGAAAACAGGGGTTGAAACTGCTCAGCATCTCACAGGATCAGCCCCTAAAAATCAGATCCTAAAATCAGTTTAACAATGACCCAGGAAAATCATACATTCATCTATTAAAAATATGATACTTAAGATAGACAGTTGGAAACATGCCATCCCCTTTTAACCAAAATTAAAAAACAGTTGATCTAACCCAATGGTTCTTAACCTGGCGGTAATTACCCCTTGAGAGGTAATCTGACATATTTCAAGGGGTAATATGTTTAAAATAGAACAGGTATTCAATTTTGTTCAACATAATGTATGAGAAAACAAAATACAATGAAAACAATTAATCATAATTTTCTTTTTGTCTACTGCCATTTTAAAAAGGAGGAGGGGTAATTTTCGTTTATTGGTTAAGCTTAAGGGGTAACAGTGCCAAAGAGGTTTAGAACCACTGATCTAACCATTAGCTTTTGCCAATACAAAATCATTTTTTCAGTCACTCTTTAGCAGGGCAAAATAAACATAAAATATTTTAAACTGTGAAAAAATACAGGTAAATTTTTATTTAAAAATATATTCATATTCCTTACTCCACATTTGTTTATACAGATAGTTTTGTGTCAAAAGGACAAATGAAAAAATAAAATAAACACACCAATAAAGGCATATTCAGACTATCAAATTATTTATATAGTGTATTTGGTAGACGCATCTTTCTGTAAAATGGAGTAAAAGAAATTAATTATTCAGCTTTCATCTGCTCTCTAACATCCAAAGGCAAAGTTTCAAACAAAGCGTCTTCTACAACCAAGCCAGTCCTCTTCAAAGCCCTACACTCACCAAGTTCAGGTGGGAGAATTTCAAAGTGATTGCCTTTTATATCCAAAGACGAGAGAAATACTAAATTACCAATTTTAGGTGAAAGGACTGACAAGTTATTTTTCCCAATCTTCAGAGTCTTTAGTTTTTTGCAAAAGTATAATTCATCTGGCACACTCTCCACTTTGTTACAAGTAATGGAAAAATACTGTAAACTTTGCAGCACTCCTATTTCCGGTGGAATAAATCGTATATCATTGTAAGACAAGTCTAAGTATCTGATTTTGTTGCACAGGAATAGGTGAGATGGAAGAACCTCTATTTTATTGTGACTAAAGAAAAGATGTTCTAGGCTAGTGAGTTTCTTTATATGCTCTGGGATGTATGTTATACTGTTGTACCACAGCTTTAGGATTGTAAGTTTTCTCAGATATTGAAAACTAACTATTTCTTCTATTGATTTGAGGTTGTTCTCTTTTAAATCCAATTCCTGGAGACTGAGAAGGCTAAAAACTGCATGAGGTATGCGCTCCAAATCACAATGAACCAGTTCCAATTCTGTTAAGTTAACCATTTTCTTCAGGTTATTGAGCATCACTAATTTGGTGCCATCATTATGAATACACATTTTTTGAAGGTGACTTGCAACATCAACAGCAGATTGTGGGATTTTTGATATGTTGCTTTTAATATAGAGAAGTTTAAGGCTTTTAAGTTCCCGAAAAGACTCAAGCGTAATATTTTTGGAAATATCGTGACTTAGAGAGCCAATTAAGTAGAGCTCCTCTAAATTTCTGAGCCCATACATCCAATGTGGAAGCTCTCTGATGTCATCAAACTTGACACTCAAAATCTTCAAATTTTCCTTCAGAAACGCCAAGGCAGCAATGTGGATCTTCACAGAACATTGGTACAATGAGAGCTCTTGGAGACTGTCCAACTGTGCAATGGTTGCGGGTATCATAACATTATTGATTATTTCAAGTTTTAAAGACTGCAGCTCTGTAATTTCAAAAACTGTGTCTGGAAGTCCAGAAAGCATGAAGAGCTGCAGCTCTAGCCGGTTATGGGCATTTGTTTGCAGTCTCTGTCTCAATTTAACCGCTGTCCATTCATTGTTTAAATTCAGTTGTTTCAGCTTGTTTTCACTGACTTCAGACAGGAACACAGCAAATCTCTTTGAATAAAGAGGGTCATATTGATCTATCATGTGAAGCATAAAAGCAAAGTCATTCTTAACATCTGGGATATCATCAATTCCAGTCTCTTGACGAACATATTCAAAAGAATATTCCTTTAGTGAACGATAGAACAACCAATATAAAGTATAAAGGCATGTTAGTCCATAGATGCTTACAAAGCACAGGTAGCAGAAGGAAAGTTTAGAGAATAGATGTGCCATGGTATGATTACAGGAAAAATTTTTATATCCTGTCATGTCCTGTATGTCCACATTACAGTCTACTGTAAATTGAACTTCGGAAACTAGTGCACTATTGTAAGCAATAATGATAAGGAATTTAATAACTTTAAGTACAGTCTGGCGAACATACATAGCATGGAGCAGATCACTTTCTTCAACATGCAGTCGGAATTTCTTCACCTTTTCAAACAATGCTTTGGCCTGTTCTCCTTCTTTTTTATCCAGTGCCCCTACCGTCCCCTTATCAACAACAAACTTTTCAGGTATTGATTTTAAAGACTGTGTCTTGACCAAAGTGCCTTCAGCACTAGGTTGGATAGTATTTGACCTGCTTATGTTGTTCTTCCTGTTGTCCTTCTCTTCTGAGTCTTCCCCGGACACTTCAGATAAGGCCCTTGTTGTCCAGGGAGAATCAAAACACTTCCCCAGTATGGAAATGAAGTGTTCAATTTTTGAGCTTGATCCAGGGAATTTGAACCAGAAGTTACTACACAGCATGAAGATCAGAGTATGTATAAGGACAAGGTAAGGGAAGTACTTTGCATACCAATGCAGGGCACGTTCATAGCACATTTGGTTTATAAAGCTATACTGCTGAAGGTCTAAATCAGTCTTTAGTCCCTTCATTTCAACAGTGGCAGGAGTAATGGATGGTTTGGGTGGAGGAAGTGGGGTAGTATTTGGGACTGCATTAGACCCATTAGGAATGTGAGAGTGATTCTGTGAAGGCTGTATTCTTTTTGGAAGGCATATTATCTTGTCTTGCATAACCTGAAACACACAAAAAGATGCACTTTCAAATTACATAGAGATGATATCTAATGTCATTTCTGTTTAGATAATAGCGTCATCAGAAACATGTAATTTCTCCTTGACAAACTCTGTGCTCAGTACTAGTTCAGTGGCTATCATAGGATCCTAGAAGAGGAGGGTTGGAAGAGACCTCAGGCAGTCATCTAGTCCAACCCACTGCTCAAAGCAGGATCAACCCCAACTAAATGGCTATGTCACTTATTATTATTTGTTATGTGCTATCATATGCTTAATATAAATGCTAAAAACTAGACTGACCTCATTAGTCATTTCCATACGTATAAAAATCTTCCCCATGTAAACAAATCTATAAAAGAGTAGCTCTGACTTTGACTTCATGATCATTGCATGAATTCCGCACTAACCAGTCAGAATTAAACCCACGAACACACTCAGGGTGTATCAGACTACACCTCTCTGTCAACAGAGAGATGTAGATTAGGCACATCAAAATTGCTAATGAAGCAGGGATTTAAATATCCCGTGCTTCATTAGCATAAACATGGCCACTGCTTTTTTTCGAAACGGAGTTTTTTTCGAAAAACGGCAGTCTAGACGCAGATCTGTCGAAAATAAACCCCTTTTCAACAGATCCTGTAAACCTCATTTTTTGAGGAATACACGACAGATCCGTGTCTAGACTGCCATTTTTTTAAAAAGAAACCTCTGTTTTGAAAAAAAGCGGAGGCCATGTTTATGCTAATGAAGCACAGGATATTTAAATCCCTGCTTCATTAGCAATTTTGATGTGCTTGATTTGCATCCCTCTGTTGACAGAGGGATGCAGTTTAGACGTAGCCACAGGGGCTTATACTGCCTGAATGCCCTCATTTCCCACTGGTTTCAGCAGGAGCTGAGGAAGCATAACTGGACACCATCGTTATTTTTAAATTATCGCCATCATGGTAACTGTTGAAACTTAGGCCATGTCTAAATTGGTGCTGCTGCAATTGGTGCAGCAGCTGTTGATTTAGCAGGTCTGGTGAAGACATTCTAAAAAAAAAATTGATGGGAGAGCATTTTCCTATCTATTTGTGTACTCCACCTCCCTGAGAAGAGTAAGGTAAGTCAGGGGAGAGCATCTCCTGTTGACATAGCCCAGTACAGGCCCCACAGTAAGTGGATCTAGCAGACATAGCATAACTTCAGTCAACTTATCACAGTAGTGTACACTAAGGATGTTAAATAGCGAGTAATTTACTAGTCAAGTAGTCAATGGAATTTCCATCGGCTACTCGACTAGCTGATAGGCACTTCCGCATTCCTCCTTTGAAATGTACAAGAGCTCAGGCTCTTGTACATTTCAAAGGAGGAATGCGGAACTCCATGTGCAGCCCATGGCCAGGGGGAAGTCCTGCTGACTCCGGGCTGCACCCGGGTGCCAGATGTGAAATGTACAAGAGTCTCCAGAGGGGACTCTTTTGCATTCAAAGCAGACGCACCCTCGTGGAGCCTGGACCAGCGTGGGGCTCCACATGGCATTTCAAAGCAGCAGCACCACATGCTGACCCAGGCTCCATGTGGTGCTGCTGCTTTGAAATGCCACATGGAGCCAGGGTCAGCATGCGGCTCTGTGCAGCATTTTCTCGGAACCGGGGTCAGCTGAGGACTCGCCAGATAATCCTGGGTTCCGTGGAAATGGAGCCCAGGATCAGCTGGGGAGTCCCGAGCTGACCCCAGGCTCCACGCAGTGCTGCCGCTTTGAAACACCATAGCAGAGTTTCAAAGGGGCAGCGCCGCATAGCTGAGCCCGGGATCAGCTGTGCAGCACTGCCCCTTTGAACACTGCCTTGGGATTTCAAAGGGGCAGCACTGAACGGAGCTGACCCCCGGGCTCCATGCCATCAGCTGTGCAGCTGCCCCTTTGAAAACCAGCGGCGGCGTTTAAAAGGGGCAGCACTGCACAGAACCTGAGCTCAACTGTGCAGCACTGTACTCCCTCTTGCCCCCCTTTGCTGCCTCTATATGATAGAGGCAGCAAGGGGGGGTAGAATCGACTAGTTGACTGGACTATCCGATTA
Organism: Pelochelys cantorii; assembly: GCA_032595735.1. Taxonomy (NCBI): domain Eukaryota; kingdom Metazoa; phylum Chordata; order Testudines; family Trionychidae; genus Pelochelys; species Pelochelys cantorii. The sequence goes on from CM064334.1 coordinate 33,787,565, forward strand.
GCTTTTGCATTTATCGGATAAGCTTTTGCTTATCGGATAGTGTACTAGTCGACTAGTCCTTAACATCCTTAGTGTAGACAAGGCCTTAGAAAACTCCTTTAGATGCACTGAGCCAGGCCCTCAACTGGTATAAGACTCCAGTGAAGTCAACAGTTACCCCAAACACCAGTTGAGAATCTGGCCCATTATCTTGAAATTGGGTTTACATATTTGTATTGACAGGAATGTAAATATTCTTCTATTTCATTTGCATTGTTTTCACACATCGTTCCCCTTGTGGTTTATTCAGTCAAGCGGTTAAGTATGCAAGTGACTGAAACTATGCTTTCTTCATGTCAAGAAACACTTGGCTGCTGGCCCAAAAAGTGCCCTTGTGAAGTGGGGTTTTTGAACATTTCACATACATACATGCTTCCGTACCAGCAGAAAATATTTAAAAAACATAATACAAACAAACCTATAACTTATATCCCGCACAATTTGGGACATTTATCATTGAAATTCTGGAGCAAATTCTATGGTGCTGTCAATGAGCAAATTTCAATTGAAATCTACCAGCTTAAGACAGCAAAGAGTTTGTCCCTTTAACTCCACTTCCTAAAGAAGATGAGTTCCGTGTTAGAGCAGGATCAAAATCCTGCTAAGAAAACCTGAATTGCTAAGAAATGGCATTAGGGGTTAAACAAGAAATGAGGAGGCTTATTTCAGATCAGTGACAGGAACATAAGGCCAGAATGTGGCCTGCTGTAAGGGACTAAACAGAGGAGAAGCAGCCACTGAAGAGTCACTATTCCCTACACTGGTAGGCAGGCAGGGGGTAGAGCAAAAGCTACAGGTATACTGGACCAGGCATAAGCCAAGCATTGGGCAAGCCTTAGCACAGGGGTGGGCAAAAAGTGGCCTGCGGGACAGATGCAGTTTGCCACGGTTAGCCCCTGCCAGGCTGCCAAATGCTTTATTTACCTGCGCATAAGAACATAAGAATGGCCGTACTGGGTCAGACCAAAGGCCCATCTAGCCCAGGAGCCTGTCTGCCGACAGTGGCCAGCACCAAGTGCCCCAGAGAGGGTGGACCAAAGACAATGATCAAGCGATTTGTCTCCTGCCATCCTTCTCCAGCCTCTGACAAACACAGGCCAGGGACACCATTTCTATCCCCTGGCTAATAGCCTTTTATGGACCTAACCTCCATGAAATTATCTAGCTTCTCTTTAAACTCTATTACAGTCCTAGCCTTCACAGCCTCCTCTGGCAAGGAGTTCCACAGGTTGACTAAGCGCTGTGTGAAGAAGAACTTTCTTTTATTAGTTTTAAACCTGCTACCCATTAACTTCATTTGGTGCCCTCTAGTTCTTCTATTATGGGAACTAATAAATAACTTTTCTTTATTCGCCCTCTCCACACCACTCATGATTTTATATACCTCTATCATATCCCCCCTCAGTCTCCTCTTTTCTAAATTGAAAAGTCCCAGTCGCTTTAACCTCTCTTCATATGAGACCCATTCCAAACCCCTAATCATTTTAGTTGCCCTTTTCTGAACCCTTTCCAAGGCCAAAATATCTTTTTTGAGGTGAGGAGACCACATCTGTATACAGTATTCAAGATGTGGGTGTACCATAGTTTTATACAGGGGCAGTAAGATATTCTGGGTCTTATTTTCTATCCCTTTCTTAATAATTCCTAACACCTTATTTGCCTTTTTGACTGCCACTGCATACTGTGTGGAAGTTTTCAGAGAACTATCCACGATAACTCCAAAATCTCTTTCCTGATTTGTCGTAGCCAAATTAGCCCCCATCATACTGTACGTATAGTTGGGGTTATTTTTCCCACCGTGCATTACTTTACACTTATCCACATTAAATTTCATTTGCCATTTTGTTGCCCAATCACTCAGTTTGGTGAGATCCTTTTGGAGTTCCTCACAGTCAGCTTCTGTCTTGACTATCTTAAACAGTTTGGTATCATCCGCAAACTTTACCACCTCACTGCTTACCCCTTTCTCCAGATCATTTATGAATAAGTTGAACAGGATTGGTCCCAGGACTGACACCACTAGTTACCCCTCTCCATTCTGAAAATTTACCATTTATTCCTACCCTTTGTTTCCTGTCTTTTAACCAGTTCTCAATCCATGAAAGGACCTTCCCTCTTATCCCATGACAAACACACACATACAGGTATGGCTACTTGCAGCTCCCGTTGGCCGCAGTTCAGCGTTCCCAGCCGACGGGAGTTGCAGGAAGTGTGGTCCGGCCCGCACTGCAGCTCCCATTGGCCAGGAATGGCAAACCACGGCCAATAGAAGCTACAAGCGGCCATACCTGCAGACACTCAGGAAAATAAAGCATCTGGCAGCCTGCCACAGGCTAACCCTGCTGAACTGCATCTGACCGGTGGGCCACTGTTGCTTGCTCCTGCTCTAACTGGAATGGAAAAAACTGGGAGATATCAAATCACGATCTAAGTAGTTCCTGAGTCTGCACAACTGTGCACTGCCTCATACACAAAATCTCAGTTTAGTCCTACCCTCCTTTTTTAAAATGATAAGTGACACTGTTAATCTTTGTGTGTGTAAATTACAAACCTGGTGGAAAGGTCCTTCACATTTACAGATGTTAAAAAAAATCCTGACCAAATAGCTTATATTTTTAAAATAACAGGTAAGTTTGTGCAGCTCACCATACACAGTGTTTTCTGCTCCTTGTCAGATTTTGGCTCTGTAGTAACATTTAACTAATCCAGAGTGGCAGTTAACATCAACTGTTTATGTACCAGGCACCCTTGAAATGTTTTGGCATGGAGTAGGCACAGTTATTAATTATGAGAGGCGATGAATTACATAAGCATATTCAGCTCTATTCAAAACACAGGGGAAAATAAAATTGATGTTTGCCAAATGAAAAAAGACAAAAACATATTTCAAGCCCTTAAGAACGTTGTAAATAATAAAGAGTGAAAAATAAGAATTTAACTCTACAGTTAGGTTTGTTTTACAAAGTTATTATAAAAACTGGCCAGGTTAGGAATAGGCACAAAATCTACTCACCTTCCTTTTGCCAGGATTGAGGATCATTAGAAAACAAATGGGCCAATTCCTCAGCTGGTGCAAGCCAACATTTTTCCACTGACTTCTGAGATTCAGCAGCTAAGGATCTGGGCCATGATATATTATTCATCTGTTCAAACACATGGCTCATCTGGGCCAGCAGATTTTGGCACTGCTAATAGCGACTATAGCAAAAACAAAACTTGACAATGTTCTTTCTAAAGAAGGCTCTGGCTTTTTTGAACACGCCTGACAACATGCCTTTATGTTATACTTCTTTTAATTTACCTGCAATGTACATCCAAATACACCAATCATCAGCATGGCTACTGAGAGATAGTCTGTAAACACATCCCACCATGGCTTCAGTACTCTGAAAGCTGGCTGCTGTTCAGAGAACTGACGAAATTCGGTGACAGGAATCATGTTTCTGAAAGACAAGCAAGGCTGGTGTTTAGTCATTTCAGGCCATCCTCCTCTGTTCCATATGACTCATGAAAAAATATATTTGACCCATGGCGGGGGGAAGGGGAGACAAAAGCTATGTTGACCTTCTACAGTCATTAGGCATTCCTTGCTTCACGTCCTGTCCCCACCACCTCCAGCTCCTTGGATCTAAAAATGGGCATTATAGTCACCTGACAAGGGCATTGGTGGATTATTCATTCATAGCCACAATGTGTTTGGAGATCTTTGGATGGAAGAAACTCTAAGGATTATTTACATTCACATATAGTTGTCTTAAATCCTTCAGACTTCATACACTGTCAATGAAACCACTACCATGGAAGCATTGCTTCACAAAGCCACATTAAAAACAGGGTTATTTATAAAGCAGTGTCCCTATCAATAGGCCTGCACTGATGCCCAGTTTACTGCAGTAGTGGTTATGGCATACAGCTCTCTATTTGAAATTACACCCAGCCCGGAGAGTCCCTTCTGATACCTGTGTGTTTATCCTAAAAACTCAGCAGAGAAACCAAGGGAAAAGTGCTTCTTCAAAAGAGGAAGAGCTGGTGTGAGTGACTAATAGGACAAACCTTCTCTTCACTCTCTCTTAGAAAACAGTGGAAAAGGTGATCCTTTTACACCATCTGACCAGCACTTATCAGTGAAGCGCTATAGTTTAGGCATCCTTCACCTGACAGCATGACAGTGCCCAGAAGTGTTACACAGAGGAAAGACTCTTGAGCAAGAGCCAAAGTGTCTTTTCTTCAATACCAGAAATTAGCTTTTTCTTCAGTACTAGAAATTGTACTATTTTGGCCATTGCTAGGAAGACTCTTTCCTTCCTTTTTTCTTTATTTCCTGTACAAATCTAAATGATTCCATCAGATTTTATTTTTAAATTGTTATTTTTCTACCAAACATCCCACAAACAGATACTGTACATTCCTTAAACAATATATAAGTACAATGTTAATCTATTAGATACCATTTAGTGATCCCCGATGAAGATTTGTTATTTACAAGGCTGTCAGCTCAGTCATTGAAAGCTAGCATTTGAAGTGTTGCCAGCTCCAAACATTCAAAAATCCCAAAGATCATGAGACTGGCTTCAAAATCATTTTTGTTTTGTTATGCACTGAAGGTAGGAGAGGATGGAATGGGAAACTGAAATGGAAGAGAAAGTTATTCACCTTGTGCAGTAACGGAGGTTATTCAAGATGGTTGTCCCTCTGGGTGTTCCACCTTAGGTCTTGAGGTGCTGCTGTGCACCTAGTCAGAGAGTTACAGTAGCAGTGCCTTCCGGTGGGCTGTGCATGAGGTAGGCAGTACACGCAGTGCCACTACCATGCATGCACGACCAACTGTCCCTTCAGTTCCTTCTCTACCATGGAAGGACAACAGTGAGTCCGAAGAACCTCTGTTACTGCACAAGGTGAATAATCTTCTCTTCTTCTTCCAGGAGTGTCCCTGTGGGTGCTCCACCTTAGGTGACCATATAGCAGTACCCGTAACAGGAGGCAGATGCTTCGGCTAAATGTTGCGTTGGACTTTGGTGAGGACTGTTTCCGAATTCAGTGCCCCATTTCAGGTGAGCCTCCAGGACATAATGTCTGGCAAAGGTGTGTGCAGAAGACCAGGTTGCAGCTCTGCGAACATCCGTGAGAGGGATACTGCTAAGTTAGGCTGCAGAGGTTGCAATGGCCCTTGTGGAGTGCGCGCGTAATTGGAGTGGTGGCTCCTGATTAAAGCTGGCGTAAACCAGACAGATGAAGTCTACAATCCACCTGGACAGCATCTGCGTAGAGATCTGCATGCCCAAGGATCTTTCAGCAGTGGAGATGAAAAGTTTTACGAACTGATCTTGTCCATTCCAAATAGAAGGCAATTGCGTGGCGCACATCAAGCGTGTGTCATTTAGCTTCCTTGGCGGTGGCATGAGGCTTTGGACAGAAGATGGGTTTGTTACATTACCAGAAGAGGCAGCGTTTGGATCCTGGGAACCACGCATCCCAGGGAAAGTAGAACTGTTAGGCCATAAACGATGGCGGTTTAACAGAGAAAGTCTTACTTCTTCTTATTTTTTTTTAAACAAAAGAAAAACCTTAACTCTAAACTATAAAAAAGACCGGTAACACCGACTAACTATTAACAGGGGAAGCATTCAAACTACAAGACAAATTAGGAGAACCATTGCAGTTCTGACTGACAACGACGGCGGTAGAGTAGGAACGGTTGGCCGTGAATGTGTGGTAGCGGCACCGTGCCTCCTACCTGCCTTGCATGCGCAGCCCACTGGAGGGCACTGCTACTGTAAATCTCTGACTAGGCACACAGTGGCACCTCAAGACCTAAGGTGGGGCACCCGCAGGGACACTCCTCGAAGAAGAATTCTGGTTTCTCTTTGTATTTTTAAGCAGCATTGTTTTATGATAACTGTGTTTGGCTATAGGGAGAAAACTATTGACATGAACTAGAAAAAAATAACTATAAAAAAACTTGTTGGGGGTGATTCAAACTAGTGTACAGTTTTGTTGTGACAACTATATCAGAATGTTATGTAGGTCCTGTTCAGAAGTCCTTAACTTGATATATAGACTCAGTGGTGGATGTGAATGAATTAATAACAGATAATGACAGTATACAATGAATACAAAGAACAGGAATTGAATTAACTGTCCTTTGTCAATAGGGGGGGACTTTGTATGCTTGATTCCTTTTTTGCAATAATTTCATAACATGGATATTTGCAAGATTCAAATGGAAACTGGTCAAGGATATGAAATATCTGAGCTATTTTCTGTCATTCTCTCAGGAAACACAATTATTTCTCCTGCTAATGGAAGGCTATGTTGGTGGCACTAGAAGTCACCACAGAGGCCAACAAGAAATTCAAAGGAAGGTATCTGTATTCTGTATTTATTAATGCTGTTGGACTGAATGATTGCAGAAAAACTAGATTCATATACCTACACTTCTTTTGCAACAGCAACTTGCTTTTACACATTATACTTCTAGCCCTGTTACCATGCAGACTTCTTGGAATTCCATAAGCAGAGGATTCCAAAACTTCAGAAAAAACAGACTGTGTGTTTTATCTTTTTCAAAGAATTGCTGAAGTTCTCCTCTGGCCTGCACAAGAACTCTGACCCTAAAAGAACTGTTACATTCAGTAATACATTCAGTATTTCATTCATGCATTCATTTCCAATCCGATGTGACAAGGACATTGCAAATGGAAAAGTTCAGATTTAATTTATAATCCTATAACTATTTTAAACAAGTCAAAACAGAGGTAGTTTAAAACCAATGCCACACACTAACTATTGGAGTTTCTCTTGTGTTATTATTAAAAGGAATTACAATATGAAAGATTAATTTAAACATTGTGGGTTAGAATTTCAGCTGCTGTAAATGGACACTGCTCAACTGACTTCAGTTCAAATACAGTTACAATTTACAGGCACAAACCCAATAGACTGGCCTAAACTTTGATCTACATTAAATGTTGTTATAATGTGGTTGGACAATCACTGAATTCTAAAAACTCTTATTTTTTTTAGTTAAAATCATCACTCTCAAAAGGGTGCCAATGTGATCTTCAGAAGGGATAGGAAAATAATAAACAGTCATGTGCTGGAAATGAAGATATGGGGAAGAACAAAACAAGGGCAACCTTCTCAGGTGGTATAGATGGGAACAGTGTTGACTTCCATGGAAAGTAACACATTTACATCAGCTGAGAATTTGGCCTGCACTCAGTCAGTTAATGCTTTCAGGAGCAGATAAAAGCATCAAAAAACTAGGCTGAGTTAATGCAACCTAAAAGAGTTAAGAAGAATGAATAGACAAGGATGGGGAAGAAGGGAATTGGAGACAAATTAGGCTCATTAATAAATGAGAGAAATTAAATCAAATGGTGATCCTAAAAGGGCTGCACCATGGCACTAATCTGCCTGTTTCCAATTGGCCTTCATCAAATGAAATAAAGAAAAGTGGTATAGACAGTTAGGAAGTAATGAAGGTTCTTGCCAATGCGGCTGAAGGGAAAAGTGAATATATTTTATAGATCAAGACATCCAGATGATGTGCATTTCAAGCTATGAAGGAAATTAAATAATTCAATTCCTGAACCACTGACACCTCACAGGAATACCTCAAGGATGCAGCTGGGAAGGGCTGATGATAGCAAAGCAGGGTTTCCCATTTACCAACGACCCCTTTGTGGGGCCAATACCCTCAGACTCATGCTTGAGAGGTAGTTTTAGTAGTTTATAAGAATTCTTCTGTATTTTTTCTCCAGTGTGTCAAGTGTCCTGAAAAAGACTTTATAAATTAAAAACAACACACACAAAGACATCTAAAGACAGTCCTGAATTGAAAAGTTACAACCAACAGCAGTGCTAGTATAGTCTTTGATATAATACCAGGCTACTGTCGTCATTTTTAAAAAAGATTCCTTTGAATATCATACTTCTGTAGTATAATTGCTAATGGATAAGTACTAACCTTTAACTGAATGAGGGGCTTGGTCAAATGAAACTGCTGTGCCTGTTTAACTTACCTGTCTCTGCTTTCTCGATGCAAATTTAAATAGATACTATGATTTGAAAACCACATTCAATGAACTATAAAGAATGAATTGGACAGTGTTCCTTTATTTTACCTATTGCAAGCTCACTGGGATAGGGACTATGTCTTTGTAGATGTCTGTATAACACATTTTCTTCATCGAATACCCAGCAATGACAATTAGTTTACACTAGGATGGCTGCTTTCCCAGGTTCTTTAAGCGTCAAATAAATGTGTTGTGCACAGGTAACATGCAGGAGATGGAAGGGATTCCCATTCCCTGCACCAGTGCTGTATTATAGCCTCTTGGAGGTTGTAGCAAAGGCTACTTACTGACTGCTCTGTGCTTCCTAGATGGGAGACATCAGTAAGGGGATGGTATCATTTGTTCACCCTATTAATCAGCCCCCATCTGTCCCAGCTACCTTCCACACCATCTCCATATCCCCGCTGAACAATGCTCCAAGATCGGGTCCCCACACACAGCTTCACTACAGCTTGTCTGTTACATACAATATAAAAGGGCAGCTCCACTGACTTTTGTTTCTTACATGGTCATTGACAGGGGAACAAGATCTGCCACTCCAAGAGTAATGGGTCTTCACTACAGGAAAAGCCCTTGCCTATTTTAATTCTTTATGTGAAAAAGACAGTGTAACCACACAGTGAGACAATCGTTATATGTACTGTGTGTTACAGAATCAAGGCCTCATTGTGCTGGGTGCAAATATTCAGTGGGTTAGCCCCTGTCCTCAAGAGCTCACTGATGCAACAAGGAATTAAGATCACAATGGAGGGGGAGAAGAGGGAGATGAAGGTGATAGTAACAGGAAGACAAGGTTGCAGGTATAATTAACTAAGTACACCGTGGAGGCTTGAAAGGTGTGGGATTTCTTAAAATAACCGGCTAGGAGATATTAAATTATTCATTAGCAGGCAATCCATTTCACTGTCTTGACACTGCAACACTTGAGGGTGCATCACAAAGCTAAGGATTTGATCCTGCACCTCTGAAGTCAGTGGGATTTTTTTCCATTGACTTAGGCAGGCTCAGGCCTAGGCCACACCAGCAGCAGGGCTGGGAGTGGAAGGTTTGTACCCCAAGACTATTCTGTGATTTTGGGATAGATGGTAACCGTGGAGGATTCACACAAGCCAGTTAGATCCACTGATGACAGAAAGTCCTAGGCTAAGCAAAAGAAGCTCTCCTGGATGGCTTAAATATACTGTATGTGTTAGTATGAATTATGAAGTGCCTCTTGGGAAAACTACTGTAAACAGGTTTCTGGGCTGGTTCCCATACACAAATTATGGAACATTCATCTTCATTAAAGAAGCAAAAAGTCATGTATATTTAACATACAGGCCATGGCCACTATGCAATTCATTTCTGGTCCAGTAGCTGGGGGCTGACAGAGTCTATAAGTCTTTATGTTCCTTGTGTTGGATGAGTGCTGGTTACACTTCACATAAAACATTATACTACGCACTCCTGAAATTGGAGCCCTTTGTCACAGACCATAAACATTTGTTACTGAGTAATACTTTAGTGCAACTTTCAAGGGATATTGTAATGTCTTTGGCCTTGAGCCAGGCACCAAGTTAAGGAAACAAGCTAAACAGTTTTTTCACATAGGGCCTAATTCTGAAGTTCTGAGCAGATAAAGCTTCTCACTAATTTTTTGTGTTTTTTGTCTGCACAGAGACTACAGGATTAGGTTTTTTCTTTGGCCAGAGAGAATGGACAAAACTAAATTACGGCTACTGTCCTGAAGCCAGATCTGCCCTGCATGTGCCTGGGGTGCTGGGTTAGGCAAAATCACTGCACCCACTTGGAGCCTCATGGATTACAGCAAAGTTTTCACCTCGGCTGAACTGTAGAAGGATAGGTAGGGATGGCTCTACCATTTACTGAGGTGGTCCATCATTTTCCATTTTAAGACCTTATTATCAGTTTGTTACAACTTTGCTAAACTTTAACTGTTTGCCATTAAATATTGCCTTCTGGGTGTGTGCCTCCGTCTGAAATAGTTTTCCTTTGTTTTTAATAAGAAAAATGTAGCCAACACGGTTTGACGATTTCTTAGAACAAGGCTGGGGAAAAACACATTAGCATATTAAAAAAACACATGCCCATATTAAAAAACTATTGAGACCTTTTCTCTGAAATGCTTCGAAGCATGGACTTGAAATTTGGCAGGACATGGTCTTTATATCAGGGATGAACCTTTTGCTGTCCATGCAAAAATCTGCCAAATTTGGCCAAGTTATAAGCCTTTGAAAAACTGCAGTTCAAACATGCTCAGTGGAGGCTTCTTTGATGTTAGTAGCCAGCTGTAACTGAAGATTTCACCCCTCACTGAGCATGCTCGAGTCTCCCAGCTCTCAGTCCTGTTGCTGATCAGACTGCGCATGTGCCATACCTACAGAGTGATGGAACATTCTCCACCCCTTACAGCTTGTGGGTTTAACTGGGCTTCGCCCAGGCTATCACTACAGAGTTACTGAACATGCTCCAACTCCAAGCTCAGGGGGCTCTGAAGAAATTTTCCTGTTTCCAGCTACCTCAGGCTGGGCACTGTGCTCTCAATAAACCTTGGCAGCCAGTGAGCATGGAGGAGGCGGCCATTTAACTTGAATGAAGAGGGGACAGAAACCAGACCATGGAGAGGGAAAGGAATAAATTGATTCAAAGGTTTGCTGGGACTGGGGAAAGAAGTTTGGAGTTGGAGGTGGGAGACTGGAATAGGGTTACCAGGTAGACCCCCCCAAAAAACCGGACACACTTGATCGTGGGCGGGGGGGGAGGGCGGGAGGGACAGGCCGGGAGGGGGGCGGGGCTGGCCGGGAGGAAGGGGGGTGGGAGGCGGGGCTGGCGGGGGCCGCGGGGCTGGCCGGGAGGAAGGGAGGGCAGGAAGCAGAGCTAGGAGGGGATAGGAGCCGGGGGGGGGGGCTGGACGGGAGGAGGGGGAGCTGGAGGAGGGGGGGCTGGAAGCAGAGCGGGGGGGGGGTGGTGCAGCCAATGGCTGCAGCCGTAGTCCAACAGGCCGCGCCCCCGGCAGGCACTCCCTCTAGTTGCTACTAGAAGCCGAGCAGGGGTGGGGAGAGTGGCTGGGCCGCGGGGCCGCGATTGGTGCTGGGAGCCTCTGGTTGTGTGCAGAAGCTGGGCGGGGAGAGTGGCAGGAAGTCCCACTGCCACTGCCCCCACCCCGCCCCACCCAGCTTTTGCATGCGACCACAAGGCTCCCAGCGCCAATCCGGCCCTGCCTCCCAGTCACTCCCCCACCCCCGCCAGGCTTCCATCCGGCGCCCAGCCGGAAATTCAGAAAATACCAGACATTGCACATGTCCGGTATTTTCTGAATTTTTTACTGGACAGAGGGCACAAATACCAGACTGTCCAGTAGAAAACCGGACACCTGGCAACCCTACACTGGAACTGGTTGGGCAAGGAAAAAAAAGTATGTGATCACATAATTGATGACTGCATTGTTATTCATATGCACAACAGGGCTGAATAAAATGTTCACAGGCAACCTTAAATCTTGCATTTTCTGACATTTGAGTGCTTGATTTTATAATCTTAATAAAGTTCTTTTAATATATGTGTGTGTGTGTGCGTGTGTGTATGTACGCAAAATATACATTATTTTATAGAGTTTGTGTGTCTGTGTGTCCATCCGTGAGTCTGTTTGTTCAAAAATGCCTTCTAAACAGTAAGAGCTAGGACCACCAAATTCGATATGCAGCTTCCTCTTATCATAACTTAAAGCAAGGTCAGGGTTTGGTTGTGCCAGGACAATGGGATGTGTGTGGAATATGACTGTTTCACATCAAATGGAAAGGCAAGGCTGTGATAGCAGGGACAGTTATATTCACAAATGACCACGGGGGCAGCAAGCACAGGGGACAGTTATACTCACGAAGGAGCACAGGGGAGCAGCTGCTGACTGTCAGCTTGGCCCCCACCTCCTTGGGCTGCCCCCAGGGAGCAGCTGCCCACTGTGTTGCGTAGCCCCCGCTGTTCTGGGCTGGCCCCAGGGAGAAGCCAGCAGGATGCCTGCATCCCTCCCATCCCCAGGCTAGCTTTGGGAAAAAGCCGGTGGAGAGACTGTGCAGACCCCTGCACAGCCCCTCCACACCCGAGGCTGGCCCCGGGAGAAGTGGGTGGACGGCCTTTACGCGCCCCACTCCTGCTCTCATCCAGCTTCATGGAAAAGCCGGCGGGCAGGCCGCCCAGCCCCCGCCACCCTGGACCAGCCCTGGAGCCTGGCAATACTGTGTAAGTCTTCTAGTATATAATAAGGTCTTGTCTGACTTGTCTTTCTGCTTTGGCAATTATTTATTATATGTTTGAGTAGTGTCCAGTACAGTGGATATCTTATTCTGACTGAGGCCTCTGGCCTCTTATAAGGCATAAATAATATGCATAAATAAATAAAACTCCTACTACTAAATTTTTCCTATCTTTTGGGCATTTGAAGAGAACAATACATCTAAGAATTAGTCATCCTCCTTTGTTGAGCTTTGAAGCACAACAATTTTCTGTGGACCGGAAAAACTACAATGAATACAGATCTTTTGGAAAGCTCTTGCACATTTTACCATTTTTTGGGGCAAACATTTAGTTTGTTGATCTAAGAGTTTTAAAGTAAAAAAATCAACCTATGTGAATAAGGAATACAAACAAATGATGCTACTGCTCAATAATAATCTCAATTCTGAGGAATTGGAAAAGTTGTAAAAAGAAATTTTAACAAATTCATTTATGTCCTCAAAGCAGTCATTTTTAGGTCTACATGTCTGCTATATTCTTAAAATATTATAAAATATCTAAATTATATAAAAATAAATAACTGAAATTCATTTTCTTGGTGGATAGGGCTGATCAAGTTGGCTGCGTCTAGACTGGCACGATTTTCCGTAAATGCTTTTAACGGAAAAGTTTTTCCATTAAAAGCATTTGCGGAAAAGAGCATCTAGATTGGCACGGACGCTTTTGCGCAAAAGCACTTTTTGCGGAAAAGCGGCCGTGCCACTCTAGACGTGGTTTTGCGCAAGAAAGCCCCGATCGCCATTTTCGCCATCGGGGCTTTTTTGCACAAAACAGTCCCCCCCTGTCTACACTGGCCCTCTTGCGCAAATATATTTGCGCAAGAGGGCTTCTTCCCGAATGGGAGCATCATAGTATTTGCGCAAGAACACCGACGATCATACATTAGATCGTCAGTGTTCTTGCGCAAATTCAAGCAGCCAGTCTAGACAGCTGGCAAGTTTTTCCGCAAAAGCGGCTGCTTTTGCAGAAAAACTTGCCAGTCTAGACACAGCCGTTGGGTTTCCAAGTCCCAGCACCGTCACTGACTCATTGCATGATCTCAGGCAAGCCACTTGATCTCCCTAGATCTCAGTTTCCCCCTCTGTAAAATATGCATAATGAGGCTTACTACCTTTGTGAAGTATGACAAGAAGTGTGGATGAACAGTGCAATATTTTATTTTCTCTAGTTCTCTGGAAACAATCCAGTCTGAGAAGGCAGTGACTAAAAATTGTTCTTTGATGGCTTTGTGAAATTAGCCTCATGTGATATAAAAAAGAACAAAAATCCTCCAAATCAGCCCCTGCCGCTTCCCACAGCTCCCCTTGGTTGGGAATGGCAGATGTTCAGATAAACAAACCATTTCACAGCCTGCCAGTGGCTAACCCTGACAAACTGCATGCAGCTGGTGCACTGGAGATTCTCCAGCCCTGCTTTACAGTATAACCCTGAGTTCTAAGATGCTGTTTATCCACTTTCTAGGGTCCTCAAGGCAAGGACTGTGGCCAAGACTTTTATAAGTGACTGGTGATTTTGTGACACTTGAGATACTTTAAAGGGAGGCAGCTTTTCAAGAAGTACTGAAGTCTCCTCTTTTGAAAATCCTAGCTCTACTGAAATAATTGAGAGTTTGGCTATCAGCATCAGTGGAGCCACATTTCACCTCAGTTGTCTCCAGACAGGAACCCAGAATCCCTAGTCATAGCCAGTGTCATTCTGCAGACACATAGACCTATGTGCAAATGCTAAAAAACAACAATGGATACTACAATACCAAATACAGAGGCGGAAATGCAAAAAAAAAAAAATGTTTCTTGATCTATTTTAAGCGTTTGTGACATCATCAACTACTGCGGAAGAAACTCAGAACTAACTTCAAGACTCAACAGATAAGTCAAAGAGGAACTGATTTTTAGTATGCTCTGTTTTAAATTATGTGTAGCAGCAATTTCAGCCTACACAAAGTTGTATCTATTGCTGCTGAGTTAGTTCTCAAAAAATGTTATTGTTGGGGTTGTTGATATGTAAGAGCCACAATACTTTTTTGTGTGAGTCGCATAAACACATCTACATGCTCAAGAGTTCTCTCAATTTTGTTGGATGAAGGATACACAAATATAGGGCTGGAACATGCACCCCCAAACCTCAGTGAAGCCAATGAGAGTTGTGTGAGCACAAGTTATGTAGCACTGAGGAAAGTTATGTAGCATCAAGCCTATACACAAGTGTATCTATTACTGCTGAGTTAGTTCTCAAAAATGTTATTGTTGGGCTTGTTGATACATAAAGAGCCACAATACTTTTTCATGTGAGTCACATAAACACATCTACATGCTCAAGAGTTCTCTCAATTTTGTTGGATTAAGGAAACACAAATATAGGGCTGTAACATACATCCCAAAATCTCAGTGAAGCCAATGAGAGTTATCTGGGCTAGGGATTTAAGCAACTAGTCAACTACCTGATAACAAAATGCTTACCAGGTAGTCAAGTAGGAACTTGACTAGTCGCTTCCCCCCCCCACCTCTTGCTGCCTCTATCAGCAAGGGGGGAGCAGGAACCAGTGCTGCAGGGAGCCGGCTTAAAAGCTGGTTCCCCAGCACTGTCTCCACGGGGGGCAGTGGAGTCAAAGCGGGGAAACTGTGCAAGCAGGGATTGAAACAGTCCCACTTGAGCCGGTCCTGACTGCTGCTCCTCTCCCTTTGAAATGTACAAGAGCCATGGGCGGGATAGCAAGCGTCCCCCTTATCAACTAATCGAGTCGTCAATGGAAATTCCATCGACTACTCAATTGGCTGATTGACATTTAACATCCCTAGTCTGGGCACAAGTTATGTAGCACTGAGGGAAGATTACTTATACATCTTAAAGAAACAGTAAAGTCCTCCCTTTTTCTGTCCCAAAAGAGATTGCTTCAAAAGGCATATTTAGCGTTTTGCAGCTTTGGGAATAAAACTCGTATCTTCACAAGGTTAATATATCTTTGAAGCACAGAACTCTGCTCACAGAACAGCAAAATGCTCTACACATGATAAAAAAATCTATTAAAATTAAACTAAATCTTCAAGAAGAAATTATTCAGAAAGTGGTACTTTAACACACCCTAAAATCTAACAGACTGATTCAGAGAAGCAAAAGTTTTGCTAGGTTCTTCAAAAATCCTTAATTAACAGAGTCAGATAACAAAGACACTTAGGAATAATCTTCAATTTTAGGGAATATAAATAACTTTGTAAAAAACAGTGTAAGTAATTGATTTGAAATATGCATGGGTCACAGCCTATTACAAATGTTCATTATCCATAACTCTGAAGTTGTGTAAACAAATGTCAATGATGTAATTAAAAATTAAAATCAATCATGGCTAGGTCAGGATACATAAAATATCTGACGAGATCCATTCTGAGTCAAAAGTAGTTCTAGTATCTGAAATGTTCAAGACCATACTGTAGTGGAGCCAAAGAAAATTAAAGAAGTGGCTGCTTTCATGATTTATGCCTTTTTCATATAAAGGATCTTTTCTTCTATCGCTTGCATGTGGCACAAGGGTGCGTTTTAAAGTTTGCAGTATTCTTATAAAACATTAATCCCAAATACTTGAACATACAGATATTTTCAGCCAGGAATGTATATCACACATTTTTCTCTTTAGTGTAAAAGACCACAATTTGTAGAACATATCAACAACAGAAGTGTAGCCCACTTTATACTAATGCTATCATGGCAGACAAGGCAATAGGAAAGGCTAGTTTCTATAACTTTCAAGTTTTAAAAACTGTGATAGTCTACAGGCATACAAAAATTGTAGCACTGCTGTTTTTTAAGCCCTTGGTCCAGTAATCGCCTTATTTCAAAATCCCTTTCAGAATGAATAGAAAAAGAAATGCTATTAACAAATGCTATATATGCATAACTAATAACATTAAATGGATTCTTACAGATCATCAGGGCTGGCCTTACCATGAGGCGAACTGAGGCGGCCACCTCAGGTGCCAGACTGTGGGGGGATGCCACTAGGACCCAGAATGTAGAAAATTGTGTCTGCTGCTGGTGCATATGTATTCTCTCTGCTCTAGATGCACAGAGATGGTGGAGTGCTGTGCTGGAGGAAGGAGGGCACAAGAGACATAACAGGCAGGCAGGAGAAAAGGTGGCATGGGGGCGTCATTTGAGCTCCCCGCCTCAGGTGCCAAAATGTTGTGGGCTGGCCCTGCAGGTCATAAAGCTCAAAGGTTTGAAAGATCCAGAAAAACAGATCTGAGTCTGAACTCTTCACAGGACTCTTTCAGTTCTGGTGTATGCTTACAATTTAGGTCAACACAGCTACAGTGCTCAGGAAGTGAAAAATCCACCTACCCCTCCTGCAGCTGCAGCTAACTTGACAGAAGAATGTTTTTATCAGGCTAGCCACCATAACTCAAGGACATGGTGTTCCTATTGCAATGGAAAAGCTTCTTCATGGCTGTGGGCTGCATTTTCATTGTGGAGTTAAACCCACATAGTGGCACCACAGTCAAGCATCTATATTCCCCTTAGTGTAGACCTGGCTTCAGGGTCCAGCATGCCTTTCTGAGGACAGATTAGAGTTTTCTTAACTAAAAAGTAAGGATGTTAAGTATCAGGTAACTGACTAATCGAAAAGTCGATGCATTTTTGCATCGACTCTTCGATTAGTCGATAGGGCGCCTCTGCCTTTGAAGTGTAGCAAAGGCCTAGGGCTGTTGCTACACTTCAAAGGCCAAAGCGCCGAAGCCTGGGGTCAGCTGGGGACTCCCCCACTGACCCTGGGCTCCGTGTGGAGCTGCCGCTTTGAAACACCACGGCAGTCTTTCAAAGCTGCAGCTCCACGGGGTGTTGCCGCTTGGAGCCCAGGATCAGCTGGGGAGCCCCCAGCTGATTCCAGGTTCCCTGCAGCATTCAAAGTGGCAGTGCCACACGGAGCAGATGACCCCCAGGCTCCGTGTGGCGCTGCCGTTTTTAACTACCCCTCACTTCTCCCCCAGCATGATGAGGGGAAGCGACTAGTCGACTAGTCCTTCACATCCCTGCTAAAAAGTCTTTTGTTATACTACAAAACACACAAAGGTAACTCCTAGTAGTCATGCCTAAATTTTGCAAGATAAAAGATTTAAGTTCTCTGGAATTCTGTTCTGTTATAGTATTCTCAGATGATGACTCAGCATGTTGTTCATTTTTAAGAACACTTTCACTGCAGATTTGACAAAACACAAAGAAAATACAAATGTAAGATTTTGATAGCTACAGCATTCAATCCAATGTTTAAGAATCTGAAGTGCCTTCCAAAATTTGAGAAGGTCAAGGCGTGGAGTATGCTTTCAGACGTCTTAAAAGAGCAACTCTTTGATGCACAAACTATAAAACATGAACCCCCAAAAAAGAAAATTGGTCTGCTGGTGGCATCTGACTCAGACAATGAAAATGAACATGTGTCAGTCTCCACTGCTGAATTGCTATCGAGCAGAACCCATCGTCAGCATGGTACCTGTCCTCTGGAAAGGTGGTTAAAGTATGGAGGGATATATGAATCTTTAGTGCATCCAGAATGTAAATATCTTGCAATGCAAACCACAGCAGTGCCATGTGAATAACTGTTCTCACTTTAAGGTAACATTGTGAAAAAGACGTGAGCAGCATTGTCTCCTGCAAACTTGTTTGTCTAAGCGACTGGCTGAACAAAAAATAAGACCGAGTGGACTTTTAGACTCTTAAGTTTTACACTGATTTATTTTTTGAATGCAAGTTTTTACTACAGAATTCTGTATTTGTAAGTTCAACCTTCATGATAAAGAGATTGCACTACAGTACCTGTATTAAGTGAATTGAAAAATACTATTTCTTCTGTTTTCACAGTCAAATATTTGTAACCATGGTGTGTGGGAGGAGAAGGAAAGTGCAGGCTCTCACCAGGTCCCAGACCACTGCAGCTCTGCATTTTAAATGTAGTAAGAGCCAGGTGGCTCTCAGTACATTGAAAATGCAGAGGCACAGTTGTCCGGGAGCCAGCACAAGCCAAGACTGAGGAGTCCCAGCTCCTGCCGGATCCCGGACCACTGCACCTCAGCCTCCCCTGCTCCCTCTCCCCACACACCGGCTCCTTTTCCCCCCCTTGCTGCCTCTGATACAGAGGAAGCGAGTAGTCGAGTAGTTACTCGACTACCTGATAAGTCGAGGCTTCTTGGATAGTCAACTACTTGCTTACATCCCTAGCCAAATCTAGGACCTACCCCCACTGCCTGTGCGCCCAGCTCCTACTACACTTAAACTGCAGAGCCGCAGCAGGGGTAGCTCCTGGACCCAATGGCGAGCCAGGACAGAGCACCTCCCCATACAAATTGTATCAACTACACAATTAGACAATTATCTGTTTCTTAACAACCTTACCCTCAAAGGGAGTTAGGTGCCAAAATCTGGGCTGGAGATAGGTGCCTATCTCTGCTAGCATTCTCAGCTGTGCATGCTCTCCTGGAGTTAGCCAACCAAGTGGTAGTTTACAAGAAACAGAGGAGGGAGGTGTTGCTAGCGACAGCCTTTTAGCCCAATGGTCAGCACACTCACTTGAGACATGGGAGACCCAGGTTCAATTCCCCTCTTCTATCCCACCTGTGGTAAAGGGAGAGAAGAGTACCCTAACTATTGAGTGCTGGGATATTCAGAGAGATAGGATTACCAGGTGTCTGGTTTTGAACCTGACAGTCCAGTATTTGAGCTTTCTGTTCAGAAAATAAATTGAGAAAATATAAATAAGAAAATATAAATGTCCAGTATTGTCTAAATAAGATGTAATGTAGATTGTGATGTAATGTCAAGTGTGTCCAGTATTTTTGTTGAATCCATCTGGCAACGCTATAGAGGGAGAGCATGCTCAGTGTCCGCTGTTGAAGTTTTTCCACTGAGTATAAACAATTAAATATGCACAGCGCCAAAGGTAGTGTGAGAATGACTCTATGGCCCTGTGATTAGGGCACTCACCTGGGACATAACAGACCAACGTTCAGTCCCTCTGCTCCACTACATATTTAATTACCACCAAACTCCTTTCACAGGCCATTTTGCATAAGGTTAGTCTTGTTCTGAAAATACCTATCAGTACCTAGCTCCTCAGGCAAGACAGGCAAAGGAGTGCCTAGCTTGTGGGGTTTGGCTTTTGGCGTGAGATAGCCAGCCATCATCCCCCACTCCCTGGGGCCTGGACTGAAGCTGCACTGTGGATGATTACTGGCAGAATATTAGGCATCTAAGGGACTTTAACAGGAAATACAGGTGCCTACAGAGTTAAGTAGCAACTGAGTGAGGTTTCTGGGGATCTCAGTGGTACCTAATTGTTGGACTTCAATCCCTAAATCTTTTTTGTGAATCTACTTGTAATAGCTTTATTTTCAAAGGTGATCAAACTAAACTGGCAATTATGGCCCTCAGTATTTTCAAAAAATCAGGAAGCAAGATTTTTTTAAATTATGGTCTCTTAGAAATATGAAATTGCAACCTGCAATGACACTAAATTGAAACTGAAGTCAGCAATCCCATTATTTCAGCAGATTATTAATTGGCCCTGAAATTGAACTGGGCCAAAAGAGCCAAATATTGTTCCCATCATAGTCAATGAAAAAAATCTAATTAACTTTGATGGAAGCAAAAATAAACTCTTAATGTCATTATCTCAGGAGCAAATTTTTTCTTATGATTTGAATAAGAATGGTGTCATTTTTGCATATGCATGGAGATTTGTTTTGCGTTAAAAACAAATCATTACAAAATGAAGGATATGATACTTCAAAAATGATGTTAAATAACATGAAACATCTGATTTTGTTATCTCGCAAAGCCAGAAGATCAAACAAGAACTAGATTTGTATAAAGCGGAATTCTCTCAAATCAGCACTATAGCAGCTGGAGGGGTTGTTAAATCAAGAAACATTGTGTTATCTTGGGTTGCACTAAATTACTATAAAAACAATTTGATCAGACCAAATGCTGCTTTATACCAAGTCACTTCCTCAGGATCTTGAAGCAGAACTCACTCTCTTTCTATGTATTATATTTTTTAAAAAATCAGATTTCAAATAATAATTATCATGATATTTATATAAGAAGATTTACCCGGCATTGCTTGGGTCCTTAATTCAAATACATTTTATTTTTCTTCATTTAAATCGTTTTTCTGGGGTGGTGCTGTGGATGAGGTGTTCAGTATGCAGACTGCCCTGTGGAGCAAAGATAATCCCAGCCCTCTCTCCCTGCAGCAGCTTGGGGCCAGGTGAGAAGCGCCTGTCCATGGCCTCTGCAGCTGCAGCGGGCACAGCCCAAGGAGGGGCACATGTCCCCCAACTGGGGGACAGACATACACACAAACAGACACACAAACAACTCTCTGAACTATATAATAGATAGCTGTCTCTTTCTCCACCCTACCCTGTGTTGGCTCAATGGTGTATAGCTGTCCCAGTCCCCATCTCTAACTTTTTGCTGCCCCCCATGGTCATTCTGCCCTTCCTGTCAGATCCCCTCCCTTTCCATTTTATGAGAAACAATCAAATTCCAGGCACATGCCATTGTCCTGGCACAACCAAACCGTGACCCTGCTTTAAGTAATTATAAGAGGAATCTGCATATCGAATTTGGTGGTCCTAGCTCTTACCATTTAGGAGGAGTTGAACAAATTCATAGATGGATGGACAGAGATGCACATTTCCAAAATATATAGTAAGATATGGAAGTAGAGAAGTAAGTTTCACTTTCTCTTGATGACACAGCTGATTAACTTCTTGCATCAGGCACTTTAATATAAGAATACTATAAAGAGAAGCCGATTCAAGAGTGTCTATTGGGCAGCCTAGGAAGTCCTGAGCAAGTTTAACTTTAAAGAAGTTTCCTCTGGTAGAGAACAAGAGTAGTAACAGTGCCTGGCCTACCTTGCAAGTGAATGATCCCAATAATGAAGCTATGTCTGAAGTGCAGCACATTCAGCTGCACACTCAGGCAGAGCCCAAAGGGTGAAGCAAGACTCATATTATCCTTTTTTTTAGGGGAGAAAAAGACCTGATAACCCCAAGGCATCAGTGGTATTCAGAGCTCCCCATTCACTGTGTTCCCAAGTACTGTTATGTCAGAAGACCTCAGGATAGAGAGATTAAGGATAAACTATAGAGAGCAGCTTTCAGTGCACCAAATGGGTGGAGTTAAATGCCGGTGACAATTTTCCATTGAATCCTTTTGGGGTGGAAACTGGTTTCTCAATTACACTGAGAATTTCATGAAAAAATTATTTCATTGAAAAATTTGGGGGTTTTGTCAAAAACCTGAAAATCCAACATTCTTTGGATTTCAGCAAATAAAAAAGTTTGATTTTCAGGTTTTCTAAGTAACACCATACAAGTAAAAAAAATGAATGAAAATGAAAAAAATGGTTCATCAAAAATTTTATCAGAGAAAGAAAAAAATCCCTTCTTCAGATCAGCTCAAGAATGAAATATACAGATCCCACTATTGTGAATTGTTCTGATGAATTACATCTTTTATTTCCCTTCGCCTTCAGAGGTGCTGCGTTAGGAGGCATCTTTCTTCCAGTTAAGAAAGGTCAAATGTTGAAGTAAACAAGTGTTGTTCTAAGGTCACTGTACAACAGTGCTCAAAGACAGGTAAGGTTCTGCATCTCCAGCAGTCCTGACACCTTCTGGCCCACTTAATCACAAGAAATATAATGATGACTCTTGACCATCCAGCCACTTTAGTTTTGTTCAGTTTTCTCAAGGCCTCACCCAACATGTGTTCATACTACAGAAATATACCCACTCATATTTTAAAAAGTGATGAGGGATTTCGGATGATTTCATTCATGAGAGGTCAGAATGACTGACACACACTAAAGAGGCCTGATTTCCAGAAAGTGCTGAGCACCTGATTAAGTATCTTTGTGATCAAATTCAGAAGAATTCTTTCCAATTGCCTCTACTGGGAGCCTGGATGCACTGGTCACAAATACTGTCTGCACAGATTCATCAAATGTTTTAAGGTGGGAACCAAAAGTTTGCATTTGAAACTAGGGATATGATGATTAACCGGTTAACTGGTGGGGCTGGAGCAGCTCCCAGCCCACCATAGGCAGGGACACTACAGCCCGGCCAGAGCAGCCCCAGCCTGCAGTGGACCTGGCCATGGCAGTAAGGCCTCTCCAGCCCAGCACTCCTCTTTAATCAGTTAACTGGTTAACCAATTAAACAGGATTTTAGATCCCTATTTGAAACCACTTCACAGGAGAAAAAATATTACCACAGAATCTAAACCTGCATATGAGCTGTCCAGTGGCTGCCTTTAAACACACAGACACTGAAGCAAACAAAACAAAAAAATACTGCAGCAAACTTTTTAACAGAATCGGAGTGAGATGGGAAAAGGAAATGAATCAGACAACACAGGTGCTCAGTACAATGCCTTTATGCTTCAGTGGCGCCATGTAGTCATGTTTACTGGTCATGTAGTCATAAGCAAGTTGCCATTACTGTAAAAAACAGGGACCAATTCTGTGACATACCCAGCACCCCCCACTCCTGTTTAAGATCGCGGCCCTGTACAATAGAAGTGAAAGGGAGTTTTCAATACAGACCACTAAATGTGAATGAGGCGTGCTGGTCTTCTAATTACTAGGATCAAGCCAAAAAATTATATTAAAATACATAGATTTTTTACTGAGTTTTATTATATTTGGACCACATACATTTTTTCCTTAACTTTGTTTGCAAATACCCGCCCCGCCCCCACATCCATTTTTTAAAAGAGTCTTTCTCTTTCTTAATGTATTCATCCTCAAAATCTAAGTGGATCATATATTACATTCCTAATAATGCTATTCCAAATTTTATGTTCTCCGACATCTGATGTAAATTTCATAAAAGAATAAAAATAAATCTATAGCTTAAATACATGTTTGTGGGATAAAAATCCTCAATTTTGAAAAAAAAAATTCTAATGGAATTATTATAAGGTATAGTTGGTAGATTTTCATATACTACTCATTTTGTCTTTGGCTAACTCAATAAATTATATTTACTTTATAATGAACAAAAACATCCATCTCATTGTAGCATAGCAAAACTCTTTTTAAACGGATTTTGAAATCGGGGTCATTTTAGTTTTTGACAGAAAATCAGAGCCATGTATTCTTGAGCCTTTAACTATATTTTCTCTTCAGTCATCCCTTATCATTATGTTGGAACCTTACTGCTAATTACCAAACCACACACATAATAAATAAGAGTTAGAAATATACATTTTGAAATTTCTAATATAAAAGTTTCTACTCTTCCGGGGTCAGACCTTCAGAAGTGCTAATCAAATCGATTGCTTATAAGCTGTTTTTTCATAGATTCCTGATTAAGCTTGGAGTATATAACAAGGACTGGACTAACCCTTGTTTACAGGATTTCTGTTCATATGCACAGTGATGTATGGAAAGCACTGTCGAACTCAGTGTGGCTTGCATAGTCAAAGCTTTCTGTTATTTGGTCTTCCTCTCTCTGACAAATATGAACAAAACCAGGTTAATTCACCTAATCCATCTGAATCCAGACTGGTTTATCATTCAACTGCTGAGACTCCTTATTTTACTCAAATTCTTCATAACCCAGAAGAATGGGAATAAGAAAACATGCCACTTACACTAGAAGCTGCTGCTCTTTTCCTCCGCTGTATTACCACTCCTCGGGGTTGCTTCTACCATGGTAACTCAGGCGAATTGTTTCTAAACAGAAAACCAAATGTTTAGAATTGCTACCCGTTTCAGCGCTGGGGGGCTCCTCTGTTGTCCTCGGCTCTAGCTTTGTGTTTATGGCAACCCAAATGGTACCTTGTCAGCACAGGAAATCCTGAGATTCCAGATAAAGTTTTTCGCGGTGGTACAGAGCAAGCCAGGGGTGGGGTGCACTGGGCACGATGCGATACAGAAGCGTTTCCCGGTTTAAAGCAGCTCTACGGTGAGAGGTGAAGGTGGGGGTCAGAGTCCCCCCCCCCCGCGCTCCCTCTGCCTGCACCCCCCCCCCCCCACCTCCTGGGGAGAGAGGCAGCCCCTCCCCTGGCTTCTGGAGGAGCCCAGCTCCGCGCGGCTGCCCTACAGAGCAGCCCGCCCCGCCTCGGAAATGCAGCTGCCTGCACCGCTGAGCACAAGGCAGGATGGGCAGGTCCCGCGGGGGAAAGGCCTCGGGGCTCCTCTGGATGCTTCCCCAGCCCCGCAGCGCGGCGGCGCCAGCCCTGCGGCTTTCAGGGTTTCTCCAGCGGCCAGTGCGGCGCCTGCCGCGGGCGGTACCTGGAGGCGGCGGGGCTCGCGGGCAGATGCCGCGGCGCAGCGCGGGGAGGCGGATGGCGAGCGCCAGTCTAGCGGGGCTGGATGCCGGGCTGCGGCCACGTTCCAGGGCTCCTGGCAGCGGGACGGCCCGCGGGCTCCTGCTTCCCGGCGGGGCGCTGGGCGCCGCCAAGACCGCTGTCCCGGCCCCTCCTCCCGCCGCCTCGCTGCTGCTGCTGCTGCTGCTGTGCCGGCTGCCGCCGCTGGGCGACCCTGCGCTCCGCGCCGACGCAAGGGGCTTCCCCGCGGGGACTTCTCCTCGCCTGGGCTGCGCCAGACCCTCAGCGCGGCCGCCTGGGGGAAGCGCCGGGTCACCCGCCTCGGGGCCCGGCCCGGCCCGGCCCAGCCAGGGGTCACGGTTGGGCATATTCTGCAGGGTTCATGTTCCTCACATGACATCATCGTTCATCTTTAATTCCTGGAGGCTCCTGGGGGTGGCAGCCCAAGGCCCGGGGCTCCGCTCACTCAGTGAGAAGATCGCCAGGCCTCGCCCCCACAGGTCCAGCCTGGCCGCAAGCCTTGGCCCCTACCAGCAGCGGCCACTCATCACTGCCTGGCACAGGACCCCAATCCCCGAGGCACCGTCCAGCCCTCTGACCAATAGGAACAGGGACGTTGGTCTGCTCCTCATCCACTACCTCCTGGCAGCCCCCATTAGGCATCAGGCCCTGGGTTCCTGCCCTGCCTGGGCTCCCCAGCCAGTCCCTCCTCATTCTCAACTCTGTGTCTTTTAGCCCCCAGCCTGTGAACAGGTGAGTACGGTCATGCAGGTAACGAATGCTCTGAGATCAATAGGGCCATTGCTTTCGGAAATGTTCCCCACACTCAGATCTAAAGCTAGGGTGTCACCCAGGGGCTGCAGTTCCTCTGGCTTTCCCTTCCCATCCGGAGGCTGCTCTGTTCTCCCTGAATATGCTCCCCCTTCTTCAGACAGGTGATTTCATAATGTGTTCATAGACAGTTTACTTCCTAGTACAACAGTATCTGTGATCTATGCTCTGAACAGTAGTACTGAATGAAGAATAGGAATTATATGAAGATCCTGAATAGATTCCTAATGTTACAAGAGGACTAAAGAATATTTTTGAAGTATTATTGATAAAAGTACATTAGTCATTACCAGGAACTCAAGGAAAAGATTACAGTGTAATATTAATAATAATTTTTTTTCCTTATGTGACTCCCCACCAGAGACTGTCAGTTACCTTATGTTTGTACAGTACCTCGCTCAAGTGCCCCGATCTCATAGCCTGTTGGTGCTACAGTAAAATGCATGTTAATAACAACATGAAAAAATAGTGAAAATACAATGTTTGAATTAATTTAAGTTGCATCATAGTTGAATTACTTGTGGGTAGTTTACATCTAAAGAAGAAGAAGAAAACAACAACAATCATTTCTCCCATTTGGCAGCCAGCTTCAATTCTTGTCCAGAGAATGACAACAGAAAATGTTATGGAAAGTCTTTGACCCTAAAACTCGGTCATGGAAATAAACCTTAAGAGGTCTGGGATCTTTAAAATGGCATTAGCAATGACAGTGACTCTGACAGAATGAAAATTAAAAGTGCAAATAACTCTTCCAGCAATGCATAAAATATAGATTAAGAAGAGCTGTTAAAAGCAAGTATTTTTACTGACCTACTGAGAGTATTGTCCACGATCTTTGAAAAATGTCAAGTCCCCAGGAGAACAAGAGCTGAGAAAAGGAGACAAATGTCTGCATTGGAGGAAGCAGCTGTGAAGGACTTAGAGACAGCTGATGAGAAAACATTCAAAAAAATGAAAATATATAAACACTGTGTGGAGGATCTAGAAAACTAACAGGATTAGAGACATCAGGGTTGCTGGACTAAATGAAATATGAACTGGAACAGGATCTGGAGCAAAAGTACATTCTAACGGATATATGTAACTCTGACCTTTCTGGACTTCCTACACAATCTAGTCCAGAAACAACCCATTACTTTCCAGCTCAAACAGAGGACCTTGAGAAATAATTAAAGGATCTAGAACTGAGATTTTGACTTGTTCCTCTTTCTGGAAATGAAGAAGGAAGTTGCAAGCTGGTAGACATGCTGGACAATTGATGGGTAGGGAGATCCATATTTCTTTTTATTTGAACTAAACTATTGTCTTTATTGCGGAGAAGTCTCTCTTCAGGAGTTAAAAACTTGCCAAAAATCTAAATCCTGCCAGATTTTGGCTGTGAATGGGAGGCTAGGAAGACATAGTTAGCACTCCAATAAAGGCAAGAGCATTACCAGTAAGTGTTAGGTCTATAATAGTAGATTCAGTCCCTGAGGCTACGTCTAGACTACAGGCTTCTTATGCAAGAACCTTTTTTCGGAAGAGACCACACACAAAAGCGCATTGGAAAAGCGATGCGCTTTTGCAAAAGAGAGCATTGAGACTTATTGGACGCTCTCTCGCATAAAAGACCACCCAGAACCTCTTCAGGCAGGGCTTTAGGTCACCAGTTGCTTCTGAGTGCTGGTGCTGGAGCCTTGCAGAGACATGCACTTAAAGGGACCCCCCGGACAGCCGTTTCTCTGCTTCTGCTGTGTGCTTCCTACCTCTTTGAGGGACAGCAAAGCTTCAGCAGTGCCTGCTGTGGCTGCCCTGTTCTTTTTCGCTTGTGCCATGGAGCCAGAGCTGCCCCTGGGCATGTGATGGCTCCACATGGCCATGCTTGCAATTTTTGCAGCATTTACTGCCAGCTGTCTTCCTGTTCCTGCATGACCTAGACCCCAAGCTCATTCTGGGGACCCTCTCCATGGCTGCGGCAGTTCCACTTTACCAACTGCACCCCACAGTGGAGAGGCATTTTTGGAGGCTGGACACTAGTTCGGACTGGTGGGACCTGCTGGTCATGGAGCGGTGGGACGACTAGCAGTGGCTCCAAAACTTCCGCATGCAGAAGGCCACCTTTTTGGAGCTGTGTGCCTGGCTCGCTCCTGCCCTCCAAAGACACGACACCCACCTGTGGCCTGCAATCCCCCTGGAGAAGCGGGTCGCAATCACCCTCTGGAAGCTCACCACCCCAGCCAGCTACCAGTTGGTGGGCAACCAGTTTGGCATAGGGAAGTCCACCATTGGGGCCCTCCTCATGGAGGTAAGGCACTCTCAGGCTGCAGTCCCTGCAGGGCAGGAGGAGAGTGTTGGATAAGGGGGACCCTAGGGAGTGGGATGCTGGGGGCTGGGAGGGGTGAAGTGGAGGTGGGGGGAAAACTCTGTCCCCGTCGGCTTGTGCTATCCCGCCCTCACACAGCTGTGCTGCTGGGGGTGGGAACGGCCTCGTAGGAGGTGGCTCCTGGGGTGTTTGGGGGGGGGGCTGGCCCTGGTCCTCCTGCTCCTCCTCCGGGGTGACCTCTGGCCAGACTATGATGGGGGGGTCTCAACCCCGGAGTCCACCAGCATGGGTGGGGAAGACGTTTCTTCTCCCCCGAGGATCTGGTACAGCTCTCTGTAGTAGGGTCAGGTGTGGTTTCCTGCCTCTGAGTGGGAGCTGCGCTCAATGGCCCAGACATACTTTACTCTGGAACTGTTCCATGGTCTGGGGTGGGTGTCCGCACTCCACAAGGGACGTGGCCATCCAGCCATAAATGTCGGTGTTCCACCGCTTGGCCCAGGGATCCTGCAGTGTCTCCTCCTCGCCCTACACCTTGAGGACGGACTGGATCTCCGGGCCTGACCACGAGGGGGCATGCATCTTCATCTGGGTGGGTCCTGGGACCCCTGGGGCTGCTCCCTGTGAGGGCCAGAGAGGTCACAGGGGGCTTCAGGGGTGGACATGGCTGGCAATGGCTGTGGCAGGAACAGCCGCACGGTCAGGGTGCTGCTCTCTGTCTGCCTTGCTGCCACAAGGCTTGTCTAGGGTCCCTGCAGCTCTAAGAGGGGCCAGGAGACAGAAACTATAGAGTTGTGATTAGTTTGGAGTGGCCACCAAGGTACCTGTGCTTTTTCCTGGAGGCCTCTTCTTCCGCAAAGAACCCCTCCTCCCCGTCCACACACGCTTTTTTGGAAAAGAGCTCTTTCACAAAAAGGCTTCTTCCTCATAGAATGAGGAATACCAATACCACAAAAACCCCTCTGTTCTTTCGATTAACCGTAGAAAGAATGCACTTGCAGTGTGGACCTAACTCAGGTTTTGTCGGAAAAATGGCTGTTTTTCTGACAAAACTCTCAAGTGTAGACATACCCCGCGTCAGGAAAGCACAGAAGCACATGATTAACATTAAACATGTGCTTCATGCCACTGAAGACAATGAGACTGAAATCAGTGGGATTAAAGCACATGCTTAGAATTAAACTTGTGCATAAGTGCCCGGATGTATAAGGCTGCCTTCCTGAAGTGAGGCCCTAAAAGTGGGGTAATAAATTAAAGATGGGATTTTCAAAGGAGCCTATGGGAGCAAGGCCTGAATTCAAAGAGAGCTGTAAGCCTGACTCGCCTAGATTCCTTTGACAATCCCAGCTGAGAGCTTTAAGTAATATTTAAATTCCCATTAGCAAGCATATGATTTTGCAGAACTTGTGGTTTCCAGTGCTTTTACTCAGTCATAGACTTCAAGGCCAGAAGTGACCATCTAGTCTGACCTCCGGCAAATGCAAACCACAGAACCTCACCTACTCATTCCTGCAGCAGGCCAGGAATAAAGTACTAAAGTCCTCAAATTTCGATGTAAATATTTTAGGTGACAGAGAATCAAGTGTTTACTTTTGAGGACAATGCTATAGCTAGAGAAATAAAACAGCCCACATGAACAATTCAGCAAGGTTAGAGGTAGAATATTAAAATATCATGAAATCCAGTCTATGTTTTCTTTTCTTGATTTCGTTCCAATACTCCTAACTTCTGACTCCTGGTGGCACCTTAAAGAATTCTCTCTCCTTGATGTTTACTCCTTTCAAATGCTTGTAAATAGTTATGCTCCCCAGACTGTCTTCACTTAGCCTATTCACTCTTTGCTCATAGGCCTGTCTCTCCAATCATGTTGCTTTTCTCTAACTCCTACCTTCTTATTTATTTATTTGATATGACATAGTGGCCTGTAAGCCTGCCATTGTTAGCATTTCCTAATCTGGATTTTTGGGTTATTTTTATTCAGTTACCAAAGTGCGTTAAGTGTTGATCAACTTCTAAGTAGGGATGCAGGAAAGTAGTTGATTAGTTGACTACTCGCATTTCCCCCCGCCCTTTGCTGCCTCTATGTCAGAGGCAGCGGGAGGGGGAAGCGGGAGCTGGTGCTGGGGGGGAGCTGCTTAAAAGCCGGTTCCCCCCAGCACTGTCTCTGCCCCCTCCCCGCCATTGCCTCTGTCAGAGGCAGTGCAGGAAGGGGGAGAGGGGTTGGAGAGGCTGCTCCAGCAGCAGCCCCTGGCCGTGGGGTCCCAGAGGGAAGTTGGGACCCCCTCCATTTATAGGGGCTGCTGTGGCGAAGTAGCCCCTGTCCACGGCCAGGCCCTGAGGCCAGAGACTGCTTCGTGGGTAGCAGCCCCTGTCCACGGGGGGTCCCAACTTCCTGCTGGGACCCTCTGCAGACGGGCTGCTACCGGCTGGGCAGGCAGCCCCACTCCGTTCCAGCTTGTGTCGGGACCAAACCCCACTGTGGCTCAACAATTTAAAAGGCAGTAGGAGCGGGGCAGCTGCCTCCCAGCTACTACTGCATTTTAAATTGCAGAGCTGCCGCGGGGTTTGGTCGCCGACCTGGTACGAGCAGGGACTGAGCTGGGCTGCCAACCTGCCCAGCTCCTAAATTTAGTGGACTGAGTGAGGCTGCCTTCCCCTATTGAGTAGTTGATAAAAATTCTATCGACTACTCCATTACTAAAATAACCTAAATTTAACATCCCTACTTCTCAGTAGCCAGTTTACAGTCAGGGAAAGATCCTTGATATGGTGAGGCAAAGGAGCTTCCATTGACAACTATAGCACAAGTTTCTTAAGTATGCAGGCTTAATGCATAAGTGATATGTGAGCTCCTCATAGAGCTCTTGGTTCTTTAATGGGAGATGATGTTTCTCAGCTATGGACTCCTTTCAGGATATGTGCAACACTCAAGAATGGGAATTTTCTGGGTGCTGAAAATAAATAAATAAAAATTAGGCTCCAGAAGAATAATTCTTATTAGAGGACACTGATGGTTTGTACTTTAATTATACATTTGGTAACAAGCTGAGAGCTGGGTCATAGCAACAGAAGTTCAGTATTTATAAAAGTGCAACTGAGAGGTTCTAATTTCTCATGTGTATGCGCAGAATTAATTTTGTTATGTGCACCAATATGGAGGTGATATGTGGTGAGGCTGAGGGGTCCAGCTGGGGGGACAGGCTTTGGGGCGGGGCCAGAGATAATGGGTTTGGAGTACAGGCTGCCGAGGAGCTGCGGCAGGGAGAGGACTGTCCCCAGCCCCCTCTTCCCACAGCGGCACCTGGGTTGAGGGGGGAGGCACCTTTCCCCAGCCACAGCAGCTCCAGGGCTGGGGAAGAACTCCCTTTCTCTTCCCAGCCTGCAGCAGCTTCAGAAGCACCTTTCCCTGGCCATGGTAGGTTTGAGGCTGCCACAGTCCTGAGTGCCTGCATGGCCCTTGATAGGCTGCTCTGCAGCGGTGCGTTCATGCAGTTTAGAGGGAACTTAGGCTCAAAATTACTTCTACTGACATAGGTATTGAGATACTATGGACAAGTGTGTGTTATTAATGCCTACATAACAGATAGCAGTCAATGGGAATTTTGTCATTAACTTCAATGGGAATGGGACCAGGCCTATACTTTTTTTTGGAATACTCTGTGCAGATTAAATGGATCCTGATCCTGCAAAGACCTATCCAAGTGAATAGCTATGTATAGCAGAATAGTCTGTTGCAGATTGCTCATGTGCATAACATTA
This sequence comes from Pelochelys cantorii, assembly GCA_032595735.1. Lineage (NCBI taxonomy): Eukaryota > Metazoa > Chordata > Testudines > Trionychidae > Pelochelys > Pelochelys cantorii. Next base: position 33,819,191 of record CM064334.1, read on the forward strand.
TGAGCGTACGCATTTACGGGACTGGGGGCCAGGGTCATCTTTGGGACATTTATGGAGGCTTTGAAAACTTTAACTGTTTTTGATTGAACACCATATTTGTACAAATTCATGGAAGTGGAGACAGAATAAACACAATTTTAAAACTGAAAATGTTTATGTGGTTGCAGTTTTCAATTGTGCTTCACTTCCAGCTATGCCTCTTTTATGTTTTTTCCAACTGAAGATCGGATCCAAATCCCATTGAAATCAAAGAATTCACCTTATTTTTTAAGCATTTGGATGAGGCTGCACAAGAGGTATCGTTGCTGATTAACCTAATATGCCTTTATATAGATTGTCACATGCTGTAAATTGTAGCATAAAGCTCCCAGGAATTTTCTGGCTTTAAACTGATTGCACTGCAATATTTTGAGAGAGAAGCAAACCTCTACTCAGTAAGCATCCCATTGTAAACATATTGATGTGTTTCCTCTTATAGCGGTTACCAGTGTATTGTTTTGTGTGGTCACTTAGCCCTGGTTTACACTAGGGAGTTATTTTTATATAACTCCCCTTATTTCAAAATAACAAGCGGAGCATTCACACTACCAAGCCCGTTATTTTGAAATAACAGGCTGGTTATTTTGAAATAACAACTCCTGCTTTCCATGAGGAATAATGCTTATTTTGAAATAGTTATTTTGAAATAGCGGTAGTGTGGACACTCCACTGCTCTTATTTTGAAATAACTACTCACCAAAATCCTTTAAAGTAATTACTTCCCAGTGCTTCCGGTGTCTCTAAGTCGAGGTAGTGTGTCCACATTAAGAGACCCTGCCTCAGACTAATTTTGAGGTTTCCCTGTAGTGCAGACACACTATTTCAAAATAGTTATTTTGAGAGTTATTATTTTGAAATAAGTTTATTCTGAAATAATTTCCTAGTGTAGACATACCCTTAGTAAGTGTTGATTTAGTTTTATGCAAGGATAGACATAAGTTGAAAAACAGACATGGCTGAAATCTTGAAGATAAGATCTGAAGTGTGAGCTGACCATTAGATCTACATCCCTGGCCATTTACAATGTTTCTTTTGAGCAAAAAATCAAAATCAGTAATATTAAAGCCGTACTCTCATTTACACCAGTATACATGTGGAGTAACTCTTGATTTGAAGTAGTGTACCTGAGAACAGAATTTGGCCCAGTGACAGGTCCAGAGAAAAACTCCAGATCCAAAAACTTAGAAACTCAATGAAAGCTAAGATCTGGAACCCAAATTCAGAAGCCCAAGACCTCCAAAGGCCTTTTGAAATCTCCCAGGCACCAGCATTGGACACTCTGGAAGATATACCCAGAAGGCACTACAACCAAAACAATGTAATGCAGGGATGATTTGGACTAAAAGTAAGATTACAATCAACTTGCATCCCAAACCGTATGAGTTATGTGAACACATCACAATACTAATGCTTACACTGGCATCATCCCACCAATTCAATTACCAATAGTCTGATTTTCTAATATAGTCCTGAGGGACTTTCTCGGCAGAGATGCTTAGCACCTTTCAAGAGAGAGCTTCCTCACATCCACTGAACTCAGCTTGTTTTTTTCTTGGGGGGGGGGGGGAAGTAGTGAGTAGTACTGAAGTGGGGGAGGGAAGGGGGATGAGGATCTCACACTCTGTGTTTCAAGATAGTGTTAGAGGGCAGGACGTTTCTTTCTGGGTGGAGAGGCATTAATCAAGAGTTTTGACTACTCAAGGAAATGGAAACATGGCTGAAATTGCTTTCCCTCAAGTGTTCCCCTTGAGCATCTACTGAAAACAGTGTAAGTTTCTAACATAGACCAAACAATATTGTTTTCAGTAGTACCTCTGACAACATGACTGAGATTTAGTGTAATTAAAATAGGAAAAACAGGACTTGGCATTTCTGGGGCTGTTTTAAACCTCTGCCTTCATCAGTTAAGGTTACCTACACAATCTGCTTTTCACCAGATTTGTATTTTTCAATTTTTTTCTTTAGTGGGCAAAATACTTTTAAATCTTAATATGCATTTAAATAAACAAAGTATGCAGATAATAAAGGCAATTACAAGAGTGCCTTTCAGCATTGTGAGCATTAGTGGATTGGGGGTGAATCTGGACTGGAAAAGCAAAGCTCTTAGATGAGCTGAAATATATATCACTGTTACAAAAGTGTGGAGTACTTTAGACACACTGAAAACTGCTTTCTTTAATCAGAAGTTAAAAGCTCAAGGGAAATTTAATTTCCTGATCTCTCTTGCTGTTCCCAAAGATAATGGGACAAATTCATCCCAAGTGTAACTCTGTACAGTTACGCCAGGGAAAAATTTGACCCAAATTGTTTTTATCTGTGGAGACAATTTTAGCTGTTGACAATGGTCTCCAAATACCTTGTATTGTTAAATAAATGAAGAACTATGCACACATCATAAAAAAGGATTGACTCCCATTTTCTGAACTTTGGCTGAACTGGGCTTCTGAATGCTGTTTCCAAAACTAGTATGCCTTTGATCAACCTTAAGCTCTTCAGTATCTGTCTGAAAACTCCCTTTTAATTGAGAAGCCAAACAGATATGTTGGTTATTCATTATTATTGTGGTTGCTTCTACAATGTTCCAAAGTATATTAGGCATTTTACAAGACAAAGCGAAAACCACAGGATCTTGCAGGCTAATTTTAGCCATGATGATTTAATAAGTGAGGGTAACACACAAATGGAAGGAGAACAGGATTATAGAAAAAAAAAAAGCACCAGGTAACTCAGCATAAGCATATGGATTTTGAAATGGTTCACTGATGTGTTATTTTAAACATAATGATTATTATATTATTATTACTGATGCATGTCTTATGGGCATCATGGAAGAAGCTAGCATTAAAGAGGGATCTAAGGTCATGTCTACACTAGGAAAGTATTTTGAAATTACTAAATTCGACTTAATAACTCCCGATTTAACAAATTCAAACTAGCATGTCCACACTACGGTTAGTGTGAGAAATTAGTCCGAGACAGGCTCCATTAATGTGGACACACTACCTCAGCTTAAGAGCCCGCGGAAGCACTGGGGAGTAATTAGTTCGAATTACTCTGGGGAGTAATTATTTTTAACTAGCCAATTAGCCCGTCATAAGACGGGATTTTCAGGTCTCTCCTCCACGTCGGACTTTTCTCCTGAGCCTCCAGTCTCTAGCTCTGTGTCTCTTTCTCTCTCTCTCTGCCTCCTACTGCCTCCCCCTCTCTCTCTCAGCTCTCCTCCGCCTTCTGCCTCTCTCTCCGTCTCTCTCTTTCTTTTCTCTCCCTCCTGTCTCTCACTCTCTCTCCGCTCTCTTCTGTCTCCGTTGGGGATGCACGCTCGTCCAGGCCCCGCCCCCTGGACATGTACGTCACCGCCCCACCCCCCTCTGCCTCCCGCCGTGGCACTCAACTGACTTCTGCGCAGCTCAGCCGGGCCACCATGTGGGAGCAAGCGGCGCAAACAGCCTCTCTCTCTCTTCTCCTCCTACTGCCTCGTCCTCTCTCTCTCTCTCAGCTCTCGTCCGCCTCCTGCCTCTCTCTCCGTCTCTCTCTCTTTCTCTTCTCCCCCTCCTGCCTCTCACTCTGTGTTTCTCTTCTCCTCCTCCTGCTGCGTCTCACTCTCTCTCTCGCTGTCCTCCGCCTCCTCTGTTCTCCTCTCTGTCTCCTCCATGTCCTCTGTGTCTGCTCCGCTTTCCTCCTTTTGAATCTGGTGCCCTTTCCTGATGTCAGAGATGCACGCTCATCCAGGCCCCGCCCCCGGCTGCTCCCTCTGGGTGGCACTGTTGCCTCCCATGATGGCGCTCGGCTGACTTCTGCACCACTCAGCCAGGCCGCCGCGCGGGAGCAAGCAGCGCAAGCAGCCGTTTGGGCCCTGCGCTCCCCATGCAGCATCCCGCTGCTGTATGGGGAGCGCAGACCCCAAACGACTGCTTGTGTCACTTGCTCCCACGCGGTGGCCTGGCTGAGCGGCGCAGAAGTCAGCCGAGCGCCACGGCGGGAGGCAACAGTGCCGCCTAGAGGGAACAGCCAGCGTTTCAGCGTTACAGAGTCACAGACATTGGGCCACTATATATATGATTAGCAGCACTGGAGCATCCACACTACTGTTATTTTGAAATAACTATTTCGGAATTAGTGAATTCCACAGCCTGTTATTTCAAAATAATGGGCTCGATAGTGTGGATGCTCTGCTTATAAATTCAACCTGGGAGGAGGGGTTATTTTGAAATAAAGTGTAGACCACAGCTAAGTGAGGAGAGGTTCAGCAGGCCAGAATGAGAAGGACATTCCATGCTTCCATGGGACGACTGACAGAGTAAGGGTTGCTCACGTGAATAAGGGTTTTCAGGATTGGATCCTTATTTACTTAATAAATGATCAGTAAAAAGGCAATAAAATGCTCTTTCATAAGACCTTGGTGTCCTAACAACTAGCTAAACTCACAGCATCATAATGATGGCCTCCCTGCAGCAGTACTTAGTTGTGTACAGATCTCTCATTACTTCAGCCAGCCAGCAGAATTAACCAGTCACATATGGTAACAAGTTGTCTCAACCACTCAGCAGCCTTGAAAGCGATAAACGATCATTGCTTTCTGGGACAGCTCCAGGGCTGGCTGCACTTCTGTCCCCTTCCTTGTACACCTGCCAGTTGTCAAGCCTTGTGCCTTACTCTCCCTCTGCAGTGGAATTCCACATGTCACTCACTCCTAGACCTGTGCTAGGGCTACAGTAGCTTCTGTATCCACTGTGCTTACCTAGCAAGTCTGACTGGGTTCAGGTGGCTGTGGTTCTTCCCTTTGGAAGTCTGACTGGTGTCATACAGTGATCAGACAGCCTTCTTCAGCTCAAGGGTTGGCTATTTTAATAGGAACAAAGTATAAAAGAAAAAAAAGGATTTTAGAACAACAGTAGACAGGTATATTTATCTTACCTGAAGGCTCTACCACCAGCTCCTGCCAGTAAGTTGGCAAGGCTAACTTCTTCAGAGAACTCACTTGTTACCCTGAAAAAAACTCTTTGAGACAGTCCCATTTCAAAAAACTGCTATGGTCCTTTTGATCTCTCATGTGTGCTGGCCTTTTCTGCTAATGGTATTGTCTCTTAACCCTTACACATTTGTAGAGAAATTACTTATCTAGAGCCATTCTGTGTCTTTCCTGCTTGTTTTTCCTTATAGCGCCCTATTGAACTAAACCAGTACATTCACACAGTAAACATCCTATTAACCTGATAGTCCTATACACAGGCCTGTACACAGAGGTGTGTTAAGGGTGTGAAAGCATCCCCCACACACACAATGGTTCCCCAAGGAAGCACACTCTGGCTGGCCAGGGAAGGCTGGGGCTGATTTTTCTGCTTACTTAGGGGACCATAGGGAATGCATTCACACCCTTATGGTCTTCATTTACAAAAAAAAAAAAAAAAAAAGCACACACCCCAGAAATTCCTGCATATTGGCCTGATAGTGTATTCATAAATTATTTCAGAGTTGCTCCAATTCCATCAGTCTCTCCTTGCTATAGCAATTATAAATTCTGCATAGTATTCCCTCTATACAGTGTGACATTATATTAGAAAGAAGCCTCACACACAACCAGACTTGGTGTGGTTGGTTTCTTTTACTATGAGAGGTATCAGAGTGTGGTCTGTGGTCAACCTGTTTTAGGCTAGGATCTTCAAAGGAGCCAAAGGGATTTAGGTGCCCATCTCCTACATTCTTAGCTGCTGTTGAAACTCTTCTCTGTTCCTTGTTTTCGCTACAAAATCTCTCCATTACATTACCCAGCCTCTCTTCCACTGACTTTAAAACACTGTCTTTAGAGCTCTTTCTGCTAGCAAATTTGTGTCAATAATTCATTAATTAAAACACATAAACAGCATGTTCTTAAACAAATTCCCATTGCACTTCCAACAACAATAAAGTAAATGTTTGAAGGAAAGTTCCCCCAATGTTTCGTGGCATTTTAAACAGTTGCTTTTTCATGTAAACTAGAAGGATTGTTTGTTATTCATATGGAGTTTTTTATTCCCTGTTTTGCATGGGAACCTGGGTAGTCAGACATATGGTATGGTCATTATCTGGGGAATGAAAATGGAAAGGATGAGACTTGCATAAGATCTTTAAAGCAAGGGGATTTAAAATATAGCAACTGCTCTAGCTACATAACATGGTGGTACGTAGTGGTGGTAATTGCTGAAAACAGTGTTCTCTGCTAGAACGCAATCCCAAATGATTTGATGGAATACAGTGTTCAGCAGGAGGCTGGAAGACTCTGTAGGGATTAGGAAATAGACTCTTTGAGGCTTTCACCACAGAAGTGCTGATTTGTTAGTGATCAGACTGGGATATTAGGGATCAGACATTGCTGATGTTTGTTTGGTAGCCTCTATATGTGTGAAATGGCCTTATGTGCCTTTGTAATTCCCAGAGATTAGGCATCTAGAACTAATGTCCCAGGTCAGTTCACAAGACTCATATTTTGGCATTTCTAATGTTAGACATTGCGACATAAGTGGATATAGTGTGTTCTAGCATCCGCTTTTACATTTACTAGAGTCTAGAGATGTTCCTCCTGCTACAGCCCTATTGGTCCAGTGTTATGCTAGTTTTATCCTGCTATAACTCCACTAAAGGTGTGTGTAAAATCAGTGTAACACAAGGGAGAACTGGGATCTCCGTTTTCAAAATCAATGGACTTATTACAGGCACAGAATGAATGGGCCCCCACATCCATTTTGGTTCCCCAGGACCATATTGTCTGATGCTACCACATCTTTGTTGGTGGAAGCTATGGCTTTTTGTGGACTGTGCTCCCCTTTTATTCATACCCCCATAGCCAGGGGTGTACCAACGAAGCACCTGATCACACTTGGATGAGTTTTCCTTTTGTGACCCACAAGCTAACCCCTGAGTTGGCATACATGACACACTTATTTCTTTGTTGTTTCAATAAGGGTAAATTTCGCCCTGAGCCATTTCAGGAAAACCATTTTCTAGTATCAATTGAACATCTTGGGCTGGGTGTCTGACCACTTCATGCCGCCTGGGAGGGGGAAAAGAAAGGAAAAGCCAGCTTTATAGGCCAGCTTCATGGGACAATTCCTCTTGTAAAAAAGATAATCCCCTCCTCCACCCTATGGTTTAGAATCAGGGAAGGTGAACTTGATAGCCAGGGAACCACTGCACTTAGAATTGCTTGAACAGCCCCTTGCAACCCGGACAGCCAGGCATAAATTAGAGCAGCCTTCAGACTGAAGCATCTCTATAGCATAAACCCACTTTTGACTCATAGGCTATTGGCCTGTCCCTTCAACCCAGGAAGATGTGATACCATGTCCAGAGTCTTGTTCAGGCCCTTTTCAGAAGGCTTCAGCTTTATTCCTCCACATGTAAATAGTACAGAACAGTAACCATCCCTTCCCCCAACCCACCATCTTTTGCAGGGCCATATCAGTTTCCTTCAGGTTTTTCTCTCTGCCAGTTTCCTATAGCTCTCCCCCATGAACAAATGACTGCCTAGCCACACTCTATCCAACTGGCCTACTTGCTGGCTTTTATAATCACCTCATCCCTAGCTGATGAGTCTTAGATGAGAGGTAGCAAATCCATCATGGGTGGAGCTGTGTCCAATTCCCCTTAATGGGCCAGGCACTCCCTGACACGGTTCTTTCCCCTTTCTCCACTACATGCTGGGCACAACTCTGCCAGATCATAGAATCTGGGCTCTGGAGTCTCTATGTCTTTATTTTTGAAATTGCTCTTTCTACTCTAGTTCTTGGCCACCAGCCATTCCCAACTCACTCAAGTGAAAGATAGACTGAACATTGTCCTGGAGAAGCCCCATGCATTCCTTCTCTGATCTCTTCTGTGTGCCTGGCTGTTGTGTGATTTGTATACTGGTCTGAGGAGCCTAAACTGCATTGCTAGAGATTTGTGTATATATGAAAAAGTAACTCCAGTTCCAAGCAACCAACAAAAATTTAAGGGGGCTGTTGTACAAATCTGTTAATTCAAAATAAAAGGCTGATATTTCTTGGGTTAGATACAACATTATTGTTGTTTATTAAGAAGTTACTCATTGTTTTTAGCAGTGAAAGAATGTAGCTATTGCATATATTTAATATAGGCCAGTGCTATCATTAGGAGATGTGTTTGTTTATTATGCATACAAAGCCAGGGGGAGAAATGTCTGAGAACTTTGTTTTGGGAAAGCTGTAGGCTGCGCTGTACTTGGTCCAGTGTATAGTATAACGGTTCATTTGTTCAACAGGGGAAAATGAATTGTCTGAACATTTACTCTGGCTAAGGATTACATATTTATATCTGGAGATTTTTAATGGACTCAGAATACATAGGAGGCATCTTCTCATCCAAATCTATTTTTAACAATGTATTCGAATGGCTGATTGTGCATTTTGGATGTGGTGAGTGTTACCTACTTCACTGCATCAAACCCTTTTAGACAATCATTTATGACAAAGCCTTCCAGAAATTTCAAACACAAGTGGAAATTAACTGAACCATTCTAATTGAGAAATATGACATTAGATAGAGCACAGCACTGCAAGTAATGTGAGGAATTTCCAGGAATAGGATATGTTTCATGGGGTTGAAAGACAAATGTAGAAGAGGATCTAAACAAAGGTTTTGCACATGGCCTAAAGATTTTTTTTTGCACGTCTTATAGCAAAGATTGAAGAAAGCTGAGATGTGTAAAGGATCTGTTAGTCTAATAAAGGTATTTGATATCTTAGGAGCAGATTCTGATTGCAAAACATTACAAGTTCTTTCAGTATAAATAGTTTTCTGTCCAATTATATGATTTCCCTTATGAAACTAAATCTCCTATTCTTCTAACTCAACACTGATAATCAATTTGGTGAGTTGTCTGCATCCATTTTGCCACATTAAATGGATGATTTGAACAGGTTCTCTCATTAGGCGTACGGACACAGGTACAATGACAATTAACAGCCGCTAGAGTCTATGTACTAGGAATGCAAGCCCTGCAGTTTTTAGTTAAAAATCTGTCTCACACAGTTTGTGTCATAAGCCTTGCCACAAACCAGCCCTTGCAGGTTGATTCAGAGCCAGATATTACCACCTTTGCTCATGCTCTCTAGGACCTAACTTCAGAAATAAGGTCAATGGAAGTACTTTCTAAGCATGATATTACTCAGCATGGAAGAAATTGACCCACAGGGTTCAACTAATTCAAACCTCTCAGGGGAATCCCTCTGCCCTGATGCGACCCCCAAAAGATATCTGCTCCTCAAACATACCATGGGAGAGCCCTTTTTTCCTTAGACATCATCGGTGGGTGCAAAATCTGATAGATTTGTGGCATGGGAGCTTCCCAGCTCTACAGACAAACTAACTCAGCCCATTTCACTGACCTTTGGCTGAGACTTTTGAGCACATCAGTTCTTGAATCCGAGGCTCTACTGAGTGGCACTGGGGTTCAGTTGAACTATTCTGCAGAGATCTAATTCTGCAACATTCTTTCAAGCCTACACAAAGGCATTTGTGTGGAAAGGGAAAAAAAATAGATACTGTATGTTCCTGCAAAATACTTCCAAACAATTTCTCAAGCTGCTACTATTGTTGCTGTTTCTGTTCTTGGTCCAGCAATAACCCACATACAAAAAAATGCAGAAATCATCTGTGTAAATGCAAGGGTTACTACAGAACAATAATATTCCTCTCATTGATTAACATGGCTGGAAAGGGACAATGTAGAATGATGCCATTTCTGTGTTGCCCTGTGTTCTGTGTTCTCAATAGCTATTAATATGCATTCCATTTTGCCTAGCATTTATGTAACACTGAATATGCACCGTTCTGTACAACCATTAATCAACCATACAACATCCATGCAAGGTAAAGTATTATCTCATTTTACAATGGTGGAAACAGAGACAAGTGTGTGAAACAACCTGCCCAAGGCTATGCACTATGTTGACATCAGACTCAGGAATGGAACACATTTACACTGTTTCTAAATTTTGCCCATGCTTTATGCGCAGCACCTCTAAGATACAGTCTTTCCTCTCCCCCAACAAAGCTCAATATATTCTGGGCTCCCATTATCTGATGTCTCAATTACTACAACATCCTTTCCTCTGGCCTTATCAAATCCAAACTTGCCCCAGTCAGAATGCTGCTGCAAAGATCCTTCTCCTCGCTTGTTGCTTTGATGACCTCACTCCTGTCTTTGAATCTCTGCCCCAGTTCCCCTTTCTCTGTCTCATCGAACTACTTGTCTTCACTTTCCAAGCCTTTCCAACAAGCTACTCCATGCTTTCCACTATGCTGCCCCTTTTGCTTGGGGGGGGAACCTCCCCTAAACATCTGTGAAACCACCACATTGTCCTCCTTCAAATTCCACCTTAAAATTTTCCTTTGCTGTGATGCCTACAAAAATTTAAGAACAGTTAGGCTGGTGGTGTGTTCAGATCACTGTTTACCATGCTGACCAGTCTCATTGTTTCTTTGTACTCCCGAATCTGTCTGTCTGCTTCCACCAATTCTTTCTTCCTTAGATTTGTAAGCAGTTTGGGGTAGGAGCGCTCTTTATTCAGTGTTTGTACAGTGCCTAGCACAATGGAATCTTGGTGCATGCTACTATAGTACACATAATAAAATAAATGAATAACAATATAACCACCTGACTCACTTTGGTGCTTTTTTCCTTTTTCCAGACCACATGGCCACTTGTGAAACACTAATAATAGACAGCTCACACGAGAATAATGCTCCCTAAGGATGTTACATGCAGTGCCAAAGAGACAGATGTACATTAACAGCAGTCGTAACGCTTGGAATTTCACACGTGCCCATTTGAGGTTTCTTTGACCTCACTGAAGCACTGGTAGAGATGACTGTAAATTATAGCAGAAGGAGAAAGAATGTTTAATAGCAAATATCTCTAAGAGCCTCCACACCATTCTGTGTCAAACAGTTCCTGCACAAAAAAGTATTATTAAAGTGCTACGAGACTGAAAACAATCACTGACTCAAGTTCTATAAACTTTACAAGAGCCCTGTAATTTTGTATAAAACAATAACAAACCATTTACAAGGCAGGAAGTTATGTTATTCCAAAAAAACCCTCAAATGTTTGCCAACATAGAAATTCACAATTACAGCCTTCGAAACAACCTTAACTCTGGCCCTAGAGCTATGCCTACCTTCCTGCTTTGTTCTAGTCATACTTGTTATGATATTTTTGGATCCAGGAATTTTTTAAATACAATTATAAATTGTGCTAAAAGTATGGCTGCACTTTGTACAGGCATCCTTTCTGGGTGGAGCTTTCAATTGTGAATCACACTCTCCCTAAATTAAATTTTGCCTTTCTCTTTCCCCCATCCTTGATTTCTCCTCCATTTCAAAGTTCATTCAATTTAACATGTGGGATGGGTGATTTGAGGCCAAAAGACTTTCATATTTTATTTTACCAAATTAAACTTTGTAAAAGTCATTTTGAAGATATGAAACCTAATCACAGATTGAAAATTCTTTTGATGCCCATTTTTTTCCTGTGCCTTCCCCCCCTACGTTTTAGCTTACAACAGCAGCCTGTTTTGGAGACTTCAAGCTTTAAAAGATCTTGCAAAGTTCAAATTGTTGTATGCAGGACCAACGCTGAGAGTGTGGAAAGCATATTTTAAAAGGTATTTGAAGCCAAATTAGGAATGCCAGACTGGTATGCCTGAATCTGGGGAGTTTTAACAACTGTCAAGGGCTCTGATGATCCTTAAGCAGTTCATCAAAATGTTAACAAACTGCATGAAGTTCACCATGTAACCACTGGAGTCAGCGGCTACTTACCCCTGTCAGCTGAGTGGTATATTTACTTTCAGAACCATGATCAAGTCACATTGGGGGCTAGAAACATAATTTCAGTTACTGCTCTAGCACGACTATTGCAATTCCCAAATGTACCCACCAGCCATACTCTGAGCAAGGTATTCTCAGGACACCTGCAGGCTTCCCGCTGCCATGGACTTGGCAAAGTCCTTTGGTCAGAATAGAGCAAGCACCAGCCTCTGCTGTCCTCCTCAGGTTCAATATGGGCGCATGCACCCCACCCTCGCCCCCTCATGCACTTGGGAACACTCTCTGCTAAACAATAAATGTGTCAGTTTCATCAATCGGAGTGCTGCTGCCCCACCTCAGTGCAGAGATCTCCTGACTCCAATGACTAGGACCAGGCATGGCTGCAGCAAAGTGATGGTATTTTCCATTATAAACCCTGCCTGCCAGCAAGGGCCTTTAAATCACATCTATGGCAATTAAGGGCCCAAGTGCAATTGGAACTGTTTCCCAGTAAATTAAAGCATCTATCATAAAGTGTTGGGATAGGAGCCAGCCATGGATTAATAGTTGGGGGAGGCAGAGAGGTTCTTGACTCTAATCCCAGGATTAAAAGTTCAGACCAAGTGGGAGCAAAACACATTCCCAGAAGAAATTAGTAGTCCTATGGCAGTGGTCTCCAACCTGTTTAACTACAAGATCACTTTTTCAATTTAAGTGCAATGTAAGATCTACCTTAAACCCAAATACCCTCACCCCGCTTCCTTCCTGCCCTTTCTCTGAGGGCCTACCTCTGCTCCACCACTTCTCTGAGGCCTCACTCTGCTCACTCCATCCCCCTTCCTCCCTGAACCTCACTCACTTTTACCAGGCTGGTGTAGGGGGTTGGGGTGCAGGCTCTGGTCTTGGCCCAAAGGGTTCAGAGTGTGGGAGGGGCTTCGGGCTTAGCCCAGGCTGGGCGATTGGGGTCCAGGAGGGCATTCAGGGTGCAAGCTCTAGAGAGGAGTTTGGGTGCAGGTGGCCTCATGTCTGGGGCAGGAGGTTGGGTGCAGAAGGAAGTTCAGGGCTGGGACAGAGATTCAGGATGCAGGCTCTGGTTAGGCACCGCTTAAATGAGACGGCTTCAGGTAGTGGAACAGTGGGGTTAAGGCAGACTTACTCCTGCCCTGGTCCTGCACCACTCCTGAAAGCAGCTGGCACATACAGCAATGGCTCCATGTGCTGACCCTCATCAATAGGCACTGAGCCCACAGCTTCTACTGGCCACAGTTCCCCATTACTGATCAATGGGAGCTGCAGGAGCGGTGTCTGCAGGCAAGGACAGCCCATTGAGACCCGCTGCTCTGCCTTTCTCAGGGGCTGCAGAGACATGCCAACCACTTCCAGGAGCAGCAATTACCACAGGGATAATCACTCCAGTCACGACAGGTTAGGCGTTTTAGAGCTCACTACTCAAAGAATTAAATCCCACACCCTGCACAGCAAGCAGGAGGCTCCCAGGGGGGCAGCTCCAAGGCAGAGGGCAGGAGCAGCATGACAGTGGGTGGAGGGGCAACTGAAGTGCCAGCGCTTGATAGCTTCCCGGCCAAACCAGTCAGGATCACCTGTCAGAGGCTCCAAGATCTACCAGTAGATCCCGATCTACTGATTGGTGACCACTGTCCTATGGCATCTTAGAGACCAACAAAAATATATAGAATCATGAGCTTTTGTGGTAAAACCCACTTCATCAGATGAGATGGAGTGGAAATAACAGAAATCAAGATATATAACAGCAGAAGTACCACCTATCAATTGTAGGTAATTAATTGTTAATTTACCTCATTAACATGGGTCCTACAATTGACAGGTACTTCTTTTCCCAGCACAAATGAGCTGGTGCCTGTCCTTCATCATGCTGGGGGTGAGGCAGGAGAGCACAAATGGAGTGAGTTTCCCAGGCACCACTGGGAGGTGGCAGGGAGCCAGCAAGGGAGTGAGGATGGGAGCTCCCAAGGAGGTAGTGGATTTCTGCTGCCCTCTGCACTGACACTGTGCCCTGCATGTTTCCAGATCCCTGCTAAAGGAGCCCAAGACCTGGCTGAGTGTGGAGATTGAACTAGCCCTGTCCCAAGCAATGGAGAATTCCAGATGGTCGTGAGAAGGGCAGCGCAGGGCAGTTTGCTTTACTGTTGCCCCTCCCATGTTGGCCTGGCTGCAGATCTCATTCCTGTACCTTGCATAGGTTGTGCCCAGGCCAGCATGTGAGGGACTCTGCTCAGTGCTTTGTAATTTGTAACAAACTCCCCAGCACTTCTGGTCCCTTCTCACAAGCTCAAAGGGGATCTTTTCTGTAACAGCAATGATGTGTTTTCCATTGAATCAGCCATAGAATCATAGAACTGGAAGTGACCTTGAGAAATCATCTGGCCCAGTCCTCTTCGCTCATGGCAGGACTAAGTATTATCTACATTCTAAATCAGTCTGGACAGGTATTTGTCTAACCTGCTTTTAAAAATCTCCATGGACAGAGATTCTACAATCTCCCCAGACAATTTATTCCAGTGCTTAACCATCCTGACAGGAAGTTTTTCCATCTGTCCAACCTCCCTTGCTGAAATTTAAGCCCATTCCTTTTTGTCCTATCCTCAGAGATTAAGGAGACCAATTCTCCTGGCTCCTTGCAATAATCTTTAATGTACTTTAAAATTGTTATATACCCTCTCAGTCTTCTCTTTTTCAGACTAAACAAACCCATTTTTTTCAATCTTCCCTCATAGGTCATGTTCTCTAGAGACCTTTAATACTTTTTGTTGCTCTTCTCTGGCCATTTTTCTGCAAAAACTCTGTAGTGTAGACATAGCCTGATTGTTCCTTCCGAAGTGGAGAACTTTGCATTTGTCCTAATTGAATTTCATCCTATTTACTTCAGACCATTTCTCTAGTTTGTCCAGATCATTTTGCATTATAATCCTATCCTCCAAAGCACTTGCAGCCTCTGCCAGCTTGATATCATCTGCAAAGTTCATAAGTGTACTCTTGATCTAACAAATTATCTTCTTCAGCTTCTAATGGAGTTTGACATTAATGTAGATGTTAGTGGTCATGTGCCCATTGAGCTGAGGCCTCACTCCTGAGATCAGTGCAGCTGTGGGAGTAAGGGGTTGCTAAGCAGCAGCCAGGCTCACCCACAGTAACTCAGGGCCCCAGGGCAGAACAGTCAATTGGCCCCCACACATATACAAGCTGGGGACTTGGTCTGCCTGATATTTGGGCAGTGCTGCTCCTATGCTGGCTGGTGCCCAGCAAGCTGATGGCTCAGCTGCTGGTGCGCAGTGAGTTGCCAGCTCTTGTGGCACAGCCTGCCCGGCTGCCTTCACCACTGCCAGTACCAGTACCACCCTGCACCTGCCTAGGAGCCCTGCAGCCTATCCGGGCTATTTAAAAGGGCCAGAACATGGAATGCTGCTCCCACTACCACAGCAGGGACAGTGGCTACCCTCTCACCCCCTTTCCCCTCCTCCATTGGCAGGCCTGGCAGCAAATAAATAATATACTGAAAAAATAATTGTGTTCACCCACCTTACTTACCTTAGTTTCAGTAAACCTGACTTGTTAACCTCATTTGCTTTGTTCCCACTTAGGAAGAACATTTACTTTTTACATTTCATCCTATTTGAGGAATGCAAATAAGACTGAACTTGAAACATAATGTAACTGGTTTCCACACACTTGTCCAATCCTGCATTCTCTGGGCAGCTGAGGAAGATTTAAATTTCAAATAATATTGTTTTATTATTCTTTTATCAAATGAAAAACGTTTAATATTAAACAAATAACCCTGAATTTTTCCTCCTCAATCACCTCCAAGCAGGGCCGGATTAAGACCTTTAGAGGCCCTAAGCACTGAAAAGATTATGGTGCCCCCCATATGTAATTCAAAATAAAAACAATACTGTACCGTAAAATCTCATTTTTTTTTTTGGTGCCCCTGCTTTGCTGGTGCCCTAAGCACGTGCTTAGTCTGCTTATTGGATAATCCAGCCCTACCTCCAAGTTTGTCCTTTAAAAATCTGCTATTGTGTCAGCAGAGGGAGCTGAAGAGATAAACAAGTTTTTATTCATATCCCAAATAAAGAGTAGGGAATCGTGGATTTTTAAAAATACATTTAGAAGCCACATTTATGTGAAGTCTCAGGTATAACCCATTGGGCAGTAGTTAGCATTTAGGGACACAAGGAGGTTACTGTACACAGAATTAATTATTAGAGGGAGATTTCAAAATAAAAGCCAATGGGAAAGGAAGTGTAAAACAACAACTAAAGCCCATGATTCTGACTGAATGTAGGCATACATCACACAACTAGGAATTATATTTTAATTTATTGGGATAATTTACTTGCCTGGATTTGTCTTCTCTATCTTCTTCCCACTGTCTCACAGAACTATATAACTCCCTGAACAAATACTAAAACTGTAATCTTAACCCTTTGAAGACAGCAAACATATATTTGTATCCTTCTAAATGTTCACTTACCCAGCAAAGGGGGAAATGTCCACATTCCAAGAGATCACTATTTTACATAAAGGCACCCTTTCCATTGAGCATAATTTTCATTGGTGCTTGTTAGCTTCATTATTTCACAGGGTACATGGGTTGGCCCCAAAGTGGCATCTGAGGGATTGGCCTGAGGTAAGCATAGTGAATAAAGTTGTTACTATATACTCTGAATGTGGGTTATGTCTGGGCTACACACCCCTCCTGGGATAGTTAGGTCAGTCAGGGTTGTGAAGTGGTGTCATCCTTGAGGGACAGAGCTATTCTGTCTGAAATCCCTTCTCCCAGGAAGAACAAGTTGGATAATTGGATTATACATTTGCAGATTTAGTTAATTAAAAATCTCATTTAAAAATTAAATGAATAATAAAATTACATAATGTCTAGCTAGATGGCCCAGGAACTGCAGAACTGGAATTCAGTTTGCAAGGCCATGACTATACTTATATTGGCTGGCGTGCCAACAGGGGAGAGGGGCAAAGAGGATAAGTGGCCTGGAGATTCAAATGGGCCCAGAGCTCCTGGCTGCTGCTACTGCAGCAGTGGCAATGGCCAGCGCCTTGGACCTCTCTAAGTTACCGCTGGAGCGCCATTCTGCGGCGCTCTAAAGGCGGCAGGAGGACATGCCACAGTCTGGGCGGCAGTAAGGGCTGACTGCCCTTGGCCCTGCCCCTTCTGCTTGAGGACTCACACCTGTCAGGGGTGCAGAGCCACCACCTCCCTTGCCCAGGGACCATGGTGGCTGCTAGCAACACTCCATATTGGACAATATGTAAATCTACTGGGATTACATTCAACTATTCATTAACAGTCCAATTATCTTTTGTAGATCAGGATCATCTAGGCCAGTCATTTCCTGATTTTAGCAAGAGCTGCAGACACTTGGCATAAAAATGTATTTAATTCAAATCAGATTTTTTTTCTGATCTTGACCTTGACATTGCTGTTTGTTTCCTTGCCAATTTTTTAAAATAGCAAATCATTTTGCTTCCATTTCCTCTTCATGCATGTGTTATAATTTATGTCCGCAGACCAGAAAAATAGCCACTATCTTTACAACGATCTTCATTTATCAAAACAGCTTTGGGAAATTTAGGAGATATTCATGAGGTAAGGTCAGAGTACTCCTAACTCTTCTGGACTTCAATGGAAAGCCAGGGCTTTCACACTCGCTTGCAGAAGTGAATTTAGTACATTTAGGAAAGGAGAGTTTCCTGTAGCAAACAGGGATTGCCTGGGGAAGGAGAGTGTTCACTGCCTTTCCCAGCATTTGGATGAGATTAGGGCCTGGATGAGCACAAGGTGAATGAGACTCAATGTAGATTAAAATTAAGGGGATTATGGTAGGCTGGGGGAATCTGCTAGAAGATCTGACTGACCTCTCAGTCGACCATGGCTGCCAGTTTCAAGATCTGGTTAGATTTCCAAATGGTTTCTAAAGATCCTATAAGGGTAGCCAAGACTGCCTTTCCACAAGCACCTGACTGCAATCACGCCCTGTTCTGGCACTGAAGCCAGTGCAGAAAGTGGCAGGTCACTTGGAGAGGATTGTTTTGCTGTCAACACACAACCTCACAACTCAATATGTTTCCAGTTGGAGTGTAAGGTGTTGGGGCCTGACTTATAAAATCCTGGATAGCCTGGCACTTTCCATGTGATTGTTAAAACTGCACTGAGAAGACCCTCCAGCTGCAGCTCCCTTGCAAGAAGAGAAGGAATTGTCAGCAGAGTTGTCTCCCTTGCATTCACCACCCCCATTGCTGCTATTAGTCCCACAGCAGAGCTTGTTGCTTAAAGCAGACGATTGAAAAGAACTGAGGGCAAAGGGTTCATATGTTGCTTTTTAAAAAAAAAAGATGAGAGAAACTGAATAATTTTGAGTCACTACTGGGTGATTGCCGATTGGCTGCTTGATATTGTGTTAGATTTGGGGCTGGTTTTATGCTAGTATTGTGAATAGCATTTTTATGTGGTGGTATCTGACAGCATGGAATAGGAGAGGAAGTTTTTGTTTTGCTTTTTAAATAAACCATAGCATTAACAGGAAAATAAAAATAAATCAGAGTAAAGTCTTATACTTTTTGTAGCTGATTCAGAAATAAGTTCTAAGTCTTCTTCCTTGAGGACAAGGCTCCTTGCTCCCTTGCAGTTGGCTGTTCTTTCCCACAACAGCCAATTACACAACACACATTTTCAATCTGTGAGATAAGGTGACAGTTCAACATTTTTCTTTTGACAGTGCTGCCTTCATTTTATTTTGTAAATCATATGATCTTACATAAATGTTTTCCATATCATTAAGTCCAGCATTTTAAAGGACTGTTTTTGAATTCCTGATGTTCACGCATATACTTCCTAAGCCTTAGCTGGTTTCCTCTTCCAGCTATAACACAAGAAACCATTCAGCAGACTAGTGTTCCCTGAGCCAATTTACTAGTGTGCCTGGACTCAACAGCCAGAGGATAGCAGTATATTACTGCCAAAGCGTAAAAAGCTGTTAACATACCATGTTGTAAGACTGGACTA
The DNA here is from genome assembly GCA_032595735.1 of Pelochelys cantorii. Lineage (NCBI taxonomy): Eukaryota > Metazoa > Chordata > Testudines > Trionychidae > Pelochelys > Pelochelys cantorii. The sequence continues at coordinate 33,838,095 of CM064334.1, forward strand.
CAAAAACAATGTAGCCCTTTTAAAAAAAAGAGTACCTATTTAAGGCTTGATATATTTTATAGGCATAAAAAAATCAAACAAACCAGACCACATGATGTGAAAAGTAATTTTATTTAGACAAAGGGCTTCAAGCTATGTTTTGACCTGTACAATTTTATTTCATGCAATTTCTCTACTGAACAAAGCTGATCATTTAAAAATAAGAAATCAGTACAGATGGCTAGTTATTAACAGCTGGGCTATGCTTAGCTGGCTATGGGCATGACTCCTCATAGCCTGAGTTAACTCAGGCTGTTACCCTGATTTAGCCCAGTTCCACCCTCCCTGGGTTTATATGCACTTTGAAGTCTCAACCTCTTAAAAGCAATAAAAGCACTAGCATATAAAAAAGTGGTTATCCTTACTACAACATTTCACAGCATCACACTCCCCCATACAACACAATTGTTTGCATGGCCTCAGCCCCTGTTGTCATAGGCCACTTTCTGGTTTCCTGTACTGAGCCTGTAAACCGACACCTTCTTGAGCTCATTCATGGTGAAAGCTCGCATAGATCCTTACCTTCTTCACAGATGTTGTGTAGTGCACCGCATTCCCTGATAATATGAATGGCACTGAGCACCAGGGCATCCAAAGGCCTTTGCAAGCTGCACCATCTTGCTTTGTTGGCCAAATGCACATTTCACTGCTACCTACAGCTGCTCAATGTGTAGTTAATCCTTCTTTTGCCTGGTGCTCTTCCATCAGGGTATGAGCATGCTAAAAGTGACCCCATATTGGTGTTTGTGAATGGGCACAAAACAATCCAGGAGTATCCTTTACAATTGTCATTCACATGAATCTTGGGGGAGAGGGTAGACTAACTGCATAATTGCGCGATAAGGGTCCCAGCATGTTTTGGGAGCCCCCGCTCTCTCAAAGCCATATTAGTGTGTTCACTATCTGTGGGTAAATCACAGCAGTAACCACCTCAAAGGTAGCCACAGTTCTGTAACAGGCAGGGGCAGACAGCTTCCAGTAGGCAATAGCAACCTGCATGTACATGTTCTGGCACAGCAGAGCCCATCAAGTTCCTCACACAGTTCCTAGAAATGGTCTTCCTCACGTGGAGATTCTGGAATGGCTGCTGGTCATTGTAGGTGTGTTTAATCATGTGGTGCTACTCCTCTGTACATGAGTTATGGAATCTTAGAACACTAGAACTGGAAGGGACCTCAAGAGGTCATTGAGTTCAGGCCCCTGCCCTCACAGCAGGCCCAAGCACCCTCTAGAGTAGGGGTCGGCAACCTTTTCAAACCAAACAGCCAAACTAAATCAAAATTCAGAAAAAGTGGTCAACAAAGAGCCTTATAAGAATGCTGATTTGCATGACTGAAAATATACAACTTAATATTATTAATAATTGATTAATAGCATAAATGAAATGTACTCATGGGCTTTCTTTAATGGGACTTCTGCTGCTGCATCTTTTTGCTCATTTCTTTGAAGTTTACATAATAACTGATCAAATCCAGCTTCATGCATATATTCAGGCTGTCATCTGTCAACCTTATGGTGGGAATTTGGGGACGTAGGGATACAGGAGTCTGTGTTGAGGTATATGAGGGGCTCAGGGCAAGGGGTTTGGGTGTGTGATGGGCTCAGAGCACAGGGTTGCGGTGGGGGGGGGTGCAGGAGTGTTATGGCAGAGGGCTGAGGATGTGGGGGTGCAGGAGTCTGGGTTGGGGTATATGATGGGCTCAGGAGTGTTCTGGCTAGGGACTGGGAATGTGGGGATGCAGGACTTTGGGGATGTGGGAATATGAGGGGCTCAGGATAGGGATTCAGGTATATAATGGGCTCAGGACAGTGTGTTGGGATGTGGGGGCTGGAGATGTGGGGGTCAGGAGTCTGGAGATGAGAGAGTATGAAGGGCTAAGGGCACAGGGTTGGGGTGTTAGGGGGGTGCAGGAGTGTTATGATGCTGTGGCCAAATGGGGGCTGGGCCCCAACTGGGGGCTTGTTGGCCAGGCTTCATTTTTAAATAAAGTAAAATATTATGTCCAACACAAAAGGTTTCAACATTGTCTTTTATTTATGGCAGGCGTTGGGAACTTTTTGTGGGTCAGGGGCCACTGACCTACAGAAAAATCAGATGGGGACCACACAAGTGAGAAACACTGAGATACCTCACTCCCCTGGTGCTCCAGCCCTGTGATGTGGGAACAGGCAGGTTCAAGGCCTCGGGCCAGATTTACTCTTCTGGGGTTCCAGGATGAATGGAATTTGTGGGCCCCCTTAGGCTCTGGAGTGGGGCCAAAAATGAGGGGTTAAGTGAGCAGGACAGGGCTGCCAGTGAGCGGGACAGGGATGGGAGTGCAGGATCTGTGAGGGAGGAGTGGTCTGCAGGAGGGGATGAGGGTGCAGGAGCAGGCTGGGAGTAGGTGCCTGGCCAGGGAGGAGGATACAGAAGCAGGCTCGGGGTGCAGGGTCTTGGTGGGGGAAGAGGTACGTGAGGAGACTGGGGGTACAGAGTCTGGCCATGAGGGGTGAGGGGCACTTATTGTTTTCATGCCATGTGCCACCCCTCTGCACTGGAAGCATTCCCCGCTGCTATTGGAGCAGCACGGAAAGTCTCCAGGAAATGTGTAAGCATGCTGCTCCAATAGCAGTAGGTCTCCCAGCCAGGGTGTGGATAAATCTCTGTAACATTTCCATATAACCATGTATCATTCTCATATGTTGTATTAAGAGAAACTTTGTAAGTCCATATATATATATAGATAGATCGATCGATCGATCGATCTTGTCCTTTTATATATATCTTTGTGCTAAGCCTTCTCATAGATTCCCTTGTATTAAGAGAAACCTTGTATCCAGTCTTTTCCATAGAAACTTTGTATTAAGCCCTTTATGTTATAGGCCTTAGGAATAGGAAAATGTCTTTTGCTAGGAGTAGAATAGATCTCTCCCCTTTCATTGATTGTCCTGTTGAAATGTACGAGGTGTGAATGGAGAAGCCTTGAAAGGTGAGTACCTCCAGCAGCAGTTGCAAGAGTGTAGAAGAGCTGGGAGCCAGATTCAAAGACAATAAGACTTGTGAAGTGAGCTCATTGAAAAGAAGATTGGACATATAGATGACCTTGGGAGTCAAGCAGCAAGTGCCTGAAGGACCCTCTTTGAAGCAGCATTAAAAAAAGTCACAAGTATCTCACTGCATATGTAAATCATTACTAACTGGATGCATGAGGGATAAATACAAGGCATCTTGCAGGAGGACCCCGGGTTTTTCATCTTGTCAACATCGGAGCATCGATCTGGATTGGCAGAAGCCCGGCTCCACCCCTCCCCCATCTAACTCACCTGGCCAGTGTAGTTAGGGGGAGCAACTATTGGTAACAACAAGACGAAGTGTGTTTGTGTGTGTGTGTTATGACTGCATGAGTGTAATGTATCATATGCATATGATAAAGTATTGATTGATCTATGTATGCTCAATAAATGTGGCATGTTGCCTTATCCCCCTGAAAAAGATCCAGCACAACAAGGGAAGGGGGAGGGAAGCAGCAGTGCACAGCCATTTCTGTACTCCGTTTCTGGCTACCTCAGGGCTCCCCTCCCCTGCTCTTAAATATCTCCAGGGATGGAGAATCCACAACCTCCCTAGGCAACTTATTCCAGCATTTAATGACCCTGACAGTTAGGAAGTTTTTCTAATGTCCAACCTAAATCTCCCTTGCTGCAATTTAAGCCCATTGCTTCTTGTCCTATCATCAGAGGCCAAGGAGAACAATTTTTCCCCTCTTTCTTATAACCCCCTTTTAGATACTTGAAAACTGCTATCATGTCCCCTCTCAGTGTTCTCTTTTCTAAACTAAACAAGACCAATTATTTCAGTCTTCCCCCATAGCTCATGTTTTATAGACAGTTAACCTTTTCTGTTGCTCTTCTTGGACCTTCTCCAATTACTCCACATCATTCTTGAAATGTGGTGCCCAGAACTGGACACAATACTCCCACTGAGTCCTAATCAGTGCAGAGTGGAGCAGAACAACACTTCTGTTAATGCATCCCTAAGTTCCTGCACCAGAAACACCAGTCTATATAGGGGGAATTCACAGCTATTGCAACCTCCATTAGCTGCTTACACTCTGTGTAGGATGTATGCTAACATGGCAATCTCCTCACCAAGACTGCAACCACCATCTCTTTCCCCCTCTCATTCCACTAGAGTAACAGTTCATCCAAAAGCAGGAACAGATCACTGCCCTATGCTGGATCCAGGCCTTGGCACCAACTGGAATGAACAAGTAAGTGGGAAGTGTATAGAATCAGAAGGCCTTTAGTTTACTGTGTTGGTGGACAAAGAATACTTCCACACAGGAGCTCAAGAAGGGCATATAAGTATATTGTGAAACAACTCCTAGAGTAGCTCAAACTAGTGCAGCACTAAAAATCATGGGATATGCCATCCCCATCCTAGTGTCTAACATTACTGTGGTGCCTGTGTGGATGCAGTTACACAGATATGACACCACCATGGCTCAGCAGTGTGGATGTTTGCAGCCAAGTTTGGCTTACTGAGGGGCCCAAATCCAGGTAAACCACGCAATGGAGGCAAACTATATGCTGTATTTTCTATGTTCCAAGGACACAAATTCCCCCATGTGAAATGCAACAACAGGTTTGTAACTGAGAATACAAGGCCTGATAAAACCCCAAATAGCTTTGACATATTCTCAAAGATTCAAGAACTTAGTGGATGTAAGCAATCTGCAAGAGGAAATTGAGCTGTTTCCTGTACTTGGGGCTCACACCCATCTGCCACACAAGCCTTTCTCTCAAGCTCCTGCCATATAGTTCTCCAGAATCTATTTGATTTAATTTTGTTTAAATTGCTAGTTATTATGGTTGCAGAGAAAACTTCAAAAATGCCTCATTTTGGCTACTCGTCTGGGAAGAACTTATACTGGGGGCAGAAAGTTGAAGAGCACTATTACCTTTTCCCCCCTCCCATTGTGACCCCAATCTGCATCCCATGTTTATACAAAAATCAGAAGCTCCTAGAAGGGAAAGGGTTAGGAGATGTGGCCTTTCTGTAGCAAGACAGTGAATATGAAGAAGATCAAAACTAAGTAACTTCTATCACTAACAAGTGTTCCTTTTATAGCACTATGTTTGAGAACTGCCTAGACAGTACACGCCTGCTGAAGTTCTTGACACTGCCACACCTATTTTCTTCACAATTGGAATATTTCAAAATCATTACTGGCCAACACATGCTCAATTTAGCTCCAGCTCTATAAACTAGAATCCTGCAGAAGCTAAATCCCATTAACTAAAACATAATAAAGTGAGGATTTCCTGTATATCACTGCCCTGTCAAAATGACTGCCATTGATTTCCAAGTTTCAAATGTACATTTACGATTTATGGAAGCCATTTAGTCAAGTAAAATCAGTAACACTGGGTAGACTCTTCTATCTTAGCAACCTGTTAATAAAGATTACCACACAGTTCATAACATGAGCAATGTATAGGCTGTCATTAAGCAGGAGTTAAATACACTAAAGTTTATTTGCGCAACACAGGAGACTCAAAACAGCAAAGAACCAGTCAGAAGTAATCTTTGCTCAGTGTCTTTCACTGTGTAATGTTGCACTGTATTACCAAAAAGTATCCAGAATTTGATTATACTGCATCTTAAAGTCAAATTAAAGGCAGCTGAAGCAGTTTGAGCAAGTTTCTTTAGTGTGTTTTCTGATCCCAAACAAAGGAACTCTAAATAATTAAAATAACTGATTTCCCTTAACAAAGGGGATCAAAGGTCTAATGATTAAATTTCATGTGTCAAAGATGGGGAGAAATGCTGGTGACGTATATGTAAGTAAGGAAATAAAGAAAATAAAGTGCACAGAATTGTAATGCAAAAAATTTAATATTTTCTTGTCCAAAGTATGAGATTACAATTAATACAAAATACATAAATTACACAACAGTATTGAAACAAATTGAGAAGCCTTTGTTTTTCAGTATAGGACTGATTTATACAAATAGGGCAGATGTTACCACAGCTGCTGTGCAGTAGTTATGAAAATGGATTAATATACTGATTCCCTGATGATCTCTTCATTCTGAACAAATGTTCAGCATTAAGGTGATAATTGAAATAGACATGAGCTCTAGTTATGGTTGTCTCCATCCTCAATTCTTAAATGTTAGGGAGGAGAGTGTCTAAGTACAGAAAGGAAAACAAAAAAGGCACACTGTGGCATGAGTTAAGGCCAGATATGCCAGCCTTTAAACTTCCTGGCGTCTGTGGAGGTGTAACATAACATTCATATTATATTACTTTAAGATTTAGGCTTGGAGTTCATTTTGTTTTTTTAAAATGGAAAAAATTACAAAATGTTAAGACACTCCTCCAATACAGCTGTAGATTTTTGCTCTTTTAAAAAACAGACTTCACCCATGAAACATTAGTGTTTATGGGTCTAATCCCACAGTTCTTAGTTTCCCCAGCTTCTTTTGGAGTTATGCACATTTTAAGAATGCAGGATCAGCCTCTACATTATTTTCCTATTAGTCTAGTTCACTTCTGAAGGACAAACTCTGGATGAAATAAAAGCATAAACAAAGTAAATCAAAGCCATAGTTAAGCATAGTCAGTGTGCTAATCATAAAAAAGGAATATACAACTAAAAAGCTGTAAAAATTTTTGTAACCTTTTGATCTTTTAAATATCAACACTACTTTTCAGCAAAGGAATGAAATAAAGCTTAAGATTAAACAAACTTTTACCAAAACTAAAACCCATTTGCATAATAATTATTTTAAAGACGTTGTATGCCAAAATTCTGTGCATCAAATTCTCCCACAAAGTGATTTTAAAACTGTCCTGACATTTATACTGTAATTAACTCAACTCTATCTAGAATAGCACAAGTTATTCCACTGATGTAGTTATATTCCATGACGAGCTATGTTTGTGAACTATGCAAGTACTCATTGAGCTATCGTGAGACATGAAAATTACAATTTTAACTAAAATTTGAAAAATTAGAAATGGAAGTTACAAAAAAGACACTATTCTAGAAATACTGCCTTATGTTTAGATGTGATTGACCAGTTGATGCAAAAAACTGTATTCAATACAGCACCTACTAAAAACAAAAGATTGAAAACTATGGAAAACGAATGAAGTTCCATATGTTTGATTCCCTGAGACAAATGTTTTATTTAGAAAGATCTTTGGAATGCACATTTGTATGATGAATATTAACCTGTTTGACAGCTAAGGAAACCATTTCCTATTTTTATGTAGGGGATCATAATCTAAGCATGTGATTTTTAAAAAAAATTAAAGCTAAGCCTTAACTCCAAGATACCATTATAAATGAAAGTAAAGACTGACCAAAAATAAACTAGATATTTTAATCAATCCTCTAATGATTTAATGACAAACTAGGTTTATAATTAATCAACATCAAGAATCTTAAGAAGTCAACATTTTTATGTTTTTGGCACACATCAGCCTGCATTTTACACTTGAATTTTAAACACATTAGAACAATGTTCCCTGAACACATGCAAGCAGGGGTGGGTGGGTGTGTCCACACCATAACAGGAAACACCCAAAGTTCTTAATTGGGACAATAAATTCCAGAAGAGCAGACTTAGAAGAAGATACTGAAATAAAGTGTACAGAAAAAGAATATATAAATCTGCAACCACTTTATTTTCTAGTTTATAATATATTAAATAAAAGAATGGGCAGTAAGAACACAAAGTAGATCACACCTTGTAAATACATACCCCTTAGCAGAAGACAGAAAGTTGATGGTGTTTTTACAAGTACTTCTGAACAGGATTTTTCCCCCTCCCCCCTTTTTTAAAGTTGTATCTTTCCCTCTCCGTTACTCTTTGATGAAAATATAGTTGGTTTTTCATTAGTACATTGACACCACAAAGGGGGAGGACATTGAGACAATTAACAATTGGAAGGTTAAGTGGCAAGTGGGAATACAGAGCGCACTAACACCTTGGATCCCTACAACTCACAGTTGTAACTTGCTGTTATGGTCAAGGCAGGCAAATACTATAGATTTTATCAGTGTACATTTTCTCAGTTAAGTATACAGGTGAACAAAGCAAGTACCTTTGTACATGAACAGTATATACTTGAATACTTGGGATTCTTCAGACTGATTTTTAAAATTAAACAAGCTACATCTGAATCCCACCTACTACGCAAACAAAATAGTTAATCAGCTCAATTTTTGCTACTTTAAAGACATAAAATATTGAAGTGGGTTCTACGAGGGTATGTAGAAAACTTATCCAATTGTTTTAATATAAAGAGTAACGTGGCATCTTCCAAAGTTACAAGTTTAATGTTCAACCCTTTTAGTCACATGGAAAAAAATAAAATTGTAAAATTATATTGCAAAATAATTTTCAAAATATACCATGAACCAGTTAATTCTGTTATTTGAAATAGGAGAATCCTAATTTACCACATTACTCCTGATAAGTGATGAGTATATTTCTGAAAAAAAAAAGGTGGTAATTTTTGCTCCCAGTATAACAGAATATTAAACCATTTAAAATAATTATTCTCAGAAGAAATAAAATTTTCCATGAAAAATGAAAAACACTCTACAGTGAAGCAACCAACTCTTCCATCCCAATACTCATGACTGTAAACATTTACTACTGAAAGCACATCAGCAAGTGAAGCCTAATCACTTACACTTCAGGATATTCACAAATGTGCATGTCTGCTAAGTCTATACTTTTGTTTGCTTACTTTAAGACAAAAACACAATTTTTTTCCTTATAAAAAAAAGACTCAGGGCAATATGGGTAGATTTAGATATGAATTGTAAACTAGTTGTTACTTCTCTTTCCCTTCTTTTCACCTACACCTATCTTTTACGCAGACAGTAAATCAAAGGCCTAAAGAATTTATTGAACATAGTCTTACGTCATTTAGCATTTATCCAAGCACGTCTGCAAGCTCTCTCTCACACAAGGTGGAAGCGTTTTTAACAACCTTTCTTCTACAATTAGACAACTTCGTTTCAGAGACTGACATTTTTCTAGTTCAGCAGGAAGTTCTTCAAGGTAGTTCCCAATAAGCTCTAGCTGAACAAGGTTCAACAGTTGACCGACAGAAGGAGACAAACTCGTCAGGCTGTTATATCCCAAAAGTAAGCACTGCAACTTTTTGCACTGAAATAATCCATCTGGAAGTATCTCAATCTGAAAAGGAGGACATGCCAATTAAAATTTGTTAGCCTATATAGAAACTGCATTTTTTTATTATCCATTGCACTTTCAACCCTCAAAATGTTTTTAAATTAAAACTATATCAGATACAGAGTAAAGAAAGGACAATTTTATGCTATAAAAATTATAGTTAGGAGAAAGTCTACTTTCACTATTTAAACAAAAACAGTCTTATATATATGTCGTTGGTATACGTGACTAAGTGAGAAAAGTTTAATTCCTCACTGAACTTCAGGAAAATCTAAAAATCAAATTGCTATTATGCTCAGATTTTTTTTCCTACTTACCCTCATTAAAAATTACGCTTAATGAATGACATTCCTTTGGGACCTTGCTAAGTACCCTACAATCCTTTTGGCAAGGCAGGCAGAGCTGCATCCATGCAGTACAGTGGGTACTCAGAGGCCTTGTGAACTCTACAAACATTTTAATAATATCTCAACACGGCTGTGAACAATCAAGTTAGATAGGACAATGCTGAAGACAACTGACCAGAAACTATAGACTAGGTCATCTCACACTGAACATCAGAGTCAACTCCTGATCATTTAGGCCCTACTCTGATCAGTTTTTTTTTTTTAAAGAAAAAAAATCCCCTCTCACGTTTCATGTCCCTTTTGTTTACAATGCCATAAAAATGGTGAGCGCTAACAGGCCTCAGAGTCTTTCAGAAGTTAAGTCTGAATTTCTAATGCTTAAAGTAAATTAAAAGTTCTACTTACGTGGTTTTTTGTCACAGCAAAGTACTGCAGATTTGTCAAATAACTGATTTCTTCTGGAATAGAAGTCAGTTTGTTATAGCTGAGATCCAAATAGTGTAGTTTTTTACAAAGAAATAGCTGCAGTGGAACATTTTTAATGTTATTGTAATTTAGGTACAGTTGTTCTAGGCTTGTTAATGCACCTATTTGCACTGGGACATATGAAATGGTGTTGTGCCACAATTTTAAGCAAGATAGGTTCTTGAGATGTTGAAAGCTCATTATTTCTTCCACTGTTCTGAGATTATTTTCTTTTAAGTCTATTTCATGCAAATTGTTTAGGGTGAAAATAGAATGTGGAATGCGCTCTAAATCACAGGAGATCAACTCCAAAGTTCTCAGGTTTACCAGCTTTTTCAAGTTATTTAGTACTACCAGTTTATTTCCCTCATTATTGATAGATAAGTTTTGCAGTGAAGGCAACAGATCTGTAACCACCTGGGGTATACGGGAAAGGCTGTTCTTTAAGTAAATTGTTCTCAGATTCTTTAAATCCTGAAAACCTTCATTGTACACAGAGTTGTGGTAATCTAGCACAAAACATCCTGTTAAACACAATTCCTTGAGGTTTTTTAGATGAAAGACCCAAAGTGGAATTCTTCCAATTTCACTGGATTTTAGACGCAATGTTTTCAGATTTTCTTCTAGAAAATTTAGTGCTGGGTAATCCACTGTTAATGATGAATGATAAATATTCATTTCTTTAAGATTAACTAGCTGAGTCACTGTTGAAGGAAGCTTGGCTTCAGGAATGAGTTCCAAGCTTAGCACTTCTATTTCAGTCAGTTCAAAGACATTGTCAGGAAGACCATTTAACATGAAAAGCTGAAGTTCAATCTTGTCCTGGGAATTTCGTACTAGTTTACTTTTCAGTTTTTCCACTGACCATTGATTGTTAAGATTTATCTGTTTCAGTCTGTTTTCACTCAAATCAGACAGAAATATTGAGAATCGCTGTGAATAAAGAGGATCATACTGATCTGCTAAGTGAAGAATAAATGCAAAGTCATTCTTTACGTCGGGGATGTCACTGTAATTGCTTTTCTCCCTTAACTTCTCAAAAGAATATTGCTTAAGTGAACTCCTCAACATCCACCATAAACTGTATGTGCAGGTTAGGCCGTAGAAGGTCACTAAAATAACATAAAATGAAGCTAATACTTTAAAAATTTCTGCTAGTGTATAAACACATTGGTACCTCTTGTAACCTGTAAAGGCTTGAACATCAATTACACAATCAATTTCAAGTGTAATAAAGGTTAAATAATAGCAGACATAAATCATTATTATTATAAATACAATTACTTTGACTATAATCTGTTTCATGTATACTTTATATATGACATCCTTCTCTTCAACATGTACTCTGAATCTTTTCACTTTTTCAAAGATAGCTTTAGCTTGTTCCCCTTCTTTTTTGTCCAGAACACTCGAAGAGTTCTCTCTTCCGGTTGTTTCTAAACCAGGCTGGGCATATGGCAGAGATTGCCTACTTGCCTCTGTATCTGTCGAGCTCACAGGTGGTGAAAGCAGTATTTTGGATTTGGATAGAGGCAGATTCTTCACAGACTGCTCAGCAACTGTTTCTGAGAGGGCTCGTGTTGTCCATGGGGAATCAAAACACTTGTGAAGAATGGCTACAAAGTGTTCAAGCCTTGAACTTGTGCTAGGATAGTAGAGCCAAAAGTTACTGCAAGCTGCAAAAATGAAGGTATGCAGAAGCACTAGATATGGGAAAAATTTGGCAAACCAATGAAGCTGTCTCTCATAACACACTGCATCAATGTAGGAATACTGCTGCCGATGAAGATCATTCTGAATTCTTGAAGGGAGAATTACTTGTGTGGCAGAGCTAGAGGATACATTAAGGTTGGCTTTAACCAAATCCCAAGGCACTGCACAATGACTGTCAAATTCTAGTTTACAAGGAAGACAACACAACACTCTGGTTTGAGTGAGCTGGAGAGCCCCGGCTAGTACAGCAACTAGCAGCATAATCATGGTGAGGTAATACCAAAAGACATCCCACCATGGTTTTAATATGTGGTAGGATGACTGAGCATCTGCTAAATATCTGAGTTCAGTTAGTGTAATCATGACTTTCACCTGTAGGACAGCAGCAACTAGAGAAAAGAAAGAGAGAAAGATCCTTAGAACAAAAGCTCAAATCTATTTTCTTAATATAACTAAACTATGCAATGCCCAGGAATACCCAAATTGTAGGCCTAGTAACTGCACAAAATTGAATAATGAATTGGTAGAAGTAATTTAGGGCCTGATTTAACCCCCCAACAAAAGTCAGTGGGAAACTACCATTTATTTTAATCAAGGATCAGGGCCATTACCTACTCCTGGGAGAATTCTGTATCACTGTGCATGTTCAGAATTCATGTCCCCCTGCAGATTTTTTTTTTCTCTTCAGCAGAATCTATATTCTGCAGAAGAGGCACTGCAGTTACACCTTTCACCACCTCTCCCCCAGCAGCTGCTGTGGTGTCAGAAGAGAGGACAACCAGCCAGTGGGGCCAGGTGAGGGGGCACAGGATGGATAGAGCAGGGCACATGGGGCTTCTGGAGGGTCACAGACTGGGGGTCAGAGGGTCTAAGTCAGCCGTTCACAACCTTTTCCAGACGGGGACCCATTTTGACGCTTCAGGAAGACTTGGTGACCCAAGGCAATTCAAAAACGGGGGGAGGAGGGGAGGCAGAGCCACCTGGGGAGACACTTGGCGACCCTTTTGAAATGAAATGGCGACCCACAGATTGGGAAACCCTGGGGGGGGGACATAGACCGGAGTACGGGCTCAGAAGCTAGCAGCGGTATCACTGAGACAGGGGCTAAATGAGAGGGGGGCTTGGTGTAGATGTGCCTGATTGAATGGGAGAGGCTACGGATCTGCTAGGCCCTGCATGGGGGAGACTCCCCAACAATCCTACCCCTTCTTCTTCCCCCAGAAAACCCCTGTCCCATATTTCTCCCACTCACACCCAACAACCATCCAGATTCAGTTCCAGACTTCTTCCCAGCAATGACTTCTCTCCCCCTTAGCTCCTCCATTACTCCTCAACTCTACCAAGTGTCTGCACTGCTTCTGAGGGGTGCAGGAAATATGGTTCTGTATTGTAGTTTAAATGAATTATTATTAAAAGTTCTGTATTACAATGTCTAGTGAGGAATTTATTTTTCAAAAAAATTTCCTGATCTTTTTTTTTCGATCTGTCTTGCTACAAACTTGTTGGCAGGTAATCTGAAATAAAATTACCAAAAGTAACTGAAACTGGCATGAGCACACTGTGTTATTTTAACAAATAAAATATGAAGAATTTTTAAAATATGATGCACAGAACTTTTAATTTTTGATGTACCATTCTCTTAGGAGTAATTAACCTAGCCAAGCTAATATAGCCAATTAGTACAGAATAATAAGAACATTTTCATCTTAATAATGTATCATCAATACTGCCTGACATAGATTTCATGATATTAGATAGAATTCTGTTCAACTGAGGAAAAACAATATCCAAAGTGGACTAAAAATATAAATACAATGTTGATGGCTGACACTCTATAATTCACATAACCCCCTTCCCCAACCTCTTCTGCCTTTCCCCAGCAAAAATTTAGGAGCAGAGTTCTGCAGAGAAGTGTATGCTTATCAGCACTTGGCTTTATAATACAGAATAGAAAACTAGAATGGCATGGTATTATAATTAAGCATAACTAAGTTAAAAGAAAATATGAATCATGACATATGGTTTGCATTTCTTGCTTATTCCCAATTCATGATATTCAATATATAGGATAGGTAGCCCAATTAACGTGAATTAGCAAGGCTCTCAAATTTTATATGTTAATGATAGTAAATAATAGAGTTTATTTTAATTCAGCAAGTGCAAATCAATATTTATTTACACACCATACTTAAATGTTCATACTTACTTTACTAGTTAAAGTAAGATACACAACAATCTTCAATCAGGAGGTCTACACCTTTTAAAATTTCTTGGACATTCCATCTTTGCATTTTTCTTCATTCTGGGTAGAAAAATATTGGGAGTACAGTTGAAGTAGCTGAGACTATTTGATATATATAGAGCAAGCTCGTCAGCCTTCTTACTCCAGCCTTCAGAATTCTTACTCCACTGCAGAAGTGACCTGTGAAAATGTATGCTTACAAGTATTTTCTCTAATTCAGCATGTTCTCCATTTTGCAGCTGCAATGATACACTCAAACAATCTGAAGGTCAACTTTTTTTATACTATGCCAAATGCATTAGAAAAACAAACAAAAAAGAAACCACATAAAAAGAACCTATCCATGACTAATACTGGGTGGCAATGCTATAGTTGCTTGCTAAATACCTATGTGGAAGGAATCTGCATGATTTCAAAACCACAAGATATAAATATCCATATTAGGGATGTTAGATATTGTGTAGTTGAATAGTTGCATAACCACATAAAATCTTAGTAGTTACATGTCCCTGGGGGTGGGGCCAGCAAACAGTGTGCTCCTGACCCCATTCCTGGGGAGCCCTGTGCTTCTTCCTCTGATAAAGAGGCAGTAGTGCGGGATGGCAGCAGCCCCTTCTTGCAGAGAGATGCTGGTCCGTGGCAGCAGCCTTTGTGCACAGGGAGCTTGGACCCCCCGTGGACCAGCCTCTGTCAGTGGGGGGCCCAGGTTCGCCATGGACAGAGGCTGCTTTGCAGCCTCCCCTCCCTGCACTGCTGTCTCTGAGGGTATGTCTAGACTACATGGCTCCATTGACGGAGCCATGTAGATGAGGTTTCTAGACATAGGGAAATGAAGTGGCGATTTAAATAATCGCCGCTTCATTTAAATTTAAATGGCTGCCGCGCTGAGCTGATCAGCTGTTTGTCGGCTCAGCGTGGTAGTCTGGACGCTCCGCGGTCGACATCAAAGGCATTTGTCAACCTCCCCGGTATGCCTCGTGGGATGAGGTTTACCGGGGAGGTCGACAAATGCCTTTGATGTCGACCGCGGAGCGTCCAGACTACCGCACTGAGCCGACAAACAGCTGATCGGCTCAGCGCGGCAGCCATTTAAATTTAAATGAAGCGGCGATTATTTAAATCGTCGCTTCATTTTCCTATGCCGGATAGCCTAATCTACATGCCTCTGGCGACAGAGGCATGTAGTCTAGACATACCCTTAGAGAACAACTTATTTGCCCTTCCATGGTATATGCTTGCAAAAATCCATTCTTAAACAAGTGAAGCTTTGTGCAGGTGCAGGGGTCCACTTGCACTGAGTCTGCAGCAGAAAGAGGGCTGTCAAACTGCTGAATTCAATTCCAACTTAGTATAAAAACAAAATTGCATCTTTCCTGCAAGTTTAAATAATACAAAGGCTTAGACCCCAATTAACAAAGTGTTTAATCAGATATTAAGGATTTTTTTCTTTCTTTTAAAGTCAAAATTTTCTATAGGAAAATTTCAATCTTCTATCAGTAACATCTGAAGAACAACTCTCCAAATGACCCTGGAAAGGCTTTTTGAATTCAATTTTCTCCTTGCAGGCATAAAGTGAAATTAACAAAAGCCTTCCAGGAAGGCTTCTGAGCCTTCTGACTCTCTGCATGTGAGGTTGATGCCATAAAGCTACTCTATTCAGGAAGGCTGTGTATGTGTTTTCCTGAACTGGGGCCCACAAAAGGACTTGCTAGAATTATAATACAGACACAATTTTCTATGTTTTAATCCAGTTTATAGGCAGCGCACTTACTGCTTGCTTTCAGTTGCTAAAATCTAATTCACAGCTTTCCTGAATACCTATAGTCTCTAGCCTAAAATCAGTCCATATGTTACTATTGCACCTTAACAAGCCTTTACATCGGATGTGGGTCAGCAACAGAAAGCTTTGAATAAAATTAACATGATCTTAAAACAAAATACAAAAAAGTTGCCTTTCAATATATTGCATATTAAAAAGATTTTATTTATCTCTGCCTCATTGGACTCTGTTCAAACAGAAGAGATTTGCTGCTTATACAAAGCAAAAAGTTTTGTCAGGTAAATAAACAGATAAATTAGATTCAAACGGTGTTTAGCAACCCTTAATTGTATTTCAATTCACTTACTTCATTTCCTCCTTTGGCTCAGAAATTGAGTTATATTTCATTGTTTATCATCATTTTTTTTTACTATGCTATTTATTACCATTTAGAGCAGGGATGGGCAAAAGGGCCTCTGTAGGCCAGATCCAGCCCGCCAAGCGAGTTGATCAAGCCCATGGAGGCCCTGCTGCTCCCCCCGCCCCCAGGCCTATTAGAGCCTGGGGGTGGGAGGAAGCACACAAAATCTCCTCCCACCCTGCAAGGAGTGTGCGGTGCTTAGAAGCGCTGCACACTTCTGGCAGGGCGGGAGGAGACTTCACGCATTCCTACTGGCCTGGGGGCAGCAGCAGGGAGCACATGAGGTACCTAGAGGTAACCGCCAGCTATTCAGAACAGCTGATGGTTCTCTCTGGGAGGGAAGGGGGGGCAAAGACTTTGCATGCTTCCCAACACCCAGGCCAATCAGGGTCTGTGGATGGGGAAGCATGGAAGTGTCCTGACTCCGCCCCTTCCCCTGAGGCCCCGCCCCTTCTAGGGTGGCCCGAGGCCACTTCAAACATTTCTGAAGTGGCCCTGTCAAAAATTATTGCCCACCCCTGATTTACAGACTATGGACAATCCAGATCTACTCTGGAGGTTAAAAAAAAAATGGATTGGATGCAAAAAATGTAGAATATAACTTAAGCATACGTAATTATGGGGCCACTATAAGGTGGGTGCATAACTGGCTGGATAACCGTTCCCAGAGAGTAGTTATTAATGGTTCACAATCCTGCTGGAAAGGAGTAACAAGTGGGGTTCCACAGGGGTCTGTTTTGGGACCGGTTCTGTTCAATATCTTCATCAACGATTTAGATATCAGCATAGAGAATACGCTTATTAAGTTTGCAGGTGATACCAAGCTTGGAGGGGTTGCAACTGCTGTGGAGGATAGGGTCATAATTCAAAATGATCTGGACAAATTGGAGAAATGGTCTGAGATAAACAGGATGAAGTTTAATAAGGACAAATGCAAAGTGCTCCACTTAGGAAGGAACAATCAATTTCACACATACAGAATGGGAAGCGACTGTCTAGGAAGGAGTATGGCAGAAAAGGATTTAGGGGTTATAGTGGACCACAAGCTAAATATGAGTCAAAACTGTGATGCTGTTGCAAAAAAGGCCAACATGATTCTAGGATGCATTAACAGGTGTGTTGTGAGCAAGACACGAGAAGTCTACTCTGCGCTGATTAGGCCTCAGTTGGAGTATTGTGTCCAGTTCTGGGCACGACATTTCAAGAAAGATGTGGAGAAACTGGAGAAGGTCCAGAGAAGACCAACAAGAATGATTAAAGATCTAGAGAACATGACCTATGAAGGAAGACTGAAAGAATAGGTCTTGTTTAGTTTGGAAAAGAGAAGATTGAGACAGGACATGATAGTGGTTTTCAGGTATCTAAAAGGGTGTCACAAGGAGGAGGGAGAAAACTTGTTCTTCCTGGCCTCTGATGATAGAACAAGAAGCAATGGGCTTAAACTGCAGCAAGGGAGGTTTAGGTTGGATGTTAGGAAAAAGTTCCTGTCAGGGTGGTTAAATACTGGAATAAATTGCCTACGGAAGTTGTGGAATCTCCCTCTCTGGAGATATTTAAGAGTAGGTTAGATAAATGTCTATCAAGGATGGTCTAGACAGTACTGGGTCCTGCCATGAGGGCAGGGGATTGGACTCAATGACCTCTCGAGGTCCCTTCCAGTCCTAGTCTTCTATGATGATAACTGCAAGGAGCACAGAATATAGTTGTTACACCAAATCATGGCAGGTCCTTGGCTAGCAAATTAGCTAAAAAGCTTTCGCTATATTTACAAAATTCCACACCATACTCAGAGAAGTATTTTCAATCAATGTACTACTTAGCAGTGGATCATAAGTACTGTGTTATAGTTAATCCTTTACACTTAAAGCGTGTCTTTCCTGGCAGAATATATACTCTTAACCTTTTTGCATGGTTGTTCAAGCTTATTCTTCTTGTGTAATGGATCACACTTTCAAATTATTCATCATTCAGTTTAACTCATCCATTTTAAAAGGTTATAGCATGGTCCAGAAAACAGTTCCTAATTTAATACTGTCAAAATACACAAATTACTATATTTCAGTGTTTCATTAATATACCTATAGGGTAAGTATAGGCAGTGCTTAATTTGTAAATTCCAGGGCTAAGAACTGCCAAGCCTAGAGACACAAATTAAGCACTGTCTACAGGAGACTGTTCTATAAAGAAACAGCAAGAAGTGTAAATTTGCTGTTACATCCTGCACAACTGTTTACTCCATTTCCTGTTTACTCGCCCAATCTTTCTTGGAGAGGAACCAGTTCAGAAACCAAATTAGAAAATGCAAGAAGTATACATTGCAGCACCATCAGTATAGTACTTATCTCTGACAAAGATGTCTTCTTGTACTTATAAAGACATGCCCAGGCACCAGTGAAATATTACAGATATTGGCTATGTATTTTACAGGGTGTCTCATTCTCTGGCCTTGTCTACATTCTGAATTTGAACTACTCCTGACAGGTAATTAGCAAGAACTGTAGCTGAACTGAACTGGTTCAACTGCAAATGCAGGGAAACTGCGTGTAGACCTCTTTCAGATGGAACAGTTGTTAGCAACTATTCTGTTTCGTAATGTAAGCCAGACCTCCACTGAAAATAGCAGCCCATTGAATTCAATGTAAAATAAAGCAGCTCAGGTTTCATATTATTTGATAAAGAGTTATGCATATCTTTTACAAATGATAGCAGTAAGTCAGAATAGAAAACTGCAAACTCAAATCAATTCAATGCAAAGACTGATGAATATATGTCTCTAGATAGTTTTAATAATCTAAATATCAAGAAAGCATGACCTCGTGACAGTTTCATAAAATAGTCCTATGAAGCAAAAACTACCATGAGTTTTTGTTTATACACAGATGGATGTTTTCATATAAAAGTGAAACTGAACCATGTGTGGTGTTTCTCAAAGTGGGCTGCAGGCCTGTTTTGGGAAAACCGCTAGTGAGCCCGCACCACTTTGTTTACCTAAAGGGTCTGTAGCCACGGAGCCTTGCAGCTCCCATTGGCTCTGGTTCACTGTTTCCAGCCAAGGGGAGCCATGGGAAACAGCATATCCCAGGCTGCTTTCAGTGGAGCTCCCCACAACATGGGCAGGTGGAAGTTCCTCACCCCACAGCTGCCCACATGACCCTTATCACGGCAGGGCAGCAGCTTCAAGGTCTCACCTCCCCACCACAGCTGACTCAGAGGATATGTCTAGACTACATGCCTCCGTCGACGGAGCCATGTAGATGAGTTTACTAGACATAGGAAAATGAAGCGGCGATTTAAATAATCGCTGCTTCATTTACATCAAAATGGCTGCCGCACTGTGCCGATCAGCTGTTTGGCGGCACAGCGGGGCAGTCTGGACAAGGAAAGCCTTTGTCAACTGCTCCGTTATGCCTCGTGAAATGAGGTTTACCGGAGTGGTCAACAAAGGCTTCCCTTGTCGACCACAGCGCGTCCAGACTGCCCCGCTGTGCCGCCAAACAGCTGATCGGCACAGCGTGGCAGCCATTTTGATGTAAATGAAGCAGCGATAATTTAAATTGCCGCTTCATTTTCCTATGTCTAGTAAACTCATCTACATGGCTCCGTCGACGGAGACATGTAGTCTAGACATACCCAGAGAGAGCAGTGTGGGCACCTGCAAGGAGCCTGAGTCCCTCTGGCCACCCTAGGCTGGGAGGGGATCCAGTTGCCTAGGTCCACCAGGGACTCGGGAAAGAAGTGAGATGGGGGCAGGGCAAAGGAGGAGCAGGTGCCCAATACACCCACTTCTGGGAGGGCACTGATGTCCTTGAGTTACACCACAGACAAAATTGGCCTCTCATCTCAACAGCAAAGCACTGGAACTAGTCAGTTTCCAGGTAAATAATTACTTCAGGTCTGAAAGTCTTACCAAGGTGATCAAAAAAAAACAAACAAAATACTAATAATTAGTTACAATTTATAAAGCATGTAGTCCCTATACAGTATTACAAATCCAAAAAGTTTTGTTACTCTGCTTTGTCTTGTGGTCTCTAGATTTTGCTATCACTTGTCAAAGTTGAATAATTTATGCCACATTTATATAAGTTAACAGTAGCTACATTTTTCTCCTCTCCCTAGGAATGCTGAACTGAAAGGAAAGGATGTGTAGGTGTGGTGTGTGAGAGGGAGATTCACTGAACAGGAATTGTAATTCTAGTTTTAAAGAGATACTGCTTTTTTGTTGACAACTAATTACTAGCTGCCTTTAAAAGATATACGGTGACCACATTTCCCAAAGGGAAAAGAGGATACCTCATGGGGCTGGCTAGAGGCCTCCCCACCCAGCTGGTTATCTGAGGCTCTCTTCCATCTCTCACCCAGGGGGTCATTGCTGGTTACTTACAGCCCTTCTCCACAAGGTTGTCATTGGGCACTGAAATCCTACTGTTCTCCCTCCCCTCCCTCTCTCCCCACTCAAGGCTATCACCACTCACTCAAACCTGTGGTCCCCACCAGTGCTGGAATCCTTCCTCCCACCCCCAACAGAGCGCTGTCTCCCCCCACACTGTGTGGGGATGGCATCTCCACTCACTCCCCACACATGTTCTTCCACACTGCATGCCACTTTTTTGACAAAAGTAAGTATTTGTCCCATTTGTTCTTCCTAACTGATTAAATTGACAAGAACAAATGGGACAAATGCTTATTTTTGACACAAAAAAATCAACACAGACGACAGGGCTTAAAAGAGGGACTGTCCTGGGCAAAGTGGGACATATGGTCATTCTGTTCAGCAAGCCCAATGTTCTGCATTGTTTTGCTCAAATTACAACTACGTTCATTAACCAATTAAAGCAGAGTTATGCAATCCACACCTTGTCAAACATTTTAGTTGACCCTCTAATTCTGTAGGTTCTCTTTTCCAGAAGAGCACACGCATCAAGGCTTTTCAACCAGTGTCTTTCAGAAGGCCCCCTTCTTTTATTCCAGTGAGACAGGAGGTACATTCTGGCCCTGATAAGAGACACCAATTAATTTTTACTTAAAATGTATCCCGTACTAGTACTGCCAAGCTTCCTGATCTCCTACACTAAATGCAGAAGCTTTGGAGTAAAAACAATGTTCAAAAGCAAAGACTCCAAGCAAGAAACTAAATTTGAGCTTAAAAGTTGTATAAGAGATAATTTTTAGAACTCTAAGTAATAGGTATTATATTAGACACTGTCAATATTCACTACTAAAAGGAAAAGCGTAAATCCACAAGGAAACAAATCAAACCCATTTTTATCCTTCTTCCATTCATCACATCATCTTTCATGCTACCTCTGTCAGAAGCTCCATCCTTCTCATACACCAGGCACTTCTCCAAATCCAGTCCTTAAAAACAATGGATCAGACTCTGCAATTAGAACTCCAAACGTAGCCCACTAGCAGTGGATCAGACTCCGTGGAAGTCAACAGACAGCTGCTGCACAATCCAGACAGATCCAATTGCACAATGGGCTCCTTAATTCTTCCAGCATTACACCCACCAGTGTTTTTATAAAAATTCTACATGACTCAAAGTCTGGGCTTTCAATGTTGCATATTTGTTTGAACTATTTCTTCTTTGTTTTCATGCAATTTACATTGTAGGCTCTTCTGGGTAGAGACTGTGTTTTTCTGTGTCTGTACAGCATCAAGCACAATCAGCACTCAGGCAACAAAATTAAGACAAACACTTTCCTATCATTTTCTGGAGGATGCGGTAACAAATAGTACACACATGATAATTTATCCTTTTGCAACCAAGAAAGATGTTTCACAAATTCTGCAACACTGGAAAATCTCTGAGGCAGAATCACAATTGTCTTGCAGGAAATTCTTAATTAGTGTTTCAATAACCCATGGGAGTAAATTCCTTAGTGAAACTACAACATACATATTCTTAACACACATACTGTTACATAACTGTGCTTGAAAACCTGCTTTCCAGCACTATTAGCACTGGATAAAACTGGCATTATTTCACAACATTGCTGGAAAATGGTTTCAAACACTGTTAAAATCCAGAGGCTTGAGCATTTCTATGTCTAAGATGAAGGGCCTAGTAATATGTGGATGAGGTCTTACAAGCAAACTCACCCTCAGCAAGTGCTTCACGGGTAGCTGAGTTAGTCTGTACAGGAAAAAAACAACAAATGGCCTGGTAGCACTTTGTAGACTAACAAAACAGGTAGATGGTATCATGAGCTTTTGTGGGCACAGCCCACTTCTTCAGATGACCGGAGTTTTGAGTTTAGGATGTGCAGACCCAAAATAAATCGGAGAAAAGGGCGGGGGGGAGAAGGAGATGGGAGACAGGGAGCAGAGGGTAGAGGGAATCAGTAAGTATCTGAAGATTGGGTAGTTAAAATGAAGCAGATAAGAATCAAAGTCAATTGATAGTATCCTACCTGACATAGGAATCTACACAAAGACCTGTTTGCACCTTCACTGACTGTTAGGTAAATAGTGTCCCAACCATCCTTCAACACCATTGAGTCCATTAGCATGAGAATTGAATTTGCAGATGAACTCTAATTCCAATGCTTCTCTGACAATGGCAACCCTTGCACTGCACTGCTTTATTTTCTGAACAAAATATGCAAAATAATACATACGTGGAATCCTAAGCAGACTGGAACAAAATCATCTACCTGTATCTTCCAAACAAATGCTTTTCATTTTAAAATTTGAACTGAGCGAGGTTAGGTTTATTTCAATTTATTTCCTCACTTGCTTATGTGTTGCTGAAACTCTCTGAAAGAAAAGGCTGTACTCCTTGTTGGACCAAAAATCAATTGATCATATATTAGAATGACTAAATCTCAGCAATGAGTCAAGCGACAGAATATTCTCCTACACTCAGTGAAGAACAGTCTGGGTTTGACTACAAAGGATTCAATTTATCGTTGGTTAAGTATGCAACCACTAATAAGATCAACTATACCAAAACATCAAGATTGTATACAAGATAGAAATGATAGAAATGATTATAAGACTTTGGGCCAAACGGTCAATGGACATTTTTGCTTGATTACATCATCAATCACTTTGCCCTTTAATCTCCCGTGGTGACTGAGTGGAGGGAATGAAGTAACATATTTGATTTGTAATTTTCACATAGCTCCAAACATGCTTCAGAAATAGTCCAGGTCACCAAAGAAAACCATCTTAATATAAGCTATGACAAGACATGAAGACGTCAAAGATTCTCTAAGCAATTTCTCAGCATTCAAAAGCCACGTGATTTGGTGTTAAGTTCTAGGATGCTCTGTTGGTGTGCAACTACTCTGCTCACTCACCCTTGCAGCCAGCCCAAGTGGGTGTCACTACTTACAACTCAAAGGGTGTGAACTGTTGAAAAATCAATCAGTGAGAACTGACAAAGTAGGGATGTTAAGTAACGTTTAATTAGCTAATCAAGTAGTCAATAAGGGGGGTGCTTGCTATCCCCACTGTGGCTCTGCAGTTTAAATGTAGTAGGAACCCGGCATGCAGGCAGCATAGCTCCTACTACATTTAAACTGCAGAGCCGCAGCACAGTTATCTCCTGGGGGTGGTGTGAGCTGGGACTGAGCAGTCCTGGCTCGCACTGGCTCAGGAAATGCTGTGCTTCTGCCTTTTAAACATAGAGCCAGGAGGCTCTCACTACAATTAAAAAGCAGAGGCACAGCAGTCAGAGACCAGGTGTGAGCTGGGACTGAAGCAGTCCCGGCTCATGCCAGGTCCCCTGATGCTCCTCTGCCTGCCCTGCTTTTAAGCCAGCTCCCCCCAGCACCGGTTCCTGTTCCACCCCTCTACGCGCTGCCTCTGATACAGAGGCAGCAAATGGGGGGGGGGGAGGAGAAAGCGAGTAGTCTAGTAGTGACTTCACTACCTGATAAGCCTAGGCTTATCAGGTAGTCGACTACTCAACTAGTTGCTTACATCCCTATGACAAAGCCAAAATAAATGTGTCCACACAGAAATTTACTTGTGTTAACTGTGGCTATTTGCAGTTTAGCTTGAACTGATTGGGGATCAGTTCAAGCTAAAATCAAAATTAGCAAATCTGTATAGGAGTTGCATCAGTTTAACTAAATCAGTTTAAAAATATTTAAGTTAATAAACTGGTGCAACTTTCCCATCTAGAGAAAGCCTAAGACAAACATCAGCTAGGGGAGTGACGAGAGGCCTTGCCAGCAGAATAATTTGCAAAATAAAGGCAGTTAGAGGCCAAGGTCATGTCTCTAAGTGATTGTTCCTCCATTGGGTTCAATGGGCAGTAGATCAGACAATTCATCATTAGTGATATTGTCTGCCACTTAATAGCTCCCTTACACTCATTTCTTTCACCTGCCCTAAGTGTTTTTCTCCCTATCTACCTGCTTATTTAAGCATTTGTTAACTTCACACAAGACACAGTGCTCATAGCAAAAAGGTGTATCAAATTAACCCTAAGCAAATGGTCTGGTAGCACTTTATAGACTAACAAAACATGTAGATGGTATCATGAGCTTTCATGGGCACAGCCCACTTCTTCATATGACCGGAGTTACGATTAGAGGATAAGGAAACTCGAAATAAATAGGAGAAGGGAAGGCGGTGGGGGAGAAAGATGTTCTATCGCCCACCCTCCTACCTCTATGCATAAAGTATCAGGAGAAAGGGTGCTAAACCTGACTAGATAAAGATCAAAGTCAGTGGATGGGTAAGGCAGGAAGGATACCCTGCCTGGATACCCTTCCTGCCTTATCCATCCACTGACTTTGATCTTTATCTAGTCAGGTTTAGCACCCTTTCTCCTGATACTTTATGTACAGATGTAGGGGGGTGGGTGACAGAACATCTTTCTTTCCCCCCCTTCCCTTCTCCTATT
The DNA here is from genome assembly GCA_032595735.1 of Pelochelys cantorii. Classification (NCBI taxonomy): domain Eukaryota; kingdom Metazoa; phylum Chordata; order Testudines; family Trionychidae; genus Pelochelys; species Pelochelys cantorii. The sequence continues at coordinate 33,863,142 of CM064334.1, forward strand.
TATTTTGAGTTTCCTTACCCTCTAATCGTAACTCCGGTCATCTGAGGAAGTGGGCTGTGCCCACGAAAGCTCATGATACCATCCACATGTTTTGTTAGTCTATAAAGTGCTACCAGACCATTTGCTTGCTGTTTTTTTTCCTTTAACAGACTAACTCGGCTACCCCCGGAAGTTCCAAATTAACCCTGCAACTGATTGTTCCATGAATGAAACTGAGCAGAGCAATCAGTGTTTTGTAAGTGTCCAGTGTCTCCTCATGCAGCAGTAGACAGAAAGTCTGTTTTAAAACCAAATAATTACAACTGGATTACTACATTTAAACACAGCTTTGTGGTTCCCTGTCCTTTTCTTATCTCTGTTTGAAAGATTTTATATCGAGTCATAAGGGTACATCCTACTGTTTGTGAAAGCACTATAGGGACAGGATTCTTTGTTTTATTCTGTGAAGTAACAATAAATAGATACCAGCACTAATATTAAAACAAATTATTCTAACCTCTTAAAATCCTTAAATAATAAGGGCAAGTAAAGAATACCCCTGGGAAATTTTTCTGGAGAGCATAAATTATGTCTCAGTAGCTAAATCCTCTATACTTCAAACATACATAGTGAAGATCTCACCCTCCCCTGCTAGATTTCCTTCAGTTTCATAATTTTAGAGTGGAAAGTTTAACTTATGCTGTTCTCCTAAAGTCCTCATTAGCCACCATCTGCTTTATCTGGCAATGTGGATCATACCATAAGCAGATATATTTGGCCATATCTTTATTATGTTTTTGCATGTTTTGTGTAAGGTGACGTGGACATTGCTAGTTTACTATTGAGACTTGAAACATAAGGCACACAGCAGATTTTTGTCTAGTTCATATGTCATTTGTCATGTCAAGCAATGACGTTTACGGCATATAGACAAAGGAAAATTTCTCTCAATGCAGGTTTTTCCTACTATAATTATGCTGTCAACTACAATGAACGTGGATCCATACCGCTTTGTTGAGGACAGTTTAGTCTACTTCTGTGAGTTACAGTGCCTACATGGCACTTTTCTTTAAAATAACTGTTCTGCATTTTGGGCAGATAACCGATGTTCTGCTGCCAGGCTTAATGCATTCTGGGATTTTTCTCACTGAGCATTGTGGGATATCCACCAAAGCCTATTAGAATGCTGGGACTTGGAGTCACCAGACATGCAAAATTGAAAACAAACAGAGTCCCCCTCCTGGTATCCCAAAAACTCATCTGGTTTCAATAGGCCAGACCATTTTCCAACTACCCAAATACATCAGGCAGCATGGAAGCAGCACTGCTGATCACCATAATCCTGACTGTCATTAATATGAACATGGTGCACCATAATCCTGACTGTCATTAATATGAACTAGCAATCATGCAGACAGATAGCTTTGGATGAGTTGGAAAAGTTTACAGCCGCCAGTGTTACTTCTGTGATGCCACACAGATATCACTAAAAGAATGGGAGGACCACCTGAAGTGGTATAGTTAATTAAAAATAGGGATATATCCACATGAGTGTTTTAGTAATATAACTCATTTTATAATCGCTCTCTCATTTCCAAAGCAGATGAATTAAAGCATGATAAGATACCAGATGAATTTAAAACAAAACAAAATTTGCAGGACACAAACTTGCATGGACACAAAGTAGTTTATATTAAAAATGCTTAAGTTTTACTGAAAAAAACTCCCTCACATAGACAAGCCCTAAAACACAGTTAGTCTCTTTGTTTTTTTGCAAGATATTCTTCAGCACAGGCACATAGCATATAGTTCTTCTGTCATCCTGGCAGGGAAAGAAGATTTGGTTTAGATGTGTATTGAGACCTATATTACTTTAAGAGCACTTAGAGCCAATTGCTTTACTAGACCAAATATATAAAAATATTTATGTTAATCCAACTAGTTTTAACCTCTGTCCACAAACCTAAGCCTCACTGTGAAGAGCATTTAAAAGTAACCTTTTAAAATTATTTTGTCAATGAAACATGGTTGTGCCTTTAGTTTATTAATTATAAATTTGCCTGACAAAGATCTGTACAAGTTCTCAAGAAAAAGTCCTAATCTACAGTACTGCACCTAAAATGTTGAATATAGTGAAGGTAGATACAAGAAGATATCTTGCAAAGTATGCTTCAGATCAATTTTACAAGGAATCCAAATGGTGAATTCTTTGCTTTTATAAAGGGATGCATTTGCTCTTTGTGCTTTATTTATTTGACCTTATTACGATGCTTGTTGATTATCCTTTCAGTAATTCAGTCTGTACAGTCACATAGCGTCTACAGTGTAATTCATTTTTTAAAGATAAGTAAAGAATTCTGCATCTGCTCCTTTTACTTAGTTTCTGAAGTGGTAAAACCTCTGCTTATCTTATTTAAATACGTAGAGAGAAATGGCAGAGTTTTTCCAATGTTCAAAATACTGGTCTTACCTGGTGAATATCAGTCACTTGGAAGCTCTGCTGTTGGAATTTCTGCTTGACAATTCCTATAGAGATAATGCAAACCACTTATTCAGACACAGAGAATTATGAACTGGTTTCAATATCAATAAATACTTAATTAACTTTAAAGGATACACTATAGAGAACACAACATAAGATTTATAAATTGATTCTATTGAAAATTTCATTTCCCACATTCCTACAAAATGAAAATAGGCCAATTTAACCAAGGCACCACCTAGTGGCATAACCTCAGCACTTGTTTATTTTTAGTGTGAAGAAGCTACAGTACTGTATTTATTGTAAACCACAATGCTCTAGCAACTTATTTCAATTTTTCCTTATATCTTATCCCGCAGTATGTTAGGCAAGTCAAAATATCAAGCATAATTGAAATTATGGGGGGAAAGAGTTAACAATGGCGAACCTTTGCAAAATTGCAATATACAGCTTCCTCTCATTAGGACATCTGTATTTTAAAAATATTGCTAGGTTTATCTCAGCACCATGCAAAAAATTCCAACAGACAAAACATTAAAGTATATCAAGAAAACAAAGCAACCCAAATACATAGGCAAAATTCTGCAAGTTGGCAAAGAGGGAAACCAATTCATACTGGCCCTTGGGAAGGAAAGCTTGATCAGAGCAACAAAAGTTAGGGAAGAATAAATAATTAAACTAACAATCCTCACAGCACACACTTTATGATTCCCCTATAGATAGAAGCTAGCTTGTTCCTTAGATGTTTTACTTTAACATACATAAAATGGATTGTGAAAGCATTATGTACCCACTTTACTGCTTGAATCTGACAAATTGGTTTTCTTCTGTATGACTACATCTTTAAGAACTTTCCCATTGCATCTACATTGAGAGGGTTTTCAGGACAGGAGTTTACATAATTATACTGATTTAATTTTTTAATTATACTGATTTAATTTAATTATTTTAAAAGCCAAATATTTTCTCTGACTGTTGCTAAACGCAACTCCAGCACTGTATGCCCTGCCTTTGATCACAGTTTGGATCCAGTTACAAAAGCAATTCCTTATTGTAACAGCCCAAAGCAGAGAGAGAGAAGATTGGAAAAGAGGAGGATTTAGATTTGGACTTCTACTTGATTTTCTAGCTCTGAAGAACTGTAGGCTAATATATTAGGATTTGAAAAGAACATGGCTTTCAGTGTAAATCCATAGCTACAGAGTGGATTGATTTTAATCATGATTTAAAATCAACAGGCAGGAAATCTTGATTTAAATTAATATTAATTGAAGTCATGTAACAATCATAATACAAATTAGATGATAAAGGGGCAAGGAATTGATATCAGAAACACAAGCAACCTATATGGCTACACCTGTAAAAATTAGGGATGTAAGCGAGTCGTCGACTACTCGACTACCCAATAAGAGGCAGCACGGGGATGGGGTGGGGGGTGGAGCTCGCTTAAAAGTGCCGTGTGCCCTTAAAAGTGCCTACTCCACAGTGCCTTGTGCTCCCCCGCTGCCTCTATAGAGCCTCCTGGAGCTACCCCTACTGTGGCTCTGCAGAGAGGCCCTTGACTAATCATGTGGATTCAAACTGTATAGACTACACAATTAGCCAAATAACCGCTCTTTAGCAGGCTTAATAAAAATAGCTTAAGCACCTAGCACAAGGCTTTATAGCCTGAAGAGGAATAGCTACACAATAAATTAGCATAAGAAAGTAAACTAATCTTAGATTCACAAGGCTTTATTGTTTTGTAATAGTCACAAGTGTTGCAATCTGCTGGTAAGTAACTATAAGAAGGCAGACTGTGCCAGTTTACAGTATTTTTGGAAGGGGACTGTGAGGGTTCCCCACCCATGCTTTATAAAAATTGGCTTATCAATTTTAATGTTATGGTCTTCTGTTATGTAATCCTATTTTGGTGCATGTATCATTCTTGCATGTGAAGTTAGAAATGTGAATTCTAATGTGAGTCTATTTACAGTTTTTAAAGTGCTAATGAGATCCATTATTGGTGCCCTGGAAATCTAACGACTGGGTGATTAATTCAACAACTTGTAAACAACCTTTTTTGTCCTGTAAGTCTGGAAGTGGTTGGTCTGGAAAGACATTGAACCTGATATTTTTCCGGGGAAGGGGGAGGGCGGGAAATGTAAAATAAAGAATTCCAGGAGAAGAGTCCATTTAAGCAATGGGAAGCATTCCCCTTTCGTCTTCAGTTGGCCTGAGAAACTGCCTGGCACAACCTAAAAGGATACAAAGAACTTTAAAAACAAAAGAGAGTTTGTCTTTGACTTGAAGATTATGCCTGAAATAAGAACAACTCTTGAGGGTAAGAGTCTGTGTGCAATAAGTTCCTTAGTGAATTAAACTAGCTATGCATTCTCTTTTCATTTTAATTTAGTAACTTATTTTGCAAGTGAAAACAGACAGATCAATCACTTAAAATCCTACTGTTTGTACTTAATAAAAACACTTTGTTTACTATCGGGCCTAGTGTAAATAATTGTTACATAGGGTAGGGGGGAATAACCACTGTGCTTCTTTCTCTTTCACTGATAAAGGGAGATTATCAGATAAGTTTTCCATGTGTAAAACTTTTACACAGAGAAAAACTGATTTGGGGTTTTGATCCCTTTTGGGGGTTGGTTTCCTGGGTGTTGTGCCCTAAAATTGTGTCCTCCCAGAGTTGTAGTGGTTCAGTGTCTGCATTGTGCTACTGAGGGCCAGTAACCCTAACTCTCAGCCTTGTCTGAGGGAGAGCAGTGTATCTGGCCCAACAGGACAGGGTGGTGGGAGGCCTCAGAGAGCAAGAAGGTGGGTGTCAGTAGCATGATCAGCACACTGGGGAAGCATCCCAAGGAGTCTGCTCTGACTGCACTCCATCACGGGGACATCAGCAGATGCTCAACTGAAGGTAACCATAGTAATTCCACTTACATATATACTAATGAGCTTTGCCCAATTGATATATTGACCCATGGGATAAGGACACCCCAACATTATGAGAATGAGAAAGTTAAGATATAGTTTAGAAGAAGGGAAGAACTATTTGTACATATGCATAAAGACCATCAAGGCCTAGAAAACATCTGGTCTCAGGTACCACCATTGGAATTTCCTATCAGCATCCCAGAGCAGATTAGGTTTGCCTCACCCTCTAGAGCTCTTCCCAAGGATAGAGTGAGTATATACATAGCATCATGCTGTAAGAGAGACTTACTTGTTTGAACTGTTTTACTTATTGAACTAATCATCATCATCATAAAATCTGTATAGTTACTGACAGTGTTTCCTCAATGTATGTATTGTCCCCAGTGTTCCCTCTAAGCTGCGCAGCAGCACAGCTTCACTGGTGATTAATCAGCCCTGCCCAGTCCAGTGGCAGATTTAGAGTTAATGGGGCCCCATGCTCAGCTTCATTTTTGGGGCCCCCTGGGGATCTAGCTAAGAAAAAGAACATTCACTCTTCCTGCCCCTTCTATTTGTCATTCTTTTTTCTTCATCCCCCTCCTATATTATAAGTAATAAGAAGCAAATGAAAATGAAGTGAGGTACCTTGAATGTTTTTTGTAGTCTAACTTTTTTTCACAGACTGCTTGAAAATTGCTGAGGGTCTTTCAGCAATCTTTCCAAATATTGTTTGTCCCATGAGCTAACTATTGGAAAGTGCTTTGGATAAAAAGCCCTTTATTAAAAAAAAAACAAACCATCATAAGCATTCCTCAGTCCACCTGAATGGAGTTCTCAGAGTACAGTTTGAGAACTTCTGGTGTAGATGAAAGCTTGTATTTGCATTAAGCTAACATGAAAAATGTGTAAAAACAAAATGTACAGATGACACATGAATGGAAAAATAAAAGCTAACTCCCTCTGAAGAAACTTATTCAATTTGAAAAAAAATTTATTCAGATAACTTTCTTCCTACACTTTTTCGTTACAAAATTGTCAGTTAAGTCATCTTAAGTAATTTTTTTTTAAAGAGGCATTTTCAATTGTACAAGTCTATACGAATTAACTGATGGTCTTGAAGCCCAGAGTTCATCATTTTCAATAAAATGAATGAAATGTTTCACTTAGACACAAATCTTTTTGAAAACTATGTCCTGTTGGTAGAATTCACTTAATTTCTCTTGGTAGTGTCTTTTAGCATCTTCGTCCATACGTCTGTCAAAAAACATGCAAAATAAATCAACAGTTTTCTTTAGAGATTTACCTCTACTCTGCACTTGCTCTATTATTAGGTCACAACAACATTGATGGTCTCGATGATCTTCTCTTTCCCTTTTAAATTGATTTCATTGTCTTTAGTTTCATGGAAAAATAACTTCCTGTTTGTTTGTTTTTTTAAACACTTCTCATCAGATAGATCAGAGTAACCTATATTTTCTGTTACTGTTGGTGCCTCTGCTTCCATGGACTTACAGTCATTTTGAACTTCCATGACAAAACTTGTAACTGAAGCTAAGAAGTGCGCAATATTCAATACGTGTCAACTTTTGCAGTGATTTGCTGACAACATTAATTTGTTGAAGTAAATAGTTTTTACTATTTTCCAGAAAATAGTAAAAACAATACTATCATACTTTTCCAACTTTTCTGCGAAGCATTTTGCTTCAGTTTTCACACAGGATTTTTCAGAATTTAATGTGGCTATGTCTAATAAGGTTCTCTTTATAACATCATAGCTCATTTTCAAAGCCAAAACAAAATCTGCACGAACAGATGACTTGGTGTCACAAATTCTTTTGACTGTCAAATGTTTTCCATTTGCCTGCTCCAAGCGTGATTGTGACATACTCCACCAATGTGTGGAAACAATCGCTCTACAACTTAAACATTGCCTGTCATATATCTTAAAATTAATATTAATTGGTCTACGTATTAGGGATGTTAAACTGCAGGTAATTGACTAATCAAATAGTCAATGCTTTTTGCATCACTATTCAACTAGTTGATAGGGCATCTCCTCAGAATAGGGATGTTAAATTTCAATTAACTTCTGATTAATTTCCATTAACTACTCAATTAGTCGATAAAGGGGGTGTTCGCTATCCCACTGCACCTTTCCCTTTGAAATGTACAAGAGCCGCCTGTGGCTCTTGCATATTTCAAATGGAGAGAGGAAGTGGTTCCCTCTGCCTCTCTCCCTCTGAAATGTACAGGAGCTGCCCCCGGCTCTTGTATATTTCAAACAGAGAGAGGCAACAGGTTTCCTTTGAAATGTATAAGAGCTGTGGCAGCTTCTGCTCATTTAAAAGAGAGAGAGGCAGTGAGAACCATGCCAGCAGGGAGCAAAGCAGTCCCTGCTGATGCAGGTTCCCCTCTGTGCCTCTTCCTTTGAAATGTACAAGAGTCACAGGCAGCTCTTTTACATTCCAAAGGGAGAGCAGCAGTGGGACCAGCAGAACTGTTTCAATCCCCACTTGTGCCGTTTTCCTGCTGTTCCCTGCCCCCAACGGAGATGGTGCTGGGGATGAGGAGAACCGGCTTTTAAACTGGCTCCTCCCAGCTCCTGCTCCCCCCCCCCCCACTTGCTGCCTCTCTCTGAAAGAGGCAGCAAGGGTGAGATTGATTGGTAACCATTACATGTTGATTTGCAACTAAATATAATCTTTTACACTAAATTTGGTACTTTTTAATAGCCTGCAACATATATCTGTAACCTGGAAGCACTGAGACCACTGAGAGGGAGAGTGAAGTATGCTCTACAGCTGGGGTCAGCAACGTTTTCAAACCAAAGAGCCAAATTACATCAAAATTCAGAACAAGTGGTCAACAAAGAGTTGTATAAGAATGCCCATTTGCATGACTGAAAATATACAACTTAATTTGATTGATAATTGACATAATGATTAATAATAGCATAAATGAAACATTGTACTTACAGACTTTATTTAATGAGACTTCTACTGCTGCATTTTTTCCACACATTTCTTTCAAGTTTACATCATAACTGGTCAAATCCAGCTTCATGCACGCATCAGGCGGTCTTCTGTCAATATTATGGCAGAGGGCTGGGGATATGGAGATGCAGGAGTCTGGATGGGGGTGTATGAGGAGCTCAGAGCAGGGGATTTGGGTGTATGATAGACTCAGGGCACAAGACTGGGATGTGGGGGAGGTATAGGAGTGTTATGGCAGGGAACGGGGGGTTATGGGGCTGAAGCAGTCTGGGGATGCGGGACTGCAGGAGTCTAGGGATGTGGGAGTATGAGGGGTTCAGGGCAGGGGGTTCAGGTGTATGATGGGCTCAAGGTTGGTGTGTGTGTGGGGGGGGCATGCAAGAATGTTATGACGCTGCAGCCAGATGGGGGCTGGGCCCCAGTTGGGAACTTGTTGGCCAGCTTCATTTTTAAATAATGTAAAATATGATGTCCAACACAAAAGGTTTCAACATTGTCTTTTATTTATGGCGGGGTGGGGAAACCTCTATTGGGTCAGGGGCCACTGACCCACAGAAAAAAAAAATTAAGAACCACACAAACAAGAAGCACAAAAAACACTCCCAACCCCCCAACCCTCACTGACATGGCTCCCAACTGCAACACCTTACTCCCCTGGTGCTTCACCCCCATGGTGGGGGGAAGGGCAGGGAGGACTGAGGTTCAAGGCCTCAGATCAGATTTACTCTCTTGGGGTTCCAGGGTTAGTGGAATTTGTGGGGCCCCCAGGCTCTGGGGTAAGGCCAAAAATGAGGGGTAAAGGTGCAGGACAGGGCTGCCAGTGAGTGGGATAGGGATGGGGATGCAGGATCTGGGCAGGAGGTGAGGTGCAGGAGGGGATGAGGGTGTGAGGTCTGGGTGGGAGGTAGGGTGCAGGAGCAGGCTGGGAGTAGGGTGTCTGGTTGGGAGACGGGGGCACAAGCAGGCTGGGGTCAGGGTGTCTGGCCAGGAGGGAGGGGGCAAGAATGGGCTGAGGGTGTGGGGTCTCGGCACGGGTGGGGCCTGAGTGAGGGGGATGGAGACAGGGATGCAGGAGCTGGGCATAAGGGGGCCACTTACTTGCTTTTGCACCCTGTTGCAGGCACTGTGTAACACCACCTCCCGCTGCTCCCATTTGCCAGTTTCTGGCCAATGGCAGCAAAGGGGAAGCCTCCAGGAAGTGTGTCCTTGTGAAGCTATCCAAACAGCAGCACGCAGAGCCATTTTTGGCTCTGCTTGTTTCCTACATACTGGATACAGCAGGGAGGTTCAGGGCTTTCTCTCCACACCCCCCCCAGGAAGCTGGTGTTGACGTTCCAATCTTGCAGGGAGCCATAAGAGTGTAGTGCCAGCGCTGGCTCCCTGCTACAGGGGGAGCTAGGTGTGGGGGCTGAGCTGGAGCTCCAGAGGAGCCATACCTGACTCCCTAGTGAGCCATATTTGGCTCGCAGGCCATAGGTTGCCAACCCATGCTCTATGGCCTTAGCTACAGGCCAGTTGGCTTTTAACTGATGTGGAGGATCATGGCTTTAGCCCCTAAGGTCTCAAGTTCAATCATGCCTGATGATGACCCAGGTCCATCGGCATTACAGATCCATACAAGTTTATTTAAACAATTATACAGCTTAACATACATTTATTCAGATTTTTAAATTTTATACTTTTTATGTTAGAAAAATGTAAATTACACTTTTTACTTACTAGAGTATTCATTTACTTGTAATTAAAATTAAATTCTTGGATGGAAATTGGAATTAAATTAAAATGCACAAGAACATTTAAAAAATTAATTATTAGTTAAATAAAACTAATTGAAATGGCTTGGATACATAAGAAAAAGTTTATCAAAAAATGTGTATTTACCACTACAGATAATACTTCCTTACAAAATAATCCAGTTAGTTAATGAATAAAACTGGTTGCTATATTTTTCAAGACTTCAGAAATAGATTTCCAACTTCATTCAGAGACTGGAAGAGAAAAAACAAGCTTTCTTGTTATTTCCAACCAACTCCCAGGTGGTTTCTCAACTTAAAAAGAATGGCTCAGATTTCATTTAGGTGATAAATATGAAGAACTGCCCCAGATTGATGTGTCATCGGAGGTGGTTTTGGAACAAACTGATTAATTTAACAATAGTAAATCAGCAGGACCAGATGGTATACACTCAAGAGTTCTGAAGGAACCTGAACGTGATATTGCAGAACTACTAACTATGGTATGCAACCAATAATTACATATCATAGTTAGTAGTTATGCCCTCAGAGATTTGCATTGAAATATGCATACGAGACTTATGCCCTTGGCATATAGATCTAACATACTACCTTCCATGCCACATGTATCTAAGGGGATAAGACTTGGAGCTGTTATAATAGACACCTGAATTCTATTCCTAAGTAGGGAATAAGACTTAATTCAATAAAAAGGATTTTGAACTGCAGAAATACTAACAGTGCTCTGTTGAAGACAGAACCTAGAACTCATTGTCTCCTGGCTCCCAGTCCAATGCATGAACTTTCCATACTTTACCAAGTATTTTATGGGGAAAGAGCTTTTTCCAACTCTACCTTTGAGAGGCCTGACACTTGGCTGGCCTGGTCATGAATTAGAGGAACAGAAGTGCTAGGAATCCACCAAAAATGCTATTCTTTGTGCTCCCACAATAGCATCTCACTAGGGATGTTAGAGAAGGGGTGGGCTCAAATAATTTTGACAGGGGACCACTCCAAGATTTTGGAAAGTGTTTGAGGGTTGCACACTTCCATATTAATTGAGGAGGTGTGGGGCCTGGAATGGAGGTTGGGTGCAAAAGGGAGCTTAGGGTAAGGGATTGGGGTACAAGCGGGAGAGTGGGGTCTCGGAGGGATTTTGGGTGAAAGAGACAATTGTGACATAGGGCATGGGACTGGGGTGCAGGGTTCTGGAATGTGACCTTGGGCAGGAGGGAGCTGTTACCTAGGGGAGAGGTCTGGGGTGCAGGAGTTTGGGTGGCAATCTAGGGTAGAAGGGGACTATGATCTGGGGCAGGAGATTGGGGTGCCAGATCTGGGAGGGGTATGGGTACAGGAGGGGGGCAGAAGGTATACTGAGTGGCAGGGCAGAGGGTTGGAGAAGAGAGGGGCTGGGGTAACAGAGGCAGGCTTTGGCCAGTACACTTACCAGCCAGCAGCCCAACTAACCAGCCTGCCTGCAGAGCTAAATGCTTGCAGAGCTTAAAAAGTTTCTCAGGCTGCCTCTTCCCCCCCGCATCTGCATAGCCATGTGCTCGTGTGAATAAGTGAGCAGGAGGTGAGGGGAATGCGGTGCTTCGTGTGCTGCCTGTTATTCAAACAGGGTATGTCTAGACTACATGCCTCTGCCAGCAGAGGCATGTAAATAAGACTACCCGACATAGTCAATGAAGCGGGGATTTAAATATCCCCCGCTTCATTAAAATAAAAATGGCCTCTGCACTGTGCTGGCTCAGCTGATCGTCGGCACAACGCGGAAGTCAAGACGCAAATCAGTCGACGAAGAAAGCCTTTGCTGACCGATCTCTTATGCCTCGTGAAACGAGGTTTACGGGAGCAGTCGACAAAGGCTTTCCTTGCCGACCAATGCGCGTCTTGACTGCCGTGATGTGCCAACGATCAGCTGAGCCGGCACAGCGCGGCAGCCATTTTTATTTTAATGAAGCGGGGGATATTTAAATCCCCGCTTCACTGACTATGTCGGGTAGTCTAATTTACATGCCTCTGCCAGCAGAGGCATGTAGTCTAGACATACCCACAAGCAGCTCCCATTTGCCAGTTTCTGGCCAGAAGCCAGCCAATGGGATTGTGCTGGGGGCAGGAGGTACGCCTGAAGCCTTCCCCCCAGGGCTCACAGTTTTTAAAAGAGAAATAGTCCTGCAGCCGCTTTTCTGAGCGGTGTTCAGGGCTATGGAGCAAGTAGGGGAGTCTGCCTGGGGCTTTCCACTGTGTCCACGGGCTGGATCTGGTGGCTTGGTGGGCCGGATCCGGCCTACAAGCCGTATGTTGCCTAGGGCAGGGTTAGAGAGTAGTTGACTACTCAATAAGTGTAAGCTTATTGGGTAGCTGAGTGGAGTACTCGACTACTCGTCCCCCCCACCGCCTTGTATGGAGAGGCAGCAAGGGGGAGGAGGGAGACAGGAGATGGTGCTTGGGGGAGTTGGCTTAAAAGCTGGTTTCCTCCAGCAGGCTGCAAGGTGCCGCCTCCTCCTTCCCCCATTGCCTCTATCAGTGATAGGGACTAGGCGGTGATAGGGGAGGCTGCTCCAGCAGCAGCCCCTGTCTGTGGGGGTCCCAGCGGGGAGCTTGGCCCTCCCATGGAAAGGGGCTGCTGCCACCAAACAGCCCCTGTTCGCAGTGGCCTGGGCTAGCAGTGCACAGGGGCTGCTTCAGCAATAGCCCCTACCTGCGGTCAGGCCTGGCTGCCACGAACAGGAGCTGCTGGATTCACCGTGAGCCAGGACCAAGCAGTCCTGGCTCATGCTGGTCCAGGACACTGCAACTCTGCATTTTAAATGTAGTAAGATCCTGGTGGCTCTTACTATATTTAAAATGCAGAGCCACAGCACGAACCGGGCCAGAGCCAGCACGAACCGGGACTGCTCTGTCCTGGCTCGAGCTGGCTCTGGGAGCTACCCCCGCTGCAGCTCTGCAGAGCGGTTCTTATCGACTAATCATGTAGTCAATACAAATTGTATCGACTACACCAGGACTACTCAACACGCGGCCTGTTGGCCGTATGTGGCCTGTGGCCTGTTTGTTTGCGGCCTGTGGTGCAGTTTGTGTTTACGCAGGGCTCAAGACGTGGCCTGCAGGTGGGATCCTTTGAACATGGCCTCCACTGGGAACATGCTCCACAATGGAGAGGTGTCTCCCAGGTGGGGTGAGCACTGAAAGACACAAAGGGATGAGCTGACTGGAACAGACGGGTACAGGGTGTCAGCATTTCTAGCCCCCAGGTAGGTGGTGCTGGGAGCACCGGGGCATTGGAAAGTGCTGGATGCTTAGCCTTGTGGGAGGAGCCTGAGAGGTGCTGACAGGGTCACACTGGATGCATTTGAGTCTGGCGCCACAGCTTAAGGCTTAATCTTTGCATTCATGCCCATCAGTGTGAAAGAAGCTATTCGCATATATTTGCAACCACACTTATGTTGCGGCCCTTGGCATGTGCTGTGAGTATCATTGTGGCTCCCGGGGCTTCCAAAGATGCGTAGCCCTGGACTATACAATCAGACAGATAATTGTAATTGAACACCTCACTCTACACTACAGAATCTATCTTGCAGTGTCCCATTTCTGATTTTGAGGGATGATTATTTAGTGTTGCTGAACATTACCCAGAAATTACTCAGCAAGTTTCATCAACTCCAGAGTACTACTATGCAGGAAATGAAACAGGAAAAATGTAACTGTCTTCCTCTCCATGAGCATTTTAACTTCCTGGAAGAAAGGGAAGGTGACAGAAAACTTAGATCAACTCCTCTTTGTTTGTCTGTGCAGAAGAATAATCTGTTGGTACTATTCCCATTTCTTAATGTTACCGAGTTCTCTTTACCAATGAAAAAGAGAGTTTGGAATGGAGAGAACATTGTTTCATTAGGGTAAAGTTATTCAAACTAGGACTTAAATGATGTCAGGGTACACTTGGTTTTTGTACAGATGAGCAAAAAGCATGTTGTCACAAGCCTCTTTGAAAAACTTTGTTAAAAGCAAAATTAACAAAAGTATATACAATGTAATTAGGCTATTATACATACCAACGTAAATTAGGGAGGTACCAAGAATGTAATACCTAAGTAGAATGGGATGCCATCCAAACTGCTTTGTAAGCCATGCTGTACAGATCATCAACAGTTAAGATATGCCACAAAACACATGCCGGAACCACTATCTAAATTAGCACTATGCCTCCAGCCAGTGTTCCCTGTAAGATGAGTACTTGGGTGGCCACCCAGGAGAGTTTCATGTGCTTCCCAGCTGAATAGCAGAATACCAACAGCTGGCAGCATATATTTCTACTGCTGAAGCATATCTGCACCTGCCACAGTGCACCTAACAAAATTTATTCTGCCCATAGACAGGGAAAAAATTAGAAGGAATACTGCCTCCAACAGCAACTAGTATCTGACAAGAAAGCTGCACCCATAACTCATATAACCACTTGGGAAAGACTATATATGATGAAGAAATGTATATGCACAAGAGCCCCCCCTCCCATGCACATAATAATCATGATCACCTTTCAACCTGTATCCAGAGGCTTATACTTAAACACTCAAGGATGGTGAATTTGTACTTTACTCTTATTTATTCCTCCCTCTTATCTTTTTCTGAAAAATTTAAAGAAACACGCAAAGCCAATATACTTAAAATTAGATATACCAGCTGTGTTTCGCTTTGATGGTGTGCAAATCAAGCAGGATGTTAAAATGTGCAATAATCCTACCACAAGACAGCAGGATCCTTACCTTACCATTCCAGTAAGAAAGAGCAGAGAAGCAAAGCCAAGGCACATCAGGATATGTACAATCACATGTGAGAGTGTAAAGGACTCAGTACCCTAAGCTACTACAGCAGAGGTGGGCAAGATATGGTCAGAGGGCTGGATACAGCCGGCCAAGCCGTTTGATCCGGCCCACAGCCGAACCTGCTGCTCCCCTACCTCCAGGCCAATTGGATCATGGGGGCAGGGGAGTACGCAAAGTCAATCGCTGTTCAAAGCAGCTGGTGGCTCTTTCCTCCTGCCAGGTGCACAGGGAGCTTAGAGGGAGCCACCAGCTGTTTTGTACAGTGAATGACTTCAAGTACTCTCCTTCCCCCAGGCCTCGATTGGCCTGGGGGTAGGGGAGCATTCTCGGTCTCCTCCCTCTGCCAGGGGTATGTGACACCTAGGGGGAACTGCCCCTTCCACCTGAAGCCCCGCCCCTTCTGCCTGAGGCCCCATCTGTCTGGGGGTGGAGCCAGCCCAATGGCCACTACCACAATTTGTGAAGTGGCCCCTTTGCAAAAATTATTGTCCAATCCTACTATATGGTCATTTAGAAATTTAAATTGTTGCTCCTACTTCAGAAACAGTTTCCATAACCAAACAGTTTAAATGACACCATTTTAAACTTAGGTTAACCTATAGGACAGTCAATTTTGACAGTTTAATCATTGTACTGGAACTGACTTTTTAATTTTATTTTAAAACTCAAGTTCCCAATTTCTGTTCAGGAGACTGGATTAAGGATGCAAACGACTAGTAGGAACTTGACTAGTCACTTCTCTCCCCCCCCCCCCCCCTTGCTGCCTCTGCTAGAGAGGCAGCAAGGGGGCAGGGAGCATGAACTGGTGCTGGGGGGGGGGGGAAGCTAGCTTAAAAGCCAGTCACCCCCAGCACCATCTCCACGGGGGGCAGAGGAGGCAGGGGGCAGCAGGGAAACGGCCCAAGGGGGATTGAAACAATCCCACTCATGCAGGGACTGCAGTTCTTGTACATTTCAAAGGAAGAGGCTCAGAACCCACCCCTGCCTTGCGGTCTCCCACACAGAGACAGCTCCCTGGGAGCCGGTGCGCGCAGGGAGCCGGCTTGCAGAGGCAGCAGCCGGTTGTTACTACGGCTCCCTGAGCACACCGGGAGCCTGCGTGTGACCGTGAAGGTGCGGGGGGGGGGGGGGGACCTCTGCTGCTTCTCTGACCTGCTCCTGCCCCCACATCTCTAGGCCGCTCCCCACAGCTCCTGTCCTCACCGTCCTAACCCCCCCCCCCCCCGCTGCCTCCCACCCGGAGGAGAGCAGGTGCTCGGCGGCATAAGGCACCTTAGCAGCAGCGATGGCCCCTTTGACGCCCACCGCTCCCGCGTTAGCGGCGCTCTGCTCCTCAGCATTGCGGGGAGAGACGCAAAGCCCCGAGGAAACCTGCGGGCTGCAGGGTCAGCCGAGGACAGGCGAGGAAAGCCCCGGGCGGGACGGGCCCCAGCCGCCTGCAGGCAACGGCCACAACAGCCGGCCTGCCCGGGGCCAACGGCAGCTGCGCGAGACGCGCACACCCAGCGGCTCTCCGCTCGCCGAAGGAGACTCGCCCCCGGGGGGCCGCGGCAGCCGGATTCCCCCCCCCCCCCAGCAATGTCACTGGGGCCGGCCAGAGCCACTGGCAACAACTTGTGCGCCCCGCCCACGCGAGGGAGGGGGCGGGGGTCAGGGGCTGGTCCCGGAGCGCACCTGCGATGGGCAAGCGGCACCGGGCGGGCGGGCGGCCGCACATCAGGGGCAGCCAGGCGTTTGCCCCCGCTGCCCCCTCTTACCTGGCCAGGCCGCCTCGGCCCCGCGCTCGCCCCGCGGGGGACCGGCTCTAACCGGCACCTCAGGCTCCACCCGCCTCTCTGGTCACGTTGCCGCCCCTCAGCCAATAGGGGCCCGGGCGGCTGAACTGCTCGCGGGGGGGGCTGGAGACAAAGGCGCAGAACGTCACCCCCGCCCCAGCCCAGGGCTCCGGCTCGGCCCAAGAGGGAAACCGCGGGTGCGAGCCCAGCAGCTGCCTGCGCTCTCCTGGAGTCCCTGGGCAGGGCGGGAGCTCCAGCGCCTGGCGGAGCGAAACCTGCCTTGGACTCCTCTGCCGCAGCCAGGCGGGCACCCCCCGCCTCTGCGGGGGGTCGGTATTGGGGGAGCGCCCCAAAGCCCCAGCCAGGCTAGGGGCACCAGGCACCCTACAAACACCCAGCACCAGAGACAGCGACTGCCCGCAAGCACTCGCGACCCGAGAGCCAGGAAAGGGGGCGGGGGACGATGTGAGAAACAGCTGTAAGTTCGCGTGTGGTCCCAGGGACCAGGTCTGGGATGGTCACGGCAGCGCGACTCTCCTGCCTTCACCTGTGCGTGGCTGAAATAGGCACTGGCCTTCCTAGGACCGGACATTTCAACTCACATATGGTCAGAGAGTTACAGGTGGACAGGACCCATTAGATGTTCCCAAATTGTGATTTCAGGTTTACAGCAGAGCAACGGCCACATAGTCTACAGACAGCTGGTTCTGTATTTCAAGCAGCTAAACTGCTTTAAATAAGTTAAAATACATGATTTACCCAGGATTCCTATTCCAGGTAAAAGAATGTTGCCACAAAAATATTGTTTATTCATGGGAAGAAAGGTGGTCCAAAAGATAACATTGCTATTAAATGTGGTCCATGCTAAGACAACTCCTGATCTAGTTCAACTCCCCTCTACAGAGGCTAATGTAAGATTATTTCCTATAATATATTCCTTGCAGATGATCAAATAATTTGCCATTATAACTTTTCTTATACTTAGAAGTGCTATCATTCTTGCTGTATAGCATGTTACTCTGATTTATTTTTATGTATTTCTTACGAAATACTTGGTACATTTGTGACTTAGAAATAATAATGTTGCCATTCTGGAGTGTTAGAATAGATTGTGCTCAGTGACATTTTTACATTTCCTGCAAATACAAGTGACCTATCAAAATAAAGCTGGTGGCAGCAGTCCTATGAGCTACTGCAGCAAGGATTTTCCTTTAATGTGCTCATGCAGACATAAATGCTTTCAGAGTCACAGTAATTTGATCTGTCTGTGTGGGTATAGCTCTTCCTTGCCAATTCAAATTCCACTTGGAACCCAAGAATAAAAGGTTTGGTTCACTAATATGAATAATTATTTAAATATACATCTTCATATTTATTTGATTTTTCCCTCTTCACTTCATCTTTTATAACTGGCAGTATAAACTTTCCTTTCAAACATGATTGCAGAGAACGGCTTCCATTTTGCCTCTGTCCATTAAAGATGGAATTCTTCTTAGATTTCTGCATCTAGGTTTTATAATCTAGAACAGGACTGCTTCTGTCTCCTTCTTGTCTAGTGAATCAGATAGACAGCTCGATCTGTTGGCAGAAATTTTATGCCCAGCTTTCATTCTTAGCATCTCAATAACAGAGATCCAATTGAAATTCAATTCACAATACAGTGTTACACTTTACATCCATTCCACTATAAAAAGCCATTTATGCAACAACCAGGTTGGCTTCTAGGAAAGTGGATCTAATTTCAGAAAGGCACCAAACTCTTTCTGTTCAGAACTCAAAAGAAAAGCATAAATCAAGTGCCACAAATGCTAGATTTTGTGAAATTAATCACATGCAAATACTAAAAACAGAATTTTGTTTTTAGTTCCAACTAAAATGTTTATTTATAAAAATACACACTTCCTGGCTACCTAAACATCACAACACTGAGAGCCTGAAAATAAAAGTGAAACTGACTTAATTGTCCAAGCTGAAAGAAATACAAAATATAAGTAAACATAATAAACAGTGACATGTAAATTGCTTTTAAAATTAAATAATAAAATATTATTAGCAACCTATGCAAGGAAATATTTACAGAAGTTATGTTGTTTTTAATCTATAGTATCCCTTTCACCTGCAGGTGATGAACTTTGATTAGCAGTATCTAATTCACTTAAGTGACATCTCAGAAAAAAAGACCGAATAGAATTGTCTCCAATTTCTGAGCTCAGAACTCTTCTTAATGCCTGGCAAGCACTAGATAGCAGGCAGGCAAATTTCTCCTTAAAAAAGCAATTGCTTTTTGGCTCATGATAATGCTAGCTCTTCAGCTGATGGAACCTTGATTTCCATCAGAAAGATAAATCCTCTGCTGTGTCTGTGTTTTTCTGATATCTGATTTAATCCATTCAGCTGTAATAGAACAATTTTCCTTTCCTGTAAACAAAATAAATAAAATATCATCTTATCCTATAATTGTTAATTCTGCTAAATTTTAAAGCTTGAACTATATCCAGTGCTGCCACGTTGTCTCATTGGTAGCAATGGGATTAGAGCCAAAAGAAGATTAATTAATATCCTGTTAAATTACAAAGCCAGAACTAGTGCTGACACATTCTGCTGTGCTAAAAATTACAGGAAATTATCAAATTAAGTCATAAAATTGAATGTGACACCTCAAAAGTTGCATGGCAGCCACACTAACAATTAACAGGAGCCAACCTGCTAGCATTTGCAGTTATGCGCTCTGTTCCTGACTTAACAGAAGGAAAGGCATAGGGAGATCACTCAACCCATCAACTGCACCCTGGAAAAGACAAACAGATGAAGACTAAAGGTGTCTAAAGGGAATAATTTGTTACCCACCCACTGAAAGAATATGCAAGTCTTCATTTGTGCACCTATAATCTTTTAACAGGCCATGTTCATTGTGTTCATAGAACTTCATGTTACTTCAATGGTGCTATACTAGAAATGAATTTCTCCCAACCTTCCTAGAACAGTACTGCCACACTAACATAATAATGCTTCGGCGATAGCAGATGGCCATCCATAGTGTTTCAGAGTACACTTCTCATCAGCCATGCCATCAAAGCTTTTTTAGATTGGTGTCTGAACCACTATGAAAGTAGTTACAAATCTGCCAGAATTCTGATAAGCAATGTCAATTTCTGTGTGAGGCAATAAGCATCTACTTTGATCACTTCAATTTCTCAGTTCTGAGAACACTGGGGATATGAGAGAGGAGCTATGAAATACTTCAGTGTCCCAGTGTAGTTTAGAGAAAAGCTAGCCACTCCTCAGGTTCCTGGTTCTCTGAATCTGCTGCAAACTGAGCTTTTTTCATATTTCCAGAGAGATCAATATGTAGTTCCCCATTCCCTGATTAACTGTGCAGAGTTGTAGGAACAATAATATTGTGATTGACCAATTCTTTGGCGGGAATTATCTGAAACTCGAGGGCTAATTTATGTGGGGGTATAAACTGGATTATTGACTTATCTGTTTGCCTTTGTGCCCTTTCTTGCTATGATGTCCCCTTCCCTGTTTAGAAGCTAGCGCAGGGCCAGATTTTATCAATTTCCTGGATTGGAGTGTTTTATCAGTGATGAAATACTAGTCCAGAAGCCCTGCAACATGCTTCACTTGAAGCTGTGTTGAGACCTTGGATCTCATCACCATATGAGGTGAAGCATCAATGCAGAAAGTTAATGTGGAAGCCATAGGAATAAAGATCTGTTTGTGGACACTGCAAAGCAGAGGTCCATGAGGGGTCACGGCTGTGATGCTGACCAGTGGTGGAGCAAGCAACTCAGGAGAACTTACATTTAAATTGGGAATGAAAAAAATCCAGCAGTAGACATGTAACTGGTTCAATTTATGAGGAACTGGAGAGGATTTTGCACAATTACAACCACCCAGCTCAGAAGGGTTGTAAATGCTGCTGCCCACTCCACCCCCCATATCCCAAGGACAACCAGCAAGAATCACTGGATGATTAAAAGGCCAATGAAGTGCTTTCCCCTAAGAGCTGGGTTCTCTTTGGGACTCGGGATCCCAATGCCAGCTAGATCAAAACACAACCTGTTATCTGCAGGGCTATACTTGTGATTTTTGGTGCCCTACGCACCCAAAGCACCTGCACCCTGCATCCCCTGTGAGGCAATCACCATGGGGCAGGGCTGTACTCAGGGCTATGGGGCAGGAGCTGTGTCGGGGGGGCAGGAGAAGGGCAGAGAGAGTGATGGGGGAGCAGGCAGACTGAGTGGCACAGCCAGCTGTAGGGAGCTGCAGGCTGGGACACAGAGCAGGGAGAAGGGAGAGCGCAGCAACCTGCTAAAACTGTGGACTGGTAGGTGGAATGTGAGGGCAGAGAACAGGTGGGGAGACCAGGGGCTGGAGGATTGGGTCCAATAGGGCTGGAAGGTGGAGTTGGGGCTTGGAGACTGGGGCCAAAGTTGCTGGGAGGCAGAGTGGGGGACTGGGGCTGGGAGGCAGAGCGGGGGGAGGGGTCAGGGCTGCCAGAGCCGGTGTTCCTTCAGCTAATGGTGGCCCTAGGCATATTCAGCATAGGGCACCACTAAATTTGGAGCAAGAGGTGCCCCAAATTTAGTGATGCCCTACGCAGCTGCATATGCCTAAGGATGGCCCTGGATACCTGCCATGCTAGCTTCTGTTACAGATGATGCAGCCATTTTAGGCATAGAAGCCTCACAAAAGTGAGAAGCAAAAAACCCTCAGAACCCTCAAGCTATGTCTACATTACCCAGTCTTGCTCAAGAACATATGCAAATGAGCTGCAGCGATGAATATCTCTGCACCTCATTTGCATACTTAATGAGCCTCCATTTTTGCACAAGGGGCTTTTGCGCAAGAGCCATTCTGCCTGAAAATAAGCAGCAGAACAGCTCTATCAGATAGAGGCAGCAAGGGTGGGGGGGGGAGGGAGATACTTAAAAGCAGCAGCGCCGCACGGAGCCCAGGGTCAGCTGCTCCGTGCAGCGCTGCCACTTTGAACGCTGCGGGGAGCCCTGTGTCAGGCTCCTTGTGGCATTTCAAAGCGGCAGCACCACATGGAGCCTGGGATCAGCTGGGGAATCTTGTACATTTCAAAGGCGGAATACGGAAGTGCTTATTGACTAGTTGAGTAGTTGATGGAAATTCCATCGACTACTCGACTAGCAAGTTAATCGCTATTTAACATCCCTAGATCATATATATCCACCCAAGGAGGTTGTTCAAAGAAATCTGAAGAGTAGATCTGGCATGCCTAGCTCCCTCCCACCATAGACAAGCCCTGAGCCAATCCTCTTAAACGAAGAATTTGCCTGACAGATAACTTCTTTCAATGACCACCACTTGCATGTCTGAATGTTTTTTCTGGCCTGGTTTTTGCTTCTTCCCATCCCATTTTCTGACACAGAAGACAACACCTGCAAGGTCTGGCTGAAGCAATATAGACACAGCTGCTCATCCTGAGAGGCTCAAGGAGGCCTTCTGATAACTGTAATCTATAAAATGCCATTGATGTTTCTATTAGGGCTACTGGCCTTGAAATGCACCTTGAAATGCAGCTCCTCAACACTATAAGTTCACAAATATTTTAATTACAATCCTTTGGGCTTTCCCAGTGTTATAGTCAGGAAATCAGATGCTATTCAATTCCTTCTTGCTTTTACTAAAGTTTCTGTGCCTGCGTAAGCAAGGTCTGAACAAATGCTTCCTTGATAGCTAACTGGAAGGGAGGAGAGACCCTGGATGTGTCCATGTAAATACATTTTGTTCTTGTTTACTTAGATCTGTTAGATTGAGCTGATTGAATGGTGTTTTGCTTATTGTAATCAATTTGGCTGGTGTTGGGTCATAAGTAATGTTAGTGCTAGATGCAGGAACTGTGAAATATGGTCACCAATGCTTGTAATTATTATGGGAATAAGAAAAGACAGACTGTGCTTACACTGTGCTAAAGAAGGGAGCCACTCACTTAAAACCCTGGGATGGGGCAAGGGCTTGAATGTCAGAGACTTGTGAGAGTAAGAGGGGAGGGCAGGACTTGCAGCCAGCAGTTTGCATGCCCTCAAGGATTTTCTGCAAGACAGTTCAACCTGTTTCTCCCCACTATTCCAAGAATCAAGCTAACTATGCTCC
This sequence comes from Pelochelys cantorii, assembly GCA_032595735.1. Classification (NCBI taxonomy): domain Eukaryota; kingdom Metazoa; phylum Chordata; order Testudines; family Trionychidae; genus Pelochelys; species Pelochelys cantorii. The sequence continues at coordinate 33,885,963 of CM064334.1, forward strand.
ATTAGGCACGTCCTTCATTATTTTTAAATCGTTCCATTGGAACCGAAGTCACCTGTAGCAGGATTTGTGCTTCTGACTGCAGAGGAGACTGCCCAGTGGGGGCAGCTGCCAGGAGCAGTGAATGAGTGGCCAGTAAGGTAGCAGGAGAGGCTCAGTGAGTAGCCTGCAGGGTGGCAGTGGAGAGGTGCAACAAGTGGTCAGCAGGTGGATGATGAGCAGCCAGTGGAGTAAGTAAGATGCCTCTTATCTCCCCCAAACTAGGGTAGGAGGTGAACTCTCTAGATGAACCTCTGAACTCTGGGTCTGCACTGGCCCAGGGCAGAAACTGTAATGGGGTGCAGAGAGGAGAACATGTGAAGACGACTTCTGGGTTGCTAGACTTAAATACCTGAGGGGAAAAGGACATCCTACTCGGGGTGGGATTTTTACTCATGATTTATGTTCATGAACCCCGTTTGTGATGTTTTCCCACATTAATGCCAAGTTCATTCCCTCCTGTTATTAAAAGTTTCTTTTCTACACTTAGAGTACGTCTAGACTACATGCCTCTGGCGACAGAGGCATGTAGATTAGGCTACCCGGCATCGAAAAATGACGCGGCGATTTAAATAATCACTGCTTCATTTAAATTTAAATGGCTGCCGCGCTGAGCTGATCAGCTGTTTGTCAGCTCAGCACGGTAATCTGGACGCTCCGCGGTCGACATCAAAGGCATTTGTCGACCTCCCAGGTAAACCTCATCCCAGGAGGCATACCTGGGAGGTCGACAAATGCCTTTGATGTCGACCGTGGAGCGTCCAGACTACCGCACTGAGCCGACAAACAGCTGATCGGCTCAGCGCGGCAGCCATTTAAATTTAAATGAAGTGGCGATTATTTAAATTGCTGCTTCATTTTCCTATGCCGGGTAGCCTAATCTACACGCCTCTGTCGCCAGAGGCATGTAGTCTAGATGTACCCTTAGGGTGATCTACACAGCACCTTAAACTCAGAATAAGATACCCAATTTGAGCTACACAAATTGCATATCTCATCTCAAATCTATTTTGAAATAGCTTATTTTGAAATTTGGCGTGTCTATTTTGAGTCATCCCTTATCCCTCGTGCAATGAGGTTTACTGGGACGGCGAAATAGCGCTCCCGTTATTTAAAAAAAAATATTTCGAAATAACAGGTAGCTTGTGTAGATGCGGGGTAGCTATTTTAATTTCGGAATACAAGAGGTATCCCGAAATAGCCATGCAGTGTAGACATACTGCTAGGCTCTGTGCTTGTGAATGGGGAAGTATTACCGCAAAGCCCTGGTCTACACTAGGGAGTTATTTCAAAATAACAAGTGGAACATCCACACTACCAAGCCCATTATTTTGAAATAAGGGGCTGGTTATTTTGAAATAATAACTCCTGCTTTCCACGAGGAATAATGCTTATTTCAAGAGTTATTTCAAAAGTAATGTTAGTGTAGACGCTCCACTGCTGCTATTTCGAAAGAACTACTCCCCAGTGTCATTCAAAGTAATTACTCCCCACTGCTTCCTGGGGCTCTAAGTTGAGGTAGCACATCCCTATTAAGGGAGTCTGCCTTGGACTAATTTTGAGGTTTCCCTGTAGTGTGGACATGCCCTAAGAGATTCCCAAGAGTGGTGTGTGATTTCCCCAGGTTTCCGGGTTCGGGTTCAGGTCAATTCTGTGTTGGATCATTGGAAAGGAACCTCTAGATATTGAACCTGGCCCTGGCTGCTGCTGGCTCCACCTGGCAGAAAGGTTACAGCTCTTTTTGTGATTTCTGAAATTGCATATCACACAGTTTTAAATCAGATTCTATTTTAAAAGGATATTTTGGAGCAACATTGACCTCTACTGGATTTATAAGATCTAACAACTGAATCCACATGTGGCTGGACCTGCCAAAATCTTGTGGCACTACATAGGCAAATAAGAAATTTTGCAAATAGCTTTTAAAATAACAGCATCAAGCTTGCATAAGGATTCTTATTAGTTCATTAGATTGTGCCAAGCAGAAAAGTTTTATCCAGAATCCACTGGTTGGGAAGATCAGTTGGGCTACGTCTAGACTGCAGCCCTTTTCCGGAATAAATTTCGGAAAAGCGGATGCGTTCTTTCGCCATCCCTTTAAACCCTTGTTTTACAAGGAAGAAGGGATGGCTCAAAAGTGCAGGTTTTTCTGAAATTTGGTGATGTGTACATGCCCCAAATTTCGGAAAAGCCTCTTTTAAAAGAAAAGCAAAAAAAGATACGCAAATTGTGGTTCGCAATTTGAGTATCTTTTTCCGACTTCTCTTTGTAGTCTATACGTAGCCCTAGTTTCTGCTTGCATGACAACACCACCGGAGCCTTGGATATTATAGACTAGAAATCAAACAGTCCAGAATCTCACCATTGAATTGGCCACCATACTGGGGAAGTGCTACTTCAAACTATGTCGAATTTTTGAACACAGTGGGGACATGTACCTCTGACTTTACAAAATTGGTGCAAAAAGTCAGCCTTATCTTGTAGTGTAGACATGGCTTCAGTTAAGATAAATAAAGAAGTGGAATGGAAAGAAAACACTGAAATTGTCAAAAGACTGAGTAAAAGTGGTACCTATCATTAAAAGGCAGAGTAGTTTACCATACAGAAAGCTGCACTGAAATCAAGGCATATGAAAGTAGAAAGATAGAAGCTAACTACGTAGAGGAGAGTCATTTCTGGGTTGTGGCCAGAGGAAAACCCACACTGATGACGAGTATCTTGTGAGAAAAGAAGGACAAGAAATAAAGATATTTTGAAGGAGCCTAATAAGAAAGGGAAAGTTTAAAATAGACCAGTAATTGGAATGTTATGATCAAGGATTTGTTCTGAGTAACATGAGGAAAATGAAATACAAACAGATATGGTACATTATAACATAAGCAGTGCTTTTTCTAAAGAAAATGTTTTCCATACCGTCAGCTGCTCGTTAAATGCTGGTGAAGGATGAGGATTACACTCCACTACCCCAAAGAACTTTTATAGGCTTTTCATCTGGTGATCCTAGCATACTGTTGTCATTCACTAACACTGGTATCTTTCTCTAAGATTAACCAGTGTCTAAAGTGGCCTCTAACCAAGCTGAAAGGGGAATTACCCTTCTGTTAGTAACTTTCAACACAAAACAAATATTTGCTGTCTGTGGAAACCCTGCAGGTCCAGAAGGCTGCATGTGACACTTAAAACAGCACTGCTAATGATTGACATCTCCCTGCTAGAGCTTTACTAACAAGCTTAAAATATCTACAATGCTCATAGGTTCCAGTGTTACGGAGGTCCTGATCTTTATATATACTTTGACTCCGTTAGAAGATCTTGATCATTATAACTATGACTTTACAAAATTGCAGTTTAAATCCTAACACTTTATCTGCTGCAGATATTTGGAACAATTTGATAGTTTACAAGACAGGAAAATATATTTTAAATGTATTCTTATTCAGATCCAGCCTTTTCATTTGGGCCTGTCGCTTTTCCTTACCCTTTCTTGCTTTTTGCATTTAGTTCAACTTGACATGGAAAATAGTGTTGTTACCCTCAATTTTGTTTGGTTAGTTTTAGTTCCTGGGTCTTAAGAATTAGGATTAGACTATAATGTTTAAGCTGCAAACACTGCAACCAAGTTTACATCCAAACTAAAAATTGTATTTTTAAATAATAATTTCCTTAAAACCTTTTGGTTTTGTAAAACCTTTAATAAAATAAAATAGAAAATAAAAAAATAAAATATCTAGTCCCAAGCTAAGTGATGCTAGTTTAGCAGATAGCTGAGGTTGTAATCTGAAATCTAAAAAAAGGTTAACTGAGTAGCAAAAAGAAGCAAATACAACCTTATATAATATATGGTACTGTATTTACAAAAGATTATGACCCATATCTAGCTAGAGGCTGATTTAGAAAGTGCAATGTCCAATATAAGAGTGTAAGATACTTAGTAATAAAAAATCTTGTCTCTACAACTTATAATGTCGTATAATGTTCTGGATTCTTCTATTTTAATTTTTCATGTTTTCTGGCTGTATTCATAAGAAGACTAACGACATTTGTTTTAGACATTGCTCCTTGAAATGATCTATCTCACTCAGTGAATATCATTTACTGACAAAAATAACATTAATAAAACCCCTTAAGAAACACATCTGCAGTATTAAGCATCAACACTGTAGTGTTTTCAAAGTGATGCACCTTTCAGCAATGCATATACCAAAGCCTTTATCTTTTATCAAAAGTGTTAAGGAACGACCTGTGTGACCTCCCAGCTCATCAGCTCCTGGGCTTCATTTCAATAAGCTATGTCAAATATCACAGAATCATAGAATTGTAAGACTGGAAGGGACTCGAGGTCATCTAGTCCAGTGTTTCTCAACCAGTAGTACAAGTACCAATAGGGGTACTTGAGAGACGTCTGGGGGGGTACGTCAACACAACTGAAATTTGGAGAAAACTGAATTTTTGTTTCAAGTTTTACAGTGCTTTATTATTTTTGTACTTTTTACACCCAAAAATTTTATTGCTTGCCTGGCTATGATTAAGTTGTTTAAACAAATGTGCTGCAATGGTAGAAAAAAAATTGGTGTCTAAAAACTGTAGGTACTGAGGGTACTTATAATATTTTTTTTGAAAAAGGGGTACTTTATAAAAAAAAAGGCTGAGAAACATTGATCTAGTCCAGTGGTTCCCAACTGTTTTGATACCGGGGACTGGCAAACCCATTCACAAACTTTTGGCGGACTGGCAACATTTTATTTGAATATTTGCATATTCATTATGTAAATGATGAATATGCAAATATGAAAATTAAACATTACCGTTCTGCCAAAAGCCCAGCCCCCAGTGCCAGCCCTAACCCCTATGGTCCCCCACCCCTCCACTACCCCAGTGCCAGCCACTGACCCAGAGTCCCCTGCATCCAACTCCCCCAGTGCCAGCCTCCCACCCTCAGAGCCTCCCAGTGCCAGCCTCCCATCTCAAACACCTCAGTGCTAGCCCCCTGCTCCTTAGAGTCCCCTACCACCAGACCACCCAGGGCCAGCCTCCTCTTTTTCCAGAGCCCCACTACAACCAACCCCCAAAGAGCCTCTCCCATCCCCATAACCCCCCAGGGCCAGCCCTGCCCCCATAGCTCCCCCACTACTAGCTCAGCCTCTAGAGCCCCCCAGCACTAGCCCCGCCCCGAAGCCCACAGTTTCCTCTCACCTAGCTCTGCACTGCTGCCTGTGTGGAGGCATCTCTAGGGGCCGGGGCTGGGGTACATAGCCCAGTGCCTTCCCTCCGGCCACGGCTGTTGGAAAAGGTATGTCCTGCCCCGCTTCTCAGCCAACGAGCACTGGGCCGGGGTGGGGGTCTCCTCCCAGCCGCAGAAGAGTGATTCCCTGTGCAGTGGGAATGAAGCAGCTCCGTACAGTCCTCCTGCCGTGCAGGGAAGTTCTCTTCCACGGCTGGGAGGAGACCCACCCCTACCTAGTGCTGGCTGGCTGAGAGGTGGGGCAGGACACATCTCTCCCAACAGCCACAGTGAGAGTGGTGTACCCTAGCCCCGGTCCCCACAGCCCCTGTGGCCCGGCAGCCAGAGGTCCATGGCTCGGCAGCGAGCTGCGGCCCAGTGGTTGGGAACCACTGATCTAGTCCAGTACCCTGCATTCATAACAGGGATAAGCATTGTAGACCATCTCTGATAGGTATATGTCTAACTTGCTCTTAAAACTCTCCAATGATGGAGATTCCATAACCTTCCTGGGTAAGTTCTTCTAGTACTTAACTATCCTAACAGGAAGTTTTTCTTAATGTTCAACCTAAACTGCCCTTGCTACAATTTAAGCCCATTACTTCTTGTCCTATCATCAGAGGCCAAGTAGAATGATTGATCTCCCTCCTTCTTGTAACAACCTTTTATGTACTTAAAAACTGTTATCGTGTCCCCTCTCAGTCTCCTCTTTTTCAAACTAACCAAATCCAATTTTTAAATCTTCTTTCATAGGTCATGTTTTCTCAACCTTTAATAATTTGTATTGCTCTTCTCTGAACCTTCTCCAATTTGTCATATCTTTTCTTAAAAGTGGCACCCAGAACTGAACACAGTACTCCACTTGAAGCCTAATCAGTGCAGCATCTCAGTTACAATACTTCTGTTAATATATCCCAGAATGATGTTTTTGCAAAGGTGTTACACGGTTGACTCATTTAGCTTATAATCCCCTATAACTGCCAGATCCCTTTCTGTAGAACTCCTTCCTAGCCAGTCATTTCCCATTCTGTATGTGTGCAATTGATTGTTCCTTCCTAAATGGAATACTTTGCATTTGTCCTTATTAAATTTCACCTTATTTACTTCAGACCACTTCTTCACTGTGTTCAGATAATTTTGAATTTTTAGTCCTATCCTCCAAAACACTTTCAACCTAATTTGGTATCATCCACAAACTTCATAAGTATACTGTATATGCCATAATCTAAATAACTGATAAAGATACTGAACAGACCCAGACCCAGAATTGATCCCTGAAGGACCTACTTGATATGCCCTTCCAGCTTGACTGTGATCCACTTATAACTACTCTGCAGGGATGGTTTTCCAACTAGCTATACAGCCACATTACAGTAGCTTCATCTAGATATTTGTTTATGAAAAGATCATGTGAGACAGTATCATAAGTCTTACTAAAAGTCAAGATATAGTTCATCTACCCATTCACATCCACAAGGCTTGCTACTATGTCAAATAAAGCTATTAGGTTGGTTTGACACAATTTTTTACTTTCACAGTGACTGTTACTTATTTCCTTATTATCGTCTCGGTGTTCACAAACTGATTGCGTATTTGCTCCATTATTTTTCTGAGTATTGAAGAGAAGTTGAATGGTCTGTAATTTCCAGGATTGTCCTTATTGCCCTGTTAATAGATTGGCACTATATTTGTCTTTTTCCTGGAACACTCCCATCTTCTGTGAGTTATCAAAGATAAGGCTAATGGCTCAGGTATTTTCTCTATTGGCTCCTCAAGTCGTCTAGAATGCATTTCATCAGACTCTGGTGACTTAAAGACATCTAACATGTCCAAATAATTTTTAACTTGTTCTTTCCCTATTGTAGCCTCTGATCCTACCTAATTTTCACTGGCATTCTCTATCTCAGACGTCTAGTCGCTACTAACCTTTTTGGTGAAGACAAACAAAATAGTCATTTAGCATTTGCCATCTCTACATTTCTGTTATTGCTTTTTCTCGTCATTGAACAACGGACCTACCATGTACTTTTTCTTCCTCTTGCTTCTAATGTATTTGTAGAATGTTTTCTTGTTACCCTTTATGTCTCTCGATAGTTTAATCTCCTTTTAAGCCTTTGCCTTTCTATTTTTATCTCTACATACTTACGTTATTTGTTTATATATTCAACCTTTGTAATTTGACCTAGGTTCTACTTTTTGTAGGACTCTCTTTGAATTTCAGATAATTGAAGATCTCCTGGTTAAGTCTGAGCTCCTCTTGCCATACTTCCTATCTTTCCTTTGCAATGGAAAGATATTGTGGCCCTAACATCTTTTTTAAAAACTGCCAACTCTCTCAAACCGTTTTTCCTCTTAGACTTGCTTACCATGAGATCTTACCTACCAACTCCCTGAATTTGCTAAAGTCTGCTTCTGGAAATCTGTTGGTGTCTTAGGATATACATTCCGGTCTAAATGGAGGTGGAAGCTCAAAACCAGAGTGTTTTTATTTGATCATTATTGCCTTATTTGCTTGTATTGCACGTATATGTTTTGTTCTTTCAGTGTTTTGTAATTTCTTTTTTCATAATACCACAATTAGTGATCTACAAGCTGTGCTCTTATGGAGTCTTCTGCAATCTGAATTGGATCTTGATCTATCAACACTAGGTATCAGTATTACTTATTTTAGCAGTAATTTCTTTCTGTTTTTATTCATGCCTGTAGGTAGATCATTGGGGGGATTTGTCTTAAAAACAAGAACATGAACTGAAAAGCATCTCATTTTCATCCACCCCTTTCATTGGGCCATTGATATTGTATCAGTCTTGGGAAAGCTGGCATTACTAGTTTCAAAATATTTTACAGGTCACCATTTTACAAATATTCCTATAATTAAAGAACCAAACTTATGGGTTTCATAGTCATCAGCACAGTTGATGCATTTTCAGATGACTATTGCATATTATATATAGTCAGTTTTATGGGGGGTAATATAGAATCTTTACAAACTGATTTGAGCGTGTATGTGAATACTTTATTATCTTGTGGAAAATACACTATATGAAATATAAAACTAATGCTCAGTTTTTTGTTTCCTTTTTCTTATCATTTTCATTTTGTGCTTGGGGGTCCAGACATTAGAGTCTAACTGATCCTACTATAAAAATGGGGTCCACGTAGCCTTGTAGGCTCAGACCAAAAAGAAAGGCAATCAAATCAAGAGAGTTATAGATAATTCTTCTGGTTTTCAGCCTGGCTTCATTCTGAGTGGCTACTTACCCTCACATTAGTTCTAGTCTTTCTTCTTTTTATATACCTGATCTATCAGATAAGATACCCAAACAGCCCCAAATAATTCCTATTACTCTCTACAGAGAGGTAACTAGTGGTGCCTCCCAAGGGTCTGCACTGGGACCAATCCTATTCAACCTATTTATAAATGATCTGGAGAAAGGGGTAAAGAGTGAGGTGGCAAAATGTGCAGATGATACTGAACTGGTCAAGATAGTTAAGACCAAAGCAGACTGTGAAGAGCTTCAAAAAGATCTCACCAAACTAAGTGATTGGCAACAAAATGGCAAATGAAATTTAATGTTGATAAATGTAAAGTAATGCACATTGGAAAAAATAATCCCAACTATACAAACAATTTGATGGGGATTAATTTATCTATAACTACTCAAGAGAGAGATCTTGGAGTCATTGTGGATAGGTTTCTGAAAACATCCACTCAGTGTGCAGCGGCAGTCAAAAAAACAAACAGAATGTTAGGAATCATTAAAAAAGGGATAGAGAGTAAGACCGAGAACATCTTATTACCTCTATATAAAACCATGGTACGCCCACATCTTGAATACTGTATACGGATGTGGTCGACTCATCTCAAAAAAGATATATTGGCATTGGAAAAGGTTCAGAAAAGGGCAACAAAAATGATTCGGTGCTTGGAACAAGTCCCATATGAAGAAAGATTAAAAAGACTTGAACTTTTCATCTTACAAAAGAGGAGACTAAGGGGGGGAATATGATAGAAATCTATAAAATCATGACAGGTTAGGGGTAAGTGAATAAAGAAAAGTTATCTACTTGTTCCCATAACATAAGAACTAGGGGCCACCAAATGAAATTTATAGGTAGCAGGTTTAAAACAAACAAAAGGAAGTTTTTCTTCACACAGCGCACAGTCGGCCTATGGAACTCCTCACCAGAGGAGGTTGTGAAGACCAGGACTTTAACAGGTTCAAGAAAGAACTAGATAAATTCATGGAGGTTAAGTCCATCAATGGCTATTAGCTAGAAAGGGTAGGAATGGTGTCCCTAGCTTCTGTCAGAGGCTGGGAATGGGTGACAGGAGAGGGATTACTTGATGATTCCCTGTTCTATTTGCTCCCTTTGGGGCATCCAGCATTGGCCACTGTTGGAAGACAGGATACTGGGCTAGATGGACCTTTGGTCTGACCCACTATGGCTTTATTTATCTTTTCAAGTCATCCATGATGTGCTTTACTCAGCAAGTATCACAGGTAAGTGGGTGATTTATAGGTATTAAAAACATGATGTCGTTGGGAACTGAGAATTTTCAGATGCTAAGTCAGGGGTAAGGCAAAGCTAAACCAAATACTTGGCTCACACTAACTAGCTATGATATCTTTTTTAAACATTTTTAGCAATTTTTTGGTACAAATTGCTGTTTCCTCATTACATTTTATTCTGCACTCCATCAGGAAAAAGGATAATACGTTTTGAATGAAAAAAACCCATGCATGTAACATATGCAAGAGACAAATGTAAGTGTATGTAGTTTGGTGTAAAGCAGGGTTCTCAAACTTCATTGCACCACAACCCCCCTTCTAGTAAAAAAAATTGCTAAATGACTCCAGGGCGGAGGAGGGTTAAGTCAAAGCCCAAGGGCTTTAGCACTAGGTGGGGGGCCTGTAACCTGAGCCCCATCACCCAGAGCTTCAGCTGTGTCAGTAGTTCCCAACCTTTTTCGGACTGGCAAACTTTTTGGCGGGCCGGTAATGAATATGCAAATATGCAAATAAATTGTTACTGGTCCACCAAAATATATCCCCCAACCCCGGCCTCTAGAGCCACTGTGAACAGACAGTTTTAGCTGCGGCAGCTGCCCGCCACATGGCGGCTGCCAGAGCTGAAGCTGGCTACTGTACGGCCACTCAGGGGGCCAGGGTATACCCCAGTCCCTGCCCTTATAGCTGCTGCGAACAGCCAGTTTCAGCTCTGGCAGCTGCTGGCCATGCTCCCCGGAGCAGCTGGCATGGGTGTGGCCTGGCAATGTGCTGTGGCCTGGCAATAGCAATTCGCGGACCAGTGGCTGGGAACCACTGGGCTGTGTGGTGGGGCTCAGGCTTTCACTTTAGCCCTGGATCCTAGCAAGTCTAAAACAAGGCCTGGTGACTCCATTATGAGCTGAGGCTACATATTTGTTCTAAGGCAAACTAGTAATGCTGCTGCAATCTGTCACAATTATATAGAGGATAAATAACATTTTTTGGCTCTACCATTGTCAGGAAGACTAAAAAAGCCTTTGCATTCATACTAATGCTGCCACACTCAGAGATAAATAATCTCTAAACATATAATTCAGTTCATTATAGTCCATTTGGAATACAAGGTATTTATTTACATGGTACTGTATATGTTTATTTATATGGTTTTTCAAACCCCTTCATCCTTAAGATCTTATATATTTATATGCACTATATAATTCATGGCCTACAGTGCTGCTTTAGGAAGCATTATCTATCTATCCCAAGTGGAAGCTGTCCTACATTCTGTGCTTTGCATCATCAATATGTTGATTGGACCAAGATGCAGGTACTGTGGGCCCCTGTCTGCACACAACTCCTATAGATTACTCCAGCAAAACAGATAGGACTGAAGACAGCCATTACAGTTAATAGTGTGATGTGAACTGCATCCAAATTCTGCAAAGAAATTTTTTTCCAATTTAATCAAATTGGCTTGCAATAATCTCTCCAATATATTGTAGAGAATTTGTGTGTTTGTCTGTATGTTCGTCTGTCCATGAGTCTGTTCAAGAACTCCTATACACTAAGAGTTAGTGAAAAAACAGATTGACAGAGCCAGACAAGTACCCAGGCATCAGCTTCTTCAAGATAGGCCCAACAAACACGATAACAGAACACCACTGGTCATCACCTACAGCCCCCAACTTAAACTACTTTAGTGCATCATTAACAATCTACAACCTATGCTGGAAAATGACCCCTCACTCTGAGGCCTTGGAGGAAAGGCCAGTCCTTGCCTACAGACAATCCCCTAACCTCAAACAAATTCTTTCCAGCAACCATGTGGCACACCTCCATCATACTCGCGCAGGAATCCATCCCTGCAATCAACTCTGATGCCAACTCTGCCACACATCTACACAAGCGATATCATCACAGGACCTAACCACATGGGCTACCACATCAGAGACGCATACAACTGCACATCCACTAATGTGATCTATGCCATCAAGTGCCAGCAATACCCCTCTGCCATGTATATTGGCCAAACTGGACAGTCTCTATGACAAAGGATTAATGGACACAAAACAGATATTCGAAATGGTAACACACAGAAACCTGTTGTGGAACATTTTAACTTGCCCGAGCACTCATTAATGGATCTAACAATGACGATACTATTACAAAGTAATTTCAAAAACCAGCTGGAGAGAGAAGCTGTGGAACTTGCCTTCATTTACAAATCTGACACCTTTAATCACAGTTTGAAGAAAGACCTGAACTCGATAGTCCCCTACATTCAACATCTTAATGACATCAAAAGCTAAGTACCGGGCACTTACAGCCCACTCTATTCGCTTCATTTAGCATGGACTCTAATTGACAAGATTCTTTTTCTTCTCTTTCCCTCCCTATCCCCTCTTTTTCTACTATTTATTTGTACCTCTGGACCCTTTGCTCCATTCACCTGAAAAAGTGGGCTGTGCCCACGAAAACTCATGATATCATCTAAATTTTTGGTTAGTCTCTAAGGTGCTGCAGGACCATTCATTGTTTTCTAAGTTTTATTAGCAGGCTGCATCCCCTGCTTGTTACACTCACCAACCCCCCTCTTGCTGGCCGCTTTCGCTAGTCCTTATCCTGGAGCTCCATGGCCCACAGTGCACCCCCCTCCTTCCATCCCTACCACCACACCCATCCTCAATTCCTACACCCCCCATCTCTCTGCCTCCATCCTTCCCTAACCCTTCCCCCTTCACACCCCCACACTGCTCATCCCTCTACCTCCATTCCTATATCCCCCTCATCCCCATGATCCTCCCTTACTGCATCTCCCATCCCCACATACAGGGTGTGTCTAGACTGCAGGCTTTTTTCGAAAAAACTTCCCCTGCGTCTAGACTGCTGCCGCATTCTTTTGAAAGTAAATTGAAAGAGCGTGGCAGTTTTTTTGACCATGGTAAACCTTGTTTTACAAGGACTAACGCCTTTTTTCGAAAATGCTCTTTCGAAAAAGATACTTTCGAAAGAGGCTTGCAGTCTAGACGTAGCCACACTCTGTTGCTCTTCCTCCCTCCCTACACACACCCAGCCTCCTCCCACGAATTCATCGAGCTGTGCGCTCCTCCACCCCAGGAGCACCACCGGGCCGGGCAGCACCGCCCCAGACACCACAGCAGGAGCCACAGCCCACCCCCAACCAGGCCTTTCCAAACAGACCTGTTGGGGCAGTTTTGCTCTGTGATAAGCCCAGGGAGCCTGGAGCATAGAGCGGCCACTCCCTGTGGACCCGGGAGAGTGTGCCTGAGCCAGGGGCCTGGCCCCAGGTCACTGGCACATGCCGGAGCTGCTCATTGGGGGAGACCTGCAGCGCGGCCCCCAAGCGCTGTGGCAAGGCCTGGCCCGCACAGAGAAAAGCCACGCAGCAGGCATGTGGGCCAGGCAGTCTGGGAGCAGGGCCCAGAGGCAGGCGGACACTGCTCCAGGGAGCACAAGGGGATGGAGCCGCTGTTCCTCCCCCTCCGATTTCAGGGAGGCTGTCCAGCAGGGAAGCCTGTCAGCTGCGCTTGTAGCATGGCAAGAGGCCGGGTGGGGGAGGCACCGGCGGGGCAGTGGTTTGACCAGGCTGGGGGGTGTGTGTGAGTGAGGGGGTTGGGAGTGGTGAGCAGAGGGACTGCAGCTAGTAGGGCTGTGGGTGAAGAGGCCGGTCAGCAGGGAAGTCTGCCTATGGCACTGGGAGCGTGGCAAGAGGCCGTTTCCGGGAGAGGGGCACGTTCTGGGCTTGGAGTTAAGGGCATGGTGATGCAGAGCGACGTGATGATGTCACTCTGTCGTCCCACAGAAATTTTTTTTATAGAGAGAGATTATTGTGACAAGTAAAAATTTTATCATTTGCTGCCCTCTGGTGGACATTCTGAGAGGTTACTTCAAAGAGGTGCTCCTGTGGGAGCTCTGCTTTGGAAACATTAGATGATTTAAATGAAGTATTGTTACTAAGTATTGTTACTAAATGAAAAAAGCTAAATAAAATGCTTATCTCTTTGTAAACCTTTTTTCACATGTGTATCTCTTTAGCTCCATGCATTCTGCCTCTAGCTGTCTGACTACTTCTAGCTATCATTTATTGGACCAATTTCTATTGATGAGAGAGCAGTTGATCCAATAAAATCTATTATCTCACCCATCTCGTCTCTCTAATGTCCTGGGACCCAAGCGATATCTAGGCAGGTTTCTTCCGATTAGTTTGACATACCGATTCTCTTCAATCAACTTTTCTCTCTTGTTGTATATGTATTAACAGAAATACACACACACACACACACACACACTATCCATACCTTTATGAAATAATCTGCATTCCAGTCTGATAATTTATCTCTTCCATGAGTATTACTGACATGCTAGGCCTCCTAGTAGCTTTACATCAGTCCCATAAAAATCAGAAAATGGATTCTCCTATCCCTCTCATGCATAATTCCCCATCCAAATAACATTTATCTATAGACCCCTGTGTGTATACAAAATGTGTATTTGCATCCACAAAAATGAGCCAGGTTCTAGGATACTGGCCAGGTTCTAGGATATTGGACCTGAAAAAATCACAACATTATTGTGTACAGAAAAACTATTTAAATCATATTTAGAGGTTTCTAAAATGTTGCAGTATGTGGCTAACCTGGGAGATGGTGCCATCCATAGGATGATTGGGGAAGCAGTCGTGGGGCTCCCCAATGCACAGGGCCTGGAGTAGCTGCCCCGAACTGTCCTATGGATGGGGCAGCTCTGGCTATCACATGCTACTGCAGCAAGGCCTGGCCTACACTACAGAGTTAGACTGACATAATTACTCAAAAGTGTAACTCTGCGAGAAACTCCCACCTATGTAAGTCATTCACTGCATTGCCTAAGGCTATGTCTACATTACAGGCCTTACAGCAGCAGTTGTACCACTACAGCTATGCTGCTGTAAAGTGTCCCATGTAGTTGCTTCTCCTGCCGGCATAATTAAACCACCCCTCTGACACTGGGCTGTCCACACTAGGTTTGCCAACTTTCTACTCGCACAAAACCAAATGCTCTAGCCTCATCCCTTCCCGGAAATCATGCCCTTTCCATGCCCCTTCTCCAAGGCCCTGACCTCACTTACTACATTCCCCCTCCCTCGGTGGCTCACTTTCCCTCATCCTCACTCGTTTTCACTAGACTGGGGCAGGGGATTGGGTTGTGAGGGTGGGTGAGGGCTCTATACTGTGGGTGCAGGCTCCAGGGTGGGGCCATAAATGAAGGGTTCAGGATGTAGGGGGGCGGCTCTGGACTGGGAGCTGGGAAGTGGGAAGGGGTGATGGGTTTGGGTTGCAAGAAGGGGGCTGTCTCAGGGCTAGGGAAGTGGTTGGGGCAGAGGGTTAGCACTCAAGGTTAGGGCACAGGCTTATCTCGGGCAGCTCCTGGGCAGTGGTGAAGCAGGGTTAAGGCAGGCTCCCTGCCTGTTCTGGCTCTGTGCTGTGCCCTAGAAATGGCCAGCAGGTCCAGTTCCTAGACAGGGGGCCTGGTGCCTCCATGTGCTGCTCTCACCAATAGGCACCACCCCAGCAGCTCACACTGGCCACCATTCCTGCCCGTGGGAGTGCAGAGCCAATGCTTGGGGCAGGGGCAGTGCGTGGAGCCCCTTCTTAGGAGCCGGACCTACCAACCTCTTCTGGATGCAGTGTGGAGCCAGGACAGGTAGGGACTAGCATGTCTTAGCCCTGGAGCACTGCTGATCATACTTTTAACAGCCAATCTGCAATGTTGACTGGAACTGTCAGGCTTCTTTTTCAGATGGGCATTCCAGTCAAAACCCTAGTCCACACCAGCACTTTTGTAGGTGAAACTTATGTTAGTCACAACTGAGAGCCACTCTCAGGGTATGTCTAGACTGCCAAACGTACCCAAGTGTGTACTTACGGTCATGGGCAGGATTGTACATGGATATCTAGTCTATGTTGCTGCAGCTACACTGCTATTTTTAGCAAGTTAGCTTGGATAGGCCTGCATGGGCTACAATTGTATCTTCCTATTGCTGTGCAGACATACCTCCAGAGGGGTTGAACCATGTGGCCCCACCACAGAGAGAGAAGAAGCCATGCCTGTCAGGTAAAGGATCCATTCCAGGAGGACAAAATGGAGTCTAAAGTGTAGCTTGTCCTGTGACTATGACAGTTATAAACTTTCCCACTCTCTCAAAATCTTGTACAGTTGAATTTATTATATTAAGTCATCTTGGTTTTACAAATGGCAAGAGCAAAAATATAAAACAATAGCACGTTGTAAGAATGTTTATAAAATGTCATAAAAATAGCTCTTCTATAAATATATCACATAACCAAGCTCCCTGCTGGTGTGGTCTGACAGAAGAACTTTATTGGCACTTTTTTGCAATTATATGCAAAATTAATTTGTGGCTTTGCCATTTGGATACAGCAGCTAACCATCCAAGTGCTGTACTAGTGCTTCTCTGAAGTTTTAGTTTTGTTAGCTTACATTTAAAAACCAAATGTTATGGTTGTGAGAAGAATCTAAATTGTGAATCAAGTTTCTTGATACATTTGGATAAAGAACACTGAGAGAACTTAAATAACATCAGACTTCCATTTCATCTTGATCTTTTCTGCTTATCCCATCCTGCCCCCCATTTTCTCCTTCCTTTTTTGCCTAGTTGTGTATGTTTTATTATTGTCACCCCTTCATCTGAACACATTATGTCTGCAATATCATCTGACTTTATTTTGGCTGGTCCTGCAGCTTTGCATGATTGCATAAATTGATTGGCTATCCTGTGACTTGTGTGGTATTTGGTCCCCCACAGAAGCTGTACACTGTTTATCATTTTGTATTTTTAATAATTCTTTGTGAACATTAATAAATGGTTAATTCACACACACAAAACAATGCTGGGAAACCTGGACAGGTAGCAACCTTAGCTACATACCCTACATGCAGGGTACAGCAGTGGTTCTCAAGCTTTTGTACTGGTGATCCCTTTCACACAGCAAGTCTCTGGGTGCAACCTCCCCTCCCCCTTTATACATTAAAACTATTTAAAATATATTTAACACTATTATAAATGTTGGAGGTGAAGGGGGCTTTGGGATGGAGGCTGACAGCACAGGAACCCCCCATGTAATTTCCTGGCACTGCCTCCAGTTTGAGAGGGGGGGGGGAGGCAGAGGGATTAATTCCTTTTTGCTGGGGAGGGGTGACACCTGTTGTAGGAGAGATGGGTGAGGTGCCGCATCTGTATGGGGGGATCTGGTTGCAACTTGCTCTAGACTAGAGAGCAGGGGACACCGCCCTCTAGAGAGCGGGGCATTTTTCTGCAGGGGGTGGGGCCTTAGGGGCAGTGACGGGGAGGGCGGGGAGCCGCCCGCGCGGGGAGGGCCACTCACCTAGAACCTGGGGTAGGAGGTCCCGGCCTCGCCCCTCTCCCTGTCCCCGCCCCTCGGGGGGAGCGCTGTATCCGGGCGAAGCGGAGCCGAGCTGCGTGTCCCTTTCTCCTTGCTCAGGCTGGCTGGGCCGCCGCACGCGCTGGGCCGGAGAGAGGCCGCGCGCGGCCCGGAGGTAAGGAGACCGCGCTGCTGCTCGGCGCCCGTCTGGTCTCGGCCTGCCGCCCAGCCGTGCCCGGGGCTCCTGCGAGCTCCGCAGGGCAGACCAGCCGCTAGTGCCAGGCAGGAGCCTGCACCCCTGGGAGGATCCAGAGAGCTCCCAGGCTAGAGGGGAGGGTGCGCGGGGGAGGGATCCGGAGAGCCCCCGCCCCGGGCTAGATGGGGGACATTTCCCACTGTCCTAACTTCAGGGAGTGGGGGAGCAGACTCCAAAGCTGGAGCTGGATTCTGCCCCTGTCTCTGTTGCAAGCTCTAAATAGTAAAGTGTAATAAGGCTGTAAATCTACCCGGCTGTCCTAACGCTAAATACATAAATCTGCCATGTATAGCGGGGTGGCTGATGGTTTGTGGGCGTCCTAACCAAACGGAAACAGAGGAAAGGCATCGTGGCAGATTCAGACCTGGCCTATAAGTAAGATTGACTTAGCTAAGTTGCATGGTGCCTTTTTTAAATTTCACACACTTTCGTCAGCCTGATCTCTGCTAGAAATGCAGCTAGATCTGTGGAAGAGTTCTTTCATCAGTCCAGCAACCAGGAGATGGATGTAGGCCATACCCACACAACCACTTATGTTGGCAAAATGTATGTCTTTCAGGGCATGTCTAGTCCATTGGTTCTCAACGTGGACCATATGGCTCCCTAGGGGGCCATGTTTTACTTCTAGGGGGCCACATGGAAAAAAACAGAACATTAGCGGGCCACAGTAAGTTTCTGAGGGGGCCACCTAAACTTAACTGTCAGGCGTATGATGAATGAGGCTCAGAAGGGGGCCATGAGCAAAAAAAGGTTGAGAAACACTGGTCTAGACTACAGTGTTTTTTCAAAAAAAGTGGCCTTTTTTCGAAAAAACTTCCCCTGCATCTAGATTGCTGCTGCATTCTTTCGAAAGTAAATCAAAAAAACATGGCAGTTTTTTTGACCGCGGAAAACCTCATTTCAGGAGGAATAACACCTTTTTTGGAAAGCGCTCTTTCGAAAAAAGGCACTATGTAATGCAAACTGTGCTTTTTTGAAAGAGAGCATTTAGACTGCCTGGGTGCTCTCTCGAAAAAGCAGCTTGCAGTTTAGATGCTCTCTTTCGAAAGAGTCTTGCAGACTAGACGTAGCCTCAGAGATGTGAAAAAACACCCTCTACCTCCCGTGACACAGTTTTCACTGACATAAGTGGTAGTGTGCACAGTGCCACCTCGACAGGAGAGCTTCTCCCACCAACATAGTTACTGTCATTTATGAAGGAGGTTTTATTATATTGACCAGTCAGCATGAGCATAAGTGCTGGAATTAAGGCTGCTGGGGGTGTTGCAGCACACCCTGACTTGACATGGTTGCTATTGTAGCCAGGGTTTACAGTTTGGTTCAGTGGCTCTCAGTATCCCACACTATGCAAATTATTCCAGCACCCCTGTACATGACTTATCATACACTGGAGCAGCTACATCAGTACGGCTATACTGCTGCTAGCTCACTAGAGTGGATATAACCTTACTCAGCAATAAAATAACCCCTTCCCTCACTCTGATAAGCATCCTAGAGCTTGTCTACATGGGAAAGGTTTATGGCGACAAAACCCAGAGACTGTTCCTATTGAAGTGTGACAAAAGTCGCAATAAGTGCCCAGTTTTGGCGACACAAAAGTCAATTTTCATGACTTTTGTTCCTCTTCCTCTTTTTACTGTTGACAATCATGCAGTGTGTACTACAAGAGGGTTTGGGGTTTTTTTTGTTGAGTTTATTGAGCTCCAGGATGTTTCCCACAATGTTCGATTAGCCTCTCTGGCCAGTGCTTTGAACTCCGCTGTTCTGCATCCATGTGAACATGTAAAAAGAAATGCGTCCCTCCTTCGGCAAGCTTCTGGGAACTTTAAAATCCCTTTCCTACTGACTGCCCCAGCATGGTGGGTTCCTTGTGCCATCTTCTCAGGGAAACAGAGGTGACTCTCACTCAAGATGCTCTCTTGCTTGGAGCACCCTGAGATTTTGGATCTTATCAGTGTATGGCATAAAGAATCTGTCAACTCAGGAAAAGACCTCGGAGGACAGAGAGGAGCTAGCGAAGGATGTTTTGCAACATTCATTGCTCCAGATTGAGGGGAGCGAGGAAAGGCAGGCCAGGGAGATGAAAGCTAGAACAAAAGATACTGAGCTCATGGTAAAGCTAACTGAAGACCAAACCAAGACGCTGACGTGTCTGATTAAGGTGCTGAGTGAACAGAATCAAAGGTCAGTTCACGCAGAATTCTTTACCTAGCAACCCTCTCTCTACAGCCACACAGAAGCCTCCTGAGCAGCACATGCAAAATTCTGTATTCAGCAGCCTTCCCTCTATGTCCACACACTCCTTTTCACTCTCTGGTGATGTTTTTCTTACCAGCTTACTCCACCACCACCCCAGCAGCGACTTTGACAGCTGAATGTTAACACCATTGTGAGGTTTTCCTCTACCCTTACCCGTAAGCATTTGCACTATGTGAGTGACCATGATTGAAAGGGATCAGTAAAGATAAAACCGATGCAAGTTTCAATGAGTTTATTTTGAGTGACACTATCTATACCAATCACTCTGGCCCTTGTGAAAGCCTGCAATATCCCTTGGTTTTATGGCAATGCCTTGCTCAGGATGGGTAGTGGGATGAGGCAGGGAAGCAATCTTAAAACATAGATGTGTCAGTGCCCCTCATTGTCAAGGGTTCTTCAGAGCCTCCCTGATGTTGATGTCCATTCTATGGGCTACTTTGATAGCCCAAGTGTCTGGCTGTTCAAACTATGTGTCCAGGTGCTGTGACCCAGTTCTTTACCCACAGACAAACACTTCACCCTTATTATCATACAAATTATATAAGCAACCACATGTGATCACAACCATGGGGATATGATCCTCCTGGAAGTCCATCCTGCCATAGAGATATCTCCATCTAGCTTTCGATCTGCCAAAGGCACATTCAACAGCCATGCGGCATCAGCGTAGCCTGTTGTTGAAGCCTTACATAAGGTTTCATGAGCCTGGGCTGCAAGGGATAAGTCGGGTCACTGAGGATAACTATGAGCATTTCCACATCCCCCACTGTAATTTTGTGGTCTGCAAAGAAAGTTCCTGCCTGTAGCTTTCTTTATAGGCCCTTGTTCCTGAAGATGCGTGCCCTCCATTTATGTCTGTGAAATCCCCACGGTGATCCACAAGTGCCTTAAGCACCATTGAGAAGTACCCCTTCCAATTGCTGAACTCTGTGGCAAGGTGGGATGGTGTTATAATGGGACAATGTGTGGCATTGATTGCCTCAGCTCAGTTTGAAAAGCCCACTTTGCAAAGCCAGCAACTATGTAGTCCACATTTCCCAGAGTCACAGTTCTATGTAGCAAAATGTGTTTTATTGCCCTGCAACACTTCCAAAAGTGCTGCCTCAACCATAGGCTTCCCCATTTCAAACTGATTTGCAACTGAACAGTAGCAACTGAGAGTCAAGAGCTTCCACAGAACAATCACAACATGCTTCTCTGCCGAGAGCAGCTCTCATTCGGGTGTCTGCACCGTAGTTCAGGGGCCAGCTCATTGCACGGCTCTAAGAAGGTTGCTTTATATACCGGAAAGTTCTGTAGCCACTGCTCTTCATCCTATACCTCCATGACAATGCGATCCCACTACTCAGGGTGTGTCTACACCACACCCTGCACTCGAAATAAGATACGCAATTTATGCTATGCAAATTGCGTATCTTATTTCAATTTTATTTCAAAATAGCTTATTTTGAAATTCGATGCATCTGCCTAGCGCCAAAATTAGAAATAAAGCGCTATTTCGAGCCATCCCTTATTCGTGCAACGAGGTTTATCAGGATGGCGAAATAGCATACCTGTTATTTTGAAAAATATTTTGAAATAATGGGTGGCTTGTTTAGATGCTGGGTAGCTATTTCGGGATACCTCAGTATCTCGAAATATCTGGGCAGTGTAGACATACCCGCAGCATTGGTTTCCCTAGCCCAAAAGCGACACACTACTGTTCACAGCTGCTCTGTGACAGCCAAATGCAGTGTCCGGTCGCTGCTGTCCGTGTCACACTGTTGTCTGCATCAAAGTCTTTTTTCGTCTGAGAATAATTCCAGCAGTAGCTCTGCTGCAATGCATGGTGTCGTAAGCACACTGAACACAGCGTAGGAGAGAGTCTGGACATCTGAGATCCATGATTTCTCACTGCAGATGCTGGAGTGCACAGCAAGGACTGGCAGTTTCAAATGGTGCAAAAATAAGCCATAAGCTCTGGAAGGGCTGTGAAGCAAAGAGGTGGCTGACGGGACATTTTTCACGTTCCCAAAATGCCTTGTGCTATATTGCGTGTTCCCACAGTGCCTAGCGACTGAAGATGACACTCACATGCATACTCACATTGCTTTGGTCTTTCTGTCGATGGGGGAGCTAACAATGTAGTCATGATATGTTGACAGAGGATGGCAGTGTAAACATGATTTCTTTTTGCCGACTTTTGCATGTCAACAGTGCTTTCATTGCCAAAACTTTCCAGTGTAGACATACTCTAAGCTAGAGTGTTACAGTGGTGTAGTCCCAATGCTGCTGCTGCTGCTGCTGCTGCAATGCTTGTAGTATAAACATACCCTGAGGCTGGAATGTGTCAGTGATATGGCCTTTATTTCACCTTGAAAGCATTTCTGCTGTTCTTCATGTTACTCTGCTAAATCACAATTGAAAGCAATTAGACCCTCATAATGCAAGGTTAAGTCCACATGTAGCCCACTGAGGTCAAGGAAGTTCCATACGAATTTAAGAGGGTTAGTCTTGCCAATCAGATTGCAGGATTGGGGCCACAGGGCCTTCCATTTCTGAGCTGTAAATATTACATGTTTCTGGGTGAAAATAATCAGAAGTTATTAGGTAGTTACTGGTGAAAGCATGAAATAAATATAACATTAAGTAGCTATGTAATAATGCTAAAGCAGAAATTTAAACTCAGCTACCTGCCATAGAGTAATTTTTTTTATGTTCTCTTTTCATGCAATATGAAACTAGCATGGAAACAGAAATAACAAATCTTGCCCAGAATAACAACATAAAAATGGGCTTTCATGCACACAGACAACTTGTGTGTTCTTCCAGAGAATGGCTTGCCTGCCCTGATCATACCCTCCAATGTTAACTGTAGCAATAACACTGCTCTACAGCCAAAATGCTTCTGAAATAAATGTAGTCAAACTTTACTAATTCTGGGTCACTGAGAATGAAAATGATGCTTAAAATTGTTGATTGGCTCTAGTTTTCAAGATATGCTATTGGGTCAGTATATACAACCCTTGACTTGGGATTGGCGGAGGATAAGTGAGTTATAAAGGGAAGGGATCTCAATTTAAACCAGAAATGACTAAAATACATCTTTGACTGGATCTATGAATAAATCTATGACTGGGTTTGGACAGTACTGCTTTTTAGGCAAAACAATGAATGATGCAATCTGAAGCTGGTATTGCGTCATACATGATATGAATTGCATCATGTTATTCCTAGAAGTCATGGATGATGCAATCATAATGAAGCTTACATCACTCTGCTGAACAAATTGCCCTATATCAGCTCTAGAAATCATATAGTGTCATGCTCTCTTATTTGTCAGTGTTTGATTTTGCAAAGGGACACATTTCTGTTTAGCCAAAGTGAGCAGAGATGCCTCGTACTTGTGTGAACAGTGCAGATAACTTCTGCTATGTTTGTGGTGAAGTGACTTTTGCATCACAAAAGCGCAGTATAACCACTATGGTTAAGAAAGCCTATCACCTTTATTTTGGCTGCAAAATTGGAGATCGGGACAAGAGGTGGGCCCCACACATATGCTGCAACACTTGTGCAACAAATCTTCGCCAGTGGTTGAACAGGAAAAGGAAATCTATGCTTTTTGCAGTGCCAATGATTTGGAGAGAGCCAACAGATCATACCAGCAATTGTTACTTCTGCATGGTGCCTCTAGTTGGGAAAGGTGTGTCAAAGAAGAAAAAGTGGACTGTGCATTATCCAAACATTCCATCAGCTATACGCCCAGTACCCCATGGAGAAGGACTGCCGGTTCCTCATGCACCAGAATCATTCTCACTTGAGTCAGACGAGGAAGAGGAAGAGGATGAAACTTCTGGTCCTGAACCATCAACGTCACAGGACCCACATTTTCTCCCATCCTCCTCCTTTGAACCACACCTCATAACACAAGGTGAAATGAATGACTAAACTATGTACATAATAGTTTTTTGCCTTTTGTTTCATAATAAATTTTATTTATATAACCCTTTTGCTGATTTTTAAAGGGTTACATAAACAGGACAGATGAAATATTATCATGTAAAGCAACCATAAACACATGAAAAGACCTAGGTTTACAATTTATGATTAAAACTCTACTATCTACACAATATACATAGACGTAAAATGTAAAAACTTAAATATCTTGGAAACAGTAACAGTAGTTGTTTTAATTGTCATATTTGAATTCAGCACATCAAAATACATAATAAATAGCACATTTTATCTCTGAAGCAGACGACTTCTAAAAAATTGTAGACCAGTGTAATTGGACAGTCTCTTGGGTTGACCTGTCTTGTATTTTATAAGTGGTGTTAATAAAACTTTGGAGTGGACTCAGAAGAGACCCTTCCTTGCCTTAAGCTGCTCTTTCCCAGACATAGCAGCCACATGTGAAGGCACGCATCTCAGTTTGGCCCATGAAGCACTTCAAATCAGGAGAGAAAGCCAGTCTGAGATATTGACAGATCCTGTATTTGCAAGTCCAACAGAAAATATGTATATATACATTACTTTGTGGGATGATGTGTTTGTAGTATTCTTGAGTATCATGTTCCTCACCAAAGCACACAAAGGAATGGGGCTACATACAGTATATAAAACTACATGCATGCTTAACTCTCAAGACCCTGGAGAGTTTCTTCAAGCTTGAGAACCACAAAGTTTAAAGGAGAATTACAACTGTTATAAACTTTGAGACATAGCTGGAAAGTAAAGTGTTGCTTTTGGTTTTTATTAAAAACCAACCAACCAACCAACCAATTCCTGACCTAACTTCTGGTCTTTTCCCACTAGATAGCTCTGTTTCCTGGCTACAGACCCTTGTGTGAACTATCTTGAGAATCCTGTAGAGTTAGATGTTGGGTAATAATGCCAAAGCTGTTGGTTCTGACACTAGGTGGCTTTGCTAGGAAGAGGCAGGTACAGGAGAGCAGTTTGTGGGTAAGTGATGCAAAGCAGGGAGTAGGTAGGGATGGTTGAAATCTGATCTTGGCTGGAGAGGAAAAGTGTTCAGCTGAGTACACCAGGCAGCAGTGGGATACAGATGCTGAGCAGAGAACCGGGGAGCTGCATGAGATGAAAACGAAGAGGCAGTTTACTTGAACGAGGGGAGCAGGAGGACCAGAGGACAGCACTAGGGATTTCCAGAAAGAGGGAGTAAGAGCTGTCGCTAGTTATTTTCTCTTCCAGTTTTGCTCTAGGGACTAGAGTGGTCAGGGGCTTGAATTTCAGAAGTGTGGTTCATCCAGAGCACCCTTTGATTACAACCAAAGGTGCTCGGCTTCTGTGAAAATTGGGCCCCTAGAGTCACTGCTTCTTGCCCAAACAAGACTTGTCCGAGGTAGTCTGGCCACCTAGTTCAAAAAGAGAAAGCAACAAAGACACACTAATTTAAGACACAATAATTTAACATCTCATCCCTCTCCACCACAATAAAAGAGCAACATTTTTATTTCTAAGGAAGAGGCCATCTAACAAGTCTTGTTTCATGGTTACTACATGCCAAGACTCTGGGCTCTTTCTCTGTTCATGTTGTTCAATAAAATATTGGTAATTTCCCCCCCACTGTGCCTTCATAAAACTTTCACAATTTAGTTGTATTTTAACAGTGATAACAAAGATCTCCTAGTGTTTATTTCCAAATGTACTTATTGATAGGTATTTAACATCTGCAGTGCCCTGTTCTACAGCATATTGTATGCTGCCTCTTGCTGTGATCAGACTTCCACTTGCTTTTCTGTTATGGTGCTTATCATACTTCCTTTTTTGGTATACCACATATTAAATCACATACATACCTGAGTAACTTCACTCATGGGAAAACTTACTTGTGTGCACAAAGATTTGCAAAATTTCAGTCCTTGTTTCTACTTCTGTTCTGGTCTCATTTTCTCCTGTTTCTGTTAGCAACAGCAGTGCAAAGCAGGCAAGCCATACTGTGGAATAATGGCTGAAAACGTTTGATGCAGTGCTGCATTAGAGTTACAGGAAGGTTGTCTATGCCCTAGTACAGTAGTTGGAAAAATAATACTGTTGTGTAATCTTATAAAATCAATGTGGTTTATACTACTACAGCAATTCTCAAACTTAAGCAACGTGAGGACCTCCATTTTTATTTAAAAATTTTACAGATCCCCAAGTGTCCCCCTAGCTCTGGCCCCACTAGGGATGTGAATGGTTAACAGGTAAGCCTCATCTTCAGCGAATGAGACTTAACCATTTTCAATTAACCAGTGGGGAATAGAGCAGCTTGCTGCCTGCCACAGGCAGGGGTGCTCCAACCCAGCTGGAGCAGCCCCTGTCTGTGATAAGCCCGGTTGGGCATGCTGCAGGCAGGGGCACTCCAGCCCACCTGCCAACCCCACCTTTAATTGGATTTTACATCCTTAGTCCCTACTCCACCCCTGCCTGCAAGGCTCTACCTATACCCCACCTCTTCCCAGACCTAATCCACCCTTGCCCTTCCTCTTCCACATTTCTTTTTGTCCCCTCCCCTGAGCATACCTGGTCCCTGCTCTTCCCAGGTACACACTGTGGAACAGCTGTTTCCCAGTATGTGGGAAACACAGGGAAGGAGGGAGGAGAAGGAGTTGATTAGCAGGCCCAGTGGGGTCTGCAAACCTAATTTTGAAAAATACCATACTGCTACATTGATAAAATAAATGAAATATACATGAACTGGCCTTCAACACCTGGGCTGATTTCACAGTTACTGTAAATGAACATATCACATGGACTAAGTAGTATGTTGAAGAAAAGTCTGTAAAAGTAGATACAGATCAAACTCAACATAACTGTCTTTGAGTTTTCAGTCAGATCTGCTGACTTGTGTCAAAAATAAGTTTTGTTGTGTTTTATTTCTGTTAACTCAGAAGTTCTAGAGTTGAGGAAATTACTGGGTACTGTTTCTGTTTCTGGATTGTCAATAGAATTGTTTACTAAGTTCCAATCAGCTACAATGCTGCAAATTGTTAAAGACAGTTGGACTGCCCAGATGTCAGTGAAGGTCTAATTTGGCCTGCAGTACCCTTATTACTGATAATTGCTGCCTGAGATTGAAATAAGCTAGCTATCTTGACTGTAAAGTCTGAGACAAAGTTTGCAGTTCTGGCATGTGGTGGTGATGGGAATCAGTATATTTTTAACTGGACACATTTGTTATGGAGTCATTGAAACGATAAATATGAAAGTTCAAGATGGTTTTTAAAAACAAATTTAGTACAAACCACATTTTAAGGACTAGTTACAATCATTTGTCTTTGACAGAGGATCTGTCCTCCTTAATGCTGAACTTCTGTGCTCTCCTGGAGTTAATTCAGACCTTTTTCATTTTATCTGTATTGTTTCCATTGCATTTGTAGTCCACTAAATCTTTCTAGTGCAGGTATTTATGGGTAGCTACCTCTTTTTAAAAAAAGACTATATATCAGATTCCCTCTGACATTTCTTTTAATTCCCCATTGGCTATACAGTCTGCAGTTTTCCTGTGTTTGTTCTCTAATCATTTAGCTTTGCAGTACAAAGTTAATTATACAGTATTGCTGTGACGTTGCAGTTCAGAAGAAGGTCAGTTAAGTTATATTGTTTTTCTCTAATACATTCCGATGATTTTGACATTGTTATCCAATACATTTGCTTAAATGCACAATCTAAAAGTGGCTTTTACTCCTTCTTTTCTGTGGTCATGGATTACTGGGCCCATTTTTCAGCCAAGTAAATCATCTGTTACTCCATACAAAATGTCTTCTATGGGTGTATTATTTTTTGCTCTTATAAATTTGATGTTGCCAAAGCAGTTTAAACTTTATAGTTACTTTTTTTAAAAAAGATCTAAATAATACATAGCCCATTGCGCCTCTGCCTTTTAAATGTATTAGGAGCCTGGCACCTTTTCATACATTTAAAAAGCAGAGGTACAGCTTCTGGGACTGGGTGTGAGCTGGGAATCAGCTGATTCCTGGCTTGCGCCTGGTCCCCTGCTCCCTCCCCCAGAGATGGCATTGGAGAGAACTGGCTTTTAAGCCAGCTGCCCCCAGTACTGGCTCCTGCTCCCTCCTTTTGCTGCCTCTCTCTGATGTGGGGGGGGAGGCGATTCACTACTCTACTTGTCACTTACATCCCTACATAGTACTTTAAAATCAATCGCCTTAATAGTAATTTTCAGGTGGGCACTACCAACTGTGACAGTGATTTTCTTTTTATTTTACTTGTTTATGTGAGAACTTCTTCATAAAAAATCCATCTGAAACCACCAACTTGTTTTCAGTCCTCTACTGAAGAGCCATCAGATGTTGATAATTTTTAGATGTTACTGATCTGGCTGGATGTGAAGTAGTGGATTAAAGACAAGTTTCCATATCCCATTAGTAATCCCGTAGGTGTCTAGATTTTGGATTTAGAGTTTTGTTTTTGTTCTATTTTCATCCATCTCTTGATCCATTTAATTCAGGTCTGTCAAATAGATTAAAACTTCTTTTTGCCTGATATTAAAAATGTCTTGCAAATTCACGGTTTAAAAAGCTTCACCCTTATATTAATGTGTGATAAGGAAATTATCTGTTATGGTTGGTATGGGGAGAGGTGAGAGAAGATGAAAAATCCCAGGCTCTAAAATTGCTTAACTTTGTATAGGAAATGTACATGTCTGGTCTTGCATCTGTAAATACTTGATAAAGGTTTATACCTTTTTTAAAAAAGGAATCTTATGAATTATTGTGCAGGCATGTTTTTTGCTCCACAAAGCCTCTGCTGCCTTGGCATTAGGACACAGCTACTGAAGACAGTTCATCCTGTAAGATTCTTCAGATTTTCGACCTCTGCAGTATGTATTCCATCAATTCATAGATTACACTATATATAAGTCACACAGTATTTATTTTAGAGATGTACTCATTTTGTGATGCTGCTAGTAAGTATATATTGGATTGGATGCCTACTGTGAGAAAGTCCACAAAGCATTATGTTTTCTGCAGTTACATTTTATTCATTTATTGTTGCCTTAATCCCAGACACTAATATGAAAATGGCAATAAATTATTGTGCAAATCAATCAGATGTTAAACCACACTAGCATGATAATACCATGTGGTTCTTAATCTACATTTTGGTTCATGCTTTAAGATAGTGTTAATGGACCCGAGGGAGGAAAGATGGTATTGTGGTTAGGGCTAACCTAGGACTCAGGGGTGATGTGTTCACTTATCTCCTGTGCCATAGATTTTGTGTGTGACTTTGGGTAAATGAGTTTCTCTGGCCCAGATCCACAATTTTAGACCACTGAAACTCAGTGCTGTCGCCTAACCTTGTAGGTACCTTAATTCAGTTGGTCCCTATATTTTCACTGTAGAAGTTCCATAGGTGTCTGAGTTACCATTTCTGAGCATGTGCATTGCTGCCTTGCTTAGGTGTCTGGATGCCTATCTCCTGCCTAAGCTCCGATATTCACAAACCAGGGGATGGCAGGCGTCTGCCCAACAGCCCAGTACAATATGCACACTCAGAATGTCTAATCCTTTTTTTGAATCTTGCTAAACTCTTGGCATCCATAATCATTCATGGCACTGAATTCCACGGGTTACTTATGTACTGTGTGAAAGTACTTCCTTTTATCAGTATTGAACATACTACTTTTCACTTTCACTGGCTGTCTTCTTGTACTTCTGTTGCAAGAAAGGATAAATAGGAGCACCTTCTCTGTCACATTCCCTCTTATTCATCTCCTTTTAAAACAACCATTGATAATGGGCTGAAAGTGCTTGGAGACCATACATTTAGATGTTGAATGGGGAATACCTTGTGTTGTTTCACACTAAGAACATAAGAATGGCCATACTCGGTCAGACCACAGGTCCATCCAGCCCAGTACCCTGTCTGATGACAGTGGCCAATACCAGGTGTTACCCAGAGGGAGTGAACTGAACAGGTACTGATCAAGTGAGCTCTCTCCTGCCATCCATCTCCACCCTCTGACAAACAGAAGCTAGGGATACCATTCCTTACTCACACTGGCTAATAGCCATTAATGGACTTAACCTCCATGAATTTATCTAGTTCTCTTTTAAACCCTGTTATAGTCCTAGCCTTCACAACCTCCTCAGGCAAGGAGTTCCACAGATTGACTATGCGCTGTGTGAAGAAGAACTTCCTTTTATTTGTTTTAAACTTGCTGCCCATTAGTTTCGTTTGGTAGCCCCTAGTTCTTGTATTATGGGAAAAAGTAAATAACTTTTCCTTATTCACTTTCTCTACACCACTCGTGATTTTATAGACCTCTATCATATCCCCCCTTAGTCTCCTCTTTTCCAAGCTGAAAAGTCCCAGTCTCTTTAATCTCTTCTCATATGGGACCCGTTCCAAACCCCTAATCATTTTAGTTGTCCTGATTCTCTTCGGGCGAGTTATGATTCTGCTGGCATTTCACCTGAGATAAATCATTTCCATTCCCTAGCCTGAAGGTCGGTAGAAGCAATGATGTAATTGAAAGTGTCATATGGTATAAAATAAGGAAATCCTCAGCATTCTCCCTAGCATGTGGATGCTCTTCCAGGGAGAAAAAAACAACACTGCTTAAGTAAGTTCTGTCCTTAATCCTGCCTCATTTTAGTAATTTCAATTCATTGCTTAGTCTTTTTGAAGTAAGCAACACTAGAACCCAAGCTGAGCTGAGGTCCTTGAGAGCTAATACAGGGTCAGCAATTCCATTTTATGACATCAGAATCAAAACAAAGATGAAGGTACATAGAGGGGGAAGCCCTAGCTATTATCAGTTGAACATAATATGTTCTATGGTAGGAAAGCTGTAACAGGCAAAGGCTTCTTTTAGTTCTCAGTAAGATTTCAGCCAGGAGAGAAATATTTATTACAGTTTAAGCTTACTCTGATTCAGTCATAAGTCCTGCTATTGATCAGCCTGTTGTGGTTAGCTAATTGAAGTGATTTTAAGAGTTAGTCAATACAGTGGACCACACAGATCCTGTATACTAACTAGAGAGACTTCTCAGCTCTTCATAGTAAAAAAAGGAACCTACCATGTGAAAGCTGCTAAACGTGCTTATTTTAAATATGCATAATAAAATAATCCATATTATTAGAAAGAGTGTATTATGGCCAAACACTAATCTCAGTCAGCATTGTGCTCTTCAGTGCAAAGTTTGAGGACTCTTTTAGGCACCTGTATATGCAAGTTTAATATAGGAAACCCATATTTAACCAAAACTACCTCTTAACTGCAATTTGGATATGTCTCTTGGCAAGAATCACACATTTACTTGCCAAGTACTCCAAAACAGATTTGATGTCTTGTTGGAATAAATGGGACCTGTACTATGCTGATGAAATTCATGCCATGTGTCTGAGATTAGAATTTTGCCCATGCAATAAAAATAGAATGAAAGAAGCGATTTGACATCATAGGCCTCTATTCTGAAAACACCTGCAACATATGCTTAACTATACTAGCACAAACAGTCCAAATAAAACCAGTGGGTGCGACACATGCTAATAATGTTGAGTATATGTATGTTTGCAGGACTGAGGCCTGCTGGTGTTAAATTAGGTGGAATAAATGGGCCAAAGGTGTTAACGTGACCCAGATATCATCCAACATTCAGCACTTTTAAACAAGGTTCAGGGTTTGGCATAAAAAAACCCTCACCTGCTTAGTATAGTACCATGACACAAACACCATTACAAATCTTTATAAGGCTTTATTAAAGATACAGAAAGAATGAAAAACAGTTAAAGCATTTGAAATATCAAATAAGCTTTTTCTTTTTAAACACACAACATCCCTTGTTTCCTTTCTGTTTAGCTAAACAGGGAATTTTTTTGTTTGTGGACAATCTCCTGGACCAGAGGTCTCAAACCCCCAGCTCGTAGGCCATCCCTGGCTGGAGTAATTGCTCAATTTGGCTAGGGACTCCCCATGGACCGAGGAGGGTGGGGCTGTCTGTTACCTGCCCTCAAACCCTGCCCCTTCCCACCATCGCCCTGCCCCCCATGGCACCCCACCCCCAAGGATGCAGCTTTAGGGATCACTGGGATATGGGGTCCTGGCACTGCATGGCGACAGCTGTCATGCCCCCCTATGCTAACTGCAGCAAAGTTTTTCCTACTTTCTCCCTCTTTTAGGATTTGTTTTTTTGTTTTGTAAACTTTAAAGATACCATGATTATTGGGTCTGGTTATCCCTGGTTTTATTGGGGGTCCTTGGAGATCTGCTATATGTGAATTTTCTCAGTTCTTAATTGAAGGGCGTGTGTTGAATTTATAACAAAAATGTTTTCTCCCATGCATTTAAAATGTTTTGAGTAGTTCTGAATAATAATCCTTTCACTGAATCTTAATGACTGTTGCAAACTGCTCTACTTGCAAGGTCCATTTCTTTGATCTTGCCTTTTTTAACAAACACATAGCAACATTATATGACATGTACACAAACTGCCAGAGCAAGAGGCACACACTTTTCTGCGGGGGAGGGAAGGGAAGAAGGAGAGAGGAAACCACAACAGATGTCTGCTTAGTTCACTACCAGAAAGTGCTCAGATACTCGCGAGATGAACATAGTGGAAGAAACTGTGTAGAACAGAATAATGTTTGATTTCCATGGTATCTCTGATGTCATAATCCTATCTGTTCTGAACTTACCCATAAATTGTCATTCTTAACAAAACTCCTTTGTCTATGTATTTTGATCTTGTAGACAATGGCCTTCAAGCACAAAAACGCAAAACGAATTGAAGGGCTTGATGTCAATGTGTGGTAAGTGACAAATTAAAATATATGCAGAATTCTAAAAGTCAGCTAGTGTGTTGTCTTTTCCAACAGCATCACAGTTATCCCTGATGTTGAATTGTAGCCACACGTATGCCTAAAAGGTAGCTTCAGTGGGTCAAATATGGTGGTGAAGGTGTGAATTAAGCCAATACAAGGTCATAAGCTGTGACTAAGTTTGAATTCTGCAGTGCAGAATGAACCAATGTAAAACAAAGGTAATTCACAGCAGGGATGCTAGAACGATTTGTATAGGGGGTGCTGAGAACTGTTGTACCAAACTGTAAACCCTGTATATGATGGAGACCACTTCGAGCCAGGGCTAGCAGCAGCACACCCCAGCACTCATAGTTTCAGGTGGTTTGATTCTCAGATATAGTGGCACCTACAGATTTATAGTTTTGTTGAACAACTTAGCTTAAATAATTTACACCTGTTTAATTTAACCATCTTGAACCTGTCACTGTAGAAATTAACTTACTATATTTTACTATGTCTCAAAATAGCCTCAGTGGATCAGTCAGCGTGTCATTGCCAATTAGTGGAATTTCATTAGTTTGTAACATTACCCAAGGGGTTGGACAGATTGTTTAAATGCACTTACTGCCCTCTTGAAAGTGACCATCCTGCCTCAGACTCATCACAGCAGTCTCTGTAATTGATGTCTTGTCTGTGAAATTGTAATCACTGTTTTTATCTGGTTAACATTTGGCTGGTGAGGGAAAGGCAGAAGGAAAGAGCGCACATAAAAGAAGAACAAATTGCAGTTTAAAGATGCTATAGTTAGCTTTTGGTAGGATTAATGGAACAACTATCAAACTGTCTGAAACAGTCTATAGCAGTGGTTCTCAACTCGTTTCAGTCCACGGACCACCAGGCCAATCAAAAAATTTTCGTGGACCACCTCCTTTCTGAGACATGATAAAAAAGAGCAGACAACGAACATTTTGGTTTGAAATTTATTTCTTACTAACAGATTGTTGGATTCTCTTCTCACTGACAAGCTTTTCAATGTTTGTAGCGGTACTTGGAGTGCCGGCTTCATTGAGTCATTCCCCAAGACTTTGAAACAAATAACACATTGTGGCAAATCCACGCCTTCTTTTTCTTGACAAGTGAAGCCGAATTTGATGTAGTCCTCCCAATACTTGTGCTTGACATTTCTTCCTGTCGTTGCCATTATCAACAAACTACACCACACCTGTAAAACAGCACATGTAGCACAGGATGAACGACATAGCAACCGCTCAGCACGACGGCAGCAGCAACACTGATGCTCAGAGCCTCAGACGGACGTTACTGGCAACACAATGCAGTTATGTCCTAGGTGATGCTATGGATGACGCGCCGCGTGCTTGTGAACACAGCGTAAAACAGCCTAACGGCAGCGCCTGCTCACACCATGTGACTTCAGACAATGTTCCTGTGGACCACCGAAAAAGTCACCATGGACCACCAGTTGAGAACCACAGGTCTATAGACTGGTATGACTAGGAATGTTTATAGAGTTCAGTGAAATGACTGGATGATGCTGTGAGTCTCGTTAATCTGTTAGACTAGATTCACCCCAGTAACTGCACCTGCCTTTTCCAGCAAGATCCACTATGTCCTGAGTGTGTGTGGGGTTCACCCCTGGGATATTGTTTCATTGCTGTCCTGCTCCAGGAAGCAAGCTGGGGGTGGGCAGTTTTTGTCTACAGGCTCCCCTATGAGTGCTGACAATGCAGGCTGTTCAGGAGATATGGTCTGGACACACCATCTCCCCCGGATGGTTCTGCCTGCACTTGGGGTTCCCAATAGGGATGTAAGTGAGTAGTCGAGTAGTTGACTACCCAATAAGCCTCTCTGCTCCCTCTCCCCCCCCATGCTGCTGTCTTTAATAGAGGCCTATTGCTTTTATCTTTAACATTAAGTATGACAAAGGAGCGGGATCATGTTATTGGTAACAATTTAACACATTTTTCCCTAGGGTTGAATTTACTAAGGTGGCTGCAGACCCATCAATTGTTAATCTTGGTCAAGGCCTTCCAGATATATCTCCTCCTAGCTATGTTAAAGAAGAGCTAGCCAAGGCAGCGACAGTTGATAAGCTGAACCAGTACACACGTGGCTTTGTAAGTACATTGAACTTTGGGGAAAGCTTTTTGCAGGAAATGCTGTATGACTTGGTTTTAAATTAGGTGAATAACTTTGTTCCCTTTCATCTTGGCTCCTCTTCCACTTTCTAAGCATGGGTTTCTGGTTGTCAGCTGCTGAGCAACATTCCCAATGTAGGGTTATTTACAGCAGAGTCCTTCACTCAGATTATTATCTTATAGTGCAGCATGTGTACCCAGCTGTCCTCTGGCCAGGTCACTTATAGTCCCCGCCCCCCCACTTCCAGGGAAATCAAGCCCAGTATAACAGTAGTCTAGTAGCTTCATGACAAATCTTTAGCCCAATTTCACACTTATTGGCCTTCCTGCCCTTGTGTCCAGTGATCTCCACACCACTGTCCTCAGTGGGTCAGTAGAGGAAGTAGTCCAGGGACCCTGCAATAAGCTAGCTAAAGTATGTTTATTCAGACTTTCTGCTACGTACATGGGTTACTTCCTACCTCAGCTTGTCCTCAGATACCAAAAGTAGAGTAAATTAATTACAGGGAACAAAGCAAAGGCAAAAGCCCCATACCAGGCTTACTTGCCCCAAGGAGACTCTGGCTCGTAGTAGTTTTCCGCTGTGCCCAGCTGGCCTCTCTTTAAGGGGCTAGTACAATGAATCCATACCTTCTAGTTAGCCACTACTAAGTTGGCCTGTGGCCTCAGAAAGTTGAGATCTCTTTGTCAGTTTTCTCCTGGTGCTGGCCAAGCTGGCCATCCATCACACCAGGAGACGGAATCTGGACACGTTCTTGTGCTCTATGACTGTGGGGCCTATTTCCAGTCTCTCTTACAGTCGCTGCCAAGCAGAGTTCCTTTAGGCATTACATAGACTCCTTAGATGCCTTTGAGGCGCATTGGGTGCCTCCGGGGTTCTCTGGTTGATGTCCCCTTTTCGTTTCCTGATATTTATCCTTTACTTTTCGCTCCAATCTTTTTTTTTTCTTTCATCATTCAGTGTTCCAAGAATGCATTTGTGGCCTGGGTTCAGAGTCCCCTTTTGTCTAGTTGTGCCAGGCGTAGGCCTGCTCATCTTAGTACTCACAACAGATACTAAGCTAGGATTTCCTCTCTTATCTCATCCCTGCAGACTTGACAGCTCATGTTATGGGTTGGAGCTTATTGAGCTCACAGGCTCTCATTAACCTCTTCCCAGCCAGTGTGGGGCCTGCATACCCCATTACAATACTGGCAGATGGGGGAGTGTAAGGAAAGAAACAGATTCTCCCTCTCTGTGTCCCTATATTATCCTTCATAACTGGCCTAGCACACCGGAGGCTCCTGGACTACTTTGAGGTAGGAAGGTGCTAACTGGCACCTTAGAACTCAGAGAGCACCAGATGTAGAAAGAATTGTCTGGTAGAAATCAAGAAATTGAATATCTCCTTGTTCCCTATCACCTACAACCCTTTAAAACTCACTAGTGATTTTAGGCTAAAACTTTGGATAGTTTTATTTTATTTATTACAAACAAGCAAGCAAGCAAACTAACAAACACAAACAACTCCCTTTCCCATTTTTATTTTTGCAGCCAGCTCTCCCTCTAATTTTTTGTGTCCATGTATGGAATGAATTTTGTTATGTGCACCAATATGGAGATGATATGTGACAGATCACCTCCAGATTGGTTCACGCAACAAAATTAATTCTGCACATGGATGATCTGTGGCAGAGGTGGGGCTGGGGGGTTCGGAGTGTAGGAGATGATTCAGGGTTGGGGGGATGAGGGATCTGGCTCAGGGTGCAGACTCTGGGGTGGTACTGGGGATGAGGGGTACAGGAGGGGCTCCAGCCTGAGGCCAAGGTTTGGAGTGTGGGAATAGGGCAGGCAGTTGAGGTGGGGGTGTGGGGTCTGGATAGGACCTAGGGTGCAGGAGAGGTCTCAGGGTTGGGGTGTGGGGTCTGGGAGGAGTTAGGGTGTGGGATGGGCCTCAGTGCTGGGGCTGAGGGTTAAGTTGTGGGGTGCTTATCTGGGCAGTCCCTGTTAGGTGAGTGGGGGAACAGATGGCTCTGTGTAGCCCACGGTCACCTGCAGACACCACCCCCCACAGCTCCAATTGGCCACGATTCCCAGCAAATGGGAGCGTGGAGCCTCCATGCGAGAGCAGCCCTTGGTCAGTTTCCATTGCTCCTGGTGACATGGCTTCAGCCCATGGTAAGGGGGAGGGGCAGAACGTCAGCACGCAGAGCAGCCTCCCCCCTAGTTGCCAGGAAGGTTTGGCCCAGAACACATGGGCTTTACGGGCTGCAACCCTGGGCTAAGGGGACCCCTCTTAGCCCTGGGCTCCAGGCCCTAAAATCCCTTTCTTAATCCAGCCCAACAGAATATCTCATCTAAGTCATACCAGAAAACTCCTAACAGTTAGTAGTTCTGCCCGCAGTTATTTCTGTTTATTGAGAGAGAAAGCATGTACCTGTGTGTAGATAGATTATCTCCTTACCTGTTGTCTAATATACAGCGCACGCATCCAAATGTGTTTTTCTTTATTTTGAACAGGGTCATCCACTGCTAGTGAAAGCCTTGTCCCAGATATATGAGAGGGTTTGTGGAAGGAAAATTGACCCTTACACAGACATCTTGGTCACAGTGGGAGGATATGGATCTCTGTTTAGTGCAATCCAGGGATTAATTGAAGAAGGAGATGAAGTAAGCTTTATCTGAAGTATTTTATTGTAGCTACCAAAATAAAATTAACTATGTTGATGGTTTGTTTTTTATGTTTTTTTAAATATATGTATTACAGGTTTATCTATTTGGCCTATGCCAAACACTTAAGAGCCCTGTCATGTAGATATGGGGCTGGCAAACTATTTCAGAGACTAGGCTATATTTCAGTAAGGAGACTGTCTCATGAATGTTTCTATTCCAGTCACCAACACACAAGCTTTCTCTCCTATTTGTTATAATTGTCATAGCTTTTACATCCCGGTTGCCGTTAACACTTTACTGATTTCTGTTTCATACTTTTTGTGGACTGCTGTCTGTATCAAGAATCTGAGTATGGCACAGGGTATCAATCTGTTTTCAGTGTCTGAATAGCCATCATAATTCAGATTTTGCTTCAGACTATTATATGATATCAATGTGAAGGTGAAAAAAAGTATACACATTTTTAAAGTAAAGTAAGTATCATACCCAAGTATATGGTTTCATATGTTAGGTTTGATGATTCATCCTTTCAGTATTGCCTTGTTTCCCACTGCTGCCAGATACTTGCAATGGCTTTTTGGGAAGCAGTGTTTGGGAAGCCCTGATATGTGCTTTTTCTGATGTGGAACATTAGCTTTTTTCCTTTTCTTAGGATTACTGTTTAGTGTCCTCCTCTGTTTTCTCTCCCTTCCCTGTTGCTTTGATCTTCTCTCTCTTTTTGTCTCTGTCATTCTTTGAGTCTTCTCATTACCTTAATCCTTTGCCATTATTCATTAAATCTTTTGACTCCTCTCTCCACTTTTTAATAACTTTTTTGTCTCTCTCCTTAAGTACTTCTAACATTATATGCTAGTCGCAACTGTAGTGCGTAACATGAGAACTACCCATGTCTAATCTCTGAAGAACTCCCAATATATGTTGTCTCAGTCTTCTAATTATTATCATTGCCATATAATGTCCTAAGATGACGAAAAATTTATATCAGTTAAACCAGAGTGGAATACCCTTAGGTACACAGTAAATCCTTATGGCCAAAATAAATCTGAAGAAAGTAATACAGTGTTACTAAACATAGTATTTTCTCAATTCTGGATCTTTCTGACTACGTGTTTTAATTTCAGGTGGTAATAATAGAGCCATTTTTTGACTGCTATGAGCCAATGGTGAAGATGGCAGGAGCAAAACCTGTTTTTATCCCGTTGAGAAATGTATGTGTTTTTTTAATTTATTGTTGTTAAACATAGAATGCAGAATTCTTTTGAGACTAATAACATTTGATAATCACATTATAGGAAATGATCCTCACCTAGTTTCTCTTAACGTACAACTATATAATAAATGAGAAAAAACTGCAACAGAATAAGGCTCAAATGTGATGCTATTCAAAGTGTTATAGGCATAGTATTCTCCAAATCTTGTGTAGAGTAGGGCACTGTTTCCCATTTAATTCAATTTATGCATGCTGAAAGTTCCTCAAGTGTTTTTGTTTGAGATCATTAGAAAAGTTTTAAAACACAGAATAACAGGCGGGTGATCACATGCTCATACAGTTTGTGTATCTGTTATTTTAAAGGATTGGTTTCTGATCCTGTTCAGCAGTTTGTGAAGTGCTGGCATATAGTTTCTATTCCAAAAACTCCCTACTGCATTGGGAATGGTCTTCCATTTACAACAGAAAGTGAAATGATTGTTTAGTTATGTAGATGAGCAATTTTTCTGTGGTTGGTTTTCAAAAAGCAATGCCACGGAAATTTGAAAGAAACTGCTAATTAGTTGTAACAAAATAATAAGAAAATATTTGTTCTTTGGAGCAAAAATCTAGAGGGATGCGTATTGAAGAAACCTAGTATTAAGCTTCCACTCTGAGGAAGGCAATGTGCCTGCACTCTGTGCAGTTGATCTCCCACAGTTTTGTGGGAGGCAGAATTGGGTATAACTGTTCTGTAGCATTCGTTACATAACATCTCTGAAGACTTGCAGGATTTTCCCTATGTTAGAAACATTGACCCCATCATCATGAACATAGGTGAACTCCAGCTCTTCAAAACCTAGATGGGGGAGCTCTTGGGTCAGCATGGACATGGATGCTTATAACATCAGGACTTTTGCCCCATTGGAGACAGAAGTCCCAGGAAATTCTTTGTAGTGCTTGGGTACCCTCATGGATGCACTTACTCTCCAAGAATGCCTTGAATGTGATGTGATTTCCTTGTGGATTTCCAGACAGCTGTAATTTCCTGTCTGTCTAGGTTCATGCCACGCCCCTCACTGTAATGTGTAACTATAACATTTAGACAGTTAATGCTCCCTGATTGGCTTGAAGCTTTCTCGTCTTGACTAAATATTGCAGCAGAAACTCCATAACCTCAAGGGCACAAATAATTTCCTCACTGGTCTTCTTGTGGGCTTTCCATGGGGAACGATATGGTCTGGGCTATACTCTGCGTTGCACTTAAGTAATACAGACATTTGTCCTATTATAGAAAACTGCTATTGGGAACTCTGCATCTAGTGCTGATTGGATCTTAGATCCCACTGAACTTGCAAGAAAATTTAATTCCAGAACAAAAGCTATTATACTGAATACCCCACATAACCCTATTGGCAAGGTAAGACTCCATTCTAGTTTAACATAATAGTTGTAATTTCAGAGTGTATCTTAAGTACGCTGATTAATGCATTGGCCCTTTTTTTTATGTGTGTGTTCTAGGTATTTACCAAAGAAGAACTCCAGGTAATAGCTGATCTCTGTATTAAACATGACACCCTGTGCATCAGTGATGAGGTGTATGAATGGCTGGTATACAAAGGAAATAAACACATTAAAATAGGTATTGATTTTTGTCTAGCCATGCAGACAGTTGTGGAAGGGTATCATAAATGTGCATCTCAGAGATAAGTGATGCTGTCAAGTAGTTCAAATGTTAATTTTGGTTTAGTTTAAAATTAATGAAACTGAGGAGGAAAATCCTTTATTTTCTAAATCTTTATTTACAGGATTAAAGACAAAATTTTCTAAAGCAGCAAAGTGAATTAGGTGCACAAATCCCATTAAAAAGTAGGTGAGCCTAGTGCTCCTAAACCACTTGTCAGGGGGATCTCAAACTCAATTTACTTTTGGACCAGTGCCAGTGTTCAAATCCTCCTACCAGACCAGTGGTCACTCCTCTCTGGCAGAACTGAGGAGGCAAGTGGGGCGTCTGCGCATTCCTCCACCCCCATGTTTCCTGGCCCCACCTGCCAGCCCACACACTTCTCTCCCCCACACCCTGCGTGTCAGCCCTAGCCGCCACCGCCGGCAGCAAAGCAGGGCTAGAGCAGCTTTCAGCTGCTAGCTCCGTGCTGCCACCGGCATGTCCATGTGGCCTGGGGGAGGTGTGTGCAGAGCAGTGAAGTAGAGTGACCAGACTGGCCTGGGAGACGGCAAGAGAGTGGAGCAGAGGCTGCTGCATTGCTTTGCTTTCCCACAGCTCCTGCTGCTGTGGTAAGTGTGGGAAGGCTGGCCCCTGCTGCTGCTACCAGGCACCCGGTAATCCCCAAGGCCATGTGTCTCGGGCGAGGGCTTGAGGGAAGGGGTGCAAGGGGAAAGTAGGGGGAGCAGGGCTAGAGGTGAGCTAGGGGCAGAGCAGGGGCTGGGCTTGGAGGAAGGGTATCGACACCCCCTCTCCTCCCCAGGCCACAGGGACTGACATGACAACAGAAGTGTATGGGGTGCATTGTGGAATTGCTTGGGCCATATTTGCCATGAGTTTCAGACTGTTGATTTAGGTCCTATTGAAAGTCCCACCCTAATTCAATTCTTTGTCCCAAGGATAATATAATCATCACTGTTTGTGTATCTACCTCTCAGTGGCATGCTTTGTTGCAGAGCTAGTTAAGGGAAGGGACTGGGAGCTTACCAGTCAATCCTTTTTGTGGAGCTCTGCTGCCATAACCAGTGGAGACAAGTGCATAATAAGGAAACCACATTGTTTGCCCCATAATAAATAGAAACAAAATCTGGCAAAAGGTAATGGAAAATATTAGTAAAAGAACTATTTCCAATACTCTTCTTCCAAGTAGAAGGTATGAAAAATAATGGGCATTTCAAACAGTAAAATCACTCTGAGGCCCTTTGGAGATGAATTTCAGTTGTTCTCTCAGGCAGAGTTGCTGTGTGGACAAACTAAGCCATTACAAATCAGACAACTAAACGTTTAATGCTACCTGGGTCTCTGCAACTGTTTCCTTTCCTAGGGCCTCATTCAGTTCTCATTGAAGTCAATGGAAACAGTTCAATTGACTTCACTAGGACTGGATTTTACTATAGGCACATCCACTGTATGCTGCCAATAATCCTAATCCAGATTCTGCAAACACTTTTATGTGTGCTTAATATTGTGTTCATGAGTTGTCCTACTGAAGTCTATGGGATTGCACAAGTGCTTAGATTAATCACACGTGTTAGTATTTGGAGGGTTGTGGCCTTAGTTTGAATCCTAGTTAGTGGCTTATGTGAGAAGTCTGAAATTTCTTGCCTTGCTAATTTATTCCTAAGGGTTATTCTCAGTTATACAGAGGTTTTGGTTCTGGAAGTAGCTACTTCCATGAACACCTAGCTGAAAGCTGTAGAGTTATGCAGTCCCATGTTATCACAACACCACCTAGCCAAGCAGCCCTACTGAGATTAAACTGTTAACCCCTGGCTGTCAGAAGAACTGTCTTGTGTTCTTGGCTCTGATGTGATCTCATGTGTGACCTTCAACAAACCATTTTGTTTCTCCATGCCTCAGTTTCCCCATAGTTTAAAATGGCATTTGTATATCCTACTTCTTCAAGGGCTTTGGGATTTACAGATGAGAGCTACGAACTTTTATTAATGATAAATTTGATATAATTAACTAGGAATAAGCAAATATTGTTTTTTTCTACATTGGCTTTGGAATACTGGTAATTAAGATTAGTTTAGTGTAACTTGAATTAAAGTATTGCGTTCTGTTTGCTGAGGATACAACCTTTTTGCATACTCCACTCCCACTGATGTCAATGGAGTCTGCAGGCCACAGGTTTGAGTTTTGCTTTCTAGTGCTACTAAAAAAAAAAAAACTATTTTGGAGACAAGTTGCGGGGTCTAGTAATAATGCCATCCAGGAGGCAGATGAACAAA
This sequence comes from Pelochelys cantorii, assembly GCA_032595735.1. NCBI lineage: Eukaryota > Metazoa > Chordata > Testudines > Trionychidae > Pelochelys > Pelochelys cantorii. Next base: position 33,928,336 of record CM064334.1, read on the forward strand.
AAGGATTTTTATTGTCCGACATGAAATGTACACTTCCAGTGTGATAATGACTCAAAATTAAAGCTTAGAGTGTTAATCAACTGGGTTTAGCTGCATACTCTCTAACAGATGCCATGAAATGATCTTACAATTTATTGTTAAAAACCTACAAACCATAAAACTTTCAGGGTGACTTCAGCTTCTTAGTTTTTATAGCTGAACATAAAAATAATACAAGAAAAAAAATCCAGTTTCACTATTTAGAAACTGCAATGTTTTTAAATTAAGCTTTACATATTCAGTCAAATGCAGTGACACTTATATGAAAGATGCAACATGGATATTACAGAGTCTGGTGATGGTTCTTATAATCTAATAGGATAGCTAGTTGTATATCATAAAATTAACATAGTCTTTATTCTGTTGCCCTAGCAGTCTTCTCTAATACAGAACACTGCATCATGTCTCTAACCCTTATCTGACTTTTGTACAAGCACAAATCTCTTATGAGTAATGATTAGAGCTGTAGTGGCAGATTTAGAGATCTCATATCATAACTGAGGATTCTGTTGGCATTTCAACAGAGAGCCAGCTCAGATAAGGTATTTTATATGCGTTACTTTACAGATAATTCCCAGTACTTGATTGGTGTTAAAATTATATTAAACTGTGATGAGTTTGAATATAACGGCATTACCATAGGGCATGGGAAAAATGCTCCCCATACTGTTTAATCTTGTGTATTAATTTACTGCTTATGAAAGTGACATCCTGCCCTGTCCCCTCTACCTTCTCCCTGCTATTATTATTGTATAGTCCTGTTATCTATCCCCAAGCTTGAATTCCTGAGACTAGGTGGCAAAACAGTCTCAGATCTGGTCTACATTTAAAAGTTAAGTCAAAACTGCTATGGTGCTCAGGGCTTCGTTGCAGCTCTTTCATTGACCTCTCACCACTGGAAAGTTAGATTATCTACTGAAATGGAAAAGCCTCTTCTGTCACTGTAGGAAGTGTTTCCACTAAGTGGCGTGCTCATAGCTGTGGCTCTGTAGCACCCGTATTATAGACTTGGTCTAAGTAAAGGGCATGTGCGTTTGAAATTCACTCATCCTTACAGTGTGCTAGAGCCCATTTGTCAGCCTTTAGGACAGGGGTGTCAACCTTTTCAAACCAAAGAGCCAAACTACATCAAAATTCAGAACACGTGGTCAACAAAGAGCTGTATAAGAATGCCCATTTGTAAGACTAGAAATACACAACTTAATATTATTGATAATTGACATGATGATTAATAATAGCATAAATGAACATTGTACTCACAGACTTTATTTAATGGGACTTCTGCTGCTGCATCTTTTCACACATTTCTTTGAAGTTTACATCCTAACTGGTCAAATCCACCTTCATGCAGGCATCAGGCTGTCTTCTGTCAATCTTATGGCAGGGGGCTGGGGATGTAGGGGTGCAGGTATCTGGGTTGAGGTGTATGAGGAGCTCAGAGCAGAGGATTTGGGTATATGATGGCCTCAAGGCACAAGGTTGGGGTGTGTGGGGGTGCAGGAGTGTTATGGCAGGGGGCTGGGGATGTGGGGGAGGGTGCATGAATTTGGGAATGTGGCTCTCCCCCCTCCCCCCCCCCCCCGCAGGAAGCCAGCACTGGCATTCCAATCTTGCAAGGAGCCGTAAGGCTGTAGTGCCAGTGTTGGCTCCCTGCTGCGTGGAGAACTAGGTGGGGGGGGAAGGGGCCGCTGAGCTGGAGTTCTACAAGAGCCATATCTGGTTCCCTAGTGAGCCATATTTGGCTTGTGAGCCATAGGTTGCCAACCTCTGCTTTAGGACACAGTGCTTAAGTACTACAGCCTACATAAGTCAATGGAAGATGCAGCTGTTTAAACTGACTTTTTGTTTTCAAGATTACAGGTCATTTGGAGTGAGTGAGTGCTAGTTATGGGGAAGATGATAGGGATGTAAAATCCCAGTTAACCGGTTAAACATAACATTTAGCTAGTTAACTGATTAACTGGAAGCAGGTGGAAGGGCCACTCCAGCTCAGCTGGCCTGGAGCAACCCCCTTGTCCGCCACAGCTGGGAGCTGCTCCAGCCAGGCCAGGTCTGTTGCAGCTGGGGGCTGCTCCATTAAGTGGTTAGCCAGTTAGCCATTCACATTCCTAGAACAGGGGTCTCATTTGCTAATTATTTTATATTTACATTTGAAAATGGGCCCCAAAATGACAGTGCTTGGCACTGGCTTGAATCAGTTCTAGTACAGGGAGGTACTGTGAAAATTTGCCGATGGAATTTTGCCATTACATCTATGACATCTGGCTTATGGGCCCCCCTAGAGAAAACTCCTAACAATTATGCTGGATATCCTTCTTAGTATGACAATATGGTAGAATGGGATGCAACACAACTTCAAAAAAACACTAGTCCTTGTGCTCTCATCTAATCTTATATATAACAATTTAGGGAAACATATCTGAGTTTATCCTATATTAAGTGATCCATGGATTGTGTGAGTCAGGAAGGACATTCAATTTAAGCAGTCTGTGAAAAAGCCTGCAGCTACAAGAAAAGTCTTTTGTTTTACCAGAATTAAAACAGCCTTAATTTGGTTTAGCATAATTCACTAAATATTAAACCAACTGAAGCTCGCCTTAATACTGAATGGAATTTCCACACAAGAATTAAATGTGATTTACCAAATTCACTTTAAATTCCCAGATTAAATTAGTTAATTAACTTTCCTGGGTGTTCTCCCAAGTATTAGGTAACACGAATTAAGAACATATCTTTTTTCCCAGTAAAGAGGCACCATGAAAAGTATCATCATTCATTCCTCTCAATACAGTAGTAATTCTGAGGCCTAGCAATGGTTGGGTAAATGTCAGCATTTGGTACATCTACGGTGGAATAAAAGCCCTGTGGCATACTCATGGCTGACTAAAAATTTCTGTGATGATGTTAGGGCTTGGGCTGGAGCCCAAATATCTACACAGCAATTTTTCAGCCCTGAAGCCTGAGTCAGCTGACACAGACCATCTGAGGTTTTTAATCCCAGTGTAGACATATCCATTGTTAACTAATTCACTGATGATCATTCTAACAGACTTGTCCAGCTAACAGTTGCAGTATAGCTGGGTACCACAGAAATCAGAGATGGAAAAGAGCTGTCAAGGTCCATGGCATAAACCAGAAGCCCAAGAACCACCTGAAAGTATTGAGAAAAGTGCAAAGAATTCCCAGGTTCAGCTACATAGCAGTTGGGAGGTGTAAATATGGTAAATCTGCCAGTTCTGATCAAGTTAGTATGCTAAAAATAGCACAAGTGGCAGTTCAAGCTATCTGTGCAAGCACAATCATGTCTGAGATCCTAGATATGTACTCAGGTGGCAGCTCTGTCCAGCTACCTGCAGATAGGCATATTGTGTATGCTAGGTAGTCTGAACAGATCTGGAAGTTTCAATCAATAATGGATAGGTAGGGAAGGCTTATTCTATTGGGTAAGATTTTACGATGAAGACTTCTGCCAGCATGGTTATGTCTGTCAGGGATCACTTCTTTGCGCATTCCTGACAGACAAAACTATGTTGGCAAGTCTGGAGTGTGAAGAGTTGTGATGCATGACAGATACAGCTGTGCATGCAGGAGCCCCTGGTTTTGATGCAGTTACACCAGCATAGCTGTGTTTTTGCCCATGCACCTTTTTTCGTTCCCAGGGAGTAGTTTTGCTGTATCAGTACAAAGCACAGCTTTTCCAGTATCTCTGCATCCACTCTAGGGGCACTTCGCTGGTACGATACAGCAGTTGTCCTATACCAGGAAAGTGCTCCTAATGCAGGCATAGCCCAACTCTGCAAAACTCAGTGTGGAATCCACTTTCTGAAAGTCTGAAGCCACATTTGAACTTTCCACAGCTGATGAAATATTTTTAGGTACTTTAATATTAAATTTTCGTGGGGAGATAGCACCAACCTCGGTAATCAAAAAGGTGTGACATTTAATTTTTTAAAATTAAATCTTAAATTCTAGAGAGATTAAAAGGTGCTATACACACTTTGGCTGGCGACTGGAAGCTTCAAACTCTGCATTATCTAGTTATAGCTATGAGCCTCAGTAATAGTTCTAACAGTTCAGCTATTCCCATGTATTTATAAACTGTAGCAAAGATTGGCAGATACTATGGACTTTGAGATACATTGTAATCAATCCCATGATGATTATTTGGGTTTTGTTGTTACCCAGTGACAGCTGAGAAACTACTTCATTGCCTTTTCTTTCACCTACTTTCACTCAGTTCAAAATGAATTCTCAAGTGATAGATATTTTTTGAGTACTGAGTTAGCTTTATTAGATGTTTTGGGGTGTGGATGGCTTAGTCACCAAAACTGACACCATTTAACATTCCTAATGGCAGCACCAGCAAAGTGAACAAGGACTGAATGGCATTCGAGCAGGGGTGGGCAATAATTTTTGATGGGGGGCCACTCTAAGATTTTTGGTAAGTGGTCAAGGGCTGCATTTTTCCATGGAGGAGGTTGGGAGCTTAAGGTAGAGGACTAGAGTGCAGGAGAGGAGATGGGGTCTGAGAGGGAGTTTGGTTAAAGGAGTGAGTTGTGATCTGCAGCAGAGGCTTGGGGTGCAGGGACTGGGAATGATGTATGGGTGCAGGAGAAGACTGTTGCCTGGGGGAGTTGAAAGGTCTGGGAGGGAGTTGTGACCTAGAGGAGGAGGGGGAAAGGAGGGTGTGCAGAAAGCTTGGGTGATGACCTGGGGCCAGGGGAATGGGGTGCAGGGTCAGTGAGGAGGTATGGGTTCAGGAGAAGATTCTGGCCTGAAGGAGGGGCATAGGAGGGAGCGTAGAGTCTGGGAGGGAGTTGTGACCTAGAGGAGGGGGAGTGCAAAGGATTTGGGGCAGGAAGGGGTGGTGGCCTGGGGCAGGGAATTGGCAGGGGGGAAAAGAGGGGGGTTTCCAGAGGCAGGCTCTGGCCAGGAAGTGCTTATCTAGGAGGCTCCGGACAGCAGCTCTGTAGGACCCTGAGGGAGGCTTCCTGCCTGATGCAGTCCCAGGCTGCTCAGAATGGCTGTCTGCAACCTGTGTTTCTCTGCTCTAGGTGGGAGTGAGGGGGGGGGCTTTGTGTGCTGCCCCCATCCTATCTCCCCCCACCCCCAGCAAAATCTCTTAGCTCCCATTGGCCAGTTTCTAGCCAACAGGAATGGGAAGATTTTGCTGGAGAGTGGCACTGAGCACAAAGACTCCCCCGACACCCAGAGAAGAACCACAGGGAGCAGCCAGCTGCTTAAAGCAGCCTGAGCTGCTCTGTGCCTGAGGGTCCCAGCGGGGCAGCCTGTGGACTGGATCTGGAGGTGTGTTGGGCTGGATTTGGCCCATTGACCAGATCTTGCCTGCCCCTGCCATAGAAGAGGTGGATTTCTAGGGGTGATCCCTCCAGTTTGGATTTTCTCTCAGTGAGAGAGAAGTGTAGCAAAGCTTGCCAGTGGTCATGTGGCATTTGTTCTGTGGATAAATGAAGGTCTTGGTCTCCAGAGCTGACAGTCTGGTATATTTCATAAACAAAAAATTCATACAAAAATGAAAGATGTTTTCACTCAGGCTGTGTCTAGACTACACCTCTCTGTCGACAGAGAGATGTAGATTAGGCACATTGAAATTGCTAATGAAGCAGGGATTTAAAAAATCTCGCGTTTCATTAGCATAAACATGGCCACCGCTTTTTTCAAAACTGAGCTTTTTTGAAAAAAAACCCAGCAGTCTAGACGTGGATCTGTCGAAAATAAACCCTTTTTCGACATCCTGTAAACCTCATTTTTTGAGGAGTACAGGATCTGTTGAAAAAGGGTTTATTTTTGACAGATCCGCGTCTAGACTGCCGTTTTTTTTTCTTTTCGAAAAAGCTCCATTAAAAAAAAAAAAAGCGGCAGCCACGTTTATGCTAATGAAGCGCGGGATATTTAAATCCCTGCTTCATTAGCGATTTCGATGTGCCTAATCTACATCTCTCTGTCGACAGAGGGATGCAGTCTAGACATAGCCCCAGTGTGTCTTGCCCCATTCTTGAACTTTCTTCTTTTGTTGATTCTTGACAAATTTTTATTCCAAAATACATTTCTCCATTTTTATTTAATTTTAGATTTTTTTCTCCTTGCTTTTTTTTGTTTGTTATAATAATATATTAAAATACCGCCCCTTTTAGCGAGGAACAATACAGGTTTTGTGACTGTATGGAACTGTTCACTGGCAACCATGTCACTTCATTTTTTGTACAGCTACTTTGCCAGGCATGTGGGAAAGAACAATAACTATAGGAAGTGCTGGAAAGACTTATAGTGTTACTGGCTGGAAGGTAAGAACAACAAGAGTTAGAAATCTGTTACATGAATAATAATATGCATGTATCTGACCCAAAACTGTCTATTTTTGCATTCTGTCATTTGAAAGCTTACTGTGCATCCACTTACATAAAATTGCAGACAATATTCACTTGGAAACGGTACCTACCTTTCATAAGTGCATCATTAGAGAGTGCATATTAATTTTAAAAATAAATGCTTGTGAAAGGGGAATGGAAGGGAAGGGTGAATTTAAAACATTAATTACAAAACACAATTTGGTTTGGAGAAAATGTTAAGACTACCACAGGATACATATAGAGCAGCATTCCTCAGGCTACATCTCAACTGCTTTCTTCTGCAGAAAGAAGATATGCAAATTCAGAACTAATTTGCATATCTTCTTCCGATTGCGTTATCAGAAGAAGTTTTGTCAAAAAAGAAAGCAGTTTAGATGCGGTTGTTTCGGAAAAAAAACCCTTTTTCGAAAGAACACTGCACACCTCATTTTTTTAGGAAGAAGGGTTCTTTCGAAAAAGCGTTTTTTTCCGAAAGAACCACGTCTAAACTGCTTTCTTTTTTGACAAAACCTCTTTCGATAACGCAATCAGAAGAAGATATGCAAATTAGCTCCGAATTTGCATATCTTCTTTCTGCAGAAGAAAGCAGTCTAGACGAAGCCTCAAAGTGGGTCATGGTTCCTTAGCTGCAGTGCCTCACAGGGCCCATTGGCTCCAGTTTGCCATTTCCAGCCACGAGGAGCAGTGGGAAACAGCATGGCCCAAGCTGTTGCTTCCTGTGGCTCTCCTTGGCTAGAAACAGCGAACCACAGCAGCGAGGCTCTGTAGCTATGGACCCTTTAGGTAGACAAAGTGGCGTAGCGGCTTTCCCAAAGCGCATGGCCCACTTTGAGAAACACTGATATATACAGCATTGATTAAACCTATTTCTTGTTTTGTGATGCGGTGTAAATGATGGCATTTAAACACTTAAAAATTTAATTGCTTCTGGCGATAAAGTCTGAAACACCATAGCTTGAGTGCAACTATTTAGCCTGCAAAATTGCACTGATAATACATTATTGGAGATGCTAGCTTGAGGTCCTTTAAACATGTGACCAATAATAATATTTTATTTGGCTCTGGTAAAGTAATGGCAATACTTCATACTGATTACTAAAACAAATACAAAAATATTAAAACACATGGCAGCCAGATTTTCAACTGCAGTTGCAACAAACACATTAGCAAAAATATCTATAATCTGAGCAGCATCGTTCTCTTCTTTCCTTTTCATTGGCTATATCCAGTCTACACCATGGCGTACTAGGATCTGTGTGGCATTTGGCCAAGTGTAGTTTTGATGTATTTTGGGGCAATTTCAGGCAACTAAACCACCCTTTGTGACAAGAAGAAGGTGCCCAGGAAACAAAAGATGGAAGTGTTTTTATAAAAAAGCTGGAGTGACTTTAATTATTACAATGTAAATCAGGCATGGGCAGAATCCAGCCCACAGGCTGAATCCGGCTGGCCAAGCTGCTGGATCTGGCCAGCGGGCATAATGTGAACCTCAGCCAGGCTCTCTTCCTGCTCTGCCCCCATCTGCTGCTCAGAGAAGCTGGCTGCATTGGCCGAGTACATCAATGAGCTCTGTGAACCCCTGCGGTGGGGGAGGGGGCGGAGAATAGAAGAGGCTTTGCATGCTGCTCTCAACCCCCAGCACAATCTCGCAGAACAGAAAGTGCGAAGTACACCTTTCTCCTCCCCCCGGGCTCTCGGTGTTCAGAGCAGCACATGGCCCCCCTGGTTGCTCTGAGCGGCCTGCAGGGGTGGGGCAAGCAGGGAGCCTGGCTGAATAACCTGTTGGTCAGGACTGCTGGCTGGGAGCTGCCCAGGTAAGTGCCTCCTGGCCAGAGCCTGCCTCTGGCACCCCAGTCCCTCTCTTCCCTCAACCCTCTGTCCTCCCCTCCCCCCACCGCTACCCCACATAATCCAAACCCTCTGCATCCTGCTTCTGCTCCCCAGACCTGGAACCCCCTCCTCCCCTCTTCCAGGTCACAACCTCCTCCCAGACCCAGCACCCTCGTCAACACCTCTAGACCTGCACCTCCTCCTGCACCCAGTCTCCTGCCCTAGGTTACAACCCCTTCCTTCAGCCAAACTCCCTCCCAGATCCCACATCCTTCTGCACCCTGGTCCCTTACCCCAAGCTCCTTTCTTCACCCAGCTTCCATCCTATGCTCCGCATCTCCTCAATTAATATCATGGAAGAGTGCAGGCCTTGACCACTTACCAAATTCTTAAAGTGCCCCCCCCCATCAACAATTGTTGCCCACATGTGGTATGAACATTCAGTTGTTTTCGAATAGGATGTGTTGCATTTGTTCTGTGCTACACAACAGCATCCTTTGACAGGCAGATTTCATGGAAATTGTAATTAGTGTAAATAAGTCCTATGTCCAGCATGTCTAAATCTGCCATTTAGCAAGACTTATGCACTTTTAAGGTCAACAGAAGTGTACTAGTGCTTCTTTCCATTGTGAATACCTCCAGTTCTTTCAACTTTTAATTGTTTATTATGATCCTTAATTGCCAACTTGCCATATGTTTAAGATATGTCTTTTGTTTTCCCCTCTTCCTTAGCTTGGATGGTCAATTGGTCCACAGCATCTGATAAAACATTTGCAAGTTGTTCAGCAGAATACGCTGTATACGTGTCCAACTCCACTACAGGTAGATACAGATAGGAAAGGAAAAAGGATACATTTGTATGGTGTCTTGGATAAAGGAGTTGGCACCTTTAGGCACTACTACAATACAATTAATACAAATTAGAATGAATTTTGAGATGTGTAAGTATTTTACAGCAGTTTCTTGGGGATAAGCATGCTGGTAGAGAGAGCAAATCTGAGAGTTGCTAATGAGGCAATTTAAAAAATACACCAGAACCTTACAAATTCTTACTGTATTAATCTCCAACGGTGACCATTGTTCCACAAAGTGTGTCAATCTCACTCCTTTGTTAGCAAAAATGCAGTTGCAAAGATGCTGCAGCATCTCTCATATTTCTGAGAATTATTTTTACCAAAAGGTCTGCAGTTATTTACTGGTGTTCCATCATGTGTTAGTATCAGTAATTAAAACTAAACTATACTTCAGATTAGATGGTAAACTTCTTGTGGCAAGGATGCATAATGGAGGCCTGATCCTGATTGAGAATTTTGGGTGTTACAACACTGGAAATCAGAAATAATAGTAACTCGTCAAAATAAATGCACAGATTACCTTTTGTGATGCAGTGGTTTGCGTATTTGTGGACTCAGTAAGGCCTAGTCCTGCAAAGGGGTCTGTGTGAGAAGGCCCATACACCATGCAAACTCTCAGTGACGTCTCCCAGGAACTCTTTGTAGGCGCAAGGATCCACTCGCAGGAAATCTTTACATGCTGATTATGCTTGCAGGAGGCTTTGGCACAAGCTCTTTGGATTGACTTTAAACGCATGGATGATCCAGACTGCTACTTTTACTCACTGTCTCGAGAGTTGGAAAGCAAACGTAATCGGATGGCTCAACTACTCCAAGGAGTTGGATTGAAACCAGTCATTCCAGATGGAGGATACTTCATGATTGTTGATGTTTCTGCACTTAGTGAGTGAAGGCTTATTTTGTTTATGATTGTTGATGTTTCTGCACTTAGTGAGTGAAGGTTTATTCTGCACTTAGTGAGTGAAGGAGTGGGAGCATAAATTATATTTAAGATTAAACTATAACTTCCATGTTAACCTCCTCCCCTTTTTCAGTTTCTCATAACACTTTCAAACAAACTCCATCTGAGCTAAAATTTTCTGTGTAAGAACTTGGCTCAGTGGTGATTATTTTTGTAAGTTTTGGTAAAGTCCATTCATCCATTTTTGAGTGGTGTGATTTCTAATTACTGCCTTTGTATTATGTTTTCATAATAAGCAAGTCTGATAGCAGTTACAAGGAAGAGGTGAAATTAGGGGTGGGAGAGAGGGTGGTTGACTAGATTTCTACTTTAGGAAGATATATGATTTACAAAAGGTTGAGAATTACTGATCTGTGTCTTAAAATCTTGGGCCCACATACAGAGACTTTCCTTATCATTTTTTTTCTTCAATCAAAAGTCACTCAAAACACTGGAGGCACTATAAAGCACTTCAGTTTAATCTACATTTAAAAGGACTTTCTGATTTCACCAAAGTTTACAAATCCTTCCAAAAGTTCAGGATACCATAATATCAGAGGAAGACCTTTCCTAGAGGAATGAGTTCCAGGGTATGTGTACATTTAAAATGCTACAGAGGTGCAACTGCAGCTGTAGTGCTTCAATGTAGACACTATCTACACTGATGGGAGGGGTTCTGCCATTGCCATAGGTAGCTGACCTCTTTCTGTTGAAGAATTGACTTCCTGTAATACCAGTTTGCACTTGCATTAATGAATTAGGCCTCACAGTGTCCCTTTGAAGTAGGTAAATATCCCAATTCTACAAATGAGGAAACTGGCATAGAGAATTGAAGTGGTTTGCCCTTCCTCCCAAAGTCATACAAGACTATGCCAAAACCAGGATTAGACTCTGAATGGAGCACAAGATTTGGTTCAGATCTTCCTAGTGTTTTTGTAGTGACACTTGTATGAACTGTAATAAAGAGTATTTATTGTGAGTTAAGTGTCCTCCCACTAGAATGTAGGGATGTTGGAGTTAAACAACTAACCATTTAACCGATAAGCAGATGCTTATTAGTTAACAGTGCCAGTTACACTTAGCGAAGCCACCTACCGGGGAGCCAGGCCACAGGGACTAGTAGCCCTGCTCCCAGGGAGACTCATGTAACCTCTGAGATTTTCAGTGGTTACTCAGTTACCTTAATACATGATTTTTAACATCACTTCTGGGAGGTCCTATAGTATTATACTCCATTTTATATTCATTTTTATTTTAGATGTGGATCTCTCTGATATGGAGGCGAAACAACATTATGATTATAAATTTGTGAAATGGATGATAAAATCTAAGGTAAGATGTCTCTTTTAGCCAATCATCAGATATATATTTAACATCAGGAATATTTTTATACCTAAAACAAAAATACAGCTGTGCCTATGAAAGGATACAGCTCAAGATGTTTACATTTTAAAGCATTGCCTAGAGGTTTAGCGATTGTATATAATCTTAACTGTAGGAATCCAGTGGCTAAAATCCTGCTGAACTGTAAAATCCTATTGAAAATGTAGCTTGTAGTCTTAGCACAAAACAATAAAGACAAGTACCAATAACTGCTCTTTATTTCCAAACTTACATATTTGCAGTAGGAAAGATTCTGCTAGTGACTGAGTTTAGGTCAGACTTAGCTAGCACATGCTAAACATTAACTTAAGCTTCCTAGTCTAGATAAACCCATTGATTTCACTGGTGCAGGATTAGCTCCTTATATATGACATCTGAATTCTGAAAATTGAGCCAGTTCAATTATAGTGAAGGAAGAGAAGGCTCCAAAATCTTGGCTATACAATTTATCAAACCTAAAATTGACTTTATCTGTGTGTAAGAGGCAAATCATTACTTTTCATCATTTCAGAAACTGTCAGCAATTCCTCTTACAGCATTCTGTGGCCCAGAGACCAAAAAGCAGTTTGAAAAATATATACGTTTTTGCTTCATCAAAGTAAGTATGTATCCTGCTCTAGAAAACTGTCCTGACAGCCGTGTTGCTTATTACTAAAATATTTCTGTTAGTTTAATCCAGTGGTTCTCAAACTTTTTGGCCTGTGGCCCATCCCACTCAATATAAATCTTTCCACAACCACCGAGCAACCAGTCATGATAATAAAATAGGTGGAGGAGAGAGTGAGGTTGCAAGGTCTGGGTGGGAGGGAGGGTGCAGGAGGAGGCTGGGGGGGGGGGGGCGGGCTGGTTGGAAAGGAGGATGCAGGAGCAGGATGGAGGGTGTTGTGGGAGGGGGTGTGAGTGAGGGCGATGGGGTGTGGAGTCTGGGCAGGAGGGTGATAAGGGGCGCTTCCCTGGCTCTGCATCCCCAAGCACTTCCCCCTGCTGCTTCCATTGGCTGGGATTCCAGGTGAGCAGGGAGAGCCTCCAGGTGAGCTGTTTCCTGCACTGCTGTTCCCCCAGCTGGGATGAGGGAGCAGCGGTGCGCGGAGTTGATTCCTCCCTCTGCAAGCGGGATCTGGCCCACAAGGCTGAGGGCTCCCTCCCACTGCAGCTGGGAGCTAGTGCTCGTGCTCTAACATTGCAGGTGGGGGGAGGCTGCTCCCAACTGCGGGGGGGAGGGAGAGGGGGAAGTCCTGAGCCCACGGCCCACCTGCAAGATGGTCACAGACCACTAGTGGTCCTTGCATCACACTTTGAGAACCACTGGTTTAATCTAAGACTGTGTCTACACAGCAGTGTTATTTTGGAATAACTAACGTAATTCCAAAATAACAAAGTCCATGTCTGCACTACAAGCAGTTATTTTGACATAACATCGAGCTGGAGGACTTCTTACTTCTTACTCCAGCTCCTGTAACCCTCATTGTATGAGGAGTAAGGGAAGGCAGAGGAAGAGTGCTCTTTCTCGGACTTCCTTCTGTGTAGACAGCGCCAAAAGCCAAAATAAGCTATTTCAACTTAAGCTACACAGTTGACATAGCTCAAGTTGCATAGCTTATTTCGGCCTTAGCTCTGCTGTGTAGACGTGCCCTAAAAGAGTTGTTGTTCTTCGAGTGATGTCCCTGTGGGTGCTCCACTGTTGGTGTTGGACTCATCCTGGCACTGCAGATCAGAGCTTTTCTAGCAGTATCTAGTTGCGCTGTGCATGCGATCCAATAGATGAAGCGATCATGGAAGCAGTGGATGAGGTTTGGCAAACACCAGCCTCAGCCTCCTCTCCCCCTCCCTCCCTGACCAGCAAGAGAGCTGACAGAAAATACTTCATCCCCTCGAAGGGCATGGACTTTTTATTTCTTCACCAACAACCAAACTCGCTAGTAGTGGATGCTGCACCACACAGGTCCAAGACCCCGCAGTACAAGTCCGTCACCCATGATAAGGACCCTAAGCAGTTGGACTTATTTGGTAGGAAAATGTATTCCTCCTTGATGCTGCAGCTCTTAATAGTCAATTACATGGCACTGCTGGCCAACTGTGACTTTGATAACTATACCACATTGACAGAACTAATGCAACATTTCCTGGACAAGAAAAGACCTATCCTAAAATCTATAGTACAGGAAAACTACACCACATCTCGCACAGCATTGCAGTTGGCACCTGACTCTGCTGATACAGTCACAAAAGCAATGGTGACATCCATAGTGATGAGATGGTTATCATAGTTACAAGCAGCTGGTATTTTGAAAGATCTTCAAATCAATGTTGAGGACCTCCCATTCGATAAGGACAAACTCTTTGTTGCAAAGATGGACAAGATCCTTCATTCCAACAAAGACACGTGCAGTACTTTATGCACCTTAGGGATATATACACCTCCATACATTACACTCCCTACTACAGACCGAGAGATTTTTCTTACATCAGGCAACAGCAAAGACCTTTGACCATAATCGCAACAGGACAAGGAACCAGTGCCAGCGGGCTCCTTAAACCCCCGTGTCCACTCAGCAGTCCTCCAAGCAGCAGGTTTGAGGTTTTGGTTGAGGGCCTACATGACCTCTCCACTCCACCAGTACCTTGCGAACAATCAATATTTCGCCATTGTTTGAGTCCTTTTTCCACCAGTGGGCAGCAATTACCACAGACAGTTGGGTCTTAGAGATCATCAAATGTGGATACTCCATTCCCCTTACCTCTGTTCCGCCAAACTTCCCACCCTCCCCTGCCCCTCTTCAGGGACCCCTCTCACAAAACGCTTCTTCATCAAGAAGTGGAGCACCTCCTACGCATAGGAGCTATAGAGAGGGTACCCGATCAATATCGGGCCAGGGGATTTTATTCATACTACTTCCTTACAGAGAAAAGAATGGGTGGTAGGAGACCCATCTTCGATCTCCACCAATTAAACAAATACCTCCACAAACAATTATTCAAAATGATCACACTCGGGGCAATCATTCCAGCGCTGGATGAGACTGGTTTGCAGCCCTCGACCTTCGGGATGCTTATTTTCATGTGACCAGACACCCATCACACAGATGCTTTCTCCATTTTATGGTTGCTTCAGAACATTTCCAATACAGAGTTTTTCCTTTCGGACTTTCTTCTGCCCCCAGAGTCTTCTTGCAGACCCTGGCAGTAGTTGCAGCATACCTATGTTACAAGGGCATTATGATTTTTCCTTACCTGGACAATTGCCTCATACGAGATCCTTCCTGAAAAGCCACAAAAGACATGCTTCTTTTTACCAATAGGCTCTTTGAATGTCTTGGCCTCATCATAAATGAGCAGAAGTCCATAGGAACTCATCTGGATTCTACAACAGCACAAGCATACCTCCCAAATCAGCACTTCAGTGCTATAAGAAGCTTGGTTTCATTCATGACATCGTGTCCCACCATGTCAATACTAACCTGTCTTCACCTCATGGGCCACATGGCCACTACGACATATGTTGTCCGACATGCACGCCTGCACTTTCGGTGCCTTCAGCACTAGCTTGCCTTGGTGTACACCCTGTCCAAACACCAGGTGCGCAAATAGGTTTCGATTCCCCCAAGGGTCCTTACCGTGTTGCGATGGTGGACCAATCCAGAGAACCTTTTTGAGGGTGTCCCATTCCATCAAATGCAGCCATCCAACCAGATTACCACAGATGTTTCTTTGGGTGGAGTATTCACCTGCAGCATCATTGTGCTCAGGGCAGATGGTGCACCCATGAGTCCTGGCTCCATATCAACCCACCGAGGCTCAGCACTGTGCACAACACTTGCAGATACTTTCTTCAAGACATCTGGGACTCTACGGTATGCATCCTCACCAACAACGTAACCACAATGTTTTACATCAGTTATCAGGGTGGTGCTTATTCTTGATCCCTCTTTGCGGAGGCTGTACACCTGTGGAACTGGTGTATCCACAACAGTATCAGCATTATCGCATCATACCTCCCTGGGGTCAAGAATACTACTGCACACACACACAACCATCATTTTCCAATAAACCACGAGTGGGAAATTCATATGCAGGTCCTCCATGACCTATTCAACTTTGGGGTTGCCCGTCTGTAGATCTTTTTGCGACACACCACAACACCAAGTGCCCCGAATATTGTTCCAGGGTGGGCATAGGACCCAGATTGCTGGGTGACGCCTTCCTTATCACGTGGAATGCTTGCCTCTACTACGCCTTTCCTCCCATTCCACTCATCTCCAGGTTCTCCGAAAGATTGAGTCAGACGATGCCTGAGTCATCCTCATAGCCCCAGTGTGGGCCAGGCAGACCTGGTTTCCCTATCTTTATCAGCTATCTCTCTGACCTCCCTACCCATTTCCGAACCACCCAGATCTCCTATCTCAGAATGGGGGCACCCTTCTCCACCCTCAAGTGGAAATACTACATCTGATGGCATGGTTTCTCTCTGGTTCTTAGAGGCTGAGAAAATATGCCCACAACAAGTAAAGAGAGTCTTACTCAAGAGTAGATGACAGACCACTGGTAATACTGACCTCTATAAGTGGAAGCATTTTATAGCCTGGTGTGCGAGTAAGGGTATTCAATCAGCTACCGCACCTCTTCATACACTTCTCGACTGCATCATGCATCTGAAACAACAAGGTCTGTCAGTCTCTTCCCTCAGAGTACACCTAGCTGTGCTGGCAGTGTTACACTCTCTGACTGATGAGTTCTTGGTATTTGTTCGTCCTATTTCTAAGAGGTTCCTTAAAGAGCTGCATAATCTTAATCCTATGTGTATACCACAAGCCCCCATGTGGGATTTGAAGCTAATACTCAACGAACTATCTAGACCACTGTTTGAGCCCGTGGCCAGGTGCTTCCTTTCTCTGTTAACTGCAAAGACAGTGTTTTTAATAGCAATCACATCGGCAAGGCAAGTTAATGAGATTGCTGCTCTCACAGCATCACCGCCCTACACTGTATTACATAAATACAAGGTTGTCCTTCAACCTCACCCCTTCTTTTTGCCTAACGTCTGCTCAGACTTCCAAATTAATGAGCCTGTCGTCCTCCCTATTTTCTACACAAAGCCTCATGCTTCTTGAGAGGAGGCTATTCTACATACCCTGGATGTCAACAGACTTCCTGAAGGGAGTCCCTTTCAAAGATCTCTTCTGCACAGATCTTGATTATCCAATCACACTTTCATGAGACATTACGCAATCTCCACAGGAATGGAGAAAAGTTCAGCTGTTGCTAACTTAGTCCTTTCATCTGCACGTAAAAGCTAATCTGAAGCCCACCTACCAACTTTTTGGTACTGCTATATAGTCACCAACAGTGGATCACCCATAGGGACATCACTGAAAGAAGAAAAGGAAGTTACTCATCTTGTGCAGTAATGATGGTTCTTTGAGATGTGTGTCTCCGGGGTTCTCCATGTTCCACCCTTCCTCCCCTCTTCTTCAGATCCACTTTATGTAACAGGGTGTACACGAAGAAACTAAGGGAAGTCAGGCTGCGTGCACGAACTGCAAAGATGCGAACGATGTGTGTCCCCTGCTGTAAGAGAAAAAGAACTCCAAAGAATTCCACCTAACCTCTTATTTTGTTCCTACCCTTTCACCTGTCTATCAGGGTGCCAAATGAGGAGTTCACACACAAAGTTATAAAGAAACTATACTTTATTATCTATAGGATAGGGAAGATAAAAAGGACAAGGGATGAATGGAATAACACACACATGCAAACATGCACAACAGGGGAGAGAAAGTGAATGTTAGGCCTTCTGTTTTACCCTGCTGCAAGGAAAGACAACTTCAAGTTTTCTATCCACATGACAGGGATCGGGAACAACTAAGCAGCAATAGAAGCTTAGGCTAGATCCTAACTCAGAACCCACCCTAGCCCCTTTGCGTTGTCTTGTGTGTGCATGTTAGCTCTTTCTAGTCAAGGCGATCCATGCTTGCAAGTGTGCTCCCCAGTGATCAAATACACCTTCAGATGTTACACCACCTTAATAGCAACTGTCACTCCAAGCCAGTGACCAGTCTTCTGAGGAGTCCTGTCACTCAGGGTAGCAGCACTCACTGCATCCTGTCCGTGAGCAGGCTAGAGGAAGAGAGCCCAGAGCACCCTGAGCGCTCTCTACTTATGCACTCCTGTTGCCTAGCAACATTTTCCCACTCTTTCCCTGTTTTCCTACCTTTTTCCTAAGCAAGGAAGAAGGCTATCCAAAATGGAGGCTCACCTGTTGTTTTGAACAAAACAACATGGCGAACCCACAAATAACTTAAACATTTCTGCTGAATTGCTGATTACAAAAGAGCGAACATTAACAGATAAAGAAGCCCACATTAATATTGCCGCACATGCGCAGCCTGACTAGATACTGCTAGAAAAACTCTGATCTGTGGCGCCAGGATGAGCCTGACGCCAACAGTGGAGCACCCACAGGGACACACATCATGAAGAACTGACGTTATTGCATAAGGTGAGTAACTTCCTTTTTTGTGATATATGTTGCTGTTAAGCAGTTAGTTATTTGGTTGTTTTTATATTGACCTTTTTAATGGCGTGATTGAAAGGTAACAGTTTTATTAAGAATCCCACAAAAAGCACATGGAGAAAAAAATTAATACAAAATACAAGCCTATGCTGATTTGAAGGAGGGACAGAAATTGTTGGGTTGCAGAAACACAAAGCCACCTTGAGTACTTCTGGGTTAAGGAGCTTTCAGCCCTCCAAGTAGGTGGCACTTGCTAGGGTGGGTAAGTGGGCAGGGAATAAGATGATTCTTAGCTAATTCTCTCCTTAGCCTGCATTGACAGGAATCTTTCAGATCACTTGATAATTAAATGTTTATTGCTAGTGAGGCTTCCCTGCCCAGTATTGAAAGAGAATGTCTATACAATTTCTAGCCAAATCAAGCTATAGACTATTTGTACGACTCACATGGCTACAGCCAAGTCACAAGACTGTCCAGAATATGGAATACCCATGATTGTGGCAGCTTCATTATATGGGTATTGAATTCCCCCACACACCTTTACACACAGGTCAGGTAAACTATGCTACCATGACTTCAGATGTAGTGTGAACAAGACAACTACTGTAAATGTAATTGGAGTGATTTCTACATTTATTTAATAGTATTGACAATAAAGAAAGCAAAGGACTTGTTTGGAAAAATTTACAAAATTTTTATAATATTTACAAAAAACCTTTAACTTATTGAATCTTTTGAATAGTTAAATCATACAATTGTAACTATCAAAAATACTAATTTGTAGTGCTATAAAAATGGCTGATACTCTTATTTTGTAGAGCTCTGTAGCTCTAGTAATGTGTCATTCTGTACTTGCAGCAAGACAGCACACTGGATGCAGCTGAGGTGATCCTGAAGAACTGGAATAAACCGACATCTTGATTTTTATATTTATATTAATTATTCCATGTGGTATAATTATTTTATACATAGGTATTTCATTATACCATTACAAGCTAATATACTCTTCATGATGCATATGAAATTGCAAATAACTCTGGGAGGCTACCTGCTGAGTAGCTAAAATAATTTATTCATTGCAAATAATGTAATCAAAAGAATTATTTTCAGTCTCTCCAAAGTGTTGACTATTTCTCAGAATAATTATGGGAATCCACATTTTTTTAGGTGAGGGAGATTTACTAGACCACTGAAAAAATAAGTACATCCTATGACTGTGTTAGGGTTAGGAGGAAGAAGTCAGAATTAGAAGAAGCTTCAGGGGATAGCCGAGTTAGTGTGTACAGGATAAACTTAAAAAACAACAAAAGGTCTGGTAGCACTTTGAAGACTAACAAAACATGTAGATCCGTGGTCACCAACCGGTAGATCGCGATCTACCGGTCGATCTCAGGGGCTCTAAGAGTCGCTCTTGAGCCCTCTCTGAACTGTGCGCCTGCGCAGCACATTTACATTGGATTTCCTCATTTGAGGAGCAGCTACTTACCGAGCAACAACACAGGTGAGTAGCTGCGCAGAATGGTGGGACCTGGGAGGTCGGGAGGGCTGAAACACCCCGGCCAGCTGGCTGTGGCTTTCAGCTGAAAGAGGCTGCCCCGCGCTCCAGCTGATCGGCGGCTTCTCCTCTGCGCCTGCCCACGTGGAGCATGGGGCACCCTGGCTGAGTGCCATGGCCAGTTGGCCGGGCAGCCGTTTCTCTTTGCTCCAGCCCGGCTGCCCTGCGCTCAGCCTGGGAAGCTTGCTCCAGCACAGCTGGAGCTAGGTGCAGCCTCCCTGGGCTGAGCGCAGGGCAGCTGGGCAGGAATGAAGAGAAGCCGCTTCTCTTTGCTCCCACCTGGCTGCCCTGCTCTCAGCCTGGGAAGCTTGCTCCAGCACAGCTGGAGCTAGGCGCAGCCTCCCTGGGCTGAGCGCAGGGCAGCCGGGTGGGAGCGAAGAGAAGCGGTTTCTCTTCGCTCCCGCCTGGCTGCCCTGCGGTCAACCCGGAGGGAGCGCGGGATGGAGGCTTCCCTCTGTGGCTGGTGTAGGGGACTCCCTGCCCCCGAACCTTGTTCCCTCTCCCCTGCCCCAAACCTGTCCCCTGCCCCCCTACCCCTCTGCAGAAACCTGTCCCCCTGCCTTCCCCACTACAGAAACCTGTCCCCCCCAGAACCCTGTCCCCTGCTGCAGAAACCTGTCCTTCTGGCACCCTGCCCCCTCTCTCCTGCTCCCACTGGCACCCTGTTCCCTGCCCCAGAACCCACTAGCACCCCTCCCCAGTACTGTGTCCCCTGCTCCCAAATGACTTTTCAATGGGTCAGTGACCCCTGACTCAAGGCAGGTTCCCTGCCATTCTCATAAATAAAGACAATGCAGAAACTTTTTGTGTTTAACATAGTATTTTATTTAAAAATGAAGCCTGGCCAACAAACCCCCAACTAGGGCCAAGCCCCCATCTGGCCACAACCACTCCTGCATTCCCTCTTCCCCAGACCCTAGATCTGAGCCTATCATACACTGGAACCCCCTGCCCTGAGCCCCTCACATACCCCAACACAAATTCCTGCACCCTCACATCCACCAGCCTGTGGCTTGCTTAGTACCCCAACACTGCCCGGCCTGGAGCCCCCTCCCTGAACCAGTGTCCCCTCCTCCATCTCCTCCTGCATCCAGATTTCCTCCCAGAGCCTGCACCTCTCACCCCTTCCCACACCCAAATCCCTCATTCCTACCCCAGAGACTACACATCCTGTCTCAACCCAGCAAGGGTCCAGCTAGACTGCAGGAGTTTTTCAGGATTCTGGAGATATCCCAGAAAAACTCTTCTGCATCCAGGGTTGCAGTTGTTCTTCCGCTTTTTTAGTGGAAGAGCAAACATGCTCTTTCGGTCACCCCTATATTCCTCTTTCCACAAGGAATAAGGGGGCTTCCAAAAGAAGGGTTTTTTTTCTGACATTTGGTCCAGTCTAGACAGGCCAAATGTTGGAAAAACCTCTTCCTACAGAAGAATTTCTTTTAAAAAAAGCAGCAGTATAAGGGTTGGGGATAGCAAGTGATGGAGAGGAGGAGAATAGAGAGGGCGGGGTTTCAAGGAGGGGGTGGGGCAGTAGATCTTGGCTTGGTTTGTCATTTAAAAAGTGATCTTGGGTGTAAAAAGGTTGTAGACCACTGATGTAGATGGTATCATAAGCTTTCATGGGTACAGATGAAGAAGTGGGCTGTGCCCACGAAAGCGCATTATACCATCTACATGTTTTGTTAGTCTTTAAAGTGCTACTAGACCTTTTGTTATTTTTTAAGAATTAGAAGAGTAAGAGCTGTTGTCATGTAATGGTATAGGAACCAGTTGGAAATAGCAGGATTTGAAGATGGTATGTTGGGTTTCACACAGCAGCAGCAGCAGCTTGATGTGAAGATAAATTAAGAAATGCTTTTAAATAATGCATGTTAGCTAGCCCCAGGGACTTAATACCTAACATCTCGTGAACACACAGAACAAACTTGATTTAGTTAAACCAATGCAATTTTTGGTGTGTAGACAATTCCAATTGTGTTAAATTTCATTACTGTTTTAATTTCCCACAGTTGTCAAATTTAAAGTTTTGAAAGAAGTCAATCTTCAGAGCTCTAACATAGCATAGATTTCTGGAAAACAGGAATGGGCCTTGTACTGTGCTATGATTTAATAAATTTAGGTTATTTCAGGCTAAGAGGATGAGGAGAGTGAGTCCTAAAGAAGAGGCTCTTGTGGAGAGTGCTCTACCAACTGCGACATCTTTCAATATCATTGAGGCTCTGTGCCTCCAAATGAGTTATGGTATACATGCCTGGGAAATTCTGAAATTTCAGGGGTTTCATGGCAGTCTGACCTCTCCTTCCAAAAATCCCATCATCTCTGAGGAAATCCACAATACCTACAGAAATATTTCAGTGGGAACTGTTCCAGGAACTGAGGGATATCTACCTAGAGCAGTGGTTCTCAACCTTTCTAAACTACCGTACCCCTTTCAGAAGCCTGAGTCCTGCTGCCAGGGCTGAAGTATGTCACTTAGCTTTGTTGGGCCTCCTGTTGCATAGGACTCCAGCTAATTTCCCTGCTTGCTACCGCCTAACATTGGCCATGCACTTGTGACTCCCCGAAATCTGTCCTGTGACCTCACAGTTTGAGAACCCTTATAGGGATGATACAAAATAACAAAAACACCGGAATTTTGGTTTCTGATCTTAAAACCAAGGGTTTTAGTACCTTACAAAATTCAATAGTTTAAAATTACCTATAAAAAGTAATTGCAAATAACTGTAGTGTCATATCTGTATTTGAACATAACAGATTTGGAGCATAACAAATGTAATACTGATTAGAAATGCCAATTATTTCTACAACTTTATGTTGAGATGTCCCCAAGATAGCAGTTTGTATGTCAGGACATAGCTTTCTGAATAATTGAGATGAATGAGTAATTAGATATAGCCTCACAACAGCAATAAAGCATGGCACAGATTGTTCCATGTGAATTTCATTACTTATGAAAGGCTGACTTCTCCAGAAAGTCATGGTTTAACATTATTACTATATTTGTATTACTGTAGCATCTGAAACCAGAACTACAGCAGTGTGCTCGATGCATGTAATCTGCTAATTTTTTCATATAATCAAATGTCTAAACACAAAAACACAAAAGATGGCACATACATGAACTGGCAGGTTGAAATTGATTCAGCTCTCCCACCTACTTACTATTTTCATAATATACTCAATTTTTGTAGTCTTTAACTTCTGCTAATGTTGGAGAATGAATGTAGGATAATTTAACAAACCATTAAAAATAAGAATTTTACATGAAAGTGGACTTGGTTTTATTAAGGCTGAACATGCAACAAATAGGGTGTTCATAACGACAGTAAGTATCCCATTGAATAATATTGTGAAAATGGTAACTATTATCAGGAACATAATTGCCAGCAATCCATCTAGTGCTGTCACTGACAGTGACCAGTACTGGCAAGAAACTTCATAATAGATAATTATAGAATAACAATCCTTAAAATGGGATTATTGTAGCTACTCCCGTGAGGAGAAAGAGCAAATAAGGGTCATGGATCTTGAAGTATTAAAACGATCCATTGTTGACAAATATTGTTAAGCATCAATCTCTACTAGCATACATCAGCCAGTGTGAAAAAGAATTTGGTTGCTTGTATTTTCAACATTATTATTTGATAGACCATATTTCACAAGTCCTCCATCAGGCTTTCTGTAATGGTTATGCAAATGGTTTTGTCTCTTCCACAATAGAAGTCAAACTGTTTTCAGCTGTAGCTGATAAATAAAGGTTCACAGGGACCTACTGGTGACAAACATAGTCAGCAGTGGGGGGCTTTCATAGTGTAGCTGGGAATTTAGAGAAGCCAGGATAATACTGGAACGTAGAGTGGACTAACAGTGCTGATGTGGCAAATATGCTACTATCCACTTCAAAGGCTGTACTTGGGGGATGGGGAAGCAATGCTTAATATAGTTAGCTGTATTCATTTTGGTAGTTGCATAAAAAACATCATTATGCCTATCTAATAATCATTAATGCCCACTGAATATTTTGCTGAAAAAGTCATCATCTGCACTAGAAAAAGAAAATATATATTGGTGTGTGTGTGCGTTCTCTTAAAGCTCAGATTCTATTTATTTTGATTATATATTTCAGTTTAAAGTTGAACTTTTGTCATTTCCTTCTGATTCCAAGGAAAAATATCTGACAGTGACTCCATGTAGCACTGTCTTATTGAATCTGCACAGTGATGGACAAAAACAGCTCTCAGCCCTGGTAAAAGTGTGTGTTTTCTTCCATTATCATAAAACACATGAAGAGGACTTTTCCATCTAATGTATTTAAAGATATACTCGTTTCCTCCCATCAAAACAGGCCTTAACAGGTATGAACTATGATACCCTTCATCTCATTAGTGGGTTCTCAGCTCAAAGCCTATTTGTGACAGTGTAGGAATTTCACTACTGCTCAATTTGAAATAGTTATGCACTTTAGTGTGATACTCCCCTCAAACTTCCTTTAACTCTCCCAGTTTTATTTTGTGTATGCGAAAAAGGTACCATCCTTACCAAATAAGGCTCATGAATCAGGCAAGACCATAGATTTTTGCATGAACTGAAACAATGGATGCTTTTATTGTCATGTTGGGCAAAGAACTCAGTCCTCATCAGAGATGATAATACCACAGACTAAAATTTTCAAAAGTGATCACGGATTTTGGATGCATACCCTGTACCTGGTTCAACTTCTACTGTTCACTATAAGTAAAATTTAAACATGTGCATGTTTGAAAAATTGGGGCCAGAGGCATCTAAGTCAGGCCTTTATTAAATCCCAAATTCATATTTTGTTACCTAAATTAGTGTGACCTGATGTTCAAAGATGCTGAGGATCTGTAAATGCAAGAGGAAAACTATTAAAATCTGTGGTGCTTTTCTAAATTATGTTTTGAATCAGCAGTGAGCGGGGATGAGAGATTACGAGATTATAAAGAGATGGGGCTACATAAGTGGTCTTGTCATGTCATCCTACTGCTTCCCACTATGTCCTGTGCACATGCCATTGGCCAATCATTGCACTTCATTTACTGGAGGAGCATTTGCATGCAAGTAGCTGACATTGCAGGAGATGCCAGTAAGCCTGACTTCAGTACTGGGCAAACTGCTTGAAACTATAGTAAAGAATAAAATTGTCAGGCCTGTACATGAACATATATTTGTTGGGGAAAAGTCAACATGTTTTTTGTAAAGGGGATTCATGCCTCAACCATCGATTAGATTTCTTTCAGGGGTCAACAAGCATGTGCAGAAGGAGGATCCACTGGATATAGTGAACTTAGCTTTTCAGAAAACTTTTGAGAAGGTCCTCTCACCAAAGATTCTCAAGCAAAGAAAGCTGCTCTGGGTTAAGATGGAAGGCCCTCTCATGGATTGGTAACTGGTTAAAAGACAGGAAACAAAGGGGAGGAGTTAATGGTCAGTTTTCAGAATGGAGAGATAAATAATGGTGTCCCCCAGGGTTCTGTACTGGGACCAGTCCTATTTAACATATTCATAAATAATCTGGTGGCAAAATTTGCAGATGGTACAAGTCCATGATAGTTAAGTCCAAAGCAGACTGAAGAGTTACAAAGGGATCTCACAAAACTGTGTGAGTGGGCAACAAAATGGCAGATGAAAGTCAATGTTGATAAATGCAAAGTAATGCACATTTGAAAATATAATCTCAACTATACATACAAAATGATGGGGTCTAAATTAGCTCTTTCTACTCAAGAAAGAAATCTTGGAGTCGTCATGGCTAGTTCTCTGAAACATCCACTTAATGTGCAGCAGTAATCAAAAAAGTAAACAGAATTATTAAGAAAGCTATAGATAATAAGATGTAAAATATATTGCCTCCTATATAAATCCAGGGTACACCTACATCTTGAATACTGCATGCAGGTGTGGTCATCCCATCTCAAAAAAAGGTATATTGAAATTGGAAAAGATTCAGAAAAAGCAACAAAAAATTATTAGGGTCTAGAATGTCTGCCATACAAGGAGAGATTAATAAGACTGGGACTTTTGAGTTTGGAAAAGAGACATTAAAGGGAGAATATGATAGAGGTCTATATAATCATGATCGATGTGGGGAAAGTAAATAAGGAAGTATTATTTACACCTCATTACACAGGAACTAGAGGTTAAACAAATGAATTTAATAGGCAGAGACTTTAAAACAAACAAGTTTTTTTTTTTAACTCAACTCAGTCACCCTGTCAGACTCTTTGCAGAGGATGTGGTAAAGGCCAAGACTATAACAAAGTCTAGAGGAGTTCATGGAGTATGCCCATCAATGGCTATTAGCTAGGATGGGCAAGGATGGTGTCCCTGACCTATTTTCTAGAAGCTGTAGATAGGCAATGGGGTGGACCACCTGATGATATCCTGTTGTTTTCATTCCCTGTGGGGCATGTGGCATTGGCCACTGTCCGAAAACAGGATACTGGACTTGATGGACCATTGGTTTGAATCTGTATAGCCAATCTTATGTTTGTATTGATCCTTCATATTTTGAAGCTCTCTGCCACCAGTACAGAGGGGCCAGTGATGTACCTTCACTTAATCAACTACAGTGCAATCTATTAATATAACACAATGTAGTTCAGGGCTGATGTGCGTTACCTGAGTTTCTCTCAACTCAAAGCTTGGGCTAATTATACTCCTTGCAAGGCAATGTCAGGGAAAAAAAATCAAAGGTAGGCATAGCACATCCATCGGATTAAAGCTTGGCAGAAACCCAAAATGCTTTTACCCAAGCTTACTATTTTATTAGATTTCAAGCACATACAGATATGCAAGAGGCATAGAGCATCCCTAATTATTAGTTACCCATAGTCTGCAGGGGTGTTGTGCAGTCAATGCACACTGTGTAAGTGGCCAGCTATATATATGTCTGTAGCTGGGGATTCCAATAGATGTTCAGGTCAAATCCAAATTCCTCAGACTTATCTACCAATTTTATGTTAGTAACTGCTACAATTACATCAGTGTGTCAATCAACGAAAAACCATTAAGCAAGCAATTTTAAGCCACTGGTCCCACAGCTGTATTACTACACAATTTCAAGGTATAGCTAGACAATGTTTTTTTTTAAAGGCGGAGACTTCAGATTTTTCTAGAGAGCTTAATAAGAAAGGATCATGCTTATTTCTCAAAGTCACCTTCCCCCTTTTGCCCTCCCCAATTTATTTAGTTATGCGAAGACTGCTACAAAGGCCTTCCAGCTCCTGTTTGTCAATAAGCATAATATTATTCCAGTACTGGCAGTGGTCAAGGCATTTTGCTGGGCTGTCAAAATCTTCCTTCATAATATGCACCAGGTGGTAGATGCTTGACCAGTGGGAGCCAGAGCTTGCAGGTTGTTCTCTACCCTTATCTGCGGTAACTGAACCTTTGTTAGGGTGATAAAAATATGCACTCAAAAAAAACTTTGTCATGGCTTTAGTCAACTGACCAGTGTTGGTGTTTTATACTAGGTCTCAGTTCTCTGCATTATCTTGTATGCTGCACTCTACTGGCAACTTCCAGGCATATATCAGGAGGAGCAGCAATGTCTGTGAGGATTGATGTGGGTAGGCTTATGGCAGTAGTCTCCAACCTTTTTACACCCAAGATCACTTTTTAAATGACAGAACAAGCCAAGATCTACTGCCCCGCCTCTTCCTTGAAGCCCCGCCCTCTCTATTTTCCTCCTCTCCATCACTTGCTATCCCCAACCCTTCTACTGCTGCTTTTTTTTCCCAATTCTTCTGTAGGAAGAGGTTTTACCAACATCTGGCCTGTCTAGACTTGACCAAATGTCAGAAAAAACCCTTCTTTTGGAAGCCCCCTTATTCCTCGTGGAAAGAGGAATATAGGGGTGACTGAAAGCTAATGTTTGCTCTTCCACTAAAAGAAGCGGACGAACAAATGCATCTCTGGATGCAGAAGCGTTTTTCTGGGATATCTCCGGAATCCTGAAAAACTCCTGCAGTCTAGCCGTAACCTTGCTGGGTTGAGACAGGATGTGTAGGCTCTGGGGTGGGAATGAGGGATTTGGGTGTGGGAAGGGGTGAGAGGTGCAAGCTCTGGGAGGAAATCTGGATGCACGAGAAGGTGGATAAGGGGACACTGGCTTGGGGAGGGGGCGCCAGGACGGGCAGTGTTGGGGTCAGATGTAGGGTTAGGGTACTAAGCAAGCCACAGACTTCTGGATGTGAGGGTTCAGGAATTTGGGTTGGGGTATGTGAGGGGCTCAGGGCAGGGGGTTCCAGTGTATGATCGGGTCTGGGGGAAAGGGGAGTGCAGGAGTGTTATGATGCTGTGGCCAGATGGGGGCTTGGCTCCAATTTGGGGTTTGTTGGCCAGGCTTATTTTTAAATAAAATACTATGTCAAACAAAAAGTTTCTGCATTGTCTTTATTTCTGAGAAGGGCAGGGAACCTGTTTTGAGTCAGGGGTCACTGACCCAAAAAAAGTCAGTTGGGGCCACACAAGTGAGATGCAAAAAAACCCTCCTCCATTCCCGCCCCAAGCTTCACTAATGTGGCCCCAACTGTGTTGGTGGGAACAGGGGACATAGTACTGGGGAAGGGTGCTAGTGAGTGCTTTGGCAGGGGACAGGGTGCCAGTGGGGACAGAGTTCTGCGGCTGGGGGCAGGGGAGAGGGAACAGGGTGCTGGGAGGGCAGAGGACAGGGTTCTGCAGCAGGGAACCGGGTGCCAGTGGGAACAGAGTTCTGTGGCTCGGGACAGGGGAGTGGGGACAGAATTCTGGGAGTGGGGATGGGAATGGGGACAAAGTTCTGTAGCTGGGGACAGGGGAGTGGGGACAGAGTTTGGTGGCTCGGGACAGGGGAGGGGGGCAGGGGAGAGGGAACTGGGGCGTGGGGACAGGGTGCCAGTGGAGGCAGAAAGTCCCCTGCATCTGCCTCCTCTCAGGTGTCCCCCCGGCCCCGAGGGAAGCCAGCGTGTGCCTCCTCCGGGCCCGACTTCCCTCCCACCGTGGTGCAGGAAAACCCCGCGCATGCCTGCCCCGGGGCCAACCTCCCCCCCCCCCCACGGCACAGGGAAACCCCCCGTGTCCCCGCCCCCGCCCAGGGTGCAGGGAAACGCTGCGTGTATCTGCCCTGGGGCGGAAACACACTCCCCCCACCCGCGGTGCAGGGAAACCCCACGCATGTCTGCCCCAGGGCCGAAACCCTGCACGTGCCTGCCCCGGGGCCAAAACACGCCCCCATGGTGCAGGGAAACCTCATGCACACTTGCCCCAGGGCCGACTCGCCCCTCCTGCGCCCGTGTAGGGAAGTCGTTGTGCTCCTCCTCCGGGGCCAACACCCCCTCCCACAGCGCACCTGGCAGAGCAGCCAGCGCGCTACCGGAACCCCCAGAAGTGGCGCTAAGCTGCGGGACTTCCATCCACCGGCGGGAAGCCAGCACTACCTCCATTTTTGCTGAAAGTATGTAGTGGGGCTTCTCGGGGGCGGTGGGAAAATGGGGGGGGGGCCAGATGCCTAGCTATCAACTGCATTGAGGCCTAGCCTCAATGCCCCTATGCCCAATGGGAGCTGTGGGGCAGTGCCTGAGGGCAGCAGCATGCGGAGATGCCTTGTCACCCCCCCCAGGAGCCGTTGCCAGAGGGGGTACCCCAGTAAGTGCTGCATTCCCACCCCAAACTCCCACCTGGAGCCTGCACTCCCGCCTCCTCCCCTGCATTGCCCCTCCTGCCCCAAACTTCCTCCCCAGCTCACCTCCTGCCCCAAACTTCCTCCCAGAGCCTGTATTATTCCTCACCTCCTCCTGCACCCCCACCCTCTGCCCCAGCCCAGAGCCTGCACCCGATCTCCCCCCCCCCATTCCCTCCTAGAGCCCAGCTCCTCGCCTCCTCCCCCGTCCAGAGCCGTAGGCAGGTGGGGGAGGGGCCGGGCTGGGCCCCGTTCTGGGCGCCCCCCACAATTCTACAGGCGGTGGCCGCTGGTCGCCGGGGGGGCTACAATGCTGAGCACGCGTCCCCTGAAGCCCAGACTGGGCAGGGTCCCCGCGGGGCAGCGGCGCCCCCCAGGCCCCGGGAATGGAAAAGGAACCCGGCCCAGACTCCAGAGGCTGGGCACAGAGACCGTCAGTCTCAGAGCCGGTGTAACGTCCCGTCTGCCGCCCGCCGGCGCGCAGCTCCCCTCACTGCCCCGCCCTTACGTTAAGGCCGCTGAACGCGAACCCTTCCGGTTTGTCCCTTTGCGCAGCCCGTAGCGAGCGCCTGGCAGAGCCCCGCCTTCCGTGGCGGAGGAGATATAAGGGGGTAGGCTGCGTGTGTGGCTGACCCGGCCCTGGACAGAGACAGCGGCGCCTGGGACTAGGAAGGAAGGAACATGGCGTCTACCAGCCGGTGAGGGGAGCGGGCGGCCTGGGGCCGCTGGGGGTCTCTGGCCGGGATTCCGGGCTGCCGGCCGGGGCGAGAAAATGGCCGCGTCGTTCCCCAGATTCAGCTCCCGGGACAACAACGCTGAACCCCCCTCCCCCCCCAGCTGCTATTTCGGGTCCTGGTTCCTGCTTGCTGGTCCCGATCCCTTCTCCCCCCCCCCCCCCCCCCCGTCCCCTTCGCTCTTCCCCAGAGTGGCCCAAGCCTCGGGCCCCTTCTCCGCTCCCGGTGGGGCTTTGATCTTCTCGCTGTGGCGCCCCTCCGCTCCCAAGGGCTCCGTAGCCGGTTTCTTCCCTGCGCCCCCCTCCCACTTGTAGCAGCGAGGATCGGTTGTGCGCCAGGCCCAGGCTCCGGCCCGTCGTCATCGGGACGCAGGGCGCCGGGTTCTGCCTGAGCTTCCGTTTCCAAGGGTTTTGTGACCCGGCCTCGGAGCTCACGAGTCACGGGATGACAGGTGGGCTGCTGGCCGGGTCTGTTGGTGCGAACAGCTTGCAAAGATTGGCCTGGGAAGTTGGAGATTTCTAGGATGGTGACGGTTACCTTCCCACCACAAAAATTACTGTACAACTCCCACCTCCCGCCTGCACTTGGCCAATGAAACCCGTAACTCCAGGCCGGAGGGCCAAAGCCCGAGTCCTACCTTCTGGGGAGGGGAGGGGAGGGCATGGGGAACTGAAACCCAAAGACTTCGGGGGGCCTGTAATCTGAACCTCACAACTGATGCTTTTTGTCATTGACTTTGGCCTTAGTCAACTAGGCCTCAAGCTTTGGTCTCAAAGCCCAGTAGGTCTAACACCATTAAAAAGGGGTTGTGATCCACTTTGGGGTCCCGACCTAAGGTGGGAGAACTGCTGCTGTCGGTAGATGGGAGACTTTAAAGCAGTGGCTTTCAAACTCTTCTAACCTGAGTGCGGTGCCCCCCCCCCCCAAGTTACAATTTTTTGTTGTGTGCCCCACCCCCATACCTATTCCTCCATGCTCAGGTTTTCAAAAGGGGATGGCATATGTATGTGAGCATCACAAAGGGCTGAGTCAACAGTGGGCACAAAGATGTTGACATAGACTTGCATGCTGAGTGGCATACAGAGTTGAGGTGGGGTGCAGGTGGTGCTCCCTCCTGAGCCCTTCTGCTCTACCACCTGCACCTGTGTGCACACCTCACCCCCATTTTGAAAACCTCTACTTCCTCCACTTTACATTTTAATTTACATAATTGATCTTTTAAATAAATATGCATTCTGGTCTAAAACCAATGTCTCCTAGAAAATGGATAGCTGGATAGTCTGTTCTTACTGTGTTGCTGTATAAAACTCTTGTTCAGGTTAAATCAGGCCTTTCCACAAATCTCATATTTTAATGAGGATGGAAGAATTGTCATGTCTGGTTGCACATCCTGATTCTTCTAAATGTTTCCTTGTAAAAAAGAGTATTTCTTCACACAATGCTTAATGTAATTCATTGCCAACAGATGATGTGAAGGCCAAAAAAATATATCTGTTTAAAAAAAAAAAAAGATAATGGAGGCTAGATCCATTAACCAAAAAGTCAGGAATATAACCCCATGCTCAGAAGCTAGGCCTGGGTAACTGGATGGATCACTTGCTAATGGCCCTTTCTGTTCATTCCCTCTGAAGCACCTGGCACTGGCCACGGTTTTGAAGATCAGATACTGGGCTAGATGGACCGGTAGTCTGACCCTGTATGACTGTTCTTATGTTAAAAACTCTTTCATTTCACACCCATTAAATTCATTGTTAGGCAATATTTCATTATTCCCAATTTTCCTTCTTGTCATGATCATGTGGAACAGGGTGTCCTCACTATATGTCCAAGATACCTTTAAACATCATGGATGTATAATAAAAGGATGTAAAGCAGGGAAGTGTGTCTGTGCTCCTGATTTGGCCAGATTAGCAGTATTGACAACTACATTTGATTAGTCTTTGGGTTCTTGCCACAATTTTCTGTTTTAGACATTTATCAGCAGAGGTTAGTGATTGAATGGTCTCTGTGCCTGAACTATCTTCTTTCTTCATTATGGGTGGAGAGAGTGCTTTCAAACCAGGACTAAAGGTACTGTGATGGGACAGTAGAGTCAAACTATTTCCTCTGCTGTATCTGCTCTAGAGTTAGTAAACATTTTCCAGTGTTATCACAACTTGTAGCAGGAGTAAAGTAAATGCCAAGCTTTGAGTAAATATCATGGCCATGAATTTTATTGAAGCATTTCCTTGTACATCATGCTGCTGATAAAGGATACTGTCAGACCTCAGATCTGCTTTGTGCATCTACATTCAGTTCACTTTTTTAAATACGCAGTCAGCCTTGTGAACATGGGATGCCTGTTTAAATACTCCATATGGCAGAGTTGTGAGCTCTTTTTGTGAGCTCTGAAACTGTTTCTTCATAAATCCTTTGTTTTGTATTAAAAATGTGATGCAGCTGGAATCTGTTGAAAGTATGCAATAACATTTATTTATTTTAGTTCTTGATTAATATGCTTTTGTGAATTGCTGCTGCTTTATCATCTTACTAAAATTGATAAGTGGAAAGATTTCCCAACCAGAAAGTTATGCTTTAACTTTATATATTCTTATTTTAATCTGGTTAAAACTGTATTTTTTAAAATGTATTTATCAAAATGTTACATTATTGGTACTAGAAGATAGTTGTTTTCTAAAACAGTAAAGAATGCGCTGCTTACCAAAGAAATATTTTAATTGGATTTTAAAAAATGGCTAGCCAAATGCAGGAGTGACTATTTAGAAAGACATGGTTATATCACTGATTTCTGGTACGCATTTATTTAGTAGGAATGGATTTTCAGGTATAATTTACTATATAGCTGTTATTTTTGGAGCATTTTACTAAATAAAGTAATCCTTGTGGATTTTATGAGGCAAGTTATTTAAGAATTTTAAACTGTAAATCCTACCTTACTGAATTGTTGTGTGGAAATCCTGTGTAGTGCTCCTAATGTACTACTCCACACAGTTTGCATATTGTTTGTAAATTACTCAATTGATTTGTGGTGCACGTTAAAAACAAAATCTTTTTCTTTCTTAGTTTGGATGTGCTTCCCAGAGTGACATGTCCAAATCATCCAGATTCCATTTTAGTGGAGGATTACAGAGCTGGAGACATGATCTGTCCTGAATGTGGACTAGTAGTGGGTAAGTAGTTATTTAAGTTATTGTGACTCATTCTCAAAATGAAGATCAGTTATCAGAAGGAGTAATTTGCTTTTTCTCAAGGGTGATGTATGTGAGAAGTCAGTGTTATAAGCATTTACTTGTCACTGACTGTATCAGTGTTTCTTAAACTTTTTAAGACCGAGGAACACCAAACAATAATTTTTTTTATGGGGAACACCAAGGATTTTTTGGGGGGGGGGGGAGAACCCCCATGGAAAAGTTGTTGAGCCAAAAAAAAAAGAGGTTTGCTCCTTTTTAGGGTGGCCATTTTGAATTATTTTCTCTCCACGACGTACCTCCAACTGCCTCACGGCACACCGGTGTGCCACGGAACACACTTTAAGAAATGCTGGACTATATATTTTCCCTTAACACAAAAAAACAAAACAAAACAAAAAAACCCCTACCATTTTGAAGAGGCTGTGTTCTGGTAATCTCAGTACCTTTCAAACAAACGAGCTATATAAAGTAGGGATGTTAAATTTCGATTAATCAGCTAATCAATTTGTCAATGGGGGTGGGGTTGGCGCTTGCTATCCCGACTGCGCCTCTGCCTTTTATATGTAATAAGAGCCACCTGTGGACTCAAGCAGTCCCTGCTTGAGCTGGGTCCCAACTGCTGCGGAGACAGAGGGACTGCTTCAGTCCCGCTCACACCATTTCCCCTGCTGTGCCTCTGCCTCCCCTGCCCACCTGTGGAGACAGTGCTGGGGGGAACCCCATGGCTCTTTCTACATTTAAAAGGCAGAAGCCCAGCACTCAGGACCTGGTGCAAGCGGGGACAACTTCAGTCCCTGCTCTCCTTGGGTTCCCTGCTGCACCTCTGCCTCTCCTGCCCTCCTGCGGTGATGGTGCTAGGAGGAACTGGGTTTTAAGTTCTTTGCATTGTTAAGCATCTGTTTAATTTCAAACTGGGATGCTTTATATAACATGGACAAATGTGAAGATTTTACTGTAAATTGAGGTGCATATTTAAACATGATATAAAATTAATCATGAAAATTCTTATTTTAAATGTGATCACCAGCTAGTTACAAGATTTAACAAAAGGGGTTAGACTAATGTTTTGTTTTCAGAATGTTTTGAAAATGTCATTACAAAGGAAAGAAATATTTTCTGTTTGATCAGACCAGTATGTCATCCAGTTGAATATTATGTCTCCAGTAGTGATCAGTATCACTTGTGTCAGAGGAAAAGGGCAAGAAATCCAGAAGGTAGTTAGGGAATATCATGCTTGTAAGAAGTTTCTTACTGATCCGTGTTTGAGGTTGGCTTCTGCCCAGAAAGATAAAGGTTTAAATCCTTTTGTGTGTTAACTTCATATTCCAAGTCCTTTTTTTTAATCCTGCAATGTGTTTTGCCACAGTGATACCTTGTGACAGTAATTTCCACAGGCTAATATTTTATGTTGTATGCAAAAGTATGTTTTATTAATTTTAAATGTCTTTAGTCACTTGCACTATTTTTTAAATTGGTGTCAATAGAAATGTTCCGGAAATACCTTTCATATCATTCATTACTCTGTAAAGATTCATCATGTCCCTTTTTATACGTCTGAACTGTAAGTGGTAAATGGTACCATTCTTCTCAGTTCTTCCCCTAATTAGGCCTCATTTGGAGTATTGTGTCCAGTTCTGGGCACCACATTTCAAGAAAGATGTGGAGAAATTGGAGAGGGTCCAGAGAGGAGCAACAAAAATGGCTGAAGGTTTAGAAAACATGAGTTATGAGGGAAGATCGAAAGAATTGGGCTTGTTTAGTTTGGAAGAGAAAAGACTGAGAGGGGACATGATAGCAGTTTTCAAGTACCGAAAAGAATGTTAAAAGGAGGAGGGAGAAAAATTGTTCTCCTTGTCCTCTGATGATAGGACAAGAAGCAGTGGGGCTTAAATTACAGAAAGAGGTGTAGATTGGACATTAGGAAAAACTTCCTAGGTGTCAGGGTAGTTAAACATGGGAATAAATTGCCTAGGGAGGTTGTGAAATCTCTATCATTGGAAATATGTAAGGTGCATCGCTTTGAAACGCAGTGTCAGGCTCCTCACGGCATTTCAAAGCGGCAGTGCCACGTGGAGCTCGGGATTAACTGGGGACTCCCCATCTGATCCCCGACTCTGTGCAGCACTATCGCCTTTGAAGTATAGCAACAGTCCTAGGGATGCGTCAGCTAATCAAATTGTTGATGCAAAATGCATTGACTGTTTGATTAGTCAGTTACCCGATACTTAACATCCTTAGTTAAACTAGGGATGGCTACTCCCAGCCCTCCTCCATGCTGCTGCATCTCTGTCACCACATCAGAGGTAGCAGCATGGGGGTTGGGTAGGGGTGGAGGGACAGATGGGAAATGCCCGAATTTCACTAAGTTCATCTGCACTACTGCTGTTGAATTCAACTAATCCACTCTTTGTTGGGTGTACAGTACAATAATGTGTTGTGCTTTGTGTGTTGGTTCAGCAGAAGCTCATCAATGCAGTTCTTGTAGAGAAATTTGTATCCACATCTGCATAAATGAGCTGTGAATATCCATATCCGTAAATGTGGATACCCATAGGTATAAAGCGGATTTTGATGGACTAGGAGAGGTCATTTCCCTGCTCCCCTCCCCGAGCCCAGCTGAGCCACATGTCAGGCTCCCCAGCTTCCAGTCCTCTGGCAGCCCAGCTGAGCTGTGCACCAGCTCCTACCTCTAGTCCAGCTGTACTATGTGCTGCGCTTCCTGGCTCCTGCCCCTGCTTCCCTGCCCCCCCATTTGCAGCACAGCAGCTTCCTGCTTCCCCCCCCTTCTCCCCCCCCCTTCTCCCCCCCCCCACCCCCATGTAGCCCATTTTGGCAGTGTGCTGGGCTGCTGGGCTTCCTGCAGCCTGCCGGGACTCTATGATCCTGGAACATCCATGGTCCTATCAGACCATGAATGTTGCCAGACCAGAGAGTGCTGGTTTATAGAGGTGCAATCCTCAAAAATGAACCACAGATGCAGATACCCACAGATATAAAGTGGATTTGCAGGGCTCTACTCAACTCAACTTGACATCTCCTGAAGAAAAAGTGGCTGCTACTTTTGGGTTTAAAATTCAGACTACTGTATCCTTTTATTACTTCAGGGCAGCTCCTCCTGCCTGCTGGACAAGGGCAGTAAGGGAGGCTTGGATAATGCTGAAAAACATGCTCATTAGCATTGATCTGCTAAGCAGGTGCAGAGAGTGGCTACTTTTGCTGAGTGGGGGTGAAGCACAAAGTACAGAACTGCCTGGGGGGGGGAGGGGGGAGGACAGGGTGGAGCCTAGCAACCAGGTAGGTGGGAGATGCCTAAGTGAAGTCAGCCACATATATTATGCATTGGGAGAAGGGGGAGTGGGACGCAGGATGTTAAATTGCGGTTATCTGGCTAATCATGTAGTTGATACAGTTTGTATCAACTACATGATTAGTGGATAAAGGACCGCTCTGCAGAGCTGCAGTGGGGATAGCTCCAGGAGCCAGCATAGAGGAGTCCCAGCTTGTGCCAGCTCCTGGAGCCATGCACGCTATGGTTGTGCATTTTAAATGTAGTAAGAGCTGCCAGGCTCTTACTACATTTAAAATGCAGAGGTGCAACTTCTGGGACTATCATGAGCCGGGACTGCTCAGTCCCAGCTCGCGCTGAGTCCAGCAGCCCCTATTTGCCGTGAACAAGGGCTGATGCTGGAGCAGCTAGCCCTGTGCGCAGCTAGCCTGGGCTGCTGCAAACAGAGGGTTCTTGGCGGAAGTAGCCTCTCCCCGCAGTGGGAGCCCAGCTCTCTGCTGGGACCCCCACAGACAGGAACTGCTTCGCAGCAGCCTCCCCTATTTTCTCCCCCCCCCCAATGCCTCTATCAGAGGCAGCGGGGAGTGAGGACAGGGTAGCATGGCGGAGATGGTGCTGCGGGGAACTGGCTTTTAAGTTGGCTCCCCGCAGCACTGGCTCCTGTTTCCTCCCCCTTGCTTCCTCTGAGGCAGAAGGGGGGGGGGCGGGGAGGAGGAGCGAATAGTCGATACTCCAGTCGACTACTACCTGATAAGTTTATGCTTATCTGGTAGTCGACTAGTTGACTACTCGCTAGCATCCCTAAATGGGACCAAGGAAAAGTGCACTGCTGAGCATACCTGAAGCCCATTTGGAATATATTGGCTGTTAATATTCTGATCAGGAGTCTGTGGTGACTGGGAAGAGTGAGATTGGGGTGTAACATTTAACCAGTTAACTGATTAAATGGGATTTTACATCCCTAATATATTTACATTGCAGTTACACTTGTGTCTGGATTGTGCTAAGGGAATGTTTAATTGTTTTGGAGATTTTGGGGCTCAAGGTCCGGGGTCATTGCTAACTGCAGGATTCTAGAGCCCAGGTTCTAGCCTGAGCCCATACATCTGCACCACAATTCACCAGCCCCTTAGCATGAGTGAGCTGGTAGACATACCGTAGGTCATATTTTTCCATCTGCAGTTGGGTGGCTCAAAGATAGTTGACAGAAAGCCAAAGAGTTTAATGTTTTTAACTAGGTAGAAGTGCCAATATAGAAACTTCTAGCATCTTAAGCCCTGTCAATTGTTAAGGAAACTAGCATTCCTGTTAACTATCTGATGCTGTCAGTTAAAAATAGTGGTTATTTTCCAAATTCTTGATAAATTTGTGATTCTCATATTTCAATGTCTGTTCCCATTGCGGTTATTCAGTTTGCCATAAAGATGAGAAAAATTCAGTAAACTAAGAACACTTTCCTCCTAGTCCTGGAATAGAATCAAATCAGAAGTGATGCAAGATCAGTGCTGAAAGTGTGTTGGTTGTAGTGAGGTCCTTAATGGACAAGCAAGCTCCTCAGGCCTCCTCTCTCTGTAAAGATGATTACAGCACAGACTAAAGGAAAACACCAAAATATAAGCAAGCTGCATGCAACCAGTCAGTCTGTGGGCCTTTTTAGGACACAGGGGAGAACCAGAGTCTAGTTTACGGATGTAAGTGACTAGTTGCTCTCCCCCTCCCACTGCCTCTGTATCGGGAAGCAGAAGCCAGTCCCCCCCCCCCCAGCACTGTGTCTGTGGTGCAGGGGGGTCAAGGGAAGCAGAGCTGCAGTGATTCCAGGGTTGGCTGGCGCAAGCTGGGACTATTCAGTCCCAGCTCGCGCTGCCCCTGGGAACTAACCCCACTGTGGCTCTGCACGTTAAATGTAGTAAGAGCCCATAGCAGGGTTAGCTCCTGAGGGTGGCGTGAGCTAACAGTCGCCTATAGCTCTTGCTACCCCCGGGACCACTGGGGCTCTGCACTTTAAATGTAGTAAGAGCTCTTTAAATGTGTAGAGCTGCAGTGGGAGCGTCCCCATCAACTAATTACTAGTCAGTGGAAATTCCATTGACTAATCGATTAGTTAATTAACTGATACTTAGCATCCCTAGTCTAGTTCAAATTTGTCATTGTTACTTTTTACTTTCAGTGTATCAGCTGTGAAGCAAGGAATGGCTTTTTTCTGTGATCTAACATCATTACTTTTTCTTTTTAAATTTGCCCAGTTGGTTCATAAGATGTAATCCTAGTATTATAGCCCCTAGTACAGTGGTGGGCAAAAGGGCCTATGGAGGCCAGATCCAACCCACCAAGCGAGTTGATCTGGTCTATGGAGGCTCTACCACTCCCGCACTCCCAGGCCAATCAGGGCGTAGGGACAGGGAAGCGTGTGGCGCTTATAGTCAACCCTGGCGGTTGATTCGAAGCGCTGTGCGCCCAAGGGCAGGAAGCAAGAGACTTGGTGCGCTCCCTCCCCACCCCCAGGCCAATCAGGCTTGAGGGTGGAGAGAAGTGCACAAAGTCTCCTCCCGCTCACAAGCGGCACGGGGTGTTTAGTCAACTGCCAGCTGCTGCTTAACTGGTGGGTGACTCTAAGTGTGGTGCTCCCTTGAAGGGCGGGGGTAGGGAGCGAGAGATTGACCTGGAGGGGAAGGGCATGAAGTCTTCTCCCACTGCCAGGGGCCCAGACACCTAGAGGGTTCTCTCTGGGGTGGGGTGGGGGTAAAGACTTTATGTGCTATTCCACCCCAGGTCCTGAGACTCCGCCCCTTCTGGGATGGCCCAGGGCCACTTCAAATATTTCTGAAGTGGCCCCCGGTCAAAAATTATTGCCCACTCCTGCCCTAGTAGTTTCAGCTGTCACCTTTATGCTTGAGGTTCATTTCTTGTCTTCCTTGAACTTGTCACACTACCTTATTCTTTTTTTGGTGGCTCCAATGGCCATATAGGGCCAAAGATAGAAGACCAAAAGAATTTCATTGGTTAGCCTCTTTGGATAAAGGAGAAAAGTCTTATTCTTCAGGTAGTAAACAAAGAATCCTGAGGCATTTAACCTGATCCAAAGCTTCAAAGTCAGTAACTGCCCATATACATTGAAGAGATGTTTATGTATAGCTATATCTGAAGAAATGTTTATTAATAGCTATATTTCATCAGTTACTAGGCTGCACTATTTCATATAATTTTCATTTGTCTAGATTTTGTGTAACAGGATAAGCTGTAAGTGGCCTACTGTCTTCATTTAGAATTTTAGATGATCACTTCTGTACTTTTAAAAACTTGGATTTGATTAACATTAGCACATCTTTTGCATGAAATGTAACAAATCTGTTGCGCTATTGGACTTCATGGCAGGGATGTTAAAATGTGTTTATTCAGGTAAAGGTGTAACCACTGAACATTTCAGCAGTTACACGTTTACACATGGGGGGGAGGCACCCCCTCTGTACTGCTGCCCCATGAGGGGGGGAGGGACAGGCAAGAGCTGGTGCTCGTGGGGAGCCAGCTGGCTTAAGCTGTCTCCCCATGAGCACTGGCTCCTGCGGAGCCTCATGCACCAGCAATAGCAGCATAGAGGCGGCAACTGCACAGGGTGGGTGTGGGCTGCGTGTAACAGTAAAGGTTGACTGATGAGTCCAAGCTTACTGGTTCACCATTTACACTTTCACATCTGTACTTTATGGTTGTTTGGAATTGCAGTGACAGTCTGAATTCAAGTCCTCATTTCAAGAATTCGGGTCTCTATAGTATGAGAGAGGGACAGTTCCTTTAGCTATTAAAAACAACTGCTCATGAAGCTCCCTGATTCTGCTCAGGACCAAATTTACACTAACACCCACCCTAATCCCTGACCAGGAGTTTTCTATCTGCTACCCAAGATACACAAACCTGGAAATCCTGGACGACCCATCATCTCAAGCATTGGCACTCTCACAACAGGTTTATCTGGCTATATTGACTCTCTCCTCAGACCCTATGCTACCAGCACTCCTAGCTAACTTCGAGACACCACCGACTTTCTGAGGAAACTACAAAACATCAGTAATCTTCCTGAAAACACCATGTAGATGCACTTTACACCAGCATTCCACATGAAGACAGATTACAGACTATCCGGAACACTATCCTTGATGACAGCACTGCACACCTGGTTACAGAGCTCTGTGACTTTGTCCTCACCCACAACTACTTCCTATTCAGAGACAATCTGTATCTTCAAGTCAGTGGCACAGCCATGGGCACTCACATGGCCCCACAATATGCCCACATCTTTATGGCTGACATTGAACAACGTTTCCTCAGATCTTGCCTCCTATCACCTTTACTCTACTTATGCTATACTGATGACATCTTCATCATATGGACCCACGGGAAAGAGACCCTTGAAGAATTTCAGAGGGATTTCAACAACTTCCACCACACCATCAACCTCAGCCTGGATCAATCCACGCAAGAGATCCACTTCCTTGACACTACAGTACAGTTAAATGATGGACAAATTTCCACCACTCTATACTGGAACCTACCGACCGCTAGACTTAACTTCGTGCTTCTAGCTTCCATCCCAGACACATTTCTCAATCTATTGTATACAGCCAAGTCCTAAGATACAACCAGATTTGCTCCAATCCCACAGATAGAGACAAATACCTACACTTCAATCTCCCTGGACACACAGTAGCAGATTAAAAAATAGCCATCCTGCAACAAAAAGAAGTCAAAAACAGACTTCAAAAAGAAACTGCAGAGCTATAATTTATTTGCAAATCTGACACTATCAATTTAGGATTAAACAAAGACTGTGAATGGCTAGCCAACTACAAAAGCAGTTTCTCCTCTCTTGGTGTTCACACCTCCACATCAGCTATTAGAAGAGGGCCACGATCTCCTTGACTGAATTGACCTCGTTATCTCTGGCCTTCCTCTTGATTGGTACTCCTTTCTTTTCATGTGCCTGTATATTTATACCTGCTTCTGGAATTTCCACTACATGCATCTGACAAAGTGGGCCTTTGCCCATGAAATCTTATGCTCCAATAAATCTGGTACTCTATAAGGTGCCACAGGACTTCTCATTGTTTATGCAGATTCAGACTAACACGGCTACCCCTCTGATACTAAACACCTACAGGATCGATATAGAGCATTCTTAAAACTGAAATACCCACCTGGAGAAGTGAAAAAACAGATCGACAGAGCTAAAAGAGTACCCAGACATGAACTACTTCAAGATCGGCCCAGAAGAGAAAACAGAATTCCACTTGTCATCACCTACTGCCCACGACTTAAACCCCTTCAACGCATTATCAGCAATCTACAACCTATCCTGGAAAATGTCCCCTCACTCTGAGGCTTGGCTTAAAGAAATGTGGCTCTTGCTAGTTCTGAGCCGCATGCCCCTGTTCCTGCTCACAGCCGGCCGCTCTGCGCACGCACCCCAGCGCCTGGAGGGAGAATCGCACGGCAGCGGCGGCTCTGGGACACAGGCATTGGGTTAGAGTGGGGGGGAAAGAGGGCTGGGAGTGCCTGGCTCTGGGGGAAAGGGAGGGCATTGTGTTAGAGCAGGGGACTGAAGGGGCTGGTTCTGGGGGAGGGCTGGGGCACTGGGTTAGAGCAGGGTGCTGGAGGTACCTGGCTCTGGGGGA
The DNA here is from genome assembly GCA_032595735.1 of Pelochelys cantorii. Classification (NCBI taxonomy): domain Eukaryota; kingdom Metazoa; phylum Chordata; order Testudines; family Trionychidae; genus Pelochelys; species Pelochelys cantorii. The sequence goes on from CM064334.1 coordinate 33,970,369, forward strand.
GGGGACGGGGATTGGGTTAGAGCAGGGAGTCTGGGAGTGCCTGGCTCTGGGGGAAAGGGAGGGCATTGCATTAGAGCAGGGGACTGAGGGGGCTAGCTCTGGGGGAGGGGTGGGGCACTGGGTTAGAGCGGGGGGAGGGGGCTGAAGCACCTTAAACTCAGTCTTCATGTATGCAGAATAAGGCAGCCAACATAGCTGTCATATTAAAATTACAGGGCAAAAAAAAAAAAATCAGCATGTACTTGGTTTACACTGTGTTTCTGTAAAGAAAATTCAAAGGCTATTGTTTTCCAGGCTGAAGCAATTATTCTGAGATATGAGTCTCTCCCTTATTGTTTTTGAGCCTCTCAAGTTTGCAGTCTGGGACAGACCTGAATTTTTAGAACTATTAAAAAAAAAAAAAGCTATAATCTTCATATGTTAAAACAAAATGAGGAAACCATACCAGAGATCAATAAGCTGGAGTGAAACTGACGCTTCAAATTGTGCTAATTTACTTGTCAGTTCAGTTTAATTTTAAAAAACTCACAGGACATAATAGGGCAGTAGTGTTAAATTTAAAATACATGGTGGGGATGCTTTTTTTAATTGTGAAAATATTAATGTATTTTTAAAGGTTTTTTTTTAATTTGATGTTTGTTCCTTGTCAAGTTCTGTGAAGATCTATGGACTGGCCATGAATTTTTTAAGCAACTAGAGACTTTTTTATTGGTTTTTTTTTTTTGGTCCGAAATGTCCTGTAATGTTATTTTTAGCACTACATTTTGTGTACTATATCTATCTATATATAGATATATAAAAATAAATATATAATACGTAGCTCTTTGCACTCTATCCACAGCTATTTTGGCTCTTCGTCTCTAACTGGTTGGCCACCCCTGATTTACTCACTGTGTCTCCCTCTGACCCCTTCCCTTATTTATTTTTGGATCTGGACTTCAAATATTCCAGTCATCTGAAGAAGTGGACTGTGCCCATGAAACCTCATGATACCATCTGCATGTTTTGTTAGTCTTTAAGGTGCTACTAGACTTTTCATTGTTTAAGTTTTTCCTGCTACAGACTAACTTGGCTAACCCTCTGAAACCTTTAGCTATTGGCAGTATAGTCCATGTATGAGAAGCATTTGAGCATCTTCGATTTTCATTCAGTAGAGGGCTGTTACAAGTACTTCACTTGCATGTTCATTGAATGTGTGTAATACCATATGAAAAATCTATTCCCCTTTAAAAGTTTTCTTTCAAAACTGCAGACATCTAAAATTTGAAATGCCAAGTCTTGGTATCTAAAATTTTACTTAGTGGTGATGGAGAACTGGGCATTAGTGATCAACTATTGACTCGTAGAAGTTTAACCAAAGCTTTTCCCTGCCCAAACCATTAACTAAGAAAGTGTTTCTTGTCAAAAGTGCATCATTGAAAACTTAACATCTGCGTCTGCTAAAGAACTGTATGTTCACACTATGTGGAATGCTGATGCTTCTAAACATTACTGAACAAAGTTAACCTTTGCATGAGAGTATATGGCCATTAGGATGTGTGAATAGCAAGCCCTTTAGTTAGGCATTTTGGTTGGCATTTCAAAAATGATTCATGTTTTAAGTCTGATAACTAAAGGAAAATAAATGGACTGATTTTCTGCAACTTTAAAGAAGTCTGAACAATCACAGAACATGAATGCGAAATAGTTTTTGATTCCAAGTTACATTGTGTACAACAAAGGAAGTAAGGCCTAAAGTGGAAATCTGGAGTGACTACTGGTGGGGGAGGGGAGTCTCCATAATGTTCTTTTAATTCAAGTTTCCCTCTGCATTTTAATATTTTGAAGACTTGTCTGATGAGAGTGAATCAGGAGGGCACATTTTTCAAAATACTCCCTCCTGAAGGAAACAGAGTCTAAGAGCTTGATATGCTTTTCTCAACACATTTTCTCAAAAGCAGTACTTTGTCATGGAAAAAGAATCTGTATTGTTTTCCTACATCACTGGTTGGTTTTCATTTGCACTTTGCTTGATGCTGCAAGGTTATGGCTCTCATTATTTTGTAATTTAAAGAGCAATAATTTCAATGATCACTAGATGGCAGTACATTCATTAACCATAAGAACAAAATTAATGGTTAATTGAATTTTAAAATGGTTCTGTGTTGTATTTGCAGTGTTCATGTAAAATACAACAATGCATTTTACTGATAATCAGACATTTGTAAGACCAAAGTGTTGAAAGTCTATAAGATGTACTTTTTTATAGAAATTTATAGCTACCCTTAAAGCATATCAATAGTGAATAAACACTTAAAACAGATTGCAGTATTTCCACGAGGGGAATTTTTAGAGACTGTTGCAAGGTGCAATATGATTAGTAAACTGTGAATCTGTTACTTTAGGTTTTAATTTTAATCCTGTAAATCTTTATTTGGCTTAAGCATCTTTAGTGTAAGATATGCTTTCTTTGTATTCCAAATAAGATAAAAAAGTTTCCCAAATGGGAAACAAAATCAGTAAACATGCATACTATTTCACATAAGGTATTACAAATGGAGTGTACATTATTGTAAAGTAGTTGATAGTGTTCCTTTAAGATGTATAATTGCAGTTAAAATGATTTCAACACTAAATTTTGTGGCCACACAAATATTTCCTCCATTGAGAAGTCATGTTTGCTATCATTTTTTTCCTAAGAATATATTACATATGGTTTACATAATGGTTAGACATTTCTTAAACAAATCCTAAAGAAAGATGTGAAATGGCATTTTAAATTTTAGATGCTGGCTTGAACAGGATACTGGATTCCTATAGAAAAAGGCAAATGTTGGTCTGATGTATTCTCTTTTGAATAAGGCTGTCAATTGACATGCATTAACGCCTGCGATTAACGCGTTAATTTTTTTAACGCGTTAATCACAGGCGCTAATGCTGTGCTGCCCCTTTGATATGCCACCGCAGTGCTTCAAAGGGGCAGCGCGGCATGGAGCCCAGGGGCAGCTGGGGACTCTAGCTGATCCTGAGCTCCATGCAGTGCTGCCCCATTGAAATACCACGGGGCGCATGTGACTAATTGTGATTAAATTTTTTAACCGCTTGACAGCCCTAGTTTTGAATTCTACTGAATGAGATTTTTCACATGTTGGGTAACTTAAAATCTGAGTGGTGTTCACTGTATTTGTTGTTCAGTCTAATTATCTTCAACAGTTGGGCAATATTTGTAAAAAGTAGTTGCATACTGAAGGATCTGTTTACAGAATGAAGAAAAAGAAACATTTAGCCAAACAGCGTATTCACATGGCTTGTAAGATGCTTCATCAAATTAGCCTAGTAATGGTTTTCCTTGAGAATAGACCCTGTATACTAAAGATTTCTTCTGGATGGCTTTCAGAACAGGGAAGAAAGTACAGATCACACCTCTAAAATCTGGGATACTCTAATTCAATATGACCACAGATATTCCAGGATCAGAGTCCCAGCGCACTGCAGAGGTGTGTGGGGGCCTGGGAGCGGTGCGTGGCTCAGCTGGACTAAAGGGGGTAGGGTGGGTGGGAACCAGTGCGTGGCTCAGCTGGGCTGTGGGGGGAGCCCGGAAGCTCAGTGGCAGGGGGGAGGCAGAAAGGGGGCCTGCAGCAGGGGGCATGAAATTACCTTCCCTGGTCCAGAAAAATCCCTTACCCGGAACCAGTCAGGTCCCAAGGGTGCCAGACCAGGGAGGTACCTGTATTTAGATTTACTTGTGTCTTCCTGACAAAAGTTAAATGCTTCAGGGGGTAGCCAAGTAAGTCTGTACAGAATAAACTTAAAAAACAACAAATAGTCTGGTAGCACTTTATAGACTAACAAAACATGTAGATGGTATCATGAGCTTTTGTGGGCACAGCTCACTTCTTCAGATGACCAGTTAAATGGTATGCCTAACTACAGTGCCTCCAGGTGACCTTGCAGAGAATGTCTTACTGATTTTGGGATTCTTCATAAAATGGGAGGCTTGGAAATACAGAAGTAAATGTGTATTCTCCCATGTATTGTACATTTTCCATCACTTATTATGAAAATACCAATTGCAGTAAATAGTTAAAGCCCATTTAAATATTCACTGCACAGAAACTTAAATTTCAAAAATGCAATTTCCAAACCAGTGACTGGTGTTGGTGCTGGCAATGAGGTGCCAAACAAGGAGGTTCTTTAGGTAGGATTAGACTCGGGAAATTCAGCTTAGTTATTTGGATGCATGCCTCAGAATAACTGAATTTTCTGGCTAAGTTCTTTTGTTTTTTTATACAATTTGCATGAAAACTTTGAAGTTGTTTGCTTTTATCATTCATTCATTCATTCAAGGGCCATGCTTAATTTTGTAGGACTAAATCTGTTATAAAATTTTTAAAACAGAGGCTTTGTTCCTTAACAGAAAATATTTGTTAGTGACTTGTTGCAATTAGATTGGTACTTCTCTACTTATAAGAGTACCTACTTTTTTTTTTCTAATGTAAAATGTAAGAAATATTTGCATAGTGTATCTAAATACATGTAATATCTTATATTCGGGGGCTTGTTCATTAATCCTTTCTACTACATTGGCATAGTAGCATTGGTCTTATGTTTGTAATATTCTGTAAAAGTAGGCAGTGATATAATACTTTTTTTCATTAGCACAGGAATGCCTTGTAATGCACAAGAGGCAGATCTTTGAGTGAGTCATTTAGGCCATTCCCATTTGTGTGGAAAATTATTACATCATTGCCCTGTACTCAGTGTTCTATTTATACCTTGCCAATAAGTACATGTTGCTTTTTTTAGCTTCAGTAAACAGGTCTTTTTGGTGGGGGATGTCTTGAAGTAAAGTTATTACTAGGCAATACACAAGGAGCGCTACTTAAATATTTACACAGTTCAGGAGCCAGAGGAGCATGCTGTCTGCTAATTTGAGCTTTGGGGTGGAGGAGAGATTTGTGTAGTGAAAGAATGGGATATCTGCTTTCCTTGTACCATACAGAATATATTCTCTCAAACTTTTACTTCTATACTTTTGAATGCAGTAAGGTTCATACTGATGTTTTTATACTCTTTGGTTTGTGTCAAAGCAACGAAGAATCATGGTGATATATAGGTATGAATATAGTCGACAGTCACTTACAGAGTTGAACAGCTAAGTAGGCTCATGCTATGTTGATGAGGAACATATTTTGCAAATTTAAAGATTTTTCTCAGTTGATTAATTTAATGAATGGCAGACCTCTGCTCAGTCTTCATGAGAAAAATGTTCCTTTTACAAATCTTGTCTATGAATTTTGCAGTTGCATCCAAAATTCCCTTTAATCTTTTCCATTCATGTGCTGAATAAATTTTTGTGAAACAAGGCATGTGCAAATGTGCACCACCAGTAGAAACAAAAAAAATCTAGGGGTGAGCGCTCTGCTTATCAGCTGTGCATCACTTGAATTAATGATGCAAAATCCTACTTAATCAGTTAACTGGTTAAATGTTAGTTTTAACCAGTTAACTGATTAAGTGAACTCCCAGGTGAGGGATTGCTCCAGACCAGGGGGAGCGGCCCCCAGCCCACAGGGTTGGAGCAACCCTCTGCCTGCAGTCAGGGGGCTGTTCCCGGGTGCCAGTTCACCAATTACTCGTTAAGTAACACCCAGTAAGGTTAACGAGTTACCGTTCACATCCTTAATTTGAGTCTCTCCTGAGTGGCTGCAGAAGCACACTGCTTACAGGGAACCACTGGCTGCATCTATAACCATTGTTTATATATTTCTTCTAAAAGGTCATTGTGAGGGAAGTTTGTCTTGTTTTGGCTAACTAGGGAGATGAAAGAGTAACTGTTTACACGGTTAACCCATGAGCCTGGGCTCATCTGTTAACATGCAAGTTTACACCCCCCCTTCCCCTGCCCTGCCCTGGACTGCTGCCTCTATATTTGAAGCTGCAAGATGTGGTGCTGATGATCTAGTAGATGGCACACTTCCTTTTAAGGTACTATTAATGCCTTAGAAAGCCCACAGGCAACAATAGGGATGTGAACGGGTAACCAGTTAACCAGTACCGGGTAATGGTTAACGCTAAGAATGTAAGTGACTTGTTGACTACCCAATAAGCAAATGATTATTGGGTAGTCAAGTAGGAACTCGACTAGTCACTTCCCCCCGACCTTTGTTGCCTCTATCAGAGAGAGGCAGCAAAGGGGGAGGGGGGAGAATGAGCTGGTGCTGGGGGGAGCTGGCGTAAAAGCCCCCAGCACTGTCTCCATGGGGAGGCGGGGGGCAGTGGGGAAACGGCATGAGTTGAGATTGAAACAGTCTCACGGGTGCCGGTCCCACGGCTGCTACTCTCCCTTTGGAATGCACAAGAGCTGCCTGAGAGGGTTCCTGTTGCCCCTCTCTCTTTGAAATGTACAGGAGCTGCCCTGGCTCTTGTACATTTCAAAGGGAGAGGTGCAGTGGGATAGGGAGCCCCACCTTATTGACTAATAGTGTAGCCAATGGAAATTCCATCGACTACTCAGTTAGATGATTAATTGAAATTTAACATCCCTAGTTAATGTGGGCTGCAGGGTGGGAAGTAGCAGCAGCTGGTGGGTAGGGGACTGCTGGCTCCATTTAATCAGTTAACTGGTTAAACTTAACATTTAATTGGTTAACTAATTAAATGAGATTTTACATGTCTAACTCCTTCTTGAAACTAAAATCTTAATTCCATTTGATCATGAAAGATCCCTTGGCACTCTGTAAGCGGAGGGAAATTTAACTCTATATATTCTGGTTAAATACCTACTTGAGTAATTAAATTCTCCCTGCAGTTTCAGTTGCACTTTTTACTCCCTGCCCATCTTGTTGTTTTGCAGAGTTAAATAGCCACTACAAACTATCCCAGAATTCATTCCCTATTAGAATGTGGTCCCTAGTTATAGCTGATAGAGTTGTGCATAGTGAGGCTTAATGTTTGCAAAATATTTTAAAGTAATATGTTACAATAATGCAAGTTATTACTTTTTATCAATTCAGGTGACCGGGTCATAGATGTAGGGTCAGAGTGGAGAACTTTCAGCAATGATAAAGCAACAAAAGACCCCTCTCGAGTTGGAGACACCCAGAATCCTCTCTTGAGTGATGGGGATTTGACTACTATGATTGGCAAGGTAACATTTTACAGTATAAAATTTTATTAAACATTTGTATGTCAAGTACAACAAGAAACCTATGCAGAGAATTAAATGCCATAAAAATAAAATGTTGGTATAAACTGAATTAATCGTAACTACTTGTTATGCTCCAGATTTGGCAGCCTCCTCTTCTGTGTGGAGAAGGTAGCAAGAAGTCATACTGAACTAATTGAATTTTTATAAGTAAGAAATGAAGTTCATTGATAGTATTGCGGGTCTACTTACATTGCTTTTCCATTGCTGTTGCTAAGGAAAAAGCAGTTAGAAAAATGACTGCTGTGTAGTCCTAAGGAATCCTATGTAGATTTAGAATTGTAGCTTTTTTTTTCCACATTTGGAATACATTAGAAAATCCTAAAAATACATTGAGGCATCAGATAAATTCTGTATTCAAACTAAGCTGTGTTTCACAAGAAATTCTGTATCAAATGAATATTCACGATAGAAAAGGAAGATAACTGCATGCATTAATGCTGTCTAATTATTTTTTTGGTATAACTGTATTAAAAATACAGATTTAGAATTCTTTCCTAGTTCCTGAGTGTTCAGACAGTGTTTATTTTTGCAGTGTACATTATAGAGATGTAATAGTGTAATCAGTTAAATGATTAACCGACAAGCAAAAGCTTATCGATTAATGCTGTTGATTACATGTACTTCTCCCCACTTACTCCTCTGCCAGTACATTTTTTTAGAGGGCTGGCCAGTAGCCTGGCTCAGTCCCAGCTGATACTGAGTCCTAGGTGCTGCTGGCGTGAGCTGGAACTGAGCTGGGCTACCTGCCTGCCCAGCTCCTAAAATATTTTTAATGCAGAGCCACAGTGGGCGTACCTCTTGGGACCCAGCGCAAGCCGGGACTGAGTGCTTGCAGTACTAACCCTTATTCATTAGTCATGTAGTCGATAAAATGTTTGTCAACTATACGATTAAGGAATTTGCTTTTTAACATCCCTAGTACATTATTTTTGACTGATTAAGTGTACTGTTTTCTTGCTGTGTTGTACCCGTATAGGATTATAAAACTAGTTGGATGGAAATTTAGTACCAGTTTGACAAAATAGTGTGACCCATTTAGAAGTTGGCTATCTGTTTTGACACTGTAAAAAATCTTCCCTAGTTCATGACTTTAAAGAGCATTCTGCACTGTGAAATCTCATTTTACTCAATGAAAGGTTTCCCACTTTGTTGGTGCTAATTGACCTTCTAAACTAAAATTAATCTGCGATCCATCTTCATCCAGTATTCTTAATACATTTCACCAGTTTCTAACTAGATTACTAGAACAATTCAAGTTTCAGTTCAAGATTGCTCATTTAAAAATAAAGTTTTGATACTTAATCATGTGATGGGTGCACCTGTCTTACTTGGAACGATGTTCCATACAAGGTTTAATTGGAGAAATAGTCCATTTTTGATTGACGGGCAGCTGTGATTACCACTACTAAAGGAAACCTAACTTGTGATGATACAGGGAAAACTAACAACTTCTGTAGCTAAAGCTCGTCTCTTTAGAGACTACAAAATCTGAGTCCAATAGAGAAAGTTAATTATGGTTTCTTATCACAGGAGAAGGGTCTTCCAAAGGTCAGCTCAATGCTATAGACCCCGGGTGGAGAACCTTCACCCCACAGGCTGCATGCGCTTCATCAGGGTTAGCTGCTAGCGGGCTGCAAGGTGGTTTGTTTACTGAGTGTCCACAGACACAGAGCCCTGCAGCTCCCAGTGGCATGGTTCAACATTCCCAGCCAGTGGGAGCTATGGGAAGTGGTAGCCTGGCCTGCAGGTTCCCCAACCCTGCTACAGAATCAAGAACACCTGGGATGAGGGGTGGCTGGTTCACTACATTCTCCTGCATGGCTCATAATAGAAAATAGTCCTGCTTTGCATGTGAAGTTGCCTCAGATGTTTGAGTTGCAGAGATTTCTCAACTGACTCCTAAATTCCCTAAAAGTCTGAAATAACCAAATTTCTTCTTGCACATGAAGATAAAATTTCTATTTTTTATTTCTGCCATGTTGTGGATAGAGAACACTTACATTCTTGTAAGTGATGAGTTTTGCTTAAGCACTCAAAAACATCTGTAAGCACATTAAGTTGTGTGCATTGAATTATTCAATGATGTCCGCAAGGGAAGATGGCTGCCCATCAATATTCTCTCTAATTGTTTCCATCCATGTGCAGAATAAATGCTTTTCTGTGCACCAAGGCATGTCCAAATGTGCACCACCAGTATAAACAAAAATTAGCTGTGGGTACTCTGCTAATCAGCTGGGTGGCATTTCAGTCTCTCCTGAGTGGCTGCACAAGTGCTCAGCTTACAGGGAATGCTGCTGATCATTCAGGAAAACCTGTATTTATCTCCATAATTTAAGAAATTTAGTTCTTTACTTTGGGAGCCATCTCATTCCAGCGTGAAGGGAGTTAATAGTGAAAGGGACTCATCACACAGACATACAAAGTCAAGAATTTATTGAATGCTCTGCAATGAAGTTTACTTATAATAGCTGGTTTTCAGGTATTTTCTTAGTAATGAGAGCTTGGCAGTTTGAGACAGAGAAGACAAGAGGAGGTGCAGTAGGTGCAACATTTTGGAATTGTGCAACCCAAATCACTGTTCTTCCCTGATACTCTGTAGTATCTGTGCACATTGCAATTTATCGCTCCCATTGAAGGTGGAAAGTTTGGCTGCTTCTTGAAATGTCCCCAATAAGTAGTCTCCTCTTATGTACCCAGGCATAACTCCAATAAAGAGCAGAGATGCTTCCAAGAGAGTCATTCAACATAAGCTGTGTGGCACCAGAGATATTGATTATCTCAAGACAAATTATGAAGTAGTCATTTTTCTTGTGTTTAAAAGGCAGCTGTTCTTGGACATCTACAGCCATGTAATTTAATCTGGCATGGCAGTGTTTGCTTTAAGTCCTTAAATTTTTGAAACCATCTGTATTGGGCAGGAATAAGATTTTTCACAATGGAAAAGCATGTTACACTTGTTTAAATTGTAGAGACATGGCGGGGAGGGGAATGCAGGCAGGGAGTTTGATATTATCAATTTGAGTAATCAAGTCTTGTTAAGAAAAAATTAAGACTTCATAATTTTTCTTGGGGTAAGGATGGGAATCAGGTTTTTTTTCAAACATAGCTCTTTGGTTTCTGAATATGGGCAACAACTTCCTATGCTAAGCAAGCAGCGTACCAAGTGTACAATTTGGTTTTGGATCATTGTAAATTGATAGAGCATTTGACTGAGTTTCCAGATTTTCTTCATCACCATGCATCCAGAAATTATCTGCAGCCCAGATTGAATGACACTCCAGCATTAGTTGTGTGATGCTTAGTGGTGGCCTTGGGCTTTAGCAATTGTAATGGACACACCTAGTGTTCCAGTTCAGCTCAGGCCTGTGTGTTCATTGTACATAACGGAGTTTTGTGTAAGGGATCTGGGCATGTTTACAAAGGTCTAGGTTTTAATAATGCTTTATTAGCAGAGGCTCTAGCACTCTGTACAGTGAACCAGTGAGGATGTCGACCTTCGACATACATGTATTTTAAATTACATTTTGTCCTGTATCTGTATTTTCTTTTAGATGGAGAAATTCTTGCCAAGTCTCTTGATAACCGTCTCCCAAATCTTGATTTCTTCTCTCTCCTTTCCCCCCCCCCGAATGGATTTAGTTTTTGTAATCGCTTGTGTGGAGTTATGGTTAGGGATGTAAACAAGTAGTCAAGTATATGAGTAACAATAAGCCTAGCCTTATCAGTTAATCTTCTTGACTTGTGTTTTCTCATCCCCTTGTATCAGAGGCAGCAAGGTGGGGGGAACAGGAGCCAGTTTAAAAGCCAGTTCCCCCCAGCACCAGCTCCGTGGTGCCACCTGCTCTCCACCTGCTGCTGCCTCTATCCGTGGGGGTGGGGGGAGCTGAACTCTCTGCAGACAGAGACTGCTCCCCATCCCCTCTGTGGCAAATCTGGGCCTGCCACAGAGGCTGCTTCATGGAAGCTTCCTCCCTTGAACCTCCTATGAACAGGGGCTGCTGCTGTGTCAGAGGCAGCAGTGTGGGGCAGCAGGCAGCTGGTTTTTAAACTGACTCCCCTCGTGGACTGGCTCCTGCCAGCACCTGGCACTGCTGCATCTGCTACAGAGGCAGCAGCATGGGATGGCAGGGGGCCCCCTGGGAATGGACCGGTTTGCATTGGCTGCTGACCCTGCCCCCATGGACTATAGAATAGTTGAGTAACCGATAATATATTATGCGCTTAACTAATCTGTTACTTGATATGTAACATCCCCAGTTCTGGTAGTATGGCTATTACACATGCAGTTTGGAATGCTGCTTGATTTTTAGATTTTCACTTGTATATTTGTGTAATTTTTTCCAACCAAAAGACAGGAATTAAAATTTTATAAACCTGAAAATTTGTTCTTGAAATATTAAATAAAACCATACTTTTCAGGGCACAGGTGCAGCAAGTTTTGATGAATTTGGAAATTCAAAGTACCAGAATCGCAGGACCATGAGCAGTTCTGATCGAGCAATGATGAATGCTTTTAGAGAAATTACTAACATGGCAGACAGAATCAACCTTCCCAGAAATATAGTTGTAAGTTCGCGTCTACCTCTCTTAAATTGTTCTGGCATTGACTTAGTTAGCATAATATAATGAGCACATGAATTTTTTATATTGCTGCTAATTAAATGGCCTAGAGTTAATTAAATTTAGTCTTCTTGCTTTGAAGGATCGAACAAATAATTTATTCAAGCAAGTGTATGAGCAGAAGAGCCTAAAGGGAAGAAGTAATGATGCCATTGCTTCTGCTTGTCTCTATATAGCCTGCAGACAAGAGGGCGTTCCTAGAACATTTAAAGGTAAGTTTCAGATGTATAGATTAAACGTATCAAAATAAATATCTTTAGCTAGTAGTATAGCAGTATGTTGGCAGTCTCTAGAAATGGGCTAAAGTGAAGACGGTAACTTCAGCAGCAGGCTACATTTGATTTGCCTATTTTAATCACTTAATAGTACTAATTAGGATTTTTCTATATGCAGCCCATTTCTTCAAATGGACTATTGGGCTTATCCATTTTGGGATTTAATTGTATTAAGGATGTTCCTGCGTTAATATATAAAAATGATTCAGATTGTGACATCTGAATACCACTAGTGCTGTCCAAAAGGTGTTGCCTGATGGTCTGAGCATTGCAGGGATTGTTCCATCTAAATTTGAACCAAATATTTTGATACACAAAATAACTTCCATTAAAACCAGAAGAAAAATATTTTATCATGTTTATCATTTTCCTTTCATAAGAGTCAGACTCAGTGGTCATCTGTAGAAGTTAGAACTGGATTTGCACATTGTAAAATTAATTGTTTATGGTGGTCTGCTTTGTGACAATTGGTTTTATAGAGGGACTGAAAAATACCACTGAGGGAGAAATTTACTTGCTTCAATTGGAAAACAGATATAGCAAGCTTACATTTTAATGCTTTCTCTGTTTAGAAATATGTGCTGTGTCCAGGATTTCAAAGAAAGAAATAGGTCGGTGTTTTAAGCTTATTTTGAAGGCTCTGGAAACCAGTGTGGATTTGATCACAACTGGAGATTTCATGTCAAGATTTTGTTCAAATCTGGGTCTTCCTAAACAAGTACAGATGGCAGCAACACACATAGCACGTAAAGCCGTGGAGTTAGACTTGGTTCCTGGGAGGAGTCCGATCTCTGTAGCAGCTGCAGCTATTTATATGGCATCACAAGCCTCAGCAGAGAAAAGGACCCAAAAAGGTAAAATCTTCACAGTCCATCTTTCTTACATATTTTCTGTTTTGAAATAATGGATAAATTTAGTTAATGCAAAAAAAAAAAAAATCTGTTTCTTTGAAGTCTACAAGAGCTTCATAAGTCACCAGTTCATGTGTGGACAACGAGACCCACAATAACTGGCGTTTTCTCTTTATAAAAAAAAAACTTTTCCTGTGGGATGACAGTGATACCCTCACGTCACTCTGCATCCCCAGGATCCCTGACCATGTGATCGCTCTGTGAAATGGCAGTGACTCCATCTCTGTGCGCCCCTGGACCAGCGTCTGCCTGCCTGTGGGCCCTGCCCCCAGCCTGCCTGGCCCATGCACCTGCCACGTGGCTTTGCTCCGTGCAGCCCATGCTCAGGCACGCTGTCCTGGGCCTGCCACAAGCTGGGCAGGTCTTGCGCCTGGGCTACTTCCACAACTCTCTGGAGTGGCAGCTCTATGCTCCAGGCTCCCTGGGCTCACCACAGAGCAAAGCTGCCCCAACAGGCCCATGCAGAAAGGCTGGGCTAGGGGTAAGCTGTGGCTCTTGCTGCGGTGGCCAGGGCTGTGCTGTCTGGCCTGGTGGTGCCCCTGGGGGGGAGGGGAGGAGGGGCACACAGCTGGCTTAATTTGTGGGAGGGGGCATGGTGTGTGTAGGGAGGGAGAGAGGGTGTATGTGGGTCTGGGTGGTGTGGTAAGGGGGAACTGTGGGGATAAGAGGGATATAGGACTGCAGGCGGGGGGGGGATGGACAATGTGGGGGAATAAAGGGGGAGGGGTTAGGGAAGGATGGGGATGGAGGAAGGGGGGTAGGGATAGGCAGTGGGGTGAGGGAGGATGGTGAGCACAAGAATTGGAGGGATCACATTTGAAGTACAGTTTGCAAGCTGGTGGGGAAGCCAGGGCTGACCTGGGCTTGGCCCTGCCCAATGGTGGTGGTGGTGGGTGGGGGGGGAAGGCCAGGGCTGCCTACACCCAGAGAGAAGGGTTGGCAAGCATAGTGAGCAGGGGGCACTACCCCCTCCCCCCTCGTTCTCAAAGCTTGAACTCTAAGTTACACTGCAGTGTGCCACACATTGACTTTCAGGTTGTGTGGCTTAGTAATTGTGGAACCAGTCTAGCCTTGACTATTCACTGTTACCTGTGAAGATGGCACAGTGAAACTGTAAGAAAGGACAACTGACTTGAGGTTATAAAATATCTTTAGATTCTGAATATTTCTAATTTACAATTAACCATTAGGTGTAATAAAACTAGGGTTGCAGGCATTAATGGGTTGTAGATAGCTTTGTTCTTGCCCTGAAACTTTTCATGCCTGCAAATCTTTCTTCAGTTCTGCAGTAGTCCCTGTATCTACCACTGCCTATACTCTGGCTCTGTACTGTGCTGTCATCTCTCACCTTGACTTACCAAATTGTAGTGATCTTTTCAGACTCTTTAGAATGTAGTTTGCTTGTCTTTCATATATACACAAATCAATCTCATTCCTCTGTATTCTCCTAAGATCTTCAAACAATTCCACAGGCCTTCATTCACTTCATGATCAAGTTCAAAATGACCATCCTTATTTTAAATCGTACGTGAACTAGTTCCTGCTTATCTCAAATGGTTTCCTTCCTTTACTTCCTCTGCTTGTCTTAACAGTAGCTGAGCTTCTATAAGTTCCTCTGTTCCTCTGTTTACTATTTCTCCTTGAATCTTTTACAATCATTGCAGACAAACCAAAAAAGTGTTTTCTTCCTTTACCTTCATTTACTTTTGGTATTTAACTCTTAATTGTGGTTCTGATTAAATACAGAACTTTAACTTGAACAAAATGGCTTACTTGTGTTTGAGTGAAACAAAGCAAGAGCCAAAATGGTTATTCCATGCTTAATTTGTGTCTCTTCATTTTCCTAGAAATAGGAGATATTGCTGGTGTTGCTGATGTTACAATCCGACAGTCTTACAGACTCATCTATCCACGAGCTCCAGATCTCTTCCCAGCAGACTTCAAATTTGACACCCCTGTGGACAAACTACCCCAGCTGTAAAATTGTTAAGGTTACATTTAATTTCTAAAGAACATTTGATTTTTGCCTATAATAAAGGATATACAAAGTGTTGCTACTGAGCCTTGATATTGTGGAACTGGAGGAGGATATGAAAATCAAACTGCTGGAATACAGCACACATTCCAAGGATAAACAGAATAATTGTGGCATTTTGTATGTATATATTAGTGGAAGTAAATATTTAATGACTGGAACAAGTTAAATTTCATATTATATGTTAGATTTCTTTTGTAGAGAATCTAGTAAAATGTATTTTGGAAAATGATTTAAATTATGTAATTCCCCAATAAAACTTTTCCAAAAACATTTACTGACTTGCATATTTCACTAGAATATTATATACAGCTCCAAATAGAAGATTGAATGTAATCTGGCAGATCTTCTTACTAATATGGATCCTGTCACAAGGATACTTTCTCTCTCACACATGCTTTCTTGGCAACTTTTAATCTCTAGTGTAGTTATAATATTTATAGTTAGCTGCAGTTTACAGTATGGTAGATTTAACCCATGAGCAAACAGTTGCCCAAAAGCAGCTTGAATATTTGCACAACTGCTGCTGAAGGTTTCTGAACTGTTTATGAAAAGATTAGTCATTGTTGGCACAGCCTCCTTGATTCTCATTGAGGTCTCACCCTCTCTGTGAATTTCACTTAACTATGAAGCAACTAAAAGAAACTTATTTCAGTTCTTGGCAACTTTGACATCTGGCATTCTACCAAAGACGATAAAAGTATTTCAAATACTGATACTGACCTATCACTTTATATTAAATTTGTCTGTCTAATAGTTAAGCTTTTGGCATTGATGCATTCTAAATTAGCACTTAGTATTTGAAATAATCCAGGTGCTGAGGAGTTAAAAGCCAGAAGTTGTTTCCCTCCCCCAGACTAATAGCTTCCAAAAGTGGATGCCTCTTGACAGTGTCGCTTTGTGTTCAAAGCAACAAATGTACTTCTGGTTTCTGAGCTAATTTTGCATCACAGGTGCAAGATTTACTTTAATTATCAAAATGAACAGCTGAAGGGGTCAGGCTGTTACACATCTGGTCCTTAATCCATCCAAAAAAGGGCTCTGTGCCCAGTGCTAACATTACTAATTGTCAATAGTGCTGACTGTTTTCTTGCTGCTTCAATTTTAATCCCTCACTGAAGGCTATTGAAATGTGACCGCTCCTAAGTTTTCTCCTGTGAAACACTACAGTACTTCTCATGCCATTGAAGTCCTGACTAAAAGTGATTAAAGGTCCCAGTGCCTATGTGTAAAAGGTAAAATAAACCCAGTATCTACACCTTGGGTAAGCTGCATTCAAGTTTCATAAATTCTCCCTTGATTGTCAATAGGCTTGGATAGTCTTCCCCTAAACTACTGTTGTGCTGTTACAGTTCCATTGTCTGTGAGGAAAAACATGGTCTTTCAGTTGGTCTTACCATGTTGATTTGTGTTGTGCACTAAGGTAACCTTAGTATGTATTGTTTAAGTTGAAATATAACATGTACCCTAATTTTTTATAATTTTTAGAACCCTTGAGGACTGAAGGTAACTAAGGGGGCAAGCATTTTCAAGCTGAAAGTACTGTATGGGATTTCACCCTCAAATTTTAGTTTGACCCAAACAAGAATTTTTCATAAAATTTATGAAAGAGGAAAATTTGTCCCACAAGTACTGACTTGAGGGTGTGACATTCTGCTGGAGCCCAGAGGGAAGAAAAGTAGGAGCCTACTTTGAAGACTGCTGTAGTAGCGGTTAGGCAACCCCTTCCACCCACTTACAGGCACATAGGAAGTGGAATGCTGGAGCAGTTTGAAGGGGGCTGAGCTAAGGGAATGTAGCAAGGGAGGCTTGCTGTACTTAGTGACACATGTATTTCCTCAGCTCTAGAAGGCAGAGGACAAGTGGCATGACTGATCAAAACCTTAATGTGAATTTTGCTTGAGTAAGTCTACCTGAAGCAAGTGGTTATATTGCTTTTTACATTTCAACTTACCCTGTGTATATGCCCATTTAGTTAAAAATCTAGTGCTAATGTTCCTCTTATCCCATTTGCCCTTTCATATACAGCAAAGCACACAGGAGGGGAATTTATTCCAGACAAAAGCTTTTAATTTTTCTGAAACATTAAGGATAATGCTTAGTTATTCCACTAAAATTCCTCTAATTATTTTCTAGCCTGAGATCACAGGTGCTGCCAAAGAATAATTTTTCTTAAGGTAAGAGGTACTTAACATGTTGAAGTAATTATCATACAGAAAACAGCAACAGTGGCAACTGGATGGTAATCTTGACAAGTTCCTTCCCTCTTCTAAGGTGCTGAATTTAGCTGTCCAGGGGAACTTCTTTGGGAGAGAGATCATTCAAGGGCCCCAGGCACAGTCTGTACAAATTAAGGTTGAAGCCAGAGCATCACTTGGAGAGGAAAGCAGTAGATAAAGGACACTTTTTTTAAAGCTTTAAAGCCCTTGATACCTCCTCCCTAACAAGACTCAGGGGAAGAGTATTTTCATTCCACTTTCATTCCTTTCAAAGTTTCCAAATCATGTACAGTATTAGTTTTAACTTGGATCCTAATTTCCACTGATAGCTCTCACAAGTTTTATTCATAACATAGTATATCACATCTTGTTGCTGTTTTGACTTGACTTTTAGATCAAGACTTTTTTAAAGAGCACCTGTCCTGAATGGTGCTGCTGTAATTCAGAATACACCCAAAATTACTGGCTGGTAACATATGCAATTACAATTAAAACTTTTTAAGGTGACACACATACCGGTGAGAACAGTCCCAGATGTTTTATAGATGGTGGTGCCAGTTAAATATAAAAGTACTCTTCTTCCCTACTGTTTCTCACAGAATAAAGAAAATGAGAGCTTTAATCATAAGGATAACCTAGTCTGGTCCCCTTGGAGTGCTCTCTTTGGAATGGAGAGGAGCTATTTAGGTTCAGCAGGTAGCCCATGCTTAGACTCATGGTCCACCTTGTAGAGCAATAGCAAGGGAGGCACCTATTCAGGAAAGAATGAAATAAAGAGCATGCATCATGTGCTGTATCAGCCCCATTAACAAAGGGGCAGAGTCCCTCAACAGCACTACCAAGCACCTGGAGAATTAAAGGCATCTTTTCCATAAACCCCTATAAACAGGATAGGCATATCTACACAGCAGTGTTATTTCAGAAAAACTGACATTATTCCAAAATAACAGTCCACATCTACACAATAAGCAGTTACTTCAATGTCAAAACAATGTTGAGCTGGAGGATGACTTACTGACTCCTGTAACCTAATTTACAAGGAACTAGCTGGAGTTACCTGACATTGCTCAGGAAACTGGAGGAACTAAATGTAGAAAAACAGTAGTCTATTATCTTTTTTTGAAAAGTTGCACTGATTTCTATAGGGATTAAAATATAGGTCTGCATCATCCCCAGAAAGGGGGTGGAGGTTTGCAACCCAGCTCATGGCTGGGGCTGCAGGGGACAGGGCAGGTGCCTGAGCTGTTGTGCGTGTGAGGGTTGGGGTACTGCATGCTGGGGGGGGAGGAGAGAGAGGGTCACTTGTGGAACCTCGCAGGCAGGAGGGGGCAAGTCCTAGACAGCACTGGGGGCTGCAGGCAGCAGGCCCAGGACCTAGGGTGGGCAGGGCAGCCCCTGCAGTGCAGTGCAGCAGGTTACTTTTTGATTTTTACAGATTGAGCTCAGGCTGATCAGGTGCAAAAGTACCTTAAAACCTTCTCCTGGATGAAAGGTTATCCCATGCAAAGTTTGACTGCAGTAGCTCTTTGTGTGCTAATAACTTGGACACTAACTTACAAACATTCTCCTTTATATATTAGATAAGGGAAGTCATAGGAAGAGTGCTCTTCCTTGGACTTCTGGCTGTACAGACAGCACCAAAAGCTGAAATAAGCTTTTTTAGCATCAATTGTGTAGCTTATTTTGGCTCTAGCTCTACTGCATAGACATGCCCTACATAAGCAATGCCCACTACCCTTCATAGTAATTAACATGTAAGTAAAGTTTGGCTGTGCTTAATCAGGCCAATAGCTAATCCAATCTGAAAGAGGGAGGATAGTATATAGAGTTTAAAAATTGAGCTGTGGTAAAGGGAGCTCTTACTCAGGACCACCTACCAATGTAAAGTAAGCAGCAGTTAGTGATAAACCTTAGAACAAAACTCCATAAAGTTTTTTGGTATAAGTAGCCTCTTCCATAGGGTGGTTAAATATCATATTCAGAAAAGATGATCTTGGGGGGTGAAGTGAAATATGTAAGTCACTACACAACAGTCAATCAGTAAAATTTGGGACACAAGTTACAAACTATTAACTTTAATTTGTGATATTGACTGCAAAACACTTAGAATGACATTGTTAAAGGCACATTTCATTTTAATGCATAGTGTACCATTCTAAAATATCCTAAGTTTCCTTACAAAGTGCTTGAGCAGTCTCATACAGATAAAGTATAGCAAAATATATTTACAATCTAGAGTTAAAATCTTAATTTGCCTAAAATAATTTTAAAAAACTACAGAGATAAAATTAGTGCTTTCTTTCAGCTTAACTGTGTGAACATACCCTGCCCTAATTTTTTTAGTGATTTACTCATGAAAATAATTCTGTACAAGATGTAGTTACAAAAAGGTATTTCTCAGGGTGCTTTAAAAATGCTAAGCATCCTCTTAGATATTTTAAAATATATATATATATTTGGGAACCCAAAAGGGTAAAGACTGTACCTCAAAAGTATTTAGTGTTCAAATTTTAAGCTTTTTCCCCTGCTTCAAAGATAATCTTGAAACAAGTTATTGAAGTGTTCCCACTTTAAGACCTTTATTTAATAAGCCAAAAACATGATTTCTGTATTCTGTCCTGTTGCCCTTACTCCTTTTTGTCTAAAAAAGGAAACTTACGCATTATTCAGGTCTATTAGCCCATTTTCTTCCCCAAGACTTCTGGTGTTTTAACCAGCAGTAATTTACTTACAAAACACCCATTTGTTACTTTTGCAAAGTGACTATTTTCACCACTCCATTCTTTAAAGATCAACATGGTTTAAGTGTTTCTCTATTTTATTTGGAATGTTTAATTCCAGGATTTGCACTAATTTGACTTTGGATTCTTAAGAATCTTTGCCAACAGTTAGCTCTGTGGGCTAGGAAGAAACTACAAGACTAAGCACACAATCAAATATAAATATTAGTAACTTAAACTGGAAACTTGTTTTCCAAGAGTGGCTGTTTGCCTACAGAACCATGACAGCCAAAAATAGGTCTATGAAGGAGTTTAAAAGCGCACACAGTATCCGGTCTAAACTACGTGACTTTTGAGGTACAGTTTAGTGTTGAGGTTTATAAAATATACACTTATCAAAAATATTTATACATTCTGTTACAACATATTGCTTTTACCCTTAGGAATTGCCAATCTAAGTTCTGGAATTCAATGGCCCAAAATGAATACAATGTTTGTCAGTTAAACCAGTTCTATGATATGTTCACATGGCCACTGTGCAAAATTAATGAAGTGGTACAATTAAATGACATGCCTGCAACTAAATGTTTTACAAGTTCCAAATATACATGTTCACAGCATGTATACAATGACAATCTTTGTTTTCTACAGATATGGTATACATCAGACCAGATGAACTCTAGATAACTAAATATTGTATGATTAACTTAATTTGTCCACTCAATTAGTATGAAAAGGCTTGTATTTCCAGACTATAGAAGTGGATGGAGTTGGGGACACAATTATTCGTGATTAACCCTGAACTGACATTCTTCATATCTTCAGTTTTTTTTTAAATTAAGCCATGCTTAAAGGCAAAAACTGTTTGGCAAGTGACTTTGGTATACTTTCAGGACCTATGTTTTTATGGAAGCACTTTTACTGATATCTTCCAAAGGCAAGGCATTTAACACATTTTTTTCCTAATAAATACCATAGAAAAATGTACAAAACAAGGCATCTGTACTTAATTTCCATTTTAAAACAAGCTGAAAGTGTGCATAAGCCTAAAATTAAACATTTTGGACATTACAGTATATTTAAAACTGACCATTTGCCTTCTCCAGAGAATCATTCTGCATGAATGTCAATAGCACCCCAAACTTTTATTTTAACATGACTGAATAAAGGTAAAGGGTTATCAATCTAGCTCAATTTGTTCCCCCCCTCACGGCATGCATTTTACAATGTTATCTGCTGTAGATAAGTAAAAGTTACAGTACAGATCCAAGTGTGCCCATGTGAGAGAGCTTAATGTGGCCTGTATTCACCAACTCAGCTTAAACTCCACAGAACTGCTTTCCAGTGCTCAGTTAAAAGTATGACAAGGTGGCCACTTTTAAGAGTATTAAAAACAGTACTTCAAAGAATCTTCATATGATTAAAAAATCAGAAGCTACAGATGGCACAGAGCAAATGGAGGGCCAGTATTCTTCTGACAGGTGTTCTCGAGCCAGTTAGCTATGATTTCACAGTGTCTAGAAATTAACACCAATCAGCAATGTAATCAAAATCTCTGAATGTTTCCTGCTCTTCTTCTGAAAGTATCCTTGGTTCCCGGGGTGGAGTGAGAATTGGTGCTTCTGAGGTAAATTCATCATCAAAATTACTAACATCTTCTCTTCCTCTAATGGTGGGTACAAAAGGGGGCTTCACTTTCTTAGCCAGCAAGGCGTTCCAGTCTATTAGCTGTAAAACAATTAATTGTTCATTAGTTTCCTGCCTCTGAGGATTAATGTTTTTTTTTGCAAACTACAGTAGCTTGCACTTACCCGAAAGAAGTGATGCTTTTTCACATCCTCAGCATCTTTCTCCCCAGCTCCAAGTCGCCGCTCTGGATTTCTTCGCAGCAGCTAACAAAACATTTAAAGATCTTAGCATTCAAAATTTTGGGGAAAGAAATATAGAATACAGGTAGCTGGTATTGTACAGACCAAAGGAGCAATGAGATTTACCAGGAAAGCAGCATTCACATACTCTTATACCAGAAGAAATGTGCTGCCCATGGAGAAGAGGCAAAGGCAAATTCTCTCAAACTGTGCTTAATTTCTTTAATTGTAAGATTTCTATAAGCTTGTCATCTTTTTCCTCATTTAACCTGGGAGAAAATGGTTCCTTACAGCATCCATATTTCTATACCCTCCTATGCCCCATTTCAGTCTTTCAAAGAAGACTGAAAACTACTTAATGCTTTGCCACAGGAAGACATTGCAGGGAAATGTGAGCTATTTCCAGTCTCTGCAGACTCTAGAGACTAAATTCTGATCTTCATATAGAAGCATCAGAGAGGTAGCCAAATTAGTCTAACAGGAAAAACTTAAATAGTCTAGTAGCACTTTAAAGACTAACAAAACATGTAGATGGTATCATGGGCACAACCTACTTCTGCCCATGAGAGCTTATATCACCATCTACATGTTTTGTTAGTCTTTGAAGTGCTACTAGACTATTTGTTAAGTTTTTCATACAGAAGCATGTTATTCTTAAGCCAACAATACAATTCTATGCTTTTGTCAAGATTCTAACAGAACAAAAGCAAAGAACATATTTAATTAAAAAAATACTGTGCCACATACCACACTCATCCCTGGCCTGAACACAACAGAATAACTAGTATCTGCCATATCTAACATGCAAGTCTAACATCAGGTCCTGGATGGCCACATGGGAAATGGGACAACTCTGCTTTTGCCAGTGTGTTCCCCAAGATGGAAGAATCCCATTGTTACAGGCTGGGGACCGAATGGCTGCAGAAAAGGACCTGGGGGATTATAGTGGATGAGAAGCTGGATATGAGTCAACAGCGTGCCCTTGTAGCTAAGAAGGCAAACGGAATATTAGGTTGCATTAAGAGCATTGCTAGCAGGTCTACAGAAGTGATTATTCCCCTTTATTCAGCTCTGGTGAGGCCACATCTGGAGTATTGCGACCAGTTATGAGCCCCCAGCTATAGAAAGGATGTGGATGCACTGAAGAGGGTCCCAGCAGAGGGCAACTAAAATGATTAGGGGGCTGGAGCACATGACATATGAGGGATTTGGTCTTATTTAGTCTGTAGAAGAGAAGAGTGAGGGGGATCTGATAGCAGCCTTCAACTTCCGGAAGACAGGTTCCAGAGAGGATGGAGAGGCACTGTTCGCAGTAGTGATAGATGGTAGAACAAGGAGCAATGGTCTCATGTTACGGTGGAGGAGGTTTAGGTTGGATATTAGGAAAAACTGTTTCACTAAGAGGGTGGTGAAGCACTGGAATGGGTTACCTAGAGAGGTGGTGGAATCTCCATTCCTAGAGGTTTTTAAGTCTCGGCTTGACAAGGCCCTGGCTGGATTGTTTTAGTTGGGATTGGTCCTGCTTTGGGCAGGGGGCTGAACTTGATAACCTCCTGAGGTCACTTCTAGCCCTAGGATTTTTATGATTCTGTGTTAGCAACTAGTCGACTAGCCGATAAGCCAGTGGTCTCCAACCTTTTTAACCACAAGATCACTTTTTCAATTTAAGTGCAATGTAAGATCTACCTCAAACCCAAATACCTTTGCCCTGCTTCCTTCCTGATCCTTCTCTGAGGCTCTGCCCTTGCTCCACCCCTTCTCCCAGGCCTCCCTCTGCTCACTCCACCCCCTTTCCTCCCCCAACCTCATTCACCAGGCTGGGGTAGGAGGTTGGGATGCTGTCTCTGGTCTTGGGATAAAGGGTTCAGAGTGTGGGTGGGGCTCTAGGCTTAGCCCCAGATAGGGGGTTGGGGGCCAGTAGGGGGTTCAGGGTGTAAGCTCAGGGAAGGAGGTTGGGTGCAGGAGGAGGTTCAGGGCTGGGACAGGGATTCAGCCACTTAACTGAGATGGCTTTTGTGTGGTGGAGCAGTGGGGTTAAGACAGACTTACTCCTGCCCTGGCCCTGTACCACTCCTGAAAGCAGCTGGCACATACAGCAATGGCTCCATGGTGCCATGTGCTGCCCCTCATCTGTAGGCACTGAGCCCACAGCTGCTACTGGCCCCAGTTCCCCATTACTGATCAATGGAAGCTGCAGGAGCAGTGTCTACAGACAAGGACAGCATGTAAAGACCCCTCTCCTCTACCTTTTTCATGGGCTATAGGGACATGCCAGCTACTTCACTATAGCAATTACTGCTCCTGGATAGTTACTCCAGCCATGACAGGTTAGACATTTTAGACCTCACTACTCAAACAATTAAATGTAAGCGTAAGATGAAAATTATGAAATGCACAGACTATTTAAAACCCAAAATCACCCACTTTGCAAGCAGTAAAAGTAGTAACAACTCCCCCCCCGCCACGTGTATGTTGGTTGGGAGATGAGGGGAAAGGACAGGGTGTGTGTGAGAATGACAGACACACACACAGTGTATAAATGACAGAGATTTGTGTTGCCAAGCTCCCTCCATCTCCTTTGCTCTGTGTGGAGGTAGGATACAAGAGTGAGGGGAGGAAGGACACCCAGCCATCAGTGCGCTCCCCCTCCCCCCCACACACACAGCAAGCTCCCAGGGGGGGCAGCTCTAGGACAGAGAGCAAGAGCAGCATGACAGTGCATGGAGGGACAACTGAAGTGCCAGTGCTTGAAAGCTTCCCGGCCAAACCAGTCAGGATCACCTTGTCAGAGGCCCCAAGATCTAATAGCCGTTCCCGATCTACTGGTTGGTGACCACTGTGATAAGCAAATGCCTATCAGAAAGAGGCGGGGGGGGGGAAGCAGGAGCCAGTGCCGGGGGGGGAACTGGTTTTAAGCTGGTTTCATTTCATAATGTTAAGTTCCCCCTGCAGGAAAATGGCATGAGTGGGGACTGCTTCAGTCCCCGCTCACACCATTCCCACTGCAGACGCTTCGGGTTTTTTTTTTTTTTTTAAATGTACAAGCCCTCTAGAGCTCTTGTACATTTAAAAAAAAAAAAAAAGTACAAGTGTGTGTCTCCTCCTCAGCTGGGTTTGTTTTTCCCTCACTTGTGTTAGCCCCGACTGATTTCTCTGTGGGTCAGTGGCCCCTGACCTAAAAGATTTCCCACCCTTGAAAGAACCTCTAACTTTTATCAAAGAAACGGTGAAGATGTGATTTGATTATTGTTGAAATGCCTGGGGGCTCGGTGCCTTTGTCTACTGTCTATTCTCTGGAACAAAAGCTATACAAATTCAAAATTTGAAATAAAGAACAATTTTTTAAGTAGCAAAGGTAATTGGCCATTTGAAAAATTACAAAGGAAATGCTAGATTCTCCATTTGCTTTTGGAAAGACCTGAATATATGCGCTAGTTCAGTTAGAAGTTACTGAGCTTGACACAGGAAGTCTTAGGAGAAATTCTATGGCCTGTGTGTTATGTGGGAGGTCAGACTAAATTATCACAATGGTCCTTCCTGGCTTTAAAGTCTATGAAGCATTGGAAATGGCTTTGATGTATTTTATTGTTCTAGTATTGCAGGAGAGTATCAAAGGCTCCTGGAAATAGCACTGTCTAGTTTAGACAGAAGGAATGAAGTACCCAACTTCAGCTTGAAAGATTTTGTAACACCATTTTAAATAGTGCAGTCTTCCTTTACTCTTAATATGAGATTTCTACATTTAAACTGACCCTATTTAGATATATTTGGAAAAGATTTAAATATAGATGTCAATAGTTTTAGGTTTAGTGACTCTGTACAGTATGCTTTATCTAGCTAGGGTTGCCAGGTATCCAGTATTTCCTGTTTCCCTCGGACAGAAGCCCAGCGAGGACAATTTTCCCCTGCCACATCTGGTAGGGGCAGGGGCGTGAGGAGCACATTTAAAGGCGCAGCGCCCTTTTTTTTTTTTGGCTTAACTTTCGTCTCCCCCTTTTTTTCCTCTCAACAGAATTTTTTCCCTTTTTGGGGGGGGGTGGGGTAGGGTGGTGTTTCGGTATTTTTTGTTAAACCATCTGGCAACCCTATATCCAGCACTTAAAATGTTTCAAGTGTAACATTTAAAGGAACAAAGCTCAGTAATGACATTTCAACAGATAAGTGACAGTTGCTTTTCATTTGCTGTATAGAATTTCTTTCCTTCAGCTTCAAGATTAACTATTTGTGAGCAAAGTTATTTTCTGTACCCCCCCCCCCCCAGAGTGAAATACTTTAGCATTTCAGAAGGAAGATAAATGAAATAACCCAGTTCATTGGCGGGGGGGGGGGGGGCGGGAGGGGAAATCTAATGATCTAGGACCGTGGTCACCAACCGGTAGATCGCAATCTACCGGTCAATCTCAGGGGCTCTAAGAGTCGATCTTGAGCCCTCTCTGAACTGTGCGCCTGCGCAGTACTTTTACACTGGCATTCTTCATTTGAGGAGCAGCTATTCACCAAGCAACAACACAGGTGAGTAGCTGGGCAGAATGGTGGGAGCTGCGAGGTCAGGAGGGCTGAAACACCCCGGCCAGCTGGCTGTGGCTTTCAGCCAGAGGAGGCTGCACCGCGCTCCAGCTAATCGGGCGGCTTCTCCTCTGCACCTGCCCACGTGGAGCGTGGGGCACCCTGGCTGAGTGCCATGGCCAGCTGGCTGGGCAGCCGCTTCGCTTTGCTCCAGCCCAGCTGCCCTGCGCTCAGCCCAGAGAGGCTGCACCGCGCTCCTGCTGATAGGAAGCCTTTCCTCTTGGCTCCAGCACAGCTGGAGCAAGGCGCAGCCTCCCCGGGCTGAACGCAGGGCAGGAGCAAAGAGAAGCGGCTGCCCGGCCAGCTAGCCTTGGTGTTCAGCCCAGGTGCACCATTCTCCACGTGAACTGGCACAGAGGGGAAGCTGCCTGGCCAGCTGCTTGTGGCGTTCAGCCGGAGGAGGCTGTGCCACGCTCCAGCTGGTCAGACAGCTTCTCCTCTGCGCCAGCCCATGTGGAGCGTGGTGCACCTGGCCAGAACACCACAGCTAGCTGGCCAGGCAGCCGCTTCTCTTTGCTCCAGCCCGGCTGCCCTGCATTCAGCCCAGGGAGGCTGTGCCTCGCTCCAGCTGTGCTGGAGCAAAGAGGAAGGGCTTCCTGATCAGCAGGAGCACGGGGCAGCTGGGCTGGAGCAAAGAGGAGGGCTGCCTGGCCAGCTGGCCATGGTGTCCAGCCCAGGTGCACCCTTCTTTGCGGGGGGGGGGGAGGGGGGGGGAGTCAGCCCCAGAGGAAGTGCCCACTGGGGCTTCCCTGCTCGGGGGGGGGGAGGGGAGGGGAAGAGGCGAGAGGAATCCTGGGAGGAAGTGGGTGCAGGGAACTCCCTGCTCCCACTGGGACCCTGCCCCCTGTGTCAGAACCCTGTCCCCTCTCCCCCACTAGCACCCTGCCCCACCCCAGAACCCTGACCTTTGCCCCAGCACCCACTAACACCCTTTGCCAGTACCACATCCCCTGCTCCCACCAGCACAGTTGGGGCCACATTAGGGAGGCTTGGGGGGGTTCTAGAGGAGGGTTTTTTTTTTTTTTTTTTGCATCTCTCATGTGTGGCCCCAACTGACTTTTCTGTGGGTCAGTAACCCCGACTCAAAAAGGTTCCCTGCCATTCTCAAAGAAAAAGAAGGCAGAAACTTTTTGTGTTTGACAAAGTCTTATTTAAAAATGAAGCCTGGCCAACAAACCCCCAATTGGCCCCTATCTGGCCACAGCATTATAATACTCCTGCACCCCACAGACCCTAGATCTGAGCCTATCATATACTGGAACCCCCTGCCCTGAGCCCCTCACATACCCCAACCCATATTCCTGCACCCTCACATCCACAAGCCTGTGGCTTGCTTAGTAGCCCAACCCTCCATCTGACCCCAACACTCCTCAGTCTGGAGCCCCCTCCCCGAGCCAGCATCCCCTCCTGCATCCGTATTTCCTCCCAGAGCTTGCACCTCTCACCCCTTCCCACACCCAAATCCTTCATTCCCACCCCAGAGCCCACACATCCTGTCTCAACCCAGTGAGGGTACAGCTAGACTGCAGGAGTTTTTCCAGGATTCCAGAGATATCCCAGAAAAACTCTTCTGCATCCAGGGATATGTTTGTACTTCTTTTTTTAGTGGAAGAGCAAACATGCTCTTTTGGTAACCCCTATATTCCTCTTTCCAGAAGGAATAAGGGGGCTTTTAAAAGAAGGGGTTTTTCTGACATTTGGTCCAGTATAGACTGGCCAAATGTTGGAAAAACCTATTCCTACAGAAGAATTGGAAAAAACAAAGCAGCAGTATAAGGACTGGGGATAGCAAGTGATGGAGAGGAGGAGAATAGAGAGGAAGGGGTGGGGTGGTAGATCTTGGCTTGTTCTGTCATTTAAAAAGTGATCTTGGGTGTAAAAAGGTTGGAGACAACTGATCTCGGCTGTTTGAAACACAAAACTGAATGCAATCTCAAGTTTCAAATTGTGGCAGGCTCTAGTCCAGGCCTGGGCAAAATATGGCCAGTGGACGCTGCAGGGAGCCCCAGGCAGGCTCCCCGCTTGCCTCACCCCACCCACATGTAGCTCAAATGTGGCTGCAGGGCGGTTTTTCTTTAAAAACTGTGTCCCCAAGGGGAGGGGGGGAAGCTTTAGGAGCTGCTCCCACCCCCAGCACAATCCCATTGGCTGGTTTCTGGCCAGAAACCGGCCAATGGAAGCTGCCTGTTTCAGTAACAGGCAGTCATAAAGCACAAGGGGCTCCAGAACACATGGCTGCAGCCTGTGCAAGGGCAGGGCAGGGCAGGGCAGGGCAGGCAGCAGTGTTCCCACTAAGCTGCAAAGCAGCACAGCTTCACAGGTGATTAATCAGCCACACCGAGTCAAGCTGAGCTGCTGCACCGCTCAGAGGGAACAATGGCTGGCAGGGAGGCTGATTCAGGCACAGGCTGCTGGCTGGTAAGGCTCCTGGCCAGAGCCTGCCTCTGGCCCCCCAATCCACATACCCAAATCCTCCTGCACTCATATCTCCCCTCCCCCCCCCAGATCTGGTGCCCATCCCGTGCCCCAAGTCAGTCTCCTCCTGCCCTAGCTCACAACTCAAATCCCTGCACCCCAATTCTCTGCCCTAGGTCACAATCCAACCCCCTGCACCCCAGTCCAGTGCCCCAGGTCACAACTGCCTCCTTCACCCAAACTCCCTTCCTTACCGCAACCTCCCTTCTGCACCCAACCCCCATTCCAGACCCCCACACTTCCTCCATTAGTATCATAGAAGAGTGCGTCCCTTGATTACTTTCCAAATTCTTGGAGTGACCCCTCCCATCAAAAATTATTGCCCACCCCTGCTTTAGTCAGACTACTGGAATCTGTTTTCTGACATTAATTTGAGAACAGCAAAGTTCATTTAGTTCATTTTCTGAATGATAAATAATGTCCTGTCTGTTCTATGTGGACACTGCCACTGCAGTAGGGTTTTTCTTAAGGTGTTTCTAGCCAAAGTTCTTATACTATTGGAAACCACACTGAGTTTGGGTGAAAGAGAGGATTATGACTGGGGATAAGAGATTGGGGTGGAAAACCTGGGAGGGTTTTGTCACCTGGAGGAGGAATGTAGGAGGGGGCACAAGGTCTGGGAGGGGGTATGGTTGCAGGAGCAGGGCTGCAGAGGGTGTAGGTTACATAGAGTAGGGGGGCAGAGGATTGGGGGAATGGAGGGACCGAGGTGTCAAAGGCAGGCTCTGGTCAGGAGGTGCTTACGTGGGCAGCTCCTGGCCACGCACCCAGTTGGTTCCTCAGCCAGGTTTCTCCCCTCCCCCTGGGTTCACAGCATTGAGAGTTGCTCTGAGCAATGTAGTGGGGTGGGGAAAGCAATGAACCTGACATAGGCTCCCGCAGACCACATCTGACAGCTTGGGAGGGGCCATATTTTGCCCACCCCTGCTTTAGATGTAATGTGGCTTTCCAACCCTCTGACTAAATGATATGTGAAAATCCCAAAGTCTCAGCACAGATTACTCGTGGTAGGTAGTATTCAGCTACCGTTTGAGTCACTAGGAAGGTGTTTTGTTACAAAAGGAACCTGAAGAATTTCCTATCTAGATATGGATGGAAAAAGAATGGGTCAATATCGAGAGAACAAAAAGTTTAAATATACAAATGTAATGTAAGAAGTTTTAATGAATGAAAATCAGATTTTGAAGGAATTTTTTTTTTTTTTTTTTACTAATTAGACAATGTAAACAATCAAACAAAGTTTCATGTTAGACCAAAACGGTGATGTTGATCTTAAAAAAAAAAAATATTAATGAAGCAGTTCTGAAACCAATTTGATGAAAACAATGTCAAATGTAATGCAGGGACTTAAATTCCCCTCTTCATAGGGAACAGAATAATTACACAACAAAAACATGAAAATGTCACTGATTGCTAGAAACTTACCCTTCTCATTATAGAGATGGCTTCTGTAGAAAGAAACCGTGGATATCTTACTTCATCATTTACAATACTGTCAAAAACCTCTTCTTCATCATCTCCAGGGAAGGGTGACTATGATAAAGTAGTTTGGGGAAGAAAAAAAAAGAATTTCATTTTTGGAAGATAAATTTTAAAATCAGACTATTGTTTCTAAATAAATGAAAGCAATCTTTTTCTGCTGTATTTAAGGCAGTGGTGGGCAACTGGTGGCCCACACGCCTCATGTGGCCCCTTGGGGCTCCACCTGTGGTCTGCAGACTCACAAGTTGCTCCCCCACATGCCTCTCGTGCACTGGGGCACTGAAGCCCCACACTTCCTGCTTCCACCCCCCAGCACTTTCAGAGGAGCAGCAAATCACCTCTGATTAGTACTTTGTCTCTGCTCCTCCCACTCCCAGAGCTAGAATGCCATGCTCCAAAAGTGCTGGAAGGGAGGGAGAAGAGCAGATAAGTGTGAGGCTCCGGTGCCCCAATGCACGAGAGGTGTGTCAGGGAGGGGCGGCAGACAGGAAGGCCACAGGGCTGCAGGTAGAACCCCAGGGAGCTGCTCTGGCCCACTGAGGTGAAGAAGGCCATTCACGCGGCCCACCCACCATTCCTGGTTGCCATTCTCCGATTTAAGGATCGGCAAAAAACTCTGAACTGCCTTCAAAATGAAAGGTCTTAATACATCACATTATTTTCTCTCTCTCTCTGTAATAAAGTATTTTTCTATAGGGGAAAATAGGATAGTAATTTTTATAAGCAGACAAGGCAGGCCACAAGATACTGTCCATTAATCATTTTTAAAATGGTTTAATTTTTTTTTATAAATAGTTTTCGCATGCCCTGCAGCATAAATAATAAACTGCCTAGCGTGGGAAAGCATTTATTAGTACTTGTTTCAGGTGGCTGCCACTGCAAGGTAATGTGGTCACCCCAAATTCATTTTGATATAACATCACATCATACCAGCCAGCGGTTTTTCAGCTGTGATTTATGGACATTTGTAAGTCATATGGTATTAGTGTACCTAATTTCCATCTGAAGAAATAGTTAGAGGTAAAGACGAAAAAGGACAAAAGTGTGTTTAACATTTGTTTTAAAAAAAGGACAAAATGCACATCGCATTAAAGACAGCTATTAAAAGCAATATAGAAGTATTTATTAACTTAAACAGTTTTATCACTGTTAAGGAATTACTGCAATTAGGGCAGGAGAACAGGTAATATTAATTTATGTCTATATTGCAGAATTTTTAGGCTACTAAAAGAAAACAAATTGGACAATTCACTAAAACCAAGTGTGAAGAGAAAAATGGCACTGTAGCCATGGTACGAGACACAAGGATATAAAACGAGAGAAGGTAGGTAAATCTTTTATTGCGCCAACTTCTGTTGGGGGAAGGAACAAGCCACCAACAGAAATTGGTCCAATAAGATCTATTATCACAACTACCTAGTGTCTCTCAAAAGAAAAGCAATAAGTCAAATCTAGTATATATTTGAGTGAGTTTGTCTGTCTGTTCAAGAGCTAAACAGTAAGAGCTAGGACCACAGAATTTGGTATACCTGTTCCTTTTATCATAACAAAGCAAGGTAAGGGTTTGGTTGTGCCAGGAACACAGAATGTGCCTGGAATGGGATTGCTTTTCATAAAACCACACAGAAGAGACACAGAATCATCAGGCAGGTGAGAAAAGCTGTCTGGGGGTGCAAGCCTCCCCCATCCGGGACTGTCCCAGCCTTGAGCCTTACACTCCGGCATGTGCCCTTTAGACTGTGCAGGAGACTGGGGAAAGGCTGAAGCCCTCCCCCTCATTTGTACAGGAACATTGCTGACTGTTCCCCTTCATTAGGTAGTGAGGGGAAAGTGCACAGTTTGCTGCATTCCTCAGTTTGGCTGGGAGCAGATGGACCTGGACCTGGACCTGCCCCAGCCAGGGGATATGCACCCCTCCCCCTGGCTGTTCCTGCTGGAACTGCAGTGGACATGGAGAGGCGCTTCTCACCTGGCTCCAAGCTGCTACAGTGAAAGAGAGCTGAGGTGGTCCTTTTTCCCTAGGGTAGCCTGCAAACTGAACCCCTCATCCCCAGCCCCCCTCCAGAGTAATGATGTAAATAAAGCATGTACATTTTCATTTTATTTTCCAAAAAAACCCAAAAACCCCACACCACCAAAATTAAGTTAAGGACCTGAGCAATGCCAGATA
Source organism: Pelochelys cantorii (assembly GCA_032595735.1). Classification (NCBI taxonomy): domain Eukaryota; kingdom Metazoa; phylum Chordata; order Testudines; family Trionychidae; genus Pelochelys; species Pelochelys cantorii. The sequence continues at coordinate 34,002,899 of CM064334.1, forward strand.
CATCTTCTAGCGTTAAATGAATGTGCCCTGCATCACGACTTATAGGCTGTGGTATTTTTTTTGTATATCTAATTTTGCTTGGAAAAAAATAAACAATTTGGGTTACAATCGTAGATTTTTTAAAAAAGAATTGAGTATTTTTTACCCTATATTCTGAAATTGCATGTCAGTGTTAAAAATGGCTGATGGTAGACCTTCCATCTTTTTTTTGTAAATCTTCCTAATAATTTAATGTAAAGTTAAGTGGTTTGAAAGCTATGAATGATTAAGTTTGGTATTCAAACTGTATAGTGCCACTGAAGTCAAATAAACTTCAATGATGCTGAGGATCTAGCCTGTGGCTTTTTTGTGTGTGTTAAAATCACCAGCACCACAAAAGCCACGCCATCAAGTTCTCTCATTAAGATAGCCCATAAAAAAAACCAGTCAAAATATCCGATATGGAACCAGACCTATATGTCACAATAGTTGTAAGCTGTAAAAGGTTGGATATTCTAGAATTTGAGAGCTAGAGATATCAAGTTTATTTTTGTAATCATGATAGATTTTTTTAAAGCTTGTTCACCACCACAAGACTTTGATGTCTGTATCCAATATTTTTGCTACTACTGTGCTTATTTACCTCCCCAACTAGCATCTCATAGATCAGTACACCAAGACCCCACCAGTCCACAGCTCTTGTATAAGATGTTTCTGTCAACACTTCTGGTGCAAGAAATTCTGGAGTGCCACAGAATGTGCTTGTTCTATCTCCAAATCCCATTCCTGAAAAAAATATGATTTTCATAAGAAACAAGGTATATTCTTACTGCTTCTCTTCCAAGTAAACAACTGCTCCAGCCAACAATACTTATGCTTCAAAGCAACTATAAAGAAAAAAAGATTGTTGGGCTCCATGTTTGTGTGGAGGACTTTAACAAATGAGCTCACTTTACAAATCTTTCCCCCCATTTGCCAGCCGTGCACCATCTTGGCCCTGAGTATCAAGCTGGATTCTCTTTTTTTGCACATGAGTACTAGTAATAATGATTCTGCAACCCAAATTAGGCCCTCAGATATTCCTTGGTCATCACATTGAAGACGATGTGCTTGGAGACAAGCAACGAAGTGGAACTCAGTAAACATTCTGTTAGCACGTACGAAGAAATGGAACACGTTTGTCACTCTCAAAACTACAACCAGAGCAGGTAAAAAGTAGAAAAGTAATACACTTATTTTACATAATCATTTTTCAGAGCAGAACTACACTTTAAATTATTAGGATTTCTTCTACCAGATTCTAGCATATGACCTCAAAGTCAAAGAAAACCTTACATAGGATTTAATTGAAAGTACAGTAATTCCTTATTTAACACTATAGGGATGTTTCAGAAAATGATCGTGCTAAGTGACAATGTGTTATGCAGGGTCCATTTTCCCATTGAAAATAATGGAAAAGGTGGGGGTTGCGTTACAAGTGGTGGTGTCTGTTGGGACCGGGACATAAGGTTGGGGGAGAAAGGGAACTGGGTTACAGCAGGGAGGGGAGGTGTTTGGCTCTGGGGAAGGGAAGGGCAGGAGAGGGGAGGGGGATTGGGTTGGGAGTATGCCCCTGTGATGGGTCTGCCGGGACCCACACTGCATCTGGCGAGGGGGGTGGGGGGAGGCCGCCGGGGAATGGCGCAGCAAGTGGCAAACCCTCCGCCGCTTTGCAGGGAGGTGGGGGAAGCCCCATGCAGCCGCTGGCGACGGGCCGGCTGGGGAAACCCAGCCACTGGCCTGCAAGCGGGGATGGAGGAGAGGGGGCAAGGTGTCTGGCGAGGGGGAGTCAGCGGGGAAAGGTGCAGCGAGCGGTGAACCCTCCGCCGCTTTGCAGGGAGGCGGGGGAAGCCCCATGCAGCTACCGGCAACGGGCCGGCTGAGGAAATTGTGTTATTCCGGGGACAGTCGTGTAATTCAAAAAACGTTCCCAAAAAACAAATCGTGCTATCGTGAAAACGTGTTAAGCGGGCACGTGTTAAATGAGGAATTACTGTACACACACTATATAAAAAAGGTGACATGACAACAAATCTCAATTAAAGCTGCCATGATTATTATTATTGGTATTACCACCGTTATTAAGAGCCCTAGTTAGAGACTGGGCCCCCACTGTGATAGGGACTATATGTTGCACCAGTGCTGGCTAACAGTATTACTGTAGACATCACTATGTATACATGAGAACCATAATATGCTCAAGAGTATCCAAGTGGTTGGGATTCTGAAAGAATCTGGGGAAAATATTCTAGCCCTTTAGGAACAGAATAGGGCTGATAGCTTGCATCTGCTGCTGCTCTTCTTGGGGGAAATTAAGGTGCTGCTTATCTATAGTCATTATAACACAGAAAGAAGAGGGGGAACCCGCACAGCAGCCACCCGGGTGATCTCCAACTTGAGGGTCCTTTGTTTCCACTGTTCTCCAGCCAAGACGATCCTAGAAATATTTTTCTATGCTGACAGAGTAAATGCACTAGGTGCTCATATTTCTAGGACTGCTTAACTGATAACAGCCAAGTATAATCCCACTAAAAAAATCATTTGAGAGAAAAAAAAAAAAAAAAAAAAAGCAGTTACCTTCTTTGCAAAGACCAAAGTCAGCTATTTTCACAAATCCTTCTGTATCCAGCAATAAATTATCCAACTTCAGATCTCTAAATTAAAATATTTGAAAGTAAAATGGAATTACTGATATGGCTACAGGGGCACTCATTAATTCACTCGAAGGTAAACAAGTTATTTAAAAATAAAAAAGCAGTGCAATGTTCCTCTTAAAATACATTTATCCCTTTTATGATTTAAGACTTCGATCAATAACTTATAGTTTATACTCATAAGTATATGAGAAAAGTATGTGAGAACAAACTTTTTAGTAGGATAGAAAAAATACAATAAATAAAAAGATAATGCTTTGGGTAAGCAAATCGGGGTAGAGTTGAAGAAAAGAGTGTTAAGAAATAGAGAAACTGTTAAAATTCCAGTCTTGAGAAAGTGATTACTTACCTATAAACTATTTTGTGCTCATGTAAATATTGGAGTCCAAGAACCACACACGCAGCATAAAACCTGATTGAAAAATTAAATAAAGCTTGAATTTCAGTGCATTTCAGTCTTGCTTAATTAATCTGTGTTTCTATTTATTATCTTATGAAGAGTGCAGATAGTGTGCAGAAAGAAACTTCTCTTCAAAGGATTTTTTTAGTATGTGGTACACATACAATTTTATAAAATCATAAGTCAAAGCTTTAAAATTTACCCAGTTGAAGTTTCAACAAAAGTGGCCCTGACCTATAACATATTTTGTCTGCCAATATTTTTGTTTTCCTTAGCACTCGTTGCCATAATTTTCAAACACTTGCCACTGAAGCTGGGACTTTTACTTTTATCTTATTTCATGTAACATTTTGAACCGACTACTAATTCTTCAAAACAGCATCTAAAAATATTAAATATTTACATTATGACTGCCTACAAACTGTTCTGACCATTCTAACCAAACTGGCGTATAATTAATTAGAACATTTTATTTATTTATATATTCTAACAAAATTGTATTGAATGCATTTTTAATGAGACTTTAATATTCACTCCATTTAAGTTTACTGGAGTACTAAATAAAGCGGTCTAATACACAAGCATGCAAAGACAAGCAAACTTGAACATAGTTTTTTCAGCCCACTCAAACAGAACAATTCATATCAAAACCTTTAAATATTTAATGGCATTAAAACTGTCCACACTTACACTGCTCTTGGTTCAGAAAAGACATCTGTATGAATATGCATCATCAGGTCTCCACCAGCAGCATATTCCATTACAAAGCAAACATGATCTTTGGTTTGGAAACAAGCAAAAAGGTTCACCAAAAAGGGATGCCGTACACTATTCACAGTTTCAAAAATTCGCTTTTCACACATAAGGCTGCCAAAAGAAAATATTTTAGCAACAAAACTTAATATTGAATGTTATATTACAAATTTCAACATCCCGTGTAGTACAATTAGTTGAGACCTCCCTCTATACCCCCCCAAAAAACATGCATAATGCTTGAATCTTTTCTTGATGTTATTTGATACTCTAAAGAGTAAAAATCCAGCACTGAACTTTGAAATTTTTCTGTACAACTTTACTGACTTAAGCGAGTCATATGACTAATGTCTCAAGAAACGCTAATATTTAAGATCAACCAATATAAACTGTACTTATATCTATGCACAAATATTCAACAAGTGGGAAAAGAATTCCAGTGCAGTAAATGCTTGTCCAAATTTTGGGCACACACACCCGGGATTTGCTATGAAAACCATTCAATGAATGTACAGCCTTGTAATACTGTTTCTTTCTGCATGCCCTGACTACACATGCATATATATTCTCTCTCAGTGCAAAGCACCACAAAGTCAAGCTATAATGAACAGTAAACACACAAGAGTCACTGGCCAGCAATCTTCCTCCATGTTTTGCAGTCTTCACATAGCCATGAGATACAACATACTGAATCCCATCCAGTCAGCCACGTAGTTGAAAAACTCAACACAAGAAACCTTTCCCTTCAGCATCAGTCCCTGTAAGTTTTCTTTAGCAGTCTTTCTGTGCTTATCCAACTCACATGTGCTGTAAACTCAGTGTTATTTGTCTCATCGTCTCAATGATTATCTGTCATCACTCCAGGTATGGTTGTAAACGTGTGAGATGGTTTCCTTACTAGTCATGTGCAAAGTTTAGATAATGTGCCCAATCCCCTATAACATTACAATTCAAAGGTAGAAAGCTTCTTAATGTCCCATTTCCTTAAAGTCCATGTCTCCCACACACTTAAGATGCTGAAGACATGACTGCACTAATTTGATTTTACACTTCACAGTAATACCTTTGCTTCTCCAAACATGGCCATGTGTCACTACAGCAGTAGTCGTGAGTTCAACTGTATGTCATATCTCTAAGTCATTTTTAATATCCCTTGTAGTCACACACTACACAGGCATTTGATGTGTTCAATGCACTCCAATGGTTCCTCAGATTTGGGTAGGAATATTTTAATCTTTTCAAACAGATGTCACCATTGTCTTTGAATGGGATATCTTTAGATCTAACCTCTCTGCTTCCATTGCTACGCTTTCTAGCAATTTTGCATCTCTTCTTGTGACAATCCAATCAGGTCAATATTACTAATGAAATATAGAGGACTAATCTTCTTTTAAGCTGGCAATGGACACATCTCCTGTCAGTGTCTCTTAGTATTTCCTTCAAGATAAAGGTTGAAGAAGGTTCATGATAACAAGCATTCCGACTGGCACTTGCCCTCAATTCAAACCAACTATTTTGCTCATGCCCCACAAACACAAAAGATGATATGCTTCCATGTAGGTTTATCTTCACCCTTATTAAATTTTCACCAATTCTGGTTAGCCATATGATTTCCCAAAGAGGTTCATCCTATATAGGCTGTCAAACATCTCAGCAAAATCCACAAAAAACTTCCACTATTCTCCAGCACACTCATATATAGCACATGGGGATTGAACATTTGCTTCACTGTACACCTCTATCTTGGTTGCAATTCTCTTTGGGATGATATGCAGCAGTATTTTGCTAGGTGTGTATCAATGACATTTCCTCAAATAGCTGGGTCTCCCCTTTTATGAACAGGAATCATCAGTCCAAGTTTTGGGCCATCTTTCAGACTCCCAAATCACAACAACAAGTTTATGGTATGCCTGGATAAGCACCTCTCCTCCACTGTTGATTAATTCTGCTTGTATTTGTTATGCACTCCAGAGGTTTTACTGCTTTTCAGCGTCGACACTGTCAGCCTTTTTAGGTGTAGGTTCATTGGGATAAGTTGAGCTTTCTTGTATAGAACCCTTAATGTGTTTCACTCATATTACAGAGTTCTTCTTGACAATATCCATCTCAATTATTGGATGAAGGCAATTTTCCTGAAAAGAATCCTTTCATAAAAGAGTCTTAATGATTTGATAGGCCTTCTTAGTAGTATTTGCCACAAAAGGATTCTGTATGTTGATGCACTGTTCTTCAAGCCAAGTTTCTTTTGCCACTTTAATCGGTGAATCAGTGACTCGTCACATTTATCATTATATGGGAATATTGCTCTCTCATCAGTCTTCCTTTTTGCTCTTAGTTTCCTTCAACAATCACACAATTCAATAATCTCTGATCTAGCTTGGATTTGAATTTCTGGGGAAACATCCATTGTCTCTAATGAAGCAGGAAATGTTGCATTCTATCTGATGAATGCTACCAGTGGAGAGTTCAGCAGCTTTTGTTCAATTATCTTCTTCAGTTCCACTTGCTTTGTGGACTTTAAGTCTGCCAATCTTATAACAGACTCTGAAGGTACTTGTTTCAGGCAAACCTGAAGAAGAGTTTTGTGGGGTGGAGAACCTTTTTTGCGTCAGGGGCCACTGATGTACAGAAAAATCAATCAGGGGCCTCACACAAGTTAGAAGCAAAAAAAACCCCTCAACTGAGGAGCAAGACACTCCCCACATTCCCCTTGCACACCAAAGCCTAGGGGGGTCCAGGCTAGTAGATTTTGTGTGGTCCAGACCCATGAAGGGATGGGGGGCTGGAGTTCCAGCATAGGCTCCCCACTGCTGGGGCAGGGAAAGCCCCGAGCCCCAGGCCTTAGGTTTCCCACCTCTGCTCTAAAGCTTGCCTCTTTCACCAAAAGAAGTTGGTCCAATAAAATGTATCTCTGTACCTCTATGAATACAAAACTCAGTTTTGGTAGAGAACTGCAAGTATAATTCTCCAGTTAGTTTACAACATTCGACAACCTCAACATGTACCTATGTAAGTAACAGTTGTTTTCCCACTTTTTTGTATATTATACATAAGATGAGACTTTTTGCCAAACAGATCTCCAATCCATGTTTTAGAGGCTATTATGCTGCATGTGCAAATGTCTCCTTTTGAAGCCCTAAGGGATAAAAATAAGAGGAAACCATATTGCCTCATAACTATGTTATCTAAATTCTTAGACCTACACACAGATAATTAAATCAAAGGAATTTGTCCCTCCACACAACCTCAGCTCAGTACTTCAAGAACTGATAGAAGGTCCCTCTTCGCCCCTTCATTCTGTTCATATATATTTTCTCTCTAAACGGAGTGGTCGTAATTACTTTATACTGTTGGCAAGAAGAATAGAGGATGCTGGAAGTTTGGTCCATTCAAGAAGCTTTCATACAGTTTCACTGGGACTAAGTGGTTTGTTAAAAAAATAAACAAAAAAATCTTCAAGACTAGATTTCCTAGTAACTCAGGAATTAATATTTCAGTTTAGAGATTTTCACATTTTGTTGTAAACCTCAAATCGTTATAGAATGCGATCGCAACTTTTATTTTAAAATAGCACATTATTTGCAGATTCAGTAAAAGGGTGGTTTATTTAGGGCTGCTAAGTAAGGAACGAGTTTCTAAAAGTCAATGAGTTTGTTAGACTGCCTGTATAAAAGAAACAGCTGACTCTTAGTTTTAGCTATATTTCTCCTTCTGATAGATTTTATTCTTATTAAGGTCATATTTGTTTGCTGGGCTCTGAAATTATAGGCTTTTTTAAAACATAGGAACAGTTACCTGGAATCAAGGTGTTTTTTTTTTTTTTAAAACCTCATCATTTGGATGTTTGGTCAATATCAGGTAAGGCAACATTCCTCAAGAAGGTACACTCAAGAAACCATATCATATTGGCCCATCCCATTGATGGAACACACAAATTACCCTCTCCCAAATAAAAAAGGAGATTAGTTGCACTCAGAAGATCTACAGACTAACATTAAAGCCTCTACTAACAGGAATTTATTGTATGCTAGGTTTCCCTTTACCTGTCAGTGCAAATATGAACTTAAGGGTTCTTGATTGATACAAAACTCATGGCAATCAAATTTGCAGCTACAATCTCTTTCCACTGTAGCCACTTAAGCACAGATGTATAATCACAATACTACTTTTTAATTAAATACAACTAAATTGAAATACAAATGCATTACATGAGAATTTCTCTGCTAAATATAACCTGACCTCTCACTCTGGACTCAGTAACATTACTCTATTGAAGATTATGATATTTTACAACCTAGTCACTATTTTCTGCAGAGGAAAAAGTATACATCATTATATATTAATAACTTTTTTTTTTTTTTTTTTTTGAAACTGACCTGTCTACTTCATCACGAGCAACAATGTCTCCTTTCTTTAATGCTTTAATAGCAAACATCTCATTTGTGTTTTTGTATTCAGCCAGCAGCACCTAAAAAGAGAAGATAAATGGTTTATTCAAACAGGTGAGTTTTTGGTTTTTGAATGCACTTGTAGTCATCAAAAAAAAAAATTTACCTTTCCAAAATGGCCTCTACCTAGTACAGCACAACACCTAAAATCTTGCAGACTAAATTGAAATCTCTGTGTTCTGTAAAACAGCAATGAATATAAAAAGTTACAGAAAACTTCAAGTTAGGGTTAACAACAAAACAGTCAGAACACTAGGTTTGATTTTTTGTTGTTGTTTGTTTTTACCTTTTGTCTTCTGGCTCTCGTATATTTGTACACTTTATGTCTGTGTGTTGAATTTCAGGCTCACAAATGATTTCAGATTGGAGTTTTGTAACAGTTCTCTCTCTCTCATTTTCAAAATCAAAAGCAGTTTCTGCATCCTATGAAAGAAGAAGAAAAAATAGAAATCTGAAGATTTAGAAAATGAGACTGCTGAAGAATGAAGAAATCTCATATATTTAAGGAAACTGAAGTAAAAAAATACTGCTAAACTTCAACAGTGTGAAATTCAAAATATCAATTAGCTTAAAATGCTATATTTACTGACAGCCTCTTAAATCCTATTCTTGAAAAATCATTCCACTCTTTATGGATACTAACACACACTTTTCTATATATTGAAGGAGTGTGGTTTTTGGGCCTATAAAGCAACCAATAGGAAAATACTCAAACCACAGAAAAAGACCAATCTCCATAACCAATATGAAAATAAATCATGTACAGTTATGTACAACAAGAGTCTCAAACTCACGGCCCCGGGAAGGGGCAGGGCTTAAGAGACAGAAACAGACAGTTCCTTCAACCTGCCAGGAGTCCGGGGCTGAATTGTGTAACTTCTCCAGCCAGGGATGGCCCATGGGCCGTGAATTTGAGATCCCTGGTGTGTGTATGAAATTGGACACATTTTAATATTCTTTATTTAAAATAAGAGGAAATAAATTCATTGCAACTACATAATGTTGTAACACAGATATTAAATATTCAATTAAAAATGTGACAGGTTATGCAACACTTTAAGACTAGTTTAAATGTCTTGCCTGAATGGGTGTATCTGGTGCCTTTATTTCAGATGGAGATTCACATATTTCTCCAAGAGATGACGCACGGGGTGGAGCAGACGGAGGTTCAGGTTCAAGTTCGAAGTCCAATTTGGCTACAGGAGAGTCACTTATGGAAAAAACACACACTCAGAGTACAATGAAGGCTGTTTTATAATATTAAAATATTTACAGAAACCTGTTTAATGTTTTTAGAAAAAATCTTACTTTTTCCTTTAAAAATGTAGCAAAATGGATGTCCAACTAGAAAGTGTCAAGGTTTTAAACTGCACAGACTAAATAAGGAAGGTTTTTCATTTACATGAATAAATAAGAATTGCACCATTACTTTTGTATGTAAATCTGGCTTAAAAAAAAAAAAAAAAAAAAAAAAGATTTACCTAGCTAGCCGTGCTAGTTCAGGAATGCACGTATCAACCACTGGCACTGTAGCAGGCACAGGAGCTTGAGGGCTGAAGGTACCAGAATGATTTACTGTAGGAATAGCTCTTCTCACCAGCCTCCCCCAAGTGGCAATATTAATATTCATCTGAGGAGCTCTGAGAAATGTTTTGCCTGTAGATATTGTGAATAAAGAAAATAGAGTGCAAGTAATTTCTTTACATATTACCAAAAGCTATAATTAAAATTCATCAACTTATAATTTATGGAGAACAAACCGAATTTGTCATGTTCTTTAGCAATTTTCAACTATTCACCATTAAATGCAACTACATAATATACAATTCTAAACAAAGATTTTTGAATGTAATATTAAAGATTTAACTATCAGCAACTTTATTTGCAATTTCATTTTAGGACTGTACATAAAACATGGCAAATCTGTACAATATTTTATAATTTAATTGTAATGCCTAATAAATTGTTACCTTGCTGTTTTGAAAAAATTTTCTTTTGTCTCTGGAGTTTTGGTCTTCTTTCAATAACTGGATTAAAAAATGTAACCTGCAGTTCAGATAATTTGTATATTATAATTCCACTTCCAGAAAATAATGCATTCTTAAGAGTTTATTAAAAGCCATCTAAAATATTCTGCCATTTAATTATTTCAAATGTGGCTGACTTTTTGCCTTAAGTGCTCTTACCTCTGCAAATAGAGTACCCTGTGGTTCAAGATAGAGACACATGCCATGTCGCTGGTTATCTAAGAAATCTTCTAACCTCAGAAACTTCACTGCGCATAGAGACCTCCAATCACGCCAATAAACTGAAATCTCTAATTCACGTGACTACAACAGTAAACAGAAGAAGGATTACTTATGAATTGCCTCTTTGCAATCAAACTTACATGATCCAGCCCTTCTGATGTTGAGGTGGATACCGTATACAAAAGTTGGGGCTGCAGGAGCATGTTCACATTAGGATGATGTAATTAGCTCAGTTTACATAAGGGAGCTCACCCTTTCACTCTAAGGCTACATCTACACTGCGCAGCTATTTCAGGATACTTCAGCTATTGCAGGATACTTCTAGTATCCTGAAATAGCTATTCCACATCTTTTGAGCAAGTCCGTTATTTTGAAATATAAGAGGCTCGCTATTCCAACGTCCCTGTAAACCTCATTCCATGAGGAGTAAGGGACGTTTCAGAATAGTGTTCTATTTCAAAATTTGGTGTAGATAGCGCCAAATTTCAAAATAAGCTATTTCGAAATTAACTTGAAATAAGCTTTGCAATTTGAATGAGGACAGCCAGCCAAATGTCCTTTAAGGGATTTGAGTAGTCATGAATAGGAACTGTGACATTGTCTTGTGTCTTCTAGTCCATGATGTCAAAAAGGGAACTGGATGCGGCAGGTGCTAAAACCCCTGCCTGAAACTAAGGAGTCAGTCATTTCCCCTATTAGTTCTTGAAAGTGCTCCTGATGAACAAGTCCCAATCTATCCATCAGGGGATGGATGCTCAGCTGGTATAGTCCTGTATAGGGTACACTGCCATTTTCCCCAAAGAAGCTTCCTCACCATTGTCATAAGCATGTTACTCTTCTTGAGATACAAAGATGATGGTGCTGACTGTTACTGCTAACAGCTATTCCAACTCAGACATGGCTGTCCTCAAGGGCAGCAGTGCCAGAGATGAGGATAAGCTAAGAAAACTGCTCCTTTGACAGGAAAGGTATCAGTGTCAATGTGATTGCCAGTGCCCATGCTATCAAGCAAAATCTTCACTGATGCCTGAATGGTAGGCCCATACCTAGAGTTGAAGGGCGCCCTTGTATGACATCTTTCCATGCAGACAGGGCTTTTGATAGATAAAGCCAGGTAGGCTTCCTGCAGCAAATCAAAGGAGACTGAACAATTGAGGCTCCCATGCTCAAGAATATCGTGGGGGGATACCAACAATGAATATGACTCTGCAAAGCTAGGCAGAGGCATAGCCAAAAACTCTGACAGATGCCACCAGTATCAAGGGGGAAAGTTGACAGTGTTGGGGATATGGGCTCCATTGAGGAATCCAGATCATTTGGCACCAATGCCATAAGACGGAGGGATGTGCGCCAAGGGCATCATCAAGACAGACAAGGAAACCCTAAAGGGATGTGTGCACCAGTGGATTAGAAGGAAAATGAGAGTCTCTTCTTCTCCTTAGGCTCCTTTCCAGAATCAGAATGCTTTCTCTTTTCCTTCCTCCAGGCCCATCCTTATGATTTATGGGGACCTATGCAGTTTTATTAAACTGGTCCCTATGCTCCACTGAAGGCTGTCTCCAGCTGGTGCTGCTGACACCAATTGAAGGGCACAGACACTCTGCCTTCAACCCCAGAATCTCCTTCCCATTGACGACATACACCAAGCTTCATACGTAGCAGACACTGAGGCAGTGGCTCAAAACAGGCTTCGAACTGCCACGTGGGGCTGCATCTTGCCAGAGTCCGCTCCCCTCCTGCAGCCCCTAACCACTCCCGGCTCACCACAGCATTTTGACAAATACCACCAAACAATAACACCACAATTGTGTGTATGAATGAGAGAGAACCTGTGTCCATGTGACTGTGTTGGAGGACTGTATGCCATGTGTTAGGGAATGTGAGACTATGCATGAGAGAGAATTGGGGGGGGGGAGGGGAAAGAGGGGGAGGAACTGAGAGCAACTCTTGAAATGCACAGTGCATGTGGGCGCGAAAGCAACAGAGCGAGAGAGAGAGAGTGTGTATGTATATGTGAGTTACAGTGAATCACTGTCACTAACTTTCCTCCCGCTTCCGTCTCCCCACATGAAAGTTTCGCTCCTCCTGTCCTTGCCTCATAGATAGATATCTGTATCTATCTCCATCCATCCCATACTATTTCTGTTTTCAGAGCATGCAGTGTGGATTGTCCCAAAAGGGGGCAAATCTGCTTGTTTTTTAATAGGAAAAAATTTGATTTTAGCTTCAGAGAGTGGGCATCACAAATCAGCAAAATTGGGGACCTTTGGAATACATCTCACATGGAACATGTGAGAATCAGCCTGAAAATTCAGCCCAAAGAAATGTGAAGCACAGTTCTGTTCTATACTTGTCTCCTAAGAATTGCCTATGGGAGATAAAATTTATCTGAGACTTTACAAGTTTCCCCATTTGAACTGTATTTTATAACACCTGCATTACAGTTCCATACATGTCAAACAAAACTGTCAGTCTTGTTCATTTCCCTAAATTGTGTATAATCTAAACAAAACATCCATCACTTGGAGCTAGGATGAGGCTAAATATTTGTTCACCACAACTAGATTTGAACTAGATCAAAGCTGAGATTTCTAGAACATTAATCCTCTAACACTTTATGCCAAGAAATTGCTTCCATGAAGAACAGGAATACATATATGCATGGAATCTGAATAGGTTCATAGCCATTGAAAAGAACAGACACAGAGAAACATGAAATTAATCTATGAACTGACAATCTCCTTCAATGGAAATAGTACAGTGTCCTACCCTGTCTAGTTCCAGTGTAAACTTCTGATCCCATGACTGATTGGAAATAGGTTTCCAGCTAGTTTGACCAACCACAGTGTTGTCCAGCTTCAATACAGCACAGACTTCATCTGTAAGTAAGTTACACAAACTTAGCTTAAAACTCTAAGAGGATTTTCCACAAACAAAAAAACTACAGTTACTGCCTTACTAAAAAAATACCATTATATCCACATGAACCAATTACATTTAGGATAAAGAATTTTTGATCCATCAATGTATCCGGTGAAGAGCTAGACCATTTTTCAAGTTTGAAATTAATTTCTTAGTTATACAAGGTCACAGTATTCAAATTAAAAACAAATATAAGAATGCACTTCTCTCAAAAACCATGTATGTGGTTAGTAAACCTGATGAAATTTTCAATTCCCTACCTCTCGTCACTTTCCTCACTCATCTTGTACCATAGTAACAGTTCCACCAAGAACCCCTCCTAACTCTTTAGTAAGATTTAAAATAATTTGTTTACTGGCATCTTTCTTGCTGAGGAATATGCCTAACAGGACAGACAGCGATTGCTTGAGGGTTAGCTGTAATAAAGATACGGTCACTGATCAGGTTTTACACCGCAAATCTTTTTAAAACAATTCACTTTTTCTGAGAATTTCAATTAGACTGTTTAAAAAATAAAAAGGATACTAAACTGGACAAGTCATCTGTTTTCAGAAGGTTTCGACTACTCCCACTTTTACTTTTGCTTGTTCTGCTCATGAAAGATGATCTGGCATCACTTGGACTCCAACCAGGCAGAGTAATTGACGTGGCTTTTGATCGGCCAGGGACATTTTCCAAAATATCCTGGCAGCCCATGAGCCTTACTTCTAAAGTACCTGAAACAAGTAAAAACCATTGCTTTTGTCACATGCTAAGTTCTTATGTGTACATAGTACAATGACCAGTGAATGATTTCATATTAGCATCTTACGTACACAGAGCTTACTGAGTAATAAAATTCGCCGATATGTGCTTCAGTTAAATGATGAGAGACTCAAGATAGCATTGTTTATTGGAAAGAAAGCTACTGAAATTAAAAAAGTAAAAATTAAACAAATATGGAATCAAACACCAGCAGGAGTTATAATTCAGAGGTATAGCACAAAACAATTTTAAAACCACCTATTCTGTTATATTTATAGGTAAACATCTCAATTCTTAATATTTAAGCAAAAAACGAACAGAATGATATCATCAATAGGGAAGAGGAGAAACAACTGAAATTTAAAGAAAAGGCAACTTCTCACAAATGACAGCTAATATTAGATTTAGGTAACAGATACAATGACGTCTACTCTACACCAGTAATTCCCAAACTTAGAGTCACAACCCAGTACTAGGTTACAGGACAGTCAGCAGCCAGAGCTCCTCAGAACTGTGTGCAGAGCTCTGTGGTGAGGGTGAGAAGAGGGAGTTCCCTAGCATCCACTCAGGGAACTCTGCAGGGGCAGCGGGGGGAGTGGGTCTAAAAAGATGCAATTATTGGGTCATGGGCATAAAGGATTTTTCCCAACTGGGTCACAAGAAAAAAAAAATGTGGAAGCCACTGCTCTACACTAACAGGCATTCTTCAGAAAGTAAACTTATCACATCTTTATTGAACAAGGTATATGTATCAAAGCATGGAAAGAAGTATGGATTGGATAAATGGACCATAAGGTGGACAGAAAGCTGGCTAGATCATCAGGCCCAATGGGTAGTGATCAATAGCTCGATGTCTGGTTGGCGATCAGTATCAAGTGGAGTGCCCCAAGGGTCGGTTCTAGGGCTGGTTTTGTTCAACATCTTTATTAATGACCTGGATGAGGGGATGGATTGCATCCTCAGCAGCCTCGTAGATGACACTAAGCTAGGGGGGAGAGGTAGAAACGCTGGAGGGCAGGGTAGGGTCCAGAGTGATCTAAACAAATTGGAGGATTGGGCCCAAAGAAATCTGATAAGGTTCAACAAGGACAAGGACAGAATCTTGCACTTGGGATGGAAGAATCCCAAGCATTGTTACAGGGTAGGGACCAACTGGCTAGGCAGCACTTAGGCAGAAAAGGACCTGGGGATTACAGTGGATGAGAAGCTGGATATGAGTCAACAGTGTGTCCTTCTAGCTAAGACGAATGGCATATTGGAATGCATTAGTAGGAACATTGCTAAAAGATCTAGGGAAATGATTATTCCCCTTTATTCTGTACTGGTGAGGCCACATCTGGAGTAGTGTGTCCAATTCTGGACTCTTCCCCCTCACCCATTACAGAAAGAGTCTTCTATAGTGTAAAAATTTTCCAGGTTGTACCTCTGTAAACTGGGAGACTCTGGCAACATTTCACAGATGCCAGAGTCTCTAGTGGAGGGCTGGTGGCTGGGCTCCCTATAGTGGAGCTGGCAGCCCACGTGCCAGGAGCCGGGCTGGAGCTGGGCTGCCTGGTGTAGCAAGGATGGGGTGCGGAGAAATGGGACTAGAAGGGCAGCGGGGTCAGCGTTAGGGGGAGGGGGAGAAGGAAGCTGTCCGGGCCAAGGCTGGGGGACAGGTAGCAGAGGAACCAGATGTGACCTTCCCTGATCCAGCAAAATCGCTCATCTGGGACCGGTCAGGTCCTGAGGGTGCTGGACCAGGAAGGTTCATCCTGATCATTTAGTCTGACTTCCTGAAAATTGTAGGTCACAGAACCTCAAACAATCACTCCTGTAATGTATCCATAATGTCTCACTGAGTTACTGAAGTCCTCTAATCATGATTTAAAGACTTCAATTATATATAATCCATCATTTACACTAGTTTAAAACCGAACCACTATGCTGCAGAGGAAGGTAACCTACTCACCTCCCCCACATTTCAGCCAATCTGACCTAGTCTTTGAAGGCAAAATCCCCAGGACCACAGAGAGCTAGTGGTACTTGTCTCAGTCTCAACAAGTCAGTGATGTCACATTCCACTGTCTGGGAGCAAATAAACCTCAAGAAACTGTCCAAATAACCATTAGATTATTTAGGAAAAGAACAGATACCCTACCTACTAAAAGGAGTCTGTTCCTATTGAGAACAAAATTTATTCAAGGTTATTCCCAGCACTAATTTGATAGTTCACTTAAACAAAACAAAAATAAGCATTCGATTTCCTTTGTTGCACCTCAGTGTCTTGCATTTTTAATTATTTGGGGGGGGGGGTAAGACTGCAGCTTTTAGGTAACCCCTTGGATTGAGTCATCCTGACAGCAAAAAAAAAAACAAAAAAAAAACCCACAAGACAGCCACTGCTAATGGCTACACCACGCCAAAGGATGGAATTTCAACACTGTAACAGATAAAACAGGCATCTTTAAAACATAACCTGGCACCGAGACAAGTCAGCAAAAGACCCCCACTGTATCAGTCAGTATTCATTGGTGTGGCATCCTGACAGGTCTCCCGCTCTAGGATAGCCATTCACCTTTGTGCGTTCCTGCATTTGCCCCCATTTACTATGTTGGCTACGCTCAATTAGTCACCACAGCAGACTCCGAGAGAGCCCCCAAAGACCGCAGGACCGAAGGCACTCAGCCAGGTTCATTGTAGACAAGGCATGGTCCTAGCTTCCCCAGACCAAAGAGTTTAACAGTCAGGCTAACACATGTATACCCATTACAGTGGACCAACTCAGCCAGCGCCAGGGACGAGACACTACCCCCTAGGCCAGCCAAAGACAACTCTTTGGGGTTCACTTTTATATACAGGTATAAACAAGTCACACATCCTGACGTATGAGGCTGCCACCCTCTGATGTTACCTAGATTCACCCATTACCTTGTACGTGGGGGTTCAATCACTATCATGTGGTCACAGTTTAGAGCCTGTCCTGAACCTGGGTCAGTATGCCTGTTCTTTGTGGGGAGAAGGTTGGCACCGAAGTGTTTCTGAACAAGGTGATCTGTTACAACCCCTCTGGAATGTGCTTACAGCCTGTGCCTAGTACCATAGATATGAGTGTTTCTGTAATATCATCCCTGTCTGAGAGCAGGAGCCTACCTCTTGCTCACAGCTTCACTTTGCCTTATAATAACAAAGTCCTGACCATTGCTGTCTATGCCTCAGGCCATACACCAGGCCTGTGATATCTGATCTTATATTTTAGGGCTTCATTTTACTACACCCACCTTGCACAGAGCAATAGCCAGAAGCTGCAGTTAAATTATGCTCTAAAAACTCTTACCTATTAAAAAAAGGTGAGGTTTAGCTCCTGCGATACATTAAACAGGTATGTGGTATTTCATTTCTAAATAGCGTGTGAAATCTGACACATATCAATGAGCATGAAGGATTTTAATCCAAGGATTTATGTGGTCTAAGTGAGTAGATAGGACAAAACCTACACATCCGGCTCCCAAAGCAAAGAGGTCAACAGCTCAATAAGCATGAAAACTGAATACTCATACATGGAGGCACCATTTCCAGAATAGGATGAAGCATATTGCAAGGTGGACCAGAGAAATGGGTGTGGATAAATAGGTGACTTGTTTCCAAACTGCCTTTAATAAAGTATAAAAATCACTGTTTAAAAACACAAAACAAAAATAAAAATCCACCACCTCTGGTCCTAGCAGAACAGTACTGCTTCCTGATGCATGCTAGATGAAGTGATGGTGATGAAAAGTCTTGGTATCCAGTCAACTGAAACCAAGTAAATCTTTGTTCCACTTTTCCAGCAGTTACACTAAGAGCTTGAGAGCTGAGCTATTAAGCAATTTTACAAGCAAATATTTATTTTTATTAAAGATGTGCCCCTACATAAGCAATATTTAAAAGTTTACGTATCTTGATATCTGTCTTGACGTAAGACTAGTATATATAAAGAGAAAGGTAAAATGATTTTAAAATCAAGGGTCAAAACATTAATTACATACAGAGACACTGAAATCAACAGTGCTCCACTAATAATCCCTAGTGAAATCACAATTTGAAGAAGCACTGTGCTGAGTCTGTAAAAAAGCCACACACAAAAAACAGAGGAATTTTCAGAACTTTCTCTCCATTTGCTACATTTATTATTTCATCTAAATGTAAGATAGAGTCATTCCAAGTTAACATTAATGCAGCCAGGCATACAAAGAAAAGTTTGTGTTTGTTGCATCAATTTAAAAAAAAATTAAGTTCATAAGGGCAAACTCTGCCCTCAGACGTAGCCATAGTCTCTGTGTTGCGGAAAAAAAAACCTAACTTGCTGTGTTTGTTTTTAGGGGTTTTTTTTGGTAAACTTCCTCTGGTACAGTTCAGTGTAGCTATTAAACGCATGTTGGAAAAAGAAAAGGAAACAGCTGGATTAACACTTTTAATTTGGCAGTTATATAATAAACTCAACATATCTGAACACAATTTTATTCAACACCCATTTTAAGTAAACAAAATACAATCTGGAGGGATACATTAGATCTTCATTAAAAACATACCAGATTGAAACGTCTTTCCTTTATGAGGTTCTGCAATTCATGATGTACAGCATCTCTGAGACACTGGTTAACTATATAATCTTAACTTTCATAACCCACTATGCAGACAATTATTCCTGTGAATACTAAACACTTAATTCCTCTTATTTAAGGTAGGCAAATCCTTACACAAATAAATATTTTTGTGCATATCTATTAGGAAAATTTCAATTTTTTTCTCTACTTGATATACTTTTAGCACCTTTTTTTTTAAAAAACATAAATCTCGCCTTCCAGGGAGCCAGAGTGACCCACTGAATAAAGCATGGGGCTGAGAGGAGACATGGGTTCTATTCCTAGTTCTCTGACTTGCTGTGTAGCTCCTCTGTACCTCATCTGTTAAATGGAGATAACCAGACTTACCTATCTTTATAATGCACTTGATCATCTAAAAATGAAAAATGATTCTAGATTATTCTAGAGACACCTAACTTAAGGACCAGAACATTTTTTTCTTAATTTAAGTTTGTACATATCAAATATATTTAAGAAACCTCATAATCAGTTAGAATTGCCCATAATGATGCAATTACAGCGCCACAACAAACGCTAAGCCTTTATATTTAAATACAAATGAGGTAATACCTTTGTGAAATCAATCGTAAAATGTTATTGTATGTGTTTCCGTCATATACTGTACAAATATTTTTTCCAAGAAAAGTATGTATAAACAATATAGAGTAATGTGTGTATGAGTCACTTGAGTTATCAAGTTTAAACACAATGAGTAATACATTATACAAAACCACATACCTGTTAAAGCTGCTGGTTTGGATAGCGTACTATACTGGTTCTGTGTAGATATTATACTTTGACGTGGACTTAGTGTTGGCGAAGAGACCAGTGAAAGCTCCTCTATAATAATACTGCTTTTCGGATGGTTTTTAGGAAGTTCATTCAATCTCTGTTCTAACGAATACTTTAAGAGGTCCAACTTCTGGCTTGATTCATTAAATCTTGCTTGAGCCTTGTTTGATATAAATTAAAAAAAGATTTAGAACAATCCACATTCTTCAAACAGAGTTTAAAATCAAATTTCATAAACTACATTAAAAAGTTACTTCTGAAAGGGCTTTTCTGTCGGTAACTTTTCCAGAGCCAAGCAATTTCATCACGTTCTTTGCACCTTCCGCTACTGCATACTCTATCCTAAAATGATGGCGCAGTTCTTCCATTCGAAGCTCAAGAGGGCTTATCACAGGTTTTGCTACAAATAAACGAACATTAAATCTTCATTGAATACCATATATTAGTTTTGTTCTTAATATTTAGCAATTAAAGAAAGAATTTTACAGCATAAGAAAAACAGATGTAGCATTGTTAAACTGGAAAAGAAAAGCAGATTATATCCACGTATGGTATAGATACAACAATGAAATTCAAAGTTTTGCATTTAAATTATGTTCTGAGTTTGATAAACCCACTAGACTGATACAGACCAAAGAACTAAACTTACTAACTAAGATATGAAAAACTAAGATATGAAAGACAGTGGTCTTCCCCAGGGAGATTAAGGAACAAAAACCCTCGCAAAAAGCCAAGTTTCCCACACAGCTCTACCTCCTGGAAAGAATACACTTAAGTTTTTCTTCAAGTTTTCTGCCTTTTAACCCAAATTGGAGGCTTCATCTTTCATATCAATCTCTGACAAGATGATGTCTAATCAATTTGAAGCTCTAATTGTTGTCCTATTCCACACCACACCCAAAGTCTTCCAGCTGCTGCAAGAATGGAGGATGAGAGAGGTCCCACACCATGACTTCCCAAAATTGTTTTTAGTCAATAACTCTAGTGCCTCCTGTTGGTACTCACAAATCTCCCCAAGCAGCAGCAGAAAACTTCTTGACAGACTCACCACTGCCTACAACATTCAGAATAGTAAGAGTGAACAGACCTGTGTTATTAGTGTATGCAGTGGTGTTATAGCCATTTCAGTTCCAGAATATGAGACAAACAAGGTAGGGTAGGTAATATCCAGAATAAGAGATACACACTCAAAAGCTTGTCTCTCTCACCAACAGAAGTTGGTCGATCTAATAAAATACTACATTACCTACCTTGTCTCTCGGTGTTACTGATGTCTTTCTAATACTGTTAGGCAAAGCTAGGAGAAGCAGGGAAGGCACTAGAGGTATTAGTAGGTTCACTTTGCAACCATAAGATTTAGGAAAGTAGTTTGACAAAATGAAATCTTCAGTTTCATGAATTTATGACACTTCCCAGCAAAAAGACTTCCAACTTATCACTAGCATGTGTGTATTTCAAGCCCCAATGATCAGGCAATTTCACTAATTCACAAGATATATATGTACAAGATTTAAAAACTAGAGAGGTACCATTATTCTCATTCTCACAGCCTGCAAGGGAACTTTCCAAAAAACAAAAACAATACTACACCAACCAGTACATTCTGAAATGTGTCTGAGCAATGAAAAGATTTGGTTTGAGACAATGTTGAGCTTTGGTTTGTAAAAACTCATCATTTCGTCCCTAGCTTAACATTTCCTGACAGGGGCCCAAATCCTACTTCCCTTACTCTCTTAAGTGTTCTCCTGAGAACAGTTCTGCTCGAGTCACATGAGTTAGGCTGGCAGAATTTGGTCCTTAATCTACACTGAACTTCTTTTAAAAAATTAAGTCTTAAAATTTCAGAGAGGAATACTATCTACATACAGGACCTATTTTCTCCACATCAGAAAAGAGCAAGAACATATGAAATATATTAAAGGAAAAGCCAAAATGGAAAGAATGAGGTGTAAAAAGACTAATGGCAAAACAAGCCACAAGCTACAAATAAAGGAAAGCATTTTTTTTTCCTAAGCAAAATCACATTCAGGCCTGAATACGTAGTGTAGCATCTCTAGTATTCTTTACTATTTAAGTTCACTAAAAAAAACAAAGCCTATCTTCTATCTGTCCTTCCACACCCACCAAAATATTCTTAAAGTGATAAATGCATTAGTACATCCCTATGTAAAATTCTAACATTAGTAAGCACATTTCTGTCTTCTCTACTTCATCACCATTATCAAAAGCCAATTCATTGGTCTGGACTGCCTGAAGAATCTGCATCCTTATGACTTCTATTTTCGTCTTGCTGTCCTGGAGCATCTGTTGAGCTGTAGCAAGAAGTTTTCGATCCTATTTAAAAAAAGGGAAAGTTTTAAAATGTAAACACTTGGGATGACAAAGAGGTAAAGATGAAACCCAGGTAGCAGCCATTGATATTTATTCCCAAAGCACGAAATGTTTAAAATTTGCAAAGTGCATCACTGGGATCTCCTACCAAATTCACAATCCATTTTGGTTAACAGTCAAAGGGTTTAAAAATGGGTCAATTTAATGTTTTCAAATGTTTACATCTGAAATTGAATGGTATTGTAACTGTGGAGATCTCGATCCAAAATGGGTCGGGGGGGGGGTGGAGAGGGGAGAAGGGTGGGCATCACAGGATGACAATCCTCACTTCTTTGAAACCTTCAGAGCTGGAGGAAGTTCCCAGAGGTGGAGGTGGATGTGATCTCCATATAGGGAAAGAGGAAATCCTGTCCCTCACCAACCTAGCCCAGCCTAGTAGCTGAAGCTCAGTGAATAATACAAGCCCCATGCTGGGACACCAGCTCTGTCCCTCTCCTTCCCTCCAATAGCTAAATATCACAGGGAAAGTCTGATTTCATAGTCTGTGATTTGTTTTTCATAACAGTGAATTTGGTAGGGTCCCACAGATCATATAACATAGCAGACCATTTCACCAAACTACTCTAGGACATTAATGGAAAGTAAGTTAGGGTGGAGGTATATTTTTAGTTCATGCTGGATAAATGGGACACTGTTTAGGAACATTAGATCTTGTAAGATCATAGTTCTACCTACCTTGCTAAGCTGCTTTTACTTATTACTACAGATTTCTATTTTACTCATTGATAACACTTCTACACATGGATGCGTCCCCAATTTTTTTATATGATGCACATAATTAAACCACTCCTTTAAGTTAGCATGGCAGCTAGTGACACTCAGCTTTGGCCTGGCAGCCTCTCCTGTCTTGGCTGCCAGGCTAAGTTTCAGTGAGTGGCACTGCAAGTCAGTGTATGGGATTGCAGCATCACTCAGGTTTGGGCGTCTGGGGCAAACTTCTTTTGCTACCAATTCTGGGTACCCTTACTCCCCACCAGTGATCTGCACTGTGCACAATGTACATACAGCTGTGGGTACCACAGCTCCTACATGAGAGAACATGGTAAGAGACATCACATTTTTAACAAATGATACAAACCCAGCCTCAGAGTCAGAGCTGAGTACTTGTTGCAACATCTGTTGTGCTTAATTATTTTAATGCCTGAGTCTCAGTGAATGCAGAATGCTTCAAAGCACCCTTGTCAGCCCTAACGGGGTTAAAGTGATCCAGAAAAGGCCAATTAACCTTCATAGTTGCATATCAAGGGAGGCCCAGGGATTTATAGATTACTAATTGCTGATAAAGCCTAGCTAGGGGAGAACATTGTATTCCTCACCAAGAGGACATTTGAAGAAGCAGAGTGCTGCAATGGGAGATTCTGCAGTCACTTGCTGGGAGCAGAGAGAAGGAAACCTAGGAGTTTAATAAGCCTTGGGATCCTAGCCTTGGAAGAAGGACCTAACTCAGGGGAGTTGTGAAGAAGAAGGAAGATCTGAGAAGGCAGCAAAGGAAGAAGCCCAGAGAAACAGCATCAAGGAAGACTGTGCAGACATTGGCAGCTACTAATTATAAGGTCCCTGGGCTGGAACCTAGTGTTGAAGGAAGGTCTGGATTCCACTGCTACCCACAGGCAAGGTTGCTGGAGGAAACATACCAACAGCTGGTCCAGCAGGAGGACTTTGATACCCCAGAAAGGGAGACCACATAATGAGCCAGCAGGAGGGCTGAGTGCCAAAAGGAAACACTGACAATTACAGGAAGAGAGACACCACTACAGTAACTGAGTCACTACTGGACGAAAGTTGCTATGCCACACCTGGCCAGGAGGTGGCGATCTTATAGTGAACAGAAACCCCTTATGCAGTCCCAGGGTCCAGACAGATTGCCACATGCTGCTCCAAAAGTCAGAGCCTTTTAAAACAAAGGCTGCAATAAAGAGCAGTCTTGGAATTATGACAATCACTCTATGCCTGAGATGCGAGTCACATGATCTCATAGGCAATTAATTTCTCAGAACCCCACGGAAAGAAGATAAAACATTTCAGAAAGGACACTGTGCTCTAGTCTCAAGATATATGTTTCTGTCGCACACAGGGCATGCTGTGAGCACAAGGCTGGTAGTTTCCCAGTGTTGGTGTGTCTTATTAAAAAGAAGGGACAAGGGTGTGGTGGAATGCCCTTAGCTGTAGAAATGCTAGTTAATAAACACTACAATAACCTAGCTGATATCTCAGAGACTTGATGGGATAATACACATGACTGGAGTACTGGCATAAAAGGGTACAGCTTGACAGGGGAAAGGGGAGGAAGTGTTGTCTTCTATATCAAAAAGTATACCCTTGACTTAGGTTGAGATGGAAATAGACTAGCTGAAAGTCTCTGGGTAAGGATAAAAGGAGTAAAAAAAACCCTCAGAGTGATGTCCTGGTAGAGGTGTACTACAAATCACCTAACCAGGAAAAAGAGAAAAAAAAAATCATCCAAAACACAGGACTTGGTGGTGATGGAGGACTTCAATGACCCAGTCATCATTCAGGAAAATAACACAGGAAGGCACAGATTATCCAACAAGTTTTTGGAATGTATTGGAGACAATTTTTATTTCAGAATTTGAAGAAAGTTACTAGGGGAGAATCTGGTCTAGATTTGATTTTGACAAATAGCAAGAAACTGGTTGAGAATTTGAAAGCAAAAGGCAGCATGGGTGAAAGTGATCATGAAGTGATAGAGTTCATGATACTAAGGAAACGTAAGAGGAAAAACACCACAATATAAATATAATGGATTTCAAGAAGGCAGACTTCAGAAAATTCAGGGAGTTGGTATTCCATGGAAAGCGAGCCTCAGAGGAAAAACAGTTCAAGTGTTGGCAATTTTTCAAAGAGATATTATTAGGGGCACAAGAGCAAAACTAGTCTACTACATAGGAAAGGTAGGAAGTACGGCAAGAGATCACCCTGGCTTAGCCAGGAGTCATCAATGATATCTCTCCCTCTTTCCCCCCCCCCAACAAAAAGTAAAAATAAGGTCAAATTACAGATGATGAATATAATCACATGTACAAGAAAATGTTCTACAAATACATCAGAAGCAAGACTAAGGACAGGGCAGGCCCATTATTCAATGAAGGAGGAAAAACCCCACAAAACGTAGAAATAGCGGAAGTGCTAAATAGGACGTCTGTTTCATTTTTCCACCAAAAAGTATGGTATCAGTTGGACATCTAAGATAGAAAACGCCAGGAAAATGAAGTAAAATAGGGAAAGAAGGCTAATATAGGGAAAGAAGGAGTTAAATAAATTCAAGTCACCAGGCCCTGATGAAATACATCCTAGACTACTCAAGGAGCTGACCGGGAGATACTGGAGCCATTAGCAATTCTCTTCAAAGAGCCCTGGAAGATGAGAGAGATTCCAGGGGTCTGAAAAGGGGCAAATATATTGCTAATCTATAAAAATGGCAATGCGGATAGCCTGGGAAATTACAGATCAGTCATCTAAACTTCAGTGCCTTGAAAAATAACGGAGCAAATCATTAAGCAATCAATTTACAAACATCAAGAAGATGTGGTGCTAAGTAACAGTCAACATGGATTTGACAAGAACAAATCATGTCAAACCAATTAATAGCTGTCTTTGACATGGTAACAAACCTTGCAGATGGGAGGGAGACAGTAGATGGGGTATGTTTGACTTTAGTATGGCTTTTGATGTTATCTTGCGTGACCTTCTCAAACTAACTAGGGAAATACAACCTAAATAGAGCTACTATAATGCAGGTGTGTAACTGGTTGGAAAACAGTTTCCAGAGAAAAACTTAAAAACCAACAAATAATCTTGTACAGTGTTTCCCAAAGTATGGGCTGCGGCCTGGTACCGGGCCACGGGGAAAAAAAATACCGGGCCTCAGCATGGCTGCCGGAAGGAGAGCGGGGCAGGGCGGGCTGGGAGGAGGGGGGGGGGGAAGGACCGGGACCGGCCGCTGGGTAGCAGGGCTGTTCGGCGGAGATCGGGGAGGGGAGGGAGGGGAGAGGGCGGCCAGCGGAAGCACGGCTGGGGGCAGCAGGGCTCTCTGGTGGAGATCAGGGCGGGCGGGCGGCAGAAGCAGGGCTGGCCGGGGGGGGGTTGACCAGGGGAGATCGTGAGGAGGAGGATGATGGGAGAACCAGCCGCCGGAAGCAGGGCTGGACGGGGGCAGCGGGGCTGGCCAGGAGAGATCAGGAGGAGGGGGGGGGGGGGGGGGGAGCGAATCAGCCGGTGGGAAGCAGGACTGATCCGGGCACACGAGTGAGTCCGGCCCCGGGTATTCCATTTTGCCCCCCCCCCATACCCTCCCTCGAGTAGTTGCGAACTGCCTGGCTGGTAGACACACTCACGCAGCATGAGCACATCTACCAGCCAGGCAGTTCGCAGCTACAGACTGACACCCCTAATGATAATAAAACTTACCTAATTAGAAAATACCGGACATTTTATATGTCCGGTATTTTCTCAGTTTGTTTCCCAGTTCTGTCCGATACAAAACTGGACACCTGGCAACCCTACCCCTCCTTGCACCCTCCCTCCTAGCCAGATACCTTACCCCAAGTCTGCTCTTGCTCCCGCCTCCTGGAGTGCCCATGTGGTGCTGGGTCCCCCAAGCCCTGGCCCAGGCTGGGAAGAGGATGCAGCCGGGTGAAACACTGAAAATTTATTCATTTTTAATTCTTTTTTTTTAATATGCGTTTATATTTTTGGGCTGCAAAAAACAGTAATGAAAAAAAAAAACCGGGTTCCAACTAAAGTATAAAGTTTGGGAAACCCTGGTCTAGCCAGCTTTCTATCCATCTTACAGTCCATTTATCCAATCCATATTCCCTTAACTTGCCGGCAAGAATATTGTGGGTGACTGTATCAAAAGCTTTGCTAAAGCTGGCACTGGGGGCTTTGGGAGAACCAGAAACAACTTATTTGAATATTCATCATTTGCTTAATGAATATGCAAAAGAATGTTACTGGTCCTCCAAAAGCTCATGAATAGATTTACTGGTCCGTGTCAAAAAGTTTGGGAACCCCTGGTCTAGTACCACCTTAAAGACTAACAAAACATGTAGACGGTATCATGAGCTTTTGTGGGCACTATTTGTTGTTTAAGTTTTTCCTGTTACAGACTAACTCCACTACCCCTCTGAAGTTTTTTAGTTCCCAGAGAGTAATCATAAAATGGGGTCCCACAGGGATCAGTTCTGGGTCTGCATCTGTTCACTGTCTTCTTCTGTCATTTAAATAATAACACAGAGAGTATATTAAAGTTTATGGAGGATACCAAGCTGGGAGGAGTTGCAAGTGTTTTGGAAGATCATATTAAAATTGAAAATGATCTGGAAAAACTGGAGAAATGGTCTGAAGTAAACAGGATGAAAATCAATAAGGACAAATGCAAAGTACTCTACCTAGGAAGGAATAATCAGTTGCATGCATACAAAATGTGAAATGACTGCCAAAATGAAGAAATATTGCATTTGGTGTCATAGTGGATCACAAGCTAAATATGAATGAGCAGTGTAACACTACTGCAAGAAAAGCAAACATTCTCAGATGTATTATCTGAAGAGTGTTATAAGCAAGCAACAAGTAGTAATTCTTCCACTCTGCTCTGGCCTCTACTGGGGTATTGTGTCCAATTTTGGGTGTCATATTTCAGGAAAGATGTGGGCAAATTGGAGAAAGTCCAGAGAAGAGAAACAGAAATGATTAAAGATCTAGAAAACATCATCTACGAGAGAAGGTTGAAAAAAAACAACTGGCTTTGTTTAGTCTGGAGAAGACTATGAGGATACAGGTTAACAATTTTTAAGTACACGAGAGGGCTACACCCCCTGCTCACTACACTTGCCAACCCCCCCCCCCCCCCTTCTGAGAGTAAGTGTCTGAGAGGGTGCAGGAGCCTCTCGCCCCCCCAAGCACCAGGGAGGAGGGAGGCCTCGTGGCTCCTGCTCTCCCCCCCCCACCGGAATACTGGGGAGAGAGGGAGGAGGCCGGCAGCTGAGAGAGGAGGGGCTGTGGGACACAAAGTGAGGTGACAGAGAGAGAGAGAGAGAACACAAGGATAAAGGTAAAAAATTGTTCTGACCTCTCACCTAGGACAAGAAGCAATGGGCTTAAAATTTCAGCAGAGATGGTTTCGGCTGGACACGAGAAAAAACTTTTAAACTATTAGGGTATAGTAAAGCACTGAAATAATTACGTAGGGAGATTGTGGAATATTCATTATTGGAGATTTTTAAGAGCAGGTTAGACAGAAACCTGTCAAGGCTGGTCAGATAATACTTAGTCCTTAGAAACTGGACTAGAAGATCTGTTGAGGTCCCTTGCATTCCTATGAGTTTATGATTCCTTCCACTCAAACAGAATTGGAGTAGTAGGAAAAAGACGAGTTAGTCTGTATATTAAATGGTTGGAGTGCCACAAAGTGCTTTTTAAAGACCTGGTAGATCACTGGGAGTGGGTTGAAATTGCTAGTCCTCCCCTCCCCACTCTACCCCCTGGCCCATCATTCCAGCTGCATCAGTTGTAGGTACTTGAGTTCTTTTAAAATTTGTATTTGATACAGTAACTGTATTCCAAATTTTTATGCTTATAAGTTAAAGCAGTTCAGCTATTTTAGTCACTACTGAGTGCTGTGCAGCAGACAGAATGGATAGATATTTTATTTTATGTTTGTTGCAGAAAGCATTACGGACAGTGGCTCAGCAGCAGCATCCTCCCTTTCCTAACCCAGCCATCATATGCAAAACTGGACTGATTTAAACATTTATCAACTGGCAAGTAAAAGATTCAGTCACTGATTATAATTGCCTGCTTCAACTTCAACGACTACCCCCCTCCCCGCATTCCACATAGATACTGTGCACAAAGTCTCTTTAATGGGTACACAAATGGTATGAATTGAAAGAGGAAATAGCTATCTGTGTGTATACTCTAAGTGTGGCTTAAGCACTGAACTCCAGCTCAAGTGCCACAACTCAGCATGCACTCCCTTTCATGTAGACAAGCCCAACATTTATTCTTCCTCTTTTCCTCTTGATTTAATCAGTCCACCAAATCCTCCCAAGCTGCTCAGCTGAGCATTATTTCTGATGAGCAGAAGCATTCAGAGATCTGGCATTAATGCTGCTTCTGAAGTCTAATACTACTTTTTATAGCTTATCAAAAATTCACAATTTCCATGAAGAAATAGATGAATTTCAAAACAAAACCAAAATCCTAGTTTCATTCTGCTTGTTGAAAAACAAATACCATTAATCAATTTTTTTTTTTAAATTTCACCCACTTTTCTGTCTCCAATCTCTATTCTACTGAACAGGAAAGGAAAAGCAGAAAAGGGATAGGGAAAAACCCAAACCTCAACTCAAAATGAAAAAAAGTTTTGAAAAAGAAAAAAAACAACCACCAAATACTTCATTTTAAACAAAGAAAATTTGCACATATTTTACATAATTTTTTTTGAAAATCATTTAAACTGTAAAGAAACTTCATGAATTTAACTGAATGAAAATGCATGTTTTTTTAATACAAAAATGGTTAAAATTACAGTTCATTTTTATTAAGTCATTTAAGATAACGGATGCAAACATTTTGATATGACAGCAAGCTTGGAGGCACTATCATAATCCAAGAAATCCAATTTGGCGGATAATGTGTTAATGTCCAAAATCTTAACTTGGATAGTCAAAGAACCTTACTTAAACAGCCTAAAAGTGCTGACTGTCAGAAGACCGGATGGAAATATCTATGACAGGCTACACTACTACATTTTGGATGTTTAAGCCTAATGGAGCTGCAGTAGTGGGGCAGAGGCAGCCCGGCAACCCATTGGGGATGGGGACAGCATGTGTGTGACGGCATGGGGTAGGTGGGGAAAGAGGAGGTGGGTGGGTGGGTGCTGCATTGGGGTGAGGTGAAAGCAGGGAGTAAATTTGTGCTGGGAGGTGGGGGAGGTGTGATAATTTATTTGTGCTTTAGCTAGGAGTTAGAACATGATAGACTGACTGCTGGTGCCTGCTATTTTGAGAAGCAGAATTTTATCCCAGCCCCCACCTGGGCTGGGGAGTAGGATTGCCAGGTGTCCAGTATTCAACCTGACAGTCCGTTTTTTACACCCTCTGTCCGGTAACAAAACATTCAGAAAATATCGGACATGTGCAATATCTGGTATTTTCTGCTTTTCCAGCTGGGCACCCGACGGAAGCCTAGCAGGAGGAGTGGCTGGGGAGGCAGGGCCTGATCGGCACTGGGACCCCTCAGCTGGTTGCGTCTCCTTGCGTCAAACGTAGGAGTGACACCTTGGGGGGGAGGAGGAGCCCTGTCTGGTCCTGGGCACTGTTGAAGCACGTTGTACAGCCGTCGTCTGGTGAGAAGCCCCACAGATGCTTTGTGGTTGTGTTTAGGCGCCTTCCGTGGGCTCTCAGCCAAAACTGACTGGGATAGCTAGGGTTGCCAGATGGTTTAACCAAAGATACAGAAACCCGCCCTCCCCCCCCACCCACAAAAAAACCAAAAACCACCAGGGAAAAAATTCTGTTGGGGGGGGGGAAAAAGGGGGAGACCAAAGTTGTAGAGCAATTAAAAAACCAGCATGGCCCCTTTAAGTGAGTGCAGAGCCAGAATAGGAAGCGGGGAGAGCACTAAGACCCAGGGAAGGCATTGCTTCCCCTTGCTTCAGGTCTTTAGGCTTTTTGCCAGCGGCCATCTTGTTTTCTTGGTCAAGCCAGAAGGCAGCTTCCCTCTGGAACCAGGTAAGCAGGGTGTCCGGGAGAGTGGGGGTTGGTCTGGGGGCTGAGTGTGTCATAGGGTTGCCAGGTGTCTGGTATTTTCGCCTCCTGGCAGGGGGAAAACCCCCGAAAAATACTGGACATTTTAGGTGTCCAGTATTTTCTGATTTTTTTTTTTAAACCAGACAGGAGGCAAAAATACCGGACTGTCCAGGTCAATACCAGACACCTGGCAACCCTAGCCTCTTCCCACTGGGCCACCCAAAGACCTGGCTATGGGGAAGTCACCTTCCTACCCATGCCTGCTGCCTGAGTTCAGAGTTCCGCGTGGCCGTCTCCC
This sequence comes from Pelochelys cantorii, assembly GCA_032595735.1. Classification (NCBI taxonomy): domain Eukaryota; kingdom Metazoa; phylum Chordata; order Testudines; family Trionychidae; genus Pelochelys; species Pelochelys cantorii. The sequence continues at coordinate 34,033,946 of CM064334.1, forward strand.
CACCCCCCGCTGCCCTGCCATTGCGTTGCCCTGGGGTCTGCGCCTCTGCTTTAGGTAGCAGGCGGCTGCTTTGCAGAGCAGGCTCTGCTGCCTCCCCTGTCATTCCCAGCTTGGTGGCTCTTGGTAGTAGCCATACAGGGCCTGACCCCCCGCCCACTCTGAGCAGTGTAATCAGGCTGTGGGGAGTGGAGCTGGGCTGGACTCAGGCGCTGTGTGACCCAGGCTCCCTTCTATGGGCAGGGAGCACTGGTAAGAGCCAAGCTATATGCAAAGCTCTTCTTCAGGTCTGAGAGCAGGGCTCGGTTTAGTGTTGCACCAGTAGCTCTTTAGCAAAGGTGCTTGGATGTAGGGTTGCCAGGTGTCTGGTATTTTCACCTCCTGTCCGGTAAAAAAATTCAGAAAATACCGGATGCCTAAAATGTCTGGTATTTTCTGATTTTTTTTCCCCAGCCAGGAGGCGAAAATTCCAGGTGCTTACTGGGTTCCGCAGGGGAGATGTCCGGCCCAGCGCAGGGAGGCAAAATGGCTGGTGGCTGCTGGCAGCCTGTTAGGGCCAAAAAGACTCAAAAGCAAAGCATTTCTTAAAGGGGTCACGCTTTTTTTTTTTGGCTCAACAACTTTGGTCTCTCTCCCCCCCTTCCCCTCCCAGAATTTTTTCCCCAGTGATGTTTTTTTTGGGGGCGGGGAGAAAGGGTGTTCAGTATTTTTTGTTAAACCATCTGGCAACCCTATTGGGAGAAGCAGATTTCAAAGAGGTGGGGGGGAGGGGGTGCTGGCATCTGTGAGGTGAGGTGGAAGCAGGGGACAGTTTATTTTGGGTGTTTTACTAAACACTCAGAGGTTTGTGTGCTGCTTCAAGTATCAAAAACAACAATCCTGAGATCAGAGACCTCAACAGGCAAAGCAAGGCCAAGGACTATGCTAAATGGTATGATCTGCATCTTTATTTATTTATCAATGAAGCTGCTGTAAGTAGGACTATATTGACTTTTAGAAGTATCACCAGCACTCGGTTCCATACATACGGGTGAATAAGTTAAATCTCAGCACGGCACTTCTGAAAGTTTGCTGACGCCTGGGATAAATAATACTTTCCTATTTACTTTCTTAATACCGTTCATGATTTTATAGGCAGCTATCAAATTCTTCCCAGAGTTTTTAATTTCTCCTCATATAGTTTCATACCACTAATCATTTTTTGTTGCCTTTCTCTGTACTTTTTCCAATTCCAATACATCCTTTTTTGAGATGAGGCAACCAGAACTGCAGGTTCTATTCAATTTATGGGTATTCCATGAAGTTAGATAGAAAATATCAAAATGCTTCTGTTTCATTATTATCTATTCCTTTCCAACTAGTTCCCAACTCTGTAATGTTTTTTTTTTTTTTAAAACTGCTGTTGCTCATTGAGCGGATGTTTTCAGAGAATTATCCACAATGATTTCAAGACCTCTTTGGGTAACAGCTCATTTAGACCTCATAACTGTATACGTATAGTTGGGATTATGTTTTCCAATGTACATTACTTTGAATTTATCAACACTGAATTTCATGTACCATTTTGTTGCCCAGTCACTGAATCTGGTGAGATACCTCTGACTCTTCACAGTCAGTTTTGGACTCAACTCATCTTGAATAATTTTGTATCCTCTGCAAATTTTGCTACCACACCATTCACCCTCCAAAGAATTTATAAATATGTTAAACAGAACAGATTCCAGTATAGATCCGTAGGGAACCCTGCTATTTATTTTTCTCCATTGTGAAAGCTGACCATTTATTCCTACTTAGTTTCCAACATTTTAATCAGTTCCTGATCCACAAAGGATCTTCTTTTCCTAGGATCTCCTACTTTGCTTATGAGCCTTTGATGAGGGACCCTGTCAAAGACTTTTTGAAAGTCCAAGTATACTCTATCATCCCTGTTCACATGCTTGCTGACCACCTCAAGCTATTCTAGTAAACTGGTGAGGCATGATTTCCCCTCATAAAAACCATAATACCCAGAATAAGCATCATAAAGCACTATATGTCACAACATGCAGAGCACTGCACAGCATTCTCTGCTTTTTCAAAGTGAATAATGCATAATCAAATCTTAATAGGTGATAGATTTCAAACTGGTTTTATTATGTAGGTTATACACATGGGGATAAAACCAATGAAAACTAAGCTTTTCTTAGGGTAGGTCTACACTATGGGTTAAGGTCGAATTAAGATATGCAACTTCAGTTACGTTAATTGCATAGCTGAAGTCAAAGTACCTTAACTCGACTTTTGGCGCTGTCCACACTGCAGGAAGTCGAAGGGAGAACACTTACTCCTTGTGGAAGTAGAACTATTGGCATCAACCGCAGTGCTCCTCTCAGTTCGAATTAGCGTGTATTCACTAGACAAGCTAATCTGAACCCTGGAAGATCGACAGTGGCAACTCTGATCTTCTCTGTAGTGTAGACATACCGTTAAGTGAGCATCCTTCATGGGATGAAACCATACTTTTGGAGGTAAAGAGTATAACAGTAATTGTTTCACTTTATTTCAAGAAACTACACATTAACATAGAAATTAAGAACAGCACATTATTCATATGTTCAAACTACATGATTTTCTTATTTTCGGTAGTTCATTGTTCTTTAAGTATTCCAAAGCCTTACCTTTGAAGAGCCATTTGAATACATTTGTATCATATTCTCTGCTCCTTGCTTTACCTTCAGTTCTATATCCAATTGCTTTTTTAAGACCATCAATCTGTTGTTAGTAGAAAAACGAGGATCACTGTTTGGAGTATCTGGTGTTCTGGGACACTCTGTGAATTAAATGTAAGATGTAATATTCGTAACAAACCAATAAAGCTTTTTCTAATATACTTTAAATGTTTAATAAAGAGAAAGCTTTGTATTTAAATATTAAAACTGTGCAAAGAATTACACAACAATATTGCAAATATGCTTTTACTATGAAAAAGCCAGTGAAAGCCTAGTGATTCTTGCACATGGGCTAATATGACTGGCATGGTAAAAGGTATCCAATTCCCCCCCCCCCCCCCCCCCCCCCCCGAGACCTGGTCTTTTCTAAAACGTTTAATCTTTAAAGTGTAAAGTAGAGTTTACTATTAAGCCTTCCCAAACTCACCAATACAACTGTAAATCAGAAAGAGAAGCCTGGATGACCATATTCAAAAATTATTCATATGGTCTACAGACATGCTAAACATATTACATCTAATACTACTTCAAGCATTAGACACACCACTGATGCAATTTACAGCATGATAAAGCAACTGATAAATTCTTCTTTACAATATGTATATACTGTGCTAAGTGTTTGCTGATTCCAGAGAAGTAATGAAATCATGGTTATATGCATAATTAACTGAGCTGCTGACTACTGAAAAAATTATAATTTGGGAAAGGTGAATGATATATTCTTGTTTGGGAGTGTTACTTTTTTAAAAAAAAAATCCCTATTCCTTTTAACAGAATTTGCTACACTTTTTACCCAGTTAAACAGTCATCAACAAGTTCCATGACTTGCCATCTACTTCTTCTAGATTAAAAGCACGTTAATCACTACAAAATTCCATCTCCTGGAGTACAAACTATTGACCTCTCTCCATTCTGAGAATCAACGTTCACCTGATTATTTCCTATTGCTTAACCAGTTTTTAATCCCCAGTCCTTTAACGCGTGGCTAACTGGGTCCCTATCCAAAGCTTTCAGAAAAGCCAAGTAAATTATGTCCATCACATCATCTATTTTGTTTATTTCTTTTAAAGCAGGAAACAATTTAGAGAAGCACTTTCTGCTTAGAAGGTTATATGTAAATGAGTGTTAGAATATTTTATTCTTATTTAAAATTTCCAATTAATTTCCTTCAAACTAAAATGAGACTCACTGATCAACTTCATGAGAACTTTGTGTATAAATATAAAAACAAGAAAAGAGAGAAAGAGGCACTACATTAGCAACTTCCCAACTTCAAATGACAGTTGCTTTTTAGCATCTGCTATTTCAAACTACTGTACCAAACCTTCTAATAAGTAATGAATACAGTCATTTTAGCGATTGAATGCATTTACTCTCAATTTTGTTGTATATTTTCCCTCTTCAAGCTCTATCAAGGCTGATCTTGGATTTCCCTTAAGAACTGCTTTTGGTGCAGCCATTTTCTCCATTGTCTTCTGCACCACACTTTCCTCATTCAAGCACTTCCTAAAGTCTCAATTCATCCTTACTGCCCACAATCTCAGGTTAATTTTTTAAAAGTTACCTTAAGTTATTCACTTTGGGTTTCCCAGTACATCCCATTTTCTGAATCTTAACCCTGGCCTAAATGTAGTGTTGCATTGGTATAATTTAAGTTTCTTTAAACAGTCTTTGTCAATCAGTGTCAGAGGCTGGTTGGAAACTATTTCTGTTTAAATAGTCTTATTTCAGATTAGTTTTAAGATGACAAGAACATCACCAGCCTCCCTACCATAAGGCTGACAGAAGACATTCAGGCTGAAATTGGATTTGACCAGTTAGAATGTAAATGTCAAAGAAATCTGCAGCTGCATCTTTTCGCACAAACCCCATTAAATAAAGTCTGAGAGTACAATGTTTCATTTATGCTATTATTAATCATCATGTCAATTATCAATATTACTTCATGGTATATTTTCAGTCATGCAAATGGGCATTCTTATAACGGCTCTTTGGTTTGAAGTTTGCTGACCCCAAACTAGAGTTATCAACAGGGTCTATAAATTGAACACCTAAGAAACTTTTATCCCCCAAAGAGACTTAAACATGCATACATAGCCGTAGAGGCAAGGAATTTACTGTATGTGTGACAGTCAAAATATCAAAATGATAATATAATTTGATAGGACAATATTGAAATCACTATGAACAAGATAGTAAACGCTCTGTATGGACTTAAAAACAGTAATTCAACAGGAAAGAATTCAAAAATAGCCCTATTTAATACTGAGATTAAACACCAAGTAAAAGCAAGTACAAGCAGACACTTCTTATTCTTGTGGTTGACCGTTTGTTGCAAGAACGTTCAGAGCAGGAACCTGACAACAATTTCCCCTCTGCTCACGGTCATCTTCTTTGCCTTATACTTTAAAGCTCCAGTATAGAAGATAAAGTGGGTCAAAAGGGTTTGGGATCTACCAGTTGTTAGCAAGAGGAATGGGGAAGTCGCTGATGGATAGCTCTGGCCTTCTCAGGAAGGGACAAAGGAAGAGTCAGACTTCCTCCCTTGGTTCTTATCACTCAGCTCATGAGAAACACTTTTTTTTTTTTTTAAATGGACAGTTGCACTTCCTGGATCATATAATAGAAAACATCACAGTGAACTTTGAGGCAGAGCCATATGCACAGTCTTCCCCAGGCCCTGTGGAAGTTATTTACTACTAACTGAAAGTTACTTAGTTCTAGAGAAGCTGAAATTAAAACCAAAAAGCTAGGAAGCAGGTAAATGCAAAGAGAGGAGCAAAGGGGAATGAATGGAGTGAGGAGGGACTTGTCCCTCTTGGTTTCATATTGTTCCTCTGGAACACAACAAACACTTCCCCGTCTCTTCTTGGACAGCTTCAGAGAAGCAGAAAAAAAAGGATCTTTTGAATTCAAAACATACTATTTAAAGGGGGCTCTATCAAAACCTTGATTTTAAAAATGTAAATCATTAACAGTGCACATTCCAAGTACCAATTGCTGAGTTGTGTACAGCTTACAGCAAAATGAGACCCCACTCTTACATGCGATTGTAATACATACAGTAATACTTCCTGGAGACAATAGCACTGGAAATCTTAAAAACATGACCCCTTTTAAAGTGTTTCATTTCAGAAAGAACATGGGATGTGACAAATATCTCCACTCAATTCTGAAGTTACTCTATATAAAAACACTAACATTTATGCCTGTACAGCTTTTTAAATACCTGCAACTTACATATCTCCTATTTCTTCACATCATTGGCCACACCATTTCTTCACATCATTCTTTGCAATGCTCTGTTACTCAATTACTGCAAGTCTTAGACTCATGAGAAAAGTTATACAAAGTTTTCATAATATACGTGATATCTCGAAGACATTCATAAAACGTACACATTTCCATTTCACTTGGAAGCCTACTGAAAACCACCCTGAAGTAGGGATGTAAGCGACTACTTGACTGTCTGATAAGCATAAGCTTACCAGATAGTCGGCTAGTGATGTGACTAGTCACTTCCCCCCCGGCTTGCTGTCTCTATCAGAGAGAGGCAGCAGGAGGGGAGAGCAGGAGCCAGCGCTGGGGGAAGCAGCCGCCTTAAAAGCCAGTTCCCCCCAGCAACTTCTCCGCCACGAGCAAGGGAGATAGAGGCACAGCGGGAAACAGCATGAGCGGGAACTGAAGCAATCTCTACTCGCACCACTTCTGTTGCGATTCTGGTTTTGAAATGTACAAGAGCCTCGCCCAGGCTCTTGTACATTCCAAAGGGTGAGTCACTGCAGGGAGCATGTACCTGGTTTACACTGTGTTTCTTCAAAGAAAATTCAAAGGCTATTGTTTGCCAGGCTGAAGCAATTATTCTGAGACACCAGTCTCTCCCTTATTGTTTTTAACCTCTCATATTTGCATTCTGGGACAGACCTGAATTTTTAGAACTATAAAAAAAGTTACTTATTCTTCACAAGTTAAAAAAAAAAAATATTAGGAAACCATACCAGAGATCAACAAGCTAGAGTGAAATAGGTACTTCAAATTGTGCTAATTTACTTCTCAGTTCAGTTTAATTAAAAAAACAACAACAACAAAAAAAAAAACCACTCACAGGAAATAATAGGGCAGTAGTGTTAAATTTAAAATACATGGTGGGGATGCTTATTTTTAGTGTGAGAATATTACTATATTTTTAAAGTTTTTTTTTTTTAATTTGATGTTTGTTCCTTGTCAAGTTCTCGGAAGATCTATGGACTGGCTGTGAATTTTTAAGTGACTAGAGACTTTTTATTAGTTTTTGTACAAAATGTCCTGTAATGTTATTTTTATCACTACATTTTGTGTACTATATGTATCTATACCTATATAATCGATATCTATTTTTATATAACTATAATACATGGTTCTTTGCACTCTATCCACAGCTGTTTTGACTCTTAGTCTCTAACTGGTTGGCCACCCCTAAAATAGTCGATGGAAATACCATCGACTATTTGATTAATCAACTAATCTAAATTTAACATCCCTACCTTGAAGCAGCCTCTCTGCCTCACACGTTCCAAAGTAGTTTTCCTCCAGCCTTGAGAGTGTAATTTGCAGGAAGGCCAACGATAAAATGCACTGAACTCTGTGTGAGTCTAACAAGGGTAACTCGCCACTTTGGCAGCATATTATAAGATATTAAATCACCTGTCAGCAATATTCCTTCTACTCTTGTCCATCCATGAGCAGATTTTTCCATCCATGTGTGGAATAAATGTTATATTGCACACTGAGGTATGTGTGAATGTGCACTACCAGTAGAAACAAAAAAACCTGAGTCCTCCACTAATCAGCTGGACGGCATCTGAATCTCTCCTGAGTCGCACAAGCACACAGCTTACAGGAAACACTGCTATATATTTCAAGATGCTTACTTCATCCTTTACTTTAAAACAAGATTGATATGTTCTTTTTATTCCACTGCCCAAAGTTTCAAGAGTGAAAGTCACTCAACAGACACTCTCAATGGCAAGTGTATATTTAGAGCCCTAACTCATGGATATCCGTGGGTATCCACATCCGTGGAGGTGCGGATATCCATGGTACCTTTTTGTGGATAAGGATATAAAATTTGTATCAGCGGAGGGCTGAATGTATATTTATATAGACTCATGTTAGCAGCATTTTAATGTCAAATCACCAGACTGTCCTTATGCCTGCCATTTCACAACACTGAAAAAACCATTTGTTTGACTGTTTACTTTGCAAACATTCCATTTGAAAAAGCCAATTCTGGTATTTTTCAAAATTAATACCAACTCCCTGCACGTTCACAGAAAATACAAGTTATACAGGTTGGACCTCCCTGGTCTGGCATCCTCAAGACCTGACTAGTCCCAGATGAGGGATTTTTCCAGATCAGGGGAGGTCATTGCAGCCCCAGACCCGCTGGCTCCCTGGCTCACCCCCCGCAGCCCAGCTGAGCTGGTCGCCAGCTCACGGCCCCTCCCCAGCCCATCGGAGCCACGTGCAGGCTCCTGGCAGCCCCTTCCCTGTGCCAGCTCCCTGCCCCCCTGCTTTGCAGCCCAGATGAGCCATGTGCATGCTCCTAGTTCCCTCCTCACAGCCCAACTAAACCTTGTGCAGGCCCCCAGGCCCCCACATTCTGGCAAAGTGTCGGGATTCTCTGATCCTGGAACATCCATGGTCATGCCAGACCATGGATATTGCCAGACCAGAGAATCCTGGATTTTAGAGGTGCAACCTGTAGTATAATATAGTTTGAAATATCATCAGTTAATGGCAGCCTCTACCTATGGAAAATCCCTAAGAGTTATTCAAATTATTATGCTATACAGACATTTTTACTCGAAGTTAGCCAAAGAATAGCATGGCAAAAGCCTACTTTTTGATAAAAGAAGAGCTACTATTTTAGTTTCAGACTATTAAGGCAAGGGGTTCATAAACATTTTCAGTGTAAATCACGAGCACCCCTCATGTACCTCCTGCTCACCCATTTACAGTCACACAACATCCCTTCTGGAAACTACATGGAAAAGCAATAAGAGGATTTTTGTGTGTGTGATTTTGACAGTCTTAAGTATTTTAGTAACTGGAAGTAATTGCAAGCAACACATACCTACCCAGTGGTCTTCTGACCACAAATAAGTGCTCGGAACTACCAGTAATCTGCAAGACTACAGTTTAGAACTTACTTAAGGAATCTAAAACTATTCCAATAATTATTTAAGGAAAATATGAAGGCATGTTGGTAGTTTTTTAAAAGCAATTGGTAACTCAGTTACAATTATAATTTTTTGTAATGGGAGGATTTTGTTTAAAGTAAAACAACATAAAAAAGGTACTAAACATCTAAGCTATGAGAAAAAAATTAATAATTTTTACACTAATATACCTGTAACATCTTCTGGATCTGTTACAACAATGTGCGCATTTAATTCCTGTAATTTATGATGCAATTCTTCTAATTTCTTGTTTGATTTTTTCAAAATGTTGTCCACGTAAGCCAAGTTTTTTTTATCCGTTGTGACCTTTCTGAGGTTCTCTGCTCCTTCCTTGATTTTAAGCTCCTTCCTTATTTCACGTTTGATTTGGTCCTTTATTTCATCCAATTTCTGTTGTACCATCATATCTGAGAAGTCCAATTTTTGGCCAATGCTTACATTTTCAGAAACTAGAAGACTTCGGGCATCCCCCTATAGCAAAAAACAAAAGCATAACCAGAGATTAACTTCTTGCTAAACATTTCTGTGTTGTCATACTGCAACAAGCCCATAAAATTTTACACTTCTGCGAAGTTATGCTTTCCAAGTAACAGACTTGTTTTAGGCATAGTAAAGGTTTCGCTAAACTTATTTTTTTAAACACAAAAACTTAAATAGCTCTGGATTTGTCATACATATATGCCTTGCTTATCAGCCCTATTGGTATTTTTTCAAGGTGTGTGTGTTTTAGCACACTAAGTGGATCTAAGCAGTAACATTGCTTTTAAGCTGGCTCCTTGTGCATTCCAGCTCCCCCAGAGCAACCTGCCCCTCCTCCAGCACAGCTGCAGGCTCCCCATGTGCACCGTCGTTCCCCGCCCCGCATAAAATTTTAGCGGGTACATGTTTACCAAACTAAATACATTTTAACATCCCTAGTTTCTTTATTTCTTGGCATAGGTAGATGGGAAAAGGAAGACCGAAAATATGAAGAATAACTTATCTAAATAGGTTCCTGAAAGTGACATACAAAATGGTTATTTTGAATCACATTTGCTGCAATTCAAATATTTTGTTTGTGTGATTCCCACTTACAGGCTGCATGTGTCCACCTAGGCCATACCTGTACTTCACTTACCCTCTTGCCCCATCTTTCTTGGGCATATAGAGCAAAGCAGCCCTGACCATTTCAGTTCCCTTGCTAATTCAGAATCCCAGTAAAGATGGATTCCAAAGGAACAGGGATAGAGTGAAGGTTTGCAGATGCCACACCAACAAAATATTTCAAAGAACCAGTTACTATAAAATAAGATAGAGTCTATATATGTAGATCCCCACCTTATAACTAGCCATTAAGTTTTAGTACAGCTAGACAAATAAGGATTGCAGAATTGGTCTACTAATTTGGAATCTGATCTATTCTCTAAATCCAGGCCATAACATTTAGTAAAGGTATGTTACTGAGCTATTGGTAGCTTCCTAAAGATTCCTGTAACAGGAATCTCTTAGGTATGCTGAAGAGGTTTCCAGGGCTGCTGTTGCAAAGGCCTTGAGGCTTGAAGGAAGGTATATATTTGCTAGCTAGTAACACACTGATCCACTTGTATAATCTCTGGAAAGAAATGATTTAACATTCCACAGCTTTCCCTAATATAATAACATAAAAACCAACTAATAGTCTAGCACAGGGCTACTTAACATGCAGCCCATGGTGAGGATTGGGTTTACGCGGGGCTCAACACACGGCTCGCGGGCGGGATCCTCTGAACATGGCCTCCGCTGGGAACAGGCTCCACAACAGCGAGGCATATCCCAGGCGGGGTGAGCACTGAAAGACGCAAGCAGACGGGTTGGCTAGAACAGATGGGTACAGGGTGTCAGCATTTCTAGCCCCCATGGAGGTAGTGCCAGGAGCACCAGGGCACTGTGGGAAGTGATTTGGATTCATGCCCATCAGTGCGCAAGAAGCTATTTGCATATATATTTGCACGTATATGCAACCACACTTAAGTTGCGGCCCTTGGCATGTGCTGGGAGTATCATTGTGGCCCACAGGGCTTCCAAAGTTGAGTAGCCCTGGTCTAGCAGCACCTTAAAGGCTAACAAAACATGTAGATGGTGGTATGAGTTTTCGTGGGCACAGCCCACTTCTTCAGATGACTGGAATATTAAAAGTCCAGATCCAAAAATAAATTGGGGGGGGGGGGAGGGGGGAGAGAGAAAAATAGTGAATTAGATTATTCATGTTACAAGAGGCTGACAAGAACAATTTGCACCTCTATAAGTATACATTGGTTGGCTAAGTCACTAGGAAGTGGAAGGTAGTGTGCGAGTCAGCCAATATCTTTATTCATTCCTCTCTGATAGCAATCAAACTTGTAAATGAAATTAAATTTACAGTGTATTTGGCTTGTGGCATTGGTCTGAAACAACATGGTGACTCAGATCCATTATGAGTGCCCACGAAAGCTCATGATACCATCTACGTGTGTTGTTAGTCTAGCAGCACCTTAAAGACTATTAGTCTATAACTGGAAAAACTTAAACAACAACCTCAGCTACCCTCTGAAGCTTTTGAACAATAAACAGTTATTTCCTGAATGGCATTATCCTGTTTAAAATGTCTTCATACTTTAGGTAACGAAGAATAACTCTGAAGCTTAGTTTCTAGCAGGTATGGGTGGTGCTTAGCAAAGAAGAGAGCTTGATGGTGTAGTTTAAGTGACAAATTGGACACCATCTTGCTGGGGAACTTAGGGTGGGTTCTGAGTACTGCCTTATCCCCGTGTAATAATGCATAAGGTGATTAGCCATCAATACCCAAATCTCACTAACTCTCCTGGTTGAGATAACAGCCATTTAGGAAGAGGATTTTGAGTGTGAGATGGTAAAAAAAAGCACTTGGATAAGAGTTAAATGCAGTGGGGATGTTCCATAAGAATGATTTTTAAGTCTCCAGGATAGGAAAGGCTAATGAATTGAATGTGAACAATTTCTTTCAGAAATTTTTAATACTGGGATGAAAGGACACACAATTGTGAATGTGAAAGCGACAGGCTAAAATGGCAGCTAAATGGACCCTAATGTAGTTGATGGCAAGACCCTATAGCAGGGGTCGGCAAAGAGCCAAACTACATCAAAATTCAGAACAAGTGGCCAACAAAGAGCCAGTATAAGAATGTCCATTTGCATGACTGAAACTATATAATATACTAAATAATTAGTATAATAAATATACTAATAATTGACATGATGATTAATAATAGCATAAATGAAACCTTGTCCTCAAGGACTGTATTTAATGGGACTTTTGCTACTGCATCTCTTTTGCTCATGTCTTAGAATTCTACATCATAATTGGTCAAATTCAGCTTCATGCACGCACTCAGGCTGTTTTGTCAATCTTGAACACAAATTACCTTGGATGTGATTTCAAATGACAGAAAGCCTGCTCACACATACAGGTGCAGCCAAACATTGAAAATAAGGCCAAGCTGACATTTTGCATGGTGTTGTATGTGACAGGAAATTCTTTCCAAAATTGCAGAATCATTGTGCTCCGATTTCTTCGAGTCAGCCCTTTTGTGCAGCTTTGTCAATTCTGCACTTGTCGAGCAAGGCATTCTAAATCAGAATTCATCTTGATGAATTTTTCCACCCCGATATCTGACTCCTTGAAATCTCCTATTCCCATTTCCAAATCACTGACTGAGATACTGTCAAATCCAGTTCTCCACTGAACATGTTATGTGGACAAATCATAAACTTAAACAAAGCACTATTGCAAAAGTCAACAAAATGAGACTTGAATGCCATCAGCAGTTCGGAAACAAACCCAGCTCCAACCCAAAGATAAGGTCATTGTGGAGAAACTAAATGAATTATTTGCTTCAATCTTCATGCTTGAGGATGTCAGGGAGATTCCCAAACCTGAACCATTCTTTTTAGGTGACAAATCTGAGGAATTGTCTCAGACTGAGGTGTAAGAGGAAGTTTTGGAACAAACTGATAAACTTAACAGTAACAAGTCACCAGGACCAGATTGCATTCACCCAAGTGTTCTGAAAGAGCTCAAATGTGAACTTGAGGAATTATTAACTGTGGTTTGTAATGTATCCTTTCGATCAGCTTCTGTACCTAATGACTGGAAGACAGCTAATGTGACGCCAATATTTAAAAAGGGCTCTAGAGGTAATTACACACTGGCAATTACACACTGGTAAGTCTATCATCAGTACTGGACAAATTAGTTGAAACTATAGTAAAGAATAAAATTGTCAAACACATAGCTGAACATAATTTGTTGGGGGAAGTCAACATGGTTTCTGTAAAAGGAAATCATGCCTTACTAGAATTCTTTGAGGGGATCAACAAATATGTGGACAAGGGGGAATCTAGTAGATACAGCGTACCTGGATTTCTAGAAAGCCTTTGACAAGATCCCTTACCAAAGGCTCTTAAAGGGATAGAGAATCAGATAGAGAACATCTTATTGCCTCTACCCAAAACCATGGTATGCCCACATCTTGAATACTGTCTACAGATGTGGTCACCTCATCTCAAAAAAGCTATATTGGTATTGGAAAAGGTTCCAAAAAGGGCAACAAAAATGATTAGGGTTTGGAACAGGTCCCATATAAAGAGAATAAAAAGACTGGGACTTTTCATCTTAGATTTCCTAATTCGGTTCGATTGTGCACAAAGTGCCTCCTGATGCACAATGCAATGAAAATTCAAAAGCAGCTGTTCAGCTGTTCCGACAAGAATAAGGAATCCCCCATATTTGCCAATCATGCTAGGTGTCCTGTCCATACACACAGATACAAGATTATCCAACTGTATTTTTCTCATTTAAAAAGTTCATCAGTTTGCCCCTTGTTCCATTTTTTCATTGGTAATCTCAGTCATTTCTTCATGCATAGCATTTCAACAAATAAATCATTCCAGAATACACAACTGATTAATGTCACATATGTCAGTTGTCTTGTCCAAAGCAAAGCTGTACTCAAAATCTGCATTTTTTCCCTGTTGATTTGATGGGCCATTTTCACAATTCTGTCATGGACTGTTTTTGTTGATAATGGCATGTCTTGAATTTTCTGTAATATTTTGTCCTTGTTCTGAAACTCGTCAAATAGTTCATGACCAATTTTTAGCATGCATCTCTTCACATAATCCCCATCAGTGAAAGGCTTCCCCTCTCAATTAATGTTGTATGAGCCTGCAAAACTTGTGGAGTTTAAGCTCCCATTTTTTTTGATCATGCTATCAGGCTGTTTTGTTCAAAGTTCATTTTTTGCTGCAGCTCCTCGCAGGCTTTTTTTTGTGCATCACCCTGGGAGTATTTTGAAGCAAATGCTGCATATTTTGCCATGAAATTCACTGTTTTTGTTTGAGAACAGGCTCTCACTACAAATGAGACAGTGTGGCGATCCAGACCTATCCACAAATGCATACAAGTCTACCCATTTCTTTTGAAAATTGCAGTATTTTTATTATTGGGGGTTACAGAGTTCACCATCACAAATGGTGATGGAAAGATTTCTTGATCAACCAAATAAAAAGAGAATATACACGACCCTCAATGAGTGAAGAGGATGGATGGCTATTAAAATGAACAGTTAAAGGTGAAAGACCAAAAAACCACAAAACCAATCCCATCTTGACATGAGTAATTTTGTATTTAAAATTTTGAATTAATTTTTCATTTTAATTTAAAAATTTGTGTGTATTTTGAGAATGACAAGAGCCATATTTGGTTCCATACTGAGCCAAATTTGGCTCCAGAGCCATAGGTTGCAGACCTCTGCCTTACAGTCTGAACTGGAGAACACAACCTTGGAACAGCAACAAGGAGTCCTGTGGTACCTTATAGACTAACACATTTATTGGAGCATAAGCTTTCGTGGGCAAAGACCCACTTCGTCAGATGCATGTACTGGAAATTCCAGAGGCAGGTATAAATATACAGGCACATGAAAAGAGTACCAATCAAGAGTAAGGCTAAAGATAAAGTCAATTCAGTCAGGGAGGATGAGGCCCACTTCTAGCAGCTGATGTGGAGGTGTGAACACCAACAGAGGAGAAACTGCTTTTGTAGTTGGCTAGCCATTCACAGTCTTTGTTTAATCCTAAGGTGATGGTGTCAAATTTGCAGATGAACTGTAGCTTATATATTAGTCTATAAGGTGCCACAGGACTCCTCGTCGCTTTTGCAGATTCAGACTAACACGGCTACCCCTCTGATGATACTTGAAATCTTGGAACAGAAGCTTGCAATGGGTTCAGATCTTGTTGTGAAGCCATACACAAGATCTTTTCCACTTTGATCAGTAGAGGGATCTTGTAAAGCGTTTCCTACTCTATGTCAGGAATTGTTCTACAATCCTCTCTGTGGGCTCATATATAGCCGAGTTCCATACAAACAATTACAGGTACATGAATGGAGAATTTTTCCTCAATCTGAAGACTGGAGAAAAAGAGGTTTTATAAACTTATGCATCAGAGTAACTGGAATTAAATCAGAAAAATCCTAGAGGGGGTGAAAAGCACTGTAGAGCGACTCTGGCATGGTAAATACTCTGAAGCAGAAGATAAATTTTTTTGCCAGTGGCAAAAATAGATCTATCAAAGGGAGCCCCATCTGTGGAATAATGGCTTGAAAATGGAATCTATTAGTCACCATTCATGACGTGCTCAATATTTTTTGCTGAAGTTATCTGCCAGATAGCGGTTTGCTCCTAGTAGGTGAAGAGTCATGGGAGTTGTACTGTGAACATGACAACATTGGTGCACACATTGACTCACACAGCTGTTGCTACAGTACAGTGGAGAAATGTTTTCTGATCAGGATCTTTACTGTTCCCTTCAAGAATAGTAGAAAACTCTGGAAGCTAGCTGAAACACCCAGGGTATGTCTACACTACAGCACTAATTCAAACTAACTTAGTTCGAATTAGTTAATTCGAACTAAGCTAATTCGAATTAGCGCATCTAGACTTAAAAACTAGTTCGAATTAGCGGTTTGCTAATTCGAACTAGCATGTCCACATTGAGCGGACCCTAAACCGAAGTTAAGGCTGGCCGGAACCAGTGCCAGCAGGGCATCCGCTTAGGACTTAGAGCGTGGAGCTGCTGCCTCAGGCTAGCCGAGGGCTGTGCTTAAAGGGACCCGACCCCCACCCCGGACAGACAGTTCTCAGGGTTCCCCGCTTGCTTGTCTACCTCGATGAGGGACAGCAAAGCAGTCCTGTCTTGGAGTGCCCTGAGTGCCCACCCTCGGCACATTACAGCACTTGGCCATCAGCCCGGCTGCACTTGCCGCAGGCTGCCATCCGGGGGGGGGGGGGGGGGGGGGGGGGGTCATTCGGGGGGCTGTCAGGATCCAGGAGGCCCTGTAGGAGAGCTTCCACCCTGAGGAGCCCGCAGAGCCACCCCAGTCCTCCCCATCGGGGGCTCGTGCCCCATTCCTCCCTCACCTCCTTCCACTTACCCTTCCTGATGTAAAAAATAAAGGACACGTGTGTTCAAAAATGGAAACTCTCTTTATTTAACAAAACTGGGGGGGGGGGGGAGGGGGGGAGATTAACCTCTGGGGAGACTGGGAAAAGGAGGTGGGAGAGGGGAAGAGAGAGAGAGAGTGGGAGAGGGGAGGTGGAAACCTGGGAGGAGGGAGCTGGAAGGGGGAAGCCAGGGGAAGAAGGAGGAGGGGAAGTCTAAAACTATGGTACGCCATATCTTCAGTATTGTGTAGAGATGGGGTCTCCTCACCTCAAAAAAGATATTTTGGCCTTGGAAAGGGTTCAGAAAAGGGCAACTAAAATGATTAGGGGTTTGGAACTGGTCCCATATGAAGAGAGGCTAAAGAGACTGGGACTTTTCAGCTTAGAAAAAAGGAGACTGAGGGGGGATATGATAAAGGTCTATAAAATCATGAGTGGTGTGGAGAGGGTGCATAAAGAAAAGTTCTTCATTAGTTCCCATAACAGAAGGACTAGAGGACACCAAATGAAATGAATGGGTAACAGGCTTCAAACTAATAAAAGAAAGTTCTTCTTCACAAAGCAAATAGTCAACCTGTGGAACTCCTTGCCACAGGAGGCTGTGAAGGTGAGAACTAGAACAGAGTTTAAAGAGAAGTCAGCTGAAGTCATGGAGGTTGGGTCCATGGAGTGCTATTAGTCAGGGGGTAGGAATGGTGTCCCTGGCCTCTGTTTGTGGAAGGCTGGAGATGGATGGCACAAGACAAATGGCTTGGCCATTGTCTTTGGTCCATCCCCTCCGGGGTACCTGGTGTTGGCTGCTGTTGGCAGACAGGCAACTGGGCGAGATAGACCTTTGGTCTGACCCAGTACGGCCGTTCTTATGTTCTAAGTTCAGGTTCGGGGGTCTCACTGGACCAACTTGATTTTCATGCAACCCTGCTCCTGGATTCGCATGTGGCCTTTGGTGGCCAGGCTGGCAGCTATCCTGCCCTAGACAGCCACTTTCCTGTGCCTAGTGCGGAGATTGTGGACCTTGGAGGCCTCCCCCCAAACCTGGATGAGGTCCACGATCTCCGCACTAGACCAGGCAGGCGTCCGCCTCTTGCGGCCCCGGGCAGGCTCCTGGGAGCCACCAGCCTGGTCCTGGGAAGAGGGGGAGGGCTGGGTGGCAGTGGGTGGCTGGCTCGTGCTGTGCCAGGTGCAGGGTCTGCTGTCTGGGTGCTGGCAGGCTTGCACCTGGCACAGGCACCGTAGCCAGACTGTGGCCCTTTAAGGGCTCCAGGGCCGGGATGGGGGCAGACGAGTTTCCCTGGCTTGGCCCAGAGTGGCCACCAGGGCAACCTGGGAAGGGCTAGCCTCCCACTAGTTCAAATTAAGTGGCTACACAGCCCTTAATTTGAACTACTTAATTTGAACTAGGCGTTAGTCCTCATAGAATGAGGTTTACCTAGTTCGAATTAAGCGCTCCGCTTGTTCGAATTAAGTTCGAACTAGCGGTTTGCGTGTGTAGCGCCTATGAAAGTTAATTCGAACTAACAGCTGTTAGTTCGAATTAACTTTGTAGTGTAGACATACCCCCAGAGTTCGACTGGAACAAGGACTTTGTTCAGGGCCATTCTGCTTTGAATTTGAGGTGGTTTTGAGGCTCCCCTCCCAACTAGCCACAGAGGCATCTGTAATCAGTGACATCATGGGAAGTAAGTGCAGAATGGCACTCCTTTGCAATTACAGTAATTCCTCATTTAACACTATAGATGCGATTCTTAAAATGTTCATGCTAAGTGAAAACGTGCTATGCGGGGTCAATTTTCCCATTAAAAATAATGGAAAAGGTGGGGGTTGCGTTTCAAGTGGTGGTGGCAAAGTCAATTTTTTGTTGGTGCTGGGTTGTCAGTGTCAACATTAGATAACTAGCAACACAAGTCGCCGCGGTTTCTTAAAACACAAAGATAAACTCGTGAATGAACGGAAGAGCGCTGTGACCACATGTATTCATCCGCTCATGCGTATTACCCTGTTTTCACGAACTTATACTGCCGCACAAAGTAGTCCGCCACTTGATTATTTTCATGTTATTTCAGGGACAGTCGTGTTATTAGAAAAACATTCCCTAAAAAAATGTGCTATTGTGAAAACGTGTTAAGTGGGCACGTGTTAAACAAGTAATTACTGTATCTGGAGGTTTGTTTAGCAGTTCAGGAGAACTTGCATGGTTCCAACTCCTATAAATTAAGTTTGATGGTTGGTAAACCTTACCTCAGCCATCGAGGGACATCTCATAAGTGCATGTCATCATGTGCTATAAGATTTTGAGAGGTTTTTGCTGCCATTTCAAGATTATGCCTGAAGATGGAGATGAGATATATGATTGTCTGAAACCTGTCTACAGGGATTTTGGCTTTTGTTGACTAAGAATCTACAAGGTCTCTTATACATTCCAAGGATTTTGTTGGAGTGAGTTACGCTTATGCACTAAGACTGTTGGAGTGAGTAAATTGAGTACTGTGGAGTAAATTTTCTGTAGCCTGGATGAATTGATAAGTGTTTTGAAGTTGAAAGGTACAAACCAATCCAACCTTCTAGAGAAGATGATGAATGCCAATTTTAATCAGAATATGAATTAGGGATGTAAATGTGAACCCATTTAAATGATTAACCGATGAGCCTGGGGCAGTAGAGGCAGCAGTGTGAGACGGCGGCCGGGGGGGGGGGGGGGGGGGGGGGGGGGGGGGGGGGGAAAGAAAGAGGCCAGGCCGGAGCAGCTGCTCACAGGAAGCTGGCTTAAAAGCCAGCTCCCCCTGAGCACTGGATCCTGTGTAGCCATCTTCCCCCGCCACCACTGCCTCTGATAGAGACAGCAGCTGGTGGAGGGGGGGGGGAGGAGGCAGGTGGAAGTTGATGTGTGGGGAGAGCTGGCTTTTAAGCTGGTTCCCTGCACATACCAACTCTCAGGACTGTCTCCCCCCCCGCTTTTCCTGCGCATCCTGACTCCTTCAGAGCCGCCTAGCCTCCCTCCCCACTGCTGCCTCTGTGAGCACCGGCTCCTGCAGTGCCGTCTTCCCCCGAACTACTGCCTCTGATACAGAGGCAGCAGCATGGGAGAGAGGGGGCAGGCAGAAGCCAATGCTCACAGTGAGCCGATTTAAAAGATGACTCCCCACAAAGACTAACTGCTGTAAATTTCAGCAGCTACATATTTACAAAATAAAATGCATTTTAACATCAATGTGTTGTAACTTCAGGTACCAGATAGATTGCAGTTCCCTTTTTCTCTTGGCAAAGTAGTAGTAATGAGAATAGAAGCCATACTGTGCACTAGTTCTGTTTCTCCTACTCTGTAGCAAGGAGACACTTCTTCCTTCAGATATCTCTTGGAAGATGAATTTCTGAAGAGAGACTGGGGAATGGGTATAATAGGGCAAGGACTAAAACTGTATGGAGTGGCCTTCTGTAATCTCCTGTACTTTATGTTCACCATTCTAATTTTCCTGGCAAATTGGCAATGTCAATAAATGAAGGATTTCTTGAACTCTTTCTCTGACTCCAGCCTTTGCCTTCTGAACTGAAACAAGCAGAGAAAACATACCATGTCTTTTTTCCTGCACTACCACACTGCTCTAAAACCCGTCTACTTACTACTAGACCAAGGAGTCGGATGCATCTGCAACACAGGAAAATCTAAGATAGGACTACTTAAATCACTCCTCGACAAAAGATCCCAAGATCCTTTGAAGTAACCTCAGCCCATGCTTAAGAGAAATGCAAAAAGCAGCAATCAAAAATGTAGCAGACAGTAAGCTCCTCAAATTCAACCTGCCATTTGGAAGACAATGCAATGAAGGTAGCAGAGCAGTGATGGGCAACCTAGGCTAGTGAGTGGGCCATTTAAGTGGCCCTCCATTCTAGTGGGTTGCAAAATTTTCATAATCAAGCTGGTCTCCCAGGATCGGGTAGTTTTGCTAACTGTGCTTGTGTACCTGGAACTTGTGGTGTGTGCCGATGGAACCATACCAGTGCTTTGATCGGATGCAGAGGGAACACATGGCTTTCACAGTCAACTGCTTTACATGCAAGTTGCTTTATTAATACCTGTAGGAAAAAACTATATGGACGGAAACCAGTGGAATCTGGCAACCTGGTGTGACCAACAGTAAACAAAATGTCTCACAGGCCACACAGAATACCAATGGGCTGCAGGTTACCGCCAGTACAGGAAGATGACAAGGGTCACATAGCAGAAGTAAGACTTCCTATAGTGAAATCAGCAGGCCTCTGTTGCTGACAGAAGGAAGTTCTCTGTCTGAAATCGACCTTGGGGTTTCTTCCAAGTTGCAGGTGTATACATATCCCAGGATTTCAGTGTAGCTCTGGAGTCCCATGGGGCATGTGACAACTCATTGGTGGAGCACTTAAACAGGTCTCGTCCTTTGAAGGAGAGGTCTTCAATATCTGCTTGGACCTCTTTAAGAATCCCCAATATTGCTCTCTTCTTGGCAAAGGCTATGACCACTGAACAGGCTGTATCCAGGACTATTTGGTGACAATTTGTGTCTAACTTATAAACTCCCTCTGAAATGATGGATCTCAAGATAGCCCTCACTTTATGTAGGACCTGGTCAGTGAACGATACTTATCCCATGGTCCTCTAGTCATATTTAAAGACTAGGACTTGATAACTGCTTATTCACACTTGGCAACAATGATGGGGGCCGACAGGCCTTTCTGCTAAGACATTGAAGTATCTTGGGATCTTTTGTCCAGGAGTGATTTAAGTAGTCCTATCTTAGATTTTCCTGTGTTGCAGATGCATCGGACTCCTAGGTCTAGTAGTAAGTAGATGTTTTTAGAGCAGCGTGGTAGTGCAGGAAAAGAGACATGGTACGTTTTCTCTGCTTGTTTCAGTTCAGAAGGTAAAGGCTGGAGTCAGAGAAAGAGTTCAAGAAATCCTTCATTTATTGACATTGCCAATTTGCCAGGAAAATTAGAACGGTGAACATAAAAAGGGTATATGCTTTTCCCCATACTACAAATAACTGCATGCCCTGTATCTGCTGCCATTTTCAGTTCTGAAAGGACTTTAAGTTGTCAGAAAAAAATATTGTTAGTGGGTGTCACCACAGGAATGCAGATTTCTCAGAGTAGCCAGCTAGAAAGGGTTGAGAGGAGTCTCTTCTCATTCTTTCTACAGACCTAGATTGCAGCTCCTAGATCTAGACAGGGTCCCCCAGAATGTCAGTTAGAAGATGATAAGCCTGAAAAGGCCCACAAAGATGTTTGCTGATACATGTCAGGAAATCCAGGAGGGGGGCCCTCAAAATCTGCTGGCAGTGATTTTGAGGGTAATCTGAGGGTTGCTGCTCTTCTGCAATGAAGCAGCAAATGGATGTCAAGAGAAGAGTCTTTGCTTGATTTAGAAGATTGTGAGTTGACAGGGTAAAAAGAGGAGGAGGAGTAAATGCAGTCTAAAAATAGTGCCAACCTCTAAGCGTAGGTTAGGAGACTACCAGTATTGACTCTTCAATCCTTCTAGCACGAGAAGGATCTGTGCCAATGGCATCTGTATTGAAGCCAGTGCTAGGTTCTCTAAATCAGAAGTCAAACAGATCTGCTGGTACTAGGGGTGTAAAAATTTGTTTCATAAAGGTAACTGCGTAATGCTAAAAATCCTAGTGGTTACACTCTGCAGTATAAAGCTTAAATAAGGAACTGTCAGATCCACTCCTGCAGAGGCTTTGCAATTGCAGCTAAACTGCTTCCTCGGGAGTGGGGCCGGCAAGGGCAACAGGCCCCATTCCTGGGGAGGCTTCACTGCGGGTCTCTGCAGCCAGCTCTCCAAGAGGGGAACTGGCAGCCCCTATGAGCCCAACTGCCAGAGAGCCAGCATGTAACTTGCATGTAACCTGCAGCGGGGGAGCCAGACCCGCTACAGACAGAGCCTTCATCCCTCCCAATCCTGTGTCCTTTTCCATACTTTGAGCCCCTGCCACAGATGAATTTTGTTATGTGCACCAATTTGGAGGACCTCCACATCGCTCAGCACCTCCACACTGGTGCACATAAGAAAACTCATTCTGCACATGGACATGAAATATTAGAGGGAACAATGGCCAGTAGCATTAGGGATTTGGGTACACCATTGTCACTAGAGCTGGTATGTGACAGTGAGGAGAGAAAAAGAGAATGAATGATGAAAGAGGTCGGTGCAAACAGGGCAGAGAAGTGTCTCGACACTAGCCCTTGTAATTACTAATAGCTACAAAATTGAGCTGGTGATGACTGGACATTACAGGATGACAGGCAGAAGCTGCTGAGTTCTGTCATGCTGCCATGGGCAGTAGGGATCTAAAATAGCAGTTGACCGTGCGGCAGTCTCAGTCCTGCGCCGCAGGCAGGACCTTGGCTGGGAAGCCCCTTGTGCAAGATCATGGTTAACCGGTTAACCATGATCTTGCACAAGGGGCTTCCCAGCCAAGGTCCTGCCTGCGGCGCAGGACTGAGACTGCCGCACGGTCAACTGGGGTCCCGCCTGCCTCCGTGTACAGGTTCTTGCCACCTGACCCGGTTAACTGGTGCTAAGCCTAAGTCTTACCGGATAACCATTTACATTCCTAATGGCAGTAAGAGGCGAGTGAGAGGAGGTCAGGGATCTTCTGTCTTTTATAGTGTTGGGGACTGGGGCATGGGTATACTTAGGAAACTACAGAAACAGACTCAACTACAACTTGTAAAAAAATGTTACTCAAGTTCTCCTCTGTACACATTCACTAACAGGTTATCAGAACACTTCCAGAATAAATAAAAATCTAGGCATTAGCTGCCATTTTTGTAAACAGAAATGTATCCTAACTAGTAAGATTAGCAAGAATCACCACTTTGCCTTGGATTTGACTATGAGTATGTATGGGACAGAAAAACAACAGATAAGCAGTTTAAAAATGATAAATCCTGCTTAAGCAACTCAAGGTCATGCAAATGTAGATATACTGCACAGTGCACAAGCAACTAAACTGGTTCATGGAGAAACAATTTATTCTAATGCAAACTAAAATTAGATGAATAGGGCAGATTCATTATTCATAAACAATGTGACCATAAGAATAGTTGTATATGGAGCCAGGTGAAGAATTCACATTTTGGGGATTTGTCGGAGTATGAAATACTTGCTATCAATTTTTAATACAAACACTTATTGCCATTGTGGAAGACAGGAACAATCGGTACCTGAAAAAGAGGCAGCAAGCCACTGGTGAATATTTTATGTAGTTTGTAGTTGAATTTTGTTTTAGCTCCTTGCTTGTATTTATGTTAGGGATGGTAGACAGCAGTTACATGATTATTCAATTAACTGAACAAAATATTATCGATTGCACAACTATTCAATAGTCCCAGGGGTGGGGCTGGCAGCCAGTGTGCTCCCGGCGCCACTCCCTGGGAGCCCTCTGCCATCCCGCATTGCTGCCTCCGTATCAGAGGCAGCAGGGCACGGTGGCAGCAGCCTCTGTCCACAGGGGGCCCAAGCTTTCCATGGACATAGGCTGCGCTGGCATTCCACAGAACAGCCTCTATCCACAGTAAGCCTGGGCCTGATGGACAGGGGCTGCTCCAGGGAGCTGGCACGTGAGGAGAGCTGACTTAAAAGCCAGTTCCCTAAGCATATCAGCTCCCACTTGTCTCTCCCTCACACATGCTGCTGCCTCTGATAGACAGGCAGCAGTGCAGGAGGGGGAAGGAGGAAGAAGCTGCTCATGAGCCAATACGCATGGGAATTAATTAATTCTGGAAGTCTAGAAACATTCTAGATCCAAATAACAGTTCCATTTGAATCAGCTGACGTCTCCATATTTACTAGTAACTGATTCTGTATTAGCAAGTTTCTAAGTTTCTAGTAACAATCTTTTTCTGGGTATAGAGAGTGGAAAAAACATGTACTATACATAATCTGTACATTTTAGATGGTATTGTAGTTAGTTAGTATTGTAATATTACTAAGAGAGGAAGCATGCTATTTAAAATTACTATGTTTAGCTTTCAGTCCAATGGTAAGATAGTCACGTAACAAATATCCCAGAAAGTACAATGCATGAAGCTTTCAACAAACCCACAAAATCTATTGTAATGTACACTATTCAACCTACGTGTTCATTAGGCAGTTCTTTGATAAGTCCTCCAAAGTTCCATGAGAGTCCCAAAATAGCTGAAGAGTTTCTTAGTGTTAAAAGCAGAGAGAGCAACTTTAAAATTCTTCTTCTTGTTCTTCCATGTGTAAATTAAAGCAACTCAGACAATCAGCAGAATCAGTATAAATAGAGCTAAAAGCCTACATTAGCGTAAGATGGTGTAATTTACCCCCCTTTATGCTTCCCCTCTAAATTTGGCCTAGTGACACAGTGTATCCCAATGCTAAACAACCCACAGTACTCACTTGGTTGCTAACAAATACAATAGTCCACTGCATCCTATATTCGTGATAAGTATGAATGCCATCAGTGATGATGATGTAAGAAGCCAAGTACAATATACAAAGCAAATAAGAACACAAAACAAAAACAAACAAACAAACCCACAAATAAGAAAGAACATTAAGAGATTCCTATTTGCCTTTGTTACAAATTTGGCATGTATCTACTTGAATTAAATGAAAAAGATTACCTTGTTAGCGGACTTTTATCATCTGATTTGATGTGGTTTGCACCATGGCTGAATTTGAGTAAGACATCTAGTTACAATTTACTTATCATGGGATTTTACATGAGTCAACAGATAATGGCTCACAATTGGCAATTTTGATATGTCAGTTAAAATACATCAAGCCTGTACACTAAAATGAGTTAACAGAGAAATCATTACAGGAAGCAAATAACTATTTTAAAAGCCCAGACAAATTCAAAGGATCCAAACTCTGAGCTGGTAGAATATACCAACGCAAACTGTTTTCCACGAGGGACAAAATGCTATGCTTTACAAAATGCTGCTTTTATTGCAAGGTGTCACTCAGACAAAGAAATAAAATACATTCATGAACATACATCTGAAGGCCCACAGCTTGTGCGCCAACAACATCTAATGACCTTCTTCAGCCAAAGGCAATTTCACTCTGAAGTTGTTACAAAAGAGCTCTTTGCCAACAGGCTTAAACAGAAATAGTATGATAAAAAAGACAAAAAGCTTACTACCACTTCAAGCGTAAAAAAAATGTGAGATTAAAGAAGAACCCCACCAAGGTAACACACAAAATGTCTAAACAAAACCAAGGAAGAGTTAGCCTTCCATTTTCTTAGTAACTCCCATAATGCTAGTAATAGTACTGTTGAGTTGAAAATGCATCATGTAGTCAATGCCAGAAGAACCCCTCTCCTTTCCCAGATGGTATGTGATAGAGCCACCTGAGCAGATTAGCATACTGTCTCTGAAGAAATTGCCTTGAAAGGTAGTGCCCATGCAATCAGGAATACATTGAGATTCAGACACTGTAGTTACTGACAGATGGCCAACAACAGACAGAACAGTCCTCATCTGTCAAGTGGTTCAGATCATTTACCTCTCATTCCATCCCCTAATCACCAAGTTTCTGATTCATTCATTGCCATTAATTCTGTACTTATTTTTGGCTGTTATGTTTTATATAAGACTTCATTAAAAAATGGGGGTGAGAGAGGGATGCAGCAACTCCTGAAATCATCAAACATTGGTTAAGAAATAAAGACAATTTCTTAGTATTCCTGCATGTCACAGAGTTTTCAGGTACTTTCTGTTAAACATTCCTTCACAAAAAACTTTAAGCTACTTTTATAATACTCAATTAGTGTATTAAAGAAAGAGATTTAATATCACATAAGGACTTCTCAATAGTATTCCACTTTCCAAACCATAAGGACTTCCACATCTAGATTTACTGGGTAGTATTCTGGTTCATTCCAGATTTTATTCTTTAATTCTTTTCATGAGCATACATACAAATATCAGAATCTCAGTTCAGTCTTTCACTGCTGTGTATTGCAACCACTTGAGGGGGGAAAACTGACCAGATCTCTAACAAAATGATTAAAAATTATGGAATGCGACTATTTCAACCAGAGAACACACCCACAGACCTGATTTTTTTTTTAAGTCATTTGGTTTGCGCTCTCAACTAAATAAAGCAACATGCTGGAAATTGACACTTCTCTTAAATTTACCTGATTACAGATCTTAGACTTGGAGCTTACCTTTCTAATATGAACATCTCTTCTGCTTTGGAAAAAAATTTCAATTATTATATCTAATCCAACATCCATTTATGAAATTGGTTTTAGACAGTGAAGTCCAACCTTTTCAACCTGAAGGGCCAATCATTTCTAAACGCCATCAACACACAGAAGCAAGTTTGCTGAATCATTCCACTCCCTTTGTGCTGTTCAAGCAAGCAGCATTAAGCACCCACACAATCCCTGATGAGGATTACCATAATATGGAGGAGTCCATATTGGCTGTAGAACAATGGTGGGCAACCCATGGTCCACGGGCTGCATTCAGCCCACTGGGGTTCCACCTGTGACCTGAACACCCTGTCTGTCCCCTCCCCCATGCCTCTTGTGCACTTGAGCCCCGGCTCTTCCTACTCCTTCCCCTCCCTCCCAGCACTTTTGGAGCACCTTGAATCTGCTGATTTGTACTCCGTCTCTACTCCTTGCTCAAGCTCGGGGAGGGAGGGAGGGACAGAATGTGAATCAGCAGATTCATGGTGCTCTGAAATTGCTGGGAAAGAAGGAAAGGAGTAGAACGTGTGAGGCTGCACTGCATTCCTTAAAAGTTGGGGGGGGGACGAGAGGGGGGAGAAGGGACAGACAGAGGGCATGCAAGCCACAGAGGGAACCTCAGGGTATGTCTAGACTGCATCCCTCTGTCGGCAGAAGGATGCAGATTAGGCAGGTCGACATTGCAAATGAAGCGGGGATTTAAATATCCTGCACTTAATTTGCATAAAAATGACCACCGTGTTTGCCAACTCAGCACTTTGTCGGCATAAAGCAACAGCCTAGAGGGGGATCTGTCGAGAAAGAAAGCCTTTTTCAACAGATCCCTTATGCCTCCTTGCAGGCATAAGGGATCTGTTGCAGGAGGCATAAGGGATCTGTTGAAAAAGGCTCTCTTTCTCGACAGATCCCCCTCTAGGCTGCTGCTTTATGCCAACAAAGTGCTGAGTTGGCAAACACGGTGGTCATTTTTATGCAAATTAAGTGCAGGATATTTAAATCCCCGCTTCATTTGCAATGTCGACCTGCCTAATCGGCATCCTTCTGCCGACAGAGAGATGCAGTCTAGACATCCCTAAGCGGGCAGCAGGTTGCCCCCCACTGGATTTCAATCATGCAGCCCTCTGAGATGAAGGCGAGCCACTAATGTGGCCCAACTCAGTAGTTTTGGTTGCCCATTGCTGCTGTAGACTCTGCATAGCCATTTCCTATGCTCTCCCTCCCAGGTTTGGTGTTGGGGTTGAAGAGATAGGATAAGAATGGGTGAAGCACTATATGAACCTGCTGCTATTTGTTCAGTATGAAAAATGCTAAGAAAAAAATGGAGGGGGAAATAAATAAAAGCTATTCTCTCACTATTAAACACTTATCTAACCAATCTTAGTAACTGTAAGAAGAAATAATAGCTAAGGCATTTCCACACATCCCTACATAGCCTCAATGTCCATCATGAGGCAGTACAGAGAGCACATACAGGCCATAGGGAGCACATACAGGCCACAAACACAAAAAACCACACACATAAAAAACCACCCTCAAATGGAAAACTCAAGAGGAGCACGTATAGCTGAAGTGGCATACCCACAAAGTCACTACTTGAAAAAGAAACATATTTCAGTTTGTAGTCAGACTGATAATTTGTTAACACAGTAAGTCCTCAAAGGCCACAAACAAGATACCGCTATGTTAAGAAATAATGTATAGGAAAACACAGATCTAGCTATCTTACTGCAAAGTCCTAATGGGCTCAACTTCACCTAGGTTGCTGGCTTGAAGACCGACTATTTAAACATTAAAATTTAAGATGGAAGGCCTTCACTCTCACATACCAGGCAAAAGCTTTTCAGGTATGCTTACTGAAAGTAATAACACCACTTGGTTTTGTGATGGGGTCAGGCCAGATGGCCACAAGAGAGTAAAAGAAAGCAGGTATATTAGCTCCAAACAGGTCCCTGTTTCCCTGGTAATGAACTGTAGAGACGCTATGCTTCAGGTATCAGGAGGGGCAGGGAGAGCCCTGCTGGGTCAACAGTCCCTTTAGGCCCCAGAAGTCCAAGGGACATAAACTTCAGCTATGGGGGAAGAGACTGTCTCTTCACATCCAGAGAGGCCACTAGAGATTTTTCCTCTCCTTTTCTTCCCTACTATGCCAATGGTGAGAGTGGCTAAACCAGATTATGGCTTGCCCCGAAGTAAAGGAGTTAGACTGAGAGCTGTAGTGAGCTTCTGAGGTGAGCAATTCGGAGTTGCTGTTTTCCTCAGATGGGGAGAAAATACTCAGCCTACCATTACCCAGAAGCACGGGATCCACTGTGCGAAATTAGAAACTGTGTCACAGTATGTGTTCTAGCAACGTGGTATTTTCTAGTCTTTATTGAATCTATAGTGCCTGATCTTGGGAAATGATTACTATGGTGAGTGATGCCAGCCTATGAAACTCAAATGCCTAACCCCTTTCTAAGTTGGTTCTTAACGAAATAATCCATGAATCAGCATTCTGAGCAAAGTGAATGTACTATCCAACCTGTAATTTAAAATGTAAGGGGCGGGGGGGGGGGGTGGGAGAGGAAGAGAAACCCTTCAAACTGATGTAGGATGGAAAATTGATGCCATTTCCTCTGATGGAGAGAGATTAGTCTAGAGTTGAAGGCATCAGGGTATCAATGCTGCAACTGAGTAAAGGGGAAGCAATTTTAATTTAAAATGAGATTCTCCAATTTCCACCTGCTTGGAGGAAAGGATAGTCCTACAGTCCTAGACTGATACTCGAGAATGCTGCAGTGACCTTTTTGATCACATGGTGCATGTGCATAGTTTTATCCAATTTATTCACTATAAGAAACTCGGAGCTAGAAAAGATTTCTGATCTAGTTGTAATTAGTGGAGCCAAGAGGAGTTTTCAGGTTTGATATGCTTTGAAGAATTTAGTTTGCAAGATAATAACTTTCTCTATTCACAAGGTATTACTTAAAGCAGCGTTTCTCAAATGCGACCACACTGGATGCATCCAGCCACCATGGACTTTTCTTGCAACCACAGCCTCTTGGAAGTGGGGGGCCCACAGAAGTGGCCACCTAACCCAGGACTACCTGCCAGGTTTGGGCCTTACCTCCCTCTGAAGACCAACACCAGAGGATTAGGCAGGTGGTGTTAGAGTCTCCACCTTCCCAGAGACAGTGGGGCTCAGGCTTTTGGTTTCAGCCCTGGGGTGGCAGGCAGCAAACTCTGGTCCTGTGGTTGGGGGACGAAGCCCAGACATAGGGCTTTGGCCCTGGACTCATCCCACCATTGCTCCAGCCCCATCGTCCCTGGCCCTGCTGCCTCCCAACCCCCCTTCCATCACTTAGCATCTCCCTCATCTTCCCAGGGTTGAGTAGATCTGCTGTGAAAAGTGATTAGTAAGTTTGTTAATATTATTTCTCACTGCCTTCTAGCTAGCTAGCAAATCTGCTACTGTGAAATAAATTACAATGATTTGGACATTTATATGCAAATTTATTGTTTCCCCTAAAAGTTAATTAAGTATTTTATGCAGGGAAAAAACTGTCAGAGTGGCCACCAGCAAGAGTTGATGTTTGGGTTGAGGACACCAAAAATCTGTTGTGAGAATACATGGCTTAGAAGGAGTGCAGTCTTTCCTTCACTAGAATCTGATTGGGGAACGTACTTCATCTGAAACAAAACCCAACCAGCCTAAGTATCATTTGGAACATGAACAGAGAACAATTTGGATATGAACCTAGATTTTTCAAGTAACCACAGTAAGAGGAGGAAAGCCAGGAGATCACAACAGGAAAGAGGTGTACCCCCTTTTTCCAACCCAGAATGTAGAGTTTAGTTTGTGAAACCATGCAATAGTAATTGCTGATCAGGCAGCGTGATTCTATATCTAGCATTCTAGGACTACAATTCAGAGACGTGGGTCTTGTTCCTGGCTCTGTCATCAACTCACTGTGATCTTGTGCAAGTCACTTCACCCAACACATCTTGTATTCATCCCTAGAACTCTACTCTACCAAGGAGGGTACGCATTATTACCCAATTGTTAAGAAATGGAAATAGAAATAGAGGCCAGTGAGAGCTGAGACATTGGGTGAGGAGCAGAGTAGCATGCAAAGCCTCCTCTCCCCCCCTGCCATATGGCGCAGAGAAACCAAGTGGAGCTGCTTTGAATGGCTTGGGGCTGCGCCAGGAGGGCTTTGGCTTCCTCGACCAAGGGATGCTATTCCAAGAAGGGCTGGGATGAGGTTCACCTTTTGAGGGTACCTACTGAATAGTTGTGTCGCTGCCTATCAGAGGCAGCAGTGCAGGGGGTGAGGGAGACAGAGGAGGCAGGAGCCGGTGCTTGGAGGGAGCCACCTACTCCCCCACACACTGCTGCCTCTAGCTAGCAGCAGTGCATGGGGGAGAGGGGTAGGGGAGGCCACTGCAGAGCAGCCTCTGTCTGCGGTGTACCCAGGCTCACCACAGACAAAGGCTGCTCCGTGGGATGCCAGGCCCCCTGCAGACAGGGGCGGCAGGTAGAAGCTGGTCTATGTGGGGAGCTGGTTTTTAAATCGGCTCCCCTCACGAACCAGCTCCTGTCTGCTATGCTGCGCTGCTGCCTCCGATACAGAGGCGGCAGCAGCGCGAAGTGGCAGAGGGCTCCCCAGGAGTGGGGCTGGCTCTACCCTGGGGCCATCTGAATAGTTGTGTAGCTGCTAAAATTTAATGCACTCCCTGGCTAATTACATCCCTAATTACTAGAACTACATGGTCTATTTCCTCTCTCCCAGAACCAAATGCTATTGTGGTTAAGATTTCAACAGCTATTCAATATCAAGAACAAAAAAGCTGAATGTTTCATCATATTGGAGCATTAGTTTTAGTTTTATCAATTCAGGATTTAAATTTAATCTGAGTCACAGCTCTCATCTCTGTAACCCCAATTTGGTTAAGTTACAGATAACTAATGTACAGCATTATGTGGATAATCAGTATCAATTAGGATGCCGATTAAATGGAGATATGCTAACAAATGAGTTTCTGGCTGTACCTCTTATAGCAGGAAGCATTTAATAGACAATAAAACCTATTTTAGAATGTAAATGGAACTTTGGCACATTGTGTAAATATATTAGAGGAAGAGCTAAACAAGTGCCTTTATAGTAACGAAGTTATACTCATGATATGGAAATATTTCTAATTCAATAATATTCTACTGTAGGAGGATGTTACTTTACCAATTAGACTTCTATTTCCAGCTACCACTCCAGCATTAACTCTGTACATTTGGCTATATTCATCACCAGGTTACTGTAAACCAGGGTAGAGCCCTCAAATGCAGATTGCCTAGAAGTGGGAAGGGACACCAGCAAAAAGTGGCCCTCTCTATTAGGGGCTGGGGCAGGGGCAGGGATCAGCAGGGGACTAAAAAAAAGCCTAAACAGCAAGTAGCTTAAGCTGGAGACGGGACATGGGCAGGGCCAGGCCAGTGAATACATGCTTTGATACCATGCAACTGACACATTTTAGACATCTGATTCAACACACAACCTCAGCAGTGGAAATCCCAGAGAACGCCATCCACAAATTTAAAACAACTACTTTCGACAAACACACACACACTACACTGGGAGACCTAAAGTGGGAAATCTAGGTATAACTCTTCCAAGGGCACAAGAGGTCAGGGCAGCTCTGGGAAACAACATTTTCAGCATGTTACCATATCATTAATACATTCTCAAACACCATCCTATTTAAGAGATAGGGACTTGTCGACAATGGGCTTATGTAAGTGAGAATGAGACAGACTCTGCTTTTTCCCCCCCCTCTCTGAATCTATCCACTGCAGCTTCCATGCTACACTAATAGTACTTCTGCAAGGACAAAGGATTACCCTTTATATCAGACATATGTAAAACATATGCCCATGCTATAACCGGATATAAAATCCCATTTTAAATGTTAACTAGTTAAACACATATAGTGTGACTGGTTAACTGGCCCACCGCATCGCGCCACAGGCGGGCCACTGGAGCAGCCTCCCACCTGCGGCACAGCAGGCCCAGCTGGGCTGGAGCAGCTCCCCATCCAGTTCCAGACAGGCCAGACAGTATATTCAAAACCTACTTTGCTTATGGCAAATTCTTAGCTTGTGAAAGTGATGCATATGTGCCAGTACAAAATGCTTTTCCACATAACTTTTACTTCACCTGTAGTACGTATAAATGCCTTTACAGCTTACTTTTTACACAAAAATACTTTCAAAATTTTGTGCAACATACATGTGTTATATCTGCATCATGCAGAGCAGATGCTGTATCTAAGTTTATAGGAGAACTGTATATGTATATCGGGAGTTACGGCATGTGACAGCATGGGGAGATTTTTCAAAGGAAAAAAGGCAGTAAATGGAAGCAGGGCACCTGTCTCTTGTACCACTGAAATATTCCCCCTCAGATTATAATGCACATGGTACAATCTGAGTCTCAGTGCTGCTTGTCCATCCTTATCTATAGGTTTCTCTCTTGAGTGTGGACAGCTGTGACATGTTACACTAAAGTAGGCTTTTGTATTTTAAATTTCTGCTTGTAATGATAATTTGAGTCATTAAGTAGGAGGAGATGAAAGTTCTAAAAACCACTAAAATTGACTGATGAGCTTTGCCCATCACAAGCTTGAGTTTTCTTGAGAATTTACATTTTTGTATAAGTTAAATTGAAATTAGGCACTTCTTAATTAGGACGAGGATTGTCCATTTTACCCATATACATACTGTTACAGAAAGGTTAATAATCTATGGAAGGGGAACACAGCATTAGAAGTGAGCAGCTCCAAAATCTATGGCTGGTCATTGTTTAATGTTGTTACACATTGGCTTAACCACCCAAGAATGATGCTATGATTTGAAAACTGATTTAATTATTAGGAAGTTGTACAAATGGAGAGTTTAGATAACGTTTCTGTCATGGAGTGTGGGGAGTCACCCCCATCCACAGTCAGATGTGACTCTCCGCCAGGAAGCTGAACAGAAGGTTTATTTGTGACAGGTATACAGCGTAGCACAGACTTGTTGTTAACACAGGACCCAGAAGCAGTCAATACAATCTAACTTAGAGAGAGCATTCTCAGCAGGCTGAGAGCACTCAAACACTCAGCAGCCAGCCCCAACCCTGTAGGCAGCCCTGCCTCGTCCTTTGTCTACCTTGAAAAGGTAGAAACCTTTTAACCGTACCTTTGTACAAACCTATTTAATCTTCCACCTAGGCTCAGGTTACAAGACAGCCTGAGCTATTGCTGTGTACATACAAAGATGAGGCAGCCTCCCCCTCAGTGAGAGCCAACCAACATTCCCATCCCCAGCCAGGTACCAGGGCAGTGCCCAGGGAAACTGAGGCACATATATGGGGTTGCAACAGAACAGTACAGGACAGTAGCAATCACAACATTACAAATCAAACAGAGCGAACACAACCCCCACTACATCACAGTTTC
Organism: Pelochelys cantorii; assembly: GCA_032595735.1. Lineage (NCBI taxonomy): Eukaryota > Metazoa > Chordata > Testudines > Trionychidae > Pelochelys > Pelochelys cantorii. The sequence continues at coordinate 34,068,043 of CM064334.1, forward strand.
ATCTTGTTTAAAAAAAAAAAAAAAACACTGAAATTGATCGAAGACTCAACTAAAAGACAAAAGATCTCTTTATAACAATGGTAAGTAACAAACTCTAAAATAAACTAATACACCAGTAGCTTAACAGAAATCTGAATTATCCCCAGTATGTGATGCTATATTTTTGTTGCATATTACAAGTATATTCAAAATCTACTTTGCTTATGGCAAATTCTTAGCTTGTGAAAGTGATGCATTACTATATTTTAACTTTACTATATTTTAACTAAGTTATTTTTAGCCAAGTACAAAACTAGCCAGAGTTGAGAGTCTACATTCCACTCTAATTATGCCATCATGTTTAGCAGCCAACTATTCTGAGCCATTATAAATGTGGCAATACATATCAGTGATAAAAACCAACACTTCTGTTTTATGTGGCCACATAGTTTTATCTCAGTTAAGAAATTACATTTTTGCTTTCTTGGACAGAATTTTACCAGAACTTAAAAAATTTGCCTTGACATCTAATAGGGACCAATAAAAGAGAGGTGAGTTCCTCTGTCAAGTTCAGTGACATCACAACACTGTTAAACACTGCTGCTGCACACACTAGTTAAGGGAAACAAATGTATGCTTGACAAGTATCAGAGGGGTAGCCATGTTAGTCTGAATCTGCATAAACAACAAGAAGTCCTGTGGCACCTTACAGACTAACAGATTTACTGGAGCAGAAGCTTTCATGGGCAAAGACCCACTTCATCAGATGCATGCTTGAATTTGTACTTTAGCATTATCCCTGTACTCTTTCAGTCTGTGTTTTCTATTCTTTCATAATGGCTTTGTCTAATGTGTATCTGAAGTGACCTTTTAAGGCGCAAAAATTCACTCAACACCCCCAACTTGCTAAGAGAACTACGGCTGCCTTCCTTTCCAGCTACGGAGGTGGTGTTTGCCTCCCATACTTCTCCCACCACTGTTGAGGAAGATTATAGTGACATGACTTTTCAAGAACAGAGGCTTCATCTCTCTTCGGCCCTTTCAAAGAAGTGAAAGCCTTTCATTGACTCCTAATTCCCATCTTCTAGGTAAAGAAGTTCTAGATTTTCTAACACTTACATAACAAAGGCAGCAAGACCATTTCTTGATTCTAATTAATGTTAGTAGTAGGGATATTAGATATCATTTAATTGAATAGTCATGTAACCACACCAAAACTTATCTGTTGCATGAATATTCAATAGACCCCAGGCGTGGGGCTGTCAGCCAGTGCACTCCTGGCCCCACTCCCGGGGAGCCAGTCCACGAGGGGAGCTAATACAGAGGCAGTAGCATGGGGTGTGGGGGGAGGCAGCTCTGAAGCTGGTAGTCTTAAGCCAGTTCCCACACCAGCTCCCACCTCTACAGAGGAAGCAGCACGGGGGAGGGGAGGGGGGGGGAAGCCAGGGGGGTGCAGAAAGTTAGGATCCTTAATACCTGAATGTTCTAGGAAGCTGAATGCCCAGAAGCTTCCGCTAAGTTTCAATTTTTTGTTTATAATTATACTTCTAACCACCTAACATGAGAGGCAATTATCTGAAAACCTGAACAATTTACTGTGAGTGGGGTCTCATTTTGGTGTCAAAAGTGAGATGAGTGTCAGCGCATACTACCACTTTCTTGCACCTTACTGACCAAACCCCTTGTAGCAGGCCCTCAGGAACCTGAAATAAGGATGGAGAATTGAGTTTACTGAAAATTGGGAAAAACTGGAAGCAGCAAACATCCTTCTGAAACATCTTTCAGATCTGAAACTGATCTGAACTGCAGCCCTCAGGTATGTCATTTCCTGACCCACTTCTTGCTTGTGCACTTTAATACAATCTTTCCCAATTTCAACCACTGTCCCAGAGCAATTACAACCTTGAGTATCTGACCAGTGAAGGGGCAACATGGTCCCAAATAGCCAATGGACCAATCAAAGTAGCCACAGTTATCCTCACTGCATATTTTCTGTGTCCACACTACAAGCTATGCATGTGATTTCCCTTCTCATATTCCTTTCATTGAGAGTATAAACAACAGTGTTATTATCATGGTAACACAGGTAACCATAACGGAGGCCTGGTTTAACACCCATGTTAAGGATCATTATCACAAACCTTCTGGACTACAGTACAGATACCAAACCTCAGAATCTGGAGAACTGAACATCAGCATCCTCAAAGACTCAAACTCAGTTACTCCTCACCCTGCCAAATCCTTATTGCCACTGAATTAAGGTGGCATCTTCCATCACCACCACTAGGGATGTGAACATCCCTTGTGAAAGCATCACCCTTAATGGTTAACTGTAACCCAGAAGGAGGACTGCTCATGGTGCTAGCTCCTAGCCTCTGGCACGGGGGCCACTCCAGCACAGTGTGCTGGAACACTCCCCTGTTTCATCAGTTAACCGGCTAAGCTTAATGTTTAACTGGTTAACTAATTAAACAGGATTTCACATCCCAAATCACCATACATTAGCTAGGCACTTGGAGACAACTGCTCAATCAGCAAAATCACTAAGAAACAGGACATGACAATAGCTGCTGAATGCAAAATAATCAGCGAACAAAACCAGCGTCATTCATGGGAAGAACATTAGAATGGCCATACTGAGCCAGACCAATGCTCCATCTAGTATTCAGTTTCTGTCTTCCAACAGTTGCCAATGCCAAGTGCTTCAGAGAGAAAGAACAAAATAGATAACAGGGATGTAAAATCCCAGTTAGAGAATGGAACAGTAGTACTCAGCACAGTGGGCCTGGCTGGGCTGTAGCATGCCCCCATGATGATTAGGGATGCAAGAGACTAGTCAACTATCCGATAAGCAGAAGCTTATTGGATAGTCAACTACTGATGCAACCAATCACTTCCCTCCCCGCCTTGCTGCCTCTATCAGAGAGAAGCAGCTGGGGGGGCGGGGAGAGAGAGGAGGAGGAGCCAGTGCTGGGGGGAGCTGGCTTAAAAGCTGGTTCCCTCCAGCACTTTTTCTGCCACGGGGAAGGGAGTTAGAGGCACAGTGAGAAATGGTGTGAGTGGGAACTGAAACAGTCTCCGCTCGTGCTGCTTCTCCTGCAATTCTCTCAACGGGGCTCTTGTACATTTCAAAAGCAGAAGCCCTGCAGGTAACAGAGGGCCAGCAGAGGACTCTTGTACATTTATTTCAAAGGCGGAGGCACCCTTATAGACTAATGAAATAGTCAATGGAAATCCCATCGACTATTTGATTAACTAACTAATCTAAATTTAACATTCCTAACGATGCTGCTGCTGCTCCAACCAGGCTGGGCCAAGCCCACCTCAGGCCTACCTCCACCTCACCAGAGACATGGGGCTGCTCCATCCAGACCCACAGCGCTGCGCCGAGGGCAGGGAGTTGCTCCATCCAGATTTTACATCCATAATGGGTAATCATCAAGTGATCCATCTGTGTCACCCATTTCTAGTTTCTAGCAAACAGAGCCTAGGGCTACTTCAGAGAATGGTGTATCATCCCTGCCCATCCTGGACTAATAGCCTATCCTCCATAAACTTATCCAGTTCTTTTTGAACCCCGTTACAGTCTTGGCCTTCACAACATTCTTTGGCAGAGAGTTCCACAGGCTGACTGTTTTGTGAAGAAACAGTTCCTGATCTCATTTGGATTAGGGATGTTAAATATTGGTTAACTGAATACTCAAGTAATCTCATGAATTCTTAGTGGTTAGTCGACTATTCTATAGTCTCCAGAGGCAGGGCCAGAGCCACTGTATCAGAGGCAGCAGCATGGGCTGCCAGGTGGGAGCTGGTCTGTGAAGGGAGCCAGTTTAAAAACCAGCGCTCCTCACGGACCAGCTGTCTGTCACCCAGTGCTGCTGCCTCTGATAGAGAGGCAGCAGTGCAGAGTAGTAGCAGCCACTGCTACGGGTCTAAGCACAGGTCTGAGCTCCCTGTCCTGGCGCAAGCCAGAACTGAGCCATGCTGCCTGCCCTCCTGGCTCCTAATAAGCTTTAAATTCACAGCCATAGCAGGGGTAGGTCCTGGACCCAGCATGAGCCAGGACTGAGCCAGGCTGTTGGCCAGCTTGCTTAAAAAAAAATGTACTGGCGGGGTAGAGGTGGGGGAGAGGGGATGTGTATAGCGTCTATAGCATTAACCTATACGCTTTTGCTTATCGGTTAATCAACTATACTATTACATCCCTAATTTGGATGAAGTAACTGATCTTGCTTGTGTCACTGAGATCTGGTTCATTGCCATGTCCAATCATGCTATAGCACAGATAGTACCCAAAAGATACTTTCTATATCATAAGCCAAGACAAACCCTAAAAATGCAGTAGGTGAGGGGTGCAGGGAAGAGATCGGCAGTTACTCCCCTAATACTCCAGATGCACAAGTTGGAGTATATCCATATGTTCTGTGAGGCAAGGAACAAAAGGAGCACAGGACTTCTAGCAGCATATAGAACTCCAGATGGAAAACTCTCAGTTCCACCAAGAAACTGTCTGACAGAGTGCTGCTCACTATGATAACAGAATCCCTCAGATTCCCAGTACTCTCAGATCTGAACTTCCATATACAAAGGATACAACAGTATTTTTGCTCATGGCCCATGCAGAAACCATGAAATTCTCCCAATCTCCAGACCTACACATTCAGCAGGACATGCACTGAACCTTGTCAGCCTAGAAATGGACAATGGAAACATATCTTCTTGTCTAACTACCACCTCATTTCAGGCAAAAATCTGAGCCTTGCCTCCTTTCCACCAGAACAGAAATGGCAGTCAACTGTAGATTTTCAGCTTACACTAGGAGAATAAGCCACCCAAATACTGAAAAACAAACCACCAATGAGTGGGTTCAATCAACAGTGAAGTCACAGATGTCCGCTACCATCAATGCTTTATCCCCAAGCCAGCAACTCCATCCATGCTAACTTAGATCACCATAGTTCAGATGAACAACAGAAATTGTATCACATAGGCAGAAAGTTGAAACCACCAATGGCAACAAAAGCATTCCAAATACATTTGCCAACTGTACACAATTCTTATAGTAGAGTACAGCATGTAAATAACCTTCTATGGCTCTGCAATCAACATAGGCAGACTCAAATAGACCACACTGAAGAACAATCAGCATACTTCGCGGATTAATACAGCTATAACTAACGGGAAGAGAAAATTCCATTCCTGAGCAGATCTTATTATACACTCTGCCACCCCTACTAAAGTTTTGCCACACCATACATGCCTAGGCTTGTGGGGTAGTTGAGTCACTACTCAACTACTTCCCTCTTCTCCCCCCCGCTGCCTCTGTATCAGAGGCAGAAAGGGGGGGGGGGGGAAGCAGGAACCAGTGCTGGGGGAAGTCAGCTTTAGTTCCTCCCCAGCATCGTCTCTGCAGGGGGCAGAGGTGCAGCAATCGGTCCCAGCTCATACCTGGCTCTTACTACATTTAAAAGGCAGAGCCGCAGCAGGGGATCCAGCGTGAGCCAGGACTGCTCAGTCCTGGCTTGCGCTGCCCCCAGGAGCGAACCCCGCTGTGGCTCTGCAGTTTAAATGTAGTGGGAGCCAGGCTGCCTGCACATCCAGCTCCTACTACATTTAAACTGCAGAGCCGCAGCAGGGGTAGAAGCACCCCCTCTTATCAGCTAATCGAGTAGTTGATGAAATTCCATCAACTACTCGATTAGCTAATTAAACGCTACCTAACATTCCTGTATGTAATCTCTCCTTGATAAGCTTGTAATCCGTAGAATGTGTATATTTGATTTATATGCATATATCACTCTTATGTGTGAAGTTAGAAATATGAAGCATAAACTTGCTTATTAATCTTAGGTATTCTATTGAAAGCTGCTAGTGGCTCTTAAGGATCTTAATGGCCTGATGCTCAAGGCAATGATCTGCAAATGGTTTTGTTTTTCCTGTAATCCTAAACTGTGCTTGGAGCATTGCTGGGCCCAAGTCACAGAAAAAGATCATCTTTGGCTTGTAAACAACTGCACCTGAAATAAGAACTAGGGTGAGAAATATGATTTGCAACAACTTCTCTTAATATATTAGGCTTGGCTAGTGTGTTTTGTTTATTTGAACTTAGTAAGTAACTTTGATCTTGCAATCACTTAAACCACTTTTTATACTTAATACAATCACTTTTGTTTATTATCAAACTCCGTGTAAATAACTGTTCCTAGGGGTGGGTGAGGACAACAGCTGTGTATATCTTTCTTTCATTGATAAAGAGAGTGAACTTTATGAGTTATCTCTGTGTAAAACTTATACAGCATAAGGCTGATTTATTGAGGGTACTGGTCTCAGTTTGGGACCATGCCTCTGGGTGTGTCAAGTTCCTTTAACTGAGCCCTCCCAAGGCTGATCCATTATCAGTGTCTATGTTACTCTGCTGGGGGACTGTTACCCCAACTCTGTGCCTTTGCTGGGAAAGACCAGAGCTTCTGGCCCAGCAGGACAGGGTGGTGGGGTGCCCCAGAGGGCAGGAAGGCAGGTTCACTGGTATGATTAGCAGAGACAGTCTCAAGAGGGTCTCTGTGATCCAATTCATCACACCATCCATCTCCAACTTCTACATGGAAGAAGGCAAGAACATGTGGCATGGGTTTAACCAGCCTGAAACTTTATTAGTCAAGTTACATCTAAAGTTCCCGTTGGGATATAATCCAGCGCACTCACCACCCTACTGATCCGTTGCCAGTTCTTGGGGACTCCCACCACAGTCAAGAGCTCAACACAGGGAGAGTATGTGTGTGCCTCCAGGCACTCAATAGCATCCTTCCTCCTTTCAATGGCTGAGGAGAAAAGACCTCAACCCCCAGCTGGTAACATTGGCACAGTGGTCCCCTGGAGGTAGTACTTTGACCCATGGGTCACATTTGTCTCCAGGAGAATATACACATTGCCATTTTAGATATGGCATTTAAACCAGTGAGTTCTTGCACTGTAAACCTGCCACAAGGAGATGCCAGCATCAGCTTGATTGCATCCATGCACCTATGCATGGGCTACCTAGGAGCTAGGCGAATGCAATGAGATCATTCAGGAAAAAAAATTGGTACATACAGCAAGAAGGTATACTCTATCCTCTTGATACAGCTGAGCCACACTTAGGCTGATAGACAAGTCATCTCGAACACAAGCATGCCGATCCTCTCAGATTGAGCCCAGAGCAAGACCAATCCATCTTTATGTGGATGGACCGCAGTTTGCCAAACCCTATGGGCCAGCATCTCCAACATTCTCTCTCAACACTAGGAAACATGTCCACCAGCAGTCCAATATCCTGATTAGCCTTCCAAATCAGTTTGAGCCTGGAACACATTTTCAGGTTCTTCTCCCCTAAGTGAATAAAGACATCCAGTGTATCCTCATCAAGCACCATCCCAGGCAAAAGAGGCATGAATTGGTCACAGCAATGCCCCAAAAAGTATTCAAACTGAGGCTCAGCTGCAAGCCTCTTCCAGTGCACTATGCTGTGCCCACAAATCCACTGCCTTAGGACCGTGGATACATTTTGTAATGATAAACACAAATGATGCAGACAAAGTTAAAAACTTCTAGCACTTAAAGCCCAACATTTGTTTCAGCCTCCTCTCAAGCAGCCACATGAAAAACATATAGGCCTTGGATTGTCCGTACCCTGCAACCTGGACGTCTGATGTATCCACTCAACTGAATAGCTGATGTTGCTGGAACAAGTAAAAGCCATGCTCTCCCAGGGGCAAGACCAGGAATGACAACCTCATTCTAAACACTCCCACAAACTGGAATCTGGTTAGGAAGGAACTTGCAGGAAGAGGGCATTCTCACTGGGATGGCCATTGAGCCACATATTCTTGCAGTATCCATATAGGCCACAGATCCCCCTCACCAGAGTGATGCAAAGCAATAGTCTCAAATATCCCAATCTGCGGATTGTTAGCCAGAGAGAGAATTATCATCCCACTGGACACCCTGTAATTCAAAAGACTGTGTTGACTGAAAGGCCCCATAGAAAGCCCACAGAAAGGTAGCCTTGAAATAGAGATGTAAGCCACTAGTCAACTATCTGATAAGCAAAAGCTTATCAGATAGTTGAGTAGTGACTTGACCAGTCGCTCCTTCCCTCCCCCCTCCCCGCCAATGCTGGGGGGAGCCCAGCAGTTCCTACTATGTTTAAAATGGAGAGCCATACCATGGGTGGCTCCCAAAGCTGGCATGAGTCAGGACTGCTCAGTCCTGGCTCAAGCAGGCTCCTGAAGCTACCCCTGCTGCAGCTCTGCAGAGCGGTCTTATCAACTAATTGTATAGTCGATACAATTTGTATCGACTACCCAATTAGCTAGATAACCGCAATTTAACATCCTTACCTTGAGAAGTACAACCTCAACTGCCCCTCCCCTCTAACAGCAGACTTAAGGAAGATCCTCAACTAACAGCCTATTGACCTGCAAAGTGACTGGCTTCCTGACACTGCTCTGTGTACCAGCCCTCTGTGGACCATAAATGACAGGTGTCTGGATGACCCAGAGACCTGCAGTAAAAGGCCACCCCAGATAACTTATTAGCTATTGTAGGACTATGAACTGCCAAATTTGGAGTTCTGGAATAGGCCAGGTCCTGGGAAGACCCACAGCCTCCTGAATGCTTGGAACGCCACAAACACTGTTGTGTAAGCTGAAGAGGTGCACAGTACAAGTGCACCCTTGGCCACAGATACAGCTTCAAGTAGCCAAGATTCCATAAGGCTGCCAGCATCTGTTTGGGCACTTTTTTTGGCCTTGTTCTTTGAATCAGCTGACTCAAATTCTTGACTGCCCGCAGCATTTCAAAGTGGCAGCACCACGTGAAGCCCGGGGTCAGCCGGGGGAGCCAGACGCTGGGGAGCCCTGGGGCTGTTGCTACATTCAAAGGCAGAGGCGCCCTTATCAACTCATCGAATAGTCAAAGCAAATTTCAAATTAATTGAAATTTTAAATCCCTACTCCAAAGGCCTTCAGCTTCTGAGATAGGGATGTAATAGTGTAGTTGATTAACTGATAATCAAAAGCTTATAAGGTTAATGCTATAGACTACATGTATTCCCTCCCCCCAGTCAATACATTTTTTAGCAGGCTGGCCAGCAGCCCGGCTCAGTCCTAGCTCACATGAGGTCCGGGACCTGCCCCCACTGAGCTCTGCATTTAAAATATATTAGGAACCAGGTGGGAGGGCAGCCCAGCTCAGTTCTGGCTTATGCCAGGCCCGGGAGTTCAGACCCTTCCCCTCTCAGACAGGGGCTGCTGCCACCCCACACTGCTGCCTCTCATACAGAGGCAGCAGTACTGGGAACAGGAAGCCTATCCGCAAGGGGAGTTAGTTTTTAAATTGGCTCCCCTCATGAACAAGCTCCCGCTTAGCACCCGCTGCTTCCTCTGATAGAGATGCAGCAGCGCAGAGTGGCAGAGGGCTCCTTGGGAGTGGAGCCGGAGTGCACTGGCTGCCAGCCCCACCCTCCAGGGACGACAGAATAGTCCAGTAACTGATAAGAATTCACGAGGTTAATCGACTAAGAATAGGGATGTTAAATATCAGTTAATTTCAGAGGCCCAGAGTTTGAATTTCTCTCTCCTCTCCATAACAGAAACTATGAGACCCCGCTAGGAAAGACAGTTATGAGAAAAGCCTTGCTATCAGTAATATGCTGACAACACTTGACTATCTGTGACTCTTTACTGTTGCAACCCCTTCCATTAACTAAGATGCCATCATGCCAACTACAGTCCAGCTCTTGGATGAAAAACATCTGACCAAAGCTGAACCCAAGCAAGTACAAAGTTAATGCTGGCTGGAAAGAGAGGAATGAGGGAGAGAAGAGAAAATATTTTGAAGAACTAACAAAGACATTGTCCTACTCTCTTCAAATGAAGGCATACAAAAACCCCATTCATCAAAATGGGGGAAGAGCCATTGGATTCTGTTCAACTCCTCATTGCAACTGAATGATTGGGTTATGCAGATGGCGTCAGTATCTAAACACACTTTCTTGCACCTCCAGATCACTAAAACATCACCCCTGCTCCTGGAAGAGGACCTGGCCATAGAGATTCATGTATCTGTCAATTCCAGATTGGACTACTGTAATTCACTGTACAGTAATTCCTCATTTAACACTATAGATATGTTTCAGAAAATGATCGTGTTAAGTGAAAACGTGTTATGCGGGATCAATTTTCCCATTGAAAATAATGGAAAAGATGGGGGTTGCGTTTCAAGCGGTGGTGTCTGTTGGGACCGGGACATAAGGTTGGGGGAGAAAGGGGACTGGGTTACAGCAGGGAGGGGAGGTGTTTGCCTCTGGGGAAGGGAAGGGGAAGAGAGGGGAGGGGAATTGGGTTGGGAGTATGCCACTGTGACAGGTCTGCCGGGACCCGCACTGCGTTCGGTGAGGGGGGGGTCGCCGGGGGAATGGCACGGCGAGCAGCAAACCCTCCACCGCTTTGCACGGAGGCGGGGGAAGCCCCGCGCAGCTGCCAGCAATGGGCCGGCTGGGGAAATCATGTTATTCCGGGGACGGTCGTGTAATTCAAAAAATGTTCCCTAAAAAAAAAAAATCGTGCTATTACGAAAGTGTTAAGCGGGCACGTGTTAAATGAGGAATTACTGTATCTAAAATTGAACATGAAGACAGTACACAAAAAGAAGTACAAAATGTGGCTGCCTACCTCATCTGTTGTCTAGGAAGCCACAGCATATCACGTCTATGCTCAGTCCCACCAACGACTCTCAGTCAGTTTCAAATGATAACTTAATCTTCAAAGCAATTAACTGCAGGGGCTTCATTCAGATTAAAAATGAATTTTTATCTAAGAACTGCCAAAGCAATCATTCTCTATGGACCAATGCAGATCAAAGCCCAGCATGAACTGCATGAAAGCTGATGTATTTCTGACTAAGGGGATCTAAATATGGAATGAACTTTAGTTTGATACCCTTCTCTAGAATTGGTGAACAGTGTGCATTGCTGGTCCAGCCTCTGAGGAAGGAACCACTGTCATTGAATAGCAAACCCATTAATACAAAGTAGCATCTGGCCCCTCTCTCCACGAATTTTTGGCTTACGTGTTCAAGTGGAAAAATTAGGACTCAGATTATGTAACTGCCCAAGTATGATTTAGTTAAAAAAAGTCAGGGGATCATATTTGAAGTTCTTCTATCAAGGAAGTAGTTAACAAAATGTATGACAAGTATTTAGCATGCAGATTGTATGCATTTGGATTGGCTATGCATCTTTGCTCTTCACTTAAATAAAATTTTTCTTTTCCCAATCAGGTTACATGATGATCAGAAAAACTTTGGAATAAACCTTGTTTTGTTTTAATATTAAGTAGTGTCATATCAGTTCTAAAAGAGCTCCAAAACTGTAACCTTCCATCTCTTCCTGAAAGACACTCTGGATGCCAGGACTGGTCACATCTGTTTAATTTAATGAATAAAAATGAAGCAAAAAAAAAAAAAAAATGAGGAAACCATCTTCTTGATTAACTATGATTGCAAATGAAGTTTTAATCATTCTGAAACTGCAAAGTGTTAAAAGTTACCATTCTCTGATTAAAAACATTAGCTTATTTATTAGCAATAAATCCAAATATTGAAGAAAACATGTCTCCATTAAAGGAGATTGCAGAGTCCTAAATGGGCAACAGTTCAAGAATGCTACAGCAGTAGTCAAGCATGTACAATTTACAGTACTCTACTTTTTTAGTGCTACCGCTAACTTTAGAACATCTCTAAAACCACTGCTGATTTAAACATCATTCAGTAGTTATGTTTGTCAAGTAATAAAATACATAGCCCTTGCTCTTTCCCGAACGCTTTTCTTTCTAAAAACTTTAACTACAATCTGAAATTTAATGTACACACACCTCCATGTATTTAAGGTTGGCAGTCAACAGCATCTTATATCAGTTAGTGCATCCTCACAATTCTAGAATATAAGTCTCTTTTCTAAAGGAAATACATTCAGTTTACTCAGCCTTTTCCTTCTAATATCAAATCTGAGATCCAGCACCACTAATAGAAATAATAATCTTGTCATACCTTACACCCGTGGTCACCAACAGGTCGATCACGATCGACTGGTCGATTGCAAGGCTTTGACCAGTTGATCGCGAGGTGTCCGGGCCCCCCGCCCCGTTTTCCACCCACCCCCCGAGAAGCCCCAGTACTTACCTCCAGCAAAAATGGAGATAGTGCTGGCTTCCCACGGGTGGACGGAAGTCCCGCAGCTTAGCGCCACTTCCCGGAGTTCCGGAAGTGTGCTGGCTGCTTTGCCAGGTGCTCTGCAGGAGGGGGCCCTGGCTCCGGAAGAGGAGCATGGTGATTTCCCTGCACCAGTGCAGGAGGCATATGCGGGGTTTTCCTGCGCCGCGGGGGGGGGGAGGGGTGTCGGCCCTGGGGCAGGCACACGCCGGTGTTTTCCTGCACTGTGCGGGGGGGAGGGGTGGTTGGCCCCAGGGCAGGCACACACGGGGGTTTCGGCCCCAGGGCAGGCGCGCATGGGGGGGGGGGGGGGGGGGAGGCGCCCCAGTGGGCTTCCCTGCTCGGGGGGGGGGGCCAGGCCCAGCAGAGGTGCGCAACAAGGCTTCCTTCCCTCGCGGGGGGGCCCAGAGGGAGCACAGGACGGAGGCGTCCCTCGGTGGCTGGTGTAGGAGACTCCCTTTCCCCCGAACCTTGTTCCCTCTCCCCTACCCCAAACCTGTTCCCCCCCCCTCCTGCCCCCTGTTCCCTCTCCCCTGCCCCCCTGGCACCCTGCCCCCCCGCCCCTGCCCCCGCAGAAACCAGTCCCTACCGGCACCCTGTCCCCTACTGCAGAAACCTGTCCCCCTGCCTTCCCCACTACGGAAAACTTGTCCCCCTGCAGAAACCTGTCTCTCCTCCCCCCCGGCATCCTGTCCCCTGCTGCAGAAACCTGTCCTTCTGGCACCCTGCCCCCTCTCCCCTGCCCCTACTGGCACCCTGTTCCCTGCCCCAGAACCCACTAGCACCCCTCCCCAGTACTGTGTCCCCTGCTCCCAAATGACTTTTCTATGGGTCAGTGACCCCTGACTCAAGGCAGGTTCCCTGCCATTCTCATAAATAAAGACAATGCAGAAACCTTTTGTGTTTGACATAGTATTTTATTTAAAAATGAAGCCTGGCCAACAAACCCCCAATTGGGGCCAAGCCCCCATCTGGCCACAACCACTCCTGCATTCCCCCTTCCCCAGACCTGAGCCTATCATACACTGGAACCCCCTGCCCTGAGCCCCTCACATACCCCAACACAAATTCCTGCACCCTCACATCCACAAGCCTGTGGCTTGCTTAGTACCCCAACACTGCCCGGCCTGGAGCCCCCTCCCCGAGCCAGTGTCCCCTTCTCCACCTCCTCCTGCATCCAGATTTCCTCCCAGAGCTTGCACCTCTCACCCCTTCCCACATTCCCACCCCAGAGACTACACATCCTGTCTCAACCCAGTGAGGGTCCGGCTAGGAGACCCTCAGGATTCTGGAGATATCCCAGAAAAACTCTTCTGCATCCAGCGCTGCGTTTGTTCTTCCGCTTTTTTTAGTGGAAGAGCGGATATGCTCTTTCGGTCACCCCTATATTCCTCTTTCCATGAGGAATAAGGGGGCTTCCAAAAGAAGGGGGTTTTTTCCTGACACTTGGTCCAGTCTAGACAGGCCAAATGTTGGAAAAACCTCTTCCTACAGAAGATTTTTTTTTTTTAAAAAAAAGGAGCAGTATAAGGATTGGGGATAGCAAGTGATGGAGAGGAGGAGAATAGAGAGGGTGGGGCTTCAAGGAAGGGGCGGGGCGGGGCAGTAGATCTTGGCTTGGTCTGTTATTTAAAAAGTGATCTTGGGTGTAAAAAGGTTGGAGACCACCACCTTACACTCACACAATCTATAAGTGTTTGTCAATGGACAAACAACATTTTTAAAACTTCCAATTAAGCTTAGAAGTTAACCCAGCACAAATAATAAGCTATTGCAGGAGTGGGTAAAAAACCTCTCAGTGGGCCATATGCAGTCCATGTGACAGTTCCAGGCCCTGCCCCGTAGTGCATTGCCTGGGAGCCAGAGACATGCCAGCCCTTTTAACTGCTTCTATTTAAAGGGCTCGCACCTTCCCCACACCTGTCGGGCAAAACGTTGCCTGGCAGCCACGGGGAAGGCGTGAGCCCTTTAAATAGAAGCAGTTAAAAGGGCTCACGAGTCCCAGCTCCCTGGCAACACGCTAGCTGTGCTGGGAGCTGAGAGCCCTTTCAACTGCTTCTATTTAAAGGCAACAGCCCTGGGGGAAGGCTCAAGACCTTTAAATAGAAGCAGTTGAAAGGGCTCTAGCATCCCTAGCTCCCAGGCAACGTGCTACCAGCGAGGCCGGGAACAGTGAGCCCTTTAATCCCGTCCCCTGCTCATGTGATTCCTGGAAGCTACAAGGGAGGCACAAGCCCTTTCAACTCCTGCTATTTAAAGGTCCGCCTCTTCTACCCAACATGCCACCCTTTCCATCCAAGGCCCCACACCTTTCAGGGTGGTCCATGACCACGTCAAAAATTATTGCTCACCCCATGGCTATTGGAAAGACTATCGATTGTTTTTAATATGGCGCTTATAAAATTATAAACATCTGCTAGACTGCAGAATTGCAATTTTCTTGGTTTTCTAGGCAACTTCTTGATACTATCAAGTTTACAAAACCTAAAACAAATGATAAACTACTGTTCTCTTACAATGCATGATACACTTTATAAATTTAGAATCAACAATTTGGCCCCTATTCATAGAGGTGACTATCTTCCTGACTGTCGGCCATGGTGCTATGAACTCGCCACAGAGCAGTAGTCTCAGGGCATACAGTGCAGCCCATAGTATGAATACCAGACATGCCAATTTGCAGTGCTAGAATGAACCCCCAAAAAATTCCCTCTGCCACACTGGGCAAGCAGTACTACACATTAGCTGAGATCAAAGCCTACATTGTCTGTATCTACTTACAATTTCTCCACTGTTTCTCCCCAAAAAATGTGGCAAGTTACCTTCATTAAAAGCCAGCAGAACTACTGGAACTTTTATTTTATAATCAAAGACCACCTTAAAAAGCAAGTAAGACTGAGTATGTATGAACAATGTTTTCCTGAAGCCCAGTACAGACCCGGAAATTCAGAGTTAACGTTCAAATTAATATCAATCCACACAAAGTAAAGAAATGAACAGTTATAATGAACATACAACCTTATCTGTCCTGTTGTGACACTAATGCATAATGGAAGATTAGATATTTTAAAAAAAAGTGTGTGTTCTATAAAGCATAGTTAAGGTTGTCTGAGTACCCTTATATTCCCGTACTTTAGATACTTGTGACATGGAACTTTCTGAAAGGTCTGAGCTATATTATCCTGATTGATATTTGTACATAATGTTAACTTTCTCAACCAACTCCCATAGACAGTTTAACACTATTGTATTTGTTCAGATCTGTCTTACTTGATTCTTTGTAACAGTTATACAAGAATCTAATTACATCTTGAAATGAGAAATGACCTATAGATCTAATATATTTCCATTCCTCCACCCTACCTCTCAATATACCTTTGCACCTGTTTGCACGTGGAGGGTGTTATCTGAATCTTTGTCCAAAAATATCTTTCCACCTCAGGCAAATATCTGCCACATTAGTTTCAGTGCCTACTTCCTTGGGTAATTTAACAAAACAAGCACACAGCAGATATGTAATATATGCACTTGGGCAGTTCATATCTTGTTCTCTTATGTCTATAAAAGTAGTGAGAAAAATATGATCTTTTAACACTTCTGAATATCAACTTCTATAAATCTCATATAAATAGGCATATCAGCATATACACTCTAGCCTGCTGCATAACTGATTTATAAAACAAATGAAAAGTTACTCTTTCCAACTTGGTGCAGTTGCAAATGCTTCTGTAATACTAACAGACATACCTCAACAACTCTTCTGTGATCAGTTCTGAAGTCATGATATGCAAGCATATATACATACCTCATTATGCACATATTACTGATTGTTCTCTTACTACTGTATACCTTTCAGTTACCCTTTCCCCCCTCCACACACATAACCCCCTTAAAAATACTGCCATACAATTATCAACACCCCTCCCCTCTCCCATACCTTTCAACCTGAAAGAGAAAACTACTGCAACATGAAAAGTAAGATTAACTCAATTTGAAATCTAGAATCTTTGTTACCAACTGTTCACAAAGAAAGTGCTTTAAAAAAAATCCTCAGTGGGCTCGTCAGTTTGTTGTAAAGACTTCAGTAAACTACAAGAGTACAAACAACAATCATTACCACCATGAATTAGATCCATATTTTCCAGCTCCATGTACCATATTCTGAGATTTATTCTTATTCAAGTAAGCAGTTCGTTTCCAAGTAATAGAATCTATAGTACAGGAAACTCAGATTTCTTAAAAACAGTGGACTTAAGGCAAGAGAGATAATTTTAGCTAACTAGGCCATATCTAAACTACACATATCTGCCAGTATAACAAAGTCAGTTAAGAATGTGAAGAGGTGTGATCCCTGAATGACACAGCTGTGCTAGCAGAAGGCCTTAGACTCAGTTTATCTTACTTCACCCCGTGGAAAAGAGAAAGGGGAGGCTGGAATCTGCTATAGAGCAAAAAACATTTTTCTTGAATAAACTACATTATGTCTGCCAGTGTATGTATGGCTTTAATGCAAGGCATAGGAACATGCATCTAACTTCAGCAATGTCATCAAGACAAAGATTAAACATCACTCTTCTCATATGAACTGCTACACTTATGTGCATATTCGGGGAGATGTGTAAGGACATATCTTCATATGCCATAAACATGAAAAAAAATGAATGTCTGAATGTATACGCAAAAAAGTAGCAGCCTCATCAGTAACAAAAGGGAATACAAGATATTCTTCCCATACTACAGGTTGGACCTCCCTGCTCTGACACCCTCAGGACCTAACCGGTCCAGGATGAGGGATTTTGCCAGATCAAGGGAGGTCATATCTGGTCCCCCTGCCACCAGATTCCCCAATCCTGGACCTGTTACCAGACTCCTGGTAGGGTAGGGATGTAAGAGACTAGTCACTCCCCCTGCCTCCCCCCCCCCCCCCCCGCCATGCCTCTAGCTGAGAGAGGCAGCAAGGGGAGGGGAACAGGAGTCCAGCCCCTCCAGCTGTGCTTTAGCCTTTTAAATGTATAAAAAGCCCCAGGGCTGGGAGCTAACCTCCCTGTGGCTATGTAGTTTTCCTCCCTTATCAAATAATCGACTAATTGAAATTCCATCGACTACTCGATTAGCTGATTAAACGCCATTTAACATCCTTACCTCCCAGCTGGCTTCTCCCCCCCCCCCCCCCCCGCCTCCCACCCCTGATTCCTGGATCACAGATGTTGCCAGACCAGAGAGTCTCGGTTTACAGAGGTTCCACTTTTATTTCAAAAAAACGTAAGATGATTTAGGGACTTCTTGAATGACATATTGTTCAATGGACTCCAACTTAAAAACCCAATCACTTAAAAGGGATACATAACCTCATCCTCAGTTCCCATGCCAGTTTCATTTTGTTTTACATCATGCTTTCCTTTTCAAACTTTCTCTCTCACCTCTTGCTGCTTAGAAGACCCACACAAATTAAGGTGCAAGATGATGGTGTTCTAGTGCTGCTCCTAATATGTACATACACCAATTTGATCATCTACCTGGAGTTTGGCCAGATTAGGTTGTAACTAAGTGAAGTTATTAATTATTGTAAACATTATAACCACAAGAAATTCAGAGTAAATCAAAACATATTAAGAGACAAATGCTCAGTTATGGTTGAAAAATCCATTGCCTTTTAAAAAAAAATCACTTTTATATAGACTGCAACTGCAAATACTAAAATACTTTAATGATAATTGTAGGGTTATTGGATGGCATTATTACATGTTAAAGGAAGAAGTGATGTGTAAATTCTCAACCTTAAACTATTATTTTTTCAACCACAAAAATCACTGATTCAAGGAAATGAAATGGAAGACAACTTATAAGTCATCTGCTACATGTTCCTGCCAGTCTACATACCCAGCCCCTACAGCATGTTTTTGCAAGTGTTCTGTTGACTTTATGAAGCTTCAAGTTCTTAAGCCACAATAAAGCACTTTTTAAATCACTTCTTCAAAGTTCTATAAAACCAGGCTTATGAAATTAATATATATAAACCTAAACCTAGGAATTTTTTAAAAAAAAGTTAATGTAGTGCTTGTCAAAGCTAGCTAGCTCAACTGCATTACAAACTATTCCCAAATGTAGTAAAGCATAAGCATTAACATTAAAGCTTCAATACTATTTAAATGTCTGATTCGTGTTCTACAGGAGGTATTCCTAGAGGTCAAAGTCCAGTTTAGTCTCTATTCTCATTCAAATCACTGACACCTACCTAAGAAGAGCAACGAAACTACCAACCAGTGCCAAGTGCAACAGTGGTTTTGCTGAAGGGGAAAAATTAGACTGAGACCAAAGTATATAGTCCACAGCGCTTCGTCACCATGAACCTGAGGCAGACATGAAATGATGTTTTAGACTCAGACCAAGCACTCTATCTGTACTTATCAAAGCACTTACGCATGTACTTATATACTTTGTTGAATGGGGATTTAAGAGATGAGACAGCCTACCCCACTATTAAACCTTTGAATCATCCCAACCCCAATATGAAATGTATGTACAATTAGTTTTTGTAAGGAATTCCACTAAGGTGTTTTGAATTCTATCATAACAGATACCCAATCTCACATTATACAAAACTGCTCAAAGGGAGGCGATATTATGTATGTTGTGATTACATATTTATGTCCCTATGAGTGTATCTGGATCTTTAAGAGGTAATTTCGGGGGGGGGGACGACAGCAGAGAGGTTACAAAATAAAAAAAAATGTACATGCTTTATTTAAATGATAGAATTTTTCAAAAATGAAGGAAAAAAGGAAGTTTGTATTAATATCAAAAGGAAAGTGATTAAAACATCAGATATATTTGTTGGTAGGCAATATTTGCAAGTTTTCTGTCTTGCTAGAATAAAAAGGGGTGGGGGTGCAGGAGTAAGGCCAGGGGGCTGGGAGAGTTGGGGAACTCAGGGGAGGGGTTGAAGGGTGCTGGAGTGAAGGCAGTAGGTAGGGGGCTAAGGGCACAGGGTTTGGTGCGGGGAGTTAGGGCAAGAGTATAAGGTTGCAGGGCTGCAGTCAGGGTAGAGATATGGGGGACTCTTGGTAAGGGGTAGGGGGTTAAGATGTGTGGGCAGGGGCTGGAAGGTTTGTGGGGGCAGTTCAGGGCAGAAGGTGATAGAGTGATGGCAGGGGGGTGGATTCAGGGCACAGGGTCTGGTGGAGGGGGAGCAGGAGTCAGGGCAGGAGGTAGAGGGTGCAGGAGTCAGAGGAGGGAGCTGGGAGAGATTACCGGGCTGACAACGGTGACAATGCTGTGCTGATGACTCCTCCTGGAGGGGGGCGGGGGGGGGGGGGAAGAGCGTCGCTTTCCTGTCAGCAGCTCCTCGGAGGGGGAGGGGGAGACTGCATGGGCTGACCCTGGCCTCAAGTTTGTCTGGGGTGAGCAGAGCTCCATGGGCCAATCCTGGCCTTCAGCTAGCCCCCATCTTGCAGCTGGTGAAGGAGGGCAGGGTTCTGGAAGCCTTGTAGCCTGTCCAGAGGAACATAAGAACAGCCATACTGGGTCAGAACAAAGGTCAATCTAGCCCAGTATCCTGTCTTCCAACAGTGGCCAATGCCAGATGCCTCAGAAGGAGTGAACAGAACAGGGAATCAAGTGATTCCTCTCCTGTTATCCATTTCTAGCCACTGACAAATAGAGGCTAGGGACACCATTCCTACCCATCCTGGTTAATAGCCATTGATGGACTTAAGCTCCATGAATTTATCTGGTTTAGCTAAATTAGTCCCCATCATATTGTATGTATCGTTGGGATTATTTTTTCCAATGTGCATTACTTTACATTTATCAACATTAAATTTCATTTGCCATTTTGTTGCCCAATCACTTAGTTTAGTGAGATCTTTTTGAAGCTCTTCACAGTCTGCTTTGGTCTTAACTATCTTTTTGCCATCTCACTGTTTATCCCTTTCTCCAGACCATTTATAAATAAGTTGAATAGGACTGGTCCCAGGACAGACCCTTGGGAGACACCACTAGTTATCTCTCTCCAATCTGAAAACTAACCATTTATTCCTACCTTTTGTTTCCTGTCTTTTAACCAGTTACCAATCCATAAAAGGACCTTCCCTCTTATCCCATGACAACTAACTTTACTTAAGAGCCTTTGGTGAGGGACCTTGTCAAAGGCTTTCTGAAAATCTAAGTACACTATATCCACAGGATCCACCCTGTCCTCATGTTTGTTGACTCCCTCAGAGAACTTTAGTAGATTAATAAGGCATGATTTCCCTTTACAGAAACCATGTTGACTTTTCCCCAACAAATTATGTTCATCTACGTATCTGACAATTTTATTCTTTAAGGGGGTCAAGGGTCTGACCCTGTCACCCAGCTGCTCCCCTGGGCTGCAGTCTGTCCTGAGGAGAGAGCAAGTAGACTGTGCTTCCTGGCCCCCAGGGTGGTCCCAGAAGACCTGGGACAGGGGAGCTTCCCCTCCCATTTTCCCTGCCCCCTGTCTGGCACTGTTTGGGGCGGTGGGCGGGCACTTACCTTGTCCAGTGTCCAGCCATGTGGAGCCCTGTCCGCAGCTGGGAACTCCACAGCTGGCGCAGCTGGCACCAGTGGTCCCTGTGCAGTATCACGTTCCTCCTCTCTGCCCCCTCCCTTTCCATGTTCTGAAAAACATTCCCATTCCAAGCACTTCTCGTTTTCCTGGCACAAACACCCCTGACCTTGCTTTAAGTTATGGTAAGAGGAAGCTGCATATCAAATTTGGTGGCTCTAGCTCTTACTATTTAGGAGGAATTCTTGAACAAACAGACTCACAGACAGACAGAAACTCTCTAAAAAGAGAGAGAGAAAGAGATCGCCCATTACCATGTAACTGGATGCCAAACCAAAATCAAAGCTA
The DNA here is from genome assembly GCA_032595735.1 of Pelochelys cantorii. Taxonomy (NCBI): domain Eukaryota; kingdom Metazoa; phylum Chordata; order Testudines; family Trionychidae; genus Pelochelys; species Pelochelys cantorii. The sequence goes on from CM064334.1 coordinate 34,089,143, forward strand.
CACTCTTGGATCCAATGACCCAGGAAAAACTGACCCAGGATCCAACTGCCACTGAGTAAAAGAAAAGGTAGTCAAAATCATAATGTTAACATGTCAACTCACAGGACATCAGTTCAGAAGGTGCCTCAAAACTAATATATCAATAAAACTATATTTAAAAAATTGTGTCTCATTAAGAACCTTCCAGCTTTTTAAAGCATGTTTGAAGAGAATCAAATGTTAAACATTTACAATTAAAGTGTATTTTACACTGCAAAAGCAGAGAAATGTAGAGTTAGAACAGAACTCTTCCATAATCTACCATGTTATGGGGTCTGCATTCGAAGATCTGAATACTGGACTACTCTACAGGTACTAGGGATGTAATAGCCCAGACAGCACGCACAGACTACAGGCAGCCGGTCTGCAAGGGGAGGTGGTTTTTAAACTGGCTCCCCATGTGGACCAGCTCCCACCTGGCACCCACACTACTGCTTCTGATAGAGTCAGGAGCATAGAGCGGCAGAGGGCTCCACTGGCTGCCAGCCCAATCCCCAGGGACTATAAAATAGTTGAGTAACCAATAAGAATTCATGAGGTTAATCGACCATTCAATTAACTGATAAACATTTAACATCCCTCACAGATACTTCAATAATTATGACAAAAAAAAGATGATCAAAACTAATATCAACCTTAGCTGTGAGATTCTTTTGGTTCTATGAAAATATAAAACAGTTTTTTTCTATATTTTATCCAGGTCCATAGGTATAAAGGATACTTGTTCACATTTAAGACCCAATTCTGAAAAAAAATGAACAATTTACTAATTAAGCAGCACAATTGGAAGAAAATGGGGGATTCCTCAACATACTAGGCTATAGCAGCGATGGGTAACCTAGGCTAGTGAGTGGGCCACAAGCGTACCTCCATCTCAGTCGGCCACAAGACAGTAACCAAGACGGTCTCCCGGGTTAGGGCAGTTTTGCTAACTGCACCTGCATACTTAGAATTTGTGGGAAGTGCTGACTGAATACTTTGAAGCACTCTGATGGGATGCAAAGGGAATGACAGCTTTTACAGTCAATGTTGTGTACAATCAGCACAAGTCTCCCTTCACATGCCCTTGCTTTACCTATCACTTTAGTAATACCGATATAAAAAACTGATATGTAAGGAAACCAATGGAATCTGGCTACCCTGCACTTGAGTAATGGTAAACAAGATGTCTTGTGGGACACATAGAACCCTGATGGGTCACATGTGGCCCTTGGACTACAGGTTGTCCATCACTGGCCTCAGTGTTGATAGAATTAGGTCCTAATTGTTTGCCACTCAATTTAAACACTGCTGCCAATAATATACTTAGTTTGTTCTCTAAGTTAAGTGCGAATAGCTGTTTGGGGCAAAATTCTGAATGACTATGAAATTTAATTATCCAAATATACCCTACAATATCAATGAATGATTTCAAGAGCAAAAACAAAGCCAGTATCACTGTCAAAGGACCAAGTCCTATACACAATTAGCACATCAGTAACTTTACTCAAATATTGTAGTTCCACTTATTATGCATGAATTAAGTTATTCACAAGTATAAGCATTTCCACTACCCAGTCTATCAATTTCTTAATTATATGGCCTCTATTAAGCTTTACCACTTTCAAGGAAGCAACACTACTTGTACAAATTATCAATTTACAATGAGAAAACAGAACACTACACATAAAACTTTATTTGTAATAACTTCCACACTGTGGAGTTGAAGAGGGGAGCATATGTGGATGATTCATGGGACAGACAGTATATATTTGGAGGGGAGGTGGCGTTTTTTTTAACATATTGGTTTAAGTTGTGAAATAGATGATGTTATGTAAGTAAAGACTATCATAAAAGCAGGTTTTTCATAGGCTTTTAGTAATTCCACAGTCTCTAAAATTAGTACTACTGTTCGTGTAGCACAATAGGAGTTATAATTCTTGATTTATACTCACATGATTATTCTTCCTTATCCCTATCTGCACAAGTACCTGAATTATGTGATATGAAGAGATTGTGTCCAGAGCAGTATTTTTCAAAGTGGGACAAAGAGCCACTTTGGGAAAGCCGCTAGTGAACCTGCACCATTTGATTTACCTAAAAGGTCCATAGCCATGGAGTTTCCCTACTACCATTGGCTCCAGTTCACCATTTCCAGCCGAGGGGAGCCACAAGGGAGCTCCACAGCTATGGACCTTTTAGGTAAATCAAGCAGTGCAGACCCTCTAGCAGCTTTTCCATAGCAGGCCCATAGCCCATTTTGAGAAACACTGCTCTAGAGGTAAAAAAGGAGTTTGTTTTCCATGACCCTTCAATCGTTGGCGGTATTCTCTGATAAGCCATCGAGGATGCCAAACAGAACCTATTATGAGACAATCTGACAGACAACCAAACTTATTTTCTGTATTTTCATTCGATCACTACTGATCTGTGTTTCTGACCTCTGAGAAATCTGAACCAGCAGATTTCTAGAGACAAGTACAAGATTTTTCCATATCAATAATTCTGCAAACAATCCAGTATTCTAACTTTTTTGTATTTTACGGAGGGATATAGAAAAAAATCAGGGTACCAACTGAAATCTATTTTCCAGCTTGTATACGGAAAACAAAATTTAAGTTTAATTACTTTTTTAAAAGTCCAGCCTTGTGTTTGTTATACAAGATGGCAAATCTCTCTTTATAGGTCAAGCTCATTTTGAAACAAGCATATTTGCTACAATAGCTGCTGCATCAGTTCCTAATAAACTGTACTGTCAACTACTTGTGAAAGTTTTTGCCTTATCATGATCATATTTTGCCAAGGTTGCAGTCCTTTCTAATTACAAAATTCTAGCAAATACTTAAACTATACCTGACTTACGTAATGCTCTACATTAGCATAGACAAAAAATATTTTCCAGCAGCTTCTAATCATGCTAATGGCAGATAAAACAAGTCATATATTTTGTTACTGGGAAATTCCAGATCATCAGAAGCCACAGTTTATTGTTTTCTCATTCTTCAATTCCTTACCCCATAGCAGAATCCCAAGCTAATCTAACTAAAACATAGGTTGGACCTCCCTGATCTGGCACTCTTGGGACCTGACCAGTCCCGGATGAGGGATTTTGCTGGACTAAGGGCAGTCATTTCTGGACCCCCTGCTGCCAAAGCCCCCCTTCAGCCTGGCCAGACAGTTGCCTTCCCAGCTGTTCTCCTGCTTGCTGGTCCCGCTGCCCTACTGGGCAGCCCCGCCACCTCTGCGCACCAGGAGCCTGCTGCTGCGCCAAGCAGCACAACTTTCTCTGCTCCCTGGGCTCCACCTGCCAAGGCAGGCAGAACAATTGCCTTTGCGCACCAGGCTCTCAGTGTTGCACTGTGCAGCCTGCTGCCTGTGCGTGCCAGGTTTTCTGCTTCCTGGCTCCTGCTGCTGTGCATAGGGTACCCGCAGCCATGCGTGGGGCTCCCACAATCTGCTGGGAAGCCCCGCAACCCTGCCAGCTTGCAGGGCTCCCAGATACTAGCCCCCCACTGGGACTCCCTGGTCCTGGAACATCCATGGTCCATTGCTGGACCAGAGAGTCCCAGTTAAGAGAGTTTCTACCTGTACAACAAAATGTGTCCTGTGAAAACAAGAAACTATTTAAATTGTCTTTAAAGACTGAAAAAAGTTACAGTAGAAACTGAGTAAGACATTTAGAATAGTCAGTGCATGGGACCTTCAACCTGAAATCTGTCAATTTCACAAAAACGAGTTAGAAATAATTTCAGCTAGTACACCTACTCCCAAGTTTTTTGTTTTGTTTTGTTTTTTGCCAAGAGACCCGCATGAACAAAAGGAGACTGTCTTGACTACCCAGGGGAAACAGAGTAGGTAAAGTTCTGCCAAATGCACAGTGAAAACAAGATTTCTTATTTCAACTACAGTTGTGTTATGTGTAGGTAAAATGTGTGTCAGAGCATTAAAGAAACGTGAGTGTAACTGTGCACCATTTTTGTGAGCAACAATTAAGTGCCTTACATTAGGAAACATCTCAAAAGATTTTAGTGTGGATGATTTAAAGCACTTCATTAAGTGTTACTTTAAATTATAAAAATGGTAAATTCAAAACCCCCAAAAAGAGAACACCAATCAATCATAGTTTTAGTTAATATAAATTATGTCTTATATCCCCCTTTCCTAATCCATGTCACTGTGAAAATAAGTTACATAACTTCAGCAAAATTGCCAATTCTGATATGATGGTTCCTTTCTATAAATTTAAACTTCACTTGGATTTCCTTCTTAATATAAGTTTCCTGTATTGACAGCTAGCATTACATACATTACTACAAGTAGTGTACAAAATACCGAAAACACAGGATTTGTTCCATTCTGGGTTTTTTGCACAATGCCATTGTTCTCTAGTATGCAATTCTGCTACAAACTTTTCTAATAAATATTTATATTATTTCTAAATAAATTCATTTTTTGCCTCTATTCATTTTTTTTTTTTTTTTGTATATGTAACATTTTGACCATTAAAATAAAGTACTGTTCTGCCACAGGGATGTTTCAAAACCACCACACAGTTTGGGTATCAGCAATATCAAGTTTGTATTAAAACAATGACAATGTATGAAGGGTCAATATAAACTCTTTATATAGACTGTCATGTTATGAAGTAGCAATTGGTGTACAAGCTAGGGCCTTGCTTATAGTCTTGCTCTCATTGTAGACAGTAAGTCAATAGGTGGACTGTGGGTCAAATCTGAAATGCCAGATGCTTTTGAATAGACCGCAAAATTTTATTTACCTACTATTATTGTTACTGCAGTGTGAAAAATGTTTCTCTGGAGTCTGAGTTTTGACTATACTATGACCAAGAAATCCGGACCTTGAATGCTACTGTAGACATAGCTACTATATTTTTAAAAGTTGCATACAAATTACTCAAAGTATAACATCTTTTCAGGTACCTTTTGTTCACTTCCACTTAAATTACATACTTTCCATTTAGACTTTTTCTTTAGCTTACTAACTTGAAAGTGATATTCAGAGTTGCATCTTTTTCTGAAAAAAAAATGAAACCTCATTTTTTATAGATTTAGTGAAGTTATGAAGTCTAAACAGTTTTGGGCAGCAGGTGGCAAGAATTACCAAACTCCACTTCCTGACTGAGAAATAATAGAGCATACAGTACAGGTACAGCAAAGAGATCTACTAAAGACTTATTTATTTAATCTTGCAATCAAAACATATTGGAGAATTTTAACAGTTGCACTGTTTATAGTCCAACTCCATACTTACACAAATTTCAGGGAGGCTTGGAAATAACAGCTACATTTTCATAACATTCTACAAGTTATTAATATACAACTAAAGAAAGGCGTTATCTGAATGTACTGAACAACATTTCTATCAGTTCATTATCTTCTCTGAATGGATTACAAGTCCAAAGCCTACATCCAAGAAAAGGTGCATCTGGTGTGATCATCACACACTTCAACAGGAATGGGGAAAAAAAAAAAAAAACCCAGAAACAAAAATACTTTCTCCTAGAAAAAGGCTGGAATTAGATCTGATGGTTTCCCTGCTGGAGACAGCCCTTGTAAGAAGCACAACTGAAAAAGCTGCTCTATTCAACAGCCTCTATTATACATAGGATGCCCACACGCCCTACCCAATTACATATATTTCCTTCAATGAACCGACTCGCATGTTTGTAAACATACTTGATGTGCACCCAGGGGGCTGAACGGAGCAAGAAGGGAAAAAAGGAAAATCTCGGCAGCTGGCACGTGGAATACAGGGAACCTCACTACTTGCACAAGGATTTCATGGGCTTTTTTTTATCTGTTTGCCAGATCGAGACAAGGCCTGGAGAGGCCGTTTTAGCTCCCTCCCAAACAACCTGCCCAGGGCGGGCGGGGGGGGGCGCCTCCTGAGTCACTCCGGGCATTAATCTGACGAGGGAGACAGGGAGGGAGGGAAGCGGCTCTGGCCAAGAAGATTATCCTCCGGGCAGCGCGCGCTAAGCAGGAGCCCAGACGGGGCTGGGGGCCTGGCGGAGGGGGAAGGCGGCTGCTCCAGCATCCCCTCGCTGGGAAGGGGGAGGAGAGAGACGAGAGCCGGACCCAAGCGGCGGAATGCGACGGGAATGGGGTGGGGTCCGTCCTCTCAGCACCCGCGGAACCGGCCTGGGACGGGGGGGGGGGGGTGGGGGGTGGAAGGGTCTCAGCATCCAGTCTGAGGCGCGTCGTGCCGCGGTGACCGGGCCTGAGGGAGGGGGAGGCCGCTTTCTCCCCGCGGCGGAGCTGGGAGCAGAACTGGGCGCAGCCCATGGGGCCAGGAGGCGAGCGGGGGCCCCGCGGGGGCCCGATCCCAGGCACTGAGCGGCCCCGGCCCCGGCCCCGCTTACCTGGAGGTCGGTGAGGAGAATCTCCCTCTCGGCCGTGTTGGACGCCATTGCGCTCGGATTTGAACTCCGCACCTGGACGCTGCCGCCGGGGAGGGGAGAGAGGCGGGTCTGGGTCCGGGAGCGATCGGGGGGAGGGGGCGCTGAGCGCTCAGCCCGGGCGGGAGGCTGGGGGATCCGGGAGGGGCAAGCACCCCCCCTCTCATGGGGGTCGGCCCCGGTGCTGCGCTCCCCGGCTGGTCGCCCGCCCGAGCGCCACTGCCCCCACCCTGGCTCCTCCTCGCTCGGCCCTGGCAGCGCTCGGCCGCAGCCTCCACCGCTGCTGGCTGGGGCCGCCCGCCGCGGCTGTCGCACCATTTGGCTGTCACCCGGTCGCAAAGGCAGCGCTGCTTTGCGGCTCCGCGTAGGCACGTGATGGTGGGAGGTGCCGGCTCGCGGGGAGCGAACCCTGCAGGGCAACGCGGGGACAGGCACAGTTGGGGCAGCTGCGCAGCGACTCCCCCCCCCCCCCCAGTACTGAGGAGCGGGGGAGGGAAGAAGGCTCCCCCGCCCCGTTGTTCATTTGCGTTGGGGGGGGGGGGTTGTTTTTGGGGTGAAAGCCCTGGGTCCGTAACTCCCCCGCTCCTGCAGTCCTGTTACTACTGACACTCTCCCTTTTCTTCGAACATTTCTAAGCATCATGGTTAAAGAGAAAAGCTTCGAAGGTAAATCCCACGCCTCAGAGAGACTAGTAGAACCACCTCCCCCCACTAATTATTTTTAATAATAATTTCAGGAAGGCGGACTCAGGGATTTTTGACCATTTGGATTTGGCAATCCCACACCCAAACATAGCTCACAAGGCAACTGAGGGGTAGTTTTGTAATATAGCTGTGGTATAGACCGCAAATTTTATGCCTGGATTTGAGCAGGATAGGCACCTCTGCAGCCTTTTGAAATTAGCCCAGCCAGTTTTCCAGGTGGGAGTTTTTCTGACCTTGAAATCATTTGGTTCCTCCTCCCTGATACCAAGGCCTAGTGTACAGCCAACACAAAGTTATTACAGTTTACCTGCAAGTATAATTTCAAATCAGTCTAGTTTAAGTTGGTGCCAGGCCAAGTGTAGATGCTGGGTTACATACTTTAGCTTGTGTCAGTAAACATAGCAGCTCAGTCTGCATTGATATTACCATGTATGAACTAATGAAAGTGTCTCCATACAGGGATTTGCACCTGTTTAAAATTGGATTAAAAGCAGATTTAGATAGTTAAACCAGTGCAATTTATTTGTACAGACTAGGTTTAATTGTGACTTGTATATGCTAGAACTGGAATTTATGTTTTCGCAGATATTAAAAAAAACCCAAACAATAAATTACAATGACTATTTCCAGGCTGGGCTTGCCAGCAGAGATTGGCCAGAGCAGCTTGAGAGTATTCATACTGCTGCTGAGCAACAAGGAAACAGAAACACATGCAGAAACTGGCATGCAGTGTAAAAATTAAATATGAACATGCAAATCGTCTCTCCTGAATAAAAACAAAGCTGTCAGAATAATTCTACAGTACTTTAATTATACCAATCAATACCTATATTTCAGGTATGTGTGTGTATAAACTTAAGTCACTTAAACCTGAATCCTGCAAACACATACGTGATTTTTCACATGAAATGTAGTCTTGTTGAAACTGATGTTGTACAAAAATTACAACTATGTCCTAAAAACTACTATAGAGAATATATAATAAGGTTTACTCTGCAATTTCATAACTAGTCATCCTGATTTTACTGATAAAGTACCAGTGGCATACATCCAGAAAGTTTTGGGTAATGACGACAAATTAAGTTCCCATGGAAAAGCTGTCATTCTTTCAGTTAATGGATCAAGAAAGGACAGGTATGTCAAGTTTTCACCTTATTTATAACATCAAATTTAGGGTAGATCGATACTTCATATGAGCCTACTTCAGGCTCCTCTAAATTGTATAGGAGATTGACTCAAATCTGTTTAGGGGAACAAAAAGGTGGATTTAAAATAATCTTTGCATCCCTTTCTTGAGTTATACTAAATCTTCTATAGGTACAGCTTATCATCTTGGCCAGTTTTCACCTTCTATGCAACTTAAAAGCTATTTACTGAACGTTAATTAAAAAGGTGATTGTAGTTCTATAGGGGAAGGATAAGAAAGTGAATGTTGTCCAAAATTACATTAAATTTTTTAGACTTCAGAAAGTAATCATGGAGCAGCTTTGCCAAATGATAGGTTGAATTGAGCTCTCTTATTAAGAACCAGTTTTTCTGTGTGTGCTCGTGTCCACATGTGTACTCATATTGTCTTGAAAATTGGTATGTCTCATCTGGCTTAGGGTAGGGACATTGATGCAATGTGGCATCACTTTGCCAAAAGATTCCAGAGCTATATTATCTCCCTTCAAAATATCTGAAGTCATTAAAGTGTGTTTCTGGCTCTATAAATTGGCATGAATCTGTGATGTATGTCAAAGAAAGTGATTTGCACATGCACTTTTAGAATACTATATCCAAAGCTTGGGGCACTGCACAGTGATGACCATCTGAATGAAGCTGAGCTCACATGACAGTCACTTGGTTTAGGACAGGGATAGGCAAACCATGGGCCAAATCCAGACTGCCAGACACTTTTGAATGGACTTCAAAATCATTTTATTTACTTATCTTTATTTTTTTATAATTTCATCTGGACTCTGGCCCTTGACTATATTTTGACCAAGAAATTTGGATCATGATAAAAATAATAGATTACTCTGGCTTCAGGGAAATAAGCAATTATCCTGCACCCAAGTAATGTTCAAGGGCTAAGAGTTCAAGTCTTCTCCTTTTCAAATGTCTAGCAGAGTCTTATTATGTAAGTACTCTGCTTGTGGGTGAGGCACTATAAAGAGACTTCTTTTAGCATTTGTGCCACAAGTGCAAGTAATTTGATCGAGGAGCTCTAGAGCAGATTTTTTTTAAAATTCTATAAGATCCATATGCATAAAAAGATTGTCTTGAAAACTGGTATTCGAGAACAGGGATTGAGGTGAACTTTGTGGTGCAAGTTGAAAGCCATTTGATCAAGGAGTTCCCAGGATACAGCCTCACACAGACATGTACAATGACCTTCTTTTGATTTACAGAGTATATTGAACAATTTTCCGAAAATCTGCTTGCAAAAGGATATTTTATTGAAAACTGGTCTGACAACAGGGACAGAGATACAAAAATTACACCAGAGAGGCTAATTAAAAAAAAAATGGTTCTCTAGTGGAAAGGCCCAATGAATTCTATCAGGATTCACTACCACCACTGCCATAAAACTTTGTTAAAGAATTACACAGATACCTACTGCTTTCTCACACCCTTCCAAACTGTGGAACATGCCTAATCTTCAGCCTCTATCAGGAAATACAGAGGTAATGTTGCATATGGATTTGGTGTGGGAGTCATTACCATAACTATTTCCTAGAGCTGGCAAGTGACACTACAAACCAAACAAATTTTCTTGCCCTACCTCCACCTCAACAAAAACTACCATTTTCTGTGTTGTAGCCAACAATAAAAGGACTATACTATTTTTTTTTAAATCTTTATATAATTGTTTGTTTTGGAGGTTCCTGGATTCTAAAGTCTTTCTTCAGTTTTCATTCCCCTAACTTTTCTGAGAAACTAGCTGGTCTGAGGAGCCAGCTTGTAAAGGCTATCAGATGAAGCACGCTCACTGGGTGTGAAAAAATGGGATGAAGAATGCTGACTCAGCACTGTAATAGGACATATTTTTATTGTTAGTTTTTCCTTCTAATTTTCTCTACTATTAATGGAAGCATGAGGGAAAAGTTGGAAAATAAAGGGTTTTTCTCCCCTTATTCTATTTCCCATTGTGTGAATCAGAGGGTAGTAAAGCTGCACTCTACAACAGTGGTTTTCAAACTACAGGGGAGAAGAAAACCCAGAACGAGGTCATGGAATGTCAGGAACTCGGTCTCATTATTGCAGGGGGAATCAGGTGACCAGTGTAAGTGCTAAGACAGGCTACCTGCCTATCCTGATACTGCAGACTGCACAGCGGGCTCGGCTCCTAGGTGTGGGATGGGTGGATAAAGAGAGTGCACAGGGCTCTGTGCACTGTCCCAGCCCTCCACACACTGCTGCGCACTCCAGTTGGCTGGGAAATGGCTGCTGGCTGCTTCTGGCATGCAGCATGGTCTGCGGTGCCAGGAGAGGCAGGAAACCCGCTTTAGCACCCCGGCTGCACTTCGACTGAGAGCTGTTCAAGGTAAGCCCCTCCTGCTCCAGCCCTGACCCCCTTTCCAAAGCCAGAGCCCTCTGCTGCACCCGAAAGTTCTCATCCCCAGCCCCATCCTGGAGCCCACACTCAGTCAAATTATCTTGGGTTGCAGGCATCAACAATTTTCAACTGGGTCACAAGAAAAAAAAATTGGAAGCCACTGCTCTAAAGAGTTAGCTGTTAATTGTATTTAGGGACAAAAGCTAGTTAGGGTAGGCTGAAGTTTAATGTGGTTCTTTGGTATTCTTCTGTACTGTGAAATAAGAAAAAATGATATTAACAAGCACTCAGGATCTTAAATCTAAAAGGCTCTAAAAACGGCTTAAAGAAACCATGCAGGGAGTATGAGAGAGGAGGATTAACTGCTTTTTCCTCTCAATGTAAAATTCTCTTTTTACATTTCTTATAAGTATTATGAGAAAAGTAGGATTTTAGGAAGAATTTGAATGAAGGGAAGCTGCTGATTTGGGTGAACTGGTTTGCGAAGGGCAGGGATTCTCGAACTGAAGACCAAGAGCTTCATCCCCATGCAGAGGGCCTGTAACTTGAGTCCCATCACCCATGACAGAAGTGGTGGTGGGGCTCAGGCTTCAACTTTGGTCCCAGCAAGTCTAAGCCAGCCCTGGGGACCCAAAATCACAGTCATAGAAATGGTGGTGTAGGGAATTCCACTCCAAAGGGAGCCTTCCCTGTAGTGTGGACATGCTATTTCAAAATAGTTATTTTGGGAGTTATTTCAAAATAAGTTATTTGGAAATAATTTCCTAATGTAGACATGCCCTAAGGTACCACAATACTACTCATTGTTTGCTAAACAAGGGGTATTTGGGTTTTGATTTTTGTCTGTTTTTAAACTATTCTGTTGGTTTTATGACTAAAAGTCAGTCGTAGTTTGTCTATAAGTTATTTCCGTGATAGAGCTGTTGACTCACCACTGATCATTGAATGCTTGATAAGATTGTACAATGCTGGCATTTTATACATGGTGGCTACGTCTAGACTGGCATGATTTTCCGCAAATGCTTTTAACGGAAAAGTTTTTCCGTTAAAAGCATTTGCGGAAAAGAGCGTCTAGATTGGCACGGACGCTTTTGCGCAAAAGCACTTTTTGCGGCAAAGCGTCCGTGCCAATCTAGATGCGGTTTTGTGCAAGAAAGCCCCGATCGCCGTTTTAGCCATCGGGGCTTTTTTACGCAAAACACTTTTTAGCTGTCTACACTGGCCCTCTTGTGCAAATACATTTGCGCAAGAGGGCTTTTGCCCGAATGGAAGCGTCATTGTATTTGCGCAAGAACACTGACGATCATACATTAAATCGTCAGTGTTCTTGCGCAAATTCAAGCGGCCAGTGTAGACAGCTGGCAAGTTTTTGCGCAAAAGCAGTCACTTTTGCGCAAAAACTTGCCAGTCTAGATGCAGCCGGTAAGTTAAGATTAGGTTTTTCTTTAAAGCTTGCCTCTTTTAATGTTCTAAAAACCATATAGTTGTTTCAATTGCCTTGAAATTTGTTGTGTCTCAGGAGAGTGCAGGGTTCTGGTAACAGTCCAAATTTGGAGACATTTCATCAAGAGGTTCTTAACTTACGGTACCCAAAAAACCAGCTTCTCTTAAAGTTGACATTCTGGCAATGCATTTTCATTCACATACAAGTCAAATAAGGGTCTCAAACTCAAGGGTTACTCCAACAAAATGCACTGATCATTTGGGGAAAAATCAAATTAAAATATCTCAGGAAGCATTGGCCTCTTCCATTGACTTCTTGAGAAAGATCACATGTGACCTGGGATCTAGAATGGGGGATATGAAGGTAACAAATTTAAACATCTGAAATCCATCCTAAAAAGTTAAGATACACATCACCCTGCTGTGTGGTTGACAGGGGTGGACCAGAATGCATGTGGTGAGGCAGGCTTGGGAAGGTTGGCTGAAGCAGAAACAGACATCACAGCTAGAGCTGAGTAGGAGGAGTGAAGGGGCCCAGCTCAACATGCAGCTTGAGTCATATAACAAAAGGAGCATGTGCTTCCTCTATTAAGCTGCTGCCTGTGCTATGCACACACAGAGCACAGGACGGAGGGGACAGCAGGAGCAACTTTGCATACGTTAATGGCTTCTACATTGCCAACCACTGGTTTAACATGATAAGGGGAAAGGAGCACTGCAGAATCACACAGCAACTATATGGTTTAGTGGAAAGAGCACTGGCTCATTTGGTGACCTTGACAAATCACTTTACCTCTCTGATCTTCAGTTTCCCTCATCTGTAAAACTGGGGATAATGATGTAAAGTTATTTGAGATCTGATGAAAAGCCCTATATGAAGCCCAAGTATTTTGATTATTGCCTAGTCACAGTGGCATATCAATCAGCTGTATACCTGTTGAGAGAGCAATTGCCTAACAAACAACGTAATGGGTTCAGCTGCCTCCAAAGCATGCTCTTGTAGCCAGGGATGCCTATGCAGAGTTTTGCCTCTGTTTCCCTCTTCTTAAACTTCACACAGTCCAAAGAACCTGAGGTCCAATTTATTCAGTTCTCAGGGCCAGGTCTTAAAGCCAGTTCAGAGTCTTTCTCCCAGTAATCCAGAAGAACTCAGAACTCACTGACCTCATCAATGTTTCAGTTAGTCACAGCCTCTCCTCCATAAGGGCCTCTCTTTGGCCTCCCAGCACCTAAAGTTTGTTTTTCTCCATAGGTCTTCCCTGTTGTCTGACCTTCCACAGCTTCTGCCACAGTTTTTTTTCCTAAGGCAGGTTTTAGTCTCCAGTCAGTATTGGCTAGTCCCAGCCCTCCAGCCATGGCAGGGCAAACCATGATGTTACAGACCATTAATTCCTACTAGCAAATGTTTCTTTTTCAGTTTAGGAAATTAAATAGCAAGAAGTTGTTAATAGAAAGTTAAGGTTGCTTGGTGATTGCTCATGCCCTTCCAAACCAGAGTTCAGCAAAATTCAAACTTCTGAAGACCAGGAAAGACAGAGTGAATATAAATATCTAGACAACCTTAACTCTGTACTTGATGAGCAATGTCACTCAACACTCAGAACATACTGTTGACAGGACCAATGTCAAGGCACCAGATTCCTGCTATTGACACTGTATTGAAGTGATGCAGCCTGGGAACTTCCAGGTATGTATGTACCACATTCCTTTGATAAGGCATATATGGAGGAGGGGGCAGAACTCAGATCCAGTTCTCCCCATATCAGTCACAGTGCTTTAAAGCTGCTACAATTTATTCTCCTCCATTCAATGTAGCTGCTTAAAATACAGCGAGTGCAGATGGAGAGCTTTTTGATAATTTCTAGGGGTTCTTACCAGCTCCAGTGGAGCGGAGTTAAGGATGCATGGGCATTTACTTTAGCTCTATTATTTCCTAGTTTTTAAATGTTTGAGTTTAGCTCTCAGGGCATGTAATGGTTATTGCAGCAAATCGGGTCCTGTGATAGAAAGGTAATTTTCCAGGTAGTTAGCCACTTTCTCTGCATATGCTCAGTATAATCCATTAAGGGGTGAAGAGGAACCTAAGGGTTTGTCTACACAGCATCCTTACCTTGAAATAAGTGACACAATTTGCTCTACACAATTTTGTTGTTATTTTAAAATAGCGTATTTCAAAATTTGGCACACAGCACCAAATTTCGAAATAAGGCGCTATTCCAAAACATCCCTTATTCCTCATGCAATGAGGTTTACAGGGACATCGGAATAACGAGCCCATTATTTTTGGATATAACAGGTTTGCTCTTAAGACGCAGACTATATACTGGAGGTATCCCAAAATAGCTTCACTGTGTAGACATAGCCGAACTAGAGAAGCAAACTTTTAAATAAAGCTTTAACTGGATTTCCCTTAAAGGGCTGGTGGGTACTAATCAATGTTCCCTCTAATCTTTTCCATTCCTTCCCATTCCTGTGCAGATTTTTTTCCACCTACATGGAGGAATGCATTTTTATGTGCACCAAAGCATTTGAACGTGCACCCCTAGTAGAACCAAAAAGCTAGCTGTGAGCACTCTGCTAATCAGCTGGGCAGAATTTCTGTCTCCCTTGAGTGGCCATACAAGCAAACAGCTTACAAGGAACCGTGGTGCCGATGCCCATCAATGGTGTCTCCTTTGGTTATCTGAGAACCTTGTGCAACGATCTGTGCCCTGGTTTGATCTCTGAACAAAAAAATGTTTCCAAAGTCTGCCAATGTAAAGAAAAGCTATATTTTCCCCATGCTATTGCTCTGTTATAATAAACTGAGGGTAAGTCTACACAGCAATAATATTTCGACATAACTAGCGTTATTTCGAAATAATTTAGTCCACGTCTACACAGCAAGAAGTTATTTCGAAATACTGTCAAGCTGGAGGACTTCTTATTCTGACTCCTGTAACCCTCATTGTACGAGGAGTAAGGAAAGTTGGAGGAAGAGTGCTCTATTTTGAAATAAGTGCTGTGTAGACACTCCCAATTTCGAAATAAGCTATGCAGTTGATGTAACTCAATTTGCTAAACTTATTTCGAGTTAAGTCCTGCTGTGTAGATGCACCCTAAACATCAGCGCTGCAAATGGATGTAATAGAACTTGTGCAGAGTTTCAAGGAAGACAGTGGGATTCCATAGAGGCATAGGGATTTGTGCTAGGTCATCTATTGAAGGATCAGGTTCCTAGTGTGGCCTGACGTGATTCATTCTCACTTAGCGGCTGTACCAGTCAAAAGGTGCTTCAGCTGTCAAGTCTTGGAATGCAACACGCTCACATATAAATGTTACAGTCCAGTCCTCTGAGGTAACAAAAATAGCACCATTCTCTCTTGAATTGAATGCATGAGGCTTGAGTTTAGAGTGTATTACTCAGACTTATGATATACATATATTTTTGAAGTACAGTATGTAGGGCAGGTAAATAGGATTCTCAAGTCCTATGAGAATTAAAGACTATATAAAGTATCAGAGTCTGGCTAAAACGATATTTTACTTCCTAAAGATTTTTAAATAGTCTGAAGAGTAATTTGATAAAAATTATGATGGGCTCAGTTCTGCAACACACCATATGGGTATTACTCCAACAGGTTTCAGTGAGGCTGTCTGGACACAGGGGCCTGCCTGTGTGGAGTAAGTTGGGAGATCAGGACCTGTTGCTGTGAAGAATTATAACTTGGATTGTTTGAATTTAAGATGGCAGTTTAGGTTAACTGTATTTTAACATTGATATATCAAAATACTAACAAAATGTATGATGTCTTTCAGTTAAGGCTGCGATCCTACCACTGGGTCCTTGCCACCATCCAGAGCCACTTTGACTTGAACTCAATTTGATCAGTTTTCAATGTATTAAGCCTCAATCCTGGAATGAGCTCTGCACAGATGGATCCTTGTGCTTATGCACCTGGCTCATAGCACAGGGCCTAAGCTTTCTGAAAGTCTTATTACCAGATACATAGATTCATGTAAGCAACACAACTGTACTCTTCATGGTCTCAATTGCTTCATTGTTCTTCCAATAGCAAGGATTGCTTCCCCAAATCCTCCTTTATTACAACAAATGGTGGCTGATTCAAAGACTGTATTTCAACTGGCTTTCATCATCCAAATGAGATAAGATCCCAGCAAGATGTATTCACAAATTAAAGATTCAAACTGTGTTATCCTGATGAAGAGATCTACATTTCTGAAACAGTTGTGACAGCTGTGACTTAGAGTTGCCACCAGGGTGGATGCTTAATCTGTTAACTTGCAATTAGTGCTCTGATGGTATTGAAGAATTTGCTGTAGCATGTGGAACTTTAAAAGGAACACAGAATCATGCTAAAGGCTTTACAAATATCAGAAATAAACAGTTTGAGTTATATTGTGGCTTTCAAGCCATGGCTTGCATTGGAGGATGGGAAAATAGGTTGCACAGCTATGGAAGTCATTCTAGCTGATTCTGAAGAACACATTCTTGATCTGGAGCTCTTCCACTGTTAGAAAGGGTGCAGCATAGGTGTTCTCAGTTATGTTGGCCAATGAGGAAGAGGAATATGTCCTTGCCCTCTTTGAGGCATTTGTCACTCCAGCAATGCTAGGCTTATGCTGGCTTTATCCTTATTGAAACTGTAGGTAACTCCAGCACAATGGGTAGAGGAGAGTCTTGTTGTTTCCCCTCTCCTTGTGGTGCATGGAAAGATACATACTGAGCACTTAAATTGATTTTGAGCATGTATTGACTTTGCTTGGCCTCATCCATGTCTAAGCTACTACAGCCGCTCCCCGAGTTGCGAATGGTCGAGTTACAACCATTCACACTTATGACCAAAGCTCCCATGGAGCGGTCATAAAGGCGGTCCCCAAGTTACGAACGCAACCCGCGCTTACAAACAGCGTGGTCGCGTGTAACTCAATGGGGTCCGAGTTACGAACAGATCGAGTTACGGCCAAGTGTTTAGTTCATAACTCGTTTGTAACTCGGAGAGAGGCTGTATCTTCAAGATCTATGGCAGAAATGTAGACTAAAGTCCTTTATCTAAAAACTGCACAGACAGCCAGAAGTACAGTTCAAATTTCTCCACATTGTTCAGCTAGCATGTCTGATTGTGATCAAGGCCCAGTCTACACTACAGATTTAATGAATAGTCCTGTGGCACCTTCGAGATGAACAAAAATATATAGTATCATGACGAATGCTCATGATACTTTATATATATATTTGTTAGTCTGTAAGGGTATGTCTACACAGCAAAGTTAAGGGCTGTTATTTCGAATTAACTTTAATAGCATCTATACAGACAAACCGCTATTTCGAAATAAAATCAAAATAGCGGGGTGCTTAATTCGAATTAGTTAAACCTCATTCTATGAGGAATAATGCCAAATTTGAAATAGCTAATTTGAAATAAGCGCTGTGTAGATGCTTATTTCGAAATAGGGGGCCCCCAGCCCTTCCCAGTTTCCCCTGGTGGCCACTCTGGGCCAAACCAGGAAAACTCCTCTCCTCTCCCCCAGCCCCGGAGCCCTTAAAGGGGTAGACTCTGGCCACACTGCACGTGCCAGATCCAGGCCTGCCAGCAGTCGTTGCCCCTGACCCAGTGGCCCCAGGATGGGCCGGGCAGCCAGAGCCAGCCAGTGATCTCCCGCCCAATCCCCCAGCACCCAGGAGCCAGCCAGGGGCTGTAGACGGCGGGCACCCTCCTGGACTAGTGCGGAGATCATGGACCTCACTGAGGTTTGGGGGCAGGTCCCCAATGTCCATGATCTCCACACTAGATGGAGGAACGCGGCTGTCTACGGCCGCATAGCTGCCACCACGGGCAACAAAGGCCACAGGCGCACCCAGGAGCAGGTCTGCCTCAAGATCAAAGAGCTGCGGCAGGCATACGCCAGGGCAGCTCCACAGCAGGAGCAGACACCTGCCCCTATTTTGACACTCTGGACCACATCCTGGGGGGCGGTGCGGTGCGGTCCGTGCCACCCCAGGGGGCAGCGAGCTGGGACCGGAGGGCCCTGACCAGGGTGCGGAGGAGGAGCCACCACGCCAGCAGGACCCCCAAGCAGTCCCAGGAGAGGAGACATCAGGGTCATCCGGGGAGGCCACACCATGTAAGTGCCGTCACTGTCCCCTTCCCGGGAGGGGCGGGGAGGGACACCAGGGACCGCACGCGTGGCCCTTTCTTACCACCCATCACACAGCAACCTGTGCATGTGCGAGCACGTGCCGTGCCACCCCTGGGCAGGTGGCTCCAGCTGCCTGCCACACAGGGGCTGTGGCCTGATAGCCACACGTGTGTGTGAAGAGACCTGACATGCTCCTGACCCTGGGGCAGGACACAGCAGGACGCTCTCCCTTCACAAGCCCCCTCTAACATCTCCCCCCCACCTCAGCCACACTATACACAGCACATGGGCCTGGGTGCGGTCTCGGGGCAGCTCCCACTCCCGGGGATAGCTGGACATTCCGACCATGGCCTCTGTGCAAGCACAGCGGCTCTGACGGTGCAGGGCACGGTCATCCTCGCCTCGCAGAGGGGGGCTGGGCTTCACCCACTGTGTCCCCAGGGAGAACTGACCACTTCTCTTCTTTCTCCACAGCCACACCAGCTGTTCATGCAGGGCGCACCACCCCGCCCGGGACATCCTCCCACACCCGAGGGCTCAGCAGGTCCACCCGAACACTGCAGGGGTACCGAGACAAGCAGCTGGGGGCCCTGCGAGCCCTGCACCGCACCATGGAGCAGAGGGTGCAGGACGACCGGGAGTTCCGGCGGGAGCTGCTTACCCAGGGTCGTGCCATCTGTGCCCATCTGCAGACCCTGGTGCAGAGCGTGCTGCCTTGTGCCACTGCAGCGCCTGCTGCCTCCCCAGCTCCCGTTCCTCCTCCCAGTCCTTCTCCCCCTCCCGCCTCTCTCTCCTCCTCAATCTCCACACCCCCCACCTCAACCTCCACAAGCCTCCTCCCCATCCCCCCGTGGACACTAAGACCCCCGCACCTGCCATGCTAGGAGACACTTGGCCTGGCGAGACCCCCACCCCTGAGCTTCCCCTCCCCCTTGTCCCCCTTGCTTCCCCCTTCCAGCTCCCTCCTCCCAGTTTTCCCCCTCCTCTCTCCCACCCTCTCTTCTCCCCTCTCCCACCTCCTTTCCCCAGTCTCCCCAGAGTTTCATCCCCCCCCAGTTTTGTTAAATAAAGAGAGTTTATATTTTTGAAAATACATGTATTTTATTTGACATCAGGAAGGGGGGTTAGGGAGGGGTACGTGGAAGGCAGGCAAGCAAGCAGGGACACCTGAGAACCGGCTGCACGGGGCCGGGAGTTGTCCCTTTAAGCACAGGCCTCAGATAGCCTCAGGCAACAGCCACACAAAGACACTCCTTACCTGATGCCCTAATCCTGACCTGGTCCGGCCAGCCTTAACTCCAAATCAGTGTCCACTCAGTGTGGACATGGTATTTCAAAATGCATTTTGTGTGTAGATGCATTATTTCAAAATAACTTATTTCAAATTAACTGTTTCGAAATAAGATATTTTGAAATAACGCTGTAGCGTAGATATACCCTAAGGTGCCACAGGACTACTCATTTTTAAATGTACAGACTAACACGGCTTCCCCTCAGACTACGCTTAGGTCAGTATAAGTAAATTGCTCAGGGGCATGAAAAATCCACATCCCGAACAATGCAGTTCTCCCAACCTAATGCAGTGCTGTTAGAGCTGTGTTAGCAGGTGACCTTCCATTGGCATAGCTACTACCTCTCATGGAAGTGCATTAACTATATTGATGGGAGAAGCTCTTTAGGCATAGAAGCATCTTCAGTGCTACAGCAGTTCAGCTGCACCAGTTCAACCTTTTAAGTGTAGACCTCCTCTTAGGCTGTGTCTACACTACAGTGATCTATCCAAAAAAGGTATGCAAATTGCTTGCCACAATTTGCGTACCTTTTTCTGATAGTTTTTTCGGAAGAGGCTTTTCCGAAATTTGGCCCGTCTATACTGGGCCAAATTTTGGAAAAGCCTCCTTTTTCGGAAGAGCCCTTCTTCCTCATGGGAGGAGAAAGACAGAGCTTCTGAAAGAGTGTGTTTGCCCTTCCGCAAAAAGAAGTGGAAGAGCAGACGCATTCCCTGGATGCAACGGAGTTTTTCCTGGGACCCCCCCCAACAGTGTAGACATAGCCTTAGACTGTCCATTTCTAGAGGTGAGGTATATCTGCTTATGCCATGCCAACAGGCAGAACCAAACTTGGGGTCTCTGGAGCTTAGTGCATGAGCCTCTACCACTTGAGCTAAAAGCCAGCTGGTGTTCAACTAAGACTGTAGAGGAAACTCATCTCTCTCTCTCTAAGTGGTCTGTGTGCCACTACATAGGATAGTAAACCACACTCAGTAGGTGTGTGGATTATACTTATATTACCGACAGTTCTGCCAATTGTGCCAAGTAAACAAACTGATTTTATATAGATCACTGAACTGTGTTAGATGACTGGTCACAAATAGCTTTTTCTCTCCCTCCATTTTTGTGTCTGTGTGTTCTCAGAGCTAGTATTCTCTGCTTCCTGAGGTCACAGGAAATAGACCATAAATCAGAACACTTCTGACGCTGCTCTAATGTACACTGGGGAATGGGCAGGCCCTGTGCAATCTTACAATACCAAGCATGAGAAACCAAACAGCATCTGAATTTGATACTAGTAGTTCTTGATCTTGACATCCTCATTTGCAGCTAAAGGTTTGTCCTGGGCAAAACATTGCATGAAAATTCATATGAATTTTCATGCAACATGTTGAACTCATAGTGGTTGATTGGTATTCTAAGATGATCATTGAAAGTGGCAGATCTACCTTCAATGGAATCAGTGGAGACCTTTAAAAAAAGAATTACTGGGAAACTTTACAGCAAGCTCACCCCTGCAACCTCTCCATCATGTTCTCTAACATGCTGATCTCCTATTCTAGTAATACCCTGCTCTGCTCCCCTGGCAGCCGGCTTACACCATCTAAGAGCTCTCACATTATGTAAAAAGAAAAGTTGGTACAGATTTCCCAGGACAAACTACTAGCTGTTCCTTGTGGAAGGGATTGGGAGCAGAGCACATGTAGAACTCCTACACTAGATCTGTACCAGCTGAGAAGGTCCTCTTCACAAAGAGTATTCTCAGAGGTCCATTTCTTCCTCTTCTTATAACTGAGAATAAGGCCCCTAACACCTGATCCTGCAAAACATTCTCATTGACTTCACTAGGAGCAGGGTTGGATTCAGAATTATTCACAACAAAAAATGAATGACTTTGTTATATTTAATCCTCCCTGAAAATTCATAGTCCTGGTATATATGAAGCAAATAAGGATTAACTTTATGTAATACATATAAAAGTACAGTAACAAGTTACTTTTAGAGCAAGAAGGAAATGAGGAAACAATCAAAATAAAAAATTCTAATCGGTAATTTTTAGCTAGCTGTAACAAACTAAATTGCTCTTCACAGTATTCACAAATATTGTCCTTTACTGTGCAAGTAAATTTGTAAAATTTCAGGCAACACTAAAGGCATGTCTACACTAGGAAATTTTGAAATAACTAAATTTGAAATAACTCCCAAAATAATTATTTTCAACTAATTGAATTCCCCTAGGTAAGCAGGAGCACAGATTTCAAAATAGCCAGCCTGTTATTTTGAAATAATGGGCTTGGTAGTGTGGACGCTCCACTTATTATATGAAAATAAGAGGGGTTATTTCAAAATAAATTCCTAGTGTAGACTAGGGCTTACAAGGCAGAGTTATAAGAGGGATCAGCTACAGCTTTAATAATGGAAGTTGACAGCAAACTTAACCATGGAGAAACTGCTACCTATCTGTATCTTTTCTGTTCCATTATTACATGATTGGCCTCTGAGTGTGCTCATCTCATGGATATAACAAAATATAGCATTCAGCAAATCCAATAAAATTTTTAAAGATTAATGAGTTGAAGACGGAATTTTAAAAAATTAATAAATCCCAAGACATGGAAAAATAACTTGGCTAAATCTTTCAGATTATAACAAGTAAAATGATTGGCTAG
This sequence comes from Pelochelys cantorii, assembly GCA_032595735.1. Classification (NCBI taxonomy): domain Eukaryota; kingdom Metazoa; phylum Chordata; order Testudines; family Trionychidae; genus Pelochelys; species Pelochelys cantorii. Next base: position 34,111,348 of record CM064334.1, read on the forward strand.
ATTGGATGAATTTTCTTTCCCTCTTTGAAATTCACTGCTGTTTTCTTGGAAAATGAAATTTCAGTCATCTTACTCTGGTCATCTGAAGAAGTGGGCTGTGCCAGCTACATATTTTGTTAGTCTATAAAGTGCTACCAGACCATTTGTTGTTTTTTAAGTTTATCCTGTACAGATTAACTTGGCTACCCCCTAGAGCTTCAGAGAAACTTCTGTTCTTTAATGGCATTTTGCCCCCTTTCAATTTGTTTAGCAAATTAAGAGATTTTATCTAGTAATTTGTCTAAGTATTCTTCTCTTCTCAGCCACCTTGTGCTACCTCACTACAGCTATGAGCTTTCCAGATAGTTCTTATAACTGGACAGACAATAAGATTCTATGGATGAGTAGTAGCAATTGAAAATGAAGTGCTTACAAATGACATCTAATTTTTAAAAACATTTATTTTACCTTCCAAATTTCATGCCAGTGAAGCCACCAATGTGGTCTCAGATTTGAATTTCTTATAACTATTTTACAAAACTTACCAGTAGGTATAGAATGCTCTTTCAGGTTACTTTGCTGTAAGACACGCAGATTGCCTTCAGAAAACTTGTTTTTCCTTTGAAAGATAAATGAAGAACATAAGAACATAAGAATGGCCGTACTGGGTCAGACCAAAGGTCCATCGAGCCCAGCATCCCATCTGCCGACGGTGGCCAATGCCAGGTGCCCCAGAGAAGGAGAACAGAAGACAATGATCAAGTGATTTATCTCCTGCCATCCATCTCCTACCTTGTTATGAAGGCTAGGGCACCATACTTTATCCCTGGCTAATAGCCATTTATGGACCTAACCTGCAAAAGCTAGGAGCTACTGAAGAATCTATGAAAAAGATATTTCCAAGAGCCTGGATCAGTTTTCTATATCTACACGGTCAAAGAGCAGGCACATAGAGATACCACAGGCACACACAGATAGCTTTAGTGGAGAAGGCTGAGATATTTCTGGTGATATTTGAAATATGATGACCTGGATTTTCTTCGCATTCATTCTCCTCGGTACTTGCTGGGATGTCGTTGTGTTAGCTTTGAAGAAGGCAGCTCTTCAAAGTGCTAGAGATTTCTATAAGTAGTGAAAGGTCTTATTCAGTGTATTATTGTTATTTTAGATTATTCCCCCACCCCCCATTGGAAATTACCTGGACTGAACTGGTGAAGTGAGGCATGTAAATGAATGGGGTAACTTACATCTACAGTAATAATGCTCTTATCCCTCTTCCCCCTTGTCACCAGTCCTACATACTCTCCTTCTTTTCCCTATAATGCTCAGATTCATCAAGTAGGCCAATTTTAAACTGCAATTTTCTTAAGGACTATTTGATTGAGGTAGAAGGGCTTAGCTTAATTGGAGCTCAGCTTAATGTGGTCATAATGATGATAAAGATGACAGGGACACATCAATTATGTGTCCTCAGTATCTTGAGTATGGACTAATGCTGCCTTGCAAAAAACCACAACCACACACACACTGTTATCTAAAAGGAGTTACTTAAACAGCCAGATGTTTGTTTTCTTGTTACTATCTTTCATGATGAATATATTTTGTTAGAAGACTATAACACATGTACTATTGACACGAAAGGATATGTTTTCATAATAGACCAAAACAAAGGAACAAATCTACTGTTTATTTTTGTACCTGCCCTTTACTATTTAATACTGCAACTCCCCCCCCCCCCATCACTGCATTTTCTACTAATTACATGCAGTGCATGGTCACATATGCAGTCATTGGCTGCAAGAGAGTTTACCTGCCCCAACATAGCCTCCTTTAAAATATTATAGATAGGTAGGTATGATTGATGGTCCTGATAATTTAGTAATCAGTTAAGCATTTTTCACAGCATTCACTGTATATTTAACAAATATTCAAAAAGTTATGGATACTTCAGGAGTATCATAAAAACTACAGGCAAAGCAACTGAGAGATAAGAGTGAAATGGGGGGTGCAGGGGGAGAGGTTCTTGAATACCTGGGTATTGCCTACAGGACTTCTTGCTGGGCTGTACTCAACTTTGTAATTTGCTTTCCTTCTTTCTTTGAATGAACTGGAATCAGCTGATTCAGGATAGATTGTAATGTCTAATCGCTTTTGTGTTTTAGAAATGTAAATATTTTGAAATACAGTGGGTATGAAAACAGTGAAACTGTTTAATTTAAGTTTTGGTACATAGTGGTCACTATCAGGCATTTTATGCCTAACTGTCCTTTTCTTTATTAAACTATGTAATAATCCAATATATGATATTGATCCAAATTTTTCTCTGATAGATCCCTGTAAAGTTACTCATGCTTAAAAAGTTGTGTGTGTGCATGTTTGCAGCCCATAAGAACATGCTCTTACCTCTAGGGGCTTCCTTGGGCCTCTTGCATCCCTTCTGGTGACTACTTTGAGTTGTAGAGATCACCCCCAGTCAGTCTTTGTCCTCACATTAAGACTCCCTTACTGGGCTCTTCTGTGATTGAGCCATCCAGTCAACTCACAAAGGTCCAGTTCCCTTTTAGGGCTCAGCTCTAAACAAGAGATCCTTCATCCTCCTAGGCTCAATATCAGAAAAAAGTTTTGGGCTTCACTTCCATTTCTTTATTCTTGTAGGTCCTAGCTCAGGACCAGCTCTCCATCAGAGAGACCTGTCTCTCTCAGAGTTGACTTTCCTCAGTCTATTTATATGTCTTAACTTTGTCTCCTCTATCAAGGAGGTAATCAGTTACCTCACCAGGAGCAGATCATGACTAATTTGGTTCTTTTGCTTTTCCTTTAAGGTAGTGGGGTTTTGGCCTCATCACCTACTCTCCATTTCAAGGTGGTACCTATCAGGGCTTACTCCTAACTACTGCTCTGAGCCCTGTTGTCTTACAGCTCATCTTTCAAGTCATGTATCTGGGTGAACAAATGTTATTTGCCAGGAGCACATCTTGACAGTGTTCGTTGTTTTATCCAATGCCTCTAGTGCAACCAGCCTGTCTTGGAGATCATGGATTTGTGTACTCTCCATTGCTGGTCAGGCTTCCTGTGGTTACTTTTGGGCTAATGGTAGGTCAGTGTCTACTGACAGGTGAGCTTCTCCTGAATGAGGAGACAAGATATCTGTCTCCCACAAACCTCACCCAGTTTGTTTCCTCTTGCTCAGGGGTCTGCTGTTGTCTTCCAGACATTGAGGCCCCCATTGTCACACAGTTTTGTGGTTTGCAGGGCAAATAGTGCTCGTTCTCATTGCTGATGACAATTTTTATACACTAGCTTCTTGGCTTGTTGAACCAGCTCTTGTTCTTGTTTTGCTGCTTCCTCTGTTATTTTCTGTTGTGAGGCTTTTACCTCTTCCAGCCTTTGGTTTGTGTTTTCAGGGCTTGTAACTGACTTGATGTCTACTGTTGGACTCTCTGGACCAGCTTCTCCCAATCGGACTCCTCTCATCTTGACTGCTAGCCAGTTAGCCCAACACCCTATGTTGGGGTAAGGGTCATCTCGTAGGAAACTGGTCCAAGCAATACCCTTTTTCATAACAGAACTGGAAAATTAGGCCATTCTCCGCCTACAGTTACAGGCCAGCTACAGTCTCTTAGCATTCTGACCCTCAGCTTGCTTATCCAACCTTGCAGTTCTTTCTCTAGCTCTACTCTCAGATAGACCTGTGACCTTCTGTATACACATACAGTGTGCACTGGCAGATGTTGATCGAGTTTCACTGTTGTGTGATTACTTCCCCAAACTAGCATCTGACTGCACCCAGAGACAGTCCTCTCATTTCCAGACCATCATTTTAGCAGTTACCTGGTAGGCCAACGTGCACCCTCAGTAGCAGTCCAAAATAGTCAGACTCTTATGAGTGGATAGTCCTTTCTTATATGAACCTGTTGGCCACACCAGAAACACATGATGGGGTTCTGCTGCCTGCTTCTCAGGTGCTCATCCCAGATACCTGGTATCAGCTGAGGCACCATGATTTCCATCATTTTCTTAGGTACAAAATTATCTGAGAATTTCACTCTCCATGTGTCCCCGTTACTATCTCAAGGGAAGGGTTCTCAGGCACCGTGATTCCTTTGCAATGGCACTCTTGAGGGTTCAGTATTATCAGCTTCCATATAGGCCTCTGTCCTTGACATCAACTCTTGAGTAGAAGTTGACTAAAACCTCCTAACCTGACTCTGGGCTCCAACAAGCAAGACTCTTAGGAATTGTTCTAGAGATACAAGGTCCCTCACCTTGTATAAGGAGATAATGTTGGGCTGCAACCACAGCATTGCCAGATCTTGTAAATGTTGTGCTGTTACTCTAGGGCACAGCTCCAGAGGCCTATATTGATGGTATGCTTCTGGGATCAGTCCCAGTCTATCCAGAACAGCCTCTTACAGTTTTGTAGGACCATGCCTTCTTGTCAGAAAAAGCGCAATGGGTCCAGTCAAGTGGCCCAAAAGAATTTAGCCCACCCCACAGTGGTCACTACCATCTAAAAAAAATGTACAGAAACCCCTTTTGGTCATCACCTGGGTCCGACTTTGCCAGGTCCGATCCTGGTCTGGCCAAATTCTTTTTCCAAAACTACCCAGCTCCTGAGGATCTGCTTTTCTAGGCATCACAGAAAATGTTCTTACTGAGTTTGTTCAGCTTCTTGCTGTTGTTGCTGCCCTTGTAGTAGATGCAGCAAACAAGCAGGTGTCTGCTCCTATTGGGCTACTAGCACATAGACTACCTCTTCCATCTTTCCAAAAGAAGTATTTTAGTCTGACCTTCATTTTTATAGTTATTGGTATTTCCCTCACTCCTTGAAGAGGAGCCTCTAAACCCCATTTCTAGTATCACATGTAAGTGCATGTCCTCACCTCTAGGGCTCCTCCTTCATGCCTGGATGTAGGGCTCCTAGGGTATGTCTAGACTACATGGCTCTGTCGCCAGAGCCGTGTAGATTAGTCTACTAGACATACCCAAATGAAGCCGCGATTTAAATAATCGCGGCTTCATTTACATGAAAATGGCTGCCGCGCTGTGCCGGGGATCAGCTGTCCCGGCACAGCCGGGCAGTCTAGACGCGCCGCGGTCGACAGGGAAGCCTCTGTCGACCGCTCCGGTAAACCTCGTTTCACGAGGCATAATGGAGCTGTCGACAGAGGCTTCCCTGTCGACCGCGGCGCGTCTAGACTGCCCCGCTGTGCCGGGACAGCTGATCCCCGGCACAGCGCGGCAGCCATTTTCATGTAAATGAAGCCGCGATTATTTAAATCGCGGCTTCATTTGGGTATGTCTAGTAAACTAATCTACACGGCTCTGGCGACAGAGCCATGTAGTCTAGACATACCCCTAATGACTTTGCCTCTCACACACCATCTAATAGCCATTTTCTTGGTAGGATCTGCTACCAGGCAGTTTTTCCCCTGCACTCCCTCAACATGGTCTTCTGCATGGTTCATCCCTATGACAAGTCACACAACAGTCCAGTTTCCTTCCTGAGTTCAGCTCTACACCCCTCCTGATTCCAAACACAAAGACTCTTCACCCTTCCTGGACTTGACTTTAATTCCCTTACTTTTGTAGGCTCACACTCAGCACTCCTCTCCATCAGAAAGACCTATCTCCTCCACACAGTCCCCTAAATGAGTGTCCTCAGTTTACTTATATACTGTATATGTCTTTGCTCCATCCGCTCTCCAGGAAGTAATAGTTAACCTTCTCCCCCCACCCAGGTGCAGAACATGATTAATTGAGTCCTTTCTCTTGCTTTTTAGGTGAGAGGGGTTAAGCCCATCACAGGGCCTTTCACCAGTGTAAATGAAAACTGAAATCAAATGAAGTCAGTAGTTCTACATAAATGTAAAACCATCAACCATCATACATAAGACAAGAATTGGGCCCATTTGCTCTGTTATTATGTTACTACATGAATCATCCTAAATGCGTAATCAAAACATTTCTTCAAAAAGTTTAGTCTGCAAACTTAAGACTTGCTCCCACTGAAGTAAATAGCAATATTTTCATTTGACTTTAATCATAGCAGGATAAGACTCCAGCAAATAATTTTATCTCACTAATATATTAATGTATTTAAAATATATGGCTTGACTTCCAATCAGAGCTGCAGGCACTCAGTATTTGTAAAGCTTAGGCTATTACTTTTTTATCTTGTTCAGAATAAAAATTTCCCCCAAATGCTGACATTTGTATGTGGTGCCAAGCTGAATTAATTTTATAACTAAATTATAAACATTTCAGAACCAATGTTTTAACAGAAACTTTAAAATACCCTTATTCCAAATGTGTTTCTAGTCTTTGCTATAATATCAGAAGAATATGGAATTACTCACCAATATACATATGCTAATTTGCTTCTCACTTCCCTGTTCAGTAAGGACAGAGTGTTTCCAAATGTCCTGAATTGTACAAGGAGCAAGTTGGAAACTGTTATATTGAAGAGATATGTTTAAAACCTGAGACTCTACAAGAAGATTTTCTTTGTAAATGTCTCAGAGGAGAAGCAGTTCTTTGTAAATGTTAATATTAAAATTGAACTGCTCCATCTAGTGGTAAATTATTATAACTGATCATTTTACTCTAGTTTGTGTTTAATCCTGTTTAAAATTTGGGAGCCAAATCCTTCTCTTCTTTCTTGTGCAACTCATCCAGCTGATGCTGGTGGGACTACACATAATTAATTCCACAGGATTTTACATTTTACTTTAGAACAAGCAGGATTGGAACCTGTGTTCTTTGCTTTGGTTTGTCCTCTGGAAATAAAGAGATTTAGCTGTGTAAATAATCAGATATTTCATCTGTATCTTGATGCCAATCTTTTTTTGTTAAAAAAAAAAAGACTCAAAATACAGTTAAAACTTTGGAATTCAAAGGTATATACCTTTGGAATACAGTGCAAGATGACATTCTGCTGCTGAATGATTCTCTTCTAAACCAAACTTGTTATTAATGTTGCTTTTCCCCCTCAGTGACGTGAATAATGTTTGTGATGTTTCTTTTAATTTTAGTTGGCTCAGCAATTAGAATTCTTACACCAGTGTACAAAAAAGGTGGTAGAGAGAATCCAGACTGGATGGCCAGAGAAAAGGAGAGAAGCAATAGAGGCAGAGACTTTGAAATTCAGTCTTGAATTCAGATTGATATCTGATAACTTTAGGAGGACATTTGGACAAAATGGTAAGCAGCTCCTTAAAAGATATTTCCTTCTTGGCTCCTGTTGTGCTCCCAAATGCAGCTAGCTGCAGTAGTTCACATGTTCAAAGGTGCAGAGTCAGTTCAAGCAATGAGTCCAAGGAAGAAGAAACCTAGCACCATGTAGGGGGGAGGCAAAATATTTAAAAATAAAACAGCCAAAAGCGGGAGGGTGTACCAAGAAATGTATAAATGAGAAGGAGAAAAGTACAAGCAGAAAAGGACAGAAAGGGAGAGGAGAAAATGTTGCCTTAACAGTTAGGATGAGATCACTGCCTATCATGCTGACCAGTATTCTCTTATTGTTTCCTTATACTCCCCTGTCTATCTCTCTGTATCCATATGTAGTCTCTCTCCTTTTTTGATTGCAAGCTCTTTGAGGGACTCTTTGTTATGTTTTTGTACAGTCCCTAACACTGGGCCCTTGTCCAGGAATAGGGTCCTAGGTGTTACTGTAATACAAATGGGTAGAAAAAAAGGTTATGATGATCGCTATTCTGGGGGATGCAGCAAGCGGACACATAGGCTACGTCTAGACTGCAGAGTTTTTGCGCAAAAATGGCTGTTTTTGTGCAAAAACTCGCGGAGCGTCCACACCTCAAGTGCGTTTTTGCGCAAGTAAATTGACAGAACGGAGAGGTTTTTGCGCAAGAGTTATTCCTCTTTCTATGAGAAATAACTCCTTTTTGCACAAGAGCTCTTGCACAAGAAGGTATGTGTGGAAGGGGAACTACCTTTTTTTGCGCAAAAAAACCCTATTGAAAAAAGCACAGGTGCCCTGGTGGCCATTCTGTGAATAGCTATCAGCACTTTCTTTCAAGAGAAAGAGAAAGCGTCGATGCAGTCTGGATGCTCTCTTGCGCAAAAGCGCATCGCTTTTTCGATGCGCTTTTGCAGTGTGGACGCTCTCTTGCACAAGAAGCTTTTGCAGAAGATCTCTTCCGCAAAAAGCTTCTTACGCAAGAAGCCTATAGTGTAGACATAGCCATAGAGGTAACCATTTGTCAGTCGGTCTCATGTAGGGATCAAATAAAAAGATCTTGGGAGCTGTTGCCCAGGTAGTTATTTTTATCAGGTCTATTACAATTTTTTAAAAATCGCTCAAATAAGGGTATATGAACCAATTCTGGATAGTTTTTAGTTTGACTAACTTTTCTTTCTGCTGAGCAAAGATGGGCCTGGCACTCCACCCCCACCTCATTATTTGCGTTTTACATCTGGTTCATATCTCTAAAGAGCTGAATCTAAACTTTGGAAGCGGATTCAGCTAAATCAGAAAAAGACATTCTTATTGCAGAATAAGAGAACAACACAGGGAGTTATACTAATGTTGCTGTTCTGATAGAATAGTACTGGAATATCAGCATTGGTAAATGGCTTCATGTAGAAAAGCCTTTTGTTTCTCAGCCATCTAGCTTACTCCTTTTGTGCATCAGTTACCTTTACAAAAAGAGAATAGACAAGTGTCACTAATAATCTTCATGCACAGGAAATAGAAGTCTTATGCCAGGGCTATTTGAAGTTCTCCAGTGTTTCTGAGCTAATATGTACCTCCTGTCATTTCATTAACCTGACTCTTCATTGCTACATAGTACTTTCTCTTGCAGATTGATAGATTCTGCTGTAGTGGAGGGGCTTTGTGGTGGTAAGCAGCTGGATTTGTGAACTAGGCATAGTAGGGAAAAAATAGGATTCTAAGATAACTCGTAATTAACATATTTTCTGCACTTTGGCTTCTTGGAACACATGTTTTCCCAAGGCTTAAATTCAGTCGGAGCCCACCGGAGCGGAGCTCTGGTAAATATTTTCAAACCCAGGGGAGCCTCAGCACCTCCTGTGAGGCAGAAACCCTGAATGGAAAGTAAGCGGGGGGCTCTGGGAAATAATCACTGAGAATTTTAGTGTTTTCCTCACTATTTGAACTTCAGAATGTATCTGGGCTGATCAATCAATTGCAGATTTCTACTTCCCAGAGAAAAAGACATGAAGAAAGCAGGGTGCAGTATTCCATCTGATTCAGGACAAAACGTATTCAAAAAGAAGGAGGAATGGTAAGAAATGCAATAAGTTGGAAGTAACATATTCAAGGTGTCTTCTAGGGGTTTTCAGTTGAGTTTGTGCATCTGGGTGTGATTCAGAGGAATTGGATCTGTGAATTGTGGTTGGTTGGATGTTGGAAAGGAGTTTGTTGCATAGATGTAGAGTATGTCAATGCATTTGGCTATTGTCATGGTTGGTGGTTAGAAATATGAGGAGGTTCATGTCATTTTCATTGGTGATTTTATTTTTAGTTAAATGGTTGCATTCATTTGAAAATGTGCTTGGACTGTCTTAACCATTAGCTAATGGCATTTTTTTATGTGAGTATCGTGAAGGAATATTTGATTCATGTTTTTACATGAGTAGAGTCCAAATTCTAACACGAGAATACTAAAGTCCTAGAACCTTGAGGTTCACTGGCAATCATTTTCTAAAACTCCTAGTATATAGTAGAGGCCCCTAAGAACTGCCAAGAGTGAATGGTGGGACTGTCTATAAATAGTAAATGAAAAGGGTTTGAGAAGGCAGGAGGAGGTGAAAGGAACTAAGAGAATTACATACCAATCAGTGCAACTTCAATTTCAGGAAAGACTTAAAATGAGTAATTAGAGAGTCAATCTGTGGCCAATTGAAAAGGAACAGTGTGATGAATAACAGCCAGCATGGGTTTGTTCAATCAGTCATGTCAAACTAAGAATCAATCATGTCAAACTAACCTAATTTCCCTCTTTGATGAGATAACTAATTGAGTAACTAAAGAGAATGTGGTGGATACCTTGATTCTCGAAAAGTATCAGATGTAGGAGCATATGGTTTTCTAGTAGGGAAATTGGAGAGTTGTGTGATAGATAGGACTATAATAGGATGGATTAATTTGGCCCTTAAGCCTCCCTTTAAGATAGAAATGAAAATAATTTTAACCAAGATAAGTATATGTCTTATTTATAGGATGCCACATCCCCAGAATGCTTCATTGATGGCTTCAGACATCTGGGAATCAGGATAGATAAATTGTTTCTATTATAAATTATCTCATTGTTTTGTTTGAGGTATTATCCAATCTGGACCCACTTTTGCTCTACAGAAAACAGTCTGAACTCATGTGTCAACTTCAAGAGGAGTAGGAGCAGTTCCTACAAGGCATATCATTCCTGCCTTACCCAACGTGAGCAGTAAGCTCATGGGGTATTACACTGCAATAAAAGTGACTCTGGGACCGACCCAGACTCTAACCTGACCCCAAATGCTTCAACGGTGGTTTTACATCCCCAAAGCCTGAGCTCTGCTATGGAGCTTTTTTTGCAGTATAAACATACTTGTGGAAACCAATCAAACTTCTTGCATGAGTGAAAGCCAGGGTCACTTGCTACGGGTTGGGAGTTGCTTCCACAGACATTGGTTTGCTCACCCTCCCCTCAATTTTTCATAGCTCCTCACCAGCTGAATTTCAAGGGTCTTCTTGAGGGGAGGCTGGGACACTGCTGCACAGGGCTCATATTCACGATGTTGTCACCTCTGCCCACCTCTCTCCACCAGCTGGACAGGAAAGAGTTGGGTCAGAGCTGAGCATGGAGCAAGCCCTACCACAGACTAGCCATCAGTGTCCACCCCACCCTCGCCTACTGCTAATGGTACTGGAGGGGCTGGAAAAATTGGAGGTCCAAGACAGATTGTAACACTGCTCACTGGGAGCTTGCGAACAGGAACAGCTAACAGGGAGTTTGGAGAGGGAGTTTAGAGGGGGAGGTTAGAGGGCACTAGGGACTTCTGACCTTCTTTACAACATAACTCTTGTAATAATCTATATTCCAGAGGTTTAAAAAGAATCCCAGTTTCTGCTTAAACTTATTCATTAAGAAAATGGAGACAGAAGCCCAGCAGCAGAGTGGGGGCTATCCTGTTTATTGCGTCGAGTGTAACATGTATGATTACCTGCCCTGTGGGCGGGTGGCGTATGTGTGCACCCGTTGCAAGGAGCTCCTGACCCTCAGAGACCGGGTTCGGGCTTTGGAGGCCAGGGTAGCTGAACTGGAGGAGCTAAGGGAGGTAGAAAGATATGTTGATGAGACTTTCCAGGACACTGTAGTACTGTCCCACCTCCAGTCTGAGAGCCCCAGTGCTCTTAAGGAGGATGAAAGTCTCAAGGGAACAGAGCATTCAATGGGAGCAGAGGGAAACCATCCCGTAGTTGGGACCCTCCTCCCAGAGGATGTTGCGGTATCCTCTCGCACTGAGGATACCTCTGAGGGGGAGGGAATGCCAGTTAGGAAGAGGCAGGTGTTAGTAGTGGGTGATTCAATTGTTAGAAACATAGATAGTTGGGTTTGTGATGACCGGGAGAACCGTATGGTCACTTGCCGGCCTGGTGCGAAGGTTGCGGATCTCTCGAGGCATCTAGATAGACTTATGCGTAGTGCTGGGGAGGAGCCGGTGGTCCTGGTACATGTAGGTACCAATGACGCAGGGAAGGGTAAGAGAGACGTCCTGGAGGCCAAATTTAGGCTGCTAGGAAAGAGACTGAAATCCAGGACCTCTGTGGTGGCATTCTCGGAAATGCTTCCAGTTCCACGCGCAGGGCCAGGTAGGCAGGCAGAGCTTCAGAGTCTCAATACGTGGATGAGACGATGGTGTAGGGAAGAGGGGTTTGGATTTATTAGGAACTGGGGACACTTTTGGGAGAGGGGGAGCCTATACAGGAAGGATGGGCTCCACCTAAACCAGGGTGGAACCAGACTGCTGGCACTAAACATTAAAAAGGCTGTAGAGCAGTTTTTAAACTAAGAGATGGCGGAAAGCCAGTTGGTGCGGAGATGCACGTAAATCGGAGGGAGACTTCTCTTAGAGGAGAATCCATTGATAGAGATTCTCTAAGCTGTAGTCAGAAAGAGAGGAAGGGAGAGGGCAAACCATGGGCCAGAGCAGACAAACAACTGCATACAAAGGAATCCAATGCACCAGGGAAGGGCAGACAAATAAGCAGTGGCAAATTTTTAAAGTGCTTCTACACAAATGCTAGGAGTCTGACTAATAAGATGGGTGAACTAGAGTACCTAGTATTAAATGAGGAGATTGACATAATAGGCATCACTGAAACCTGGTGGAATGAGGAAAATCTGTGGGACACAATCATACCGGGATATAAAATATATCGAAAGGATAGAGCAGGCTGGGTGGGTGGTAGAGTGGCACTGTATGTGAAAGATAATGTAGAATCAAATGAAATAAAAATATTAAGTGAATCAACATGTTCAGTAGAATCGCTATGGATAGTAATTATATGCTCCAATAATAAGAAATTAGCAGTAGGGATATATTACCGACCACCTGACCAGGACAGTGATACTGACATTGAAATGCTGAGGGAGATTAGAGAGGCTACCAAAATAAAGAACTCTATAATAATGGGGGATTTTAATTATCTCCATATTGACTGGGTACATGTCACCTCAGGAAGAGAAGCAGAGATAAAATTTCTCAATGGCCTAAATGACTGCTTCTTGGAGCAGCTGGTGCAGGAACCCACAAGGGGAGAGGCAATTCTTGATTTAGTCCTGAGTGGAGCGCAGGATCAGGTCCAGGAAATAACCGTTACAGGACCGCTTGGGAATAGTGACCATAATATAATAACATTCAACATTCCTGTGGTGGGTAGAACACCTCAGCAGTCCAGCACCCTGGCATTTAATTTCAAAAAGGGGAATTACACAAAAATGAGGAGGCTAGTTAAACACAAATTAAAAGGCACAGTGACTAGAGCCAAATCCCTGCAAGCTGCATGGAAACTTTTTAAAGACACCATAATAGAGGCCCAACTTAAATGTATACCCCAAATTAAAAAACATAGCAAGAGACCTAAAAAAGAGTCACAGTGGCTTAACCACCATGTAAAAGAAGCAGTGAGGGACAAAAAGGCATCTTTTAAGAAGTGGAAGTCCAATCCTAGTGAGATAAATAGAAAGGAACATAAACACTGTCAAATCAAGTGTAAAAATGTAATAAGAAAAGCAAAAAAAGATTTTGAGGAACAGCTAGCCAAAAACTCAAAAAGAAATAAAATGTTTTTTAAGTACATTAGAAGCAGGAAGCCTGCTAAAAAACCTGTGGGTCCCCTAGACGATTGAACTATGAAAGGCTCAATCAAGGACGATAAAGCCATTGCGGAGAAACTAAATGATTTCTTTGCTTCAGTCTTCACGGCTGAGGACGTTGCGGAGATTCCCAAATCTGCACCGTCCTTTGTGGGTGATGAATCTGAGGAACTGTCCCGGATTGAAGTGTCATTAGAGGAGGTTTTGGAACAAATAGAAAAACTTAATGTTAACAAATCTCCGGGACCGGATGGCATTCATCCAAGGGTTCTAAAAGAACTCAAATGGGAAATTGCTGAACTATTATCTGTGGTTTGTAACCTATCCCTTAAATCGGCTTCCGTACCTAATGACTGGAAGGTAGCCAATGTGACACCAATATTTAAAAAGGGCTCTAGAGGCGATCCGGGCAATTACAGACCAGTAAGTCTAACTTCAGTACCGGGCAAATTAGTCGAAACAATAGTAAAGGATAAAATTGTGAAGCATGTAGAAGAACATAATTTGTTGGACAAAAGTCAACATGGTTTCTGTAAAGGGAAGTCCTGTCTCACTAATCTATTAGAGTTCTTTGAAGGGGTTAACAAACATGCGGACAAGGATGATCCAGTAGATATAGTATACTTAGATTTTCAGAAAGCCTTTGACAAGGTCCCTCACCAAAGGCTCTTGTGTAAATTACATGGCCATGGGATAAGAGGGAAGGTCCTTTCTTGGATTTAGAACTGGTTAAAAGACAGGAAACAAAGGGTAGGAATAAATGGTAAATTTTCAGAATGGAGAGGGGTAACTAGTGGTGTCCCCCAAGGGTCGGTCCTAGGACCAGTCCTGTTCAACTTATTCAAAAATGATCTGGAGAAAGGGGTAAGCAGTGAGGTGGTAAAGTTTGCAGATGATACCAAACTGTTTAGGATAGTCAAGACAGAAGCAGACTGTGAGGGACTCCAAGAAGATCTCACCAAACTGAGTGATTGGGCAACAAAATGGCAAATGAAATTTAATGTGGATAAGTGTAAAGTAATGCACATCGGGAAAAATAACCCCAACTATACGTACAGTATGATGGGGGCTAATTTGGCTATGACAAATCAGGAAAGAGATTTTGGAGTTATTGTGGACAGTTCTCTGAAAACTTCCACACAGTGTGCAGCGGCGGTCAAAAAGGCCACTAGGATGCTAGGAATTATTAAGAAAGGGATAGAAAATAAGACCCAGAATATCTTACTGCCCCTGTATAAAACTATGGTATGCCCACATCTTGAATACTGTGTACAGATGTGGTCTCCTCACCTCAAAAAAGATATTTTGGCCTTGGAAAGGGTTCAGAAAAGGGCAACTAAAATGATTAGGGGTTTGGAACGGGTCCCATATGAGGAGAGGTTAAAGCGACTGGGACTTCTCAGTTTAGAAAAGAGGAGACTGAGGGGGGATATGATAGAGGTATATAAAATCATGAGTGGTGTGGAGAGGGCCGATAAAGAAAAGTTATTTATTAGTTCCCTAAATAGAAGAACTAGAGGACACCAAATGAAATTAATGGGTAGCAGGTTTAAAACTAATAAAAGAAAGTTCTTCTTCACACAGCGTGTAGTCAGCCTGTGGAACTCCTTGCCAGAGGAGGCTGTGAAGGCTAGGACTATAATAGAGTTTAAAGAGAAGCTAGATAATTTCATGGAGGTTAGGTCCATAAAAAGCTATTAGCCAGGGGATAAAATGGTGTCCTTGGCCTCTGTTTGTCAGAGGCTGGAGAGGGATGGCAGGAGACAAATCGCTTGATCATCGTCTTCGGTCCACCCTCTCTGGGGCACCTGGTGCTGGCCACTGTCGGCAGACAGGATACTGGGCTAGATGGACCTTTGGTCTGACCCAGTACGGCCGTTCTTATGTTCTTATGAAATTTGGCCTGGATGGCCCTCCAGCAGGGAAGGTATTCTGCTGCTGGGGGGGAGGGGGGGAAGAGGAGGAGGAAGGATACTTAAAAAGTGTATGGCTAGGAATGGCCCTTTGGACCCCGTTGCCTCCAACACTGTTGTTGACAATCTTCCATCCCACAGTCCCTGGGATAGGACTGGCATGGCACAACCTTGCCCCCTCCAGGATGAGACTAGCCCACTAACCCACATGAGCAGCAATGGCCTCAGCAGGGAAGTGGAAACAAGGATATTGATACAACCTGGTGCCTCCCAAAATGTTTCCAAAATAATGCTCCAGAAAAAGGTTGTCCTGTCTGAAAGTGTTTAAAAAAACCTACTGAGGCCCTTTTGCAAAAGTATTATAAGAATAATAATGATTGCTTTGTGCTTAAAATACTGGCCTGGGGTATTTAGTTCCAGTTGTGCCATAGGCTTTCTCTGTGACCTTGAGAAAATCACTTAAGCTCAAGTGCCTCAGTTCCCATAAAATTGAGATGATGCTTCCTTTCCTCCTGTCCTTTATTTTAATTGTAATCTTTCCAAGGCAGAGACTATCCCTGGCTCTGTGTGTGTGTAAAGCTCTTAGTGGGGGCCCTGATCTTAGTTGGAACCTTCTCTTTATGGTCCTAAGATAAATAAGTAAAATAATAACACTGAGTTCTGTTTTCATATTTGATTTTTCTTTTTTGTTCTCAGATGTGAAATAATTGTGTATACTGATGATTTTAGTATATTTCCATAGATGCCAATTGGTGTTTCCTTCATGTTATCTTTGACTCTAGCTGGCACATGTTATCTTTCAGCACCGTATAGGTGTCACAGTAGTCTAGAAGTCTGGTTTGCTCTTTAAAGAAATAGCCTGTTTTCAGATCACACCTCAGTTCAGTAGGACTGTTTCCATCTTTTAGTACTGGCTTCATCCCACATACCAAATTGGAGAGCAGTGAGCCAGATTGTGTTATAAACTCAATAAAATAGAGGCTTAAAGTAGAAATGCTGATTAAAACTTAAACTCAGGTGGCACTAGTGTTTACTACAGCAATATCTGAAAATACTACTCAAGAGGAAAATGTAATTTTTAAAGTTGAACTTCTTATTCCTTTTTAATTAGAAATCTATGACTAACAAAAAGGAGCTATGCAATTTTAGTTGTGCACAAAAGGCCTTTTAACAAATAAAAATTGAATATGCTTAAGTTAACACAAAAAGATTCAATGTCTTGTAAATGCAATTGTTTTAATGCAAAACAGTTCTATTATACTATGTGCATTTCTGTGGGGTTTTAAAAAATGTAATGTCTATTTAACCCAAGCCAAAATCAGCAGTAAGAACAGGGTATATCATGATATTTTGAAAGCTCCATAACCAGCTAACAGTGTACAGTCATTAGTGCAGAGGTAGAATTTAATCCTCTGTTGAACATAAGAACTCCATTCACAGGAGGCGCTTCTAATTGGCAGCACGCATGCACTTCTTTCTGTTTAATGTATATAGGAAAGGTGGGACTTGCATATGGTTGCAAAGAGCTAGTAATGCAGCAACAAATTTGACCTCAGGTTAATAGCATTCCAGATCATCATGGCTTGTATAACTAAGGGCCCAAAAATCAAAACACTCTTAATAGCTAGGGCAACACAGACTAACAGGAATCTCATCTACTGTCTCTTTTAAAATAATTCTCCCTTTAAATAGGCAAGGTGACTCACTGCAGTCAGCACTGTTAGCCCAATAGTGTTTGCAGAAGCAGGTCTTTAGGCAGTTATCTTTGAAGCTGCTCTTTGTGGGTGGGCTGATAGGTCCATTCAATGACCTATTGACATTAACCTCATGCACCCAGGAATCTTATTGCACGCAGCAGCATGCAGGATCAGAGCTGTGGTGTTCAGCTTTCCCAAGTTGCACTTGTATTCAGTCCTGTCAGGATATATTCTCTAAGGGACAGCAACGTTATTTGGGAATAAAGGCCGTTATTCCGAAATAACTATGCAAGTGTCCACACAACAATTGCATTCCAACCTCATTCCAGCAGTCCACCCCCTTCTGGTGCCCAAAGCACCATACCTGCATGAGCAGGGCCCCAACGGTCGATCTCCCCACGCCAAACTGGTCCTTGACAGATCGGTAGCTGTCCAGCCTGGCAAGCTTCCAGAGGGCTATGGTGACCCACTTCTGGAGGAGGATGGTGGGTCACATGTGAGTGTCCCGTCACCTGAGGACAGGGGCAAGTCACTCACACAGCTCCGGAAAGGTCTCCTTCCTCATCTGGAAATTCTGGAGCCACTATTGGTTGTCCCACCGCTCCATGATGAGCCTGTCCTACCAGTCTGCACTGGTGTCCAGGTGCACGGTGGCGGTGCATGATGTGCAGGGGAGGGCAGGTGGGATACAGCAGCATGAGGTGCACTCACAGAGAGGTGAAGAGGGTCTCCATGATGAGCAGAGGGTTGGGTTTCTGCAAGGTCTGGGAGGCAGCCTGCAGAAACTGCTCCATGAGGTGCTGCACAAGCTGAAATAGACATCAACTGCCCAGAGGCAGCTCCGGCTCCACAGCTGGATAGCGGAGGTGTCTGCAAGGCCAACCACAGCAGGCAAAAGAAAAGGCTTTGCTGTCCCTCAATGAGGTAGGCAAAGGAAAAAAGCCTGAGACAGGGCTGTATAGGGGGGTCCTTTTAAGCAAGCGCCTCGGATAGTCTCAAGCAGCAGCCACAGGAAGTAACTACTGTCCTGATGCCCTGCCTGAAGCGGTTCCGTGTGGCCTTAAATGTGAATTAGCATTCAATCAGTGTGGATACTCTATTTCAAAATACCTCAGCGCTATTTTGACGAGCTTTTGGCGTGCAGACGCACTATTTCGAAATAAGCTATTTTGGATTATTTCTTCCAGAAGAGCTTGTTCTGAAATAAATGTGCAGGGTAGATGTAGCCTAAGAAAAGTAAGATATTTAGTTTGAGCTTGGAATTACTAAACTTCTCCAACACCCAGATAGGCAGTTCTGAAAATTTTGTCAGAGGCAGCAATGTTTTTATTTATCAAATTAATACTTTATCTTTGTGATCTATAAAATATGCTAATTTTAAAAATCCTCAGGAGTGTGTACAATGACTATTTGAAAGGGCCAAAGTTTTAAAAATCCTAATGAAAAAGGTGGGAATGTTACAAAATCCTCTAAGGGTGAACTTTGTAAGGAAAAGTGAATTCCAGAGTTGTGGGCTTTCCATTGAAAATGCTCTGCCATCAGCCCCAGCACATATAAATCTCAAGCATTTTTGCTGTTCTTAGTTGTAATGGTACCTTGTTGGATTATTATTTACATAGAGTGGATTTAAAAGGTACTCTGTGTTGGCCTAATTTTTCTGCCACCAAAGTTGATGGGAATCTCGTCATTGACTCCAGTGAGAGCAGCGTTAGGTCAATGTTGAGTGTTTCGAGATTCCCATTCCTAATGCTTCTACGTGTCTGTATAGGTAAACTCATAGTACAATGCACTAATAATATTTTTTTTAAAACTCTTCCTTTTTTGTTTTTGCTTCAATAACATTTGGCTATTTGCTTTTCTACTTCTTGAATCTTATCAAATGGTCTTTCATATAGTTCTTTAACCCTTGGCTCTATTGCTTGTCTTCTTTGGTTTTTAACCCTATCTTATTTTTATTTTATTTTATTTGTGTGAGACAGAATGGTGGCAAATCAAAAGTGCAAAGGAAACAACAGATGTTCAAAAAGAACTTGGATAATAATTATACCAACAGCATCTCATGGCAAATTTAAAAAGTAAGCAAGAGATTGAACTAGCTCAGATGCACAGCATCCTAGGGTCAAGTTCTGCAAGTCTGTTTGTCTTTCACTTAGATCACCGGCTCCGGACGGCAGGTTTGCAGACATTTTAGTGGTACCCACAATGCCCAGAGTCTGCACCCCTCCCCCACTCAAACTCTCCCTTCGCCACCTAAGGTTTTGGGGGGAGTTTGGGTGGCTCCTGGGAGGAGTAGGGGTCTCCACGCACTGCTGTCCACCTGCTCCCTCCACATGTCTCCTAGCCCCGCCTACCACCCCTGGGCAATTTAAAATGCCCGGGGACCCCAACCACCACCACCGGCAGCACAACAGGGTTAGAGAGACTTCCTGCTGCTTGCTCACCATGGCTACCTGCATGTGTGTCCCTGTGGCTGGCAGGGGGAGTCTCTGTGCATTATTTCCAGCAGCTGGAGACACTGTCTCCTACCGCCTGGGTCCTAGGGATTCATATGCCAGCAGCCCCAGGGAATGAGTAGCAGGAAGTCGCACTAACCTTGCTGCACTGCTGGTGATGGCAACGAGGGGCCCTGGAGTGTTTTAAATTGCCTGGGAGCAGCAGACAGGTCCAGGAGACACGTGGGGGGAAGGGGCTGAGGGGAAGTGAGTTTTGCTGGAGCCTGGCCCCGAGCCAGGAATATTCCTGTATGTACACTGTATGCATGTACAGGCCCTGAGCACTGGCTAGGGAATTCAGTCCCATTGCCATAAAATCTCTTTACTTTCTGACCATTTAACCATTAAGAGACACCCTTGTTCTAACCCTTGATAGGAGTCTTTCCCAGCATCAGTCTTGGTTAATTGGCCTTTTAAACTTGGAAAGGACAGTCTGCCTCATTTTGAAGTTTTGCTCTGACTGGAGCAGACTTTGGCTCTCACCCTTTAGCAACTCAGTACTTAGCTGACTGTATTTTAGGGTGTGTTTTCCTGCTTTCTGCCTTTAGGTGTTGGCACATCCTCAGTATCTTCCATTAATTTTTTTCAACTGACATTGGATTTTTGTTTGTTTGTTTGTTTGTTGATTCACGTTGTCTTTGGTATTAAAGCTTGAATGACCTCTTTCCCTCTTGTAGTCACTAAAGAAATATTGGAAAGCATTCAGTAAAGAGTTTGTTACTCAAAATTGCTGGCTTGGCAGCCCTGAACACAGAGGTCTTCTCTTTATCTACAGAACAGATACAGCATAGGCAGAGTCTGCCCAAGCTTCCCCATTGTTGTCCCACATTTGCACTTTCTCATGGATGACTTATTGGGTAGGTGAGAGTATAGTTCAGTTCCTGTGTCCATTTCATCCTTATTTTAACTCCAGAGGCTTCCAGGAATGATGACAATTAGTGTCAGCAGTAATGGTGGCTTTTGGAGTCAGTGGGGAATTTGTATCCAAGGGCATGTCTACACTAGGAAATTATTACAAAACAACTATATTGGAAATAATAACTCCCAAAATAATTATTTCAAAATAAGCATTATTTCCTGAGGAAAGCAGGAGTACAGATTTCAAAATTACCAGACCGTTATTTCGAAATAACAGGCTTGGTAGTGTGAACGCTCCACTTATTATTTTGAAATAAGGAGGGGTTATTTCAAAATAACTCTCTAGTGTAGACCAGGGCCAAGGGAACCACATACAGCATAATGCATTCTTCTTCGGTGATGTCCCCGTGGGTGCTCCACTTGAGATGTCGGGCTTGTCCCAGTGCCACAGGTCGGAGAGTCGTCAGCCGTGGTCCAGCTGGACCGCGCATGCGTGGGGCGCGTGCTGCTCACGCTGATTGTTAGCTTGCGCTGAGTCCGGCTTCCCGCCAGTTTCTCCTTACCGTTCAATGGTCGCAGGCGGAGCAACTCCCTTCTCCTCAACTGTTAACCAAGATTTCTGTATCTCTGTAAATAGTTAGTTAGTCAGCCATTAGTAATTAGGTATTAAGTTAGTTAGTTAGTTACAGTTCTCTGAATATTTTCCTGTTTAAAAAACAAACAAACAAAAAACCATTTTTCTTCAGTTTCAAAATGCCGGCTTCCTCCGGCTTCAAGAAGTGCTCTGAGTGCCATGACGCCATGCCGGCGTCTAATGCACACTCACTTTGTGTCAAATGCCTGGGCGAGGGGCATGTACCCCACAAATGCCCACACTGCCAAAAACTGACTGGCAGAGCCAGACGGGACCGCGAGATGAGGCTGAAGCTGCTTCTCTACAGCAACACGCTTCAGCCGCAGGACAGGCAATCACAGCAAATTAACCCGGCGACCCTGAAAGCCCCGACCCCGACCGTGTCATCTAAGAACAGGGACCAGAAATCGTCTGGGTACCATCGTCAGGGACAGCGGCATGCAAAGAGCCGCAGTATTTCTGAGCCCAGCCCCACCTCTAGCAGGCGGGCGGATCGGGCAACGAAGGTGCGTCCGACATCTGAATCGGCACCGGTGCCAATTGTCCGTCACCTTCACACACCCGTGGTGGCGGGTACTTCAGCCTGGGCGGTCCCGACATCAGCACCAGCAGCAGCGGCACCGACTCTCCCAATGTCGGCTCCGAGCGCCTCCGTGCCGGCTGCTGTGGCACCGTTTCAGATCATGCCTGCTCCATCCGCTTCCATGCTGGCTACTGTGGCACCATCGATCCCGGCACTGGAGACTACGGCACCGGTCAGCTCAGGGCCGGCTGCTATGGCGCCGAGCATAGCACCGACTGCTTCAGGGCAGGCTCAGTGCCCCTTCACTCTGGCACTATCACCGGCGCTGAGCTCCTTGTCAGCAAGCTCTTCGCCGGCGCCGGCTTCAACACCTGAAACTGACAAGCTAGTGTCTCAGCCCCCAGGGCTGCACCGTGCCGGCTCCCAGATTACTCACTGGCACTGCAGCAACAGGGCTCCCCCCACAGCTCACATCAATTAGTGCTGCATGCAGGAGCTGACCACTCAGCAGGCACAGGGTTTCAGTTTCCACCAAGCCCTGTGCAATTAGCTCCCTATTCACACAGATCACCTTCTTCTGCCTTCTCTGAGCCATATAGGCATGAGACTCATGCTGTTAATATCTCGAGAAGACGCTACCAATGATACTCACCATCGCCGCGTCGCTACTGCAGACGTTCTCAATCACCTTCGTACACCAGACGCAGATCTCGTTCACCTAGGTCACCAACGCGCTCATCTTCACCTCGATACCGTCATGAGTACAGACGAAGATACTCACCTACATATTCATCGTCTCATTATCATTGTGATCATCGTCGCCATAGCGACTATCATAATGAGCAACAGTACTCTTCTGGGCGTTCTTCCCGATCTCCACGACGCTATCGGCATCGTTCCCACAACAGCTCCAGGGTCCCTACGCCACCAGCTGCTTCCACTCGACCCTCGACACCAGCTGGAAATGTGCCTTGCCCTCAAGTACACTTAGAGTCAGCACAACTAGTGACACCAGAACAGCAACAGCAGGAACAATCCCCAGTGGACCATTCTGTTGCTTCTTTCTCTCCAGATGATGCGGTGTTCCCTGGCGATTCTTCTCCAGTAGATGACACTCGTCTTTTTCAAGACCTCTTTAAAAGGGCGGCAGAATCACAGGACCTGCATGTAGCAGAGGTCCAACAGAAACAACATAAGCTGTTGAAGAATCTTCAAAAATCCCAAAAATCCAAAATGATATTACCCTTTGATGAAGCAATCCTAGAAATTGCTGATGACATATGGCAGGCACCGGCGTCCGCTCAGCCCACTCATAAGAGAACAGACAAGAAATATTTCTTTCCCCCGAAGGGGATGGAATTTCTCTTCATGCATCCTCAACCGAACTCGTTAGTCGTGGATTCAGCCCAGCAAAAATCTAAGACACCACAACATAGGAATGCTGCGGCGGATAAAGAATCTAAATGCTTAGATCTTTTCGGACAGAAAGTTTATTCTTCAGCCACACGTATACTGAGAATGGCGAACTATATGGCGCATCTGTCTAACCATAGCTTCAATAATTATTCGAAGATGGTAGCAGTTTTAGAGAACTTGCCTGACGAGAAACGGCAGCTCTTAAAATCAGCGATCCAGGAAGGCTATACGGCCTCAACCACGGCCTTGCAAATTTCCCTGGATATTGCCGATGCAGCGGCACGGGCCACAGCGACATCAGTAGTTATTAGGCGGTCTTTGTGGCTACAGATGGCATCCGTGCCTAAGGATTTACAATCTAAGATAGAAGACCTGCCTTTTGACAGACAGAGTCTATTTGCAGAGAAAACGGACCAAGTTCTGCATTCGGGCAAGGACTCTAGAACTACCCTGAAAACATTAGGGATGTATACACCTCCATATCGTCGCAAACGATATACTCCCTACTTCAGAGAGAGACCCTTCTCGTATGGGGCACTGAGGTTCAAGACCACCCACAACAACAACGCCCCAGACCACGTCAACAAAAGCGAAGACCGCAAACCGGACGAAACCCTAATTCCCAGAACAACAGACAGAAAGTTTGATGGTACGATCAAGGGACTGAGGACCATTCCTTTAACGTATGACCCGGAAACACAGAAGTTATTCCATCATCGACTGAGACCGTACCAGCACAGATGGTTACCATCATCACAGACCGTTGGGTCCGGGAGATAGTAACATCAGGATACTCCATCCCTTTTCTTTCCCGTTCCCCCACCACACCTCCAACCCTGTCCCTTTTCAGGGACCCATCTCACAAGAATCTCCTAATGCAGGAGGTTCTCCGTCTCATAGAGATTGGTGTGGTGGAGGCAGAACCCAATCAATTTTGGCGCAAGGGATTCTATTCCCGCTATTTTCTCACCGAGAAGAAATCGGGAGGATGGAGACCAATCCTGGACCTTCACAATCTCAATCGGTACCTCAGGAAGCAGAAATTCAGGATGGTGACTCTAACTTCTATATTTCCAGCCCTGAACAAAGGCAATTGGTTCACGTCCCTCGATCTACAAGATGCGTATTTCCACGTGACGATACACCCAGCACACAGACGTTTTCTGAGGTTTGTCGTAGGCACGCAGCACTTTCAGTACAAAGTCCTTCTGTTTGGCCTCTCCTCCGCACCCAGAGTGTTTTCAAAGACACTTGCAGTTGTGGCAGCGTACCTTCATCGTCAAGGCACCATGATCTTCCCATACCTGGACGATTGCCTGATCAAGGCTCATTCGTTCAAAAGTGCACTGTCGGCCACTCAGGTCACACGAGACTTATTCACGGATGTGGGCCTTGTATTGAACGTTCTGAAGTCTTCACTCATACCACAAAAATCCTTCATGTTCATTGGGGCACGATTAGATTCTATGACGGCCAAGGCCTATCTTCCTACAGAAAGGTTTCACAGAATTCAAAACCTCACACACAGACACTGTCCTTCAGCCCAAGAGTGTCAATACTTACTTGCCTCCAACTCTTGGGACACATGGCGGCGACGACATATGTAGTGCAACACGCTAGACTATGCCTCAGGTGTCTGCAACGTTGGCTGCCGTCCATATATTGTCCGGGCAATTGCAACATACATAGGCTAGTAACATTGCCATTGACAGTGAAACGATCCCTCGCGTGGTAGAATTCTCCGACCAACATGCTCTCCGGGGTTCCTTTCCACCGTCCGCATCCCACTATCCAAGTTACTTCAGATGCCTCTCTCCTAGGATGGGAGCCCACTGCGAGGGCGAATTCGCTCAAGGCCAATGGAATGCTCAGGAAGCCCTGCAGCACATCAGTCTTCTAGAACTCAGGGCGGTGTTCAATGCATGCAAGACATTCCTTCCCAGGATCTGTGGTCAGATGGTTCAGGTCTTCTCCGACAGCACCACCACGGTGTACTACATCGACCGACAAGGAGGGCCCCGATCAAGGTCCCTGTTTGCAGAAGCCACGAAGCTATGGAATTGGTGTATCAATCACAAGATCACTCTCATAGCAACATACCTACCTGGCAAAGACAATTCCATTGCAGATGCCTTGAGCAGCACCTGTTTCCTCAACATGAGTGGGAACTCAATCACGAAGCGGTTCTTTCCATATTCCAACGCTGGGGGCACCCCAGTATAGACTTGTTTGCCACACATCACAACACCAAATGTCCCAGATACTGTTCCAGAGCCAGTCTGGGCCCCAAATCTCTGGGGGATGCGTTCCTGATCAGCTGGACTCACCACCATCTTCTCTACGCTTTCCCTCCTGTTCCACTTCTCCCAAGAGTGCTGGAGAAGATAAGTGATGACAGGGCCATGGTGATACTAATAGCCCCCTTCTGGCCCAGACAGACCTGGCTCCCTCTTCTACTGCAAATGTCTCGGCGACCACCATATCCGTTACCCAAACGACTGGATCTGCTCATGCAGCCAGGGATGTTCATGCCACAACCGCAAATCGACCGAATGCACCTCACGGCATGACTCCTAGCTGGTTCCATAGCACAGAAGCACTTTGTTCACAAGAGGTGAAACATATAATACTTCATAGCAGATGTGACTCCACACGAAAGACTTATCTTCATAAGTGGCATCGGTTCCATTCCTGGTGTGTAGCCAACGGGTTCGATGCGATGTCCACTCCAATTCACTGTATTCTGGACTATGCCCTCCATCTGCACTGCTCTAAACTGGGTCTTTCATCTATTAAAGTCCATCTTTCGGCGATTTCTGCATTCAGACAATCAATTGAAGTCTTTTCAATTATGTCTCACCTGATAACTAAACGTTTCCTGAAGGGATTAATGAACTTACACCCTCCACACAAGAAACCACCTACTCTGTGGGATCTTGAGTTTGTTTTGGACACTCTCACATATCCGCCCTTTGAGTCTCTAGCCACATGTGACATTCAGACTCTCACCATGAAGGTGATATTCCTTCTAGCCATAATGTTGGCCAGACGAGTTGGAGAATTGGCAGCTCTTTTGGCCAATCCTCCATACACCCTGTTCACCAACCAAGGGGTAATACTACGCTCGCACCCAAAATTTCTGCCAAAGGTGAATTCGGAATTTTATATCAACGAACCTATAATACTCTCGATTTTTTATCCCAAACCACATGCAGCAACTCATGAAGCCTGTCTACATACCTTAGATGTCCGCAGGGCGCTCGCTTTTTATCTGGATTGGACTCGCCCTTTTCGACGATCCCAGCAACTTTTCCTGTGCTCTGACGGAAAATCCAAGGGCCAACCGTTGTCTTTGCAGTGGATATCTAAATTAATCATGAAATGTATTACCACTTGCTATACTTTACGGAACAAGTCCATATCAACACCTATTACGGCACATTCCACTAGAGCAACGTCCACCTCTCTAGCTTTTCTCAAAGGAGTCTCAATCCAAGATATTCGTCGTACGGCGACATGGTCTTCGGACATGACTTTTGCTAAGCACTATGCCATCAACACAATTGCTCAAGAATCAGCACTCACCTCTGTGGTGTTGTCCACAGCAGACAGATCTTAACTCCGATCCCCCCTCCGCAGATGAGGCTACTGCTCTGTATTCACCTCAAATGGAGCACTCATGGGGACATCACCAAAGAAGAAGAGGAAGTTATTCACCTTGTGCAGTAATGACGTTTCTTCGAGGTATATGTCCCTGTGGGTGTTCCACGACCCACCCTCCTCCCCTCTTCGGAGTTTCTCCTTATGTTTTTCAGGAGTGATCTGGTTTGGAGGAACTGGCGGGAAGCCAGACTCAGTACAAGCCAACAATCAGCGTGAGCAGCATGCACCCCCATGCATGCGCGGTCCGGCTGGACCACGGCTGACGATTCTCCAACCTGCGGTGCCAGAACCAGCCCCACACCTCAAGTGGAGCACCCACGGGGACATACACCTCGAAGAAACGTCGTTACTGAACAAGGTGAGTAACTTCCTCTTCCTTATAATGGTCCCAATTCTGCAGTACAGCCGGTCCCCAAGTTGCGAACGGTCATACGACCGTTCACAGTTACGACCAAAGCTGTCATAAATGGTGGACCCCGAGTTACGAACGCGATCCGCGCTTATGAACAGTTGCTTGGTCCGTAACTGGTTCGTAAGTCGGGAAGAGGCTGTACTTATTCAGGCAAAACTCTCATTGAATCAAAATAAGAGACTGCAGCATCAGCATTTGGTATTTTCTTCAGTTCAGTAATCGTTTTCTTTTTCCTGCAGCATTTTGACAAACAAGGAATGAACAGCTAATATTATAAAAAATTTATAGTCTATAGCTTCTGTAGTCTTGTGAAAAAGACATCTGCTGTCCAAATAGCAAGGTTAAAGTGATTGTGTATGAAGTAAATACAAACTTCACCTAGTATTTCATTCTGGAAACCAGTTTGAACAATATTTAGATAACTTCTCCTAATGGAAGTCCTTTCATAAACTTGACCCATATAATTTTGTTAAATCCAAGGTCAGATAGAAGTTCAAAACTATGTTTTATTTGAGCTTTTGTAACAACCTACTCACATTTATTAACACTTTTTAGTAAAAGATATTAGCTACAATTTATTTTTATACCCTTATGTAGTTTTTTTATTTGATCAGTCATAGGAGAACAAGAACAATTGTCTATTTGTTTAGAAATTTGTTCATTCTGAATTGATTATTGTAATCTAAGTATCTGCAATTGTTTGGACCAATCATTTCTTTGCTTTTTTCATCTCTGTGAATAATGAAATGAAGTATCACTGAAGTTTTTTGATTGATGTTGTCACCGCTGCATATTTCATTGTGTTTCAGCATATTTTCAAAGTGGGGCAATAATTTCCACTCTATTTTCAAGTTTTTCTAATGCATTATTCCAAATTCATTAGTTGTACCCCAGTGCATTATTTGACCTTGTAGAGGAAATGATGCACTATTGATAAGAGGTTTTTGTCATATTATACTGAAATGTCTTTCTATCCTATGCTAGGGATGTGAAAGTTTAATCGGTTATCTGGTTAACCAGTAAGCATCATCATAAATGGTGGAAGCTGAGCAGCTCCCCGCCTGCTGTGGGCAGGGGCTGCTGCAGCCTTGCAGGGGGCCTGCTACATACTGTAGACTTCATTTATATCTTTCTGCTTTCATGACTTGGAACAGGGAAAGAGGTGATTGAGCTTAATACCAAAAACAAAGCTTAATAGTCACTGGAAGCCTATATTATGCATCCACATAAAAACGCATTGAAGAACAAAGGACTCCTGCCCTCTATGGGTTTGAGCCTCCTCGGATCACAGGAGAATTGGGATAGCAGTGCCGGCAGAATACAGGGCCAAAAATCATTCACAGAGAGGAGTCTTCTACAGGAGTTCTGGATCTTAACCCTGCAAATGTGTTGAAGGACTTTACATTTCTCTCAAGAATCTCCTCCAGTCATGGCAGCCTGGCTAGCTCCTGGCCATGCTGCCATTGGCAGGTGGCCAGCATCTGCACTCTGTGACCCATTCTAATAGGGCCCACAGAGCATGAAGGATGAGTTAATGTTGCTTCATGTACCATTAACAAATCAATTATTTTTAATGCAGACTTTTGCCCAGGGTGGATTAATTTAAATCAAGTCAATTGAAATCACAATTTAAATCCCCAAAACTCACTGATTTAAATAAAGTTTCCCACTGATACTACTTCACATATTTCTTCAAACAGTACAAATCTGATCATTAAAACTTACAGCTCAGTACAGCATTTTACATCATCTAAGAGGGGATACGTTGTATAATTTTTTTAGATTATCTGATTTTTATTAATTTAGGAAATAGAACATAATACTCATTACCTGTGTCAAGCTGCAGATGCAGCAGCAATACATTAGGAGTGGTAAGAACTAAATCACACACACAAGCACAATAATACTATTTTATTAAACGAAATCTTAAATGTTACATAAATGCTTCACATTCGCAATTGAAATAGTCTCCTGAGTTGCCAGCTGTCCTTAAACTCTTTAAAAAATAAAAATAAAAAATTTATTAACTGTAACAAACAAGTTCTCAGAATGGTGTCCTTAAAACTTCTACAAGTAGTGCTCATCTTCCCCACTCCCACTATCATTTTGATGCAGATTTGATTCCAAAAGCTAAGACTGTGCTAGGAGTGCATTTAATTTTTGGACTAAGCTCCATTGAAAGTAAGTATAGGGTGGGGTTCCTTTGGGAAAGCTGAGTTACGCTGAAGTAAAATAGGAAATGGATTTATGGTATCATCATTATGCTCTGTGACTGCTGTTCCAAAATAAGAGGCATGTATTACGTAATATAAAATAAGAAAATGACAGTGGCAACTGGCAACTCTAGATTTCTCTTACTGCAGCTTGCTGTACTGTATATTCAGGTGATAGTCTAAAACCTACTTAACTAATTAAAAAAGCCACAAAGATTAACCAAGCTAGTTTTTTTTTTCTAGCAACATCCAACATAGCACAGCTTGGGAATTTACCTGTTAAATCACACTGTGACAGATTGCTGGCCAAGCCAGAGCTGTCAGCCTGGCTGAAAAGGCCAATTACAGCCAACTGAGCAAGCCCAGGCCTGAAGGGCTAACGGAAGCAGCTGTGGGCCTCATTAGCCATATAAGGGCTATATAAGGCAGCCAGAGGGGATGTGAAAAGGGAAGTGCAAGGGTATGGCTGAGTCTTCTTCCCAAGCCAGAAGAAGAGGCTGGCTGAGTTAGTTGTTGGAAAACCAAAGCTCTGTAAATAGGTGGTGAGAAATTGGCACTGACAATAAAAGGCACAGGTGACTGCACCTAGGGTTGCCAGGTATCCGGTATTTACCTGGACAATCCGGTATTTTCACCTCCTGTCTGGTAAAAAGATTCAGAAAATACTGGACACCTAAGATGTCTGGTATTTTCTGATTTTTTTCCCTGGCCAGGAGGCAAAAATGCCAGGCACCTGGCAACCCTACAAACACTCAGCGCCCAGCCTCCCCCCGCCCCGAGCCCCCAACGCCCCCCAGCCCCCATGCTCACCTGGTTCTGCAAGCCTGCCGGCACAAAATGGCTGCTGGCAAAAAGACCAAGGGGAAGCAATGACTTCCCTGGGTCTTAGTGCTCAACCACTCCTGTGTTCCTATCCCTACACTCACTCTTAAAGGGGATATGCTTGTTTTAATGCTGTTTTATTTTAATTTTTTTTTTTTTGCTTAATAAGCAAAGCTCAACAGCTTTGGTCTCCCCCCCCCCTTTTTTTTTCTTCAACAGAATTTTTTCCCAGTGTTCTTTTTGTGGGGTGGGGGGTGTTCCGTATTTTTGTTTCAACCATCTGGCA
Organism: Pelochelys cantorii; assembly: GCA_032595735.1. Taxonomy (NCBI): domain Eukaryota; kingdom Metazoa; phylum Chordata; order Testudines; family Trionychidae; genus Pelochelys; species Pelochelys cantorii. Next base: position 34,141,602 of record CM064334.1, read on the forward strand.
ACCCTAACTGCACCAGAAAGGGTCTCCAGTTGGTTTATGACCCAAGAAGGGGTCCCAAGGTGAGGGTCCTGGGTGAGGACCTTGCCACAACACTTATACTAAAATGCATATAGAGAGTCTTGAAGAAGAATGCATTGCAAAGTTGATCTGCATTGTTTTTCAGACATATCCACATAATTTTCTTCCAATAAGCAGTTTTCCTTATTATGTTTTATTTTTGCAACTAAACCTTGAATCATCTTCTTGCTCTACTTACATTTGACATGTTTTCCTTTTTTATCCAGGGAACAAAGTGCTTCAAAATATTCCTGGATAGGGTCTCTTTTACACCCAGAAGCCATGAGTTTTTCTGTGGCAAAAGTATAGGGGAATACAGGAAGCTGTGGGTATGCTGAATAATGTCTTCCCTTTTCCTTTCCTGTCCTCCAATGTTCCTTTCTATGCTGTCTCTGTCCTTTCCTATACATTGTCTCTCTGTCTTTAGACAGTGTCTTAACTAACTCTTCCATGCTTGGCCTAGGTTCACCACCACATGAGCACAGAACAAAAACAATTCTATCCAGCATGTGTTTGCCTTTGCACATGTTTCTCCACAGATTAACAGAAATTGAGAGCTCAGGACTTTCAAGGAGCAAAAGCTGGTTGTTAGGCTGGACAGACTAGAGTCATTAGTTCATTTTTATGAGAGTATAAGTATAGGTGTCACATATTGGTTTAATAAGATTAAATTGTAACTGTTATTTTTAAATGAGAAAATAGCATTTTATTGATGATTTTAAAAATAAAAAAAATCTGATTTAAACAAAAAATCAATTTTTGATTTTAAAAAAATCATACATTTTTATCCACCCAGCTTTTGCCTACAGTAGAGTATGGGAAACATGGCTCTGAAAGAAAGAGTTCCCTGGTTTCTCCTCCAGCTCTGCTTGTACTCCCTTTTATGCTGCATTTGAGTGGGAAGGGAGCAATGTTCCCTCTAATTTTTTCCATCCATGTGCAGAATAAATTTTATGTGCAGATGTGCACCACATGCTGCTGGCTATGAGAGGCCGTGGACACTCTGGTGATAGCTGGGGAGCATTTGAATCTTTCCTGAGTGGCCACTCAAGTGCTCAGGTTACAGGGAACACTGAAGTAACACCCTCCATTTTCCATCCTGACAACATTTGGCAATGTTTTTGCTCCTACCCAGTGAACACCTTGTAATTGCCACACCTGAGAGCCAGTGGGTTTTTAGCTGAAGAGTAGAGGCTCATGCACTAAGTTCCAGGGGTCTTAGGCTCAGTTCCACCTGTTAGCATTACAAATGCATCAGTGGGGAAGAGAGAGGCAAAGAGGCAATGTGTATCCTACACCTGAGCACTCCCTTTTTCTGTTTTATGTAGAATGACTTTAAAATGTTTGATCTGAAAGTTACTTGTCAAACATTCTACTAGTTTTGTCACTCTTGTCTTCCATATCAAATATGCTGAGATCTCTAAACAGACACTGGCAATTTAAGACCTTGATTCAGGAAAGCATTTAAGTACATCCTTATCTTTAAGCCTCTGCTTAAGTCCTATAGAAGTCACTCTGACTTTAATGGAAATTAAGCACATGCTTAACTTTAAGCCTATGTTTAGGAGAGCATAGGATGGAACTTGGGCTTTTAAGAGGGCAGCAGCCATTGCACCGGTGACGAGGTCAGTTGACTATCTTCTGTCCTCGGCTAGGCTTAAGAAAAGGTACCTGGACTTTCAGGAGACTGTGGGTACGTCTACACAGCAAGGCTAAAGTTGAATGAAGCTACGCAACTTCAGCTACGTCAATTGCGTAGCTTAAATCAACATAGCTTAACGTGGCTTATGGTGCTGTCTACAAAGCAGGAAGTCAAAGGAAGAACACTCTTTCTTCGACTTTCCTTACTCCTCTTGAAATGAGGGTTCCCACGAGTCAGAGGAAGAAGTCCTTCAGCTTGACATTATTTTGAAATAAAGGCTAGTAGTGTAGACATGCACTATGTTATTTTGGAATAATGCTTCTGTGTAGACATACCCTGAGAGACTCAGAGCCAGAGAAGACTCAGATGCAGGACGTGCAGGTGTCAGCTACCAGAGATTGGAGGGAGATAGAAAACAGCAAGGCTGAGCTGGAAGCTGAGTTGTTGGGGAGAGTGCTACATGAGACCAAGTAGAGAGCTAAGTTTGGATGAGAACTCACCACAGCAGATTTGAGCCAGATTGGAAGCACCTGTCCATGGCAGTTGCAGCAGGAAGAGCAGGGGACGGTTGTATGTCCCCCGGTTGGGGGACAAACAGACACACAAACGGACAAACTCTCTGAAACATAGAGTAGATTGCTATCCCTTTCTCCACACCGGACCTCTGCTGGCCCACTGGGGTCCCCATCTTTGGCCCCTTGCTGCCCCTCCTGTGGTCATTCTGCAGTATATCTCCCACCTGCCAGACTCTTCCCTTTCCATTTTATGAGAAACAATTGAATTCTGGGCACATGCCCAGATCTTGCTTTAAGTTACGATAAGAGGAAGCTGCATACCAAATTTGGTGATCCTAGCTCTTACCGTTTATGAGAAATTCTTGAACAAAGGGATTCACAGATGGACGGACAGATTGATGAATATTTCTAAAATATATAGTACGATTATGCCCAGAAAGAAGGCTTTGGATTGGGCACTGAGAGACTAGGTTCATGTCATGGGTGGAAGAAAGGGTAAATGATGTGCTGAGGTCTGCTGCAGGAGGGCACTCCTGGGGCAGGGGGACCCCTATGACACATGCTTTTCTGAATCGGGTCTAAATTTTGTCCCAAATCTTCATTATTGTGACAATGAAGAGTTATAAAATAAAAATCTAAGACAAATAAGAGTGTTTCCAATTTAAAGATTCCAGTGAAAACAATTGTTTTTTAAATAAACATCCCTGTGCCCTATTTGAAATCCAGTTTTCTGCATGGAAAAACCTGAAAGTGAAACTGACCGTAAAACACTGAAACCAGCCTTATTAATATTTATTATCTAACCTGTAAAATGTAAATAAAGCATAAATAGAGACAAGTGATTTTTAAAAAATTATTCATTTTAAATAGTGAATTGGAATTAATAATATAGACAAATTATTTACAACATGACTGCTAAACTGTGTTCCATTCTTTTTATGTGTTTATTGCTTTGCCTTTTAATTGCAATGTTGCATATTCAAGGCTTTATTGTATAGCTATAATTTTCCAGTTTTTTTATTCAGAACCATCACAATTTGTTAGGAAGGGAATAACATCTACTTTCATGCTTGATTAATGTTAAAAACTACCAAGTGAATATTTCTTTGATATTGTGAATTTAGAATTATAAAGAAGATCTCAAATACTCTTCTTCATCTTATGAAGTGTTATATAATAATTCAGAATATTTCTTCTCTTATAATTAAGTGTAAAAAATCTGTCATTTTACCACTACCAATTGAAAGAAACTCAACCCTAAATGAGGGCTTTTTACAAGGAAAGAATGTAGAAAGAACTAATATTCCCAGAAATATATTCAAATAGGGCCTGATTCTGCAAATTCTTACTCGTGACCATTCCTTTTCCAAACAAATATTTCTCATGGATAGCGCCAATGGCTTTTGGGAGACTGCTTAATGTATACACATGCTTTTGAAAGATTGGACCAAAAGGGCCTAATACAACTCCTTTTAAAGTCCATGGATTTCACTGGGGTTTGGACCAGGCCCACAAGTCCTGATTTAAGTTTGTAGCCTGGGAAAGAGTTTTGTGATTTTTGGATGGGTAAGGCTCGCCAATCTGATCCGAATAGATCTAAGTTCATCCTCTATCCCAGATTACAATTCCGTGGAACCACAAGGCACCTCCTCTTGAGGGTCAACAGGTGATGGACAACAACAACACCTCAACTCAGGGAATGAAATGGACAACAGTTTTATTGCTAATGGAATAATGATTATGATTGCCACAGCAAACACTACAGTAAGAACACAAATCACTTGAATTCCTTCCCAAGATGTCATTAACACAATTAATCCCAAACTTATCTAAGTATACAAAAAGTAATAATAATAATAGTAATAATAATTCCTACACACACAAGGATCCCAAGGTTGGATGGAGAAGGGTGGCTTCCCTTCCCCTGGAGACCTGGGAGCAAGTGTTAGTAGTATTCCTAAAAGCAGACTTAAGCAAGAAAAGAAAAGAAGCCGTTACAAAAGAGAGGAATAGAAATAAGTCCTAAGTTTTCTCTGACCTTATACTCATGTGACCCAGGACGGGCTGCTCTCTTTCCGCGAGGCGTCATATTGCAGCCCCGGTATCTCTAATCTCTAGGCCTAAATACCCCTTTTGGGTGCCAAAGCATACTGGATATACAACCCCTTTTCCATAACTGGGCTTAACACCCCAAGATTTCTGAGGGTACCGCCTTTAATTGGAAGAAATCTCTGGGTACCTTATGAATATTCATTATGGGTGCCAGATGACTTTCTTGGACGCAGTACCTATACCACACACAAAAGGCAGGAAGCTGTACGGAAGCTGCAGTTAACAAGATTCCATCTGTTTGGGTTGCACCAAGAGATGAAACACCCATAACTGTCATGTTAGCAGATTTATACCATAAATTCCGGGTAAGGCTCAAAAACTAAACTTGCCCTGACAGCAGACTCTTGCTTCACCCCTTCATGGAAAATTACAAGCACAAAGCATATAGGTCCCCACTTATATCTTATTGCCATCAGCCGTCTCACAGAATCTGGATTCTGTAGGCCCCTTGCGTTACCAGCATATTTCAAATCTATATTAAAAAGATATAAGGATAACATAAAACTATTATTTAACTAAAGTGAATATCATATTCATAGGCCAAAATAAGGCAAATAATGGTTAATAGGCTACAAATTGCAATGTAGCATTTTATTAGAACTGCTTGAAAATTTGTCACAAAGAAGGGGATCGTCAACAGAAACAATTGTTCATACTGTGGCTCAGTGGGAAAATGGTAAAGCAGATGCATAGCAATGAACTGCTACAGGCAAAAGGAACCTGCATATGAGTTTGATCCCATACCGTGGGGTGGATACAGATAACCATTGTTGACTGCTGCAGTGCTGTATCAGTGGAGCCAAATTTTCAAAATTGCTCAGGACAAGATTTTGACATGTTCACTCCTTGCAACTGGGGCAGACTTTCCAAAGTGCTCATTTTCCATGGTGGCACTAATGAGTTCAACAGGTAATGTGCTGAGATGTTTTGAAAATCTAGTTCCAACTGGCTGCTAAGCTCTTAATTTTGCCCATAATAGGTACTTACAGTTGACCAGATTCAATTCTTCTTTATGCAAACCTTCATTTTGTGCCCATTATTTTGCATAACTAGGGTACTTTTCTTGTCTGGCAGTTTCTTCTCCTACACTTTTTGCAATTACAATAATCCTGATAATCATCTGCACGATGGCTTTTGTTTTTTACTGGTAGAGTTCATTTAGTCCTAATACTTCCTTCCCTGTGAAAGGTGATATGCTTGGCCTTTTCTCATTTCTTGCAATGTGTTCCTCTGATAGGCACTGTGTCCTACATGGGAGCACATAACCCTTAGTTAATCTCCTTTTAGTTTTTTTGATGGGCTATTTTTTTTTTTTTTAAGAGCAGTAGATGTGCCATAGCTCTTTAGTGGAAGAAAGAGTTCAAGTTGGGAGGGAAAGAAACAGTGACTAAGCCCAAAGAAAAGTAGCAGCTTCTACAGAGAAGACCATACTTAGTTTCTGTAGGCCAAAGCCTAGGTTAAAGCTCCCACTGGAATCATGGAAAAACTCTCTTGGCTTCACTGGTATCAGAACTTGACGTTGCCACTGTGCACTTTCCTGTTTTTTATTCCAAAGTTATTATAATGGAACAGAATTAATGTACTAACAATGGGCTCAACTCTGGCTCCTAGTCCCAGCCCCATGTTTGTCAGCAAAGAGCCCAACCCCGTCACAGCAAGCAAAGTTAGTAGAGCGTCTCCGAGAGCTCCCCAGAAGACATAGGGAGTAGCAGCAAGTACACTCCACCTAAGCAGGTGCATACTCAGTCCCCTGCGAGACCAGCAATCTCTGCTCTTTACTGCGAGTAGACCATCATGGCTCTGTCTCTTTTGTAGTGCCTGGTGCTCCTGAAATAGTTCTTACACTCTGGAGACTGTAGTGACTGCAGCTGTGGCCAGGAACTGGTCACTAATATGCAAATCATTCATGTATTCCGAAGCCAGAAGGGACAACTGTTATCATCTAGTCTGACCTTGTGTTTTAAAAGAGCAACACAGTTTGTAGGATTATTGATGGGCTATAAAATTAGACATTGAATGAATGAAAGAAGCTACTTTGAGTGCTCTTGCCTGCCTGTGAGGGTGAGCAAATGGCCAATCAGAGACTGGGCTTGGCTTCTTTTACTGGGAAATTGGTTTTCTTAAGGTTGTGGTGCGTGTTTTCAGAAGAGGGTCCCATGTAAGAACTTAGCTGAGTCCATTATAGAATCATAGAATGCTAGAACTGAAAGAGGCCTTGAGAGGTCATCGAGTCCAGTCACCTGCCCTCATGGCAGGACCAGGCACCGTCTAGACCATCTCTGATAGATGTCTATCTAACCTGCTCTTAAATATCTCCAGAGATGGAGATTCCACAATCCCCCTAGGCATTTTATTCCAGTGTTTAACCACCCTGACAGTTAGGAACTTTTTCCTAATGTCCAACCTAAACCGCCCTTGATGCAGTTTAAGCCCATTGATTCTTGTCCTATCCTCAGAGGCCAAGGAGAACAATATTTCTCCCTCCTACTTGTAACACCCTTTTAGATACTTGAAAACTGCTATCACGTCCCCCCTCAGTCTTCTCCTTTCCAAACTAAACAAGCCCAGTTCTTTCAATCTTCCCTCATAGCTCATGTTCTCTACACCATTAATAATTCTTGTTGCTCTTCTCTGTACCTTCTCCAGTTTTTCCACACCTTTCTTGAAATGTGGTGCCTGGAACTGGACACAATATTCCAACTGAGGCCTAATCAGTGCAGAGTAGAGCAGAAGAATGGCTATGAATTATGAAAGAATATAATTACTGTTTGTTCGCAAAGTGTAACACAGTAAAGTGGGAATACTTAAATGGTTATTAGGATCTATAATATTAGAGTCTGATCCTGGAACTCTTAAATAAGTAATACCAATGACATCAAACTGTTTTCTTCCTCTGTCAGGCAATGCCACCAAAACTGGGCAGAGAAGCTATAATTGTTTTAAGTCTGAATCTTATATGTGTTCCCTCAACCTTGAGTATACTGAGATATTCCTTTCTGTAACCAGATGTGCCTCACCGCCACAGGCACCTCCTGCTGGACATTCTGGGAATTAGCTCTTTAGTGCTGGCGCATTCCCTTCTGGCCAGTGTCTCACCCACAGTTACCTATTTCTCCACCTCTGGGAACTCACTACCCCCTGTGCCCACCTTGTCTCAGTGACCCACTGCTAGTCATCATCTAACCCCTTACCTCAGGGGCAAACTGCATTCTGAAATGGCTACTCATCATTTGCAAGGGGATGTGGACCTGCTGCCTTTGCTTCCCCTGGCTGCCTCCCTACAGCTTTAGTACACTCTTGGCTGTGTCTACATTGGCAAGATTTTGCGCAAAAGCAACAGCTTTTGCGCAAAATCTTGTCGCCTGTCTACACTGGCCACGAGTATTTGCGCAAGAACACTGACGTTGTAATGTACAAAACCAGTGCTTCTTGCGCAAATACTCTGACGCTCCCGCTCAGGGATAAGCCCTCTTGCGCAAGTATTCTTGCGCAAGAGGCCAGTGTAGACAGCAACGTTAACTTCTTGCACAAGAAAGCCCGATGGCTAAAATGACCATCGGAGCTTTCTTGCGCAAGAGAGTGTCTACACTGGCATGGATGCTTTTGCGCAAAAGCACATCTTTTGCGCAAAAGCACATGCCAGTGTAGACGCTCTCTTGCACAAATACTTTTAACCAAAAAACTTTTCCGTTAAAAGTATTTGCGCAAAATCATGCCAGTGTAGACGCAGCCCATGACCTTGTCTCAGGCCCTGCAGCCCAGGAGTGAGGTCAGGTCAGAATTCCTCAACTCTGTCTGCCTCTTCCCAGCACTACCCTGTATCAGGAAGCCTTTAGCTTCTCTGGCAGCCAGGTCCCTCCTGCTCCCCCAACCAGAACAAGATTCAGTTTGTCTCTTTCCCTCCAGGAACCTTTATTTATACTCCTCTCAGCTGGGTCCTAATTAGCTAATACCTGCCTCAGCTGTGGGGCTTTGCTCTCAGCCCTCTCCCAGAGCTTGGTTTTAGCCTTAAAGGGCCAGTGCGGAGCAGATGCCCCATATCACACACCTATTTAAATTCTCGATTTTAAAAAAAACTATATTCTTATTTTTATCACTATGTAAGTGACTGGAAAACAATTTGTGAAATCCCCTTATGTTGACTACTTGGAACAGCCTTTTGTTCTGGAACAGAAGGAGGGAGGAGAGTGAGAGTTGGACAGTAACTCCAACCTCAGTACAATATATGCAGGAACATAGTTACCAGCCAAGTGGAAAATAAGGCTCAGCTTTGCTTCTGAGAAAAGCAGCTCCACAAGGAAGCAAAAATCTATGTGTAATACCATAATGACTAATGTGTCTTTCAACTTTGTCTTTTCCCTGACTCTACAAAATTCAACTAGTCTCTTTAAAATGGGTTTCCCTCAAATGCTGAAAACTTCACATGCTCCCTATTAATATACAATTTCTATTGATTTACATGTCCAGTAGTCTGTCGTGTATTTTTTACACTAAGAGTATCTTGATTATTCTAACAGAGCTGTGTCAAACTTCTTTCCCCCTAATATTTATTCTATTCGTGTCAAGCCTTTGAAGAGCCCAACACTGTGATATCTTTGCATGCTTCTTACAGATTAACTTTAGGTCCATCCTTATTCACCAACAAAAGGAGCTACTAGATCAGGCTTTACTGCAGCCTACAATATTGAAGACATTGGCCCACATTTTCATAGAATCATAGAATCCTAGGGCTGGAAGAGACCTCAGGAGGTCATCGTGTCCAGTCCCCTGCCCAAAGCAGGACCAACCCTAACTAAATCATCCCAGCCAGGGCTTTGTCAATCTGAGACTTAAACCTCTAGGGATGGAGATTCCACCACCTCCCTAGGTAACCCATTCCAGTGCTTCACCACCCTCTTAGTGAAATAGTTTTTCCTAATATCCAACGTAGACCTCCCCCACTGTAAGTTGAGATCATTGCTCCTTGTTCTGCCATCTGTCACTACTGAGAACAGCCTCTCTTCATCCCCTTTGGAACCTCCCTTCAGGAAGTTGAAGGTTTCTATCAAATCCCCCCTGATTCTTCTCTTCTGCAGACTAAATAAGCCCAAATCCCTCAGCCTCTCCTCGTAGGTCATGTGGTCCAGCCTCCTAATCATTTTGGTTTCCCTCCACTGGTAACCCTCTCCAATGCGTCTACATCCTTCCTATAATGGGGGGGCCCAGAATTGGACGCAATACCTTGCAGGAGGTATAAGGGATCTGTCGAAAAAGGCTTTCTTTCTTGACAGATCCCCCTCTAGACTGCCGCTTTTTGCCGACAAAGTGCTGAGTCGGCAAAACGCGGTGGCCATTTTTATGCAAATTAGGCACGGGATATTTAAATCCCTGCCTCATTTGCAATGTCGATCTGCCTAATCTGCATCCCTCTGCCGACAGAGGGATGCAGTGTAGACATACCCATTATGTAGAGCTACTTGCAGGCCTACTGACCAGGGGGGAGGAGGGGTGAATGGGGACAGTTGCTTTGGGGTCCAGTGATTCTAAAGGGCCCAAGGCTCCTGGTCACCACTGCTACTACTGTGGCTGCAGTGGCGCACAAAGCCCTCGGTCCTTTAAATCTCCACTGGAGTGTCACGTGCTTCAGGCAGCTCTAAATGTTGGGCTGGGGACGGGGCAGGAAGTGGAGGGAGGTGGCTGTCCCAGCCCCACCCCTTCCACCCAAGCCCCACACCTTCTGGGAGCATGGAAACACCTCCCACACCCTCCTTGCCCAGGGGCCCAGTATGACTGTTGGCTCCCCTGGCTACTTGTCTGAGTTTTGACTCTAGACATTTCATTCTTTTTTTTTTTTTTTTTTTTTTTGGAAACAAGCTTGGATCTGACCTGTTGTAAACTCTTTTGAAATTAGTCAGTTTTATAAATCCAGTTACTGTTTGATAAAATCACTTCAGCTCACCGCATTTGATGCTACATGCTTTTGAAGTTGTATTATAACACTGTAGTTTGTGATTCCAGATTACTGGGCGTCGTTTATGAGAACCCCTCAAAAGAGAATCATGCTATACAGAAAAGGTAGGGGAACATGGTATGTTGGCATTAGACGTCATTTATACTGACCCACACAATGTCAATGCTGCACTTGTAGATGTCATTAATCAGCTAGGCTAGTTGTTAACTCTTGCTGTTTTTTTATTTGTCAAGGGCTCAATATTTTTTCAATATGAGATCTTCACTATGCTTTAAATGGCAGTTTATAATTAATGATACTTGAGTGTGTCTCTTTTTTCAAAAATTCATACAACATTCTTAGTTACAATTTATACATGATTTTAAAGTATAATTAACATTCATTTTTCTGAGATATATGCAAACAGATATGCAAATTTGGAAATAAATATGCAAACATATAAAATGTTGTTGAATTAAGTAGTCCTTAACATTTTTAATGAAATCAATATTTTATTCATATTTTGCACACAAGTCTGAGTACCTACTGACTCAGTAGGCCTCTGATTTGTGGACCGTTTTTGAAGATTACAAGTATGTCTACACAGGGCCTAGCGGGCCAACCTTCTGTCACTCAGGGGTTTGAATGAACCACCCACTGAGCAATGTAAGTTACCTTGATAGAAACACTCATGTGCACTGCACTATGTTACTGGGAGAGCTTCTTCTGCCAACGTTGGGTGCACCATTCGCTGAAGTGATTTTATTATGCCAAAGGGAAAGTTCTCTCCTGTTGACACAGAGTAACATCACCAGCTATGCTACAGTAACACAGCTGCATTAGTGCAGCTGTGCCGCTACAGTGCTGTACATCTAGATATGCTCAAATTGGCTCCTAGAGAGTTTGGGTACATGAAAAATTGACTTTAACACAATATTGTGCTAAAATCTGGAAACTGTTTCACTTCAGTGTGGTGGGGCCAACTATTAATGCCTCCAGTTTGTGTCTGAGTGTCTTATTTTCCTTAGGTGTAGCACTGTGTTTAATTATACTGTCAGATCATCACCTATAGATCACTACTTTAATCACTCCTTGTCAGTTTGCTGTTTGATTCTTCTTGTTAGCTACTCCTTCAATCCAATTGTCTATAAATTGGATCTCTGAGAAAATTTGATACACCAAAGAAAGATGTAGCAAAGACAGCCTTGAGGTCTCCACAAAGGGTCAAGAGATGTGCTTGGCTTTTTGTGTTTTAATTGGTGGGAGGAAAAAAAATCTGAAAATCCTAACTGTCTTGGTAATGGCTACCAATATGGAAGAAAGCGTTACTGCTGTATGACTGATAGGTTCTTCAGTGTTGTAATAGACAGCGTGGATGCAGTCCATTGGCTATTGAACAGTGTGGATACATTCCATTGGCTACCAGTCTCCCCCTATTTTGAGATTTACTGGTGTAAAATGCAACCTTCCAAGAGAAGCTAAAGAGAGATAGATGTGGAAAGAAATCTGAGGACTGGTTTCCATGATGGCCAATAATTGCAGTAATAGACAATAGGAGGCCTCCATTCTGCCTTTCTTCAATCTCAAGCTTGCTTTGAGTTTGCATTAGTAGAGCGCTGCATGGATACAAAATTTGTATTTGCATGCACATCTGCAAAAAAGACCCACGGATATCCGCATTGACATCCACGGATGCGGATACCCACAGATATCAAGTGGATATCCACAAATTTACAGGGTTCTAGATACAAAATTTATATCCGCATCCACATCCATATCTGCAAAAATGAACCATGGATATCCGCATCCATATCCATGGATGCAGATACCCACAAATATAAACTGGATATCCATGGATTTGCAGGGCTCTGTGCATTAGCTCTAAAGTACTGTGGGAACACAAATCCCAGGCTGAGATTGCAGAGAGGGAAGTGAAGACCAGCAGTCTCTCCAAGCACACAGCTAATGAATCCTTATGTATTTCAATTTAGCTGATGGAGTATACTGGGCAGATGTTGGCTCAGTGTGAAGACAGTTGAATATACATACATGCAAATATGAAGAGAGGATGAAACTGGGGAGGGGGAAGTGAACGGAAGATTGCATCTAAAATAAATATGCCACAGAAAATGGGAGGTTTGTTTTAAGTCTGAACACCCAATCAAAGTGAAGCTACTCCTATGGATGTTCCCATGGAGCCCACCAAGCAAATAATAACAAAGCCTTACTAGCTGGTGCTTAATCTGTATGATCTGATGTGATTAATTGGATTAGAGTCCAATATGATAGGACTGTGAGCTGTAAATCATTTAGGACTGGTTCATCAAACCCTTGCTTAATGTGAAGAGGTCCATTAAAGTCAATGGTTGTAATTGTGCGAGCACAGGTGGACAGGATCAAGCCTCCAAACTGTTTCACTAAAAACTCAGATCCTGCTTTACTGAATTTACTCCTAATTTTACACTGATGTAAGGGTCAGGATAAGCTCTACCCTGACATCTGGTGGTGAATTGTGGCGAGTGGTGCAAAAAGACTTCAGGGGCTGATCTCATTTGCATAGGAACACCCACCCCGCCTAGTATGTGCTCACAGCAGCCCAAATGGTCACTTTGGCCACTGTGGGATCCCCAGTCTCTCTGTTATTGAGGCAGGGGGGATAAAGTGTTGTTGCCCTGATTATGTGAATGAAGGACAATGGAATAATGGAACTGTTTATGACAGAGGGATTCGCCATAAACTAAGTAGCACTTGCTAGACAAGGAGCATGGGTTCCAAACCCAGTCAAGTTAAGAGAGGCTGGGGACAGGTCTTTGTAGCTGGTGGTGGGGTTCTGTCTGAGGGCTTACACAGCACTGATTGCACTCTCTCCACTGTGGCATATCAGAGCTAATTTGGATTCTATTAGGAGTCTAGTTGCAAGCTGCTGAACTGACTTCACTGTGGGCCAATGGAGCACGAGCACTGAGGCTCCTCTATTATGAGCTGACCTTTCTGAAGAGCTGAAATCACTGTTGTGCTGAGGGGAGTCTGGTGCTATACTGCGGAAGAGCTGAAATCACTGTTGCTGTGGGGAGCCTAGTGCTGTACTGTGGAAGAGCTGAAATCACTGTTGCTGTGGGGAGCCTGACGCTATACTGCTGAGCTACTAGCAGAGCAGCTTGCGGGGACAACTGGTGGGTACAGGCGGCCAGCAGAGCGGCTGGCGGAGATGACCGGTGGGCGGCCGGTAGGAGCAGCAGCAGGCAGCCTGTGGAGCAGCTGCAGGAACAACCAGCTGGCGGCGAGGGGCGTGTACCGAGACTGCTGGCGGAGCAGGGCAGTTCGTGGGACGGTTGGAGCGGCTCACGGGACAGCAGGTGGAGTGTGGCAGAGTGACTCGCATTGATGGCGGCAGCAGAACCCTACGGAGAGGCGGAGCCATCAGCGGACCACGTAAGGTGTATCAACCTCTGCCCCACCATTCCACCCTGGTTGGGATGGTAAAACCCTGCTGGGTGAACTTTTGAATCCTGGGGCGGCACTGACCCGGGGCAGAGACTTTTGGGGTGTCGGACTTTGGGACTTTGGGGGATTTTTGGGTTGCTGGACTCAAGAGACTCTTGGGGTGTTGGACTTTTGGGGACTTTGGGTGATTCGTGGCTGGGCGGCGGGTCTTTGCTCATGTTTGGTCTATGAATCCGAGTTGTGGTGTTTTCCCAATTTAATGCTGATGTCGATTACCTCATGTTATTAAAGATTTGCTGCTATACTGAGGTTCTGTGCTTGCGAGAGGGGAAGAACTGCCTCTTTGGGGCACCCAGGGGTGTATGTACGATTTCCCAGGTCACTGGGTGGGGGCTCGAGACGGTGCTGTATTACCTTGTTGGGAGGAGACCCCTAGATACTGAATCCGGCCCTTGCTGCTATTAACTCGGCCTGGCAGAAGGGTTACACTAGTGCAACAATAACCAGAATCTAGCCTAACATGGATTTTTTAATAGAAATAATTGGCTATCAGCATGACATCAGCATGTCTGTAATGTGCTTTGATAACTATACACTGCTATTTGAACTACAATATTTTGGCGGAAAGGGCTATAGAGATTCATCTGTCCTTGCAGGTATAAAATAACCATTCAAAAAGCTACTTCACTGCATGCAGCACTATAATTTTAATTGACGTTTTGTTCATTTGCTGCTACAGGTATAGTAAGTAAAAGTCATACAGCTGTTCTCCTTGAGCATCTGTGTCGGTTTCAATGTTTTACCTTGCAGTTGGATGAAACAAAATAGAAGAAGGTTATTTAGAACTATGCAAACCCCTCTGCCTGCCTCTGAAATAACCTTGGTCTATAAGGCTACATTTACACTGCACAATGATTTCAAAATTAGCTATTTCAGAAGATATCTATCGAAATAGCGCTTAGTTATTTCAAAATAGACAGAGCGTCCATACTCACTGGACACTAACTCACATTTCAGGCCACCCGGAACCTCTTCAGGCAGGGCATCAGGTCAGCAGTCACTTTGTGTGGCTGCTGCTTGGGGCTATCTGAGGCTCTTGCTTAAAGGGACTCCCCTGTACAGCAGTGTCTCAGGCTTTTTTCCTTGCCTACCTCCTTGAAGGACAGCAAAGGCTTTTTTTCTGCCTGCTGTGGTTGCCCTTGCGGACAGCTCAGATTGCCAGACATGGAGCTGGAGCTGCCTCTGGTCAGTCTACAGCTATTGCAGCTTGTGCAGCACCTCATACAGCAGTTTCTGCAGACTGCTGCCCAGGCCCTGCAGAAACCCAACTCCCTGCTCTTCTGGGAGACCCTTCTTGGATCTCTCTGGGTGCGGCTCTCTGGATGCCACCCTCCCTCCCATTCACACCGTGCACTGCCGCCTCTGGCGTCTGGACATCAGTGCAGACTGGTGGGACCAGATCATCATGGAGCAGTGGGGAGACCAGCAATGGCTCCAGAATTTCAGGATGCGGAGGGACACGTTTCTGGTGTGGGCCAGTAGCACCATCCTGCTGCGCAGTGTCATCCACCTCAGCAACGTGGACCCCATCATCACTGGCTTTGTTGACATGGGATTCTCAACTGTTGGGGGTGGGAGGGGTAAAGATGGCACCCATATCCCCATCCAGGCTGACTACCAGGCATCTTTCATCATCAGGTGGAAGGGATACTTTTCGATGGTCCTACAGGCTGTCACAGACCACCGGGGCTAGCATATATGTCAAGTGGTCAGGGAAGGCGCATGATGCCCTCTTGTTCCAAAACTCCAGCATCTTTGAGAAGCTGCACACTGCAACTTTTCTCCCCCACCACACCATCAGGGTTGGGGATGTGGACATGCCCATTTACATGGTGGGGGACACGGCCTACCCTCTCTTGCCTTGGCTCATGAAGCCATACACTGGCCACCTTGGCCCCTCTCAGGAACACTACAATGCCAGGCTTAGCAGGGCGCGCATGGTGGTGGAGGGCACCTTCAGATGCCTCCTCACATGGCTGAACCTCGGGGAGCACAACATCCCTTGTGAGGGCCGCATGTTGTGTGATCCACAGTATTTGTGAGTGGAAGGAGGAGGTGTTCCTGCCAGGGTGACGGGCAGAGGTTGACCACATCAGCAGGGCCTTTGAGCAGCTGCGCATGGGTGCCATCCAGCAGGCCCATCGGGGGCCATGCACATTTGGGAGGCCCTCAGTTAGAGTTTCTCGCAAGAGCCCCAGTGACACACTCCCCTGGGTCTCGCCACTTGGGCCTTGTGCATCGCCCCCTTTGCCTTTCCTCCAACAACCCTTCTCTTCTCCCTCTTCCCTGCTAAGACAATAAAAAATAGTTTGTTTGGAAAAAAATAAATCTCTGTTTCTTTTTATTTGGGGTCAAAGTAACTGGGGAGGGACTAGGGAAAGAACCTAGGGGAGGATAGCGCCGGGAGGAGCGGGGAATGCGAACCTTGGACAGGGGAGGAGGAAGCTTGAAGGGGGAGAAGGGCTGAGGAGAGGCTCAGGGCTGGGGCTGGGAGTGACACCTGGCTCTGATGATCCCACTGCCTTGGGTGTGGGGGCCATGGCGGCTATGGGAATGGGGAGGTGTTGGGGGAGGAGCGGAAGTGGAAGCAGGAGCAGGCATCATGCTAGCAATGAGGGATTGCATGGCCACGCATGGCTACGTGGCCCTGTTCCAGCAGCTCCCTCAAGGTGTCTTGCTGCAACTGGATGTCTTCCTGGAGCCTACATTCGATGGTCTGCTCCAGGCATCAGAGTGCCGCGAGATGCTTCCTCTGGAACTTGTCCATGGGTCTCTGGCATCTGCGGGTCCCTTGGGTTCAGGAGGCTGTCCTGGGTAGTGTCGACCACCACCCCCCTCGCAGCTGGTCCAGCTGTGGAAAATAAAGAGAGATGGTCAGTCATCCCAGGGGACACTGTGCCTGAAGCCTTGCCCTCATCTGTGAGCCAAGAGCAATAGTTCTTGGCTCAGTCGAAGGCAACATGCTTGGAGCAAGGCCATGTGTGCTCTAGCCAGTGGGCCCTTTCCTACAGGAGCCCAGATGTCCCCCAGATGTGGGGAGCCTCACCATCCCTATGTCCCGGCATGTGAAGCAGGCATGTGAAGGTGCCGGCCAGACCGGGATCCTGTGGGTGGGAGGCGGGGCCTCAGGGCAGCTGGGCTTCCCTCTGTGCCACACACATGCCAGACCTGGCAGTGGTGGCGTCCCGCAGGGAGAGGACTTGTATCTCTACCTGCTTGAGGAAAGGGAGGCAGGGTGCTGGGGTGGAGGTGTGTGTGAGTGGTAGACATTCCTGCACCTCACTGCACTGTCCCCAGGAGTGGATGCTGCCCTGAAGGTGCAGGCATGCCCATGTGCCGTGTGCGGCATTGCTGAGGGTGTGTGTGTGTGTGTCTTGATGTCCCCAGCCTCCTTCTATAGGTGGCTTGTGGAGGGAGCTGTCAGTATGGCCAGCCTCTCCAGACACCCTGTGGCCAATAGTACAAGGCAGCCTCCTGGGGCTGTATGCCCCGGAGCAGCGCGGCATATGCTCCTACATGCACAGGCTGCTGCGTGATCCCCAGGTCAAAAGGGCCAAGTGTGAAGTGCCCCTTGCCACTTCCACCCCCTGTGTGAAGGGAACATGATGTTCCTTCCCCGGCCTCAGATGACACCTGGGACATGTCCACAGCGAGGGGTACTGGCTCCAGGGTCAGGAGGGTGATGGTGCTGCCTTCATCTGGCTCCTCCTCCTCCGCCACTTCCTCCTCTTCATCTCTGACCCCTGTGAAGACAACGACAGGTGTCTCGAGCCCCGAGTCCACAACCAGGGGGAAGGCACTGCCCCGCCCCCAAGGATGCAGTCCAGGTCCTCGAAGTAGGAGCAGGTATGGGGTTCTGCCCTGGAGCGTGAGCTGCCCTCCCTGGCTCTGGCATATGCCTGGTGGTGCTCTTTCCTCCGCACCTGCTCCTGAGTGCAGATGTGCCCCTTGTTGGCCAGGCTCTTGGCCATCTGGCCATAGACGTCCACGTTCCTGTGTCTGGTGCAGAGATCCTGGAGGCTGGTCTTGTCACCCCAAACCTCAATGAGGTCCAGGATCTCTGCACCAGACCAGGAAGGCGCACACCTCTTTAGGGCTCAGGCAGTCTCCTCGAGCTGTCTGACTGCTCCCTGGGAGCAGTGGAGGGCTGGGTGGGAGCAACACAGTTGCTCATTCTTGAAAAAAGCAAGGCAGTGGCGGCTGCAGGGTGGCTCAGGGCTGTCAGGGCCTCCTGCTTGCCACAAGCCCTTTTCCCTGAGGCAGCAGTTTTAAGGGCTCCAGGGGAAGGGGGGGAATATAGAGTTTTCCTGAGACAGAGCAGCCAGCAGGGCATCTTGGGAAGGGCCGAAGGCCCCTTATTTTGAAATAACTCCAGCTGCCGTGCCTACACAGCCCCTATTTCGAAATAACTATTTCAGAAGACAAGTTATTCCTCACAGAATGAAGTTTACAGATTTCAGAACAAGCTGCCCATTATTTTGAAATAATTTCAAAATAACACTATTGCTGTGTAGACGCTCGCATAGTTATTTCGCAATAATATTTCAAATTAACTTTTCTGTGTAGACATACCCTAAAAGACCCTGCTTGTGCAGTCAGTTAGATATGCCTTTTATTCTTGCAACATATTTCAGGGCTGGTTTTTGTAGCATTTTGTTTCTGTGGGATGGATTTCATTTCTAATGATTATCCAATCCGCTTTTCATTCTATCATAATTGTTTTTTGACTTTGTCTCAAATGGATTTATGGCAATGTGAAAATTAACAATGGTCCCTTAATTGCACTGGGCTGTGTGATTCACAAAGCCCATACTTGATTGATACTCTATCCTCACATTTGTATCTAGACAAACCATTATTTTTTAACCCATGTTGAAATGGTGAAATGCAGTTACGTTAAAATACTTTATCCTGGCATTCCGTCACTTGGAAAGCAATCAGAGGCTTTTCCATAGGCTGATGTATTGGCAATAACCTAAAAAAAACCCAACAAAATATGGAAACATGATTTTTGATTATGCTATAAATTGGGATTATTTCCTTAGGCCTGTGGAAGAACATGCCAGCTGGACATTATATTCTGACTGTTAGAGGAAATATTAGGAGCCAGAATTATAATTAGCTCACTTCTATTGAAGTCTCCTTTCCACATCTCTGTTAATTTTTTGCCAGATTCTGTACTATTCCCGAAGAGTGAAATTCACTGTAGTGCAAGGAGCTTGCATCAGATCCCTGACACCACTAAAAACTAGGGATGTGAGTGGTTAACTGGTCACCCAGTAAGCATCGCCCATAGGGGGCTTTTAGCTGCTGGCTCCCAGCCCACGGGAGCTGGGAGTCAGTAGCCTTGCGAAGGGTGGGGATGGAAGCGGCAGCGGGGAGAGGGGAGGACACGTAACTAATTAAACAGGATTTTATACCCTACTAAAAACCCTTATCAGGCACCTATGAGTTGCTGCCTGTGGTAAAATGGCTCTCTTGGGGCCTCCGCATCCCCTGTGTGGCATGTAATATCTATCTCTTTCTCTCTCTGCACCTTCCCCACAAAGAGTGGTGCAGAGGGCAGCGATGAAAATGAATCAGACAAAGAACCACAACGGTAGAGGCCTTAATACTCTATACAAATGGCACATGAATTGCTCAGGATCAGAATTATTTCAGAGAAATCAGGGATTGGTTTGTGAACAAGCCACTGACCAAAAAGAGATACATTAGAAGTGTATCATGATTTGTATAACAGCACCTATTATTATTTATAACACAGATATGCCTGGAGGAATTGTACAAACTGCATCTCTCTGCTGCACCCAGAGAAGTAAATTTCATCTTGGGTACACATCTCTATGCTAGTTCTCACTAAGTTTATGTGGTAAAAATAGAAGTATAGCTTCAGCAATATGGGCTGTGGGCTGGGTATCCAGCCTGAGAATGATCCCATTGGAAACCCTATTTTATGTACTTAGGTGGCTAGTCTGTCCTGCCATTCTTGCCCATATTGCTATTTCTATGTGTTAGCTTGATCAGAGCTAAAGCGGGTATGCCTCCCGCAGCTGGAAACTACCCCTCCTGCTGCAGAGTAAATTGTCCCATAGTAAGGGGACAGGCCCTGCTCTGACAGTTTATAATCTAGAAAAGACAGAGATGACAGAACAAAAGGATGAAGTGACTTGCACAAGTCATACAACAGAACAGAGGCAGTGCTGAAACTAGAAACCAGGACTCACTGTACAACACCGTACCATGCAGCCCTCTCCACTGTTTAAACACTTCTGCTTGCCATATTTTTTTGAACCCCACACTACATTTTATTGTGATGGGAAAATGTGGTTAAATAGCTTGACTGAATAGCTCTCAGACTGTGTTCATGGAGCTGTTACCAGTAGCTATTCACTATTCATAATGCATGTGGTGTATTTGGTCATCTAAGTTATGTGCTATTGTCTCACACTAAATCAAACTCAGCTTTATTAGTGAAAATATTCATGGGTCAGGTTTTTATTATTAGGCCAGCTTTTAGTTGCAAGTGTTTGTGGTGATATTTGCCCTCCCTCTGAATGGGTACTTCATGCTGTTCTTATGTATACAGGACTGTTCTCTGATTTTATTTCACCTCTCTTTTCCAAATTAATAAGATTTTTGTATAACTCATCATAGTACCTCTTTGTAAGGCCTTCTTCAAGGAACATTCTAGGTTGACAAGCCTAGAATTTTACACGACTTAAGAAAGAAAATTCTACCATTGGGGCACTGTCCACTCAGAAAATAAGGGGCAGGTACTGGTATAATAGAAAATAAGTACATCATTGTATTTAAAAAAATGACTGAAGTTTTCAAGTAGAAACAATTCAGAGGGGGGGATACTGGTTTTCACCATATTTTAATATTTTTGTAATATATGCATTTCCTATTTTAGGTGGTCCTCCATATTTTAAAATCTACAGAATATGAAGCTGCTGTTAATATCTATCTGTAATTTATGGTCAGACATATTTCTGAAGAGGGAGGAGATTCCTAGCTTTTAAACTGGATACACAACATATGCTTTATATTCTTGAGGGTCTCCAGATACTGGGCCATAAAATCATAACACAATGTACAGAAAAGCTATTTGTAAAGATTTCTATTTCTTTGCTGGTTCACCTCCTTTTTTCCTTTCCCCCCAAGATTTATTTACTTGGACAGGTCGTATAGCAAAACCTGATTTCAGAGGTGAAGGGAAGTCAAAATTAGGACCAATATGTTATTTAATAAACTCTTTGATATATTTCTGAAAATAGGTTTTCATTGATATGTGATAGAGAATGATAGTGTGGTGTATTAATTAGCCTTTGTTTGGTACAACTACATTGCTCTTTTGTTGATAAAATCTACCAGTTTTTTTCTAAATATTCTTCCTGAAATTTCTACATAGTGAAATGCTGATGGCAACTGTTTATGTTTAGACTGGGGAAATTAGCAAATAAAACTAAAAAAAAGCAAAAGAAAAAGTTTTACAAGTTTTTCCGGCATGAGTCTAGCACAGTTGTACCGTATCATATGGCCACAAGTAACTCAGCAGATAATGTTTAGGGCACTGCTTTTTAGTAGCATATTTGTTGCTGCTCTGTGGAAAATCACTAGGGACAACAAGTACAAATACAAATAGCTAATTTCAGAAATAAAAGTGAAAAAAGGCAAATGTTTGGCTTTGCCATTCTCTAATGTGTGTACACTAAAATGTCCAAAACTAAGAACTGGGACTTTTGGTTACGTCTACACTGCAGAGCTGTTTCGGGATACCTCCCGTATCCCAAAATAGCTGTTCCACTTTTTAAGAGCAAGCCTGTTATATCGAAATATAATGGGCTCGCTGTTCCAACGTCCCTGTAAACCTCATTGCATGAGGGATAAGGGACGTTTCGGAATAGTGCTTTATTTCAAAATTTGGCATTGTGTAGACCAAAATAAGATATGCAATTTGCGTAGCACAAATTGTGTAGCTTATTTTGAGGGAAGGGTGTTGTGTAGATGCACCCTTTCAGTCATTTCCAGTTGTAAGAAATGAAATGTAGTGCACCTGCCCATTTTGTCTACAGGAATTGCTCTGAAAATCTTTTTCTAAAAGCAAAACTAATCTCTGGCTAAGGGCCCGCTCCTGTGAAATGATGAGTGCCATTAGTGCCAAGGGACTTATGGGAGTTGAGGGTGTTTTAATATTTCCCAGGATTAGGCTCTAAGGATAAGGTCCAGAAACTCAGCTGGGTTCTCAGCTGGGCAAATAAACTGGTTCTGAAGCCCTGATCCTGGGCCTGTCCTTGTCAGTTCTGGCAAATATCAGAACTGAGTTGGAGCTGCTCTGAATTATGCAGACTGGCTATAGTCCCCAGGGACCATCCTGCCTGCTGGGAACCAGGGCTGTGCAATAGTGCTCCAACAACAACCTTTTCATCCTCTGACTACTGTACTAGGCTGCTGGTAGGCATGACAAACAAGCTAGTTATGTCAGGTAGAGACTGCCCCATAGCAGGAAACTCTGACAGCCTTGCTGGGCCCCTGGGCAAGGTGTGTGTGTGTGTGTGAGGTGGTTCCGTGCTCCCAGAAGAGGGTAGGATTTGGGGGCATCCTGTCCTTCGCACTGCCTGGAGCATGCCACACTAGCTCTGCCTACACCCTAGTCAGCCCTAAAAGTTGCCCGGAGCATGCTGCCCTGTGCTCTGGCAGTGATTTAAAGGGCCTGGGACTCCAGCCGCTGCCTCTGCCATAGTAGCAGCGGCTGTGTCCAGGAGCTCTGGGCCCTTTTGAATCACTATGCCCTGGGGAACTATCCCCCTTTCCGCCCACTGTCGGTGGGTCTGGTTTGGCAGAACCACTGGCTAGTTAGTTCCCTACATTGCTGGAGCCATGGCACGACTTGAATGAAGAAAATAATCTGAATCAATTGGTGCATGGAACACGAGCTGCCATTAGAAAGAGGCAATGGATAAATAGAAAGAAGTGAGAGAGATGAAAAGAATAACTGCCAAAAAGCAAGGTGCCAAAAATCAAGAGCTGTCAAATTAGTATTAGTGATGAATGCAAAGATCCCTAGTTATTCATTAGCTGCACATATTGTTTGTTTTACATTGATTTACAAAGCACTTGCCAAATGATATGTTCTTTCTGCAAGAAGTCTCGGCGGAGACAGGTGAGGGGGGAGTTATGTATCCATATTTTCTTGTACTAAAGGCAGAACACACTAAACACATGGGGATTGCCAAACTTATCCATAACATGGGCTCTCTCATAAAATAGAGATTGTATAGACTGATAGCAAGGGGTTAAGGAGCTGCTCTGGGTGTAGCCAGCCATGCCCCACTGCACCTGCTAGACATGTACATCTCACTTGTGGACAGAGTGGGGAAGAGAAGAGAATATCATCACTCAGCTCATGAGGAAAAGCAGGAACTTCCCCAACAACCAGTGTCTGAATTTCTTCCCTGATACACCCTGAAAGGGAGTCATTCCTTGCTCCCTCATATTAACTCAGTTTGTTTGAGTTAATTCCCCTGTGTTTTGTTTTTTTTACCCTGGCATGGGTGAGACTTGGAAGTGATTTGTCTGGAAGGCCAAGGAAGAGGCAGGCCCCTGCAGAGGTGCAGCAACCAGCAGCTGTAGAAGACATCAATAAAGAGAAAACTGCCATGCGACCATGAGAGGGCGTTAACTTTCTCAGGATGCTTTTCTCTGATGCAGACTACCCACTCGTCTAAGTGATCAAATTACCTCCTTTTGGCAACTGCTGATATTGCTTAAATGGAAAATTAATATTAGGAAGGTTCTGAATGTATGTTAGCTCTGCTTTCAATGCAGTGTAGGGTTCATACGGTCTGATGAGTGATCAACATTTGGCATCAATAACTGTTGACTCTATCCCTTTTATGTAATAATAAGTAATTTTCTTAATTTAACAAATTATAAGCAAAAAAAATTCTCTTATCCACTTCATTCTGCATAAACATTGCTTACAAACTGTTAAAAATCTATCAGCACAAATTCATCCCTCTGGCAGCTCCAGTGAGGACAGGGGAGTTGACATGAAGGATGAATTTGTCCTCTCAATTTTAAATCTAATGATTGAGTAAAAACTCTCTGCTTAAATCCAGTGCGGTCTTATCCTTGTGTCAGCATTTAATTCCATTTGCATATAAGCCTATTTCCCTTCTCTAAATTTAATTTGTTAGAGCTTGGCCCTCAGCAACAACAACAAAAAGTAATTGCATCCAGTACTGGGCAATGGTGCCAACACAGCATGTGCTATAAAAGATGCTTCACACAAATTTATAAAATGTAGTCATCAGTAACTTTCTGCCTGGTAACAGGAATGTCAGGACATAAAAATGTGGTGAACTACTGCATAGATATGTGACGTATCTAGTAATACATGTACAGTGAAACCGACTCTAATAGCCAACTATTAGCAACAGCAATCCGACCTCATTAGGATGGTCTGTTAAACAGGTAACAATTAGGAGTCACCCTAAAGAAGAAGGATGTTTGTGACTCAGAGGTGTGCGGGTCCAATTTTCTGCTCTGTGACCATGAAGAGGACATGTACTTGCTCTGTGCATCAGTTCTCATGTGTAAAATGGGATAAGAATACTTGGATTCTCCACCTTTTTATTTGCCTTTTATAAACCTTTAGCTTGTGAGATCTTCAGGGCATTTGTTGTCTCTTCTTATAGATCCTCATAGCACCCAGTACAACAGGACTGCCATCTGAGTGAGGTCTCTTTGCCTATCCCCCTATATGACAAATCATTGTTATATGAACCTAACGTGATCCAGAGAAAACTCAAGAATTATACTGTCTCCTCCCATTGTAACTACTTCTCCTCACCTTCAGTATGCAGTACTCCGGATGTCAGCAGTCCATTTTAGACGCCCTAATACACCCATGCAGTAGAACCTTCCCAAGATGCTGTTTGGTCCTCACTCTCTAGGAGGTCCCATTCTCATTGCAGAGATTAGTTTGCTATTTCATGACACTCAAAAGCTGCATATTATTACTGCAGTTATCTGTAGATCTCAAGGCACTCTACACTGAAGGTTAATATCTCTATCCCAATTTTACAACAGGGAGCACCAAGACAGACTGATTTACTCACAGTCACCTAGCAGGCCAGGAACAGAGCTAGAACTGGAACCCAGTTCTCCTGAGTCCCTCACTTGTGGAGCTGATCTGGAAGTGACTTAGAAGACAGGACTCCAATTGCCCCCTTCCTGGCAAAACCACTCTATAAAGATCAAACTAGATCAGACTCAGTGGGTTTTCATCACCTCATTTCAGTACACTATGGGCAGGGCTTGATAAACGGCGGCGAAATCTACTCACCAGCCCTGCACTGCGCATGTGCAAGACCCGCATTGAGCATGCGTGCGCTGCCGGTGAACGGGCCGACCGGCTGAAATCTACTCGCCACGGGTGAGTAGAAACAGCGATTTGTCGAGCCCTGACTATGGGTATGTCTAGACTACATCCCTCTGTCGCGTCGTTGCACAAGGCATAAAGGATCGGTCGGAAAAGGCTTTCCTTGCCAACCGATCCCCATCTAGACTACCGCTTTTTGCCGGCAAATTGCCGCGTCGGCAAAAAGCAGCAGCCATTTTTATTCTAATGAAGCGTGGGATATTTAAATCCCCGCTTCATTAGCAATTTCGGTATGTCTAATTTACATCCCTCTGGCGACAGAGGGATGTAGTCTAGACATACCCTATGGTATGAAAGGTGCCTGAAAGATTTATTTCCCAATTTCTTCCAGAATATGGTTTGGGAGCCTATCTTCTCCTAGCCCAGTGTTTCCCAAACTATGGGCCGTGGCCCGGTACCGGGCCACGGGAAAAAAATACCGGCCCTCAGCGTGCCCCGCGCCCCTGAACCTGGAAGTGCTGGCGAGCTACAGAGCCGGGGCCCTGCTCCACCAATATGTGGAGCTGGGTCTCTCCCCGGCTCTGCCTGGAGCGGGCCCAGGCACCCCCCAACGCGTTCTCCCACCCCGTCCCCAGAGCGTCCCCTTTGGCCCCGGACGTCCCTGCCATGCGCAGCTCCTCTTCGCCGCCTGCTGCTGCTGCCCATGCGCAGCATTGCACGCGGGCGGGGAGGACGCCCGGGCGTGACGTGACGTCACAGCCCGGGGTTTTCAAACTCGTGGGAGGCACGTTGTGGGGCCTGGCTGGCTCCGGGTTTGGCCTCCGGGGCCTGAGCACGGACTCTGGCCCCACAATGGAGAAGGCAGAAGGTAGGGAACCGGCTTGTGTGGCGGCGGCAGCGGCGGAGCGGAGGGGAGGCGAGGAGAGGCGGCGGGGGGAGAGGGGTGGAAGGAGAAGGGGCTTGGGCGGGCGGAGGGGCAGGCACTAAGGGACAGGGTGCAGGAGAGAGAGACAAATGCCAGGGGGCCAAGTGCAGACAATGAGGGAAAGGGCAGGAGGGGAGGTGTCAGTGGGAGGGGGCACAGGGTGATGCTGGGAGAGGAGAGGAGAAGGGAAGGGCATTGGGGGCTGGAGGAGGAGGTGCTGGGAGAAGGCTTGAAAGAAGGGGTGGGCATGAGGAAGGCCAGGATGGAGCAAGTCATGTGTGAGGGCACAGAGGGGCAGGAGGGGAATGGGGCAGAGGGTGGTGAGGGGGTGGGTATTAGGGAAAAAGAGGGCAAAGGGGCCAGGGGCAGTAAGGGAAGGGGGAGGCACCAGGAGGGTGCAGGGCTAAGGGAAGGTGCCGGTGCCAGGGGATTCTGGGGTGAGGAGGAGGGGAGAGCTGGCCACCGGAAGCAGCACTGGACGGGGGAATTGGGGCAGGCTGGGGAGAATGGGGGGCCGGTAGAAGCAGGGCTGCCGGGGGGTGTGAGGTTGGGGGCAGTGAGCTGGCCGGGGAAGATGTGTGTGTGGGGGGGAGAAGCGGACGCTGGAAGGAGGGCTGGACGTGGGCAGCAGGGCTGGCCAAGGGAGATTGGGAGGAGAAGCAGGGGAGAACTGGCTGCCCGGGAGGGGGTTGTGGGGCTGGCCAGAGGCGCAGTGGGGGGAGCAGGGAGGAGGAATGAATCGGCCTGCGGGGAGTGGGACTGACCCAGCCATATGTAGATCTTGGGGCACTGCCCCCGTTCTCCCCTCTCCCCCGCAAAGCATGAGTTATTCCCTCCCCCCCCACACACACCCCTCGAGTAGTTGCGAACTGTCTGGCTGGTAGACACACTCATGCAGCCTGAGCACATTTACCAGCCAGGCAGTTCGAAACTACAAACTGATACATCTAGTAATAATACAACTTACCTAATGAGAAAATACCAGACATGTTATATGTCTGGTATTTTCTTAGTTTGTTTTTTATGTGTTTATATTTTTGGGCTGCAAAAAGCAGTACTGAAAAAAAAGGGTTCCAACTAAAGTAAAAAGTTTGGGAAACCCTGGTCTAACCAGCTTTCTGTCTGTCTTACAGTCCATTTATCCAATCCATATTCCTTAACTTGCTGGCAAGAATATTGTGGGTGATCATATCAAAAGCTTTGCTAAAGCTGGCACTGGGGGTTTTGGGAGGACCAGAAACAACTTATTTGAATATTCATCATTTGATTAATGAATATTCATCATTTGATTAATGAATATACAAATATGCAAATGAACATTACTGGTCCTCCAAAAGTTCGTGAATGGATTTACTGGTCCCCATGTCAAAAAGTTTGGGAACCCCTGTTCTAGCCTATTCCCTCAGGAATCTTTAAAGTCTCATGTCCTGCACTGTAAAATAAGCATCTTCTGGACCAGAGAGTTATTAGCTTGGCCCCACCAGTACAGTATTCACAGTACTTCTTCATGATGCACTCCCAGCCCATCCTCAGTAGGGGTAGCAAATACTCAGCATCCCTCCTGAAGCAGTTAGCACTTACAGATTAGGATAAACCTTTCTTATGGTCATAGCAATCTGCCATAACTGTACATGGAGAACTAGCCTTCCTTTTTCTTTAATGGTCTCATTATGTATAAAATGGTCAAATCATTTTACTTAATTTCATGTTTTTCCACAGTGTATCCACTTTAAAAAAATCAGATGAAGCTAATCTTCAATGTGATGTTTCTATAGATGACTGTTGTGTATGAAAGGTCAATGAAAGATAATCATTCATTTGAAAGTTTTGCAGATCGGTGCCCTGTTAGAAACAGGAAATGAGGCTGTGATTCCATTTGAATTTTTCATCTGTGACAGTTGTACTTCATTTCACATTGCTAAAAATGCCAGATAACGTTAATCCTTCATGTGACACTATTACAGATGGACTTATAGTGAACTTTACTTAACCCAAAGGCTGATTGTCCGAATAATCTGGATTACCCAAACCAAATCCATTTTGGGTATGGCTGATGTTATCAGTTATGGTACATACAAAATATTTTTTTCGGACACCTTCCATGACTCTCCTAGCTTCCCCACTCTTATAGTCCTGGAGTACACTAGGACCTTATTTTGAAATACCCACCCCCACAAGGTCAAATTTATAACTGGTACATTCACACTGCTAAGCCCATTATTTTGAAATAATGTGCTGTGGAATTTGAACTCTGTACTTCTGCTTTTCATCAGAAGTAACGCTAATTCTGAAATTGTAATTTCGAAATAATGATAGTATGGATGCTCCCATGCCAATAATTATAATTTATTGGTCTCTGGGAGGCCTCGTGCATCTCCCCAGTCTGAGGTAGAATGTCCACATTAACGGAGCCTGATGTCGGCGCTTCCTTATCATGAGGACACGCTAGTTCAAATTTGTTAAATTGGGAGTTCTTAAGTTGAATTTAGTAATTTTGAAATAGTTTCCTAGTGTGGACATGGCTGTACTTTCTAGTTCCTCATTTCAGAAATCCTTCTCCACATCCCACAGTGTTTCTGGTCTTATAATTCAACAACAGCTAATTATGTATAAGTATGTATTATTTTCTTTTTAAAGACCTCTGAATGTAAGGGGAGGTTAATAGAAAGATTATCAGAAAACTTTGCATTTGCCAAGGGGGCTTTGAGGGGCAATGGCCAGAGGAGCCCATGAGAGTGCTGCTCTTCAGAATGATGTAGGGTGCTGGTTGAGGCACAGCAGAATTACAGGACCTCCATGTAGTGAGAAGGGGTGGCTGCTCACTGACCCCAAGGGGGAAGAACCCCTATCTGAGCGTGGGTGGGCCGAACCAGGTCCTGCCCCTTTGACTCCACAGAGGCCAAGGGGTGTGGCAGGGAGCATAAAAGCCCAGCCCAGGAGCTCAGTAAGGCCCCAGCTGCCGGAGGAAACAGAGTCCTGCCTTGAGCTCCCAAGCCAGGAGGGCCCTGAAGACCCCACAGAGGCTGAGGACTAGCCTGGATTGCCGGGCCCATGCTCCAAAGAGGAGACCTTTTACACCCTGCCCAAGGGTTCACACTACCACAACCCCGAGAACCAGCAGCCAGCGTGGAGCCAGGTAGATGCTGAAGGGGGGTTAGGAAGTCGATGACTATCAGGCTGATCTAATAACACTTTAAAGTGTGTCAGTGTGTTGCAGGCTGGATCCCCGCTGACCTTAGTGGCAGCCAAAGCTGCCACTGCTAGGGCCGTGGGTGGGATGCAGTGGAGTAACGAGGGCCCACGTCCTCCCTGCCACCCCACATACCAGGTAGTAGTCTCCCCCTCCCCACTCATGCCTAGGGTGCTGCGTTTTGTTTGATTGCCCCACCCTGAACCAGGGCCTGGCCTGTACTGACTCTGGAACTGTGTTTGCTTTGCTGCCTTGCCCTGAACCAGGGCCAGGGCCTTACTAACTGGGGGTCTGAGTTTGCTTTGCTGCACAACCCTGCACCAGGGCTTGGGGCATTATTGACTGGGGGATTGTGTTTGCATTGCTGCCTGCCCTTCCCTCAGGCCCTGTGGTTTGAGAGGAGCCACTGGATCTTTACTTATAGGCCTGAGCACAGGTCAGGGGCCCAGGAATAAACCAGCTGGCTTACACTCCATCAGAAGGGTTATGACTTTGGTAGATTTCCAGAGTTCCCCAGGTCTCTGGAACATAGGTTACTGTACAGTCATGGATAAATTGCTTCCTATTTAAACATGCAAACTAGATCCAGGATAGTTTTCTTTAATGCAGTTAATAGGTACCTTCAAATTAATGCCCTTGTGTGATGGGGTAGATTAGGTCCTGATATCTCTGCTGGAGGCTTTTCTGCACCTGGCCCAGTAACAGGAGCAGAAGAGAGGTCCTCCAGGCAGAATAGAGTGTCAGCCTCTGCTGCAGCCAATCAGGGGCAGTAGGCCAATATAAAAGACACTTCTGGGCCAGGGCTTGGCAGTTCCTTCCTGGAGTTCTACTCAGGCAGACCTAAGGGCTGACTGTGAGAACAGCAGCACTCTGGACAGCTCCGAGTGAGAGCTGGACTTTGGACCTGGTCAGAACAAGGTCCAGTGGCTGAAGGCTAGCTGGTAAGCCAACGGCAACCCTTGTAGAACCCTGGACAGGGAGGACTTGACCACAAGGCCCAAGAGAAAGGGCTGGACAGAGCAGCTTCCTGGAGAAGTGGCCCAGGGAATGTAACAGCAACCAACCTCTTTGAGACTCAGCAGGTAGTTGCTATTTATAGGGTCCCTGGGCTGGGACCCAGAAGAGTGGATGGGCCTGTGTCCCCCCAGACTCCCCGCAGCTGCAACAGGGGGTAAGAAGAAGCTTGGTCCTAGGCTACATACTGGTCACTTCCTCTTCTGCAGACAACTGGGTAGAGAGACTATAAGACTCCCTTGGCCACAGAGGGGTGCTCATAAGAAGGGCAGAGCCCTTTACACCTTGACTATTTTTGGATTGAGATGCTCACAAATAGAAGATATCCTCTGTGTGTGCATGCGCCCATGCATGCACACACAAGTATGTACATCTTAAGTTACAATTTATTTACCTCAGTTTCAAATATTGAATATTGCTGAGATTTAAACACTGACTGTTGCTCAGACTTAAACAGTAATGTGTTTCATTTTGAAGATGATGCATAGCATTACATCCTAGTATGTTTGTCTGTAGTGCAGATGGTAATGAATTAGAAAACTCCTTAGTCAGAATATATTAAATGTCATGGTTAACTTGCATTTCTGAATCTGTCTCTGATGTTTGGCTGTTCACAAAAATAAGTAAATCAGAAGGTGATCAAAATGCTCACCTTGCTAGTTGGGGAGTGGTTTTAATTTGGGCTAGGTGCAGAAGAGACAGCCTGGGGCAGGGGAAAGAATATCGCCAGGAGCAGCAAGGTTGTTCCACATGCTTCTTTGCTTCCCTCTCCATCCTGCTCACTTGTCTCTGCTGAATTGTGTAATGTTTTTTTCTTTCCCCATTCTTTTCCAAGGAGTGGGGAGGAGAAGTAGGGTGTTAGATACTGTTTCCTGGCTCTGGATTCTCTCCTACCCACCAGTGCTGCTGCTGGATGATGGGTGACTGGTTCTTTCCTGGAGGAGCTGATGTGGGAGGGAAATAGCAAGTGCTGTTTGCATAAGTGAGAAGCCATTATGGGCTTCCTCTTTCAACCCCAGTTTTAAGCTAGTAGGCTGGATTTTCCACATTTCTGGGGCAATGTTGATCACCAGTTTTGGGACCTGGAAGAGAATTTTTGCTCATTGTAAAATTAGGACAGCTGTGTGGGTTTTCCTCCTTCCACCCAAAATCCTCACAGTCTGGTTTTGGTGGGTACAACTGTCACAACTTTGTCAGGTTCCAGAACACTTAGGCTACGTCTAGACTGCAGGCTTCTTGCACAAGAAGCTTTTTGCGGAAGAGCGCATGTACACTGCAAAAGCGCATTGGTAAAAAGCATCTGATTAGGTGCCAGTGGACTGTTTGGACATTGGTCTTCAATAGAGTAATTCAGGGTAAGGGTTATGCCTCATCTCATCCCTTACTCCATAGGGAAGGAGGCCAGGACTGTGGCTTGCAGCCTACCTTCCCAGACAGGGCTGAGGGCATAGGAGGGACATGGTCCTCACTCAGTCTCTGGTTCTTCATACCCAGGGTTACTGGTCCTAATTGAGGTTTGCACTGGAATAATTTTGGTGGGTACTTTGGGGACGTTATGGCAGTTGGGTAATAGTTTTAAATGCACTTAAAAAGCAATGAGTGATCTTGTAACACTTTAGAAACTAAGAAAAATATATAGTATCACGAGCTTTTGTGAGCACAACCCACTTCTTCAGATGAGTGGAGCAAGAGGCCACTCATTTGAAGTGGGCTGTGCCCACAAAAAGCTCGTGATACTATCTATATATTTTTGTTAGTCTCTAAGGTGCTATAGGACCACTCATTTTCTGATTTTTTTTTTTTTTTTTTTTAAAGTTACAGACTAACATGGTGACCCCTCAGAGTTTTTTAAATACAGTAATAGCATCCAATTTTAACTGTACTATTATGTCTTGGTCACTGTGCCTATGTCCACATCAATGGAGCCCTGCACAGACACAAAATTTGTGTCTGCATCCACAAAAACGATCTGCAGATATCCGCATCTGAAGGTATGGATATCCATGGATATAAAGCAGCTCTCTGCAAATTTGCAGGATTCCACACGTCAGGGACTTGATATACTCTTTGCTCTGATTCCAGTAATAGAGTGGACCCCTTTTCAATCTATTAACATTTTATGGACCACTCCAAACAATATAGCTGGCAGCTAGCACATCCCTCAGGCCACATTGCTTCCCAAGGCTTGGGAACTAGTGTGGGATGAGGGATTTGTTGGCTGCCAGCACATCCTTCAACCCACAATGCCTCCTGAGACACAGGAAGCAATGGGGGTTGAAGGACGTGCTGGCTGCAAGAGGCTCCATACATATCTTTTAATCTTTCCACAGATCCTCTACAGTACTGTTGCGGACCACCAGGGTTCTGTGGACCACAGGTTGGGAACCACTACAGTAATAATATGGGTCAGATCCTTTTCTGGTGTAAATTGTCATACCTTTACAGGTTTCAGTAGAGCTATTCTGATTTAAGTCAATGAAAGATCTAACCTTTATGTATCAATATATAATACAATATATGACAGTGAAGTATATTGACTTCTGTTTGTGATGAGGTTATTCACTGGAAAATAAAGTTAAAATTGCTTTTAAAAGACTGAAAGGGGGAAGCTTAGCCTTTAATTACCCTGTGGATTAAGTTCCAAGGATATCTGCTGAAAGCCTTCAGCAATAAGATCTGGCCAATATGTCTTCACTGATATATTGTGTCATTAATATACACAGTGTGATCAGATCCCATCGTAATTGTTGTTCATTATGGAATCATAAACTTTATAATAAGAAAAAGAGTTAAGTACATTGGTCTGAAATGACAACCAAAGGAAGACAAAATTACCACAATAGGCGCGAAGACATGAAAGAGATGGGTAATTACATGAAATTATTGTTGTGATAAGAATGAAACCAGAGTCTTACAATTATGTATTTTGTGGCAAATGAGGTCTGGGTAGGCTAATACACATTACATTAAATATTATGATTAATAGTAATAATGTAGTTTTAATGTTTGTGGTTACTCAAGACTAGAAAGAATAACTGGCTTTAAATGATAGTAACATTTGACTAACCTTCCATAATTACTGAAATGATTCTTTTAAAATGTAAATTGTTACAGTATGACTGAGAAATATATCTTGTAAACACACAGATTCCTCTACTGTGATGTATACCACCAAGAAGAATGGGGTTCATCCTCTTAACATCAAGTTGGGGTTATAAGAAGTCCATAGACCCATTAACTGTAGTCAGGATGAATATTTTTTCTATAAGCTGCTCCATGTTGAACCAATTGTCATATTCAGGACCGTTTCTATGGATGTAGCAGATGTGGAAAGACATTTCACCACTAGAAAGACTGATGCATTGAGACTGAAATTTCATTTCCAGAAGTACTGTTCATTGGAGCATGTGTATATGAAAATGCTGACTTAGCATGGTGGGGTTGTGGGTATAATATGATATATACATCCCTAATTCAGCTTTTGCTGCTGAAATCAAACATGTTTTAGTTACACTGGTGTGTACTTACTTATTATCATGAATGAGTTATTCATATTCTTTGTCCTTGATATAATCCTAAATATGTTCATAAAACTGAGATCATGTTGCCCATAAAATCCAATCAGCCCAGAGTTCTGCAAGGTGTTGAACATTCACCCAGAGCAGATGGTAAAGATAATGTTTAATAAAGAGTTGGAAGATTAGTTGGAATAGAAACAAGCTGAAAAAAAGCAATACTTTTGTTTCCTATGAAACTGCATGACTTTTCATATACCTAAAGGCTGATTAAAATGATGCTAAAGCTGCTCCTTTTGGCTAGTTTGTCCTAACATTGACCCTGTTTATAATGTCAGCTGTTGCACTTGCATGTATTATTTCACCACTTTTTGAATAACTCAGAAGAAGGCTTCTGTAGTCTGTGCTGATGAATAGTAAAACTAATTTTTAAATGAATAAATATGTAGGAAGATGACAGGCTTCTGCTAAATATGTTTATATTGAATTACTGATAGCTCGCACTGAGGTTTAGAAGGCAATTTATATAGGTCATCTTAAACATAAATACATTTTAAATCAGAACTGTCATAATGTTTACTGCTGAGCTTTGGATTTCCCTTAATATTCAGAAGCCAAATAAAAACTAGATCAGGTCCTATCATATAAACAATGTTCTAGTCCTGTTTTAGGAAAATTGACATAAAATATGGCACAAAATAAAGTCCAATAACAGCTGCAGGTATTGCACACTGTATAGCTGTCTGCCATGAAGCTTGAATTGTTTTTGACAAAACTAAATTAAGGGAATTAAATCTCATAGGCCAGATCTACACTAACAGCAAAGGTCGAATCAAGATACGCAACTCCAGATACATTAATTACGTAGCTGGAGTCAACATACCTTAATTTGAGTTTCCTTGCCATCCCTACAGTGGAAGGCTGACAGAAGCAAATGCTCCCATAGACTTCTCTTCTTCTTGCAGGAGTACCGGCTGCTGATGGGAACACGATCTGAGTTTGATTTAGTGGGTCTTAACTAGATCTGCTAAATCAAACTCCAGAAGATTGATTGTGGCAGCATTGATCTCCCGCTTAGTGAAGACATGGCCATAAAAGTATGTGGATTAGAATAAGGGTATTTTGAAGTGTGAGCTGGGCCTTGATAGGTCACTCTTGCATTTAATCTAAATTCAAGTTGAAGCGGAGGAGCTCTGAGACAAACATTTCTAGCCATTGACATAGTAGAAAGACTCAGATATCTAAATGCAGTGCCCTTTGAGTTAGACCCTTACTTCCTGTTTAAGGCCATTGTTATGGTTACATGCATGTGCTCAGGGAAAGGGGTTCTAGATTGGCTGCTGGAGATGGGAAGGGCAAAGTTGTCTTTGGAAAAGTGAAGTTATACTCCGTAGGTCAGGAATGAAATCCAAACTGAGGAGTTATTCCCATTTCACTTAACTGGGAGATGGGGGTTGAGGAGGAGGAGGAGGAAGGGAGAGGAACTTACTTTGATTCATTTATGCTTTCAGGAAAAGACCTTGTTGATTGTGACTCCTGGCTTTTTTTTCCCCACATACTGTCTCATTCCAGCAGCTTTCAGAATCAAATAGACAATTCATAGTTGTCACTGGCAACTTGTCAGTGCCAAATTTGCAATGAAAAAGGTGCTTGGGCTCAAGCAATTAGGTGCTGGGATTGAAGCAATTTTTTTTTTACATTCAGAGTTGATGCAAGAAGTCTAGAGGTAGTGGGGCAATGAACTGCCAAGCCCAGAGATGCCAGGAATCAGCCCTGGCACAAATTAAGCTCTGCACCTTGCCTGTTGTGGGCAGGTGGGAGCAAATATACCTACGTCCAGCTATTTCCTGGGTAGGTCAAGGCTCATAGAATGAGCCAGGTGCAAATTATATGCCAGGGGGCTGCCTTAATCAGCTCCAGAGCTCAACAGGCCCCATTAGCTCCAGGGCTGTAGGCCTCAAGTAGCCTCCTCCTATCCCTGAGTCAGGTTCCATGCCCATGCATGGATGAATTTCACCCTTTCTTATTTGTTCCCAGACAGCAATTGACACCAGTGTTCAATGTGGTCTGAACAATGATTCTGAATGTACATTAGCTGATGTATTGGTCCAAAGAGACATGTTTGGATAGCAGTCTAGTGCCACTTAGCAGGGAACACATCATTTTGCTGCAGCATATAGTGTCTTCTTGGGAACATTACACCAATTTACAGACCTGAATTGCTAAGTGTACATATAGCAAGGCTGTTGAGATGTCATGCTGTGTGCTCACTAATGAGGTGGCACATTGCAATGTACCTGCTCTGAATATGAGGGAGATGCTGCTCTCAAGTGATTGGCCTGAAGAAAGGGTAAAGCACCTGTTATTACTGCCTGCTAAGTACACATCAGAGTCCTGTTGTCTTGGAATGGAAGAGGCATGAGGCTGCTTAACCTGATGCTGGCAATGTAAAGGAGTTTTATGCCCACTTTCAGGTCTCTTTACACGGCCCATACAGTTCAAACCAGGATCAGGCCACATCTGCATTACAAGCTTTGGTCAACGCATAAAGCTGTCACCATTAGTAAAGGGCTTGTGTGCATGCATACTTGGTTCCTTGTGTTGGCATTACCCTTACGCACCAGAAGTGCTTGATACGTAATGTGGTACACCACAGGCAGGTAACCTAATGTGCAATCCACCACCATCCAGCACACTGCCTTTTGGGAAGCTTTAGCAATGCAGAGTGGAGCAGAAATGAGTCGTGCAGGAGTGACTGGGAACAAGGGGTCAACTTCCCAGAAAGTAACTGTAATGGAGTTCTCCATGGACTACAAAGGGAGGCAAGCTCCTGATTAAGTCCATAGGAGTCTACAGCATCTGGGTTTACTGCTAGAGAACCGCAATTATGTTCTGGTTCATCTTCCTCTCTTCTTCCTGCTGGGACACCTGAGCCTTTCTCCTGTCCACTTTTTCATTCTCCAGATAGTTTATAATGGTCTGCAGACCTTTCACACGCTGCATGATGCAGCACCGGCTTGCAGGCTCTTATGGAACACATCAGCCCAACTGCTCTTCTTTCTCCTTATCTGGATTAGGCATTCTGTGAGTGGGGAGAGGGACCACTTTCAGGCCACAGTGGCAGTGACTGCTGATAATACACAGAGATAAATATCACCAATATAGTCACAATGGAAAGTGAAAGTTCAGATTCAGAACTCCCTGCCCTTGCTCCCCAAAGTTTTAAACAAGACATGCTTATTGACACTTCCACTTTGGAAAGTTTGGGTACTACACTGCTCACAGCACCAGCCAGGAGTGAGGGGAATGAGAAGGGAATTTCTTTCTGATTTGAAACTATGATGGCACTGAACACTGGCACCAGTTTCCACAGGCAGTGGTGATTTTAGCTGACATTTAATTCCTGAGGGTAACAAAGACACAGAGAGCGCAGCTGGTGCTGGCATCCCAATGCCTCCTGGGCTGGTATGCTGATAGCCTGTGTATTGCAATGGTGTCTCCTGAAATTATTGCAGGATGGGGCAGTAAATGTCCAACCACAGAGGAAGAAATAAGGCTGCCATTGCTAGAAACCTTTGGGAGAGGATTGCAGAGTAACTCCAGGAAAGTTTAATCTCGACTACCCAATAAGCCTAAGCTTATATCAGCAGCAGCAGCAGCAAGTGGGGGAACAGGAGCTGGCCTAAAAGCTGGTTTCCCTCCCCCCCAACACCATCTCCGTGGTGCCGCTTGCCCATTTCCCCACTGTTGCCTCTATCAGAGGCAGCAGTGGGGAAGAGAAGCTTTCTCCTTTTGCAGCGGCCCGGGCTGCTGGACCTGGCGTGAGTGGACCAAGCAAGCTGCTCAGTCCTGGCTTGCGCTGTGTCCTGGACTGTTGTGCCTTTGCCTTTTAAATGTAGTAAGAGCCACACAGCTCTTATTACATTTAAAAGGCAGAGGCACAGAAGTCTGGTCTCTGGTGTGAGCCAAGACTGCTGAGTCCCACTTTGCACCGGGTCCCAGACCTACCCAAGCTGCGGCTCTGCCATTTAAATGTTGTAGGAGCCGGGCTGCCTACGTGGCCAGCTCCTGCTACACATAAACGGTAGAGCCGCAGTGGGGCCCCTTATCGACTAATCGTGTACTCGATACAAATTGTATCGAGTACACGATTAGTCAGTTACCCGCTTCTTAGCATCCTTAGTTTAATCAAGATCACGCAGGAGGATTCAAGGGACATAAACAAAGTGCTCCACGTGGCCCCCTTGCCTAACACTACAGGGGAATGAAAAGCTGTTAATTGTTACCTCTCTTTGTTGTACCACTACTTACTCTGGTATGAATAAGTTAATGAAAAGTTGATAGCTTTCTTCTGTTAAGTTGGAAGTACCATCATTATAATGGGAAATACATTTCCTCCCTTACCCCCCAAGGATACTTCCCCCTACATTGGACTTGCCCTTTCTCAATTGCTGATATTACTAGTGATGGTGGAGTCTCATAACAGGTTCTAGTTCAGACCAGAGCTGGACCTACTCCCCCCCACAGTTGCATGTCTCCCATCCTTGATCTTCTCCTTCCTGTTCACTTAAGGGTTCCATAACTTGGGCTCCTTAGAGGTAACTAGGATGATGTGCAAGATGGTACAGGGTGGGGTGCATGCAGCTCTTTGTAAAAGAGGCAGGTTTGTAGATTGGCACTAAATTGACGGTTGGGCTCTCTGGTCTTCTGATATATATGCTTAATGCAGCTTTCACTTCCATGTGGTACTGCTGCTTGTTCCTATTGAAGCCCTTCTCCTGCATCCTCTGTGCTACCTGCTTATAAATGTCCATGTTTCTACAGCTGGTCCATAGCTGTGCATACACAGCCTCTTCTTCCCCAGGGCCCCAGGAGATTCAATATCTCTTGTCTAACCAAATGGGAGCATGTTAGGTGCATACAGCAAGCATGGTCAGCTGGGCAGTTGCACACAAGAAAGAGAGCTGCTTGTCAGGCCAGACAACTGGGAAAAGGCATTTCAAAAATTTGCAAGACTTTAAAGGGGAGGTAACCTTCCAGTCTCCATGACTCCTGGACAGTGGACCAGTGTCCAGAGCAGTCAGTGTTGGGCATTGTGGGACATCTGTTGAAGAATTTTTAGATTTGATATAAGGAACATAGTGTCTGCCCTCATGCTGCATTGATTTCAGTACATTGACCATGGGTCAATGCAGCTTAGGGAAGTTGGTGTTACTGCACCCTGGTCACAGGGCATTTACATCAGCAGGAGACAATATGTGTAGACATATGCAACTAGGTCAATGCAAGGCAGCTTACACTGACTTAACTTTGTAGTATAGATCAGGCCCTAGAGTAAGTGAGAGTCAGGATCCTGGCTTTTGGTGTCTTTGAATGTAACACTTCACCACAAATAATTAAGAAAGGTTCCAATTGTATAATTTGCCTTTCTACACTGTATTCACATTTCTCTTCCTCTAGTATTAAAGAGGGTGTGCATATGTTGTCGCAGTGAATTTCTAAGTGTTTGGAGCTTTTTTTTTTAATTTAAATTCAGACTTGCTGTAAATATGGTTTATGAGTCATGGGAAGTAATTCATGGCTGGCAGGATTCCAGTTAAATGCCCAAGACAGTGTTCCTGTTGTCTGTTGAATGTTCCTTTTAATATTGTGGGTCAGATTGTGCTGGTAAGAAGCTGCATCTTCATCTCCATGTTCCACACTCCATCCTGGGGGAGAACTGAGAGGTGTAATACCTCAGAACTATGGAGCACATGACTCCTAGAGCTCCCAGTCTGAAAGGGAGTGTATCCCAGATAGACTCCAGGGAAGGGGCACATTGCACCTCCAAATTGGGGGTATCTGTATTGGATCATCTAGATGGAGAGGATAGGGCAATAGCCCCATTTTGTCCTTGCCCTTTTGAAGTGGGCAGTATCTCTGGGTTGCTGGCAAGGAGGATTCCCTGTGCTCAGAGGAGCATGAGGACTGCAGCTGTGCCTGGCTATGTGCATGGGGCATAAAGGGAGATAGCTGCTTGAATGCATCCCTCTGCCCGCTTCTCTACCCTTGTGAAGGCC
The DNA here is from genome assembly GCA_032595735.1 of Pelochelys cantorii. Lineage (NCBI taxonomy): Eukaryota > Metazoa > Chordata > Testudines > Trionychidae > Pelochelys > Pelochelys cantorii. The sequence goes on from CM064334.1 coordinate 34,181,450, forward strand.
AAACACAATTTGTCTCAGTTGTGGGGGGATGGGGTTTGGGGGTTTGGGGGTTTTTTTTGTTTTGCATCTCAATATGGTTTGATTTAAGCCTCTTTTTCTTACCTTACTGATTTGTGCTCCTTTCCTCAGCAAACACCCCCTCACATTTATATGAAATTTGTAGGGAATAACATTTTATATTTTTGCAAAGCTGTGAATGATGTTGAATGAGACTCTTGCCCCTATGTAATAGCTAGTGATTGAAGGAAAGTGTCGACATTTTAAAAAACAAATTAAAAAATTATGTAGAAAATGTCCATTTACTTTTGTGTGCAGATGATTCACCTAGCAGCTGAACCACACTATTTCAATCTTGCAGGTTTTTTTTTTATTCTCCCCCCTGGGCAATCTGATCTAATTACAGAACCTTGCCTTGTTATTGTGGTGGGTTTTACCCTCCCCTAGCTATGGCTGAGAAAAGTTAATCAAAAATAAAATGGGGGAAAATGATATTGCTAATGTGAGTCCTATTGGTTCCTCTGCCATTACCAAAATGATCTCGAGGGATGAACTAGAACAGCTTGTTGCCATTACAAAAGAGGTACCTGCACTTCCTTGACTTAAACATTGCCTCAGAGTAACAAATTATTGCTCTTCTCTCTTCTTTTTAAGTGGAATATTTAATAAGAGAAGAACTTTGCACAGTGTATCACAAATCACACATAAAACTACTGTAAAGTGAACTGAGAATTGGTGAAAGGTGCCAATGGATATGACCTCTAGGCTCAGGGAAGAGCCCTTAAAGAAAACTATCCCAGGAATAATAAAAGAGGAAAAGGGCCACAGAGTCTGAGGTCAGCTAAATACATGGGACAAACTACACATGGGCGGGAATGGGAGTGGGACCATAGGTCATAACTAAAATTGCCAGAGTGGGATAGTAAGCAGAGAACTCTGTTCAATTGCCACTGTTCTGGGAAGGTACCAAGGGAGTCAGTGGATGCTGCTCAGTGGAACTCCGGCCAGATGTTGAGTGTATCGGGGCTAGGAATGCAGCCCCGGAGAGCCTCTTTATCCTGATTCTTTCTCCTGCACGGTTAGCTGCCCAATGCCAGGAGAAGGCTGATGAAGTCTCTGGACTTCGGGGCCAGGGATAGACTAGTTAAAAATAAAATCTAGGGGAAAAGATGCAGCTAGAACCACAACAAAAGGCTCTAGAAGTGTTGAACAAGGGACTGTAGCCCAGCACATTGAAAACAGGCATGTGATAGTGTCTGCCACTCACTGCAGAAATGGCAAGCATCCAGGGAATTGGTGAACCGTGCTGGAGAAGCAGGGTGCAGTGGGGCAGGAGAGCAGAATGGTGGGGAGAGCAGGCTGCTGAGCAGCTCCGGCTCCCACCATTCACATGGTGAGTACAGGTGGAGGTGACCCCTGCTGCTGTGCCAAACCCCCAATATCTTCCGAGCCATGTTGTTCAGGGAGGTGGAAAAGGGGTGGAGTGGGGTGGAGCAGCGGTGGGGGCAGGGCCTGCAGGGAGTTTTCCTGCGTCCCATGCCTGGGACACTGGTGGTGGGGGGTTGCCTGAGGCCCTGCCTCCTACTTGGGATGGCCCTGACTATGCCACATCTTCACAACCCCCTGGAGCCCACTAATGGGGTCCCCAAAGTGCTGTGGAACCATGAGTTTTTACTGTAATAGAGGCAAAAGATGTGAAAGGTGCTGACTTGCAGATCCTAGAGTATGAAATCCCCTAACCACAGAAGAGGTCCCATATAGGTAGAAGCAGTGCAGGCTTCTCAACAGTGCCCTAGCTGTCGTGCCTTAATCCATCTTGATGAAATACAGTCTTCCTGCCCTCATTCCTTACATTCGCTGCTGAAATTGGCAATAAAAATGCCCATTGCTACCAGCTTAGAGATAGTATAATGATTCTGGGAGCTTGTCTACTAGGAACTGGACTGAGACCGCTGATAATTTCACACAGAGAGGGTTCCTGCGTATTTTGTGATTACGCATCTGTGGAATTTGCCATAGAATTCACACCTTGCTGAAATATTGTGCTCCAAAGTCTGAGCTTTTATATATATAAAAAAAGAGATACTTTTGTAGTTCTTACAAGTTGCAAGATAACCTGGAACAAGTGAAATAGAGATTGAAAATCATTACATTCCAGTGGTTTTTCAGTGGCTTACATGAAATGAGTGGGTGATCTCAATCCATTTCCTCCTGGAGGAGTATTGAATAATAATAATTACTATCATTGTTGACAGTCCCAGCAGAAAGGCCAACAACTGAATATGAATGGAAGCTCCTACATCTCTTGATGCATGTACATAGTCCTTCGAGGTCACAGCTGAGGCACTCTGTGTGGGAAAGCTTAAAATGCTTCTCACCAAGATGTATCTATTATATGGAAAAATGGAAGGATTCTGCTCCCCTGCTATCAACCCAGCACCTACCACTACCCTTTGAAACTGACAACTGTGTAGTTCTTTCCTTACCTTCCAGGAAGTAAGGTAACCAATAGTGAGAGTTTCCAGGCGATGTACATTGATAGGGATAAGTGGCTTCCATTGAACAGCAATGAAATCTGCATGAAAACTTGTGACTTTGTGAAGGAAATGTCAGGTCTCTCATTCCTTTTTAGTTATGACCGTTGCTAGTTACCAAGAATGCCCACTAAGATTTTTTACAAATCCTCACAAGCTCCTGAAGAATGATGTGTTGAAACTTGTGTCTCACTTGTGCACCTTTTTCCTTTCGCATTTTGCTGCTGCTAACATGTATTCCATACCCATACTATATTCCGTAGTGCAGTGTTTGCCTGCCTTGGCTTTCAAAGAACCAGTACCCAATATTTTAAAGTAACTCAAGTCTGCTCAAGTCAAAATTTCATCTGCAAGTGTTTGCATGTGAAAGTCCTGAATTTGCTTTCATAAAATTGCAGGTGACAATTTTAGAACAATCTTTTAAAAATGTGACAGTCTTAAGGGTGACAGAAAAAGAAGAGATGCAGTCAGTCATACATTGTTATTTAAAAACTGGTCTAACAACAGTTACGACAATCCTGAAACATTAACAATCCTGAAAATGTAGCTGAGTGACTGCCACCCTGATCTTTCCTAATTCATTTGCATCTTAACCTTTCACCTACTTAAGAACATATCTCATGTTAGAGGGATTTCTTGAGTCTACTTTTTCTGCTAGGGTTTGAGCAGGTAGCCTAGCAAAGTGGGCTAATACAAAACATGATACGCTGCTAGACAAGTTGGACAGAAATTGGATGTGGAAACAGTCTGTATTAGAAAACTTTCTGCTGGTACGCAAACTTACATTAATAATGGTTTGTTTTCAACACAAGAAAAACGGCTAGTGTCATATTCCAAAGTAAATGCAAATTGTTTCATTATAAACTCTCTGGTCCCTGTTTAATCAGGAAATCATTCACTCTAAATGTATCTTCTCTCTGCATAGCATAGACATGTGCTGGCATTACCAAACTGTGCCTTTATTATAAGGATATAATTCCCCTGGCGGACAGACAGTACTCCCAGCTGATTTAGCGATCTCTGGAGTGTCTTTGGCCATCTCAGCATATGTTAAATTTTCCTTTGCCCTTTTTTATTTTTACTTTTCATTACACTTAGTTAATGGAGAGCTCTGAATTTTATCAAGCATTAAAACTTACTACTTCATAAGACACACCCTCTGAAGGGAGAATCTCCATTCTGTCAAAACTTGAAAATGAGAGAGGATATTTTTTAAATGTTGTCTAAAGATGTAATTAGCAATGTTGGGTTGTTTTACTCTCTACTGAGCAACCACTATAGATATAAATCCTGCTTTCCATGAAATCTGTGCTGTATTCAAATAATTCTGCAATTAAATTCCAGACATTCTTTACAAGTGAGCAGGTCTGTCTGAGTACTAATCATTTATAGGTACACAAAATAAACATGTAATATTTGAGATTCTCCTTCGTAAACTTCTCTGTTTTTCTTCAGATCTGCACTATCTGAAGCTGACTATGTAAATAGGGATGAAGTGCTAATGACAGACTTGGAAGAACTATGGAGCAGCCAACTAGCCACACTGCATTCCCTGTTTAATGAGACAATGGCTTTGTATCCCAAAGCCTCACATTTATTTCAAATTTTCCTTTTTCATTCTTGGTCATTCAGCATGTTGCAACTAAAACTAGGGTCAAAATCCATCATACCTTAACTCATCCGAGTAGTTCCATTTACATCAGCAGGATGGTGAGAATGTGAAATGTGTACAGCTTTTGGCCATTAGTAACTATATATACAGTACCGATTACAAATATTGGCTTGCTAAACACTGATCTGCTACATTGTATTTTCATATGTGAACACCTGCCCACATCTATAAAGGAGCAGAATTGAATGCCAGATTAATTTATAATAGATATGTAGCCGTGTTAGTCTGGTTTAGCTGAAACAAAAAACAGAACTATGTAGCACTTTAAAGACTAACAAGATGGTTTAACTGTTAATTCGAGCTAAGGGGTTTATCTTGGAATCGCGCTTCTCTGCCGCATGTAGACGCGGGCAGTTATTCCGGGTTAGTCAGTTTCCAAAATGGCGACCGCCCGGGAACATGCTAATGAAGCGCGGGATATTTAAATCCTGCGCTTCATTTGCAATTTCAGTCGCCCTCATTAGCCTCCCTAGTTCGAACCAGGGGGCTAGTGTAGACGTACCCTTAGTTATTTCACTTCTAACTGGTTGTTGCGCTGTCTTTCCAACTCTCCCAAAGTAGAAAGGTAAAGGCCCTGTTGTATTTGATCAGGTGTGGCAGTGTGCATACAGCTTTTCCAGAGTTGGAAAGAGTGTTGTCTGATCTGGGGGAGAGGGGCAGGAGAGAAAGAGAGAGTGAGTTTATCTCTTCCCTTCTTTTGTTGTTTTGTTTCTCAGTTTATAAAGACCTGGCTGAGATATAAGCAGTTATCCCTCCCACCAGCTGAATCTGTCTGTCACTTTCTGACAACCGACAGCCAATAGGTCCCAGCTAGTCCAGCTGTGGCTAATTTAACAAGTCACAGGTGCAGGAATAACCCAGCCAGCAGGATCTGAGCCGGTGTGAATTTTCTTTAGCATAAAGAACCTGAAGCTACAACCTGTAGTTCACATCAGGCAGGAGTTGCAGTTTGGTGCTGGAGTATGGCTGGATTAAGTCTCTAAGAGCCTTAGGAGCTGAAGTCCTAGGCTAGTTGTACATTGAATAAAAATAAGGCACGTTACATAGTTTTGTTGTCAGTAAATGTTTGTTTATGCATGTCTCGTCACTTCACAAGCCTACCCTAGTTAACTCAATCAAATGCTGTTGATGATAAAATAATGCAAGATGACAGGATGTCTACCCTACAAAATTATGTTGACCATAGCTATGTCAACATGAAGCTACTACAGTAATTCAATCCCTTTTGCATGTCCATGCTATGTTCTTTGTATTGACGGTGCACCTTCTCCTCAGGAAAGTTTGCACCAATTTAACTTCAGTACAGGGCCTTGTAGGACGTCTACTGAAAGCCATCAACAGTCAATGTAAGCAACAGTATTTGTGCTGACACTGTACTGATTTAATGATGTCGACCTCAGCACTATACCTCTCGAGGAGGTGGAGTTATCACATTGTGCAGTGGGCCAGTTATGTTGGCAGAAGCAACATTTTAGTGCAGATAGTTATAGATTTAGGTCAGAGTAAATCTGATCTGTGTCAACGTAACTCTAGTATAGACCAGGGCTGTATTATGACTGACCTTCAGCTATCATGTGTATGTATATACATGTGCATGCACTTAACCATGGGCTAAATTCTGTTGTTGCATCAGTGTATGTTTGGAACAATTCAACTGAACTGACCTACATGTCTTTTAAATTAAAATAATCGGAGGAGTTATTCTGGAATTATATCAGTTCAAATCAGAGCAGAATTTAGCATGCTCTGTGTTGAAAAGCACCTACTGTTGCTGGCCTGTTTTTGCTATCGGAAAAGTAGAATGTGAAATATTACTAGGTACTTTGCTATAACTGCATTGTATTGCTGTTTGTCAGAACTAATCATAAAGCCATTGATGTAACTGGGAGACGTAAACATAACAACATGTTCAACCATAAAACTATAGCTTCAGAATATATAACACTATCATTTTTATTGTCTTCATAATGGGGTGATCCAGAGAGACATGCATTGGGATGATCAGCAATTTGTAGATTTTCTGCCAAGAGAACCAACCAATGTCCTATGATGTCCAAGGGTAAATGTGGGTTTCCTTTAGATAAACATCAGAGGAAAGAAATAGGAGCAATTGATTCCCTTTTTTCCTCCCTAACTCACCCTGCTAATCTAGCTCAAAAAGAATAATCATGGAAACCAAAATGTAATATATAGCCAGGGCCCTGTGTATTCAGTGACAAGGTCTTCTGGTTTCTGTAGCTGACAGAAAACACTGTCGCAACTTCAGATAAACTAGGAGTTTGGGGATACAGGGTGACTTTGAAATAATGAATGTTGTCCATTTATATGTAAGTGTAACAGTGTTCATTATCAAGGCCTTGTCTCTCTCCTTCTCTATCTGAATGAAGAAGCTGAGAATGAGACCTGAAGGGGAAACAGGATGAGGAAAAAGCAGACCTGGAGGGGTAGAGGTTGGGAGTGGCAGATGAAAACAATGCACGTTGCCTTTTGAAACCTTTCAGGCCAGTGCTAGCTTGAGGGAGAGAGAAAGGAGTGAAGAGCAGAAGTCAGAGTGAGAGACACTTTAAGAAATGAAGAAGGTAGATAGAAAGGGGGAGGAGGAGTAATAAAGGCAGGATTTGGATGGGGGTAAATACATTAAAAGGCAGACTGGAGACTAAGTAACAGGGGGAAAGGAATATGGAGGGGAGGGCATGCTGTTGCTATCTTACAGAAGAGATGAGTCACATGCTAACAATGCACAGGTTGGAAAGAATACAAGCCTTTCTGTTTTGTCCCTCTTTAATTTCCACTGCAGAGAATGTATTCAAATAGAGTAAGGAACATGACACTTAATTGGATAAAAGGTGGTGATTGCTATTTGGGTGATGAACTTCAGAGTATGACTAAATTCTTCTGTACCTGGATTTCTTGAAAATACTTGGCTCTACTACCCAGCTAGTCAATCTATTTGTTTCCATTTGTGCTGTTTAAAAAACAGCTATTTAAAGGCTCAGATAAAGAATAGCCTGAGAAGTTAGTCTTAATGCAATACTTTATAGTCTCTTTTCCCCTCCTGTTTCCAATTTTAAATCTTTAATTGTAACTGTCATGTTCCAGTATAGCTACAATACATTGTAAACATGTTCAGTATTTGTATTTTTTTGGAAGGCCATCTGGTTCAAGGTTAAGCCAAGATAAAGTCATAACTTGCTTGAGTTGAGAGAAATCTATCTGAACTGTGATACAACCCACACTGTGGCTGAACTGCATTATCTGCTTTTGATAATGTATATCAGCTGACAGGCCTCTTGTTGGGCTTCATTCTTGCCATTATGGCTTCAAAAGGTGACTGCAGTGAAGCTCAGATGAATAGCTAACAATTCTACAGAGGATTGGGACTAATTTTGCTAGATCATTTTAAAGTAGATTATTTGGAAGCGTTTAGGAGTTTTTCTGTATAGACAGCTAAACTCCTTATTCTGGAATAAAAATTAAAATTTCAGACTTTTTTTATTTGTCAGTAAAAGGAAGGGTATTTTTCTTCTTCGAATGATTGCTCATGTCTATTCCATGTTGGTGTGTGCACGCTGCGTGCTCGCCTCATCGGAAGTTTTTCCCTTAGCAGTACCCATTGGGCCTGCAGGGGAGCCCCCCAGAGTGGTGCTGGTATATTAGCTAATATATACCCTTACTGGCCCTCCACCCCCTCAGTTCCTTCTTACCCCTCATGAAGGTCCTTGGAACGTGCCTTTACTTTTGCTCTGCAAGTGCCTCTTAGCAGTTCTTCTCGTTGTTTTAGTAGTTCATTGTTCCTTATCTAGGGTTTTATAATCTGCTAAGTGCTGTTCTTAGTTTTAAGTACTCAGGCGTGGGGTTTGCTTCGTGTCCCCAGTGGCAGGACATGCCCAGGCCCCATGGCTTCAAGCCCTGTGAGAAGTGTCAGAAGCCTATGCCCTGCGGGGATCCTCATGCAGCCTGTCTTAAGTGCCTGCTGGAGGCCCACTTGTCCGAGGCCTGTAAGATCTGCAAGGCCTTCAAACTGCATACCGGGAAACAAAGTCTTGCTTGAAGATTATCCTCATGGAGGCAGCTTTACATCCAGCACCAGCATCCGATCCGGCACCAGCAACCCAGAGCGCACCGGCATCGGTGCGTGAGGCACCTAGCCATTCACACGCCTCCCTGGCGCTGCAAGGCCTCGGCACCGGTCGCAGTGCCCAGTGCCTCAGAAGAGGAGACCTAGGAGGGGCAGGTCTCCCTCGAGGCATGTGCCCTCCATGCCCTCTCAAGTGAGTATGTGGCACCAACAAGCACAGCACCAGGACCTTCGTAGTCAGATGGGCACTGCTCGAGTCCGCGCCGCATTGCCAGCCTGGCAAGGGTCTTTCTGGAGCCCTCAACTCCGGATACCTTTGAGGCAGCAAGAGAGCTAATTGAGCTGACCTCTTCCCTGAGCTTGGCACCAGACCTGGCCAAAGAGCGAGGATCTAGATGGCACTGCCCCATGGCCTCGGCATCCAGCACTCTGGCCCCGGATGCTAGAGGATCCCATTGTCCTGCCCCAGTGCCGATAACCTTGACCCCAGTCCTGGTATGGCACCGACTCCACCCTTGGCACCGCCCATAGCCACCACTCCTTCTCAAACACCCACACTGGCACCAACATCAGAGTCAGCACTGATACAGGGGCCTGTGGTGGCACCGGCTGCAGCACTGGATCCTGCAATCACTAGCTCTTCTCCTTTGGGTGCATCAGCACTGCTGCTGGCCATGCCTCCACTTCCTCTTCAGCACTGGGGGAAACCAGAGTCGATGGCTCAGTACACCCCATTCGGGAGGTCACCAGCTGTCCCTGCTACTGCACCGCCGTGGTCGACCTCGGAGTATTCAACAGACTCTGAGGTGGAATCCGTCTGGTAGTCCTGGGGCTCCAGGTCTTGATCTAGACATCGGTCCTACTCCGGCCATCGTTCTCAGCACTGTAGTGCCTTGGTGCACCACCAACATCAGCAGCCGTGGCCTCAGCCTACCCGGTGCCAGCGTTAACAGCAGCATTGGCCACCTCAGGTGCAGGCTTCAACCCAGTGGCCTTTTTGGACCACCTGCACCTACCATCAGAGCCAGGGGGCGGGCTCGCTCACCCAGACCAGAGTTGGTGTTCTCGGGGCCAAGGGCTCCCCCCTCAGCAACCCCGCTGACCTGCTCCCTGACACCGGGTCAGGCCCTCCCCCCAGGCCAGGCTTCCCCGGAGCATCACCAGGAAAGGGGGCCTCCCACTACGCAGTACGTTACTGTGGCCTCGTCTGTGGTCTCACAAGCCCCATAGCAAGCTCAGGATCAGGAGGTGGTGGGCATGAAGGGGTCCTTGTCCTCCTCACTCGATGAGGTGCTTGGTGGCTCTCTCCCTTTCATGCCATCTATGGACTCGAGGTCCCATCAGGAACTCCTTTGCCGCCTGGCTCAGAGTTTGGGAGTCCAGCCAGAGAGGATGTCAGAGGATTCGGACCCTGCAGTCAACATCCTGCAGGCTGACACCCCTACCAAAGGGGCCCCGCTGATTAATAAGACTCTGACCAAGATCACAAAGACTCTCTGGCAGACAAGAGGGTCAAGCGGAGATATTTTGTTCCACAGGAGGGGGAACAAACATCTTTTTTTCTCACCTGCCTTCGGGGTCCCTGGTTGTTCAGACAGTGAACCAGAGGGAGAGGCAGGGCCAGTTGGTCACCACCTCCAAAGCAGTACCCACAAGGTATTCCTGTGAGTCTGGGAATTCAGGGAGTTCCTGATCCTCATTGTGCCAGCATGGCCCAGGCAGCACTGGTTCATGTCTCTCCTGAGTCTGTCCTGTAAGAGATCGATTGCCCTCCCGTTGGTCCTGGACCTCATCCTGCAGGACGTCAGCAGGCTTCACCATCCAAACTTACGATCCCTGCACCTAATGGCATGGAAGCACCGTGGCTAACAGCGGCAGCGCTGCAGTGTTTGGAGTGGGTGCAGGAGGTCTTACTTGGAAGTAGGAAACCTTCCATTGGGCCACTTACCTGGCCAAGTGGAAGCGTTTCTCTATCTGGGCTGCCCAGAAGGGGGTATCACCCCTGGAGGCCCAGATCCCGCTGGTCCTGGACTATCTCCTTGATCTTAGGCTACAAAGGTTATCCTCCTCCTTAGTTATGGTACACCTGGCAGCCATCTCCGCTTTCCACCTGGGCTCCCGGGGCAAGATCCTCTTTGCAGATCTTATGGTACACAGGTTCCTGAAAGGGTTGCACAGACTTTATTGCATGTTCATCAACCCATCCCCCAATGGGATCTCAACCTGGTCCTGTCCAATCTCATGGGGCCTCCCTTTGAGCCACTAAGAACATGCTTGCTGCTGCACCTTTCTTGGAAGGTGTTTTTCCTGGTGGCTATTATGTCATCTAGGCATGTGTCCAAGCTGAGGCCCCTCACCTTGGACCCTCCCTGCCCCCGTACACAGTTTTCTTTAAGGTTAAGGTCAGATTATGCCCCCACGCAGCCTTCCTTCCGAAGGTGATGTTTCATTTTCATGCGTCCCAAGATATTTTTCTGCCAGTTTTTTTTTTTTTTTTTTTTTTAAATCCCAAGCCCCATTCTTCGGGTAAGAAGCAGGTGTTCAATACTTCAGATGTTAGGAGAGCTTTAGCCTTTTATTTGGAAAGAACAAAGCCCTTCCGTAAGTCCTCACAGCTTTTTGCAGCAATGGCAGAGAGGCTGCAGGGGCAGCCGGTCTCTGCACGGAGGATCTCTTTGTGAATCATGTCCTGTATCAAGGAGTGTTATGGACTGTCTGGGGTGCCAGCCCCTCCCCCTCACGGCCCACTCCACTAGGGCTCAAGCCTTCTCTACAGCATTTGTGGCCCAGGTCCCAATCTTGGACTCCTGCAGGGCTGCCACATGGTCTTCTGTCCACACTTTTGCCAACCATTACGTGCTGGGTCATCAGGCGAGGACACAGCTCTGGGTAGGGTTAAAGGTTAGAACTCCAACCCCACCTCCTTAGGTTTCTGCTTTGGAATCACCTACATGGAATGGACATGAGCAATCACTTGAAGAAGAAATGGTTACTTACCTTCATAATTGTTGTTCTTTGAGATGTGTTGCTCATGTCCATTCCAAATCCCTCCCGTCTCCCCTTTTTCAGAGTAGTCCGGTAAGAAGGAACCGAAAAGGTGGAGGGTCAGCAGGGGTATATATTAGCTGATATACCGGTGCCACCCCAGGGGGCTCCCATGCTGGCCCAATGGGTCCTGCTAAGACAAAAACTTCTGATGATGTGTTCATGTAACACGCGTACACCTACATGGAATGGACATGAGCAATCACATCTCAAAGAACAACACTTACAAAGGTAAGTAACCACTTTTTCTTAAAGACTTGCATTTTTCTGACCATTTATAATGTATAGTCCTTTGACAACAGGCAGTGTCAGTATTTTATGATATTTTATTCTATTATAGACTATCAAAATTAGGAGCTTTGTTTCTTAAGATTTCATTGGCTGCTGCTCCAATTGTAATGTCTCACCAGGAATACGTCATCAGGTAGGGAAATCAGTAGAAAGAAAAGAGAAAGGTTTAAGAAATAACCAAATCTTTCCTTTAGTAAAGAACTAGGCAAGAGAACAACAGAAAACCTTCAAGTAGAGACAAGGAGTCCTGTAGCACCTTATAGACTAACAGATGTATTGGAGCGTAAGCTTTCGTGGGCGAAGACCCACTTCGTCAGATGCGTGTAGTGGAAATGTCCAGAGGGGCATTGCTGGCACATGATGGCGTATATCACTCTGCCCACATATCTACACCAGCAACACCATCACAGGACCTAACCAGATCAGCCACACCATCACTGGTTCATTCACCAGCACATCTACCAATGTAATATGTGCCAGCAATGCCCCTCTGCTATATACATTGGCCAAATTGGACAGTCCCTACGCAAAAGAATAAATGGACACAAATCAGATATTAGGAATGGCAATATACAAAAGCCTGTAGGGGAACACTTCAGTCTCCCTGGACACACAATAGCAGATTTAAAGGTAGCCATGCTGCAGCAAAAAACTTCAGGACCAGACTTCAGAGAGAAACTGCAGAGCTGCAGTTCATCTGCAAATTTGACACCATCAGCTCAGGATTAAACAAAGACTGTGAATGGCTAGCCAATTAGAAAAGTAGTTTCTCCTCTCTTGGTGTTCACACCTCCAGATAAGCTGCTAGAAGTGGGCCTCATCCTCCCTGATTGAATTTACCTCGTTATCTCTAGCCTGGTTCTTGCCTGCATATTTATACCTGCCTCTGGACATTTCCACTACATGCATCTGACAAAGTGGGTCTTTGCCCACGAAAGCTTATGCTCCAATACATCTGTTAGTCTATAAGGTGCTACAGGACTCCTTGTTGCTTTTGTAGATCCAGACTAACACGGCTACCCCTCTGATACTTCAAGTAGAGAGGGGCAGGAGGCTGGGATTTCAGTTCTGAAAAACCTAATTGATTTGAATTCTGGCACAGAGGGGTTCTAGTCTGGTTTACACTTTATCTGAGGCCTCAAACTGTGAGGTGATAGACCCCAAACAGAACATTTTATCCAATTTCAATGTGAAAGCAACATTATTTTAAGTCTAGAATGTTACTAATTTTCTATAATAAACAGCTAACACTTCCCCTCTTCCCTGTTCCTTATCCTAAAAAGGACATTTAGAATTGTGTTTGAAATAGTGGCTAATGGTCAGTGAATTATCTACAGCTCAGTGACCTATAAGTGATTTGTTTTCCTTGAACACAACTGTTGGACTTTTAGGAAACAAAATTGATGGGGGAAGGGCTAAATCAAGAGCAGGCCCACCATTTGTATTTGTGCAGCCATCAAGTGCACCAACATCTGTGGCCATTTTGCAGTAAGCCAGTCTGAACTTGGAGATGGTTAGATACATGCAGAACTTTAGGTGATAGCTCCAGAGGAAAAATAAGGGTAAAATTAGGAAGATGCATGTATGGAGGGTGTGAGAGACCACTGAAGGATTAGGGGTGTGTGAGGCTTATATAAGAACTGGAAATTCATACAATCCTGAGGCTATATGTAAATATTACCTTTGTATCTGAAGGCCACATTTCAGACCTTTGCAAATAGGATACATATGTTCTGCATGGAATAGTTGAAAGCAGACCAGAATCAATTCTTCAGAGATTTAGAGGACCCTAGCTGTAGTCCTATTACGTTTCTACTCCACTTGGCAGCTCCCCAAACACCCTCCTCGTCCCGCCCCCACATGTTTGTAAACCCCCATTGTAAACTGAACTCAGCACAAATTGATTAATTTCAATGGGGTCTCCTTCCATGAGAGATCCTTCTTTAATAGGTTGTTACAGAACCCTGCATATACTAGGTAGTAGTGAATGGTTTGGGGAGTGCTCATGCCCCTAAAATAGATTTGGGGAAGAGGAACACTAATATGTTGGCTTACAGAAATGTTTCTTAATGTAATAAGAGTACACTCAGAAGATACAAAAATAAAGAGCAAACATCCACGATATAAATAGCTTTAAAAAATCATGGCCCGTAGATTTCTGTACTTCTTAAATTATACCTATATTTTAGAAAGTGTCTATTTAAAAATGACACCTTATTACTCAATGGACCTGCTACTTTGTATTTCATAGTAATCTCTTCTGAACTGAGTTACAAAACTTCAAGCCATTAACATTGATTTACTTCTCTTAGTACTACAAAATCACTCAGAGTATGTCTACACTACAGAATGGTCACACTGCAATCGCGTTCTTCTGAAAGTAAATTGAAAGAACAGAGGGGTTTTTCTGATGTTGGCACTCCTCTTTCTATGAGGAAGAAGTCTTTTTCCAAAAGAGCTCTTTTGGAAAAAGGTGTGTGAGAATGAGGAGGAGGGTTTTCTTTCAGAAGAAGAGGCCTCCAGGAAATAGCACAGGTGCGCTGGTGGCCACTCCATCCAAAGTAATCAGGACTCTATAGTTCCTGTCTCCTGGCCCCTCATAGGGCTTGTCCAAGGTGCCTGAAGCTTTAAAACAGGAAGCCGGCCTGAGAGCAGCACCGTGCAGCTTTCCCTGCCACAGGCCTTGCCACTCATGGCCGAGCCTCAAGCCCCCCGCAATTCCCCTGGCCCTCAGAGGGAGCAGGCCCAGGGGTCCCAGGACCCACCCAGGGGGACCAAGAGGCGGGCATCTTCCTGGTCTGGAGCGGAGATTCTGTCCCTCCTCGAGCTATGGGGTGAGGAGCACACATTTCAGGGTCTCCTCCAAACACTGCAATGCCAATGTATATGAGTGCATGGCTGAGTCCCTGGTGGAGGGTGGACACCCATCCCGGACCTTTCAACAGGTCCAGAGTAAGGTCAAAGAGCTCCATCAGGGATATATCTGGGCCAGAGAGTGCAGCTTGCGCTCAGGGACAGGACCCCCACACCTGCCCCTATTATCATGAGCTCCACCAGATCTTGCGGGGCAGGGAAATGTCTTCCCCACCCGTCCTTGTGGACTCCTGCCTGCAGACCTTTGTCATCGCCCGGCTGGAGGTCTTGGTGGAAGAGGAGCAGGGCCAGCCGGAGGAGGAGACGGGGACCGTGACTCTGTCTCTGGAGCTGATGTCTGTGAGTCAGGACATCTCCCAGGCCTCCTCAGACACCTGGGAGGGATCTTCAGGTGAGTGGTCTCACTTTGTCCCACACAGGGTGGGGGAGGCGGGCACACGGGGTGGGGTGCGAGTGTCACTCGGGCTGCTTGGGCTGGACATCATGCTGTGGTCCGTGCATGTGTAACCATGTGCAGCGTTAGCATATGGCACGCAGACGCAGCAGTCAGCCCTTGAGCACGGGTGGGATCCTGCTGCCAGGCTTGGGAGGCCACACATGTCCTGCCACAGGAGGGTGGGTGGGGGGTGCCACGGCTGGAAGCAGGCTAGCCACAAGGGTGCAGGCAGGACCTCACACAAACCGAGGAGTCCAGGTCTCCCAGACAGATGACCCTCCACAGCAGGATCAAGTTGATGGCCCTCACAACCTGCAGAAGAAGACAAAAAACACACAAAACAGAGAATGAGAGAGGGAGTGCCTGAGTCCTTGGGAGGTGCCCACCCTGCTACCATCTCTTCTCCTCCCCCCCCCAAACAGCCCAGGAGCCACTCCCTATGAGGCCACCCCCCCCCCCACAGCAGCAGGGCTGTGTGAGGGTGGGACAGCACAACCCCCTGGAGATGGGCCTTCCCCCCCACCCCCACACCACTCCCCCCAACCCCACTTTTCCCAAGGATCCCCCTTATCCAGGACTCTTCCCTCCCCCCCCCGTGCAGGGACTGCAGCCCAACAATGCCTTACCTCCATGAGGACGGCCCTGATGGTGGACTTCTCCGTGCCGAACTGGTTGCCCACTGACCGGTAGCTGTTGGGGGTAGTGAGCTTCCAGAGGGCAATGGTGACCTGCTTCTCCAGGGGGATGGTGGACCTCAGGTTGGTGTCGCATCTCCAGGGGGCAGAGGCAAGCGAGGCACACAGCTCCAAAAAGGTGGCCTTCCGCACGTAGAAGTTTTGGAGCCACTGCTGGTCATCCCACCGCTCCATGACCAGCCGGTCCCACCAGTCGGAACTGGTGTCGAGCCTTCAAAAACACCTCTCCACAGTGGGTTGTGGTTGCCAGAATGTAGCTCCCACACCCCGGGAGAGGGTCCCCATAATTAGCTCCGGGTGAAGCTCGTGCAGGACCAGGAAGGCAGCTGGCACAAAGGGCTGCAAAAACTACAGCATGGCCATGTGGAGCCATCACATGCCAAGAGGCAGTTCTGACTCCATGGCACAAAGAACAAAGCTGTGGCATCCAAAAAACCCTAGGGTAACCACAGCAGGCACTGCAAGAGCTTTGCTGTCCCTCTAAGAGGTAGCAACATGCAGCAGAAGCAGAGAAATGGCTGTCCAGGGGGTCCCCTTTAAGAGCGTGTCTCTGCAAGGCTCCAGCACCCGCACTCGGAAGCAACTGGTGACCTAAAGCCCTGGCTGAAGTGGTTCAGGGTAGCCTTTATGTGAGAGAGCGTCCAATCAGTCTGGACACTCTTTTTCGGAAGAAGTTTTTCTGGAAGATCTCTTTTGAAAAAAGCTTCTTCCGAAAGAAGCCTGCAGTCTAGACATAACCTCAGCTAGGAGAGAACGAGCTGGATTCCATTCACAGAGCTCTGTGTAGCTCAGAATCTTGTCTCTCTTTCAATGACAGAAGTTTGTCCAGCTAAAGATCTTATCTCACCCACGTTGTTTCTTTAGTATCCTGGGACCAACCTCACTACAACAATACTGCATACAACCAAGCTTCAGTCAGCTACACCTCTGCAATTCCACTGGAGACAAAGGAGATGTACATGTGTAACTGAGGGTAGAATTTGGTGTGCAGAGCAGGAGCACTGAAACAGGAGGGCGCCAATGGGGGCTATGCCTCTCCCACTTTTTACTGGCTTTAAATGTGAGAGGGTGGTGGGCAGGACCTCGGGGGTAGGGTTTTGCGGGAAGGGATCATGCAAGGGCTTGCAGAGAGGGAGTTGTGGAAGGGGGGCCTCAGAGGGTGGTACCAGGTCAGGTCCTCAAGGGGGCAGCATCGTGCAGAGGCCAGGGCCACAGTTTGGGCACCTGAGGCCCCCCACCCCTTCTAGGGCGCTTCCACCACTCCTGGTACAATGTTTATTACTGTTGGTAGTGTTGGATTCAAAGCTGTGTTTGTAGTGATGTAAAAAATCTCTTTATTTGTAAGCAAACATCTGAGAGGTAATACATGTTGAACCCTCTACAATGTTATTTTTATAGTCACTTTTCAAAGTGGAATCATAGTAGAGGTCACTACTGCTCTCTTTGTGTGTGTGTGTTTTCAGCTTTATTATTACTTTACTGTTGAGGCTCCCTGGTCCCTCGTTTAGTTTATTAAGGCTTACATAAATGTAAAGAAGCATGCTGTAAACTAGCGATAACTACGTATGGTGCAATTTCTTTTCCTTTCTCTGAAATGAGAAAGTACTCTGTAAATGCAGAAGAAAATCTGTCGGCAAATCTTGTGATAATCGGCTTTTCCTGCAAGAATTGCAACACACTTTTTCTGCCACTTCAAAAACGTCACAAGAAAAAGCCTCTTTCATTGAATTTTGGGAGAACCTGGAAGGTTCTAATAAAAGAAAGTTCTTCTTCACACAGCATGTAGTCAACCTGTGGAACTCCTTGCCAGAGGAGGCTGTGAAGGCTAGGACTATAACAGAGTTTAAAGAGAAGCTAGATAATTTCACGGAGGTTAGGTCCATAAAAGGCTATTAGCCAGGGGACAGAAATGGTGTCCCTGACCTCTGTTTGTCAGAGGCTGGAGAAGGATGGCAGGAGACAAATCGCTTGATCATTGTCTTCGGTCCACCCTCTCTGGGGCACCTGGTGCTGGCCACTGTCAGCAGACAGGCTACTGGGCTAGATGGAACTTTGGTCTGACCCAATACAGCCGTTCTTATGTTCTAAGGTGCCAGAGTGCACAAAGATCAACTTTAAGGTTTGAACTGAAGAGGTTCAGTTTGCGAGGGATGGGTGGTGAGTGGATTGGGTCAATTCTTAGCTGATGCCTTACTCTTAGGGATCTCCTACGCTTGGAGTAAAGCATTATAATTGTGCTGGCTGAGATTTTCAAAGGGCACAAAAAAAGTTAGGCGTCCAAGTCCCTCTGAAATTCCCAGTCACTGTTCATATAGGGTATATATATTCCTCTTTTATGAGGAATGCAAATGCAGCCAAGCAAAATTGCAAATGAAGCGCGGATTTGAATTTCCCGTGCTTCATTTGCATAATCGTGTCTGGCCGCTATTTCGAAATACCCCATTTCGAGATAAAAAACGCTGTATAGATGTGGTTATTTTGAAAGAAACCCCTTCTTTCGAAATAACTGTTAAACCTCATTTTTTAAGGAGTAAGGGTGATTTCGAAAGAAGGGGTTTCTTTCAAAATAATCGCATCTACACTGCAATTTTTATCTCAAAATAGGGTATTTTGAAATAGCGGCCGGACGCGATTATGCAAATGAAGTGTGAGAAATTCAAATCCGCGCTTCATTTGCAATTTCGCTTGTCTGCATTTGCATTCCTCTCTCGAAGGAGGAATGCAATGTAGACATACCCATAGGGACTAGTTCTGCAGTCATTGATTAGGCTCTGATCCTACATATACATATACATCTAATTTTAAGCTTGTGATCCCATGGATTTCAGTAGCAAGCTTAAAGTTAAACATATATGCAAGTGGTTGCAGAATCAGCAGCACACAGGAGATTCTCATTTATTTTCATGTGAGTTTTACTCGATGGAAGATTGGGACCCTATTAGACAATCCACTCTTTGATGCTACATTTGGATTGTAATAACTAGTCAAAAGATGAGCCAAGGACCAGAGCTGTCCTTAGGGAACGTCAAATCAGGGCAACTGCTCTGGAGCCTGTGTTGTGGGGGGGCCCCATGGGTCGGTGCAGCGGTCTTGGAAATAATGGATTTGTCACTTCTGCCCCAAGCCCCACACTCCCATAGGTATGTCCCTGGCAAGGACACAGCACAATCACTAGTTTTCCTTAGATGAAGCACAGAAAAGGACTTCCTTGGCTATGTATTCTTTGGTTGTATGGGTTTAGGTTTGCCCTTTAAAATCATTGTAAAATGGATTAAAATATTGTTTTTGATTGTTTATTGATGAAAGTAATTTCAGAGGACAGGTTTTTTTTTGTTGCTCTTCTCTCATAAAATGCACATGATTGTAATTAGTAGCAATCTTACTGAATATAATTTTGTCACATTATCCATTGTATGTAATACTGCTTTTAGATTTTCTTTCTCTGCCAAGAGAAATGAACGGAAATCAGTGGTGTAGCTATTTCTTCATTTATATTCAACTCTCCACTTCTATAATATGTGGGAAAATATAAATGCTACTATGTAATCTCTATATCACTTAAGTAAGTACTTTATTCAGTGTACTACTCTGTTGTTTGTAATACAAATAACTGAATGAATCCCATTGATATCAATGGTGCAAACATTCCATTTACTTGCAAAAGATTTTGCATATTAAAATACATCACATTTCCACATCAAGTGCTATGAACAGGACACATCCATCCTGACTTAATTGGCTTCATTAACACTGGTCCTACAACTGACAAATTTTGCTGTTGTATATACCCTGGATTCTGTAATTTCTACTCGAACTATTTTGATGAAGTGGGGTTTACCCATGAAAGGTCATGACTCAATATATTTGTTAGTCTCTAAGGGTAAGTCTACACTTGCTCTCTATCTTGAGATAGGGATGCAAATGTAGCCGACCAAAATTGCTAATGAAGTGGGGATTTAAATATCCCGCGGTTCATTAGCATAATCTCTCCCATGCGCTATTCTGATCACCAGCTGATTCGAACCAGGAAGTGCGCTCTGGGACGCGTTAGTTCGAATCAAACCCCTTTGTTCGAACTAACGTTACTCCTCATTTTTTGATAGGATAGGGAGCAAGTATAGACGTACCCTAAGGTATCACAGGATTGCTCATTGTTTTTAAAGTTACAGACTAAAATGGCTACCCTTCTGAGACTTATTAAAATACACCGTAAAACTAATGACCACCAATGTGGTCAGAGGTGTACGTTAATCACAAGCAAGTACTGGTCAAAATATGATGTTGTGAATATGACTCAACATCATGATTCTGATTCTGATGTCACATTAAGAAAAAATCACGAGTAACTCTCTGAAGTCAATAGAGTTGTGAATAGGTGAAGCCACTATGAGATCAGGACCACTCTTTCTATATAATGTTAAGTGTTATTACATATTGTTTTAACTACGTAAAAGTCCAATGAAAGTAAATGTTGCAAGGGTTCTATTAATATCTAGGTAATTTTATGACAGTACTAAATTAAGCTACATCTGCACTGCAAATTAGAGGCCTGATTCCCAGCTTGGGTACATATATCTCTTGGAGTAGGAGGAAGCAGAAAGATTTTTTTCTCTCAAGTTAAATTTAGAGTGAAGTGGTTCTACTTAGTCCTCCCAAGGAGGATATGGGAGGTTGTAAGCCATATTATTCTGTTTGGAATATTCCCTCTCCAGCATCTCATCCTCAGAAACATTTTGACTGTTATTTGGTAT
This sequence comes from Pelochelys cantorii, assembly GCA_032595735.1. Classification (NCBI taxonomy): domain Eukaryota; kingdom Metazoa; phylum Chordata; order Testudines; family Trionychidae; genus Pelochelys; species Pelochelys cantorii. The sequence goes on from CM064334.1 coordinate 34,201,823, forward strand.
CAGGGTCTGGCTGAGAAGAGCAAGACTGCAATAGATTAAATGGCTGGAAAACCTTCAATAGGCAAGAAAAATCTATTCCATCCTTGTTACTTGAGCTTCTTCTGAAATATGAACAAATGCTAAAGCAACACTGTCTGCCTTCCAAAATTTCAAAACAAATGCTAATTTGCTAACTATAAGCCAATGCAACAGAAGAAGGAAAACAAAAACAACTCACCTCCACACCCCAAGTACAGAAAGAAGTAGCAAAAGAGATGCAAGTCATTTCCTTACAGGCTTGATTCTACAGCTCATTATTAGCTGCCCATTTTCTGTTAGGTGGAGAAAATTTATGCTTTTTTAGTAGGCCATTTTTGCCTGATGTTTGATCCTGGAGTAAAATCACAACCCATGCTCACTTCTGACTTCACACTTTGTGGCTATTAAAAGAATTGAGAGAGAGGGCATGTCTACACTATAAAAGTAGATTGAATTTATTTAAATCGACATTTTGCCTCTGATTTTACAGTCGATGCCGCATGTCCCCACTATGTACATTTGGTGAGCAGAGTGCATCCTCACTACTAGGGCTTGCATCGATGGATGGAGCATTGCATTGTGGGCAGCTATCCCACAGTTCCTGGAGCCAATAGGAATTCTGGGCTAGGCTTCCAATGCCCAATGGGGCGAAAACATCTCATGAGGCACTTGCTTACTTCTCTCCTTCCCTCTGTCCCTGAAAGCAATGGCAAACAATCATTTTCACACCTTTTTTCCTAAGCCTGGGTTACCTATGCAGACACCATAGCACAGCAAACATGGACCCCACACAGCTGTACACTGTTGTGAGCATCGCAAACACTTCATGCATTATTCTGCAGTATCTGCAGAGCCTAGCCAGGAGCCACCACTTGGCAATGTAGATACATTCATTATTAAATTGAGCCAACACAGATTATTTCAACCTAACACTATACTATGACTAGGCCATAGTATTTAATGGATTCACAGCACTTCATGGACATAACCAGCTAATCCTCACAACAGTGCTGAAAAGTAGCATTTTGACAGAGGGAGGAATTTTGCAAAAAGGTTAAAAAACTTGTCCGAAGTTGCACAGCCCGTATTACAAGTTTATGTATCAGAGCGTCTAGTGAACTGTTCTAACATCATGACCTCTCAAATTCAGTATTGTGATTTGACTATAGTATCAAGTAAATGGTGAAGCAAGCATGTCTAAAAGGATAAATTTCTTGTTTTTATAAACACAAAAACCATGGGTAATTAGCAAAATGGGCAGAATCTGTGAAAGATGAAATAATTTAATATTTCAGTGATATAAGTTGAAGTCCCTATGTAATACCCACAGGGCAGTTCCTTTATATATATTCAGTACATTTCTTTGCTCAGCTGCATGCTGTCCTTTTAAAGCAATAGCGCAGCAAACTTTTAAAATGCTGTCACAAAAAATTGCTAAAACAAAGCTTGCTCTTTAATTTGTCTGTCTTTTTTTCTGCCACTCTGATTTCACTTTATGGTGAGCCCAAGGTTTAGCTGTCATATTTTGAGTCCTACCTCCTTCAACCCCATCTCCCCAGATAATTTTACTGATGTGCTGGCAAGAAAACTACCAAAAGCTCTTTAGATTTTGAGTGTGAATCAAACTGAGAAGGATTCTCACACTACTAGAGGAATACATTGAAACCTATTTTTATTATAGCCTCTGTTCAGACAGATACTGTAGACAGTATATTGCCCTTTAAAATAATACAGTAAGAGCTTTAAAAAAACAAAACACTATATGGTCAAATAATTTCAATTAAGGCCCCAAATAATCTAAGCTCTGCCTTGACATCTTTTGTCTTTGTGCTGGATACCTTCTCTAGTTGCTACATGAAAATCACTCTCATCTGAGGAAAGTATGAATTCCAACAACATCTTAAAAATTCAGAGAGGGGCAAACAATAAAAAATTAGTAGAGGACAGAGACCTTTCTGAGGAGAGATTTGAAATATTACAGCTATTTAGTTTGGAAAGCAACACAAGAAAAGCTACGAAAAAGAGAAAATAATGCTATACTGAGAGATATTTGTTTATATATGGTGCATACAGTAAAAGTTGCTCCATGCTATCTTTAACAGAAATAAACAACATGACATAAAGTCAGTAATTTTAGAAATGGATAAAAGGAAGTATTTTTATGCAACATACTATTAGCCTGTGGAACTCACAATTTTAAAAATGAATTTGGAACACACTAGCTGGGCCACAATTACATGTTAGTATTCACAATTAGTTTTTTTTTTTTAAATAAGGCAACATTAGAGCAACATTAGAACTTCTGGTAGGATATCAGCTGTTATCCAGAGCTATTGATGGAATACTGGATTAGTGTGACTATTGACCTGTGTTGGTACTATATGGCAGTGGTAATTTTTAGCTAGCTTGATACATTATCCTTTTTAGTTCAGGGTCTAAGTCTCAAAGATGGTATTTAAAATATGTAAGCCCATAATAGTGTGCCTAAATTCTGCTGCATAAGATTTTAGGCCATGCCTGCTACCTATTAATATAATATCTATCTGACCAGTGTGTGTACATGAATGCAACAGCTTGTGTGTGCAAACCCTTGTTTTCACTAATCTGTAGGCACAAAATTATAGGCACGCTATTTTCATATGTCTATGGTGGTTTTTCCACACTCTACCCTGTAATCTTTGGAGCAACTGCCACAAGTCCAGAGCTAGGGGTATGTAGAGTGTGGTGGGAAAAGATATGGCCGAGGCAGCAGCAGAGGACTAAGGCCAGAGTCAGAGGATTTTTTTTTTATAATTCTTGCAGCACCTAGTAGAAACACCTGTCAGGGATGGTCTAGATGGTGCTTAGTCCTGCCATAGAGTGCAGGGAACGGGACTTAACAACCTCTCAAAGTTTCTTACAATTCTAGGATTCTAAATTCTACTGTAATGGATTCTGCCTATATGGCCTTTTTTGTGGGCCACTCCAGGCAGTAGGACTCCTCCTCATAGTCCCAGGGAAAGCTGGCAGTGGAATAGCCCTGGAAGTTTGGAACTGCTATGCCAAGAAAGAAGGGAGAATTGCAGGCAGGCATAGAGCTGGCTGTGCAGACACAAGGCTTTTGTGCAGATGCTTCTGGACTCTGTAGATCCATTGAAATCTGTGAGCTTCAAAGTATCCAGACATTCTCCTCTGCTTGTGTAGAGAGCATAGCTATGACACTGATCTCTGCAATTGAAATCTAATCTAAGAGAATGAATTACAGCAATTTGATGGGGCAGGCTGTCTTATTAAAAAGTGGCCCATGCTGTTCAACTCTCATCAAAACGAGGAGTTTGCACTGAGAGATGGTGACGGCCATTTAATTCCCCATGCTTTAAAATTTATTTTCCTATTCAAGTCTGAGATCTTCTCCTGGGCAAAATGGAGAAGGCAGATTTATCTTTTCTGTTCATCAAAACTAATAGTACTGTGCAAAGTTCATCTTGAATCTTTATATTTTAAATGTATATTTACATAAATAAGTATAAATAGTTCAGCATGGCACATATATTTAAATAGGCAAAGGAAAATCATTTTCTATAATTTGTTGTTGCTAACAGTTTGCACCTTTGACTGTAGGGGGAGTGAATATTCATAATAGAAGAAATTCCACATCCTCAGTAACTCCTAGCATCATTGTCTGATCTATAAACTTGTAGCTATCAAATAAAGAGGATTGGCACATCACTTGGGATCTTAAGAAATTCCATATTATGTGGTATGTGAGTAACTATGAAACTAAAACCTCTACTTGAGACACACGTTTTTCAATTCCAAACAATCTTATAACGTTTAACTAGAACTCATTTTTCCTTGATACAAATGAGTTTATTAATTTCCATAAGATATTATCTCTTACAGTATATTTAATTCAGATCCTTCTACTTCCACTAAAATAATTGCTTACACTATACAGATTTGATTTTATATGACTAATTAGAGCAGTGCTTGGGAAAAAATAGGTTTCCAGGTAATATTTAAATTAAATATGTTAATCTGTACCTCAGTGTGCACATTTTATATGAGCTTTAATTTGCTATATAAATTATAGTCCTGTGTTTTTATAAGGTGCCCTTGAAAGAGTGTCCTATTTTTTGAATGCTAATACCATAGGGAAACAAATATACAAAGCTGTTAGCTATAGGCTACACTTGCATAAATTAAGGCAAGTACAGTTAGTTTCTAAAGGAGGTGTGAAAAAAACTTGCTTTTAGGATACTCTACAGATTGTTAATATTGGACATCCTGTGTATTTAAGATGACAACATTTATGCCAATATAGCATCTTTCAATAATACATTTTGAACAATGACAAATTAATATATAACAAACACGCCACAGTTTACTATTCACAGCACTGAATGTAAGAAGTCAAAGGGCTCTACAATAATTTTATGAGCAACCAAGCACCTTCAGTGCTATCCTATTTAACTGTGGTTAGTTTATAAACTACCATAGTTGCTAAATTGTTCATCCTAACCTGATTGCTTTATGATTAATTAATGATGTTGAGATTGTATTTGCTAAATATATAATGCATAGTCTGGATCAAATCCCCCCCCCACCAATTTACTACTGAAAGAAATAGGCTCCATATATTTTTAAAGATGATGTTTGGCATGTGTTAGTAGTAATAAAAAAAGTATTAATCGTGTGGCCTAAATCCTGCCCTGAGCCTCACTTCAGTATGGCTATGTCTACCCCAAGGTGGTTTTTCCGTGAGGTATCCCAGAAAAACTCCACCGCTTCCAGGGAACACGTCTGCTCTTTCGCTTTTTTTTTGCGGAAGAGCAGATGCGCTCTTTCGGAAGCCCTGTAATCCTCATTCCATGAGGAAGACAGTCTCTTCCAAAAGAGGAGATTTTTTCCAAAATATGGCCCAGTGTAGATGGGCCAAATTTCGGAAAAGCCTCTTCCAAAAAAACTATCGGAAAAAGGTACCTTTTCCCGATAAATCATTGTAGTCTAGACATAGCCTATGATTCTGCTGTACAGGGAAGGGCAAGTCATAGAGAACATGTGACCACTGACCATGTACCTTGTATCTTTAAAAAAAGGAAAATTTAAATCAGCTAAGTGATCTCAATAGATTACTATTCTTAAATGCTTCAGAAACCATCAATTAGAAAGCAAGCACTTAATGTAGATGCAATACCTAAGAATTGCAGTAATCCCTTCAAAATGTATTGCCTAAAATGTTGATCTATTTGAAAACGATATTGACAATAAATCCAGCAGCCATGTGACCTGTACATGTACTGGGGCATTATTATCAGTCGTATGAGATAAGTGTTCCAAAAGCTCCGTTTGAGACTAAGAGATTTAAAGACATTTTAAAATTCAGAATAGCAATACCCGGGCCAAACTATGACTTCCTTTATATTTTAAGAGGCTGAGTGTGACCTAAGTCTGCCCATACACATCACATTTGAAGAGCAAACAACTCCAAGTTAAGTTAATTTATAAATGAAAATAGCTGGTCTAGAATAGTTCAATGCTAAGAGCTTAATTTTCATTCATTCTCTTTATACAAGGTGAAGGTCATACAAGTGAATGTATAATATTGTTCCTCTAAAGAAGCTACGTTGAAAACACCATCTAAAATTAATGAAACAAGAAAGCTGAACAAACCTGAAAAATTGCTCCAGAACATTGCATTTTTTGAGTGGCTACAGTATTTTTAAATAAAAATATTCTGATTTTTTCCAAGGATTTCTCAGTTCCATATAAAGTCATTAACAAGTTCAGTCCTTTTGAAAAAAATTTTTTTTATCAGAAAATCAGTGTTAGTAGATTAGTTTAACTATTCAGTGCTATTCTTGATGTATGGAATGTGGGAGAGAATGACAAGTAATTTGATTGTCATGAAGACGACAGAAAGAAGAGACAGAACTTAGAGTTCTGATGTTCAGTTGCAGCCTCCTTCCTACCAGATGTGGTGGAAAATCATGTTAGTTAATTAAACTTCACTATCCATACATGAAAATATGATTGAATGAGAAGTCCATAATGAGACTTAAAAGAAGGAATTCAATCTCCAGTGACATAGCTAGTATTTTTACTGCTCTGTTCAAAGTTGCTCACTATAATTTTGTACTGTCCAATCCCATCTTGAGCTAAGTACAAAGCAACAATAATGTAAATTAACTTTTAATGTTTCCTTTCTTTTCATATCTGAAGTCCAACAAAAGTTAACATAGGCACTGTAATGGCACAGGACTTGAAGACAGTCTTCCAACAGGAATAACTCAGACTTAAAAAAAAATGAGTGCTTTCAGCATGTCAATTTTATATTATTACTTTTTAGTAGCACCACAAAGCTCTTAGCTGAAGTCTACTGTCTTTAGGGACAATCAGTATGGGAAGTCTATCGTGCACAATTTAAATCTTTAGCTAAAATAAACAATTGGAATGCTCACAAGAAAACTGGTTTCCTAGCAATTAAATTGACAAGTTGGCTATGATTACACTGGGGATCCTGGCAGCTGAAAGATAAAAAGACTACAGAATGCAAAAGGACTAACACAACTTATTAGATGGACATGGCTCACATCTGTTTGATCTGCACAGTGGAAAAGACATTGGCTGAGTTTGCTGACCAGATATGCAGATACTAAGTCAGAAGCTAGGCTTAGGGTACTTTAAAGGTTACCTGTATTGCCCAGATAACCCATCCCACCAATTCTCTACTAATAGGTGAGTGTCACATAATCTTTCAAAACTCTGTTAATCCATTGACAATAAGGAACTCTGGAAGGGTATGTCTACACTGCAAAGTTAATTCGAAATAACAGCCGTTATTTCGAATTAACTTTAATAGTGCCTATACATGCAAACCGCTATTTTGAAATTAATTCGAAATAGCGGAGCGCTTAATTCAAATTTGGTAAACCTCATTCTATGAGGAGTAATGCCAAATTCAAAATAGCTAATTCGAAATAAGTGCTGTGTAGACACTTAATTCGAATTAGCTGGCCTCCAGCCCTTCCCAGTTTCCCCTGGTGGCCACTCTGGGCCAAACCAGGAAAACTCCTCTCCTCTCCCCCAGCCCCGGAACCCTTAAAGGGGTAGACTCTGGCCAGACTGCACGTGCCAGATCCAGGCCTGCCAGCAGTCTCTGCCCCTGACCCAGTGGCCCCACCATGAGCCAGGCAGCCAGTGCCAGCCAGCCATCCCCCGCCCAGTCCCCCAGCACCCAGGAACCAGCCAGGGGTCGTAGACGCCACGCTCCCTCCTGAACTAGTGAGGAGATCATGGACCTCATTGAGGTTTGGGGACAGGCCCCCAATGTCCACGATCTCTGCACTAGACGCAGGAATGCGGCTGTCTACGGCCGCATAGCTGCCACCATGGCCCAGAAAGGCCACAGGCGCACCCAGGAGCAGGTGCGCCTGAAAATTAAAGAGCTGCAGCAGGGGTACGCCAGCGCCACTTGAGACAGCTCCTCAGCAGGGGAAGACACCTGCCCCCATTTTGACGCCCTGGACCGCATCCTGGGGGGCGGTGCAGTCCGTGCCACCCCGGGGGGCAGCGAGCCGGGACTGGAGGACCCTGACCAGGGTGTGGAGGAGGAGCCGCCACGCCAGCAGGACCCCCGAGCAGTCCCAGGAGAGGAGTCAGCAGAGTCGTCTGGGGAGGCCACACCATGTAAGTGCCGTCACTGTCCCTTTCCTGGAGGGGCGGAGAGGGAGACCAGGGACTGTGCGCGTAGCCCTTGCTTATCACTCATCACGCAGCAACTTGTGCATGTGCAAGCACGTGCGCCACCCCGGGCAGGTGGCTCCAGCTGCCTGCCACACAGGGGCTGTGGCCTGATAGCCACACGTGTGTGTGAAGAGACCTGACATGCTCCTGACCCTGGGGCGGGACACAGCAGGACGCCCTCCCTTCACAAGCCCCCTCTAACATCTCCCCCCCACCTCAGCCACACTATACACAGCACAGGGCCATGGGTGTGGTCTCAGGGCAGCTCCCACTCCCGGGGATAGCCGGACATTCCGACCATGGCCTCTGACCTCTCCTCGCAGAGGGGGGCTGGGCATCACCCACTGTGTCCCCAGGGAGAACTGACCACTTCTCTTCTTTCTGCACAGCCACACCAGCTGCACGTGCAGGGCGCACCACTCCACCCAGGACATGCTCCCGCACCCGAGGGCTCCATAGGACGACCGCAACACGGCAGGGGTACCAAAAGCAGCACCTGGGGGCCCTGCAAGCCCTGACCCGCATCATGGAGCAGCGGGCACAGGAAGAACGGGAGTTCCAGAGGGAGCTGCTTGCCCAGGGTCGTGCCATATGTACCCATCTGCAGACCCTGGTGCAGAGTGTGCTACCTCGTGCCGCTCCAGCGCCTGCTGCCCCCCCAGCTACCGTTCCTCCTCCCACTTCTTCTCCCCCTCCTGCCTCTCCCTCCTCAACCTCCTCACCCTCCACCTCAATCTCCACACCCTCCTCAACCTCCTCACCCTCCACCTCAATCTCCACCCCCGGGGATGCCGAGGCCCCTGCCCCTGCTGTGCTGGGAGACATGTGGCCTGATGAGACCCCCACCCCTGAGTGCTGAGCTTCCCCTCCCCCTTCCTCCCATTGCTTCCCCCTTCCAGCTCCCTCCTCCCAGTTTTCCCCCTCCCCTCTCCCGCCCTCTCTCCTCCCATCTCCTGCCTCCTTTCCCCAATCTCCCCAGAGGTTCATCCCCCCCCCCCGCCATTTTGTTAAATAAACAGAGTTTCTATTTTTGAAAATACGTGTATTTTATTTGACATCGGGAAGGGGGGGCTAGGGAGGGGTAAGTGGAAGGACGTGAGGGAGGAATAGGGCACAAGCCCCCAGTGGGGCAGACCAGGGAGACTGTTAGTGCTCCTCGGGGTGGAAGCTCTCCTGCAGGGCCCCCCGGATACTGACAGCCTCCCAATGGACCTCCCGAATGGCAGTCTGCAGCAAGTGCAGCCAGGCTGATGGCAACGCGTCCACAAGATGCACCAGAGTGCCCAGGGGCAGCTCTGGCTCCTTGTGGCAGAGTGCTGTGGTGTCCCGAGTGAGGGCAAGCAGAGCACGCAGAGACACAAATGCTTTGCTCTCCCTCATCGAAGTAGACAAGCAAGCAGGGAACCTGAGAACTGTCTGTCTGGGGTGGGGGGAGGTGTGGTGTTTTAGATGCTGCTTGTAATGATTAGAACTGGGAGCACTGGCTGTTGGGAATCTGGAAGCACAGGAAACAGGAAGGAGGGGGGAGGAGATGAGGCAAGGCTGAGTGAGAGCTACAAAGGGGGCAACAGCAGCTTTGTAAAGAGGTTTCACCTTTGGTAAATAAAGGCCTTTTGAAGTTTGTTATGACCTTGCTTGCATGATACAACAGTAGGGTCCCTTTAAGCACAGACCTCAGATAGCCTCAGGCAGCAGCCCCACACATTAAGTCCTGACCTGGTGCCCTGCTGGAACTGGTTCCGGCCAGTCTTACTCCGATTCAGAGTCCACTCAGTGTGGACGTGCTATTTCGAAATAGCAAAACGCTAATTTGAACTGCATTTTGTGTGTAGATGCATTAATTCAAATTAGCTTAATTCGAATTCACTATTTCGAATTAAGATAACTCGAATTAACGCTGTAGTGTAGACATACCCAAACATACCTCCTCTTTGAAAAATGACTTACTGACATCAAGTGAAACATAAATGGAGCATTTTTCTCCGTGAGACTTTCTAAATCCTGCTAATCTTTCTATGGAGATCTAAACAGGGATTTGCTGAACTACCACATCTTGGGAGCCTGGAATATATGTTGGTTCAGTACCAGTGTGTGATTAGATATACATAGGAGTCCAGATTTGGGCAAGAAAGGGCCTTTGGATGAAGCTTTTACAGTTGCATGCTTTTTAAAATCATATGTTTTTATCAAGATACTGCACTAATCTTAACGTCTCATAATTAATGGATTCCTCTGAGGTAAGGGCATACATAGTACTTTTCTAGGCAATACTCTGGGTGTGATTTCTCAAGGGCCACATCTACACTAGGAAACTATTTTCAAATTAGTAAATTCAACTTAATAACCCCCGATTTAACAAATTCGAACTAGCATGTCCACACTATTGGGAAGCCTCAAAATTAGTCCAAGGCAGGCTCCGTTAATGTGGACATGCTACCTTGGACTTAGAGCCTCAGAAAGCACTGGGGAGTAATTAGTTTGAATTACTCTAGGGAGTAATTATTCTGAAATAATGGAATTGGAGCGTCCACACTACCATTATTTCAAAATAGCTATTTTGGAAATAGTGTTACTCTTGATGAAAAGCAGGAGTACAGATTTTGAATTCCGCAGCCCGTTATTTTGAAATAACAGGCTTTGCAATGTGGATACTCTGCTTATAAATTCAACTGGAGGGGGAAGTTATTTCAAAATAATGTCCTAGTGTAGACAAGGGCAAGTACATTAACCTGTTGTGCATTCATTGGTGTGTGTAGACTTCCCTCCCCACAGATGCACTTCAACATTGTATTATTTCACATTAGTGCCATTGAGAAATCACACACCCATAGAACACATACCCCTTTATATATCCAGGCCTCAAGAATCAGGAACCAGAAATTACAGAAATAACTTTGAATCTTTATTCCACACTGTGTCCCATTTTTGGGCCTCACTGGTTGTGATGTTTATCTGTTAATGATGGAGGGAATGGAACACAAGGAGACCAGTATTAACTCAGGCAATATTTTGTGCAAATGGGCATGACCACCAGTCTGACTTTTTTTTCCTATTGCCCTTAAAATTTTGCATTAGTACTTTCCTAGGTTGAAAGTTCACATACAGTCAGCTTTCCCAGTTTTGGTGCCACCCACCTGGCTTGGAGAAATGTTCTGAAAAATCAACTTGTTTGGGGTGCAAAAGCTTGTGAAATGAATTACCAAAAACTTTGCTGGAAATTTTTTGGTTTAAAAACAAAACATTAAAAATATTATTGGCAGTAGGTTTTACAAGGGAGGTCAATATCATTACTCCCATTTTACAGGTATTATTGATGAATGTCACCCAGCAAAGCAGTGGCAGAATCAAGACTAAGACTCGGTTCTCCTAAGACAATGTCCATGACTTAATGACTAGGCAATACTACCTCATCAATTATACTCCATAATACTGATAGAGATGCAGCCGTGTTAGTCTGGTCTAGCTGAAACAAAAGACTGAACTTTGTAGCACTTTAAAGACTAAAGATTTGTCAGTTTTATATGTGTTCACTTTTTTTGATTGTATCACTTTGGTATATATGGTCGTGCCAATTTTCTTCCACAAATTGATCTGAGGAAGTGGGTCTGGCCAACAAAAGCTCATCACCTAATAAACCATCTTGTTAGTCTTTAAAGTGCTACATATTTCTGTCTTTTACTCCATAATACCAGTTGTGGCATTCATAGGTCCTGACCTGTGCAGGACAGAGACACAGAATGGGGGACTGAGTGTATGTTTGAATTATCACCATCCAATATTATGGGCTAATTGTTAGCAAATAATGTATTTTTAATTTCAAAGGTTTTTTTGTTTGTTTTTATAAGCACAAGAAAGCTTCACAATCCAGTCAACTTTACTTTTGTATTATATTGGCACGTATAACTTAAAAATGGACTAAACTGAAATAAACTTTTTCCAAAATTGGTAAGAACAATTAAGTCCCTAGCTGAGATGTTACATGCCAATTTCAGCCTGGAGCAAAATTTTATTGCTAAGCTATAAACTTTTGAATAAAAAGAACTATAAATGCCACATTCAAAACCCTTATCTTTAGTAGCATTAACTGTCACTACGCTTTAGAAATAAGCATATAATGTTATCATGCTATATGCTGGCTATATACATTTAAATTACACTATAATGCTGATTATATCAAAGATTAAGATATTTACATGTTAATATCTGAATTTAAGAACTAAACTCAGGAAATCCTCTTCATAACTTTCAAATCAAACAGTGAAAGATATTTACAAACCACCTTTCTGGTTTCTTCCAATTCTGGCTCCTCCTTGTTTTCATGACCATGATCAAGAATAGATGTCTATACAAGTGGACATTGACCAAGGCAGAATTATATTAGCTTTAGTCAAAGGAACTGGAGAACTGTTATGGTGGAGTTGCCCTTAGTTTCCATTTTACTACCCATTGCAGAACAATTCTGCTAAACTTGACCCTACAGTCAAATTGTGGAAGTGTCCTTAAGAACAAGTCCATCCAACCCTTTATATGGAAGGTTCTGACAAGACTGTCTTCAGAATGATTTCAGCAATACTACATCTTTCACTGCCCCCCACCCATATGCTTCCAACCTTTATCCCTGTTCCCTCTCTTTCTTCTTGTATTCCATATATTCCATATGCTACTTTTCCCTAATGCAATATTCTGACATTTTTAAATTCAATTTCATTTTTTGTGATAGCGGAGTCACTTCTACTTCTAGACCTCCACAACTGTACCCTCCAGAGCTCATTTTTTGGTACTCTTCTCTTCTTGTTTGTCTCATCTTCCTTTTCTGCCTCTTTTCTGAATTTGAAGCTACATGTTACTTCCATGCAGATGACCCCCCAAATGATAAAACTTAAAAAACAACAAATAGTCTTGCAGCACCTTAAAGACTAACAAAACATGTAGATGGTATCATGAGCTTTGGTGGGCACAAACCACTTCTTCAGATGAATGGAGTTATTAAAGGTCCAGTTTTGAAATAAATAAGGGATGGGGGGAGCAAAGGAAAAAAAAGGGAAGAAATCATCAGTTAGAGTCTCCATGCTACATGAAGCTGATAGAGAAGTTGCAAATTGTTCTTACGTACCCATTGTTTGTTTTTTATGTCATTAGGATGTGGAATGTAGTGGGCCATCCAGCCAATATCTCTGTTCATATCTTGTGATAGGAATCAAACCTGTGAATGAAGTTGTTTCAAGGCTTCCCCGTATATTTGGCTTGTGGAATTGGCCTGAAACAGTATGGTGACTTTGAGATCCATTAATGAGTGCCAGGGCAAGGTAAAATGTTCCCCAACAGGTTTCTGTGTGTTAACTTTTTGGGTATCTGATTTGTGTCCATTAATTCTTTCCCATAGAAACTGTCCAGTTTGATCAATATACATGGCAGAGGGGCATTGCTGGCATTTGATGGCATAGATCACATTAGTGGATGTGCAGTTAAATGAGCCTCTGATGTGGTGGCTGATGTGATTAGGTCCTGTGATGATATCGCTAGTGTAGATGTGTAGACAGAGTTGGCACCGGGATTGATTGCAGGGGTGGGTTCCTGGATGATTATGATGGAAGTGTGCTACGTGGTTACTGGAAAGAATTTGTTTGAGGTTAGGGGGTTGTCTGTAGGCGAGGAATGGCCTGTCCCCCAGGCCTGTGAGAGTGAGGGGTCATTTTCCAGGATAGGTTATAGATTGTTGATATTGCGTTGGAGGGGTTTAAGTTGTGGGCTGTAGGTGATGACAAGTGGTGACCTGTTGTTTTCTTTTCTTGGCCTGTCTTGAAGTAGTTCATGCCTGGGTACCCTTCTGGCTCTGTTTTTTCACTTCTCCAGGTGGATATTTCAGTTGTTTCTCTTCTTGTTTTGACCATTTTATCACTTGATCCCCACTTTAGCAATATCAGCCTCCCAATTCCATAATATCACCCATTGACTCATCATATCCTAAACTGATCAACAAGTATGTGTGTTTTAGACGGGGGTTGGAGGATACTAAGCCAAAATTCTTCCACCTCCCTCTTCAATTAAAATTTGAACAGAACTCCTATTGTTAGTAATCTCAGTCTTTGATTAAAAACTCATGTACATCTAATTACTATTGCCTCAAATATCACCCATATCAGAAATTAATTCCAAATCCCTTATGTCAGAAATCTTATTCATGCCTTATTTTTTTTCCCTGGATTACTGTAGTTCTTCTTATTCCATTTTAGTGGATCAGATCCTGAATCTTTCTCCCTTTGTACTGCTCTAGGCAGCATAGAGCTGGTATAGCTATTACAATGCTTCCTTCCACAGAAGGGGATATTTTGGGGACACGGCCAGTATGCACTAAAACCCAGTCACCATCATCCAAAATAGTAGCCCCTGAGAGCCATAATAAGGTGGCTGAATTTACAGCAGTCCAAACAAAAATATGCATTTTAATAAGGGTAAATGTATACATCTAGAAAGAAAGAATAGAGGCTATACTTACAGGATGGGGGACTGTACCCTGGAAAGCAGTGATTCTGAAAGATATATGGGGGCATAGTAGATAATCAGCTGATGCTGTGTTCCAATTGGCTAATGCAATCCTGTGGTACATAAACAACGGAATCTCAGTTAGGAGTAGGGATGTGAATGACTAGTCAACTAGCCGATAAGCAAATGGTTATCGGATAGTCGACAGGCTCGTTGACAAGTTGGTTCTGTTGCTTCTATCAGAAAGAGGCAGCAAGGGAGAGAGAATAGGTGGGGGGGGTATTTCAAAGTGGCATTGCCGCATGGAGCCTGGGATTAGCTGGGGACTCCCTCGCTGACCCTGGGCTCCATGCGGGGCTGCCGCTTTGGAACACCGCGTGCAGCTTGACGCTGCGCTCTTTGCAGTGTTTCAAAGTGGCAGCACCGCATAGAGCCCGGGGTTAGCGGGGGAGTCCACAGCTGATCCCAGGCTCCATGTGGCACTGCCACTTTGAAGTAACCCCTCCTCTTCCCCCACCCCGTGCTGTCTCTTTCTAATAGAAGCAGCGGGGAGAGGGGGAAGAGAAAGGCACTTCAAAGCAGCAGTGCCGCATGGAGCCCGGGATCAGCTGTGGACTCCCCTGCTGACCCCAGGCTCCATTAGGTGCTGCCGAGTCTCCAGCTGACCGTGAGCTCCACGCGGCACTTTTGCCTTTGAAGGCCCTAGGGTTGTTGTTTCACTTGAGAGGCGGAGGCATCCTATTGACTAATTGAATAGTCAATGCAAAATGCATCGACTGTTCGATTAGCCAATTACTCAGTATTTAACATCCCTAATTAGGAGTAGAGGGGTTTATCTTCCTCTGTATTTGGGAGTGTCACAACTGCTACTGGAAAACAGTGTCCAGATCTGATACCCACATAGCAAGAAGGATGTTAAAAAATTGGAGGGGGTCCAGACAAGAGCCACAAGAATGAATAAAGGATTATAAAATCTGCATGACAGTGATATCGTCAAGGAGCTCAATCTATTTGTTTAACAAAGATAAAGAGTGGCATGATTATAGTCATGGAGAACAAATATTTAATAATGAGCTCTTCAATCTAGCAGAGAAATATGTAACACAATCCAATGGCTGGACGTTGAAGCTAGACAAATTCAGACTGGAAATAAGATGTAATTTTTACTAGTGAGTATAACCATTGGAACAATTTCCCAAGGGATTGTGGTGGATCCTCCATCACTGGCAATTTTTAAATCAAGATTGGATATGTTTTCTAGTAATTAATTTGTGGAAGGTCTTTGGCCTGTATTATATAGAATGTCAGATTACATAGTCACAGTGGTTCTCTTCTGGCCTTGGAATCTATGATTGTCCCTATGTCTCTCATTCCACAATAAAGATATGTCCCTACATCTCCAAGGTTACGTCTACACTGTTTGTTTTTTGAGGTAGAGGAAATGCAAATGAAACGCTCATTTGCAAATCTCACACTCTCATCTGCATATTCTCTTCCGATCCTTTTTGTGGAAGAGGTTTTTGTGAAAAAAACTGCAGTGTAAATGAGGCCATTTTTCGGAAAAAAACCCTTTTGCACAAGATTCTGTAAACCTCATTTTTTGAGGAATAAAGACACCAATCAAATCCCACTTTTCCCCACCCCTCCTCCAATTTCCTTATGTTCTGTTATTGTCTTAGGGTGTGTCTACACTGCACCCTTAGCTCAAAATAAGCTACACAATTTGAGCTATGCAAATTGCATAGCTTATTTCAAGTCAATTTTGAAATTGCTTATTTTGTAATTTGGCGCTGTCTACACAGCACCAAATTTCAAAATGAACCGCTATTTTAAAATATCCCTTAATCCTCGCGGAACGAGATTTACAGGGACATCGGAATAGCGAGCTCATTATGTTTCAAAATAACGGGCTTGTTTCAATTATGCGGAATAGCTATTTCGGGATACCGGAAGTATCCCAAAATAGTGCCATAGTGTAGACGCACCCTTAGAATCTTAGGCATTGCCTTCCCAAACTACTTGCATGAGCTTTTGTAGAAGACTTGTTTGTACGTGTATTGAATAAAATTTGCTATGAAGCATTCTGTGATACTTTTGTCTGAATTATATTACATCCAACTACAATGCTTTATGTAGATTTAAACAGTCAGATCCAGGGCCTTGTTTAATACCTGTGCACAGGAAAGATGAAGGGGATGTATTTGCTGCAAAGGGGAGGCTTTGAGTTTAAAGGAGGGAGGCTGTAGTTTGAGACTTGATTAAAGCTGGCTGAGTTAAATAAACTGAATTGCAGTTTGCAAATGAGTGTAAACAGGAGAATATATATCTGTCCTTTCTTTCTCACTAGGTGGATAAAAAGGCTCCTCTTTTTGATGTGCAGAGTATTGAAGTTTCCATTCTATAATAAAATACATGCCCTTTACCTCAAACAAATGCCAGTTGTCAAGGTGGATCCAGAATTTGAACAAAATAACACAAACCAAATAGATGGTATGCTGCATTTGGATTCAATACATTTAACATATTTTAAACAGTGAAAATCCCTCAGTAATTTCAAAAGCGACAAGGAGTCCTGTGGTGCCACAGGACTCCTTGTCACTTTTGCAGATCCAGACTCACACGGCTACGCCTCTGATACTTGATTAGTAATTTCAGTAATTTGATGGTGTGATAAATTACAAATTTAAGAAAATAAAAAATTCAACTGGACTCTGTATAATAAGAATATTGGGACCAATCCTGCAGACACTTACATGTGTGAGTCGTTCTGCTGAGGGTACTGAGCTACTCGGATGAGGATGATTTTGCATGACTACACCCGTTCTTACTCTTATATGAAAGCTTTGTTTTCAAAATCTTAAATGTTCTTAATCTATGGCCTTATTACAAAAGCCTTGTGTTCTTTACCGTGGCCAGTGTTTATTTCCTATCATACAAAATGACAATTGCTTTTCTGTTTTTCTGAAGTAGCATACCTGATTTATCAGACCTCGTTTAGGCCTTATCCATAAAAAAATACTAGGGGAAGAAAGATTTTGCAGACTTGATCCCTTGCAGAATGTGCTACCGGTTGCACCTCTATAAACCAGGACTCTCTGGTCCAGCAACACATGGGGTCTGGTAGGACCACGGAATTTCCAGGATCAGAGAGTCCCAGTTTGATACAGTCATGAGGCTGGGAGCCCAGCACTTGGCCAAGGTGGGCTGTGGGGGTGGAGCCAGGAAGATCGGTGTGCAGCCCAGCTGGGCTGGGAGATGTCGGTGGGGTTGTAGGAAGCCCAGCGAGTGACCCAGCTGGGCAGCTGAGGGAGCTGGAAAGCCCAGTAGGGCAGCAGCGCAGGTGGTGGGATTCCAGCAGGGGGCCAGAAATGATCTCCCTTGGTTCGGCAAAATTCCTCATCCCAGACAAAGTCAGAGTGCAGGGAGGTCCAATCTGTAGTACATTTCAAACTGAGCATGAATGTCACAGTAAAAACCAGAAACTAGTTAGGTCAAACAATATTTTGAGGCAGAATACAAACTGGCCAACAGTTTATGTCCATAGGGATTGTATTGCACCAATTTAATTCTTTCTGCAGCTCTACTGTTTTTGAAGGTGATTAATCAGTCCACCATGTTGTACTATCCCAATCCTTTTATGGGGGAAAATAATGGTATTTAAAGTTGCTGTCTGGTGGTCTCATCCAGCAAGGTGTTGAAGGCTCTCGCTTTCCACTAACCTCTGTGTCAACAGAAGGTTCATGGAAAAATTTGCCTTCTCCATGGGTTTGCTGATATGATGTCTTGCAGGAATGGGGGGAAGAAAAGGACTGGTCTGATTGTGACATCCCTAGGTGATGAAAAGGAAGATTAGTGAGCTTGCCAGCTTTGGGGATTGTGCTTCTTGGAGGGGCAACAGTGGCTTCTTCTCTAGTCTGTGACCATTATCCCCTATCTAGAATCAGAGATGACAGAGTTAAATTGGATCTCTGGGGCTAATTAGTGATTTATATTTGAAATCCTTGGCATGTGGGACACTGCCAAAAAAAAAAAAATCTCAGAAATGCCTTTCTAATTGAACAACATGCAAAGAAGAATATAAACCACATCACAGAAGACTGTAAAGAAGATGGGCCAAATGGATTCCCTGACTGGGAACTGTCTGAAAGTTTAGAATCCGGACACAGATAGTTATTTAGATTGTAAATGCTTCAAGGCAGAGATGGGCTTTCTTGTTGTGTGTTTATACCAGGCACTGAGCATGGTGCTCTGGTAATATCAGCAACAACGTTTAGTGGGCTACATGCTTCCCTGACATCACTCTGCTGTATCACTCAGTGGGGATAGCTACGGCAGTGATAACAGGTGCAATAAAGCTCAATGTGGGTACCACCCCTAGCTTTTGCAGGCCCTGCTATAAAGTGACAGATGTTCAGCCCTCATGCAGTTACTGCCACAGCTGGGGGAAGAGCGGCCTCGGCGGCCAGCACGTGGAAACTGGCCCTGCAGGAGGCCTGGCTGACTAGGAAGAACTGAATCTCTGTGTGCACTGGCCGCACAACTCGCCCCGCGCACAGTGACCTGCCCCAGCAATACAGCCCCTGTGAGGGGAGAGAGTAAATGACCGAACCCCCTGCTCCTGGGGCGGAGCTGGCGCGCCCTGCCCGCGGGGCGCCCAGACTGGGCTCGGGCCTGCCGGGGGCGACGGCGGCGGCAGCTGGCGGCGCGGGGGAGCTGGGCTCGCGAGGCGCCCGGAGAGCCAGGGAGAAAGGGCAGCCTGCCGCCTGCTGCAGCCTCCGCGCGGTTAATCACGCGTCCCCCTCTCGCGGCTGATTTGCAAGAGCAGATTAATCAGAGCGCGCGGCTTGATGAAATTTGCTGTTATTGTGCCCATTTTTAGCAACATCTTTTATTATCTTCATTATTCATTTACAGGGGACCGGCATCAATTATGCAAATGAGCTCGCAGACTTTGCAGATTACTTCATTTGCCGCTATTGTTTGTGGAAATTTAATTATTAAATATTATTAAGCTTGCGTTTTCTTCAATTTTCCAAGGCGTAGTTTCATTTGATTTTTCCTCCAGCTGCTCTCGTTTCCTTTCAGTGCCAAAACAGCTCCTCATCAAAGCGGCTCTGGCATGTGAAGACCAAATAAAATCTCCTCAATTTAATAATTTTGATGTTAGTCCCTTGTTCTCAGCTGCTTGCTCAAAGCAATGCAGAGAGAAACGCAGAGCACATTCAATTTAATGAGCAGAAATTGAATTCAAGTTTGTTCGGAATTGACTTCAATTAAGCAGAGTCTTAATGATAAATTAATCTCTTTTCTTTATTCCCTAGAATTTGTTTTTCAAAGTAGGAAATTGGACTACATTGAAAGACCAAATAAAGAATACCAATTTTAACTAGATTATGGAACTGATAGCAAAATTTAATTCTTTATAGTAACGTACTTGGACAAATAGCATTCACTCTATGGCATGTATTATAATTTACATTCATTGTTACCACTCACACTTTCATGGCATGGATAAAATGGCAGTTGAATTAAATATGGGCTTGTAATAGACTTCAGAGTTTTAATCTTTATTAGGAAACGCTAATTGAATGCATAATTAGCTTTTCAGGGTCTTGGAAACTAGGTTTAATATCTATGTGGGCTGAAAACATAGATCAGGGTTGGTTTTTTTTTTTTTAAAAAGCAATTTTATGAGTTTATTTTTGAGGAGGATTTATCTTGTAACATGAACTTGTATACCCCCCTCATTTTAACTTCATTGCAAGAAGCTGCAAACTGAGGAGAAGCAGTGAGGCTTTGTTTTGTTCTGTTTTTCCTCTGGGCTACATGAGCATCTTTGCAGTAATCAGGGTCAGTGCTAACCATGCAAGGATCTTTCATTAAAATGTACCTCAGGTTATTAAGCATAGCATTACTGCCCCTACTAAAAACAAGTAGGCAGAATTAGTAGAGTTTTTTTATAATGATGTTGTGTTCATTGCTCAGGTGACTAAGAGCTGGACAACCCATTGCTTTTCATGGGGCTAAGTAGGCAAATAAAGTCTATGGGATCAGGTCCTGTGTTTTGAAGAATATATTTGTTCAGAGTGGCTAAGAGCGTCAAAAGTGACTAGTGATTTGGTACCCACTTCAAAAAGCCCTGATTCTGGGACTGTTGGTGCTTGACTGTTTCTGAAAATTAGGCCCATATAGGGTGCCCTGAGTTAAAAATCCAAAAACACTAGTCATTTGTGAAAATCCTGGCTTGTGTTTTGACATGCTGATCTCTCTTTTTTTTTTTTTTTTTTTTAAGTCAGTAGGCAGCCAATATACACCACTCTTTATGGGGGAACTGAAGAGACAGTGTTAGCTCAAAGACCTTTTTAGCATTCACTCCTTAAGATTAGCAAAAAAATCTCCCTACCTTTACTAGGACAGGATTAGCATTTCTGAGCATTCATGTGAACCTTTTGCTTGATGATATTTCTGTACTTCATATTGATAATAAAACTAATTGCATACAAAGAAAATGACATTTTTGCTCTATTACAGTGCTGCAAATGAAAGGTGTGTAGTTCTCAACTGCCATCCCTGTGTTCACTGGGCAGGAGTCCATACTGCTCCTTTTAAAAGCATCAATATTCTAAGTATTTTGCCTGTGTTGCTTTTAACCAATGTGCATTTTGCTGGTGGAATATATTCCCACTGTGTCCACAAGAATTCTGAATTATAAGGTGCCAATAAAATGCCAATAGCTGCTTTGCATAACATAAATCATAAAGTATGGCTATTTAAGATCAAATTCAGTTTTAAAGGAATTGAAAGAATAGGAGTACTGCTTAAGGCTAGCTAACGTCTTGAGGCATATAAAGTACCTAACAATTGGACTCATTTTAAAACTAATTTTTCAGTAAATTATTTTCTTTATGAAACTGAGCTAGGATTTTTCTCATGGAAGGCAAAAGTGTTTGTTAATCTCAAGTGCCACCACCGACATGTTTTCAGTGCCTCAGTAACATATAAGGAGAGTATATTTCTTTTAAGTGTACTCATTTATGATACATGTATAACAATCATATTCAATTCAGAAACTGGATCATTGTCACATTGTATAGTGTATTCAGGATTTGGGGCCAGGTTTACAAATTTATTTAAGTATCTGAGGAGGCACATAGCCACATAGTGGGACTTTAAAAAGTGCCTGTGTGACTTAGATATCTAGCTCCCATAGTTCTTGTAAATTACACTAAGTGCTATCTGCATCTTTAGGCACCTAAATACTTTTGTAAAGTTGGTCCTTGAGTATGAGCTATAGGTGCTACAGACAGATGTTGTTGCAACAGCTTATTTACTGTAGATAAAACTCAGGGGAAAAATAAGAGTTAAAATGGGAAATACATATCCCTTACAGTGTGGTCCTATCCTAAAAGTTAACTCTGTAAGAATAGTCCTGTGGGGTGCTATACTCAACATGTGTTACTAATGTCCTTATCTACTGTTCTCAATTTGTAATTAAAAATATCCTTCTCTCTATGCAAGTCCCAGAAGCTCACTTTGGCCTCTGACTATCAAGCTTGGTTTTGCCATCCCAAACATTACCACTAATAATTGATGTTATGCAGCCAAATTCTGCCCACGGGTACAGCTCCTCAATTCTATTGCTGCCTGATTATGCTCTTGGCAACACCTGTGTAAACCCATTGGGCCCACTGTCTCAGCATAATAGTAGTTTTTACTTTCAGCTGAAACAGTCCTATAAAGTCCCACCCAAACTCATGTATAGTGGGTAATTTCCTTCTTACAAAACGTGTCCAAATACAGATGTATCTAGATAGTAGAAGTTCATTGTCTTTAGCACTACTGATCCTGCTTATCCCAGGACTGAGTTTGTCTTCTGATTGTGTCTTTTGGTTTAGTTTCTACATTAAGACTCTTTACCCAGGAAACTTATTTCTTTTTCTCAGTAAGTTGATTCCATAAACTAAATGGTGTCAATGGAGCAACTCCCTTAGGGTACATCTACATGTGCACCCTAGTTCGAACTTGGGATACAAATGTAGGCATTCGAAATAGTCGATGAAGCGGGGATTTAAATATCCTGTGCTTCATTAGCATGATCTCGCCAGCACGTTACTCCGATCAACAGCTGTTTCTAAAGTGAAAGTGCGCGCCGGGACGCATTAGTTCGAACCAAGGGGTTTGGTTCGAACTAACGTTACTCCTCATTTTTTGAGGAGTAATGTTAGTTTGAACCAAGGAGTTCAAAGTGCGCGCCGGGACGCATTAGTTCGAACCAAGGGGTTTGGTTCGAACTAACGTTACTCCTCATTTTTTGAGGAGTAATGTTAGTTTGAACCAAGGAGTTTGGTTCAAACTAACGCGTCCCGGCGCGCACTTTCACTTTCGAAACAGCTGTTGATTGGAGTAACGTGCTGGCGAGATCATGCTAATGAAGCGCGGGATATTTAAATCCCCGCTTCATCGACTATTTCGAATGCCTACATTTGCATCCCTAGTTCGAACTAGGGTGGAAGTGTAGACATACCCTTAGAGAAGAAAGAGGCCCTGCCAACCATCTAAGCTGGTGAGTATGCTAAGTCCCAGACCCCCAGAAAGACTGATAACATTTTAACAAGTACAAATAAAAGGATTGAAAATTAAACCATATAACAGAAGAAATTGTTCAGTTCTGGCTAGTATAACAAGTATTATCTGATAAATTCTCCAAAGTTGGTCAGTCCCCAAAGAAGGATTGGGGAAGATACAGGAAAGGGAAACTATTTTATTATACATTCATGTCTTAAGGGGACTGTGGAGGGAAGAAACCAAAAGCTGAACTCTGAACTAAATCATCTCTTTACAGTCTAGATAGGGTCAACAGGGTACATTTCACCCACTAGAGCCAGGAGTAGATGCACTCTGAATGCCTTGACTTCTTTCCAGGATGGCCAGACTGCAGAAGGAAGCTGATAAATATTTATTACTATGTATGTTTAGTTTATTTGTTGATGTTGGTACAAATGAAAAATAACACATTAAGAAACAGTTTTGCCTAAATTCAATTCATCAGTTGATAACCAAATGATATGGTATTACAGATTCCACCAGCACTTCCACAAACCCCATCCCTCTTTGCACGTCTTCATGCTAAGAGAACGTTAAAGTCACACACATAAGCATTGAAAACCCAGAAATGTTAAACGTAGCTTACTTTGTGTCCTTTTAAGTGCAAACTACTATTTCTCAAGTACAATAAAATTATGCTACCACCTTTGTTAGTGTGGCATCTTGCACTGTGTAATACTCTATTTATGCTAAAATAATGAGGAGTCCTGTTACCTTAAAAAACTAACAGATTTATTCAGGCATAAGCTTTTGTGGGTAAAAACTACTTAGATACAACAGGTTCTTACATCTGACGAAGTTTTTTTTAACCCATGAAAGATTATGCTCAAATAAATCTGTTAGTCTTCAAGTTGCCACAGGACTCCTCATAATCTGTATCTGCAAAAACAAACACGGTTACCTCTCTGGATCTGTATGCTAGATTAAGTTCATTAACGATGTGTATGACAAGTACACAAGTCAATTGTTTGTCTCAGCCGCTGTGCCCTTCAGGCTATAAGTGCTGAACCTGCACTCCTGGTCAGTGTTTCTCAAACTTTACCACTGGTGACCCCTTACACCCAGCAAGCCTCTGTTTGACACCCTTCACCCCTTTAAAAATTAAAATATTGATTTTTATATTAAATACTATTATAAATGCTGGACGTTACGTTGGGTGTGGGGTAGAGGATGACAGCTCATTACTCCCCTCCCCCAGTAATAACCTTGTGACCCCTTGAGAGGACAAGATCTGTAGTATGAGAACCCCTGTCTTGGCTACTCTGTCTCTAGTCACATGACCTATATTCCAATTGCACAGTTATGAACAGTTTATAAGATTCTTGATTCCTGGCATTCTGTTGTTGCCTAAACAATAGTTCTAAATCTCAGTGGTGAAGTTTGCTGTTAGTCCAGTAGTAGAAGTATGAAGACCCAAGTTTCAAACTCCATTGATAACCTATGTGGCTACACACAAAATTTCTTCCCAGTTTATAAATAAAGAGTATTATTTAATTAACACGGTGACAAAAATTTCCTTAAAATAGGTTTTATAATTAAAAAAAATGTGTGGCATAGAGCAAAATACAGGTGTTCTGTATTTTGGATGACTTTTACCACATATTGACAAATTGTGAGATGTGGCTGGCAAATGTAGGCTTACCTTCACTTGTAGCTAAGTTAGGTTCATAGTAAACTCTCTCTCTTTTCTTAAACTGGACCTAAGAAAGGCTGGTTGAAAAGTACTGGTGCAATATGTGGCTGCTGACTAAAATAATATATATATATATAGAGAACAGAATTTAATCATATAAAAATCTGTCAGCAAAGATATACTAGCCCTTTAACAATGAAAATATTTCATAATGTTATATGCTATGGCTATGTCTATACTGCAGGCTTTTTGCGCAAGAACGGCTGTACTTGCGCAAAAACTTGCAGAGCATCTACACGTGCATTCTTGCACAAGTAAATTTACAGTAAAGTGTCGGAACAGAGGGCTTCTTGCTCAAGATTTATTCCTCTCCCCATGAGGAATAAGCCCTCTTGCGGAAGAGCTCTTGCTCAAGAAGGCAGTGTGGACGGGCAACAGGGGTTTCTTGCGCAAGAAACCCCTATGGCTAAAATGGCCATCAGAGCTTTCTTGTGCAAGAGAGCATCCACATTGCTATGGACGCTCTTGTGCAAAAGCACATCTCTTGCGCAAAAGCACATGGCAGTGTGGACGCGCTCTTGTGCAAGACCTTTTGCACAAGAACTCTTGCCCAAAACAGTTCTTGTGCAAGAAGCCTGCAGTGTAGACGTAGCCATATGTATCTAAGTCTGTAGAAGAAAGTATGGTATCATATTTGACAAATATTAATCAGGATTGGGTGGTGTTGGCTTCTCCACTACAAAAGTCCTCAATGTGAAACACATTGTGAGAAAGGATATGTTGTGTTTGGGCAGACTGAGTTCTACTTCAGGAAGAGGACTAGACTCCACTTCAGACAGAGATGCAGGCATGAGGCCTGTGCCCAGGCAGGGCCGGCTCAAGCCATTCCTGCGCCCCGGGCAGTGGGCGTGCGACACGTGCTGCTCCACCCCGGGCGCACGGCGCATGCGTGGCCCTGCCCCCTGGCGCACTGCGCCCCTTAGAGCTGCCATCAGGTGCCACGCGGCCCCCGGCCCTGGGCGCGTGGCACCTGATGGCAGCTCTAAGGGGTGCCGCGCAGCCCCCGGCCCCGGGCGCACGGTGTCTGATGGCAGCTCTAAGGGGCACAGCGCGCCGGGGGGGGTGGGGCCGCACATGCGCCGTGCGCCCGGGGCGGAGCCGCGTATGCATCATGCACCCACTGCCCGGGGTGCAGGAATGCCTCGAGAGGCAGCAGTGTGGGGCCATAGGCAGCCAGTCCGCGAGGGGAGCTGTTTTTTTAACTGGCTCCCCTCGCAGACCAGCTCCTGCCTGGCATGCCATGCTGCTGCCTCTGACACAAAGGCAGCAGCACGGAGTGGCAGGGGGTTCCTTGGGAGTGGCTGCTGGCTCCACCCCTGGGGACTATAGAATAGTCGAGTAACAGATAAGAATTCATATTCAATCGATATTTCACATCCCTAGAGTTAATACTAGGTGGATGTTTTCCCGTCTTACAGAAAGCAAAGTAACATATTGAAAGTTATTACTATAACTGCCTACTGAAGGGTTACTTTCACCTGAATCTGAAGCATTGCCACTGCTGGAGACTGGATAATAGACTAGATGGACCATTAATCTAATCCATTATGATAATGGCCATGGTCCCAAATTCATAACATGTATTAGAGCTCTGAGACTCTTTCATTGGTGATGGGATGCTGTTGTATTGCCCCAGGGACATAAAAGTGAGATACCAAAGGACTAAATTCTTATGCTGTCATATTTTAAAATACATTTTCAAATATAATTGAGGTAGGTAAAGTAATGTGGATTAATTTAGGAATATTTAAATATAACATAATTACACTTAAATGAGGTCTAATATAAACAATAATTAAGGTAGAAAAATACAATTTTTAAAAAAATAGAGTATAGGTTTTGAGTGTTTGTTCACTTTAAGTCTGGAAGAAAACAAAATGAGAATCCTGAGAAAATGTTGGAAAATATGCAAAGTCCCTTATTTATTTAAAATCATTTTACAAACACAATAAACCCTTTGCTCTTTGAGGTCTTCTTACCTATCAGCTCTGTGTTCTTGGTGAACTAAGGCACAGTATCCAGCCTGTCTGTCTCATGAAGGACTCTACCCCTTCCCAGCTTCTGCTTGAACTAAAACCAATGAGAAGAAAGACTTAAAAAAAAAAAAAAAAAAGGGCAGGAGAAGACACACACAAACCCCTTGGAATTAGGGGACAGGATTAAGGAAACTCCCCCAGCCTATTTTGCATCTTCATTAGCACATGGAATGGAGAACAAATTCCAAGGCAAGAACCACACTGCACTCTGGGACTAAGAAAGCAGGGAAGCATTACATCATGGGGAATCTCTGTTCCAGATGTTAAAGAACACAGACACAAACAGCACATTGATAGAATTACCACCACCCCATCCCAAAAGAGAAACCCTGCTAAGTGAGCGTACCCAAAACTAACAGGCAAATATGGTAATAATCCATCTTTGCACTGTCTGGCTTTTTAAAAGCTGCTATTCCTGTCTGGCATTCTTCCCAATACCACAGCCCACCAAATCTACTGTCTTGTCTGGTGATAAAACTGTTGAATTCCTTGTGAAAGTACAAGCTACATGACCTCTATATTCTTATCTCTGTAGAAGCCCTTTATATTAGCTGTAGTAATTAAATGCCTATAACTTGGTACATTTTATAGAAACTTGTAGCAAATGGCATTCAAAGCTAGTGACCATATTTTATAACTCATTTTTAGTGGAAATGTTTTAACAGTAAAACAAATTGTGAGGGAGACAAGTGGAAAAGTGCCTGAGGAAAGTGCATTGCAGCTTATGACATAATTAGAATTTGTGTAACAGTCTGAACCGTCCCCCCCACAATTTACAAATATTTTGTGAAAAGTGCTGAGTTCAGTTTGCTGTAATTCATTGGATTAAGGTATCTGTCAGCATTTGCATGATTGATGTATTTATGGAAATGCTGGCAAATCATGATCTCTTTCCTTATCAGGGAAAGTGGAGAAACAGTGTTAACTCAAAGTGTTTTTAGCCATTTGTTGCTTTATATTTAAATTCACATTTTTCAAAATTAGTAGAAAATCTACCTCTATTGGAGTAGGATTAGCATTTCAAAGCATTAATGTAAACATTTCTCCTGATGACATTTCAGTACTTGGTGTCGTTGATAGTAAAACTAATTGCACACAGAAAGTAACTAATTTTGTTCTGTTATACCAGTGCAAACAAAGGGCCCATTGGTTGAAATTTATTCTAGGAAATTGTTTGGTAAATACTTAAAAATGACAAATACAGAAGGAGGAACCAGGATTGGTTTGAGAAAATGTGCTATTTGGTGAAGGGGCTGAATTCAAACAGATCATTCAAAATGAACAATTTGGGCAGCTCTAGGTGTAATGCATATGAACCACAATGGTCAGACCCATGGGTTAGAGGAAGCCTTATGTAATTCCACTATTTCCATTGTACTTTATGTTTTCATACACAAAGGAGACAAAGAAGATTTGAGAAAATACAGCATAGGCCTAGCACCTTCCTGTGTGCAGACTCCCCCCACATGACTGAGCAATGGTTTTTCTGAAATATCAGTTGTTGACAAACAAGGGGAATAGAAAGTGTTTAATCAGTTTTCTGTCAGATGATAAATGAGCCCATGCAGCAGATACATGAATAAAACTTACTGTTCTGTATAGTACTCATCAATGGAGAGCACTCAGTTCTGTGCCAAAAAAACTTCCATGTTACGAGCTGTTTAGTGACCGAGCTTCGTCACATTCATGCTCATCACTTGAGAGATGGCACAAACACCACATTGATTTGCACACTGTGCAATTTTTTTGCCTTCTCTAGGATGGCACAGTTTGTGTGTAAGTCAGCAGAGAACTTGGTTCAGTGAAGCTGCCTGCTTACTGTACATAATACGAAAGCAAAAGAGCAAATTAACCATTACCTCTGTTCTATAAGACATTATTGCTCCAAAGTTTTTTATTGCCTGACTAGGAAAAATCTTTGAGAAGACTGCTCTGGCAGTGGACTGCTATGGGAAAAGAGTTAGCAGTGAGCAGCTGAACTTTCTTAGACCTCAAGCATAAACTGTTGAAAGAGGATGTGGAGCTCTAACAGGAAGGCTATGTCTATACTGCAGAGCTTTTCCAAGATAGTGGAGGTATCCAAGAAAAGCTCTGCTGTGTCCAAAGAATGCATCTGCTTTTCTGAAAAAAAAATCAGAAAAGCAGATGCGCTTTTTTGACATCCCTGTAAACCTCTTTCTACGAGGAAGAAGGGATGTTCCAAAAGAGGTTTTTTTCCCCCCAACATTTGGCCCCGTGTAGAGGGCCAAATGTCGGAAAAGCCTCTTTCAGAAGAAAAGCGGAAAAAGATATGCAAATTGTGGTTCACAATTTGCGTATCTTTTTCTGACTTTTCTTTGTATGTAGACATAGCCGAACAGTAATGACAATGAACAAAATGAAGATCATAGGTAATGAAAACACAGATTGGAATAGAGAGTGTTAACAGAAAAAAATCAGGATAGAATATCTCAGGAGGGAGATTAATGTTCCCATTTGTATCAATGGAAATGTTGCCACTGACTTCAGAGAGCAGGATTAGTTACACAGATAACAAGTAGGTTCCTGGAAGGTGCGCGGAAATAAGACATGAAAGAAAAGAAGAGCATCTCTCACTAAGAGGAAAAAGGAGAGAGCTACAATCTGTATCCTCCCAGTCATTGAGCAGATTAATTAAAGAGTCTTTCATAATATCCGAGAGGTCCAGATGGGACCCTGAACCTACTGGGGAAACTGTGCCAGTGGGAGAGTTCATCCCAGAAGAGAGTGGTTTGTGGTAGCACTGCTCTCCTGTACCTATCACGGCAGTTTCATTTTTGGTGTGTGGTCTATCGCTGCTCAACCTAAAGAGTCTAGAAATTCCCTGAACCACCCATCTCCTGGTAGGTGCCGCCCTTCTCTACTAGCAAAGTGGCCAAAGATTGCCACAATGAGCCTCTTCTTCCTGGAGAGTGTTGATCCAAGATAGAAGTGAGGCAGGAGAGGAAAGTTTCTGGTTCAGCTGCATATTTTGTGGACGCAGTAAGTCCTCACTTAACATTGTAGCTCTGTTCCTGAAAAACACTACTTTAAGTAAAACGATGTTAAGTGAATCCAATTTCCCCGTGAGGACTAATGTAAATGGGGGTTAGGTTCCAGGGAAATTTTTTTGTCAGACAAAAGATATAATATACATATACAATATGAACTTTAAGTGACTTCAGACAAGCAATACTGTACTGACTAATGACCATTGTGAAGCTTGGTTGAGACAGGCGTGTAATAGGGTCAGGGCACCAGGGTTTGCCTGGCTCCCTGGCTGGAACTCTGAGCTGGCAGAGCAGAGTGAACCAAACAACCTTGTAATGGAACATTGCGCTACTTTAAATGCCTGCATTCTGTACTAGACTGGTTTTCAAACTTTGGCTGCAGTTCACCTATGACCTATGGGAACTGTGAGCCTTCGGACACTTAAATAAACAAAAGCATCATGCCTTGCCTGCGGCTTTCCCAGTTTGAAAACTGGTGCTCTAATATATCAGTTTTCCAGTTCTACCAATTTGGCAACATTCATGAATGTTCAGTTTGTTCTTGGGTTGAGGATCCCAGAGCCTGACTCTAAGTGGGTAGCTGTACAGGGGTGCCAGAACAGTTTTGGTGGTGGGAGTTCTGAGAGCCACTGAACCAAACTGTAAGCCCTTTATACAGTGGAAACCATGTCAAGTCAGGAGGTGCTACAGCACCCATCGCATCCCTACTTCCAGCACCTATGCAGCTGTATGTCAGCTTATATTCTCTAACATCAACTAAGAGTTTTTATCATGAATGATGGGGGAGAAAAGGGGAGAACTATTCTCTCTCTTTTTCTCAAACTTAAAGTAGATAAGTCAAAGGATGGTATCACATCCATTAAGCCTTCAGATTTCACCAAGGAGCTCCTGATTTTACCTGTTCTGTAGTGTCTTCCTGACTATCTTCAAGATTCTCCTGGAGTTTGGGTTGCTCTCCAGCAGCCCCTCGGGTGCCCAAAAAACTGCTGTCAGTAGCCTGGCAGGTGGCTCATTTGACATGATTGTGAAGAATGTACAGGAACGAGATCAAATGAAAAGAAAGCTTGCTCATCTGACTGGCAATCCAGCAGCTTCAAGTCAGGGACAGCATCCTTTTAATTATGACTGCAGTATTTGGCGGGAGGAGGAGATCAGCCCTGCGGTAATATAGGGGGAAGGAGACCAAAATTGCATGGGGATGACTACAATATTCCTAACATTGGGGTGGAGGAAGGATAGGTTTTTACTGTACCTGTGTCCCAGGGAACTTGTATGGAAAATCTTTTGCTTTTGACATTTTCAGGCTTAGCATGTTGGCACAGCCTTCCTCTAATGCACACAGGCACTAATTCTTCATGCTTTGGGAAGGAGAGAGAAGAACAGAGGAGGGTAAGATGGGAGGAATGAATCCTGTCTGACTCAGGACAAAAGGGGCAAAGCAAAGAATCAGTTCTCTACAGAACTCACAACAGAGTACTGACTGCTCAGTTGAATAGCTTTACTTTCTATGTAGAATATAGTTGCTCAGAATAATTTAAGGTATGCAGAGACTGTGGTGAAAGAAGCAGCAAAAATCCTTCGTATATTTTCGAGGGAGGTGGGGGAAGAGCCGGGAGCACTACTTAGTAATAAATTAATAAAAAATCTCTTCTGGAAAATGTTGAAGAGAGATTTATTTTTATTCAAGTGCAGATTTCAATGCCAAGACAATAAAAAGAAACCACAATTTGTTCCATTAAGTTTGTATCATATTGTCAGTGCTTGCCCATATGGAAAACATAGAAATTGTCATGAAAACATGAACATGGGACTGTTTGGTAATGTTTTGAGCAGGCTTTATAAATATCATATGTATTTTTAAATACATGAGTGGTGCAGTTTTGAATGCACACACAAAAATCACATGTGTGGGAGCCAAATTTCACTGTGTTCCCAAAGCAGCAAAATTAGCAGAGCAGCAAATGTAATTATTCAAATGTTGTGTTTTTGGAGTAAGCCGGGAAAAGTATAGTAAAATGAACAGATTTGGTGGAAAAACAATAAAAATAAGAAGGACTAATGTGCACATTTTCTTGTCTCTAAGTATAAGGATTTGCATATGCAATTCCCCTTAGCATTAAATAGGTCTTGTGCCAGGTCCCATGCATTGAGTCTAATAGTCACATTAGTGACTATAGTAAAGGTGCCAAATCCCCAACTTGTGTAAATTATCATAGCTCAGTTGAAGTCAATGGAACTATGACTATTTACACTAAATCAGGAACTGGCTCTGTAGGTACAGAGTCTAGCACTCTGACACAGAGCCCTTGCAGAGCTGGGCTAGAACTTTCAATCACTTCTTAACCAAAACGTTGTTACTATCTGCATAGGGGTGATTTGATGGGGGAATTTAGGACAGCACAAATGCTGAAACTTGAGAGTCTATTCAGAATGCGCACTCAGTTTCCACTGTCATCAGAGTTTAAGAGTAATATTTTTATGTTGATAGATGAGAGAGTGGCACAAAACAAAGGCAATTGTTTCATTTGAAACAGCATATTTGTTGGTAGATAAAGATACCAAAACTAATTTCAGATTATGTCTCAGATCATGAGCAAAGGCACAACTCAGAATGGAGAATGCAAAAGTTTCTTTAAGCTACAATTGCTGCTCCATCAGCCTTTGCTCTACAGTTGTAACAAGCTGGTCTTCAGAACGAGCTTGCATCTATACTCAAAGAACCATTGCAAAAGCTGGGGAGTTGATCTAAGCACACCTATGGTGATCTAGGCCAAGTGGGATTATCCTACATGGAGGAATCTTCCATTGCTTGGTTTCAGGGCAACTTTGTGCCACTGGTGAATACAAAAGAATTGGGGCTGATACCTTATTTGGGGGAGAGGATGGTTTTTGGGGGGGGGCGGTCAGAGCACTGGAATGAGATTCTATTGGTGCTTTTGAGCAAGTCGTGTGTAATTTCTCTGTGCCTTAGTTTCCCCTCTGTACAAGGGAGATAACACTTCCTTTCTCCCACCTTTTGCCTTGTCTATGTAGACTATAAGCTCTTCTGGGAGGGTGGGGATACTCTTCCTTATTTTGTGGCTGAACATTGGATCCCCATGGCAGTGGGGCTGACAGCCACCAGGGGCAAGGGCCAGCTCCATGCCTCCAGAAGTGGCAGAGCCTCAGGCAGAAGGGCAGGGCAATCAACCCGTAATGCCACCTAGAGTTCGGCACTGGGCCCTCTCTCCCAGCCTCTAGAGCCCCGCAGAGCCGTGGAACAGTGCTCCTGCAGTGTTTCAGAGGGGCCTGGAGCTCCCAGCTGCTGCTGCTGCTACTGTGGCAGCAGTGGCTGGGAGTTCAGGGCCCCTTTGAAATGCTGGCCCCATGTGCAATTGTCCCCTTTGCTTCTCTTTCCTTTCCCCCCGTTGGTGGGCCTGGAGCCTATAGGTACCACTGTAATACAAATAATAATGTATTCAGTTTGTAATACTGTCCCATACTTTCAGGGTTTTGAAAGCAAATGCACTGAATTGTGCCACCGTGCCTGAAGGGAAACAGCCTAAATCAGGGGTTTCCCTACATTCCCCCTATGGGTGTGTATACCCCCCCGAATTTCCCCAACACCCCCCCAGTTTTGTGAACTATGCTGCCATACAGCCCACCTTCACCCTCACGGTGTCACCCCTCATCAGCCCTGACACCCCCCCTTGTAAATTCGAACACCGTCCCTAATTTCAATTCCTGGGAAGGCTACTGGCCTAAATCTATGCTGGAGGTTCCATAGCAGCCTCACTGTTAGAGGCTACTCAGTGGATGTACAGAATCAGTCCACTTTCTAGAGTGACCAGAGGTCCTGCTATTCTGGGCTTTGTCTTATATAGGACTGTTTTACTCCTGCCCCACAGTCCTGATTTTTGTGATCTGGTCACCCTACCACTTTCCAGCTCACTACTCTCTTCCAGTGATTTGGGGGGCTGTGTGGGTCTCCCTGGCAGAGGGCGATAGTGCTGCACGTCTCCATTCCTGTGGGCATTTTGCAGCTTGAAGCCCTGAGGTGGGAGAATTTGACATATTTGTGAATAGATCTAGCCCAAAGTGCCAAAGCTCTTAAAAATGCATTACAGCCAGAATACTGTGCGCCTTCCAGAAAGCTCTGGGAGGAAGGAGAGAAAGCATTCAATTAAAAAGCTGTTTGTTTTATTTTTTTCCTTTTAAAAAATTCTAAGGGAAGCAACCAATGATTCATGCTTATTTAGAAAAGAATATTGAAGAACTTTACTGATAGCAGTGAAGAAAGGATGAGATAAAATTCTGGTGCTATATTTATATTGTATTTTGCAGACATATCTAATCTTCAGTAGCATGAGAAATGTTGTTGAAATGTGTGCAGTTGAAAATTGCTGCAGCATCATACTTAAAAACATGTCCTCCAGAAACCAGGTCAACTTTCATAGCAGCATATAGTAATATATGTGTATACTGTAGAGTTTTTTATGTCTTATAATAGAGATGGTATAGATAATAATAGATGCTTTCATCTGTTACTTTTATCAGGTTGTCTTATCTCCTCTGTTCCATCAAAAGGCTGTATTCAGAAAATATTAAGATAGGAGTGTCTGCTTCATTTGATACGCACATAAGGGGCCTGATCCCTCTTCCATTGAAGATGAATGGTGATTCTTGTTAATGACTTCAATGGGAAAGGAATCAGCTTTCTGAATGATATTAGAAACATCCTATTAATGTTAATTACAGGATTATCTGTATACATGGCAAAAAGAAGAGGCTCCTAAATCACAAAAATTGTTACAAATGGGAAGATCACACCATTGGCTACATGTTTTAGTGCTATAAATTTGTTAGAGTTGATGGAGGTTTGTTCATTACTGTTCTGTCTAGGCACCTACATGGCCCTGCATCTTTGCAGTTTCTGGGACTCTCCAAAATATTGAAATAGAAATAGCATGTTCTGCCTCTTTCTTCCTTCCCAGTCTACAGGAGAAATGGTTTGATTAGTTTCCAGGTTGGTTTGCTTTTTAAAGTATCAAAGGGATATCTTTGGTGTCATTAATGCAAAAACCTTTGAGGAAAAGTTGAAGAAAATCATCTTTTAATTTTGAAAGTGATGAGATCTATGATATATTGAGGAAACAAGTTTCATAGCCTAGGACAAGCTTTTATGAAGATTCTGTCTCCCATCCTCTCAAGCCAACAGGAGCTTGGACCAGATAATCAAAATGATCTTTTCTGGCATTAAAATCTGACTCTCTAGTCATAGAGGGAGCAGCGTTTTCTCAGTTGTCTAGTACCAATCTCATGGAGAGTATTGAACATCAGGAAGAAGACATTGATTTTTGGGAAGCCAACAAAAAAAAGCAGAGCATCCAAGTGATATATTCATCAAAACCCCTTAAAACCTAGATTTTCACACGTGAGCTTCATTTGTTGAAGTGGTTTGTCCCGATAGATGAGTTGCAGTGATCAATGTGTCAACTGTTGGTCTCAAAAGATGGTGGTATAAGTGCCAAAGCAGTTCAGTTAAATGCAGCAGCTTTGTGAGTGGCCATAAAGTCTAATTCTCAAACTTCAGTTCTTGCCACAAATAGTTCAGGCATAAGGCACAGGATTACAGGATGAAGCTGTCACAACACTTGCCCATGATAGCTACTGCACTTTCTCTCAACCACCCCTCTTCACCCGCTTGGACTCCCTAGCACAGCACAGCCCTCCACTGGGTCATGTTGCTAGCTGCATCTTCCCAGCTTGCAGTATAAATGTTGAAAGTTTTCACGTCCCTCTTTCAAACATCCTTGAACCCGAGTCTTGGTTGGCCCAGGGGCTGTGAAGCATCTTCAAGTTCTCCAGCCAAGAGATCCTTTGGAATGCATCTGTCATCAGTCAGGTGGAGATCAGCAAGCCAGTGAAGACATCTGTGTATGAGAGTAGAGATTAAACTTTGGAAATCTGCTTTCTCAGGTACTTTGGCATCAGGAATTTTAGTTCTCCACTTGATATGCAGGATTCATTACAGGATTATAGTGAAGATAGCAGGTGGTGAAGATGTTTAGTTTTCAGTTATGCCTACTTGGGTGTTTCAGGTCTCACTATCATACAGCAATTTACTCAAAATGCACATCTGTCAAAAGTCATCAATGCTACATATGGGTTGCCATGGCTGGATGTTACGCAGCAGAATATAGAGCAATATTCTGTCTGGTTGAAAATTGGTATTTTTTTTAAATGGGGCATGCAGTCATCTTGAAGTTCAAAAGGGCCCCAAGGGCCCATTTAATAATTGAGGACAAATGCCCTTGATAGTGTGGGATATTACTGGGTGGAGGTCTCCAAAATGTATCCCTTTTCCTATTAGCATCACTTCAAGATTGCCTGTGTTTAAATGTAGGAGCCAGGTTTCAAATTTAGACAGCTGCCCTTCACTCACATGAAGATTTTGTGTTGTCATAGGCATAGCTGGATGGTTGGTGCTGTTCATGTCTTGTGAAATGGAACTGTGTGTCAACTGTTTACTGCTGGCACTTCGGCCTGTGTTATATCAGCTGTCAATAAACTAAGTCTTTAGGAATGCCACACATGAGACTTCAGACATGGAGATACAGTTGCCAGTAACAATGCTCTGTTTTTGACCGGAGAGGAAAGACTTGTGCAATTTCAAGACATTTTCATTCACCCCTCCATATTCTTTGAAGGTCAGGCAGCAGTATTTAGTTATCGATGTATTACATGCCACAGGAAGATTGAGCAGAAATAAATGTGGATACACTTCAGTTCACTAGGCCAGTGGTTCCCAACCTTTTAAAGCACAAGATCACTTTTTGAATTGTCAATCCAGGATTTACCTCAAACCCAAACACCTTTGCCCCACCTCCTTTCCTGAGACCCTGCCCCTGCTTCACCTCTTCTCCAAAGAACCACCCTTCTCACTCTGTGGAGATGGGGTACAGGGCAGGAGGAGGGGGACACTCTAACATCTTGGCATCCTCCTCCACAGTCTCCCCCACCCTTCACAGAAAGCAGGTGTTACTTTATTTTCACAAAAGAACAACCCAGGATTAAATGCCACTGGAAAGGGGATTGAACCTGATCACACACATACATCCATACACTCAAATACAAACCAACCCCTGTCTTGCTTGTGTTTAAAGTTACCAGTCTGTTGCTGGTATTAACTCACTGGCCAGGCAAGTTAAATGCGAGGGGGGAGATCAGGGGCTTCTCTCTGTCCATGCTGATGCTCCAATCTTGACAAGACAAGACCCAGAGAGTCATGCAAGACACCCCATCTTTTATAAGACTTTTCTCACATTCGAGTCTATACATTTTGCTGCGTCAGTTCTTAATCACCATCCGTTCTGTTTAACAACTGTTTATCTGTTTATCTGGGAGTTATTCTTTACTCTAACATCAGTATGTTGGTGCTTCCTTCCCAGTGTTATTTCAAGGCTGTCTAGTTTGTAATGGGATGCTTGCCCTTAACAGTCCAAGGCCTTCTATAATGTCCTGCATCAGTCTGCTTTGTTTTGGGCCTCAGTTTATGGTACCTTGACACCTCTGAGTCTTACAGCCTCTTCTCCAAACTCTTACATTCCAAACTCATTCACTCCCCATCCCCAGGAACTACACAATCATTTCACACATGGGAAAAGGGATATAATTGTCCATGCAAAAGGTATCAGTCTATTTCAATACAAAGCTTCTATTAGTACAAACTTGTAATTGTTCATCATATTTTCTTTATAACACAATCTATATTCTAATTACTTCTAAGAGCAACTGTGTGATCATGCTGAATCACAAGAATCCTTCTGGTCTCTTTCTCACATAATGGAAGGTTACAGAGCTCCCAAGATTACAAAACGTGCATTCACATTATTCTGAACCTTACATTTACATTTTTCTGTCTTGAGCGGAGACTTTACACAACTGCAGGAGGCTCCTAGGAGTCAGCTTCTAGGGAGAGGGCAGGAGCAGCATGGCAATTGGGAGAGAGGCAGGTGAAGTGCCAACACATGATACGCTCCCAGCCAAACCTGGGATCACCTGCCAGAGGCTGCAGGACCCATCAGTAGATCCTGATCTACAGGTTGGTGAACACTGCGCTAGGGGCAAGTGCTGACTTGGTACCACGAACTGATCTGAAACTTGCCAGCTTCTCAGTGAGTTTTCTTAGAAAAGGGAAGTAAGACTGTGCCTGGTGGTTTGTGAGGGTTCCAGTATGGAATGGTGGTTTCTTTAGTATGGTCATACTTGTGCATATTTTAGGGTGGGTGATAGATTTTCCCACATGAGAGGAGGTATTGACAATCTCTGAGTCACAGGTATCTTCTGTTCTTTCAGCAGCCTGAAAAGGCAGTGAGTTCTGTTGGAATTCTGCAACAGTACTATGGTGCCAACTGCAAAAGTTGCAAAAATCCAACAGGAGTAGGCAGTGGTCCGTTACAAGTGACGATGCTGCTTGTGTGAATAGACTTAATTGGCCTCTGAATAATCCCAGATATGGAGTGACCTTTCAGAAGATTTGAAGGTTCTGTTCAGGTAAGCACCTCCAAGATAGGCTCAATTCAACCTGTTTATACATGATCTAGAGAAAGGGGTAAACAGTGAGGTGGCAAAATTTGCAGATGATACCAAACAGTTCAAGATAGTTAAGGTAAAAGCAGACTGTGAAGAGCTTCAACAAGATCTCACCAAATTAATTGATTGGGCAACAAAATGGCAAATGATATTTAATGTTGATAAATGTAAAGTAATGCACATTGGAAAAAATAATCCCAACTGTACATCCAATATGGTGGGGACTAATTTAGCTATAACTACTCAAGACAGAGATCTTGGAGTCATTGTGGATAGGTCTCTGAAAACATCCACTCAGTATGCAGCGGTAGTCAAAAAAGCAAACAGAATGTGAGGAATCATTAAAAAAGGGACAGAGAATAAGACAGAAAATATCTTATTGCCCATATATAAAACCATGGTATGCCCACATCTTAATACTGCGTACAGATGTGGTTGCCTCATCTAAAAAAAAGATATATTGGCATTGGAAAAGGTTCAGAAAAGGACAACAAAAACTACTAGTGGTTTGGAACAGGTCCCATATGAAGAGAGATTAAAAAGACTGGGACTTCTCAGCTTAGAAAAGAGGAGACTAAGAGGGGATATGATAGAGGTTTATAAAATCATGACTGGTGTGGAAAAAGTGAATAAGGAAAAGTTATTTACTTGTTCCCACAACATAAGAACTAGGGGGCATCAAATGAAATTAATAAGTAGCAGTTTAAAGACAAACAAAAGGAAGATTTTTTCATGCAGCACACAGTCAACCTGTGGAACTCTTTGCCAGAGGATGTTGTGAAGATCAAGGCTATGACAGGGTTAAAAAAAGAACTAGATACATTCATGGAGGTTAGGTCCATTAATGGCTATTAGCCAGGATGGGTAGGAATGGTGTCCCTAGCTTTTCTTTATCAGAGGCTGGAAATGGATGACAGGAGAGGGATCATGTGATGATTCCCTGTTCTGTTCACTCCCTCTGAGGCATCTGGCATCGGCCACTGTTGGAAGACAGGGTACTGGGCTAGATTGACCTTTGGTCTGACCCAGTTTGGCTATACTTATGTAAGATCTGTTGCTTCCCTGATCCTTCTCCATATTTCTTGAATCTCCAAACATAAACCAGAATCTGTCACTCCAGAAATACTAAGTCACCCTTTCTTGTAGAATTTTGACATTTTTGCTTCCAGACACAATCAGAATTAGGATGTACAGGAGAATAGCAATGGGAGAAAAATCATTCTAATTTGATTCCCTCAGAGAACTGATGGGTAGGATTTCCTGGGATGCTTACATGAAGGGGAAAGGAGTCCGGGAGAGCTGGCAGTATTTTAAAGAAACCTTATTAAAGGCACAGGAAGAAACCATCCCGATGCACAGCAAGAAAAGCAAATATGTTAGGCGACCAGACTGGCTTACCGGGGAAATCCTTGGTGAGCTTAAACACAAAAGGAAGCTTGCAAGAAGTGGAAACTTGGACAGAAGACTAGGGAGGAGTATAAATATATTGCTCAAGAATGCAGGGAGTTATCAGGAAGGCAAAAGCGCAATTGGAATTGCAGCTAGCAAGGGATGTGAAGGATAACAAGAAAGGTTTCTCCAGGCATGTTAGCAATAAGAGGGTGATCAGAGAGGGAGGGGCCCTTACTGGATGAGGGAGGTAACCTAGTGACAGATGATGTGGGGAAAAGCTGAAGGACTCAATGCTTTCTTTGCCTGTGTCTTCATGGACAAGGTCAGCTCCCAGACAAATGCACTAGGCAATGCAGTATGGGAAGGAGGTGGACAGCCCTCGGTGGGTAAAGAACAAGTTAGGAACTATTTAGAAAAGCTAAACATACACAAATCCATGGGCCCAGATTTAATGCATCCGAGGGTACTGAGGGAGTTGGAAATGTCACTGCGGTGCCTTTGGCCATTATCTTTGAAAAATCGTGGAGATCAGGAGAGATCCCGGAAGAT
Organism: Pelochelys cantorii; assembly: GCA_032595735.1. Lineage (NCBI taxonomy): Eukaryota > Metazoa > Chordata > Testudines > Trionychidae > Pelochelys > Pelochelys cantorii. The sequence goes on from CM064334.1 coordinate 34,241,905, forward strand.
TGGAAATAGGCATATGTAGCGCCCATCTTTAAAAAAGCGAAGGAGGACAATCCAGGGAAGTACAAACCTGTCAGCCTTACCTCAGTCCCTGGAAAAATCATGGAGGGGATCCTCAAGGAATCCATTTTGAAGCACATGGAAGAGGGGAAAGTGACCAAGAATAGTCAACATGGATTCACGAAGGGCAAGTAGTGCCTGACCAATCTGATTAGCTTCTATGATGAGATAACTGGCTCTGCAGACATGGGAAAGTCAGTGGATGTGATATACCTTGACTTTAGCAAAGCTTTTGATATGGTCTCCCACAATATTCTTGCCAGCAAGTTAAGAGAATATGGATTGGATAAATGGACTGTAAGATGGATAGAAAGCTGGCTAGACTGTCAGGCCCAATGGGTAGTGATCAACGGCTCGATGTCAGGTTGGCGGTCGGTTTCTAGTGGAGTGCCCCAAGGATCTGTTCTTGGATCAGTTTTGTTCAACTTCTTTATTAATGACCTGGATGAGGGGATGGATTGCACCCTCAGCAAGTTTGCAGATGACACTAAGCTAGGGGGAGAGGTAGATATGCTGGAGGCAGGGATAGAGTCCGGAGTGACCTGGACAGATTAGAGGATTGGGCCAAAAGAAATCTGATGAGGTTCAACAAGGACAAGTGTAGAGTCCTGCACTTGGGATGGAAGAATCCCAAGCATTGTTACAGGCTGGGGACCGAATGGCTAAGTAGCAGTTCTGCAGAAAAGGACCTGGGGATTACAGTGGATGAGAAGCTGGATATGAGTCAACAGTGTGCCCTTGTAGCCAAGAAGGCTAATGGCATATTGGGGTGCATTAGGAGGAGCATTGCCAGCAGATCCAGAGAAGTGATTATTCCCCTTTATTTGGCTCTGGTGAGGCCACATCTAGAATATTGTGTCCACTTCTGGGCCCTCCACTATAGAAAGGATGTGGATGCATTGGAGCGGGTCCAGCAGAGGGTGATCAAAATGCTTAGGGGGCTGGAGCACATGACCTATGAGGAGAGACTGAAGGATTTGGGTTTGTTTAATCTGCAGAAGAGAAAAGTGAGGAGGGATTTGATAGCAGCCTTCAACTTCCTGAAAGGAGGTTCCAAAGTGGATGGAGAAAGGCTGTTCGCAGTAGTGATGGATGGTAGAACAAGGAGCAATGGTCTCAAGTTACAGTGGGAGAGGTCTAGATTGGATATTAGGAAAAACTATTTCACTAGGAGGGTGGTGAAGCACTGGAATGGGTTACCTAGGGAGGTGGTGGAATCTCCATCCCTAGAGGTTTTTAAATATCAGCTTGACAAAGCCCTGGCTGGGTTGATTTAGTTGGGATTGGTCCTGCCTTGGGCAGGGGGCTGGACTTGATGACCTCCTGAGGTCTCTTCCAGCTCTATGATTCTATGATTCGGTTGAACTTAATAAATCTTTCTATTCAGATACTATGTAAAAATTGGGTATTTATTCTGTTTTATCTGAACTGTTTTGTGCATTTCTAACCTTAGACTTAATGTGAAGGTAGGGGAACAATACTCTTTCTTTTTGAGGCCTTGTAATAAAGATTGGTAATATAACGTAATTGGGGAAGGAGAAGTGTCACATTTTAGATCTACATTTCAAATGCAAGATCTACTGGCATGCATGCACTGGGTTGGTGCTTCTGATATATCACAACTTTTTTATTAGTGTTGTGTATTTACACTGCAAGAGAAAAAAAGGGGGAAATATTCTTTGAATTTCCTCTTGCTCTAGGGTGTAGAAGGATATCTTGGTTGACTCATGGGGGAGGTTTAACTGTAATAAGTTACTAAATATCATTTCAGCAAAGAATATAGAAGTAACTACTGAATGTGCAATGAAACTAGGTAACCTTTCAATTCATTTATCAGTTCTTACAGTTCCCATTTCAAGGTGGAAGTAATACAACTATTAAGTAAAGAAGCAATCAAAATAGTACTATAAAATAAACAAAATATTAAGCAAAGAAAATTAATCTGTCCCCGGTATATTAATTTAAAACTAATAATCAATTCAGACCCCCTGTTCTTTCAAACTCCTGTTTATTCTTCTTGTCACTTGATTCCGCAGAGTTTTAACTCTTACTTGATATGTGTATTTCTAGTTTGTTACCCTCACACAGGAGTATTGAGAGATACTGAAGTGAGTTAAATAGTATTTGTATCCTAAATTAGACCTGTATTTTTACTAGTTAGAAGTGTCCTTTTTATTAAAAGAAAATATCCTGAGGATTCTACAATAAAGATCAGACATTGCATCTCTGCAATATTGATTCTGGGGGGCTAATAGTGGGTGAACTTTTTTTAAAGGAGTAAAATGGCTGATATTAAATAGATTATAATTTAACCTAGATAATGGCAGAGTTCAAACAGAATGATTATGGTACAAGTTTTCTAATAGCATAGAAAACTTTGGGATTGGTCCTGCCTAGAGCAGGGGGCTGGACTTGATGACCTCCTGAGGTCTCTTCAAGCTCTATGGTTCTATGATTCTATGATTATAGGTTTCCCTTCTAATCCTGGGATCCCATGTAAATACCGGTTTTATTCTTTTAAGGTTGCTATCAGCTGTAACTCAAGAACTCTGGTTCTGCTGGCAGGTTCAGTCAGTTGTACATATGCTGTTTCAGTGTGAGAAGCCTGCTATTGAAATTCTGCCAGTAAAATATTTCTGAACTGGTCCTGTGTTGTCTGTGCACTCCTAGATTTACTCCTTGTAAGACAGTACAGAATTTTCTTCTCTGGAAGTGCAGCTTCTGGCTTACACAGTGATCTTGCCAAAAATTTTCAGAATCTTACATTGTAAATGGTTACAGGCTTCCAGCAGTAAGGGGTGGGGAAGGAGGGAAATGACTGTCAAATGTCTTTGCTAAGAAGACTTGAAAGTATGACACTGCATTTACTAGGAAGATGAGTGGTTGAGACTAATAGAGGTAATTAGAGTAGCAGTCTTTAGGGGTTGTGGTTAAATTGTAACAGACTAGTGAAAACAAGAATAAAAACATGGTTTCTCTGTTATATGCTCTGTCAGGAAGGTGGGTGGGGGGAGTTGCTCAGATGAAATAAAATATGAACATATCTTCTTCCCCTAAAACTTGAACTGAAGCCAAACCAAAATTTCCCGTGAAACTTGAAATAACATGGTTGCTTTTTCTTTTGGTATTGTTGTGAACTTTAGCCTTTCCTAATTTTTGTACAGAAGAAGATGTATTGTAATACGGCAAGAGACCTGTCATGTGGGCAGATTTAAAGTCTTGATTTACCAAACTCCTTGAGCACTGCTTAGCTTTAAACATGCACCCAAGTGTTTTGCACAGTAGGGAGGGACTTAAGCCTTGGCAGAAAGCTAAATATGTGCTTAAGGGTGTTACTGAACCAGGTCTTATGGGACGATGTTTGGGAGTTGAGCTCCATGGTTATAAGGAGGCAGCGTAGTGGGGAACAGCATAGTTCACTGCGGATTGTTGGGGTGAGCTCTCTGAGGAGAGATAATAAGGATCAGTCAAAGATGAGTCAGTCTTGGAACCCCTGGAAAGGAGAGACTGAACTAAACTGGTGAAGCCTGGGTGGAAAGAAAAGTGTGTATAAGAGATAGGGTGACCATATTTCCCCATGACAAATACTGGACACCAAGGTGGGGCAGTTGCTGGCGCTTGGAGATCCAGTCCTGCATGGTTGGGGGGGGGAGCCGCTGGCATTCAGGGGTGCTCGAGGTTCCAGCCCCAGAGCGGTAGGAGGAGGAACCGCTGTCACTGGGGCTTCAGAGGCTGAAGCTCCAAGTACCGTGGCTCCCCACCCACTCTGCCCCACTGCAGGGTTGAAGTTGAGCTCCGCAGTATGCAGGGTGGGGAGGGGCTGCTGCTGGGGCTTCAGCAGCTGAAGTCCTGAGTGCTGGCATCTCCTCCCTGCCCCCTGCTGCAGGAGAAATATGGGACAATGTGCCTGTTTTTTTTTTTTTTTAAAGTCAGGGTGCTGGGTACAGCCCTTAAACACGGGACTGTCCTGGTAAAAATGGGATATATCGTCACCCTAATAAGAGGGTTTCACAGATACTATTTTTTGTGTGTGTGTGTGTGGGGGGGGGGGGGAGGGGGGAGAACTGAACTACTGTCTAAATATTTCTTTTATATTGAGTACAACAAAATGAGAAATCAGAAAATTGAGTCTGTGGGTAAGCACAGTGCATGTGTGCTGCCTCTGTAGCTGGCTAGATCTGAACTCACAATGCAAGACCCAGAGAACACATCATACCAAATACTAATTCAGTATAGAACATGAATGTTTTGTGGCTATAAGTGTTATTTAGTCTTAATCCATCCCTGGCTAGTGTCTCCATGTTTCTGATGCAACCTGTATTAGGTGATACTGAAAATCTTATGAGAGAACTTGTTCATTGTCATGGGATACAGCCTGACTTTCTGACCAAACTAGTTTGGCTGCCCTGCAACAAATATTAATACATTTGGATACCTATTGTATTCAGATTAGAGAAGGCCATATTTACAATGTTTGAAGCTGGATCCAAACCTCGGGGAGTGATTGGATCTGGGGTTTTAGTTCGAGATGACATTTTTTTAACCAAATTGAGTTTTTAAAATCTTTCAGGTGTGCTCAAATACTGTAGCAATGGCAACATGTGAGAATAATTCCCTGATAGATAAGTAGACAGGCATCCATGACTGAGGTTATTCTAATATGACTTTTACAGTTGCCTACTAAAAATAACATTTTTATTAAAAAAACCTTTCAGAATTATGGCCTTCAAGTAGATTTTACTTCATTTTTAATAGACTAGTAGTCTTTAATCTCTTATCACAGAATCTGAAGTGTACCTGTTAAATACTAGTAAATTAGTTATCAGTCCCTTGGGCAGTATATTTTAATATCAGTATTATATGGCAGATGATATAAATCTTGTGTATGGTATTATTAGCTTAGGCAGCTGCTGACTTAAAAAGGCCAGTTTAACAAGTCACCACTGTATTATGTTTAATTAGGTACAGTTTATATAATGAGGTGTTCAGTTCTAATGGAAAGACATGCTGTGAGCAGCACATCTGCAGGAATAACTATTACAATCAGCATTGCAGAGACCCATGGAACTGCAAATTAGACTTACTTATCTAGAAATAAATTACATCCCAATGCCTTCATAAAGCTCATTAATTAATTCCACTGGCATAAAGGTCTTTTTCTTAATTTCATGTTCCATTAGCATAATAAACACAATTTGAGTTACAACAGTATGATCAGTTTAATGGATGCTATTTATTTTAGTTTTTTTACTTAAAGTCCCGGTAACGTAGAATTAACATCAATGTGCTGTTTGGTCCTTTATTAAAAATTCCCATAGGATAACCAACACAGATGTTCAATACGGCATCATATATTTGCTGCATTTTATGACTCCACTAATTGGCCATATGGAAAGGTGTTGCTTGGTTTTATTTTATTTTTAAATCTGATAAATTATATAGATTGTAATAATCATAATCAGTACGTAACATTGGATAGGTTAATACAGACTGAATGCTGAAAGCAAAACCAGAATAAGCAAAATTTTATGTGCATTGGTGTTATTTGCCATAAATCAATGTACTTCACAGTTTATTAACATCGGTTTCAACAACCTGCTTAGTTCTTGATATAATTATAATTTATGCAAACTCTGTAATCAGAAGAAAATGTTACAGCTAGCTGTTTAGTTGCAACCAACCTTATTGTTTCATTGAACAGTTCATGAGCAGCATAGTTCATGAGCCACAATATTGCTAAAACACTTATGGCAAGATGATCTACATAACTGGACATTGAAACCTTATGTTCTAATAAATACTCATTCCTTTGAAAAGTGTAACATATGTTTTGTTAGCTTGTAATAGACGAGCAAAATGTCATTGCAGATTTTATTTTTTGCTTTATGTAGTCAAACCTTATGGTATTATAGATGTGTTTTAAAAGTATATGCTATAGGTGGAGTTATATCATCAACTTCTCCTAGACTTCTCCTTTCTTCTCTAGGTCATATCGCTCTTCTTGTTTTTAAATATCAAAGCCTGTCCTTGTAAATATCCTATCTCATCCCATCCTATAAATTAGTCACACTTTCTCATGTTACTGAGTCAATTTAGATAATGTTTGGATGTCATATAAATCGGTTTTCTGATTTTAAAATAAAAGCTGATTTCCATCGTCATGCTGTAATTCATCCTTATAGTTTTCTCTTATTCACTTAACACAATCCATCTGACCATGAAATGTGTCTCTGCTGGTGCTGCTTTCCCTGAGCATGTTGGCCTCTCATAGAATGTCAGTGGGAGATGTAGCCATGCATTAAGGGCAAAATTGATCCCATGAATTTGAGTGTATATAGACTGTAGTGTAGAGTATATCCAGAGGACACCATGTGTGCATTTTGGTTTGAAAAATGCTATGCAGCTCATGGCACTTGATGTGGACACAGCAGCAGAATGAGGACAGACATATGCATGGAATTAAGTGGCAGGCCTCAACTTTTATTAATACGGGGGGAAGGGGCACCACCAGCTTGTCACTCATACAGTCCTATACCAGGCATTTAACTGATTCTAATGTGGGGGTACAGGGTTCCTTATCATATAACCCACAATGTGACATAGGCTCTCATCTGTCTCTGTATCCCTAGCATTCAGCTTTCTCTGGAAGGGGGCTGGGGGTGCAGCAGGGGGACATTGGCCTACATTGTGAGGGCTGCAAGATCTGACCTTGGCCTGCAAAGGCTCCAAGATCTCACCCTATTATGTCAACCCAAGGACCATCACCAAAATCCCAGGTCTCTTTCCTCTGGGAGCCATTCCTTTTATTCTCTTAACAGGACTGGAAACCAGACATGAAAGCAGCACAAGACTCCCTGTCCTCTGCCAATTGGCTTATGGGAAAAACATTTTCTTCCAGACCCCCTAAATAGGCAAGGGGTTAGAGCTGCAGCATCTGTCAGGCTGGGTTCCCAATCTTAGCTCACATGGGTTGCTGGAATGGAACCAAAAGAGGTTCCATAGGGTCTTTGCACTGAGCTAAAACCTGGAAGCTGGGGGCTGCTGGCCAATCAGCGGCCCTCTTCCCCTATCTCGCCAATGGTTGCTAGGAACTCCCATGGAAAGAGCTCCTTATCACTTGGCAAGTGCCTTCTTGTTGCTGAGGCGGTTCCCCTTTCACTGCTGGCCCCCTTCCCCTTTTATGCGGGTTGGTGGCATTTCTGGTGCCTTTATATAGAGGCTTATATTTGCGCTATTTCTGTCATTAGTAGAAATAGTGAGTGCCTTAATGATAAATTACATAGATGCACACAGAGAACCTAGGAATAACCTTCTTGTAGATGGTTCTGAATCTTTGGGAACACTTGCAGCACAAAGCTGTAATGTTAAACATCAAATGTAATGTTTTGTCCTGTGTACAGTGCAAATGGTGAATGGATTTTTACAGTGAATGCTACAAGTTTGCAGAATTTCATAATATGATAAAGAATCACGGTTTTCGTATGTCTTACTGTTACATATCCTAAGATACACACATCAGAAAAAATGAGGCCACACTGAAGGACAAAACTAACATTGTCAGCAGCATTGCCAGAGTGTGAATGAAGCGGTGTCAGGTACTAAGTATCCACAGTGCTATAAAGTTGGGGAAAAAAGTCATGCGGTGGGTGGAACAAATCATGTCCCTTCCTGAAGTCAGTCAGGGTTACATTTTTAAAGTTCATGCATTTACAGATTCCCACATGGGTGCTTATTTTGCAGTCCAACCTTTAGGTGTATATAGGTTTTTCAAAGGTGGTGGATGGGCACAGGAATGGATTTTGTATGCTAAGCCATGGCCTTGTGCCAATAGTTGAGTTGGGTGCGGCCATGCAGATAGTCAAGTGTGACATATTTTCAGAATTACACAGGTCCTGTTGAAGCTGATTTAGGCATATTCAAGGGAGATGTGAGCTATAAGGAGTAGATGGAAAGGGCCCTCTCATCACCCCTCTGGTGTCTGCCGGGCCTGTATGTTTCCTACAAAAGAAGAAGCAACTGTAGGAACAGGTGGTGTCCCTATGCATGTGTGAAGAAAGAGCCAGGCAGTATTCTAGGAAGGTAAGAGAGCAGAAATTGGTTGTGTTGGATAAATATTCTTGCTGGTTCACTCTGCTGTGGGAGTGGAAGGGGAGGAAGAACCAGTAGAAGTCTATGCTGAGGGGACTGTATTGGAGCCAGCCAGGGAGCTGTGTGGTCTTGCTTTTAGCCTGAAGTACCTTTCTGTGAGAGCTTTTGGGTTTGCATCAGGAATTAGGCTAATCCTTTTAGCATATGCTATGTCATAGGTAAGGTCATTGCTATTCAGCCTTGCCCTGGAAAACCCTGCACAGGATTGTAGCAGAAGATACTCAGTGATGTTGAAGGGTGCATCCACTTAGCTTAGCAGCCATTATAGTTTACTAGTACGGTCCTTCAGTGATACTAGTACATTGTGGTTCTATGCAAGTATCTTGAGGGTGATATCCCCAGTACTAAATAACCACAATGAAAGATCATGTGATGTGTCCTGGATGGAAGCTAGAGGCATGTAGCTCATCTGATGAAGTGGGCCTTGCTCATGAAAGCTCATGATATGATATATATTTTTTTGTTAGTCTTTAAGGTGCCACAGGACTACTCATTTTTTAATTTATAGACTAGCATGATTGCTCCTCTGATACTTTTTCATAATGAAAGAGGATCTTTGTGAGTCTGTTCTATGACTTTTCTGACTCCAAGAAGCCTAGTATCTGGGCATGGACCAAGACAAGTACTGCCACAACAGGACAACAGTGCTCCAGGTGGCAAATAACTGTTTTATTTTTCTGAACTTGTGTTTTGGTGCTATAGTTGTGGGCCCGACTCTGTGGACAAAAGGTTGAGTCTAGGTGCTACAGTTCTAGCTAGTGGCTTGTTTTTTCCTTCAGGGTTCAGAGACTAATGGATTGAGGGCCTGGGTCTGGAATTATCTGTTGCTGTCAGACACCTCTTAGTGGCCCAGACAATTCTTCACTTTCCCTCCATGACACACAGCACACCATGAACCTCCTTAGCTATGCAGGGGTTACACGAGAAAGGAAGTTTAAAAGTAGCGGCCAGAGAGAAACAACAAGTCTTTCATCATTGAGGACTAGAGTGGAGGCATTCAGGTGAGTTGGAAGGGCTGGGCGAAGAGATGAAGAAGAAGATCTAGCTTTGAATGGCACAGGTAGATCTTTGACTATATGTAATTTTAAATATACCTTTAAAACACCTCAACATTTCCCCCTCTGCTTAGTGCTTTGATGAAATGAGGCATCTTTTGAAAGCTCATCACTCTGCCAGAGAACAAACAGAGTGATTCAAACATAGGTACAGTAGGTTAGTGGTTTGGGACCAGTGTAAGCATAAAGTATAGAGAATGAGAAGTAATTTTAAAGTGGTTAATGAACACTTCTCTCTTTCTTTCCCAAAGCCAGAGAAAAGCTGATTAGAGGGTCTTCTGCAATGGCTGGATCATTTGGATCCAATTTCCTGGTTTTGTTTATTGTAAAAGTTTAACATTGATGATGATAAACATTTTATTTATCCTGCTTGTTGTTTAGTCCATCTTGTAACTAAATGGAGAGCAGCTGAGTGACGTCTTGGATTCTTTCAGACCATCAGAAACTGAAAGAAGGGGGATGGGGGGCACCAGAGCCTAGCTGAGAGCAGACTTATATTGGTCTGCTGCGCTTGGGCCAGCAAGGAAAATTATGGGTTCTCCTTGTCTTCTCATTCTTAAGAAGCTTGGCAATCTTCAGAATCTCATCTCAAGCAAATCTTAGACATGCTCTTGTCAGGCTTAATTTTCAGCTTGCCTGCATTTGCCCATCGGGCTTTGGAATAAAGACATCGTTGTGGGGGGCACAGCAAAACCTTGCTGTAGGCACCACTGCACTTGCACAGCTGGTCCTTGGAAAATTTGGCTCTGAGCATTTTGCTGTTGACTTCAGTGGGAGCGAGGTCAGACCAAGCATCTTTATAATTGAGTCAGAACAGAATAAAGAGCCATCATTCCATATCAGTCCTACACACCAATTAAGTTCAAATTTTCAATATGATGTTTCTAATTCTCTGCTAAACAAGTAGCAGCAAGTATAGCACAACTTATCAAACCTCATAGCAACTCTTTTGATTGTCTTATCGAATTAGTGTCCTAATTAAAAAGGAATTTTTAATACAGTGTAAGAGGCAAATCTTGAATGGAAAGATCCTTCCAATTTCAGTGTTATAACAGAGCGACCAGCTATAGGACTGCAAATTACGGAACAGAATAAAATTCTTATAAACAGACAATATATACTTCAAGAATTATCCTCTATACAGTACTACTTCTGGTGTTTAATACATTTTATTTGTATCTTAATGGCAAATATTTATACAGTAGATAAAATCTTGTTTAAAAATGTGGTAGAATACTCGTGTCACTTTTCCTAATAAAAAGTACTCTTCCTATATAGTTTATGGCTTTGATCATCAAAACCTCCAGGGAAATGAATGAATTACGTTTTAACTTCAATTTGTAATGTTATGCTGTATATTACTAGATCTTAAAGAAACAATATCCAGTGCCACATTGGAGCTTTGGGCTTCAGACCACCTATTGTGGCTCTCTGCTTGTTGATTTTCCACACTTCTTACTTAAAAAACTAGATGACTTGAAGACACAAATAAATCATCAGACCACAGTGATACACCGGGAATCTAAACAGTAACACCAATATGTTGATCTGCAGGACTTGTGACCTTTTGTATTTGCTTAAGCAGCCTGTTTTAATTAGTAATGGATACTGTTGCACTCAGATAAACATTACTGACAATTGGAAACAGCACCTTATAAGCAAAGCATTTTGTAGAAACTTAATCTGTGTACCCAAACTCCCCTTCTTTAGGGGGTTGCTTTGTTCTTGTCATAATGCTTAAGTTAATGGACAACTAAAATAGAATGGCTACATGTGTCATACATTGAGTGAAAAGGACAGACCAAAAGCCATTAGTGTCCAGAGAAGAAAGACAAAGACTGAAATTCTATTGCTTCCAGATGAGGCCTTACTATACCCCAAACTCTCTATTAGTATGACAAGCAAGAAGCAGGGCCATTACTCCAAAGGTCAGATAGTGCAATTTTAGCCAGATTTCCTTGATTGAAAAGGCAATGGGAGACGATCTAGAATGCTAGTGTTATGGAATCAATTTTAATGTCTTGATGCCCTAAGTGACAGTTCTACCTGTCGTACTAAAAAGGAAAAATAACTTTTCAGTACTGCTTGTGGCTGAGCAGTTGGCTAAAAGGAAAAGTGGGGCTGTGGAGTTTCCTGAAGTTATTTTCAAAAGTTTAAAGTAACCTTTTCAACTTTTTGTTTCTTCACAATTAGCAAATATGAAAAAAGTAGTACCACTAGTCTTGTCAGGCTTCTGTAATGCCATTAATAACTTTTGTTGTTCTTGACAGTTGTAGAGTCATGTTGATTTTTTAAAATCTATAACTATTGTAAACATTTCCAGGCTGTAAAATGGGGTTATTTTCATTTGGCATACGCACCATTCTGATATATAAATTACATTAGTAAGTCTGTGTTGTCTACAATGGAAATTATCATAGAAATCTTAATTACTGCAGAAGGTGCTCAGATTCTATAGAGATATGCAACAGAGCAATGTCTAAGGTAAACCAAACTAATGGATTGTAGCTAGGGTTGCCAGATGGTTTCAACAAAAATACTGAACACTCCCCCCCCTCCCCCCAAAAAAAACACTGGGGAAAAAATTCTGTTGGGGGGGGGGAAAAGGAGGGAGAGACCAAAGTTGTTGAGCAAAAATAAGTAAATAAATAAATAAAAACAGCATTAAAACAGTATGGACCCTTTAACTGCATGCAGAGTCAGAATAGGAAGAGGAAAGGTTGAGCACTAAGACCCAGGGGAGGCATTGCTTCCCCTTGCTCAGGTCTTGAGGTTTTTTGCCGGCAGCCATCTTTTTCTTTTGGTCGAGCCACAAGGGAGCTTCCCTGCAGAACCAGGTAAGCAGGGGGGCCGGGGCTTGTGGGGGGCGGGGGGAGGTCTGGGGGCTGGGCCCAGTTGCTGAGTGTGTAGGGTTGCCAGGTGTCCGGTATTTTTGCCTCCTGGCCAGGAAAAAAACAGAAAATACTGGACATTTCAGGTGTCCAGTATTTTCTAAATTTTTTTTACCAGAGAGGAGGCGAAAATACTGGACTGTCTGGTAGAATACCGGACACCTGGCAACCCTAACTGTAGCCTACTATTGATAGGGTTGCCAGGTGTCTGGTTTTGAATGGGACAGTCCAGTATTTGAGCTTTCTGTTTGGGAAACAAATTGAGAAAATATAAATGTCCAGTATTTTCTAAATAAGATGTAATGTAGATTGTGATGTAATGTCAGGTGTGTCCGGTATTTTTGTTGAAACCTTCTGGCAACCCTATTGAAAGCAATGTATAGGAGACTCTCTTTTCTTCAGTTGACAGATGCCTATTGGTTAAAGCAGGGCTACTCAACACGCGGCCCATGCACCGTACGCGGCCCACAGTGCAGTTTGGGTTTACGTGGGTGTCAAGACTAAACCCCCTCTTTGGCACGATGAATGTGGAAGTAGGGGCTTGCAAAAGAACCCCAAAACCTTATCTTTCCAGGCTTTGGTATAAAACTCCTTCCCCCCCCCCCCCCCCAAATCTTAAAAACCTAGATTTTGGGGGATAAAAATTCCCTGCCACCAGACAAGTAATGGTAAGAAAACCAGGGAAGAGATCACTTGGGAAATCTCAGCACTAAAGTAAAACCAGGACATAAAAATTAACCAGTACTGGGTTAATAAAAAAAAGAGAGCGAGAACTTTTATTATCACAACAACACTCCTGTTACAAGCATAGTTGGATTGGCTAGATGGTAAGAGTCACTAATTAATAAACTCATGGGGAATTCCCATGGGCCAAAAACTTAGTTACAAAGGAGAGGAAAACCCATTTTTAAATGCACAGACATCAGTTCCCATTCCCAAACCATAAAACAATAAAACCTAATGGATTTATCTAGACTTTTCCCTACTTACAGATGGTGAAGAGTCTTTGCTTGGGGAGAGAGACATGATGTCTGTCCCTCAGTATCTGGAGAGAAACTGCCCAGGGACAAAGGAGGGAAAAACCAAAAATTCCTTTGTCCCAGTTTGAAATCCCTATCTGCATTTCTATTGGCTAACTGCTACCTGGCTTAGGTACAGTTAACCCCTTAGTCCCCAGGCTGCTGGCCATCCCCCATGACCATGACAGCAGGGCTGAACATGTGGCCTACGGGTGAGATCCTTTGAACATGGCCTCCACTGGAAACACACTCCATAATGGCATGTCAATATAATGGTCTTGTGTTGATATGCGTTTTAGTAGTTAAATTCCTGGACTGTCATTACTCATTAACAGTGCTGTCTTATGGGTGGAAATCGGGTAAATATTGCATTTTATTAATATCAGTGGAACTGACTTAAATGGGGCCTGTGTGTTGTGTAGTCTTGCCTTAATCTTTGTATTCATGCCCGTCAATGTGAAAGAAGCTATTTGTGTGTATTTGCATATATATTTGCATGTATATGCAACCACACTTAAGTTGTGGCCCTCAACATGTGCAGTGAGTATCACTGTGGCCCCCGGGGCTTCCACAGTTGAGTAGCCCTGGACTGAAGCAAAGTTTCCCAAACATTTTCAGCCATGGAGCCCCTACAGGGTCCTGAAAATTTGGTGGAGCCCTTAAAATATTGTGATCACAACAGGTACCCAAATTAATATTAGAATTCCAAAACTTTGTATTTTATTTCTTATGAATTCTTTTTTTTAAAAGAAAACTATTAGAAAATTAGTAACAAAATAACAGGGTCATATAACTGTAATTAATATTCTCTTGCAGAGCCCCTGGATTCATCACATGAAGCCCCAGGGCTCCACAGAGCACACTTTGGGAAACCCCGGGTTAAAGGTTTTCTTAATGGAAAGTATTTCAAAAGTAATTCTCTAGCTTGGCTCATCTTGTCTAACACTTGGTTGCTTCCAGATCCCAGCCACTAAATAGACCAGATTAGAGTTGGTTGCTCTTTGGTAAACTCAGTTGACTCGGAAGAAAGATTGTCTCTTTTTAAAGATTAGCAGTTTCCCAATCTGGAAGTTCAATTAATGTCAAAGTGAGAGGGAGAAGGACGTCTATTGTTTGTTAATCAGCAAAACTTGATTCTGTCAAAAATATAACAATTTAATTATTTGTGGCCATGAAATCCTTTTTTCAGCATGGTCTCTCCTACCGTTTTTCCTTTTTGTTTATTCTTTTCTATCAATGTGTTGGAGAGAGAAGGGGGCTATTGGACAGGCAGGGCAGAGTAAGAGTAGAGATGAGCTCTTGCGTACTAAAATCCTTTTCTATTGTGTACACCATAAATATTTTAATGGGTTATTGTTTGATCTGACTAGCTTGGTACTTGCAGTGAAGTTTCGATGGGAACTGGTGCAAATCAGATGTACCCCTGGCATTTAGCACAGGAGAGCCAGCAGCGCCACTCCAATATGTTTTGTTCACTAGGCAGCCAGCAGAGAGATAGGAGAAATTTTCCTCAATCCCCCCTGTCTCAGTTAGAGAAAGATTCCTGTATCCAAATTATTGCTAATACTCCAAGTACTGGGGCTGAGTCATAGCTGGATGAGAGAGCGCTTGTGCTAGAATTGCATAGCAATTGCTGTAAATGCACTGGTTAGTGGACATCGAAAAGTGACTATTTGCCCTAGAGTTAGAAGTTTGCTGCTAGAGAGGAGATGCTGTAATTTGTTTACTTGAATTACGTACTGCCCTGCCCCCATTCTCACAGCCAGCATAGAAACTTTTGCCTTTTTTTCAGAAGGTTTCCTTTCAGTGTGCAGTGGCTCAGGGAAGTGGTAGCTTAGTCAAATATAAGTTACTGAAAAGTTGATGGGGGTGAAATTGTATGGCCTGTGGTATGCCGGAGGTCAGACTAGGTGAAGTAAGGGTCCCTTCTGGACTTGCAATCTATTAATCTATGTCCCACTAATTCTTTCTTGAATGATGGGCCTTCCTGAGCCTGCCTTTCCCACCCATTTGTGTTAGGTATCAAATGCTGTTATTAACAAATAACTTACAGCAGTGGGTGGTACAGATGAATTTACACTCAGGATCAGAATACGCAAAACTAAATAGGAAAAAATGAATTGACAAATTTGTGCTGATGTTGTATTACTCAAGCACTATAGTCAAGTTAACCTGTGTGTGTGTCATGGTGTGATTATAGACAGATGAATTGTATGTCAAGTGCCTACTTGGGAATTACAAATGGGAAAAAAAAGACAGGGGGAGAACCCAGATTTTCCCCTTTCTTACTTTCTGTTAAAGATATGTGACTTCTCTTCTTTCGATACATTTTGCAGAGGAAAAATGTGTCAAGTTCCCTTCATGCCAGAATATTATATAATTATGAAGGAAAACAAAATTCTCCCTTTCCTTCACATTTACTAATTTAAGAGATTTGCTGTCGGTGCAATGTGGTGAGAGTGAAATCGGTGTCTGCAGAGCACAGAACTTTCAAACGAGTTGTCGTCTGCCTTGTTAGTTGGTCACGGCGCAGTGCAATGAAAGTTCATGGCAGTACCTAGCGTTCCTAAAAGTGCAACAAGCTGCAAAAACTACTGTACTTTTTTGTACTGAACAAAGTTATGACTTATTCTGAGGTCTGATCAGTCAGATAAGGATGGTGAGAGCAATTCTGAAAGAGACTGGGAAGAATGGGAGATTTATGGGAGTTGAAGATGGTCAGCACATCTTCTGGTCTGTTATGTTGTGGGGATTTTTACAGTATAGGAAGAAATCAGTGGAAATGCAGAGAGCTTGAGTAGTTGAAAGTGTCCATTTTATTGCATAGCACAGAACTAACTAGAACAAGCCCAGACTAGCTGGGCTGACCCTAGTGACCTACTCAGTTACTATAACAACAAGATCTATATCTACAACCCAATATACAACATATTCCTCCCCCCTTAATAAAAACGTCCCTTTAAGAAAACAAAAACTAACTAAGAAATGACGATAGACCGCCTCAAGTTCCCAGCTAACCCTGGGGATTATTTTGCCCCATCTGTGAGTTAATCTCAACTAAAGGTCCAGCCGTTGAGGAGGCCTCCTTTCTCTAGGTGGATTATGGTGGACATCTGGCATTCTTGCACCCGAAGATGTTATGGGTGCAGGCCTGACACTGGGCTGGGAACTTGAAGTGTGAACAGGTAAGACTGTTGGATCAGCCTGCTCAAGGAGGGGGTTATTGTTCGCCGCTGGTGGTGACGGAGGAGGAGAGTCAGGAGCAGGTGATTCTTGACACAGTAGCTCACCAGCAGTGGGAAGGATGGGCAATTCAACTGGAGATGTGCCTTGGGGGCAGGAATAACCTGTCAATAACTGATCTACATGCCGCCACCAGATGAGATCCTTTGCAGTCCGGACAGTATAGGAAACAGGTCCTGTTTGAGCAATAATAGTGTCAGGGACCCATTTAACTCCAGGAGCATAGTTCTGAGCCAAAACTGGCTGTCCAGGACTAAAGGTTTGATCTTTTGCTCTGGATGCACACCTGATGACTTGACCTTGCTGCTGATGTTGCACAATTTGTCGCGGTTCTGAAGGTTTCAGCAAATCAAATCACGTGCGCAGCTGACGTCCCATCATTAGAAAAGCTGGGGACACTTTGGTTGTAGCATGAGGAGTGTTTCTGTAGGATAGTAAGAAGGTGTCCAGACTCTTTTGTAGGAGTGAATGTCCTCTAACCGATTTCAAAGCTTGTTTCATTGTCTGGACAAACCTTTCAGCCAATCCATTTGTGGCTGGGTGATAGGGTGCTGAAGTGATGTGATGGATCCCGTTTGCTTTCATAAAATTTCTAAACTCCTGAGAGACAAACTGTGGACCGTTGTCAGTCACACGTTGTTCAGGAAGACCAAAACAACAAAAGATTCCCCGTAGTTTTTGGATAGTACTCTCAGCAGTAGCGGAAGGCATTATAGAGACTTCTGGCCATTTGGAATGAGCATCTACCACCACCAAGAACATGCTACCTTCAAATGGGCCAGCAAAATCAACAAGAATACGTTGCCATGGTTTTTTCAGGCCAGTCCCATGGGTGTAGAGGTGCCAGTTGAGGTGCATTCCTCACACCTTGGCAAGAAATACAAGCTCTTGCCTTCTCTTCAATGTCACTGTCCAAGCCAGGCCACCAAAAATAGCTTCGTGCAATTTCTTTCATGCGCACCATTCCACAGTGACCTGAATGCAGCTGCTCTAACATCTGTTGTCTCAGTATTTTTGGAATAATGACACGCATTCCGCACAATAAGCACCCTGAATGGGTTGATAACTCCGTTCTCCTGGACATGTAGGGGACAAGGTCAGATGAGACCTGAGAGTTCCGTAGAGATGTTCCACGCATCACTAGTTCCATTACTTGGGACAGTACTGGGTCAACACGAGTTGCTCTCTTAACTTGTGCAGCAGTGATGGGCGTGTTCTCTACCTGTTCAAAGTAAAAGATTTCCTTCTGGCCACTATCTTGATGTTTGACTGGCAAAGGCAGCTTAGAGAGACCATCTGCATTGCCATGCAGAGTGGCTTTCTGATATCTGATCTCTTATGTGTGTCCTGAAAGCCACAATGCCCATCGTTGCATACGACTAGCAGCCATTGGTGGAATACCTGTGTGTGGACCAAAAATTGCCGTCAGAGGTCGATGGTCAGTGAGAAGTGTAAACTTCTGTCCAAAAAGGTACTGGTGAAATTTCCGAATCCCGAAAATGATTCCCAATGCTTCATGTTCAATTTGCGCATAGTTAGTTTCAGCCTTGCTTAGGGTGTGTGAAGCAAAAGAAATTGGTTTCTCCTCTCCTGAAGGCATAACATGTGACCAGACCGCTCCCACTCCATATGGGGAGGCATCACAGGCCAATTGTAAAGGTAAGGATGGATCAAAATGCATCAGGACCTCTGCGTTTAGCAATGCACATTTAGCCTTGTTAAATGCAAGATCACAGGTGTCAGTCCACTTCCAGACCTTGTTCTGGCCAAGGAGCTCGTAAAGTGGTTTTAATAGTGTGGCTAGCTGTGAAATAAACCTTCCATAATAGTTCAATAGTCCTAGAAATGAGCGAAGTTGACTAACATTTTGAGGGGTAGAGCCTCCACAATAGCCTTAACTTTTGAAGGGGACTTATGAAGGCCAGTAGCATCAATGATGTGTCCCAAATATTCAACAGAGGGCTGAAAGAATGCACACTTATCTTTACGGACTCATAGGCCATACTCTTCCAGTCTTTGTAGGGTAGCCTCTAAGTTCTTAAGGTGATCCTTCTCATTCCCACCTGTGACCAGGATGTCATCAAGATAGCACTGGACTCCTGGCAAGCCACACAAGATCTTGTCATAGCTCTCTGGAAAAAAGCTGGGGCAGAAGTTATTCCAAAGGGTAAGCGACAGTAACGATAAAGCCCTTTATGCGTCACAATAGTCAACAGCTTTTGGGATTCCTCATCAACTTGCATCTGTAAATATGCTTGACTCAGATCAATCTTGCTGAACTTTTGTCCCCCAGCCAGGCCCGCAAAGATGTCATCGATGCGAGGAATGGGGTATTGCTCTGCACATAACACAGGGTTAACAGTGACCTTAAAATCCCCCCAAATACGAATAGAACTGTCTTTCTTCAATATTGGAACTATTGGAGTTGCCCATGGACTATGGATAACTGGTATTAGGACTCCATTTTTGACTAGGCGCTCCAGGTCTGCTTCAACTTTTGGCCTGATAGCATATGGCACAGTTCTGGCCTTCAGATATTTTGGTTGGCTACCAGATTTAATGTTCAGTTTCACGGTGATTCCCCTCATACTTCCCAGATCCTCTCCAAAAACAGCAGCATGTTTCTTTAATATATCAGTCAGACCTGTTTCTTCTTTAGTCATCCGGTGCACTTCTGCCCAGTCCAGTGGGATCTTCCTAAGCCATGATCTCCCCATTAAGGCTGGGTAATGGCCTTTCACCACAAACAGTGGTAATTCCGCAGTCTGTCCATTTAGTACCACCTTAACATCAGTAGTGCCCAATAGGGGTACTGCTTCTCCCGTATATGTCTTCAGAACGACCTTTGTTGCCTTAAGTGGAAGATGCTTCAGCTTTTCCTTATACACCATGTCTGAGACCAATGAAACTGCTGCACCAGTGTCCACTTCCATGCGTACAGGTTTGCCATCCAACAGTGGGGTTACCTAGTATTCGTGGGAGCCCCCTTCCAAAGACAAAACATAGCATGGCACTTCTTCTTCAGACAGGGTGTCACTTTGATCATCAGCAGGGCTCGACAAATCATGTAATCTACTTGCCCGTGGCGAGTAGATTACAAGCTGGCACAGCCGGCACTGCGCGATCTGCGCATGCGCAGCGTGATCTGCACATGCGCAGCTCGCAGAACCGCGCGGCTGGCGAGCAGGGCTCACCGCCGCTTGGCGAGCCCTGATCATCAGGCATCTGCTCGATGGTATGCAGATTTTCCTTTTTGTTCCGCCAGCCCACAGGCCTCTTTTTCTTTTGTTTGCAGGCACGCTCAATGTGTCCTTTTTTTCCACACTGTCGACACACTAGGTTCTTACACCAGCACTCTGATGCATGGTGACCTGGCTTACCACAGCGGTAACATTCCTGGCTCCCCACTGTTTTGTGAGTAGGTTCTTGGGACATTTTATGCACCCCAGAGGGTGCACTAAGGTACTGCGCCTCCTGTGTGGCCAGTTCCATGGAGACCGCAATATCAATGGCCTTCTTTAGGGTGAGCTGAGCTTCTGTTAACAGACGCCTCTGTATAGCTTCACTGTGCAGGCCACACACTAACCTGACACGTATGGCATCATTTAACATCTCCTTAAATTCACAGTGTTCAGCAAGCTTTTGCAAATTGGCTACAAATTGTACAATTGTTTCACTTTCTTTTTGGTCTCTGTTATGGAACCTATACCTTTCTGCAATTACCAATGGTTTTGGAGCATAATGTGACCCCAGGATTTCCACAATGTCACTGTAAGATTTGGTCTCTGGCTTAACAGGGAGCAGCAAACTGCGTAGCAGAGATTAGGTCTTAGCCCCTACAACACTTAAAAATATTGGCACTTTCTTCTCTTCTTTAATGTCATTTGCAATAACAAAAAGTTCAAAACGCTCAGTATATACATGCCATTGCTCTATAGTCTCCTCAAAAGGTCCCAGTGGCCCTGTAAGTGTAGCCATGGTTGCTGCACTTCCCCCCCTTTTTTTTTCTTTTTCAGTCTCTGGGCTCCTTGATCTTAGTTTCAGTTTGCACAGTGTAGCAGTCAGTTCTTACCCCCACCTTCCAGAACAGCCAAAAAAAGTTTGTTTTCTTACATTGACTTCTCCTTCTTTTGTTGCTGGAGGCAGCACAGGTATCCCATCCTCATCGCCACTTGTTATGTCGTGGGGAGTTTTACAGTATAGGAAGAAATCAGTGGAAATGCAGAGAGCTTGAGTAGTTGCAAATGTCCATTTTATTGCGTAGCACAGAACTAACTAGAACAAGCCCAGACTAGCTGGACTGACCCCAGTGACCTACTCCGTTACTATAACAACAAGATCTATATCTACAACCCAATATGCAACATGGTCTTCTACAGAGAATTAGAGTCCAAAGATCTCATTGCGCCAACAGTTTTAACAGGCCCATATGTGGGGAGTATGTGTGAAGGGTGCGAGTGCACCTCTCCTGGTCCGCCAGGTCAGTGTGAGGGGAATCCATGGCCACCTTCCTGGTGGTCCAAGGCTCGAGCTCAGCTCCCCTCCTTCCCTCCTACAGCAGGGAGCCCACACTGGTGCTGCAGCTTTGCCCCTCCATGTAGCTGGAGTGCCAGCGTGGGCTTCTTGCTGGTAGGCTTGCCAGATGCTTTCACCAAAAATCCCAAACATGGCAGGAAAAAAAAAACTTGGTTGAGCAAAAAAAACCAAAACAAACCAAAACAAAAAAAACAAACAAACCCCAAAAACAAACAAAAGAAAGGGAGCAAAAAACCCCAAACCCCCAGGAGACGAATGTTGTTGAGCAAAAAAAAAGGAACAAAAAAAGGGTCATTGCACCTTTAAGAATCGCACTCATCGCTTCCCCATGCCAGACGCAGCAGGGGAACAATGTCCCCGCCTGCTTTCTGTCCAAGAAAAACAGAAAATACCAGATATTTTACCAGACATTTTCCAGTATTTTCTGTTTTTTTTTCTGGACAGGGGCCAGAAATAATGGACTGTCCGGGCAAAAACTGGACACCTGGCAACCCTACCCCCGGGGCTGCTGGGGGATAGAGGGAGAGAGAAAGCTTTAAGCCTTGCTGCATGATCTGGCTTATGGGGAAGAAGCACTCCTCCCTCCCCCTCTCCCAGCTGGGGGAACAGTAGCACACAGGGCTTTCTTCTCTTCCCTCCCCCCCCACCAATGGGAAGCTGGCACTGGTGCTCCAGTGGAATCTGGCCAATGGAAGCAGCGCAAGCCGGTGCCTGGGACCAGCGTGGGGCGCGAAGGCAAGTAAGTGCCAGCCCCTTCACACGCACCACCTCACTGAGACCCCACATCTCCAGCCTACTCCTGCACCTTCCCTCCGGCCAGACACTCTCTACCCCCAGACTGTCCCTGCATCCTCCCCTGCTCCTGCACTCTCCCCTGGCTAGGCACCCTACCCCCAGCCCACTCCTGCACCCTCCCTTCTGGCCACACAGTGCACCTTCCCTTGCTCTTGCCCACTCCACCTGGCCAGACACCCTACTCCCAGCCTGCTCCTGCACCCTTTCTCCCATCCAGACCTTGCACCCTCACCCCTTCCTGCATCTCACCTCCTGCCCAGATCCTGCATCCCCATCACTATCCCACTCACTGGCAGCCCTGTCCCACACATGGAACCCCCCCATTTTTGTCCCAACCCAGAGCCTAGGGGGGTCCACAAAATCCACTAACACTGGAACCCCAGAAGAGTAAATCTGGCCTATGGGAAGTCCTGAACCTCAGTCCTTCCTGTCCCTCACCCTCCACTGGTGGGGCTGAAGTGTTAGAGGAATGAAGTGTCTGTTGGGGGCCACATCAGCAAGGGTTGTGGGGTTTTGGAGGGGTTTTTTTTGCTTCTCACTTGTGTGGTCCCCAACTGTTTTTATTTCTGTGGGTCAGTGGCCCCCCAACCCAAAAAAGGTTCCCCACCCTGGCCATAAATAAAGAAAACATGGGAACATTTTGCGTTAGATGTAAATTAATGTTTTATTTTATTTAAAATGAAGTTTGATAAACTAACAGGAGAAAGTTAAAGTGCTAAGCCTGTTTAGTAATTTAATATTTCCTTTCTTACAGGTTACATTAAATCATTCTCCCTAGCTGCAGCACTAGCAAAATGGCTCGGGCGTAATTATGTAATTAACGGTACATTTCCATAAGCAACTGGTGGTCCATGGAAATGTTTGCATTGAGCCAGGTGGGCCATGGGCCAGGAAGTTTGAGAACTACTGTGTTAGGGGGATGGGAGAGTGCTGTGTTGTGGACGGATGGGTGGGCGGGGGGCTGGTGGCAGTGCAGCAAAGCTGGGAGAAGAGTGCCCTCCACCTCTGAGGAGCAGCCTGGGCCTGGCCCTGCTGGCTGGAAGCCCTGCCCACACTCCCCTAGCACTCGCCTTGCTAAGCAGGTAAAGGAGCAGCAGGGAGGCTGAGGAAGAGGGGGCCATAGTGCCTGCACTGCCCGCCATAATCCTGGAAGGCAATTTGTATAACACCTTTATTACTGTACACATTTTTAGTATGTTATAACAAAATCATTTTACCAATCACTGTTTTCATCTCAAATTTTTCATTAACTGCTCTTATGAACACTCATTGCATGACTATTTTGAACTCCTTTATATGTAAAAAAAATGCAGTCCACATTTACAAAAAAAGCCCTCCCCCCCACACACAGATATTCCTGTGTACAGGCCTGCATAGAGTAAACAATATAGTGAGCAACCTACAAAATTCCTGACTTTAAATAATACTTTGCTCTGCTCAAGCCCACAAACACTGGGCAACAAAAGGAAAATGACAAATTTTATTATATTTTTTGGGAGAAAAACCTTTCATGTTAACACTCTCAGATGATTGTCAACAACATCAAACCACTAGATGTGAGGCATGTCTTTCACCTTCTTTCATTTTTGAATCATCCTCTATTCCTGAGTGAGGGAACATTTTGTATTGGCTAAAAACCAGGGGACTTTGCGCTACTACCGTGTGACCTTGTGCAAGTACCTCAGCTTGCTCATCTGTAAAATGGAGATAATACATATCAACCTCCCAGGGGTGTTAAGAGTTAACAAATGCTTGAATGTTTTTGTTTTAATATTGTTAATATTCATTTCTGAAACGGCAAGTCAAGAAACTGGGTTGCACATATTAAAAAAATTAACTCCTTGTCTTTTCTCGCTCCTGCCTTGAATTATTGTAGCATGCATACTTTTAAATCTGTGTTGCACAGTTCCAGCAGGCTTTTTCAGTCTCTTGTATTTGCTGGCCTGTAACCTATATAATTAGAGGCAAACTTAAATGTCTGTCAAAAATGCCAGGAAGTTGCAAAGAAAAGAGTATGAAACAAGTGATGGCTTCAGAGAAGGTCTGCTTATTCTCCCTTCACTTTCAGTTTGGAATGCCAGTTTGAGCAGCATCATGGCTTGGTCTTGGTCTATGTTTAAAAGTTTAAAATGCAGCTACAGCAGAAGCTGTGCTCTTTGTAAACCACCTCCACAAAGTGAGTAGCTAGCAGCACTGTAGCATGGTTCACATTGGTGCTTTACTGTGCTGTAACTTTCTGCACTGAGGGGATGTTTTTCCACACCTCTGAACCAGAAAGTTACAGTGCTGTAAAGTGTCAGTGTAAACTTAGCTCACCTCTAGAAATATCCAAAATTCTTTGCAACCATTTCCACTGAAAAGTAAAAATGGAGGCTCAGCGATAGTCCATGCTTAGCCTCATTTGCATATTTCTCGTGCAAGAAGCCGCGAGTGTAGACATAGCCTAAGAGCACAGTAGAAGGAATACCAACCAAATGGTAACAGAGACTGTGAAGTGCTCAGGAAGATGAGAGAGGCCACAATGGCAGAAAACAAAATATCAATGGATTTTAGCTATCCTAATATTTACTGGGCACATGTTACCTTAGGACAGAATGCAGAGATAAAATTTTTAGATGCCATTTTAGATGCTTCTTAGAGCAGCTTGTCCTGGAACCTAAAAATGAAGAGGTAATTCTTGGTTTAGTCTTAAGTGGAACATAGGATCTTGTCCAAGAGGTAATTATAGCCAAACTACTCAGTAATAGAGACCAGAATGTAATTAAATTTAACATCTTTTTAGGGGGAAAAATGCCAAAGAAATCCACCACAGTAGCATTTAACTTCAAAAAGAGAAAGTTCACAAAAATGAGGAGGCTAGCTGTCTCACAAGGGTGAAATGCCTTGGAAACTCCACGAAGATAAATTAAAAACACAATAATTATTTCCAAACTAATGTGTATGCAGAGTTAAAAAAAACAGTATGAAAATTCATTCCTAGTGAGGAAAATAGAAGGGAACATAAAGTCTGTTAAGTCAAGTGTAAGGGCAAGCCAATAAAGACTTGGAAAGCAGCTAGTAAAGGACTCAAACTAACAGCAAATTTAAAAAAAATACATCCGAAGAGATTGATGATAAATCCATTTTACACCCACACCTTGAATGTTACATACAGTTCTGGTTGCCTCATCCCCAAAGTTATATTAGAAATGGAAGAGGTACAAAGAAGGAAAAAAAAATCATTAGGGGCATGGAACAGGTTGTACATGAGGAGAGATTACAAAGCCCAGGACTGTTCAGACTAGGGGGATTTGACAGAGGCCTATAAAATCGTGACTGGTATTCAGAAAGTGAATAAGGAAGTGTTGTTTGCCCTTTCACATAACACACAAGCTAAGGGGTCACATGAGGAAATTCATAGGCATTAAGTTTAAAACAAACATAAGGGAGTACGACATCTCACAAAGCATAGTCAATCTGTAGAACTCATTGCCACAGGATGTTGTGAAGGCTAAAAGGATAAATGGGTTCAAAGAGAATTTGATAAGTTAGTAGAGGATAGGTCCATCAATGGATATTAGCAAGATTCCCTCTTAGCTGCACAGTAGCGCTGCTCTGCAGCTGCTTAATGAGGCCCACCCAGCCAGGGGCTCAGGGCTCCATGCTTAGAGCTGCCTGGCTGGGGGAGGGACACTTCTCCCTCAGTTACAGTAGCAGCTCCCTGCTGAGGACAGAGCAGTGAGTCTCTCCCTGCTGGTAGGAAGGGGACGTGTCCCTATCAGCTAGGAGAGACTCACTGCTCTGTCCTCAGCAAGGAGTTGCTGCTGTACCTGAGAGAGAAGTGCCCCTCTCCCAGCCAGGCAGCTCCTTGTGCAGAGTCCTGAGCCCCTGGTTGTGCGGGGGCTCATTAAGTAGCTGCAGGGCTGTGCTACCGCACAGCTTAGAGGGAACCTTGGTTATTAGCCACAAACATCAGGGATGCAACCTATGCTCTGGGCATCCGTAAGCCTCTGACTGCCAGCCCCTGGGACTGATTGATGGGGCATAGATCACTGGAAAACTGCCCTGTTCTGTTCATTCCCTCTCAAACATCAAGAGTATTGACCTCTGTCAAAAGCCAGGGTACTGGCCTAGGTGGGTCACTGGTCTGATCCAGTGTGATGTTCTGTTCTAAGGCAATAGAGGCCATATGAGTATCTACAATCAATGGCCAGATTAACTTCTCACCAAATCAAAATTGATCAATAATTCCACTACCAGATTTCTGTCCATCACACAACTTTTCTCTCTTTCCATAAGAGTCCATTGTTACTGGGGTAAACCCAGCATAGGCGATAAGCCCTTGTAATCTTAACTTTTGAACCTGAGCATTTAAAGCCTTTGCTTTCTATGTATTTTTCTTGAGGAAAATAAATTGCATTCATTTACAGTGGGGGCAGGGGTGGACAATAATTTTTAATGGGCGGCCACTCCAAGATTTTGGTAAGTGGTCAAGGGCCGCATTTACCAAGGGGGTGTAAGGTCTGGGACGGCGGGTGGGTGTAGAAGGGAGCTTGGGATTGAGGACTGGGGTGCAAGAGGTAGTGTGGGGTCTGAGAGGGAATTTGGGTGAAAGAGGAGGTTATGACCTGGGACAGAGGCTTGAGGTGCAGGGTCCAGGAGGGGGTATGGGTGCAGGGGAAGATTCTGGCCTGTAGCACAGGGTGCAGGGTTTGGGAGGGAGCTGTGACCTCAGAGAAGGTGGGAAAGGGGGTGCAGAGGGGTTGGGTGGTGATGTGGGGGTAGGGGATTGGGTGTAGGGTCAGGGAGGAGTATGTGTCCAGGAAAGGATTCTGGGCAGGGAGAGGGATGTAAGAGGGGATGCAGGGTTTGGGAGGGAATTGTGACCTGGAGCAGGTGGGGAGAAGGGATACAGAGGGTTTGGGTGGTGGCCTGGGGCAGGTAGTTAGGGGGAAAAGAGGAGGTGGGGTGCCAGAGGCAGGCTCTGGCCTGGAGGGGCTTACCTAGGCAGCTCCCAGCCAGCATCCCTGCAGGAACCTGAGCCTCCCTGCCTGTGTGCTGGGCAGGCTGCTCCATGTGACTCTGCTCCAGCACAGGAAGGGAGGAAATGGGAGGGGAAAGGGAGGGAATGAGGAGGCTTCATTCACTGCCCCTGCCATCAGCAAAATTTCTCATCTCCTATTGGCTGGAAACCGGCCAATGGGAGCTGAGGGATTTTGCTGAGGGTAGAGACAGTACACGAAGCTTTCTCTTGCCTGCTCAGACGGCATAGCAATTAGCAGCCTGCTGTTTAAATTGGATGCAGCTGCTCTGTAGTAAGGGTGCTGGCGAGGTGGCTGCAGGCCAGATCTGGCAGCTTGGTGGGCTGGATCTGTCCCTCTAGCTGCCTCTTGCCCACCCCTGCACTAGGGTGAAAGTCCTGCTATTGCACAGGGCTTGCTGTGGCCTTTTCTTAAAGGATGTATATGCACATCCACACACAGCATCTGTGCATCCCAGAAAAATGGGTTCCAGGCTGGTTCTGAACACATTCTGGAATTGAGGGTGAACTGGGGATGTTAGATCTAATTGTACATCGACGTTGTGGCTGGAAATTCCCACTTACAAGCCACTCCTCTAGCTCATATGGGGTACATGCTATAATCCTGAGCGATATCCCTAGGTTAGAGAACAGGGAGTGGATTTCATACAGCCTCAGTCCTGCATAGGGGTTTTATGTGTGTTTCAAACTTTCCTTCATTCCCCCTTAAAAACATAAGCAACCTCCTATCTCCTTACTCTTCTGTTTATACTTACTGGGAATTGCCTGGGGGTTGATTTTAGTAGGTCTAGTAAAGACCCACTAAATCAACCACAGATTGTGTTCTCTTTGGCTCTGGTACTCAACTGAATCAAGAAGCATAAGAGTTTCTCTCACCGACCCTCCACAGTGGAGATGCCACATTAACTCAATCTAAGGTATGTTGACTCCAGCTACGCTATTCACATAGGGTGTGTTTAGACTACATGGCTCCGTCGACAGAGCCATGTAGATGAGGCAGGGTGACAAAGGGAAATAAAGCGGCAATTTAAATAATCGCTGCTTCATTTAAATCAAAACGGCCGCTGCGCTGTGCCGATCAGCTATTTGTCGGCACAGCGCGGCAGTCTAGACGGGAATCTGCCGACCCCAGAACTCTTCATTGGCAGATCCTATAAGCCTCGTTTCACAAACAGCTGATCGGCACAGCGCGGCGGCCGTTTTGATTTAAATGAAGCAGCAATTATTTAAATTGCCGCTTCATTTCCCTTTTTCGAGTAAACTAATCTACATGGCTCCGTCAACGGAGCCATGTAGTTTAGACGTACCCATAGCTGGAGTAGTGTATCTTAGGTCAGCATTGCTCCATAGTGTAGACCTTGCCTTAGACTCAGTAAGTAAGGAGTTCATAAAATTCAGACAGTTTTGTGGGCATGTTAAAATTCCATGAATTTTGAAATCAAATGATACACAAATCCTCAGTCAACAGGTCCCCAGCTCCCTGTCACTTATTTTTATGGTTAATGGCTTTTTTATATTCCATTTTCTACAAGTTTTCATTTGGCAGAATTAAGCAGTGCACACACAGTGCTTAAACTTGACTTTGATGTACATTCTGTATCTGAACAAAAGATCAGGCCTTCTATCTACAAGGTGCAGATCAATTACCTTTTCAAAAAGTTACCTCCAAAATTTCCTTTAAATAAAAAAAGAAAAAATGATACCACAATCAGCTATCTGAAGACAGGGATATTGAAAGGCTTAAAAAAAAAAGTAGGACAGGCTGAAGGTATGAGGGAGGGGTTCCAGAACAACAGTTTTAGGATTAAATGCCTGTGCTGAATAATCCCATAACCCTACATGGAAGGAAATGGTATGTAATACGTTCATTTTCATTCTTGAAACAAGTAGATTGCTCACATGCTAATGAATTAAATATGTGACAACTTTTAAGAGCAGCATAGTTGCTGAATTGTCAGTGCAGGTGACTTTATCATCAGCAGACTTATGATGAGGATATGCGTAGGATGAAATAACCACTTGTTTCAAAAAACAGACTCTAATATCTTATGTGAAGGTCGGTCGGTCTCATAGATTTGATTCCTTAATATTCTAGCTGACATTCCCATTTTCTGAAGTATGAGTCTTTGGATACATAAGTCTTAGATATTGTAGTATCACGAAAGCTACTATGTGCAGCATTGCAATTAGATAGAGAAAATCCTCTTACTATGGCACATATGTGACTGGTAAACCAAAGCTTCAGAATCCTTTCCAACTAGAACTACAGTAATGGCACTTTGATTGTAGTGGTAGTGCTTTTTATTTCAGAAATAAAATAAACTAATGCATGGTTTTAGAAACACAGTTCACTGGAAGGTGACATATGCATTAAACTGAGAATAAGTATGGCTAGAACCCTTCTAGGAACTGAAATTTAAGTTAATCTTCTGACTTTTTTTTCTTGAGCTGATATGAGTTTGAGGTATTGCTTCAAAATGGAGGAAATGAAACATTTATATTAGTAATTTGGATCCTACTATATTAAATGCATTAGTTTAAAAACTCCATATTCCTTGAATATTAGCAAAATAGTCAAATGCAAAAGAAGCTATTCAAAATGTCTTTTAATAAAAGTTGAAAGTCTTCAAAATATATTTGCCCCTCGAGCAAACTTTTTTCATTTAATATTGTGTCTGTTAATTAGTGCTTCAAATTTGCAAATTCTTTATTGGTTTATATCAATGTAATACCCAAAGCTCATCTCATTGCCAGATTTGAATGAAATATGATCCTGTTTATTCTATTAAAATGAAGGCTTGAAATTGTTACCCAAATGCCACAGGAATTCTTGCCATTTTCTCATCAAATTCCTCATCAGATTTTTTGTTAAAGTCACATTGTTTTAGATTTTGTGCCTTGGCATTTAAATGAAATTCAATGTGCCCCACTGGAGAAAACATCTGCAGGGACATATTATGTACAATATCTATTCCAATCAAGTGTGCTGTGTGGCTGAATAAGAAGCTTATTCTTACTCCACTTAGATTTACTCTAATGTGGCTACTGAGTCAGTCTAAGAGAAGAAACATTTAGAAAATTGAACTAGCAGATGAGGAAAAGTGAAGTTTTTTGTTTCCTTAATACTCAAAGCAAATAATTTGCAGGGTACAAAACTCATTTTAAGCCTGGGATTTTCAAATGGAACTGCAAAAGTTAGGTGGCCAGTAAGTGCCCAGTGAATTCAGTTCTGAACTTCTTTTTGTTCCTCTGATAATCTAAGCCAGCGAATAAAATTCTGGCTCATCTTTTAATATAGATCTTTTATATTCAGAGTCTTGATCCACAAACCTAAGGCTAGGCATGGAGAAAGAGGCTGCTTCTTAATCAGAGGAGGTTCTTTCCCATTAGAAGCAACAGCATATAATTCCTTATACGTTTGCGCCTTTGACAAATCGTAATTGGAGAGTGAAAACTGGAGGAGGGAGCCCCCTGCATCCACACCAGCAATCGGGGTACAAGTAGATCTATTTTCCTGATCATGAATTTGCTCAAGCCTCCCTAAGTGCCATGTTGCATGGACTAAGTATTGGGGAGGCCTCAACCATCTGAATAAATGCTTATTTTTAAAGATATGCCAGAAGCAAATGCCCTGCTGTACCCTGCTGCTCAAGCTGTGAAGGAGAGGGCTGCAGTTACAGTGGTGGCCTTTGCTAGCCAAGAGTCTCCAAATAGTGTGGTTCCCCATGAGATGACTTCTTGAGAAAGTTGATTGTAATATTAATTTAAAAAATAAATGTCTTGAAACCTGGCCTAAAACATTGACCAGACTGAACCAGCTCAATGCCAAGAATGTATAGGGGAAAAATTATATTACCAAAGAAAACGGTAAATTGACTGCAGAATTCAAACAAACTATTCATGTATGTGAACATTTCATCTGAAGAAGTGGGTTGTGCCCACGAAAGCTCATGATACCATCTACATGTTTTGTTAGTCTTGAAGGTGCTGCTAGACTATTTGTTGTTTTTTAAGTTTTTCCAGTTACAGACTAACACTGCTACCCTTCTGAAGCTTTTGTTCGTGTATATGTTTGTTATAAAATAGTTTTTTCTGATAAGAGCGTGTACAACACTGAAGAGGTGTTAAACCATACTCTGTCCCAAGAATGGTCTTGTTTTTCCCTGCTCTTCAACCAAAGTTCTGGAATAGAAGAGCTTTAGACTAAGCCCTGCAATTCAACACTGCCAGGTTCTGATGCACTGGTTGGAAAGGAGTTCAAATCAGGGGTCCCATTGCTGAAAATATTCTGAAAATATTCTGCAGACGTCTCTCTTTGAAATCCAGAGATTGTTGGCATAATTGTAATAGATAATCCTTGCTCTCAAAGGAGATCTAGGGAAAACAAGGCAGTTTAGCAGGTAGCCGAGACCCAAACTATACATATCAAAATGAGCACTCTGGATTGTTTCTGAAGCAGATATGCTGGTGGTAGTAGTGTTTTGTACTACCTACAGGTGACTCCACTGAACAAGAGAGCAGCTGTGTTATGCATTAGAAGTAGCATCCAAGTGGTTTTGGAATAAACCTACACAGTGTCCTAATCTAATTTGTTATTTGTAATATACAGGTTCAACCTCTCTAGTCTGGCGCCCTAAGGACCTGACCAGTGTCGAACCAGAGAATTTGCCTAGCCACAGGAGATCAATATTGTATAGCAACATTACCAACATTTCCACTGCTTACTGGGCTCTTAGAAGACATTTAGGGATAAATTAGAGTTAAATAATAGCACAGAACACTGAAAGCCAGTGTTCTTTACTTTATGGGACTGCAGGAAACTTGGCCACTCCCATGATAAGTGGACATCCAGCTACCAAAAATCATGCTGGGTCATGGATGTTGCCGGACTAGAGAGATTCAACCTGTAGTAGCAATGAGAAGACCCAGTCACTATTATATTGAGTGCAGTGTAGGGATCTAGTAGGAGATCATCTCTGCCCCAAAGAGTTTACAGTCTTAGTTTCTGACAATATGTAAAATGGATTAATCAAAGAATGAAAAAGTGAAAAGAAGGAAGACTGACAATAAGCTTGGTTATGTAGATTAGCTGTCTTGTGATATATACAGTGTTATTGGGGACTAATGGAGACAAATAAGCAGATCAGTAGTCTCATCTTGCCACCTGCCCAGCCATTAATATCTAGCAGTGTTCTCTAGGGGTCACTGGATGAGTGTGTCCTGAGGAGGGATTTGAAGGATAATAGGATAGTGGCTTCATGGATTGTGGGTTTGGATTTTGTTTTGTTTGCAGGGCATTCTGTGAATCAGCATGGGAAGCATGGACTACAGCATTAAAATGCTTGCTGCAAAAGTGGTCAAGTGGACAATAAAGGATGACTCTAGTGGAATAAAGAAATGGGTGGTTGATACATTTGAACAGGTAAATACAGCAAGGTTAGGTTATTTATTTTTTCTGGATTTCTGTCCTTGTTGTCAACTTCAACACTACTCTGAAAAGCGACCCAGTAAAAATAGCATTGGATTCCATGCTTATTGGCTCTCAATAATTTCCTATTACATTTGCAGAGTTGACAAGGAAAGGATGACTCCCTAGCCGCCAGTTCAGCGAAGTCAGTGTTTTTTTTCCAGCTCACGAAATCATCACGAGAAATAAAATTTCAATAGGCCTAATTCTGCCTTCAGTTTTCACTGTGCAAAATGGGCAGAATGTTGGCTTTTGCAGCTGCAATGATTGGACTGATAAAATTTGGTTCTTGCAGTTGGAATGATGCAATTTAATAATTAACAATAGATGAGTCTGAATCAAATCTATCTTAGCTGTGCTTGTTTCCATGGGACTAAAAGGGCTAATAGGTAATATTATTATTTTTGATACTAACGACAGTATGTAAAACTATAAATACATATATAAGAGAAAGATCTCTTGACTGTGAAACTGGAGCTTATTCACTTCTAGGTACTGTGACAGAGCAGGGGTGATACAGCAGGTTAAAGAGCTTGGTGGAAGGGGAAAGAGGCAGCTCTTGCAGAGAGTCAGCAATCCTGGCTAATTAGGGGCAGCTGAGACAGGGCGGCTTCAAAATCAATTAAGGCCCAGGTGAAACTAATTGGGGCTGCCTGGAGGCCTATTGAAGAACTCTCCCTGTGGGCGAGGGGAGAGAGAGTGGAGAAGGAGTCTGGAGAGCTGTGAAAGAGTCTGGAGAGAATTGAGAAGGAGTTTGGAGAACAGAGAGTTTGGGGAGCTGTGAAGGAGTTTTGGAGAGTAGAGGAGGAGTTTGGAGAAAGACACCGGAGGAGCCAAAAGAGCAGCATCGACCTTGTTAAAGACGACAGGGAGACAACAAATCTCAAACCAAGGCGAGTGAGCCATATACTGTGACTCCTAGACTGTGGGACAGTGGGCTGAACAGGGGTCAGGGGCCCAGGAGTGGGACTGACCCTGCCACATGTGGTGCCAGGAGTGGGATATTTTGCTGCAGTGAGAAGTTGCAGCGGACCCACCCAACATAGACTAGGCAACCCTAGTAAGACGGGAGAGAAAACGAAATGGAGGATGTAGTAAAGGCCCTCATACAAGCCACTGCAGCACAGCAAGAAGCTATCCAGGCTCAGATGGCTGCCCAGCAGGAGTCAGTACGACTACAGCAGGAAACTAAGCAGCTGCTGATGAGCCAGCCTGCCCAGGATCGAGCCACCTTGCAGGAGGTAATAATGCAGATGAAGGCTCTGACCGCTCGGGTGCATGGCTCAGAAGGGGCACGGTCCCTGCGGGCCAGCAGTTTCCTCCAGAAAATGACAAAGGAGGACGATGTGGAGGCGTACCTCCTGGCATTTGAGAGGACAGCTCTGCGGGAAGGTTGGCCCCGAGCCCAGTGGGCCAGTATCCTGGCCCCATTTCTGTGTGGTGAGGCCCAGAAAGCCTATTTCGACATGCCGGAGGAGGCTGCCACTGAGTATTTCCAGCTGACTCCTTGCCAGGTCAGGAGTAACCACTGCTATCAGAGCTCAAAGGTTCCATGAGTGGCGATATGGGGAGGGCAGAGCACCAAGGGCATAACTGTTTGACCTGATCCACGTGGCCCAAAAATGGTTGCAGCCGGAGACCTACAGCCCGGAGAAGATTGTGGAAATTATTGTCCTGGACCGGTTTATGAGGGGCCTACCACCCGATCTGCGAGCCTGGGTCAGCCAGAATGAACCCTCTTCATATGACGACATGGTAGCCCTCGTAGAAAGACAATTAATGACTAAAGGACTCTTGCAACCCCTCAGCAAAGAAGTCCGGAGAGACAAGAGAATTGGACTAGCCCCAAAGGCCTGTGGCTCTGAACCCTCGAGTAAGACTTGGCCGGGGAAGAGGGAGACAGAAGAGCGGCCAGAGGCCGTAAAGGGACTTGGGGACCGGGGGCAGGAAGGTCAGGGGGTAAAACCCAGTCGCCCAAGAAATAGGGGGATGCCCCGGGCAGGGTATCGATGCTACACATGCGGGGAGATTGGGCATATAGCGGCACACTGTCCAAACATAACAGAACCCATGCAGTGTGACCTGGGAGGCCCCTGCAATCTCATAAATTTGGCAGGCATAGCAATGGCTCCCCCATCTGTACACACGACCCGTTAAGATGAATGGAATAGAGACCACAGCCTTGGTGGACTCAGGGAGTGCTGTCACATTGGTCTCCAGGCAGCTGATGGAACCAGACCAGCTGACCCATGCCAAGCACACAGGGATCTCCTGTGTCCATGGAGATGTCAATTATTACCCTGTTGTCCCTGTACAAATAGAGATCCAGGGGAATGTCACAATGGTTGCAGTGGGGGTAGTTCCGAGGCTCCCATATCCAGTTGTGATTGGGCGGGACTTCCCTGGATTTAGTGACCTGCTCCCTACAACTGAGGGAAAGGAAGAGAGCCCCCTCCCAAGTTTTCATGAATTTTCCCAGGACCTATTTTCTGAGCCTGGGAAACCCCGGAAATCAAAGCGGGAAACGAGGGCAGCCAAGAAACTGGGTACTCGAATTCTGACCCAGAACCTAAGGCAGGCCCTGGCCGGGGGGGAAACTGAGCCAACTGATAATGAAGCACTGAGAGGTAAACGAGCCTGAGGCTGGGCCTAGCTCAGCAGGGCCCCCTGGGATGGAAGAGGCCGAAGGTTCCCCAGCGCCCAGGCAGGTAGGGCCCTCGCTTGAAAATTTTGGACAGGACCAGGCCAACGACCCGCTGTATCAAAACATTCGTAAAGAGGTAGTTGAAGTAAACGGGATCCCTGTAGAAGGAAGGCTCAAGGGCACTAGACCCTATTACATTATCAAGAGGGATTTACTGTACTGAGTGTTACCAGGCCCAGGACAGGAGGTGGAACAGCTCTTGGTGCCTCAGAATCACCGGCGAGCTATGCTGGACCTAGCACACAGTCATTTATTCGGGGGTCACCTAGGAGTTGAGAAGATCCTAAATCGGATTTTACGAAAGTTCTACTGGCCCGGGGTATATATGGAGGTTCAGCGGTATTGTGCCTCTTGTCCCGAATGCCAGCTTCATGGGCCCCAGCCGCACTTGAGAGCCCCACTGATACCCCTACCTATTATTGAGGTCCCTTTTGAATGCATCACTATGGACCTAGTGGGCCCATTAGAAAAGTCAGCCCGAGGACACCGGAACATATTAGTGGTCCTGGACTACGCCACCTGATACCCTGAGGCAGTACCCCTGAGAAATACCCATTCTAAGACAATAGCAAGGGAATTAGTTCAAATCTTCTTGAGGGTGGGGATACCCAAGGAGATCCTAACCAATCAGGGTACTCCCTTTGTGTCTAAGTTAATGAAGGACCTGTGTGCACTACTCCACATACGGGCTCTGAGGACATCAGTATACCACCCACAGACAGATGGCCTCATCGAGCGGTTCAACCGCACCCTCAAGGACATGATCCGGAAGATAGTGAGTCGGGACAGGAAAAATTGGGATGACCTACTCCCATACCTCATGTTTGCCATTCGAGAAGTACCACAGGCATCCACAGGTTTTTCCCCATTTGAACTGCTATATGGGTGAACTCCCCGGGGCCTTCTAGACCTTGCCAAAGAGACCTGGGAGGAGCAGATAAACCCCAGACACAATATTGTAGAGCACGTCCTGCAGATGAAGGACAGGATCGCGTGGATAACCCCCATTGTAAGAGAGCACCTAGAAAAAGCCCAGCAGGCCCAGCAAACCTACTACAACCATCGGGCAATGGTCTGGAAATTCCAGGTGGGCGATCAGGTAGTGGTGCTGGTCCTGACAGCAGAGAGCAAGCTCCTTGCCAGGTGGCAGGGACCCTATGAAGTGGTTGAGGTCATAGGGGAGGTAAATTATAAGGTGCGGCAGCCGGGTCACCAGAAACTGGAACAAATCTACCATGTTAACCTGCTCAAACCATGGCGAGACAGGGAGGTGGAGCTGGCCGCCCTGGGGGCAGCAATACTGAATGAAAGCCAACAGGAACAGGTGGGGATCTCCCCAGAATTAACCCCGGGCCAGAGGGCAGAGGTTCTTGCAATGCTGAAGCGACACTCAGATGTGTTCTCAACAGAGCCTGGCCGGACCACTGAAGTCGAGCACCATATAGTCACGGACCCAAGCGTAAGAGTGAATGTCAGGCCCTACCGAATCCCAGAAGCAAAGCGAAAGGAGGTACAAAAAGAAGTAAGGAAAATGCTAGAACTAAGCGTCATTGAGGAATCCCACAGCCAATGGTCCAGCCACATTGTCTTAGTGCCTAAACCTGACGGCAGCCTCCGTTTTTGCAATGATTTCCGGAAGTTGAATGAGGTGTCAAAGTTTGATGCATACCCCATGCCGCGAATAGATGAGCTCATTGATCAGCTAGGAAAGGCTCAGTTTTTGTCCACCCTCGACCTGACCAAGGGGTACTGGCCAATTCCGTTGGCCAGGGAAGCCAGAGAGAAGACAGCCTTTGCCACCCCCGAGGGCCTATATCAGTACACCGTCCTCCCGTTTGGATTACATAGGGCCCCTGCAACTTTCCAGCGACTTATGGACAAGCTACTGCACCCTCACCGTACATATGCAGCTGCTTATCTTGATGATGTCATCATCCACACCCCGGACTGGGACACACATATAGAGAAGGTGGCGGCTGTACTGGACACTTTAAGGGAAGCTGGCCTAACTGCAAACCCGGCAAAATGTACAATAGGACTAGCAGAGGCCAAATATCTGGGGTACATAGTAGGGAGAGGCTTAGTGAAACCCCAATTGAATAAAGTGGCTGCAATACAGAACTAGCCCCAGCCTGTATGTAAGAAACAGGTCCGGGCATTCTTGGGACTAGTGGGGTATTACCGGAGGTTTATCCCCCACTTTGCTTCAAGGGCATGTCCCCTGACAGACTTAATGAGAGCCCAGGGCCCGGATGTGGTGAAATGGACCCCAGCAGCAGACGACGCATTCAACGACTTAAAATCAGCCCTGTGCGGTGACCCAGAGCTCATAGCCCCAGATTTTGAGAGAGAGTTCGTACTACAGACCAACGCCTCGGAAGTCGGATTAGGTGAGGTATTGTCCCAAACAGTGGGAGAAGAAGAGCATCCTGTACTATACCGAAGTCGGAAGCTCCTCCCAAGGGAATGAAACTATGCTATCGTGGAGAAGGAGTGCCTTGCAGTAAAGTGGGCCGTGGAGAGCCTATGATACTACCTGCTCGGAAGACAATTCACCCTTGTCACAGACCACACGACCCTACAATGGATGCACCAGAATAAAGACAGGAATGCAAGAGTAACACGGTGGTTCCTGTCCCTGCAACCATTCCACTTCCAAGTGAAACATAAGGCCGGAGCCAAGCGCGGCAATGCTGACGGCTTATCGAGGGTGCACTGCCTGCCGTCCCAAGTAGCCCAACCCCATAGTGTTGAGCAGGGGAGGGGGATATGTGACAGAGCAGGGGTGATACAGCAGGTTAAAGAGCTTGGTGGAAGGGGAAAGAGGCAGCTCTTGCAGAGAGTCAGCAATCCTGGCTAATTAGGGGCAACTGAGACAGGGCGGCTGCAAAATCAATTAAGGCCCAGGTGAAACTAATTGGGGCTGCCTGGAGGCCTATTGAAGAACTCTCCCTGTGGGTGAGGGGAGAGAGCGGAGAAGGAGTTTGGAGAGCTGTGAAAGAGTGTGGAGAACTAAGAAGGAGTCTGGAGAGCTGTGAAAGAGTCTGGAGAGAATTGAGAAGGAGTTTGGAGAACAGAGAGTTTGGGGAGCTGTGAAAGAGTTTTGGAGAGTGGAGGAGGAGTTTGGAGAGAGAAAGACACTGGAGGGGCCAAGAGAGCAGCATCGACCTTGTTAAAGACAACAGAGAGACAACAAATCTCAAACCAAGGCGAGTGAGCCATATACTGTGACTCCTAGACTGTGGGACAGTGGGCTGAACAGGGGTCAGGGGCCCAGGAGTGGGACCGACCCTGCCACAGTACATAGTCAAAGCATGCAGCTGCTTATGTAACAAATGCAGCATCTGCACTCATCTCTCATGTTAATTACTCAGATGAACCAAATATATTGATCATATCAATATTCTATTGAGCACATTCAAAAATAGAGCTATATATTACTCAAAGTTCTTTTTTTTTTGTTAGTGACCTATTTTTTTAATACATATTTTGAGTTTCATGTTGTGATGACATTCTTGTTTAACTCTGTGACAGACAGTATTTGATGTTTTTTAGTACACTAGAAAAGTGCAGCTGTTACATTTACAATGTCCAGGAAGGTTCCTGTATGCAAATAACAGATCTGCAGCAGATCATTGTCTTAGCAAAGTATTGTGAATTCCAAGTTGTAACCTGTAAATATTAGTTATTCAAAGCTTTTCAGCATTTACCTCATTATAACTAATAGCACTGCTTTCTCTCTCTCTCTCTCTCTCTCTCTCTCTCTCTCTCTTTTGCTATATCCTTATTTTACAGCAATTTGAGAAGAACATTTGAATTGCAATACTGGAATGTCTTCAGAAGAGAGATTCACAGTGCAAAAATGTAGTACTTCTATTAAAAATGATGGTCAATCGAGTATGTAGTTAAACTAAGAAAAGAATGCACTGTATTATCCAGCATCTGTAATAAATGAAGGACACAGACACTGTATTTATCAGTGTAAGTTTTGCTGGTATGCTTTTTCAAAAATGTCAGGAAAGATTGAGCAAAATGTTTTCAGATAGCCAGGCCAAAGATACTGAAAATCAGAATGCAGAGTTCCTGCCTGATGAGACAAACTCCATGCATAGCTCATTAAATTCTGCCCTGGCAGAAGTTAATGGGAGCAATGTGAACTAATGTGAGGGCATAATTTGGCCCCAAGTGTCTAATAACATTAGGCTAAATCTGTAAAACACAAAATTCAATGAGACTAAATTACTGCTGTGGCTAGATTTCAGTAGTGCCATTAAAAAGCTCTGAATGTTTGGTTCTTCTCCCTTTTATTTCTCTCCTCCTTGTACTCTAATGTCCTCCAGTTTCAGGATAAAGGGCCTCATTGTCTCAACACTTTGCACCATGCTGGCACAAAAATGTCGGCAAGTGATTGGGAGTACTACAGTGGAGGTTCCTCTTGATACTCAGGTCTGGTATGCACTAAAATGTGAGGTCAAAATAAGTCGTGTTAGCTCAATTTAATAATGTATGTATCCACATTATCAAGACCCTTCCACTGACCTAAAGGGCTTTTAAAACCAGTTCCTGTGCTCCATCGCCATAAGAGGCATAGAGCTAGAATCGATTTTCCTGAGTCAATTTAGGAGTAATGTAGACCTAGCGCTGTGTAATTCAGAGGGATTGGCCTCCAGGAAGTGAGTTCTGTTGTGACCACTTTGGATAGCACTTTCATAGAATCCTAGAACTGGAAGGGACCTCCAGAGGTCATCAAGCCCCCTGCCCTCATGGCAGGACCAAGCACCATCTATATCAGGTCTGGGCAAGAGCCTGTCAGTGGGCCGGATCTGGCTGACCCAAGCTCTTTCATCGGGCCTGTGCGGTAGCTCCTGGCCTTGCCCCCTAATGCATTGTCTGGGAGCCACTGGGGAGGCGTGAGCCCTTTCAACTGCTTCTATTTAAAAAGTTTGCACCTGCCGATAGGCTGCCAGGCAGCGTATTAGCAGCTGCCCAGCAGCCACAAGCCCTTTAAAGAGAAGCATTTGAAAGGGCTCGCACCTGCTTGGCGGGTCTCAGGCAATGTGTTAGCGGCAGGGCTGGGAGCTGGGAGCCCTATCAATTGCTTCTATTTAAAGGGCTCATGCCTTCTGGGTGGCTGCTAAGGCACAAGCCCTTGAAATAGTAGGAGCTGAAAGGGCTCGCAGCTCCTGCCCCACTGCTAATATGTTGGGAGCCACAGGGTAGGAGCAAGCCCTTTCAACTCCTGCTATTTAAAGACCCTGCCCCTTCCGCCTGAGGCCCTGCCCCTTCCAGGGCACCCTGCAACCACTTTGAAAATTTTTGAAGTGCCCACCCCTTCCAAAATTATTGCCCACCACTAATCTAGATCATCCCTGATGGATATTTATCTAACCTGCTCTTAAATATCTTCAATGATGGAGATTCCACAACCCCTCTAGGCAATTTATTCCAGTGTTTAACCACCCTGACGGGTAGGGCGTTGTTCCTAATGTCCAACCTAAACCTCCCTTGCTGCAGTTTGAGCCCATTGCTTCTTGTCCTATCCTCAGAGGTGAAGCCGAACAATTTTTCTTCTTTGCTTCAAGTATCTAAAATACCCTTTTAGATACTTGAAAACTACTATCATGTCCCCTCTCAGTGTTCTCTTTTCTAAACTAAACAAACCCAATTCTTTCAGTCTTCCCTCATAGCTCATGTTCTCTAGACCTTTCATCATTTTTGTTGCTTTTCTCTGGACCGTCTCCAATTTCTCCACATCTTTCTTCTAATGTGGTGCCCAGAAATGGACACACTACTCCAACTGAGGCCTAATCACTGCAGACTCTACTGCACTTTAGCCAGGTACACAGGAAAAGCCCCAGGACCTTTTGAATTCTCATTTCCTGTGTGATCAGTGTGGAGAGCTCACCAGCTAATCATTCTGATGCCCAGGGCTGCAAATGCGCTGCATCATGGCTCATACAGGAGACTTTGGATCTGATTGCTGTGTGAGAAGAGTTTGTCTAGGCGAAGCTCCAAACCAGCAGAAGAAATGCTGCAGGGACAAACAGCAGTGCTACGTGAAAGTAAAGGAGCTCTGACCAGAAGACAAAGGAGGCAAACAGTCGCTCTGTTTCTGAGCCACAGAGATGCTGCTTCTATGAGCATCTATTTGCCATTCTATGCAGGGACCCCATCAGTACACACAAACTCTCTGTGGATTCCTCCCAGGAGCACCAGGCAGCCTCGGGAAAACAACGAGGAGGAATATGTTCAGCAGGCAAGCAGAGGATCCATTCTCCTGGCAGCCAAGTACTTTTCCTAACTCGGCAGCCAGTCCTCTCCCAGGACATATTGTTGCTTGACCATGATGATGGGGAGGATCCTACTTGTGAGCGCACAGTTATAATCACAGTACAGGGGTTAAATACAATTATGTTTACCTCCGATTAAATAATTGGGATGCAGTGGTGGCCAGTCCAGCTATACTGAGGTTGCTCCCCGGAAAAGGCTGCTTATATACCTGGGTATGGACCAGGAATCCTCTTTGGATAGCTCTAGGAAGCTCTCACCGAGGTACTCTGCAATCCGTTGCAGAAGATTTCTGGGAAGGGCTGCCTTACTCGGTCCCCTGTGAGTGTTATGTGTTCTGGCATCCTCATGGCACACAGCATATCTGCAAGTGGTCAGGGTCTATGCCCAGATGCCTGCAGCATCCACTCTTTTTTCACCTCTGTTACCCTCAGCAGAGTGACATTGCATATGGGTACCTAAGTGAAATGGGGGAAATTTCTCTCTCTTTTTCTCTCTCACCCACTCACAAAGTCCCCAGGTGTGCCCTGTTTGCACTTGGAAGGGATCATCTCAGACCACAGCCAGCATGTTCAAGAAAGGTGGAAGGGGGGCACATTGTCTGTACAAATCCTGTCTCTCTCCACCCCAGACTTGGTGCCACTGTGGAGTAACAAAAAGCAGAAGCTAGCAGATTAACACACACAGTTTCTGTGGGGATGTATGCTGATGCCCATCCTCAAGCACCAGATAGGGCATTGTGGAAAAGGGGAGCTACCATTTGAAGTGATCAGTCACGGATGTTTGAAAAGTGGTAGCCAAAGTCCCCCCTTCTCTTTCTTGTGGGCTTACCAGCCTGTCTGCAAAAATAGGCACAAAAATTGTTTGCTGTTGCTTTCAAGGATAGAGAGAAAGAGGGAGGCAAGTGTGTCTTGGGAGGCTGACGACATGTATCCAAAACCACCCTCAAACATGCTTTTGTCCCATCAAGCAATGGGAACCTAAACCAGAATCCAATCGACTCTAGGAACTGTGGGATAGCTGCTGCAATGCATTGCTTCATCAGTCAAATGTAAGCCCTTTTACTGAGGATGTGCTCTGCTGACCGAATGTGCATAAGGGGGACATGCAGCATTGACTTTGTAAAATTGGAGGCTAAATTGTGACTTAAATAAATTTAACCTAATAGACACATCTTTAGGGAGTAGGGACTCCAAACCATTTCTCCTCCTACAGACAGACACTGGCTCCAGTACAGGAAGAGTTAGGAGGAACAGCTATCTCCTTGAGATTTTGGCCAACAGCACAGGGTAGAGCAGTTGTTAGGGTTCTCCAAATTATGTCAGGACTAGAAGACTTACCCAGTATTGCCTGGTCCCTTCAGATTAGGGGGCTGGTGGTGTGGTGGGTGCGGGAGTCAGAGCAGAGCCTTGGGGATGGTTCAGGATGTGTGAGAGCGAATGTTGGGAGGGTGAAAAGGATCTCAGAATGTAGGGGGGGTCCTATCCAGTGGGATTTTGTCTCTCCTCCTGGCTGGTGGGGCCTTCCTCCCCCGCCCAGCCCCCATGGCTGCCAGGGGCCTTCTATCTGGCCCCCAGCCCACCCCTGGCTGCCAGGGGCCTTCTGTCTCCATCCAGTCCTCCTGGCTACCTAGGGCCTTTTCTCTCTCCCCTCCTCTGGCACTTCTGCCAAGGGCCGGGGGGCAGGGGAAGAGTTTGGGGCAGGGAAGCCACTTATTCGGTCTGGTGGCAGGCAAGATGGTGAGCCCCAGCCCTGCTGGCCACTCTTAGTGGTGTGGCTGCCCCCAGTGGTATCTCTGCATATAACTCTCCTCTGCAGCCTCACTGCCCCCAGTGGCCACTCTCAGTATTCTGACCCTCCTCTCTGTGCCCCTCTCCTTCCCTGTTATAGAAAACAGTCCCATTCCCAGCACTTCTTGTTTCCCTGGCACAACCAAGCTTTGACCTTGCTTTAAATCAGGATAAGAGGAAGCTGCATTCCAAATGTGGTGGTCCTAGTTTTTACCTTTTAGGAGGAGTTCTTGCACAAATTTGCAGACAGACCAACAGACATTTCTAAAATATATAGATTTGCATAGAAAGGGCATCAGAATTGAATGACTCCAGTTATCTCCCTCTTTTGAGTTCCTCTACTCCCACACTACACCCAATAGTCTGGACTGTAGACTTTACTCTGGAAAGATAAACAGTGTTTCTAGTGACAGCAGCACAATGAAATGAAAGTAGGAAATGTTCACAGGCACAAGCACAAGTTAGATGCTCATCTCTCATTAGCTTTCAATGGAAATTAGGTGTCTACAATTTGTGACTTTGAAAATCACTCACTAAAATATTGTATACTGTCGTATTTCAATATTTGCTATTGTGTGCTGAATCATTTAGTTGATAATATACTGTTCATGGTTTTAAAGATGACTTGATTTTTTTTCTTGCTTCCTGTTTATTTGTAAAACTATTTCTCCTTTTGGTGATATTCTTGGCATATTTTGCTGTATAGAGTACTGAATGTGTTGAGTGTCCTTTATTTCCAATGTCTTCCATGTCTTCAGCATCTTTCAGGATGAAGTCCTTAACTATGAGTTTCAAAAATATTTCTGACTTAAAGAATTAGTGGCTTTAGAGGCACAGAATGAATTTTGTGTTGGTATCTTCTTAGAAACAGTTGCTCCAGATCAAAAACATTTCCTACTCTGTTGTCCCTTACCGTATCAAATAACAATTGAAACAGCAACAGCCAATGAACATGGATCAATGATATCTGCAGCCACCGCATTTGTGTAGGTTTAATCCATTTATGTGAAAATCAAGTTACTGCTGGTCTGTTTTTTTTTCCCCTTTACTGGAAACAATTGATAACATTACTTCAGAAGAAATTAATCCAGAGAATTAATTAGCAAAATCTAATATCCAATAAATGCAGTCTTAAGAAAGATTTCATGGGTGGTCAACTGTGACATTAAATGGAAGGTAAGAAAACAAAACCCCTGAGCTGTTTTATTTTTTACACAGAAATAGTAGTAACAGAAAAGGCAGGGAGTAGTATGACTTTGGCTCTGGGGAGAAGTAGGACAATATTTGTACCATCACCAAAAAACAATTGAGAACTATGTTTCTAGCCAAAATATCAACCTGGCCTCCTTTGTGCATACAGTTTTTACCTACAAAATGTCAGGGGTGAATCCTTTATACATGCAAATATTAACATTTGGGTAGTGTCCTGATTTGCAAGGGCAAAACAAGCAGATGGTTGTCCTACTTGTTAATGTGTAGTAACACCAGGACTCCCATGCTGAGAGCAGGTCTCTGCAGTGCTAGGGGCTGAACATAAAGACCGAGCTTCAGCAGCATGCGTTAGTATGTGCTTAACTTTAACCATGTGGGTAATCTCATTCCAATTCAGTTAAGCACTTAGGGCCAGATTTATAAAGGTGTTTAGGTCCACAGAGATGCAGATAGATGCCTGCTGTTTTTGAAAATCCCATTAGGCACCTATCTGTTTCTTCAGGAAGTCTAAATACCTGATACAAAACTGGGAGCTTATTGATTTAAATAGGACTTAAGCATATG
The DNA here is from genome assembly GCA_032595735.1 of Pelochelys cantorii. Lineage (NCBI taxonomy): Eukaryota > Metazoa > Chordata > Testudines > Trionychidae > Pelochelys > Pelochelys cantorii. The sequence continues at coordinate 34,286,694 of CM064334.1, forward strand.
CTTCTGTGTTTTACTGAATTGGTCCCTCATTATGAACCTCCCCATCCTGTGCCTGAATAGTTTATAGTATCTACCTGTTAATAGTTTGTATGCACCTCAGCCAGGGCCGACTCTAGGTTTTTTGCCGCCCCCAAGCAACAAAATTTTTTGGCCACCTCTCTGCCCCTTTTTTGTTGGCTTTTACACATGTTTGCACTTTGCAATGTTTTTTGTTTGTTTGTTTTCATTTTCGTTTTTGTCCTGGCATTTTAGCCCTATAAATAGCAAATATAATTTTAATTATTTTTTTTTAATAAAGGCAAAGGCGCTTCAAGTAAACTCCCCCTCCCCTTTCACTCGCTGCTGGGTCACAACAGCCTTTGCCCTGCCCTGCCCAGCCCCTCCCTATGGACAAGCACCCCTCACTCCCGACCCACAGGGGGAGCAGAGTGCAGGGACAGCGCAGAGCCAGAGGGGCATGGGGAACAGGGGGAGCAGGGTTCACTGTGGGGAATGGGAGGCGCAGAGCCACAGGGGCCCGGGGCCCAGGGGAAGCAGGGAGACTGGGGTGCTGGCGTGCACAGAGCCAGAGGGGTGTGGGGAACAGTGTGGGGAGTACAGGGGTGGCACGGGGAATGGGAGGTGCAGAGCCAGAGGGACACAGGGATTGGGGGGAGCGGGGGTGCAGGGGAGGCACAGGGAATGGACATGGGGAATGGGAAGGGCAGAGGGATTGGAGTCCAGGGGCAGTGTGGGGAATGGGGGGCACAGACCCAGAGGGGCACAGGGAAAAGGGGCTGCAGGGTGCAGAGGGGGCACAGAGCCAGAGGGGCGCAGGGACCGGGGTGCAGGGGCGGCACAGAGCCAGAGGGGTGCAGGGATCGGGGGGAGCAGGGTGCGGGGTGCAAGGGTGGCACAGAGCCAGAGAGTCGCAGGGAACAGGGAGAGCAGGGGGACTGGAGTGCAGGGGAGCAGGGTGCGGAGCGCAAGGGTGGTGCGGGGAACGGGCAGTGTGGAGCCAGAGGGGCATGCGGCAGGGCGGGTGCAGTGAGCCAGGTGGCTGGCAGGGAGTGGTCTCTCAACGGCAAAGGGGGCTGGGGCCGCGGCAGGACTGGAGCTGGCGGGGCGGGGTGGAGCCTGGCTGCGCCGCGCTCCGCAGCCAGCTCCCGGGGACATGCAGCCAGACCCGAGCTCCCGCGGCCCTTTAAAATTGGTGGGGCGGGGCGGGACATTGCCAGGGGTGGCTGCTTACCTGGAAATGCCACCCCTGGAAATGTGCCACCCCAAACATGTGCCTGATTTGCTAGTGCCTAGAGCCGGCCCTGACCTCAGCTCTAAAAGGGGCCCTCTGTCTTTAAAGATTGAGATTCTCTGCTGGTTACAACATAAATAGAACCTTTAAGAAGGAAGCAGGAAATTTCCAGATACTAATTTCAGTATCTAAGTAACTTCTGCCCTGATGCAAATGGATGGGAATCCCTGACTTAACTCTGGGCCAGGGCTTGTCATGCAGGATGTAGCTGCTTTTGATAGCTGTGCTCATTCAGCATGTGTGCTAACTCTGAACAACAGTATCCTTCCATAGAGAGGTGATTTGCTTTGTCTTGATTTCTGGGCAATGCCTTTATTTAATGAAATGTTGTCACATTTTTATCTCTTGAAATTGACAGCGTTTAGCACAGTGAGTGGGTTATATGAAGGATACAATGAGTGTTGGATTCTGGGCTATTCGGAGGGGTTTTATGTGATCCCAGGACCCTGTGTATCACTAATTATTACAACTAAAAATAAAGCATGACTAAAATATCAATCATTAAGAACTACTTGCTGTGTTTCTCATTCAAATTACTTACAAAATTAGGGTTTTTTTTAAAGATATAAGTTTACTGAATGTATTTAAATTACAATCTAGTTTTTGCAGGGGAGAAAACCCTAAGGCATGTGTAAAACTAGTAGCTACATAAAGCAGAAGAATCAGATGTCTGCTGAGCGAATTGACAGAACTCATTAATCTTAGATGCAGTGTGCTATAGAGTCTGTCCTTTCATGCACCTGCCCATGCCTAAAGTAATTACTTGATGGCACTATTAATACTGAAGAGCTTGAGTGGGGATAGGGTTATCTTCTCTTCTTAGTAATTGATTGCTAGCTGATTAGTGGACAACATTTTTCTTGCGGTATAATTGCCTTTGTGCTATTGTAGCCTTTCTAACCTGGGGGTTAGGCCATCTTACTGGTTTCAAGGCCTTGACAATAGCACCATAGCCCTCAAAGTAATGAACTGGAACTCAATCACTGTGAATTCCCCAAACAGTAGATGCCTTGTTAAATGTATTTCAACGATATCGTCTTTTGCAACAATAAGGCAAGAAAAGATTTGTTGGCTCACTCCCCATTCTCCACCAGGAAAGTACGGGCAATACCTACAAGGCTGATGTGAAAAAGCAGGCTTTTGACATACATTCAGTCATTTTGACTGTGCATATAAAACTGTTGCTTAAAACATATCAGACCTGTGGAATAATCTCTACTAGTCTATGTAATTTCACAGGAACTGCAAATTCATGGATTCATTCTCTCAAGGAGCATTGCTTTTGATAGGGTTCCCAGGTGTCCGGTTTTGAACCGGACAGTCCAGTATTTGAGCTTTCTGTTTGGGAAACAAATTGAGAAAATATAAATGCCTGATATTGTCTAAATAAGATGTAATTTAGATTGTGATGTAATGTCAAGTGTGTCCGGTATTTTTGTTGAAGCCATCTGGCAACCCTAGCTTTTGAGGCTTTGAAAAACCTCAGGGTTTGACTTCCTAGTTAGGATCTTCTAGTTGGGATCTCATAGGCAGATTTGTGAGGCCCATCACTTAAAATGATGATACTGTACAATGCATGTAAATTAAGAGTTACTTTCAGTTAGGTAAACTGGTGACTATTGTAAGCAGATTTTAAAACAGTTATGTAATGAGACTATGTAATGAGAAACAGTACAGTTTCTGTTAGAGGATTTTGCATGTGCAGTTCTGGTTCAGGCTATGGAACGGCCATCAGAGAAAAGCGGAGCTGTTTTTTTTTATATTAATAAATGTGCACACCTCCATAGGTGCACTCAAAGTTTACAGGCAAAAGCTTTGTTATGGAGAAACTGGCAAGAGCCCAGTTCTTTCTGATGTGACTGTATGAAGCTTTCTAGTCATGTCAGTCTAGGGGCACATCAGAAACATGGCCCTGTATCACTGTTATCTTTTGGGATAACTTATACATTGCAGTGAAATAATGAATATTAATTTACAATGGGTTTTTTCTGGTTAAGTTTAAAATAAAGTGTACTTTGCAATCCTTCTTTTGGACTATTCTATTTCACTTGCACTGAAGGCAAAACACAGTGAGCTGAGTGGGTTGTTAGTTATAGCATTGGAATAAGCCAGAATGCAACTGATGCAATTGAACTGAACCTCTTAAAAGGGTTGTTGTAGTATTTTCTAACTCTCCAGTGGATTTGTAATTGTTACTCTAAATACAGTAGAATAATCAATAGTCCATAGCTGCCTTTCCCATGTTAGAGGCTTTCTTCCTTCTATCTTGAATGCTGCTTGCTATTTCCCACACCATTCTGATTAATCACTGCTCCTGGCTCCAACATGTTTTACAAAAATGGCGGGAAGTTGTTGCCACAGCAGACAAATATGTGAGGTATGCTTGAATGGCCCAACCCTAAACCACATGCCTAAACACCTACCCTTTCTACTACGGCTGCCTTTCAGGGAATTGTAAGAGATCACCTAATTTCTACCAGTAGAAGACAGGTTGGTGGCCCTGTTGGTCTCAACATCAGGGCCAGCCTCCTGGATTAGCAGCCAGTTTTCCCGTGTCTTCAAATTATCAGCAGTCTAATCCTCTGCCTATCTTCAGGGAAGCTGGCAAGTAGAATCATTCTTATTTCTGGGGTGCCAGGAATCAGCTTTATTCCCACTTGAAAGCAGCAAAGAAAAGCCTTTGTAGCAGTTCTGTGCAAAATGATAGGGACAGGTGCAATGATGAACTCAAAGGGCCCTGCATGAATCATTTGTTAGTAGAATCCACCATTGGGCTTCATGAAGGGACACTCATATCACACTGATTTTTTAAAAAGATATTTTTAACCCTTTTTTTGAATGAAGCTGGCCTTAAAAATGTCACTGAAGAGGCTTGAAGGAGACGGACAGCTGAAGCTACTTCTGCAGAGGCAAGGAACAAAAAACAAAAAAAAAAGGAGGAAGGAGAATCCCGGGATGACAGAATAAGAAGCAATGGTCTCAGGTGTAGTTGTGGAGCTCTAGGTTGGATATTAGAAAAATCTGTTTCCCTAGGAGGGTGGTGAAACACTGGAGTGGGTTGTCTAGGGAGGTAGTAGAATCTCCATCCTTACAGGTTTTTAAGGCAGGCTTGACAAAGCCCTGTCTAGGATGATTTAGTTGGGGTTGGTTCTGCTTTCTGCAGGGAGTTGGTCTAGATGACTTCCTGACATCTCTTCCAATCCTAATCTTCCATGATTCTGTGAGAAAGATCCCACCTTCCCAGACAATACATGCATTCTATGTTAAATTTCAGTTCAATTTCTGTTGTGCACCAGAGACTCCTCTTGTTAGCCTGTGGATTTTGGCATGGGTTGTATCTGCATATAGGAATTGCCATACTGGAGTTTTCAGCAATTCATGTCTAGGGTAAAATTTCAAAATAGCAATGGCACTATGTCATCAGCACTATGGAAAATGTTACCCATATTTTAGCCTGGTGCTCTGTCTCTGACTTTAGCCAATGCCAGTTTCTTTAGAGGAAGGTACATGAAACTCCATATTAGACAATTTATGCTATTACTTTCCAATGGAGTCTGTTGGTGTTTGACTGATTCCCTGAATAATGATAATTTATTATCATTATCATCAAGGCTGATACCAACATGGATGAGATCAAGTTGACTTCTGGCTTATTTGACTCCTCATACTCAATACAAGAATTATCAGAAATACTGATGAAATGCACAAGTGTTTATTAATGACGGGTCCTTATAGCCCATGTGGACTGTAGGGAATCTAACCAGAATCACAATCAGGTTGTATTACCTTCATGAAAATCAATTTAGGTTCCTGATGAGGTTATGAAACCTGAGATGATTTTTCTGACTTTAACTGATGGTTCCCCAAACGGGGAGGGCTGTTAAATACATGGGGGATAACTGCAGTGAGCATGCAACCTGAGACTACTGAGAGCAGGAAGGTGTTTTCCGCAGTCGAAAAAACTGCCGCGTTCTTTCAATTTACTTTCGAAAGAATGTGGCAGCAGTCTAGACGCAGGGGAAGTTTTTTCGAAAAAAGGCCACTTTTTTCGAAAAAACCCTGTGGTCTAGACACAGTCTCTGCTTCCATAGGGTGTGTGTGTAGTCTCATCCATTACTGTATGAACAGCAAGTGAAGGAGAAGCTTGTGGGTTGTGACTCTGCATCTGTGTGGCTCCACCATCCAAATCCACTTGTGTGTGGGGGAGGAGAGGGCGGCTCAGCAGCTGCAGCTGTTACTTTGACCAATGGGGTCAGCTGTTGCTCCATGGCCTTCTATAGACAGCATTCCATCCATAGAACTTCTCTTTTCACAGCCCATACCTCAGTCTAGGTGCAGGAGCCACGGATACAGCTCTTAGAAATGAGTTGGTGGGTCTCAGCTCAGTTGTCAATAGTCAAACATCCACATCAATCAAAAAGATCAGCACCCAAACTGGTGTAAGTTGACACACACATTGACATTCTCACAGGAATATTGAGGACTGAAGTATTCTCTCAAAGTTCACTTCAGGTTTTAGGAGAGTACATTTGTGAAGACAATGAGGGGAGCATCTCCTTTTCTTTCTGGAAGTTATCAGTGTTCATTAGGTGCTCTACAAACATTAAAAAACAAAAAATACGCCCCGCCCAAAACATGGCCCCAACCACAAGTTCAGTCTTTGTTTTGAGGATGCATAAGGTAGAAGAGTTTCAAATTTCAAAGCTGTCATACTCTGCCATGTTTTATAAACACTAAAATATTCACAATGGTAGGGCAGGGGAGAGAAAGAGAATGTGGTAGTCATTCATTACGTGATCACATACTATTTTTTCCTCAGAGGACCCTTGCCTCGTTCAGTTCACAGGACAAATGGCTCTCAGTGGACTAGCAGCTATTTAGATTTTTTGTTTTCTCTTCATTGTTCAATGTGCAGCCCTAAACTGTATGTACCTGTTATATAAACTTTGCTATGAAGATGGAATTATTAATTTCTTCATGGGTTTATGTATAGTGCTAATCAATCCAGTATATGAATGATTCACTAACATTAATGAATTTATTTTCACAACAACCCTGTGAGGAAATAGTGTCCCTATTTCAAAGATGGGCAGTGAGGGCACAGAGATTAATGTTAAATGTATCCACTAATTTTGGGTGCTTAATTTGAGACACCTGTGATCTGGTTTTTGAGAGAGTTAATCATATCACATATCATATATTCAAAACACAGCTCCCATTGACTTCAGCTGCAACTATGAGGGCTCAATCCTTCTGCAAACCAATTGGGTGCCCAGAAAATGAGTATCAGGGATAGAATCCAGTTCTCCAGTACATCATCCAGTTGTCTTCATCACTAAATCAACCTTTTTCTTCCTGGAAATCCCTGCACTTTCACTATGAACCTTCCAACTTCAGCAACAAGTGAGACACAAGTTTGCTCCATACAAATCCCTGGTTCTGGCCCCAAGCAGGTCCATACTTTTCACCAAATGAGGCAGGAGTACTGTAGAAAAGATAGTATGTGATCATGTTATTAAAGACGTCATTCATGTGCACAAGAGGGCTCAATTAATATTGTACAAGTAGTCTTAATTCTGGAATTTCCTGATTTCTGAGTGCTTAACTTTGCAACCCGAATGCTCTTTTAACTTAATATTTTTTGTGTGTGCAATTCTGTAGCTTTAAAAAAAGCAAATGGGAGGTGGAGAGAAATTCCATCATGACACATTGATATCCACATGTTTCATTAGCAGGGCTGGAACCTTTACAGCCACTGCATTTCTGCCAGTAGAGCTAATAGAGTGACTGACTGTAGATTATCTTTTGCATGGATTGGCCCCTAGAGGGAGGGTGAGACACACAACAGAGAAATGGGAAGACTAGGGAATCTTGGGTTCCATTCCAGATTTCTGAAAGGATTGTGCTGATTCCTTCTGCCTTGCCCATTCCCCTAGCCTGTTTCTGGCCCTGCACTTTCTCTCCTTCCCCAACCAACTCCAAGTCCCACTCCTTTTCCCTCTCCCCCTTCTGGAACAATGGGAACAGCAAGAGGCATATCCTATGTGCCAGTGTGATTCTCCCAGCAACATTTCAAGTCCCTGCTCCAACGAGTGTAGGCACTATAGCATCTTAACAAAATGCTTGTAAGAATATTTTTAATATGGGAAAACAGCATATTTTGCTCTAATCTCATTCTTGGGAACAGCTGAACCATGTTTGCTGGAATTAAAAAAAAAAAAAAAAATCAGCCCGAGGCAGACACTGGGCATGGAAAATTTCAGGCTCAAGAATTAAAGTTTGACAAAGTTATAAGTAATTGAACACAGGATTTTATAATGGGACATGTCAGGCAACCTTAACCATAGGTAGCACGATCAGCTTCACCTATAATAAATAATATTTAAATCTATCTAAGCAGTGTTGTCCTTCACTGTCATGTTTCTTGTGCTGAACTTCTTGAACAGCGAGTTTGAAAATAACAAGCTGAGCTCATTAGTAGATTAGGTGCTGTGGTGAATTTATGTGTTCTGTATGAGTTCTTGTTGTGCAGCCTGATAGGGTTTCTCTTGGAGAGCAATTACATCTGATTGACATATTTTCATGTGCCTCCAGCCCTGACTCCTTCTTGCTAAACAGTTCTAGATCAAGGACAATAACTTTCTTACTGCCATTAACGAGAATCAAGATCCCAGAGAAAAAGTTAAATGCCTTTTAAGATGCAACTTGAAACAAATTATAAAATATGTATAAAGGCGAATGTATTTTGGTTTCATATAGCATAGTTGTTTGAAAGTCAAGTAGAAAACACATTTAAGACTTTGTTATGTATTAAAATTAAGAAACACTTTGGACTCTGTTCCTTCTCTATAGTACAGCAATACTAAAAGAGAGGGCCAAATCATGCCACTGATTGTTCATGCAGATCTCCTGCTAAATTCATGATTTAATGAATTTCTTGTATACAAAATACCACAATAAATCACAGTAAACCATGTAATAGCTTAAGGGAATTTGCTATGCCTTTGTGTGTTGTATCCTGCGTGCAAAACTCTTGGCTTGAATTTGTGCTCACAGCTTTCACTGAAGTCAACAGATGTGTGCTTCTATCCAACAGAAGAATTTGAGCTATAAAGTATGTATAAGCAGCACAGCAGCTACAAGTGTAAGCGTAATTTCTTCTGGCCCTCCGTTTTGGTCAATGAAGTGTCCTTTCTGTGGCTGCCTGCTTGCCACCTAGTGATGGTGGTTTCATATTGGAGCTGCCTTTGTGGTCATGCTCTGGGCTTGTAACATTTTTGGTCTGGCTGGCAAAGGGAAGAGATTTGCCTTTTTAAGAATTTGTGGGTGAAGTAAAGGCCCATGTTCTACTACACGTCTCTCCCATTTTTTCTACTTACTATGCTTGGCACAACTTCCTTTTCATTTCACACAGATGCTTGGTCAGGCTGAAGCATTAGGGAGTTCTCTAAAACTGGGTTTGACCATGGGCTCATCCTGTCTGACTGTAATGTTGTTTATTCATGTGTGTGGAAGTTTTACTGAGGTTTTCATGTCAGCTTAGTGACCTTTTGTTTTTGGTATTCATTGTTGGGAAAATGGTCTCCCAAACCAGGTGTTCCTGGCAAGTGTGATGATAGATAGCATTGCATGACAGCTAGTAAGTATTGGGGTTGCTTGTTGATGGGCCCAGTTCCCTTGTAGGACTGGGTGATAGGCATAAACCAAAACACTAGATTTGTACACACCCAAAGTTATGGAAGAGTTTGAATTCATATTGAAATGGTTTTGGTCCATGCCCATGTTAGCACTAAAACATCTCATTAGAGATAATTTATGAGGATGGTAACCCAGGGAGGAACTGAGTCTCCTGATCCTAGATTAGGAGAAGAGGTGGGCTGGCAGGATCCAATAAAGGAGATTTAGAAGTCTGTCCTGTTGTGAGGGCTGTCTATCCGTGGTGATGGTTGTTTATTTTGTTGTTGTTTGATATTTCTGAAAAAAGATGTTGCCTGTGAGTTAACTTGTTGCGTTTGCCAGTGACAGACAGGTCAGGCTGTGTCACTTGGACTGTAAATGACTCAAAGGGTATGTAAATTCATTGAATGACATGGCATCATCATAGTTTCTATTTGTTATTAATTTAGACCACTTATAATGAATACAAAAAATTATGTAATTACTTGGCACTTTTCAGAATGTTGTCCTTTTGGTGTAAGTTTATTAATATGAATGCCATGCAGTGTGTTTTACAAAGGTTTCTCTTTGTAATCCAGTGAAATCTGAGGTGTTTCATAACAGATGGATGAATTCAATAGTCTCATAGGACTGCTGGAAAAATTGCTGTATGTGTGAAACTGCAAAAGTACAATGCAAAAGTAGAAAAGTACAACCAAATACAGTTCCTTCCTGGGTGATGCATATCAAGTAAGTGCTTAACTGGTGTCCTGGGCATGGTGTGTGTGTGGGGGGGTGCTGTTCCCATCTGCCATGGGTGGGGGGGTTCTCCAGCCCACCTGGGTTGGAGCAGCTCCCCTTCAGTGGGCCTGGCTGGAGCAGACCCCATCCACAGTGTGGTGTGTCAGGCCCGGCCCAGTCTGAGCAGCCCCCACCCCTGGCACTCAAGCTTGGCCCAATCTTGCCAAGGCCCCCTATCCACAGGATCCTGGTTAACTGGTTAAACTTAACATTTAACCAGCTAACTTTTTAAACAGGATTTTCCATCCCTAATTAATGGACCAGAAATGTGCACTAGAGGGCTCTGATGTCTAAAGAACAGCAACTTGTCATGCACTAACTGGCCTGTGCAGATCCTGCTGGTGTATACTAAAAGTTCCCTCGGGAATATAGTGCAGGTTGGACCTCCCTGGTCCAGCACCCCTGGGACCTGAGCAGTCCCGAATCAAGGAGTTTGCCAGATCAGAGGAGGTCAAGGCTTCTTTCTGGGCTGTGGAGGTCCTTGGAGCCTGGGCTCCCTGCCCTGCTGCCGACCTCATTCCTGCTGCAGTTCCTGACTATAGGGCCAAGGTTTCCCCCTGTTGCTGCGGGTCCTGTTCTCTGGGACTAGGGATTCCTCCTCTCTCCCCCACAGCCCAGCCGCTGCTGGCCCCATTGACACCGGTGGCTTCCCATGTTGGGGCTCCCTGGGGCTGGACTCCCCACCCACTGCAGGCCCAGCCCCTGCCAGGCCATCCTGGCACTTGCAGGACTTCCAACTGGTTCATGCTCCTCACAGAGAGTCCTGGATTTGGGATGTTCAACCTGTCCTGTTAGCACACACTAGGAAACCTTTTAAATTCTTGCCAGCAAGGTCTACAAGGGCCAGTTAGTGCACAACACATTGGTACACAACACATTGGTGCACTGCAGAAATCACACCTGTCTAGTGCATATTGCTGCTATGTGTAAATAATCTCTGAGGCCTTGTTTACACTTGCAGCAGTGTGTAGGGTAAATGTAGTACAAGCCACACTGAAAGACGGCTGTGCCCACACTCATTGCAGCAGGGGAAGGCTCTGGCAGGGGAGAAGCAGTGGGAAAAGACTTTAGCAGATTTCTGCTGCACAAAGCTTTTCCCTGCTATGTTTATTGGTGCTGGAACTATTTGTATAATGTGGGTGTTGAGAGCCATTGAACCTAACTGTAAACCCTCTACAGATGTGGCAGCACCTCGAGTTCTAGCACATATGGCTGTTGCCTGTATCCCCCCTGCCAGAGCATTTCCTCAAATGAGGTTATAATTTAAACAGAGTGAGTTCTCTGGGGGCAGGGACTGTGCCTTCTTTTATGTTTGCCACATTGTGGGCACTACTGAAAACAACAATTACTGCTGTTAAATCAGACAACCCACTATCCCACCCTGCCTTTGGATTTCCCAGTACATCAGCTCTTCTGTGCATTTGTCTTTTTTAGATTGTATGTATTTTGGTTCAATAACTGTCTTTTTGAGCATTGTACAATGTATTTCCTTGCCTATCCCATGCACTTGTACAACCATTTGATTAGTTCCTAGGAACCTTGGAACACTTCTGCTGCTCTTCTGTATGCTTCTCATTCATTCCCACTAGGTCTGATTGGTAGTTTTCCAGTCACCCTGCCAGGTCTTAATTATCCAGGTCTTAATTTAAAGCAGAGGCACGATATTGCAAGCTGCTGAGATGCTTCAGCTTTCATATATATCAATTGGAGCAGAGGACACTCAGCATAGTCCGGAAATCATTCTACTTTATTGAATCAGGCCTTGTCTAAGACTATGTCTAGACTACAAGCCTCTTTCAAAAGAGGGCATCTAGACTGCAACCACTTATTTTGAAAAAGTGAGCCACTTTTTTGAAAGAGAGCACCCAGGCAATCTGGATGCTCTCGTTCGAAAAAGCCTGTTTGCATTCAAGAACACCTTTTTTGGAAAGAGCACTTTTGAAAAAAGGCATTATTCCTCATAAAATGAGGTTTACCGTGGTTGAAAAAAACCGCTGTGTTCTTTTGATTTAATTTCGAAAGAACATGGCGGAAGTCTAGATGCAGGGGAAGTTTTTTCAAAAAAAGGCCACTTTTTTCGAAAAAACCCAATAATCTAGACACACCCTAACTGATACTCCTTCTGGGTGTGATATACTGTCCCATCTAGTGACACTGAGACCACTTACAGAGAGAATGAGTTTCTTCTACAGCCTTACCTGAGAGCCAGCTGGCATTTTGCTCATGCAGTAAAGGCTCAGGTACTAAACTCCAGCAGTTCCTGGTTCAATTCCACCCGTTGGCTTACACTTGCAAAAGCTCTGCTGTAATGTAAATATATTGTAATCATTGCACTGAATTATTTGGAAAGGTAATAGCAAAAATTAAATGTTATGAAAATTTGATGAAGAGGGCTGAAATAATCATAAAATCATAGGAAGGAACCTTGAGAAGTCATTAAGTCCAGTCCCTAGCACTTTCTGAGATGGTTACCAAGATTTAAGAATATTTTTAAAGTGAGAAAAGTATTATCAGTTTAGATGACATTTTTTCTTTGTTCTTTATCCCTTTAATAATATAGCCCCCCCTCCTCGGATTGGCATTGGCATTAGGAAAATAACAGTCATTAAGCAGAAGTTTTCACCGATTTGTCCACAAAAGTGCTTTGGTCTGTTTCCTGAGTAGCTGCAGCTCTTCAGAATGCAGCAATGCTTGTGAGTGTGGTAAGCTGAGTGACAGAGACCCATGCTGGAGGACTTAGGGTTCTACCACACCCTGTCCCAAAAAGAGCAGTAGCGAGATCCTCCAAATGGCCTATAGTGCCTGCAGAGAAGCAGCCAATCCTGAGAGTCTGCAGGAGCAGCCAGTCAGGACACAGGAGAGCCATATAAAAGGAGCTGCAGAGTCAGTCAGACTTTTGCTGCTTGGAATCTGAGGAGTGAAGGCAATGCTTCTAATGGGCTGAAGGACTGCAGGATTGCAGACAGAGCAGTTGTGAGCTAGGGATGTGAAAAGTTAATTGGTTTACTGATAAATATCAGCTTTCACAGGAGATGCTTAATGGTTCCAGTTAACCAGTAGGGACTGGAGCAGCTCCCTGCCTGGTGCTGGCAGGGGACTGCTTCACCCCCATAGGACCCACTAGAGACTGAGGCTGCTCCAGCTGCCTGGAACAGTTTCAGTCTGAGGTGAACCCTGGTGAGTTGCAGGCAGGGGCTGCTTCAGCCCATCTGGCTGTAGCACTGTGTGTGTGTGTGTGTGTGTGTGTGTGTGTGTGTGTGTGTGTGTGCGCGCGCGCATGCTCCATCTGTGCTGCAGTGGGCAGGGGGACCACTCCAGCTCAGCTGGGCTTGACTAGCCTCCCCGCCCCCCACTTTAAGCGGTTAAAACATCACATTTAACTGGTTAACCAATTAAATGGGATTTTACATCCCTATTGTGGGCAGGGACTTGAGGGAGCAAGAAGGTGTTCTTGGCTGGCTTCTGGGACTGAGTACAATACTTAAGCCCTACAGTTCTGGTGAAACATATGGGAAGGTGCTGGGGGTGTACAGAAGCAACCCAGAGAACTGCAGCAGAATACTGAAGAGTTAAAGGGGACACAGTGGCATGTGGCTGCTATTCATAGGGTCCCTGGGCTAGGACCTGAAGTAACTAACACGTAGAGCCTTTCTCTCCCCTAGGGAAGTGGCCTGAATACTGATCTGTGATACACCCTAGAAGGGGGATTGAACTACTTCGTGGCCTAGCTAAAAACCTGGTGCCTGAAGGGCCCAGCGAAGGTGAAATCCTTGTCTCCAGGAAAGAAGCCTGGGAAGTGTGGCTTGTTACCAGGGCTGGAACTGCATAAACACTGTGAGATTGCTTAAAGACGGACAACAGTTGTACTGATATCCTGGAAGGGGTCTGTTTTGTCAGTGTTTCACATTAACTTCTTATGATTCAGCCAGAGGCTCAATTGCCAGAATCACCAGAGAGAGGTGCTGATTGAGAGCGGTGCAGACGCACACCCAACCAAAGGGGTGCTCGTGAAAGATGGGTGCCACCTTGTTACAAGAGGAAACAATTTTCACTAATGCCTTAGTTACTCAGGGTGGACGCTGGGGAGAGAATGATGGCTATAATTGTTTCTACTACTCTTTTAAATTTCCAGCCATAAAGAATCCTGTTCCACCTTTGTTCTGTTTCTAGATGCTTAGAATCTTTCTTTCGATGTACTCCTCGTCCTGCCCTTTTCATTCCTGCTTGATTTTGTATAGTCTTTCTGTATTTAGCCCTTATAACTCCAGTATGTTTGTCATATCATTCTAAATGTGCACTTTTTGTACGTTAGTTTCTTTGTCATGCACTTACTGCATATAGGGGTTTGCTTTAGAAGTAACTCTATTTACTTCCCATGTTATCCATTTTTCTCAGATTTTCCTTGCCTCTCTCTCTCTTCCTCCCCACTAAACTTGAGAAAAGATTCAAGAATGATAACAGAAAAGGCACCACTAAACTCCTTAATCACCGTTGTTTTTTGGTTCAGAACCAAGACAAACCATAATTAAATCAAGCTCAAGTGACTGTTGCCAGATTGCATATGAACATTTTAATTATTAACACATTCCAATGGGGAAGAATGGAGAAAAGCAATAACTAGCTGAAAAAATAAATAAACTTGGTTGCCACATTTATATACTTGTATCATTATTCATCACATGAAGTTGCCAGATTCATTTTCCCATCATGCAAACATCCCAATGAAATTGATTGCTGGTTAGTGGAAGGTTAGACTGAAGTCATGTTTGGCTACAAGTTAAAAATCTTATTCCCTTGCTAAGCAGAAGGTCACTAGTAGGAAATAAGATTTGGAAACTCACTGAATTTTTCACTCATCTTCCTGTTCTAACTACACTTTGTTTATCATCTCACATTCAAAATAAAAGCAGGACATAGAAGAACAGTAGATGTCATGCTTAGCCCAAAGCATCATCAAGCAAAAGGCTTCTTCATACTTAAAGGCTTCTCTTTGATCTTCAAAATGACCTTTAAAAATCACAATTAATGCCAGAGGGTTTTCTGAATTATTTTCGATAACTCTTCCACTTTAGTGTGCTCTTAAGTCTCAGATTTTTAATTGCAATGTAGGCATATCCACGACCTCATTCACCAAGCATATGAGGCTGCCACACCTGTCAGGTTCTGGACTTAATCCTTTTGCTCAAACTGTAGCTGCTCCTGCTTTCACCTGTGGAGATCCCTAGTTCAGTCCCTAGAACTGCTGAAAATGATGGCTTGTTAACTTTAAACTTCATTTTTGGTCATAAGAGAAGTATGTCCTTCTGGCTGGCTGTCTTGGAAGAAATTATTAGCACTGGTGAAATATGCCATGGTTGTTCCCACCACTTCCCCATAGGTAGTGTTGGATGTGCTGAATTTTGCAGCATTGGTGAGGCTCAAAATTCAAAATCTGTCAGAACCTTGTTGTGCTGGGAGCTGTGTGTTAATCCTGAAAGGAGTTCAAGAGTTGTAATTTCTGTGGTGGGACATAAGCAATATGCTAAAATGTTTCATAAAATACTGAGGGATTCTCAGTGTTAATATGGCAACTATATACTGGGATTTTGTTTTTGTTGTTTTATTTTACTGAACTCCTACCCTACTACTTTCATCTTCCAAAACTTTCCCTCTGGGATGGAAACTACTCAGGATAACAAGAATAAGATTCAAAACAAGGACTGGTTCCTGTTTCTCTTTTGAGACCATGTTCTGCTTGTGCGTGCTCAGATCTTCCTTCATATTCAGGATGATTTAAGAATAGAAAATATTCACTGTTAAGATGGATGCAGTGCTTTGTTCATTAGTAACCAACAGAAGAGGATGGATTGTGATCCCTTGAGAACATTGGTTAGTATCCTGTACCATAAAAAGTTCTATTGACTGTGACAGGAAGCCCCATAGTGAAGCTTACCAGTCAATATAGGCAAGGGTTAGGTCCTAAATGCACAGTAGTTGGTCATCTGTTTTAGGATCTTTTAATGTTGGGATGTCCACTTTGAAAACCAAACAAACCCATCATGACTGCTCTGAATAAGACAATTCTGTCATTTTTATCCCATTACCTGCAAGTACTATATATCTGAATAACTACAAAAGTAGCAAACACTCTCTGAAACATGTGTTAAATTGGGAATGCTGACTTTTTTGACAGCATATAGCCATGGTAGTCATAGGTGGACTGCAGCCCCAGTCCAGACCACCCAATGGTTTTGGACAGACCCCCCCCCACATCTTTTCACTCATTGTCATTATTGTTACTGTGATGTGAATAATATTTCTCTGATGTCTGGACCTTGACTTATCTTGACGAAGAAATCTGGAGCATGACAAAAAATAATTAACTACCTCTGATGTAAAACTTGAATCCTTCTTTTGCACCAGTTAATCAAAACTTTATTCTCCACTAAGTATTATTGCATTTGTAAAGATAATATTAATACACATTTCTAATGCTCTATGGATCATTATCTGGCAGCAAACCAATAATAGGGTATAGAACATTAACAACTAAAAAGGGTACTAATTCCCTTGGGTTTATAATTGTTCTTCATTACAAATAGCTACCAAAGCAGGCTTGAGCTGATTCACAGAGAATTAAATAGATTTGGTTTAATAATATCTTCAGGTTTCTGAATAAATTATGAATGCATCTTGACTGTTATAAGGAGATTTTGACATTATGAAATGGTAATGAACAGATCTTCAAGAGGAAAACAACCTCAGCTGATCACCCCATTCAAAACCTATTAAGGTCTGATGATATGAAAGGGTTTTTTTTCTTCTGTGTGTAGATGTGCAACAAGTCATAAATTGTGGACTTTAATAATATATTTTCTTCACAAGCAATAACACAGCAATTAGGAAATGATCATTGAGGTAGAAATAATGGTAACTGCTGTGCAGATTAGCTTTGCTGAAGGGAGCTCTCAGACATACAGTAAAACAACATATTCTAGGTTCTTGTTGGTGTATAATTTCTACTTTATTTACTTATCATCTCAGTTAAAGAGGACTCCTGGAAGTAATGAGGCTACATAAATGCACATCTAATACTATGAGATTCTGCAAATTATATAAAAGATAAATCTAATGATTACCTATGATAATGACAGTGCAATCTTGTCTTTACTCATGGGGAAATTGTACAGTTGTGAGAAGCTCAAGGATGGCTAGAATGCCATTGTGCAAATGTATTCATTATTTCTGAACCCATTTTGCTTCTGCATGGTTATTAATAGGAGATGTGTAATTCTCTTGAACAGAAACCACTTAGACAGTGGCTCACAAACCTTTATCTAATACAACAGTACACATACGCTACATAGTAAATATGAAAATAACAAGACTGAACATTTGTGGGGTTTGCTGGAGACTCCCCAGCATAGGTTACAGTGTGTTTCAAATGGAATACAACCCAATGCTCACTTCATACCTTTTTACTGTAGTCGTCTTAAAACTAAGCCGCTATAAAAATTCTATGTAAAGCAAGTTATAAGGTGGTGTCATGTTAACTTGGGGAAATGGTTATTAGGCTTAGGAGAACCCCAATAGAGTTTCTATTTTTACATTTTCCTAGAACTCTGACTCAGATTTTTGTGTTATAAAACACTTAAAAAGGAGTGCCTGAAATGAATCAGTGTGAGTGGTGATGTTATCATACTCCTGGGTACATATGCTAAGATGCGCATTTTGGAAACTAGCAAGCAAGGGCTTGAGGGTGCCAAAGAAGGGAATGCTTCAGTAGTGAATGTGGGAGGATGTGAATAACAAATGTTTAATATTTACCAATAGGGAGTAGGTATATGGCAGATTTAGCTGAGTAGATAAAGGAAGAGAAGGGATGTCAAAGTCAAAAAGAGGATACAAATAGGTCCCCTGAATTGCTGAGAGCAAAGGTTATGGGGCATTTGTGTATGAGGTATGCCCCTTTTATCCAGGTGAAGTGCTTACATGTTCAGGATATTTATGTGACAATTCAACTGCCTCTTTCAACCTTTGTCTTTCTTGTTAGGTTGGGCCAGGCATTGTCTTTTTTACAAGCATTAGTACAATGACAGGAGCTCTCAGACCCTCATCTTGTTTGGTGCCTCAAGGTGCAAGTGTTATATTAGCAATTTATGGATGGACTATGAGTTGTAGACACTAATTCATATGAGATGATGTAAAAAAGGATGGTGTCTGTCTGGTGCCATGACTCTAGGCAGTGGAGTAGCATCAGCTTGAAATGGGGGTGTTGAAGGGTAAAGATAAAGATTAACAGGAAGGTGGATGTAGATTTGCAAAGGGTTGAGAACTGAACCTAATGAACTTCATAGATGGGGGGCTTTGCACAGAGCTGAGCCCTTTCCTTTTCCTACTTCCCCTGGGCCTTACAATTAGGTGTGTGTGATTTGCTCATTAAGATAATGACTGAAAAGGACAATTGAGTACAATTCTGACCCTGGAGTTTTCTGAAGCTACTTAAACTGAAGGGTGACCACACAGATCCTAGGACAGTAAGTGGTGAGAGAGGTAAATAGCCCGTGAACTAGTGCTGTAGTGACCGGAGCAGTGTCCTATAACAGTGGGAGGACTTCTCACTGGTTTAATTAAACTGGAAGTGGGATTGCTATGGTTCAAGATTGAACCAGGCCTCTGATCTCTTCATTTCTACTTAGCCTTATTGATAGTTTAAGTAGTTTATCCTTAACCTAGGCAAGCATGCAAGTCTTGGGACTGGGCCCTTGCAGTTGCTGCCTTTCTCTGTCATGAGTATGCTCCCTCTGGTCATAGGTTGCCTTTTTTATCCATTTCAAAGGTCATTTGTTTTAAAATTCCCATCCAAAGATATCCTAAAAATTTTAAGCAGGACTCCTGCACCTACATTTCTCCTGCAGGGAGCTGGAGGTACTCTTTATACAGTGGATTCCTGGTTTTGTCCATTTGAGCATCAGGTAGTTGAATTCTGTATCCAACTATTGTTTTGTTTCTTGCAGGATGTAATCCTTATACACCTGAGAGCCACTATACAATAACCACCAAACCATCAAAAGGTATTGATATAGATATATAACATCTATAGACATGAATGCATGTCATTCCAACATGTTGCATGGAGAAACAAACACACTGCTCTTACACTGATTTTTTCTAACTTCCACTAAAATAGAGTTGTGCCAATTTTGAACCAGAATAATTATGTATGTTTAAGTTGAGAGATCTATTGATTGAAATTAATGTGTGCATGGAAACATTGCAGCTACCATCAAATAATGAGATATCAATACAAGTTCGGTGTGTAATCCAAACCTGAGTTTAATCAGCAAACTTTAAAATGTGATTCTACCCTGAAAGGCATAAATATGAAGTAGTGAAAGTCTGGAAATCATTGACACACACAGACAGAGCATTTGCTCTGTTAACAGATATTTTATGTTGATGTCCACCCTTTTCCTTACCTATTAGCCTGCACACTCATCCTGGGAGCTGAGATTAGGTGCTTATTCTTCTTAGATTCTTTGCTGCTTGCTCATCGTCGCTAGTGAATGCATGCCACGTTCTGCCTTCTGTTGTCGGTGTGCAATGCCACTTTTTCACTAGGGTTGTATTGTTGTAACAAGTGGAACACAGTAAACAATTCTGTGGATGATGCACAGTAAGGAATAGAATTCAGTTACTTCTCCCAGAACTGAATTGGCTCTTCTGCTCTAGCTGGAGTAAGCCACAGTCCTAACTTGACTCACTTAAGCATATATGATGGCGTATAGACACAATAAATCTAATGAGAGTGAAGGTACTACTGTAACGCTGACAGGCAGAATCAAACCTGGAAGCTCTGGAGCTTAGTGCATGAGGGTCTACTGCAGGGAGTGGAGAACCTGCAAGCCTGGCCACCACTTCCCACAGCTTCCATTTGCCACGAATGTTGAATCATGTCAACTGGGAGCTACAGGGTTCTGTGCCTGCAGACACTCAATAAACAAACCATCTTGCAGCCCACCAGCAGCTAACCCTGATGAAGTGCATGTAGCCTGTGGGCCAGAAGTTCCCCACCCCTGGTCTATTGCATGAGATAAAAGTCAGCTTCCTATTAATTAAGGCTATAGAGCAGACTCATTCTTCTCTTGGTACTCAAGTAGTCTTGGTGCCACTAAGTGGGACAGTACACCACACCCAGTAGAGTTACTTGGAAGATCACTCACACTTTAAACCACCAGTCTAAGGAAGCTAGAAATTCCACCATTTCCACCGTTAAAGTGTTAGCGTTAGCTTCATTGCAACAAAATTATCCTACAGTAATAATTTCAGACTTAAGTTATCTTAATGAATGTATCATACAGTAATGCTAATTAAAAGCTTACTTTGATTAGAGATGGACAGTGTGGCATATAGCTAATGATGCACTAATGATGTTAAATCATCCCAAATTATTTTGACCAGCTCTTCAGTAAACCATTTCCACTGTAACTAAATGAATCAGCATCAGTAATGACACTCCAATCCCTCTCATCAGTACTTCCTGTTGCCAGCTTGCTGTTCCTCAAGTAAAAGGATGTATCAAAACTGGACCTGTCACACAAGTATTCTAGCCATATTTTAAGATGTAATCTAACCACTGAGCATAAGCATTTCCCAGTGAAGCTGTGGAAAGATTTGTGAGGGGGAAGATGAATTTTCAGATTGAAGGGGAGAATAGAACAGTATGTTGCTAAGCAAAGCTAACATGATAGTGAAGCACCAATCTACCACGTGATATGACATATGGCTGTTCTTAATTTCTTCTGGTCCATGTCTATATTGCTCATTTTACTGTTGATTATCTATAGAACAAGATACCAGGATTTTTCTGCATATGCATTGTATATGTTTGCAATGGATTGCAGGTAGGGATGGCGAAAACTTGGGATTTCTATTAATGATAATTTTGAAATACTGGAAATTTCTTTTAAGCCTGTTTCAGAACAAAGTCAATTTCCTTAGAAAGTGAAAATTCTGAAAACTGTTTAAGAAATGTTGAAATGATTGTATTTAAATATTTAGTTCCCATGAGGTTGAAGCATTTCATTTCAACATATTCTTCTGAGTTAATATCAAAAGTCACAATAATTCGAAACAAAACACTTTGACCACATTGAAACAAGGAGTTTTGATTTTTTTTTCTTCTAAAATTTCACGAGAATCAATAGGTTCCCACAAAATGCTTTATTGTTGCGGAGTCAGCATTTTCTCATGGCAAACAGTTCCATCCCAACATTTGAAACCAGCACTAGTTGCAGGCTACGTGCACACATACAGCTATTTATACATGGCATTAGGCAGGCCCAATGAAGTGAGTTGCAAGCAAGGTGCAGATACAATATGTGTTTGCATGTTTGATGCACGTTTTGTATCACTGAAAAATTACTTCAGCTAGGAATGTCATGCGAGTGTAATCTTTCAGGAGCTGTGGGACTTTTAAGATAAATAAAATATTTGCTTTAGATTCACAAACAGACTAAGCCACCTAAGTTCAAAATTTGGGTCCTCAAAATGCTCACTCGGCTGCTGCCTGATGCTGTAAGTTCCCAAGTCCCAGGAGTCTACATTTCTGCCACTGACCTGCATGCAGGCAGCTCTCTAAGTCCTGACACCCAGAAGATAAGCCCGAGCCTCAAGCCAGGAGTACCATCCTACCCTGTCAACAGGGGATGAGAGAGGGAAGAACAAAGAGGGTAGTTGCCATGGAGCCTGGTGATTCAAAAGGGCCGAGGGCCCCTGGCCACTGCTACTACTGCAGTGGCAGCTAGAACTCTGGGCTCTTTAATTTGTTGCTGGAGTGCCACATTGTGCACTCTGGGTGGCTCTGAAGACTGGCGGGGGAAGGAAGGGCATGGAGGACTCGCTGTGCCAGCCCTGCCCCTTCCACCTGAGGTTCTACCCCTCCTGGAAGTGTGGAGCAGGCCTCCCCTGCCTTGTCTAGCAGCTGTGCAGGCTGCTGGCTCCCCTGGTATCACCTGACTTTCCTGATCCTGGGGCCTAATTCATTAGGGATGATTAAAGCTTACACAAAATGCTGGTGGTGGTGCTGCTCCCTTATGACCCTTAGCTTAGAGCCAGACAGTGAGAGGCCCAACTTCATGTCCCTTCTCTGCTTAGGTTAGAGCAGGGATTTGCAGCCAGGTTATCTCCATCTTGATGAGTGTCCTATTGACTAGGCTAGAGGGTGTTCTGGGTGGTCTTTCCCAGTTTCTTTTCAAATCTGTTACACTTAGACATTTGATAATCATTGGCTAAGGAAAGAGCGAGTGACTCTATAGTCCAGTGGTTAGGGCACTCTGCTGGAATGTGGGAGAAGCTTAAGTCCCTGCTTCACACCAGGGAGAGAAGATTTGAATGCAGGTTTGCACATCCTGGGTGAATGCCCTGGCCACCGGCATAAAGGACACCATCACTACTATTTGGACATCACTCCAAAGACAGGAGTCATGTTATGAATCCTGAGCAGAGGGAGGCACTTCCCTCTGGCTCAGATTTGGGCTCCTACTCTCTCTGAGGTGGGGGGGGCCTCACCACACTGCTCCCCATGGTGTTTCCTATTAGGTAACTTAGGCAGCTCCCTGTGTAACTTTCTGGCTTGTAGATTCCACTCACTCTCCCCAAGTATTGTATAGGAAGGTTGGTTCCCAACACAAAGCAATGGATTCCATTAGGTGTCATGGAGCTTGAAAGTTAGGGGCTGTAATGCTAATTCTAGGTTCCCTTTCTCTTTGTGATTCTAGTCCTTGAAACCTGATTCCACTGTCCTTATACTGGCTACATCTTTATGGTATTAATTCTGATATACAGCTACATAAGATGTGATGACAATCAGGTCCCGTCCCTATAAACAGTCAAGATGAATGAAATCAATCATATATGCACACTGGAAATGTTTCTAAACACTCATTGATTTCCAGAAGGCCTTTGTGTTAGGAGGATGATACTTTCAGAGAACAAAAGGCAAGTAGATATATGGGCTAGTTTCTCACAGTTTTCTTTAAGAGAAGCTGGACTGTTACTCTCCCCATAAGAGGTATTGATAAATACTTCTGCAATGAATCTGTTTATATTGCTATAAAAACAACTTGAAGGACACTGGCTCAGCTTACAAGTGGTAGCTTGAAGTAATGCCGACAGTTCATTAAGTCATAACAGGTAAGGGGAAACAGAAGAGATCCCCAAGAGTCAGGGTAGTGGCATTGGATGAGGAAGAAAATTCTGTCTCCTCACGATCACATTGGCTATGTGAATGAAGCTAGTTTTCTCCAGTTTTTTTGGGGAGGCGGGAGCTGATTCCCCTTTTTGTTTGTCCCTTTATGATTACAGAGCTACACTATCAAGTTATGCATTATTTTAATTAGGTGTCACAACGTATCAGTACTGTGAACTATAGATTGCACCTATATACTGTGCCCGACTCAACTGCCAAATGATAATTTCAGATACTGACATGATTTATTTCATGCCATAAAAGAGAACAGAAGGAGCTGGAATATTGGTGCATGCGGATATATGTATGTGTATATGGCAAAACTTGTAAAGTCATTTTATGACTATGATAATCTCTGGGAATAAGAAAATTTTATCCTACTCAGTCACCCAAGGGAAGTGATGGAAACCCATTCACTTGGGACTTTTGGGGGAAAAAAAGCACTAAACTGTTTAGTGTAGGGAACTCTTCTTTACTAGCAGGGGAATGGAACAAATGACCGTGTCAGCCTTATGCATCTGTAGTATCTGTTCTATGAGTTGCTGCTGCACAGAGATCTGTTTGAGTATATTCATATATCCTGGACAAAATTACTTAATTTAGAAAAAAAATCGCACCTTATCATTTTTTAAGATTAAAATCTGAGTCTACAGTAGACAATAACTGGATCATTTGCATTACAATGAACATTTTCTTTTAAAAGTTTTTAAAAATGTCTTTCAATGTATAAATCATACAGTGCAGTTATTACATTTTTTGCATTGTACTTTTTTTGCATTAATTCCTATTTGCTCTGATTTTTTTCCCCTTCTGAAAACATAATTGGAAACAGTATTTTCCTTCTTGTTATAATTAAAATATTTTAATAAATGTTTATTTAGATACTGTGTCATAGAAGGTTGTAGCCTTGGCTGCTAATGTAATATAAAAATCAATTAGGCACACAAAAAATATCTGTTTTTTAATTTAACTAGATCTCTGTCTGATATCACTGCTGCGTAGCAATGTATTTAACATTTTATATTTTAAAAATAACAACCATGATTAATCTTGGACGTGCTGCAGAATTTACTTATTCATTTATTCAAAGGTAATCTGTTTTCCTTGAATGTTGCTTTTGAGTTGCCATGTTGCATCATTTCTTTTACCACTATGTCTTCTGCAGATATTTAAATGAAATTTATAACATGCGTCATGTACTCTAAGTTATTTGTTTCATGCAGCCGTCAGCATGCAAACATAGCTGCATATGTAAGTCATGTAAGTAATCATATACAACACAATGCAAAGATTTGAACATTGTATGGCAATCAATAACATCTCTGCCAGGGTAAATACATTCCCCTCCCCCCGTCTCCCCAATAAATCATTTCCAGACTGTCAAAATGGATCTGTGCTGGCAAAGAAACAAGGGTAATGTTTCAATTTTCTCCATCTGGCAAGATATTTTCTGTTTCTCCCCCTCCTGCAGTTATTGAATTTATATGAAAAGCTCCATATTGTATGACTAATAAAGGTTCAGTGTGAGAGGATAGAGAACAATACTAAGTATGATAGAGACCTGCCTTTGACTAAATCTCAAGATGTATGTGATTTAAGGCAAATTCTGCCCTGTTTGCATGGTTCACGAGTGGAATATAAGGACACAGAAGGCCCCCCTATATACCCATTTAGCAGGGCAGGACTCCTATCTAGGTCCAAAGACCACTGCTTTGGTACTGTGTGCTGACCCTAATGGGACAAATGCCTTCCTGTTTTCAGGCACAGTGGAAAAAATTAAGAAAAAAAAAAGATAAGATAATGTGTTTTTTGTTTTGTTTTTAATCCCAGTTATTTGACCCTCTGTGTTCTGCCTGCTCTGTGTTGGTCTGGTTTAGATTGTACCCTCTTTGGGGCAGGTACTATTTATATTGTGCATTTTGATCACTGTCAAGGATATTATTGAAGGTTATTTTTTAAAGTGTTCCAGGTGGGAGGAAAGTGTCCTCTCTACATAACTGATCTGCATGTCTCATAGCCTTTTGAATATTGATTTAGATTGCTATTGCATCTCCCCTGGCCACCCCAAATGCTTCCCAAACTGCATACAGTAATAGCCCTTAAGATAAATGGGGATGGTTACTTATCAGTGGCCAAAATCCATGGTCTGTGGAAGCTCCTCAAGGCAGCGGAAAATAGCCAGATATAGGAGGGTGGCACAGAAAGTAGACATGAATGGTGCACAGCTTAGCTCTATGAATGTCTCCTGCATGGCACTGCAGGGAAACATGAAGAAGTGAGACCTGGGAAATTAGGGGAGGTGCTACCAAAGCACCAAGATCTTTTCCTGGAAGGATAGGCCAGTCTGAGAGCCTCCTTATATGTTATTCCAGTGATGGAACTGAAGTAGCTTCTAACAGAGCCACCTCATGACCTGTGTGTAGGAAAATTTTCTTTAGGGCAGACATTTTAACTGTATTTTTTGTGAAGAACACATTAGTAGGTACACTAATGCATTTTATAAATTTCTGTTGATTTTGCTGTATCGTTTCAGTCCCGGGGAGGGGAGACACTAAAAATCAGAAAAAAATCTAAATGTCAGTTTTATTTTCTGAATGAAGCATTTCATGTTTTTGGTTTGAAATGCCTTTTCATTTCAAAATTTCCTTTAATTTTATTAAAAAACCCTCGAAAACATAAAGAATGCTAAAAATTGAACTGAAACACTTCATTCCATCCAAAATGAGTTTTACTTCTTAATTCATCAAACATTTGGAGAATAAATTATTTTTGGTTTGATCTGAAATTATTTTTTTCAATTGACAGTGAATTAAAAAAATATTTATCCACATCACACTAATTCCTCCTGCCTGTGCATTCTTTACTAGTGCACAGCATGGTTATTCAGGCTTGGAAATAGGCTAAAATCCCCTGCTAACTTGAACAGTGGTCCCAACTGTAGGTGTTCAAAATCATGAGTCATGCCTCCAAAATAATAAAATTGGTTTAAAAATTGAGTGGGTTATTTTTTTGTTTTGTTTTTAGAGAAAAGGATTTTTTTGAGCCATTGGGATGCAGTTGCTCGTTTTCTGGCTACTCTTCACCCCCATTGGGGTAGAATCTTGCTTTTTTTTTTTTTTTTAAATGAAAGCTCAGAATCTCTCATATTCATGTGATTTCATCAGCTGTTGCTTTAAGAAAATTGGCAAATATTACAAAATTCATGAGAAAATTGTGAAAATTGGAAAACTGTCAGTTTTCCCTTTTGCTACGCTTCAGTTACACCCTGACCGGTGCAAATGCTGGTTAGCAAATGCTTGTTGGTGCTTGTTGCATTGTTCTTTATGCAAGGAGAACAGAGATACATTCAGTCTGAAAGAGAACAAAAAAAAAAAAAAGGAAAGAACAGATATAAATTTTCCACAGAAAAACACTATTTGTGTGCTATCTGACATTCACCACTGAACTTTGAGAACAAAATGCCATTCAACCCTGCATGTAGGAAGAAGGCTTGGAAATTTTAAAGGTGCAATAAACACAATACAAAAAATTATAATCTCATAGCTACATGCACCTAAATTATATTTAAAGCAATAGGCAAGATTTTTAAATATCTTCACTTCATATAACTTATCACTGAGATACCTTTGGAGTGGTAGATAGCTACCAGCCAGCTACTACGCAACATTTCAGAAAATGAGGTGAAGAATTTGAGCCAAATGGGAGATACTGGGACATACTTTTATTCTTACTAACATTTCCTTGGAACTCCTTGTGCACATGCAATCCTCTCAAAATAATAACCACCTTTACAATCTCATCCAAAGGACATGTGCACAGTGCATGGAACTCAATGTATCCATTTCTAAGGAATTGCTGCTGGGCTTTGAACCTATATTTCCAGGGGTTTGAATATTTCACATCTTTGTAACCTAAGCCCCCCTCCTCTTTGCAGATTGTTACTGTTGTCATTTGTTACTTAGCATATTTGAGGCATTATTACTATAATCTAGGTGCCCTCTGCTCCAAAGAGCATACATTCTAAATCAGGGGTCTCAGACTCCCAGTCTGTTGGGAGTGTGGGGTGTGACACTGCTGCTGCTGTCCTGTGCTATGCCCCCCAGTAATCTCTGAAGCTGGGTCCTCAGGGGAATGGGTTGCCATGGGGGGGGGGGGCGGCGGGGGGAGAGGATGTGGCAGGAAGGGGGAGGGCTTGGGGAACAGGAACAGACAGGCTCTGCCCCTCCTGCCTACCAGGACTCCTAGGGCCAGACAGTGCAACTGCTCTGGCTGGGAATGGCCCACAGACTGGGCGTTTGAGACCCCCGGTCTAAATGGTGGGCTTATTCATCAAAAAGCAAGGTTACTGTCATTTAGACCTGTACATGTTTTCAAAGGTTTCCCTAGCAAAGAATGAAATGTGCTTGAACATATGGGAACCTTAAGTAAAATCCTAACTGCATAATGATATAAGTAGTGGAACACTCATTTTATCCTGAAACTCTGGTCTCTGCTTTTTCCTTGCAGCTGTTTGAGATATCTGCGTGCTTCTTATTTGTAGTGATGTTCATTTCAGCCGTGTCTACTGCTCTGTGGTCCAGCAGTGACTGGGAGCACATCAGAGGCAGCACATTCATCTGTCACACAACAGCATCCCTTCTGGCTGATAAAAGGGAAGTATTAATAAGCTCTGAAAAAGAGTTCTATCCAGGCTTTCACTGCTGCAGTGTTGTTCATTAACATGTTAGTGAGCATCAATGGATGTTGCCAAAATGAATAAAAAAGCACCAAGAATAGAGCTACTTCTCCCCCCCCCCGAAAACAAAACTTGTTAGAAGAAAAGTTAAATTCAAAAGGATGTTTTATTTGTGCAGTGTGGTTAAGAGCTGGCCAGAAATGCAGATATTTGAAAATTTTCATGAAACTTTTAAATCTAAACTTCAAATTTTGTTGTATTTATTCATATTTTGTGACTAGCTCTACTGCGAAAGTAGCAAGTACTAGCTTCTACCTTTCCCTGTTTGAACAATGAATGCATTTCTTATTTTTCCTCCAAAACCACATTTTAAGTGATATTTTTTGGTTTCTAGAGGAAACAATGCAGCTGACAGTTGTGAGCAACTGCTTATGAAACAGTGCATGCACAGTAGAGAAGGGAAAATGTTTGAAACAGATGTCTGTTCCAAGCTTCTAAGCAAATATAAACGAAAAAGATCTTAATTTTGAAAAAAGAATAATGTGTCTTTTCAGTAACAGTAGAAATGAGATTACTGGTTAATGTGATTATAGGTGACTTTAGGAACTGTGAAATGCATGGACCCCAATTTGATGCGGCCCAAATTTGCAGCAGGGCAGGCCTGAATTTATTTTCAGGCTGTGATAGCTGCTGCTCTCTGAAGGCTTGAGAAAAGCACTTGAGTAGCCTGGCACTGAAGTCAATGGCACTATCTGTGTGCCCAAAATTAAGAATCCGCTTCAGTCCCATTAATTTCAATTGGACTTCAGCATGTGCTAAAAGTTCCATTGACTTCAGTGAGACTTAAGTACATACTTAACATTAAGATTCTACTTATGTTCTGTCCTGATGAGGGATTGACTGAAGTACTTGCAGAGTTTCTGTCCTGAACTGAGGCCTATCTTTAGGTTTTGAGATTATTGATGAAGGACATGTTTAAACCAGGAGCTATTGCTATGTAATATCTGGAGTCTTTCAGTAAGCATGTTGCCAATCACACTTGTCTTTACTAACCTTTCTAATACCATAAACTGAGATACTGGTAAATTCTTAATAAACGCATTTACTGGGCAAAACGCTTCAACATAAGCAAAACGCTTCAAGAAGATATGAAAAGAAATGAAGATATAGCATCAGAAGGCTGCTACAGCAGTATTGGTTTCTGAATGCTGCAGATATTCTTAAGCATACATGAGACATTTCTTTTCAAAATAGCAGAATTCACCTTTTGACGATGTTCCATTACAATTACTTTATTTCTAACACATTAATAACTGGTGCAGCTATGTTTTCCAGATGCATATAAGTGCAGCAGAGAATGATGTCTGTTCAGAATGGATTAGAGAGCAAATTTGCTCAGTGTTTCTTGGAAGAGTTTGCCTATTTTTCCCCCATAAGCATAATGAACTTATTTGAATGTACTGATTTCTGACAATTTTAAGTTTTTCTCATTTCTGTTATCAGTGCATGATAAAGAACCACTAGTATTTTGATGAAAAGGCAGAGCTGATAAAAACTGATGTAAGATTTTGTTGTATTGCTTAGTGAATTGGAAATCTTGTTTTATAGAAACATTAGATCTAGAAGATTTCATTTAATTTTTAAGTTTCTTTGCTGTGTGATGGGCAAGATTATCTCAGCTACTATCATTTCAAATTCTTTGCTTAAACAAATTTCAGCCAAAAGCAAATTTCAACAGCTAGCTTATGAACATGACAAAATAGAGTTTATTAAATTGAAGTGCGGATAGATATACTCTACCAAGACACAGTTATAGACAAACTCCACAGTATCACAATAGGCCCACATATTTCAGGAAGAGGATTTTAATTTTTTAAGAGGTGAATTTGGTAAAACATCTTTTGAATTTTATTCCAACTATTTTGGGTTTAAATTTATTCAGTCAAATGTCAAATGTTTGTTCTGTGGATACATTCATGCTCAATGAAGACTCTGCTAACACTTTGATCTAATTATTGTTTTTTAATCCATGTGGTGAGATGTTTGTATGTTTAATTCCTGACCACTAACCAGTTGGTAACATGATTTCATAAGTATTTGGTGCTGAAAGCTGAGAATCCTGTATATTGTGTGCATATAAATATTTTGTAAAAAGCTCTGAATGTCAGAGCTTTTCCTGATTATATATTGTATTTCTCATAATGGTTAAGGGAGTCATTGATGCACATCATTTCATTTGTCATTTCTGAGTGTCTGATCCAGCACAGAATACCTTCATGCTTTAGAACCATCTAGACAGAAGCCCATGCATGCTGGTCCATGGACCCATGGTCTAACTCTAGAACAGGGTTTTTCAAAGTTGGGTTGTGTGCCCAATGGGGTAAACCACTGGTGGACCATGAGAGGCTTTGTTTATCTAAGTGTCCATAGGCATGGAGCCATGCAGCTCCAACTGGCTGAGGTTTGCCATTTCCTGCCAAGAGGGGCTGCATGAAATGGTGGTCCAGCCCACGTCTCTTTCCACATCTCCTGTTGTCTGGAACTGGCAAACCGTAGCCAATGGGAGCTGCAATGCTCTGTGCCTCTGGACGCTTAGATAAGCAAAGCATTTTGTGGCCCGCCAGCGACTTACCTAGGCAGGCGCACAACCCAACTTTAAAAACTCCTGCTCTAAAATATGCTACAGACGGAAACTTCTGATGCAGTGGAAAGCCTCAAAGGGGGCAGAAACCAAGGATTTCAAAGAATTTTTGTGGAGAAACATGTGGAGTCACTCGTGCCTAGATAAGGTCTTGAGCATTTAACCACCTAACCAGATGTCTTAGATATGTTAGGAAAGTTTGATTTTTATTCCCTGCATGCTTATTATTTTGATTATCAAAGCTCCCTTTCTCAAGATAGAAACTGTAGATTTAAGACTATCAAGACACTTGTTGCAGGTGAAATGATTAAAACAAACACGTCTTATTTTTTCAGTTTATAGATATTAGGGAGGTCTATTTTTTTTAAAGGAAGGCTTGCTATATATTTCCTTCATTCATTTCCGTGCAGGTTTAGGGCCTGATCTTTCAGGATCTTCACATGCAAAACTCCTATTGCTATCAATTCAATGGGAATTATTTGTGCAAAAGGGCTGCAAGAGCTGCTGTTAGTTATGAAGATAATGTAAGAAGAATGCAGCCCAGCTAATGTCACAATTTGTCTTTGTTATTCCTTTCAATACATTTCTTATCAGAGTTAACACTAATGTAGTACATTTAAACATCAGCAGATGGGGCCCTTGTTTCCTTTGAAGAATAGTAGGTCTGAATTTTTTTTTAGTGTCTGTAGCAAGAATTAATTTTTCTTGTTGCAGCATGTTAAAATAATATAGCCTTTGTAATAGATATGGATCTAAATGCAGATAGGAACTCTCCCAACCCTGAGTGGAAAGCAAGTGTTTCTGTCTCTAAACGGAGGTCAGAATGTCATGGCTAGCCCTTATTTTGATCACTGAACAAAAGGTTCATCTCTAAACACCCCCAAAGTTTTTTAGGATTAAGGATCCAGCTCTGAATTCTCTGGTTGATTCTCCCTCTGTTGTATTTGAAAAATCTTTATGTATATTATGGGACAAAGCACATTTAGTGATGAGAAACTTTACTTTTCTTCTATAAGCTATTTACAACCCACTTTCCTAAGTTTTTAAATAACATTCAAGCGGCATTTATGCATTTTAGAAGCAAAAAAGCCAATGTCAAAAACTAATGCATGTTCCTGACTCGGGCATCTATGGAAAATAGCATAGCAGCATGGAGCAAAGGATGACATGTCAGTCTTAAGTCTGCATTTCCTTGGTTTTGTAAGCCTTGAGTCACCATGTATTTAACTAGAGGGGGTCTGATACACTCTGTGTTCCTCCAGTTTACATAAGTTTAGCTCCGCTGATTTTAGCGTGGTGGTGGTGGTGAGACATTCCAGTATTAATGTTTCTGAGCTTAGATTTTTCTTTCACTGAGCCTACTTATCCTGAAAATCACATTTTTGTTTTTAATTGCTAAACATGTAAGGAAGTTGAAACAATGTGTTCTGACACCTTAACCAAACTTATGAATGTGTTCTCAAATACATAATGTATTTTGCAAATAGGTGTCTGATGGTTTGGAATGTCTTTTTTCAGAGTTACTGCCCTCTGAAGTCTCAATAAACACAACAGTGGGACACACTTATAAAGTGGTTTTTGACACAATGCAATGGCAAATCTTTCCTATTATTAGCTTGATATACCAAGATGGTTCCTTCTGTGCCATTTTAATCTATCATATCAAAATGTCTGCCACTCAGGTATGCTAGATATAGTGTGTAATACAAAAGTGTTTGAAGTCCTATGCTGCACATTAATTATAGTTGACTTTAGAAAATGCTATAACTGATATTTTCTTAACATGTGGGACCTTATCAGGAATATGAAGAATACATTGTTTTAATTTATTGGATTATATCAGGTTGATACTATTGCTAATTTTTAATTTTTAATTAGCAACCATGCATAAAAATAACTTTAGAAAAACTCTTAAAATTGATACATTCTTTGTCTTTTCTCTTATACTTATAAACTGTGGCCTTGATCCTTCAAGCCCTTAGATGCATGCTTAACTTTACACTCTTGCATCGTGCTGAAAGTTAACCAGGTGTGTATTTACAGGATCAGGGGATATAACAAATTGCCCAAAGATTCATAGTTTAATTATAAGCCCAGGTTCATAGATTCATAGATTGAAACCCAGATTCATAGATTCTTATGTTCATAGTTTAATTGTAGTTACTTCGGATGGATATTTTTCAAATGTAAATGTGGTGGAACAAATGTCAGGGACAAATTTCCAAAAAGTGTTGGCTCAGATCCACTTGCAAAAAATAGAGAAACCTGCATTTGTGTATGAAAGCCTGTATTTGTGGATGCAGTTTGATTAACGTAATGAAAGAAGACATGTACATCCCAAATGACCTGTCTGAACACACAAGTACAGATGTGCCTACCTTTTTCAATGAATCTTAATCTTCAACTTTTGAAAATTTGGACCTTGACATTCAAGTTATAAATGGGTTTATGGGTTGATGTTCACACAAACTGAGTGCAAGACATATAAATGAAAAGTGGATATTCCTGGTTTAAAGGATCAAGAGAACTACAACTTACTACTAGCTAGATATTTGTTTTGCCTCATCTAGAAATCCTAGTTTCTGGATGGAATCTGGTAGCTATAATTTTCTAGAAGTACAGAACAAAAGTTTCACTACACAAAAGGACTCATTCCCTATAAATATTGTGGTTTGGTTCATAGTTCACCTTTTAAAATATATAACATATGTGCCCAAATCAGAACTCCAGATCTGAGAATCCTTAATTCTGTAGGCATTTAAAATATGAAACCAAATCCAAATTTTCTAAGCAGTCTTCATCTTTATACTGCGTTGAATCAGAAATGCAGGACCGCTTACATTCCCTCCAGTTTTGCTGTGTTTCAGAGCTGATAAAATTTTTTGTGCTTTTCTCTTGTGTAAATTTTGTATAATAAATGCTACGGTTCTCAAGGTGTTCCATATTTGGCCATACAATAATTTAGGATGTATGTTACCAAAGCATTTCTTGAAGACAAGCTAGCAAAAATGAATACTGCACATTATGGTCAAAATTATGGTCCTGATTCTTATCTGCCCTCACTAAGGCCAGTTTTCACCATATAATAATTTATTCAAACTTTGAAGCCTCTTTAAACTCCCAGAGTTATGTAAAGGGCCCTACAGTAAATGCAAATTAGATCCTAAGGGTATGTCTGCACTGCATTCCTCTTTCGAGAGAGGAATGCAAATGCAGCTGAGCGAAATTGCAAATGAAGCGCGGATTTGAATTTCCTGTGATTCATTTGCATAATCGCGTCTGGACGCTTTTTCGAAATACCGTATTTCAAAAAAAGAAACGCTGTCTCGATGCGGTTATTTCGAAAGAAAACCCTTCTTTCGAAATTACCCTTAAACCTCATTTTATGATCACACTGATAATATATAATATAATATAAATGAAGTCACTGGAGTCACTCTGGATTTATAATCGTGTAAATCAAAGAAGAGTTTGGTCCAATAGATTCATCATAAATGGTGATGCTTTTATTCAAGGGTGAAAATTGACTGACATACCACATTGACTTTACTAGTAATTGTCTCCTAAAATGGCAGTGGATTATTTTTATGATTGCTAAGAAATTGCAATTTTATGTGTGCCCCAAAACACTCAGAGAAAATATTTTCCCATATGGTACATTTTTCTTCATATACACATGAAAATTAAAATATGAAATGGCACATTTTAAGGTATGCATACAATATATAGAATAAGAGGAGCAGTTTAGTTCAAAAGAATACAGTACAGTTTTTATTTAAATAATTATAGTATCTCATTGACATTTTTACTTCAGCACATTTTTTTATCTTTCTTTTAGCCATGTACTCATCTCTACAAAATATCTTACAAATTATTTCAAGTGAGATCAAATGGAATTTCTTTTCCTGTTGCTTGGGGATGGACTAAACCATTGAAAATTATGGGTGCCCAAGTGAAAAACAAAAAACCCCAACTTGTTAGCCAAAGGGAGATTTCTCCTTTCAGAAGTATGGAACTAAGCTTTAAGGGAAAAGAAAAGACAAGGCAGCTGTTTTGAACAATTTACATCTTAAAAAATGCTAATGATCATGACTGGATTTCACTGGAAAGTGTTCTGAACATTTAAATCAATGAAAGAGATACTAGGTACATATAAAGATAAAAGTCTTATTTACGGTAACTTTATCTCAAGATCTCTGGACACAATCTTGCATCCCTTTCTCATCTGAGTAATTCTTGCTAAATCAGTAGTCACAATGACATTAGCTGGACTACTTGTGTGAGTAAGAACTGCAGAATTGGACCCTATCTTTATAGATTATGAGATTATTTTTAAGGAATACAATATACAATAAAGTTAATTAAAATCAAAATATTTGCATATATTTACCTTTATGGGCTATGTAAAAATAAAGTAAAAAATAGAACTACAAGAATCTTGTTTTGCCCAAGGGTAGCGGAAAGCGGTGTGGACAGGGACACTGCTTCCCACATCTCCCAATGTCCGGGAATAGTGATCCACAGTGAATGGGAGCTGCAATCACCCATACCTGTGGAGGCGCAGTTAAATACAGTGGTAGCAGCCTGCCAGGGGCTAACTCTGGCGGACTGGATCTGGCCCACGGGCTGGTATTTTCCCACTCCTGTACTAGACTTTCAGCTTGTTGTAGTAGCTCTGTAGTGGGGATCTAAATGGAGACATGAAGTAGAAGCATATTTTTGTACCTTCACAGTGGATGGGGGCTCTGTATCTTTAGGTAGATCACCGCGAAGGGGGCTTGATGTGGATGTTTTGGGGAAGTTCCAGTCCATCTCTCGTTCCAGTGGTGAGGAACTTTCTTGTTGGGTTACAGAGCCCATAGGCTGGAATAGCAGCCATACATGGGCAACTCTTCAGCCTTATGCATTGCATCAGGAACTGTGTGAGGATGGGTTAACTTCATTCTATAATGTCAAGCTGTCAGAACTCTGCAGGGTGGAGTTCCTAAAATCATCAGGCACTCTGTCAGGGTTCATGAATTTTGTGGGACCTAAGCGAACTACCTTGATTAGGGCACTCATTTGGCAGGTCTGTAGTTTTCCAGGACTGTCTTGTGGAACTGACCTTGTGCTGAAATCCTAAATGGTGACATGTGTTTTGAATTCTTACAGGCTATGGCCCTAATCCAGCTCACATTGTGTGTGTGAGCACACTGCTGCATCTGGTTGGGCCCCAATTTCCAGGGGTGGGCCCCAGTTCCAGTCTTTAGAAAGATTAGGGTTTATTTTAATTATAACTCTGAATGTGCTGCCTTTAAAGCATTTAGGGTTTTTTTTTAATTACAATATTCTAGCCTGGTTTTCAAAACCATGGTGTTCTAAATGAGTAATGTGCATGGTTCAGCAATGTTGTTTTAAATTAATAGATGTCTATTTACAGCCTTAACTCTATATTAATGAAGATTTTTGCTTGGGAATACAAACATCTGCTGGAAATACCATTCCATCTATCATTTCTAATGTTTTATTAAATTTGCACCTGGCAGTACAGCTATAGTTAAAGTCTGTTCATTATTTAAGTCCCATTTTTGGGAGGTTTATAACTATAATTTCAAATCTTATCAGGCTAAAACTTGGCATGCTTGCTCTCAGTGAAGAATATTTATTTTTGTTTCCAAAGTGAATCAACATACAACTCCTCTTTTTCTTCTCCACTCACCTGCTCCCTCCCTGTTTCCCATGAAAGAAAAGCATTTTGGTGGATTCATTTGAAGGTGAAGAATGAAAAATACTTTTTTTAACATTAAATGTCACAGAAAGGAACTAGTCTTTTTTTAGTGTGGCTAAAACTTGCCCATCTCTGAGCATTCTCCTTGTTAGGAATGTGTAGGGTATATTGGAAACAGGTAGCTAATAAAGATGAAAAACTATTTCACAGGTAATTTCATGTGTAATAGGTTTAACTTTTCTGTTTGTGAATTGTCAGGTGTTGCTCTTTTTGTTTCTTCCTATTCAGAATTATTCACCATATACTTTCTCTGAAGAAGTCTTGGTTTGAAGATCATTGGTGAGCAGTTTGTTGCAAATGTTTGAAGTTAGAAATTCAGGCTGTGTGAGTGAATTAGATGCACAGGTCACAGGATGTTAATGTTCTCTGTTTGGATCAGAGTGCACTAGAACTTGGGGGCGCTGGAACAATTTGTGCAGTCGGGGTGCTGAGAATCATTCAACCCAACTGTAAACCCTGGATATAATGGAAACCAGTTCAAGCCAGGGAGTGCTGCAGATTCTCTCCTCCCCCCACCCGATTCCTAGTTCCAGCACATATGCTGGAACTCTGATATTTCCAGTGTTAATACTGGCTTTTCCAAGTTCAGAATCAGTTTACAGTAAATGTTCTCTGAAATGTGGTATTTTTGTGAGCTTTCTTTGAGAGTAAACTCATTTAACAGAGAATGGTGGGAAGTGAATCTAAGAGGGCTATGTGTGAAAGCTACTGTATCCAGCTCTCTCCAGGAATATCTTCTAATAACTCAATCAACAACAACAACAAAATCAGGTTTAATTTGTGTAAACTTTTTCAGAATTTTTGTAAAGATTTAACTTACCTTACTTCATCAATATTTATCATCTTCAATGTCCAGTCTGTATACCATATTCCCTGTCCTCCTTGATAACTGCCATTGTCAAAGCGGCTCAAGGCAACTGAAGGACTAGGACTAGAAAGGGAAAGCAGAGAATTTTATAGAAGCAGTATAAGTAAGTCTGCCTGCTTAGGAGGTCACACAATACCCTATAGTATGGTATTCATGTAAGCTGACAATCTAATGGAGAGTATTGGAAAGGCCTGGGAGCAGAGAGAGGGCTGATTCAATTTATAATTTTTATATAGCATTTTCATATAAGATATCGCTAACCATCTTACAGATTATGAGATATTGCTTTACAGAACTGGATACAATAGCTTTTAAATCTAGCACACAGTAGGACAAAACAATATCCTGTAGGAAGAAGGACATGAGAAAATGATGAAAGATGTCAGAGTCACAATGTAAGCTGTATTACAGTGATAGGCACAGAAAAGGATACAAGAATAACCAAGGAGCAAACATATCATAATATATTAGACTAGTAATAACTAATTAGGCCATCTAGCTTGACATCCTGTATTTTCCAGGGATACACATGCTGGAAAAGATTGTCACAGGTTTTCAGTAGGAATTAGGCACCTAAATCACACTTTATTTTATGCCTTTGAACTGCCTCCCCTCATCCTGCCATGGTACCATTTCCACTAATATGTCATCAGTCCTTAAAGATAAGCAGTGACAGTGACTTGTGTCCCTACGTTGTTAGGATAACAGCTCTCCACATAGTCTTGACACTGGGGTAGAAAAGTGGCCAATGCTGTAGGCTCATAGGTCTTAGTAATTAGATGCAGAGTTTAATCAGGCAGCTGGAATAATTCCATGAAAAATTCTAAAAAACAAATGAGCTCTTGATTTGGATTAGTAAATTAATAACTAACAAGAGAGGTTGGATTTAGGGTGGATGTGGTTGTTCTTGGAGCGAAAGTAGTTTTGTTGTGGCATTCTGGAGGCAATTAAAGAGTACAGTACTAGAACTATAAAAGATGGAGCTACATCAAGGCAAGTGATAAGTATAAATTAGAATCTGTACACAACCATGATCAAGATAAAGAATAATACTGGCAATGCTGTCTCGGGTACGAAAGGAAAGTTTAAAAGGGAGATGTGAAATTAATAGGCATCATGTTTAAAACAAACAGAAGTATTTCTCCATATAAAGCACAGTCATTTAGTGGAATTCATTGCCAGAGGATGTTGTGAAGACCAAAGCTCTAAATGGATTACAAAGGATTAGATCAAATTTGTGACCAAGAGGTCCATCAATGGCTATGAGCCAGGAGGGCTGCAATTCCATGCTCAGGGTGCCCCTAAGCCTCTGACTACTAGATGCTAGGACTGGATCACTTGCTAATCGTCCTATTCCAATGGTGGAAAACCTACGGCCCACAGGCTGCATGTGGCCTATCAGGGTTCTCTGTGTGTGGCTCGTGAGACATTTTGTTGACCATTGCCCATGTGCAGGATTGCCAGATTTCACTGATTTCCATCCATGTATTTTTTTTCCTGCGGTATTACTAAAGTGACACACACATAAAGCATGTGAACATAACATAAGAACGGCCATACTGGGTCAGACCAAAGGTCCATCTAGCCCAATATAGTGTCTTCCGACAGTGGCCAATGCCAGATGCCCCAGGAAGGCATGTGAAGTCATGTGGGTGCTAACCATACAGAACATTGCCTGTGAGAGCTGTGTACTCCCTCTGTAACCAATCAAAGCAAAGCTACCGTTCAATTGGCACTCCCCACAAATTCTAGGTATGCAAATGCAGTTAGCAAAACTACCCTGTCCTGGGAGACCGTACTGGTTCTGACAATCTTGTGGCCCACTGAGATGGAGGGCCACTAGCTTATGTTGCCCCTCACTGCCCTAATCTGTTCATTCCCTTTAAATCATCTGGCGCTGGCCAATGTCAGAAGACAGGATACTAGGCTAGCTGGACCATTGGTCTGACCCAATATGGCTGTTCTTATGAAAAGAAAAGTAATGCTGGCTGTTCAAGGGAAACTCCAAGGTGTATTTGGTCTTGAGCAGGGCTATTCAACATGTGGCCCGTGGGCTGCATGCGGCCCGCCCCGCATTTGTTTGCAGCCCACGGGTGGGAGCGAACACATAAAAGTAGTCAATGTAATGGTCTTCTGTTGATATATGTTTTAGTAGTTACATTCTTGACTGTCATTGCTCATTAAAAGTGCTGTCATATGGGTGGAAATCTGGTAAATATTGCATTTTATTAATATCAGTGAAACTGACTTAAATAGGGCCTGTGTGTTGTGTAGTCTTGCCTTAATCTTTGTATTCATGCCCGTCAATGTGAAAGAAGCTATTTGTGTATATTTGCATATATATTTGCATGTATATGCAACCACACTTAAGTTGCAGCCCACAGCATGTGCTGTGAGTATTATTGTGGCCCCAGGGCTTCCAAAGTTGGGTAGCTCTGGTCTTGAGAATAAAGGTGAGGCTAAATTATGACCATACAATAGCATATAGCACCAGTGAAGCCAAAGGGAGTTTCATAGACATAAAAGAGCAGAATTCAGCCTGTTCTCTTGTTGGTTAGACCATTATCACACTTTGTGATATCATTAGACTCCAGTATAGTTCTGGACTTTGCTTAAATCTGGTCTCACTATCATACCTAGAGATTATTTTAAATTTTAATTTTTGTGTACAATATTCTTAAAAGTACGATTTCATGCTACCTATGTTCTCCTTAACTTTGGTGGGTACCCTAAGCTTTTGGAAACTGCCTGCAAAATTTCTTATTAATATCATTTTACGTTGTTCTATCAAAATCTGTGCTCTGAGTGATTTGGCTGGAAATTTGCATTTTGGATGAATTGTTGTGGGGGCACCAAATGGCAGCATTTGGAGGTATCTGACCAAGAATGATTGACAATGTCTGTAACTACTTATTATGTCAAGGCTTCAGCACACCGATTGATGGGAAATGATGTATAATAAATTAGAATGATCACACATCATTTCCCATCGATTGAAATGCCAAATCCTTTGATGGAGTAATGAGTTATGGCCAATACTACTCACTGTCTTAGTGGGAGATTGATTGCATATCCCTTCATCAAAGTGATCAAACAACTAAGGAATCAAAAGTATATCTACAGTGCGCAAGTTTTACTATACTTTCAGGGCAAAGAGAAAATAACCCTGTAAGACTAGTGTTTCTTCTAAGAGTGCTATCAGTGTTTCATGGACATGCATGGAACATGGATCAGCATGTGTGGTTCAAATGATCAGATTCAATGAGATTCTCACCCTATAAAGAAATACAACTATATATCACGAACACCTATTCCAGCAAAATTTGCAAAACATGTGGAGATTAGTAGCTATGTACGAAACAAGTTTAACTTGTGCATTATCCTTGCACTTCTATTGATGGAAACATAAAAGGGAAACATCAGAAGACCCATTTGCAGCTGTATAACAGAAGATTTAGTGGAGTTGTACCTCCAGGAAAGACTTGCCTGCCAATCAGCTAACAGGAGAGAGAAGTTGCTAGTGGTCAGATAAAAAGGAAACCACTTGCTTTATGATGTTTTTTTAAAAACAGCTTTGCTTTTAGAAGAAGGAGCCAATTCTTTTTCTTTTTCCTTTTCTTATAACTGCTCATCAGTGCTGTATATATTATACATGTAATGGTTTGGCCCAGTCATTCTCCATCTCTGAAAGTCCTGTTTATCAAAATAGATATTTGATTTTTTTTCCTCACATCATAAAAATGGAATCAATGCAGTGCTCTTTACTTACGGTATGTCTATACTAAAGAACTTTTACGCAGCCCTGTCACTAAAAGTCAGTGTGTGTGAACATTGTTTGGCTACACCTATACTACGAGTTTTCTCGGCAAAAAATATGCTAATGAGGGACTCATTTGCATGAGTCACAATCTCATTTGCATATTTTCTGCCGATCCCTTTTTTGCACTAGGGGTTTTTGCTCAAAAACAAGCAGTGTGGACATTTTCTTTTTGCGCAAAAACCCCTTTTTCTGCAAGACTGCTTTACCTCCTTTTTTGGGGCATAAGGATCTTGCAGAAAAAGGGTTTTTTTGTGCAAAAAGAAAATGTCCACACTGCTTGATTTTGTGCAAAAACGGATCAGCAGAAAATATGCAAATGAGATCGTGGCTCATGCAAATGAGTCCCTCATTAGCATATTTTTTGCAGAGAAACTCTTAGTGTAGACGTAGCCTTTGTTGGCACTTTTATCGACAAAACACTTCCACCTGCACAATGAGGCGGGTTTGCTTTATCAGGAGCAGAGCACTCCTGCTGACAAAGCAGCGTTCACACTTTCACTTCCTGAGGCAAAACTGCATTCAAGGTTGGTTTGTTTTTGTTTTTTTTAAAGCAACCGTGAATGACAATTGTTAATCAAGTGTAAGTGTAGGCATAGCTTTATTCTCCTGTGCTGCCTTTTATATCCTTTGGATGTCAGAATCTTTTGGTTTTGTGCTGAAGATCTCTCACCACAAGGATGCACGAGGTGGCACTCTTTAGGAGACACCAAAGAATGTCCATTGACATACAAGATAGAGCATCTGTTAGAAGATATGTGGAATATAAGAATGCTGGAAGATGTAGCCCCTTCTTTTGTGTATTGTACAATTTATAACGTGACTATATCGTAAACTATACTCATTTATGATTTTTTCCTTTTGTATGTTACAGTGGAGTCTCAGGGAAGGGGATTTAGCATTGACACCAACTCCAGGGCTCAAGCACACATGGAAAAAAATGGTGGGTGCTGAGCACCTAGGAGCCAGAGTTTAGTGTAGAATGTGAGGAGTTGTGTGCTACTAACAACTTCTACCCCTGGGGATGGGAGTTTGTTTATAAAACAGAGGCAGGATTATTACGATAACAAAAGTCTTGTCATTAAACTAAATTAAGGATAGTTAAATGATCCTGAAAGCATTACCAGGCACTCGGGTTAAAAGATAGGAAAGAAAGGGTGGGAATAAACGGTCCATTTTCAGAATGGAGAGAAGTAACTAGTGGTGTCCCCTGGGGGTCTGTACTGGGACCAGTACTATTCAACATATTCATAAATGATCTTCCAAAGGGGGGTTAAACAGTGAGGTGGCAACGTTTGCAGATGATACAAAATTACTTCAGATAGTTGAATCCAAAACAGACAGCAGAGAGTTTCATAGGGATGTCACAAAATTGGATGACTTGGCAAGAACATGGCAGATGAAATTGGATGTTGTATGCAAAGTAAGGCACATGGAAAAATATAATTCCATCCATCCATACAAAATGATGTTACTCCTCAAAAAAGAGATTGTGGAGTCATTTGCAGTACTCGAAGCACTGTTTTCAGAGTACTGCAAATTTATAATAATCTTTCTTACTGTGCCTCTATCATCCTGAACTCATTCAGCAGCTTCAGAAGACTTAAAAATTATCTCTAGTCATCAATGGGACGGATGCCATTGAATAATGTAGCTGTCCTTAAGGTGCATCAAGACAATACCAGGGAACTAGATGTAAATAAGATTGCTGACAATTTAATCCAGAGAGCGATCATGAGACATAATGTCTTTAAACTGGGATGTTAGTGAAGACAGCTGATAGGTATTTGCAATGATTTTAATATAGTGTAATTCATGACAATGTACCTACGTAGTTCATAACAATGTAATCATTATTAAAACAGTAAAGATACCAAAGATAGACACGTTCAATAAGTAAAATATAAAAGAAGTGTATAAATATTCTGGAAATAGCCTCCCCACCCAATACTGGCAAAGTTTCAACTCCCTGAAATACACACACCTCTTTGAAAGCACCCATCTGCAAAAATAAAAGTCAGCGCCTATGGGATTTAGTCTCTTCTCTTAGTTCTGTCTGAGAACTGTAGATAAACTCTGTCAGGTAAATTCCCTCAGGAGGGGGAATTTCAGTAATTCCCTGTTTTTAAAATAGTGTTCACTGAGGTACATAAGTTGTCACATGTATGAGCGCTGTCTGTTATCTGTGTCGAGAGATGGGTGAGTGATAATGGGAATGACGTGCCTGCTTGTTATCCACATTAGGGACTGTGAAGCATGGCGTGTGTATGTCATGTCATTTCCCGCAATCATATGAGGCCATGACATTTGAGAATAAATTTGGCAACTCTTGCAGGGTCTTTTTGTAAGGGTTTGATTCAGGGTGTCAAATCCCAGGAGCATTTCTTCCATCACAACATTACTTCCAAAAACATGAGTAAGTGTTAAAGCCTGACTTAATTATAGACTGGATATCTCCTGTTTCCTTCTCTGTTGACTTTCATTCCTGCAGTATGCCCTGTCTAAAATCTCATGATAGTGGATGTTTTTCCCCGAGATACTTAGCTTTCTCTCAGATGGTCTTTTACCTTTCAACCATTTATTTTTGTTGTTGCAATGTTTGTTGACTCTCAGTTGGTGATCCCTGATTTCTTCAGAAGAAACCAAAACACTATCAGTAACGCAATTCATAAGAAGGCCCAGAGGATTGGAGAGTGAGCAATAAATTGAC
This sequence comes from Pelochelys cantorii, assembly GCA_032595735.1. Classification (NCBI taxonomy): domain Eukaryota; kingdom Metazoa; phylum Chordata; order Testudines; family Trionychidae; genus Pelochelys; species Pelochelys cantorii. Next base: position 34,330,148 of record CM064334.1, read on the forward strand.
TTTACTATGGTTTTGATTACCATGTAGGTATGTATATAGGAGAGTGAGGTATCTGATGCTTTGGTGGAGAGAGGAAGATGGCCAAGAATATTGTTGTGCTATCAGAGAAAATATTAATTGGTATGTGTGTTATTCATATCATATTCAAAAATACCTTAAAAGAATATTACTGAGTCAAAATTTGAAAATTAGGAAATGTCAATTTCCATTGCTAGGGCAACCTTATATCAGCCTCCTCTATATATACATTATGAATTACTTCTGATGTCCTGCTTATAACACTCCTACTAATGGATCACAGGATGATTTGTATTTGTTTTTTTGCAACAGAGTTTTACTGTTCTTTCATGTTTAGCTTGTGATCCACATGACTTGCAAACCCCTTTCTGCTGTACTCCTTCCTAAGCAGTGATTTCCCATTTTGTGCGTGTGCGGCTGATTGTTCCTTCCTAAGTGAAATGCTTTGCATTTGTCCTTATTGAATTTCATCCTGTTTACTTCAGACAGTTTCTCCAGTTTGTCCAAATCATTTTCAATTTTAGCCCTATCCTCCAAAGCACTTGCAGCCCTTCCCAGCATGGTATTGTCTGCAAACTTTATAAGTGTATAAAGTATAAACTTTATAAGTACTCTCGGAGCCACTATTTAAATCACTGATGAAGATATTGAAAAGCACTGGACCCAGAACGGATCCCTGCAAGACCTCACTTGATATGCCCTTCCAGCTTGACTGTGAACCACTGAGACCTACTCTCTGGGAACAATTTTCCAACCAGTTATGCACCCACCTTTATAGTAGCTCCATCTAGGTTGTATTTCCCTAGTTTGTTCATGAGAGAGTCATGCAAGACCATATAAAAAAGCCTTACTAAAGTCAAGATATACCACATCTCCCACGTTTCCCCTGTCCATGAGGCTTGTTACCCTGTCAAAGAAAGCTATTAGTTGGTTTGACACGATTTGTTCTTGACAAATCCATGTTGACTGTTACTAATCACCTTATTATCTTCTAGGTGTTTGCAAATGGATTGCTTAATTATTTGCTCTATTATCTTTCCAGGTACTGAAGGAAAGCTGATTGCTTTGTAATTCCTTGGGTTTGCCTTATTCCACTTTTTATAGATTGGCACTGTATTTTTCCAGTCCTCTGGAATCTCTCCCGTCTTCCATGACTTTTCAAAGATAATTGCTAATGGCTCAGATATCCCTCAGTCAGCTGCCTGAGTATTATAGGATGCATTTCATCAGGCTCTGGTATCTTAAAGACATCTTATTTATGTCAGTTATTTTTACCTTGGACCTTCCCTATTTTAGCCTCTGGTCTTATGTCATTTTCACTGGCATTTACTACATTAACCATCATTAATAATTTATTTTGTGAAAACAAAAATAGAATAATGGGACCTTTTAATTAAATTCTATCCTGTATGCTACATTAAGATGATCATCTATTGTTTCATCATTCCATTTTCCTATTAACACCTGTCTTTCATCTGCTTGGTATATAAGTAGAGCTGTTCTCCTCCTACATTGCCACAGCAATACAATGTGGACTCACATGAGTGTTGTGAACAGTTTACACTGGGGATGTTATATAGCATGTAATTGAATAGTCACGTAACTGCATGAAATCTTACCAGTTACATGACTATTAGATAGTCCCCAGAGGTGGGGCCAGCAGCCAGTGCGCTCCCAGCTCTACTCCCGGGAAGCCCCCTACTACCCTATGCTGCTACCTCTGATACAGAGGCAGCAGCATGGGGTGGCAGGCAAAGCCAGACCATGAGTGGAGTCAGTTAAAAAAACAGCTCCCCATTGCTGCTGGCTGCCCTGCGCTGCTGTCTCTGAAACAGCAGCAGCCCCTGTCTGTAGGGCATCTGAGCTCCCCATGGACAGAGGCTGCTCCATGATAGAGGCAGTAGCGGGGTTGGGGGGCAGGTGGCACTGTGGAGCCAGTGCTGGGGGAACTGTCTTTTAAGCTGGTTCCCCCAGCACAGGCTCCTGCCTGCTCCCCTTGCCTCTGTAGGAGGCAGCAAGTGGGGGCAGGTGGGTCCACGGAGTGGACAGGCGCAGGGAGCTGTCTTGAAAGCTGGCTCTTTGCATGTATGAGCTCCAGCCTACCCCTCTCACCCTCTGCACTGCTACCTTTCTATCAGAGGCAGCAGTGCGGAGGTGGGGGGGGGGAGGTGGATCCAATGCTTGTGGGGAGCCTGCCTAAAACCAGCTCCTCAGGGGCACCAGCTCCCGCTCCCGCTCCCGCTCCTTGCCATCTCTTATACAGAGGCAGCAAGGGAGTGGGGAAATGTGTGCAGTCAAAAGATTAACTGATATAGTTGACTAAAGGTTGGCATCCCTAGTTCACACAAAGTGCCAAATTCTGCTTTCTCTATCACTTTTATAAAGCAGCACAAAGGGACTTGATATACTTGGGTTTTACAGCACTGTAACTGAGAATAGGTTTTGTTCTTGAAAGTTTGTTGCTCTCCATAAAAATCAACATAACTGTAACATCCATGTTCTAATCCAAATTTACATTAAGACAGTGGAGCACTTTTTATAAAAAGTGATTTTTGACCAAGTGTAGTGAATTGTAACAGTTGCTCCTGACCCTTTTTACAGTAAATACATAATTTATCACAAGTACTAAGTACAATTCTTCTGAAGTATCTTAGAGAGGTGGTTACTTGCTATGCATATGCATTAGCCATTTTAATATTTAAATAACTCAGTGATTTTACTTTTTTTGTTGAAAATGGTAAAAGCACATAGAACAGAGGGCAAAATCACTTGTCAGCTTTCATAACTCAGTCAAAATCAGTTTTAAATATTGTGGTGATTCTCCCCCCCCACCTCCCGTTGTATAATTATGTGTTCTCACACATGGTCAAAACAGAAGTTTAGAAAACATGAATATAATAAAAGTTGTTTTGTTACTTTTAGCCATAGGTTTCTTTTCCTTCAGTGGTTGATTTTAAAATGATATTTTCAATGGCTGTGTCACAGGGCTGCAGGCTCTCGGACCCAACAAAGGTATGAGTTTCCTCTAAGTCATCCTGTGATCAGCTGCTTGAATGCTCATGAAGGTTCAGTGGAATTACTGCTTTCATGCTGGGAAGTGGATTTAAGTAGCTCCAACCAGCCTAGAAGGAGGGTTTCAAGTTTCTCTTTGGAATAAAGGAAACTAGGGTCTGCGATGGAAAATCCTTAGAAAAGCCAAGGTTGGGAAGAGAGATTAAGACAAAGTTTATGAGGATGCTATTCTTTGTTTCTAAATTTTAAAAAATACCAGGAGGTGGTATGACTGGCCCCACTGAGGGTAGGTCTACACTGCAGCATTTTTCTGGAATAACAAGCGTTATTCCAGAAAAACAATACTTGCGTCCACACTGCAATTGTGTTTTTTCGACAAAAAGTTGAAAGTATGGAGGGGTTTTCTCAACAGCGATAAACCTCTTTCTATCAGGAAGAACACCTTTTCCCAAAAAGCTTTTTTGGGAAAAGGAGTGTGTGGACGCGGAAGAGGGAGTTCTGTCAAAAAAAGAGGCCTCCAGGAAATAACACAAGTGCCCTGCTGGCCACTCCATCCACACTCATCACGACTCTATAGTTCTTGTCTCCTGGCAGCTCTTAAAGCCACAGGCACCCGGGACAAGGCTTGTGGCAGAAAGCCAGCCCTGGGAGCTGCACCTTACCATGCAGCTGCCACTATCACACTTTTCTGGACCCATGTCCCAGCCTCAAGCACCCCAAGAGCCCACTGGCCCTAACAGGGAACATGCCCAGGGCTCCCAGGAGCCTGCTGGGGCACAAAAAGGCATGCGCTGTTGTGGTCTGGGGTGGAGATCCTGGCTCTCCTGGAGGTATGGGGTGAGGAGGAGACCCTGCAGGATCTCTGCTCCAAATGGCACAATGCTGACATCTGTGGCTGGATGGCTGGTGCCCTGGCTGTGAGGGGCCACCACCCCAAGAACCTTGAGCAGGTGCTCAGCAAGCTAAAGGCGCTGCGGCAGGGCTACACCAGGGCCAGGGAGCACAGCTCTCGCTCCGGGGCAGAAAGACACTCCTGCCCCTACTTCAATGAGCTGCATCGCATCCTGGGGGCTGGGACAGTCCCTTCCCCACCCCTGGTTGTGGACTTAGGGCTAGAGATGCCTGTCGAGGAGGAACAAGAGACAGCCAGCACCGTCACCTTAACCATGGAGCTGGTACCCCAGGGCCTGGATGTCTCCCAGGCATCCTCCAAGACTGGAGAGGGATCATCAGGTGAGTGCTCTTAGTTTTTCACACACACAGGGCGGGGGGAGGCGGGCGCTGAGGGGCTGGGGTGCAATCGTTGCTCGGCCTTCTCAGCCTGGCCCTCGCGCTGCAGTCCATACACGTGGATGCACATGGAGCGTGACTGTGTGGCACGCAGCCCCACGAGGCAGCCCCAGAGCACCCCCAGGCTCCTGCTCACAGGCTCTAGGGAGGCTACACACACGTCTGACCCCCACAGGGGGATGCCCTCCCACCACCAGCCACCGCTGGAAGCAGGCTGGGGACAAGGGCACCCACATGCCCCCACACAGACTGAGGAGTGCTGCACATGGCACACGGGCCTGCCTACGTGTTCGAGGCACCATCCACTCCTGGGGATAGTGCTGCCAGGTGCAGGTGTGTGTGGAGCTCCCTTGGAAGGCCAGGCTGCTCCAGGCCCCTCTCCCACCCATGGAATCCCAGTGTGGCCGGACACTTCCCTTGCCTGCTTGTCCATGGGGTGGGGGGTGGGAAGCATGGTCCTCTGGGCCTCTGTGATGCAGGGCCCACTCTCCAGGCCACACATGGCCTTGCTCCCAGGACATCACTGTCCTGTGGCCTGAGGACTGTTGCTTGCAGCTCACAGAGGAGGGCATGGCCTCAGGGACATTGTCTGCATGGATGACTAACCACCTCTCCCTCTTTATTTTCCATAGCTGGACCAGCCGTGACTGAGGAGCGATCACTAGCAAGTGAGCCAGCCACCCGACCCCAGGGGAGCCACAGGTGCTGGAGGGTCCATGAGGACCTCATGAGGGAGCACATGGCCATCCTCTGGGACATGCAGCAAACCCTGGCCCAGGAGGTCCAGGATGATGCCCAATGGTGGACCCAAATGAGGACCGAGCTGGTGCAGCAGGGCCACAACATGTGTGCCACCATACAGGAGATGATGGCCTACCCAGCTCCTGTCCATGCCGCCCCCGCCATGCCTCTCCCTGCCCTCTTTCCCCTGCCTATCCCCCTGTTGTCCCTGGCCTCTCCCATCCCTGAGGTCCCCGAGGTCCCCAGACCCTAGGCAGAACTTCCAGCTGCACCACGTGGCACTCCCAGCCCCAGCTCTGACCCCCTCCTCCCTCCCCCTATCCAGGTTCTCAGCCCCCCTCCTCCCCAGTTTATTTGATTATACAAAAAATACAAAAAAATTGGTTTAATACAAACTGTTGTTTTTATTGAGTGTACAGGAAAGGGGGGAAGGGAGGGGTTGTTGTGGGAAAGGCATAGAGGGGCAAGGCACAGGCCCTTAGTGGGGAGGCCCTGTGGAGAGTTACTGGGGTCCTTCAGAGAAACTCTCCCTCAGGGCCTCCTGGATGCGCACCCCCAGTTGATGAGCCTGGTGGATGGCAGCTGTAAGTGGCTGCTTGAAGGCTCTTCGCTCCCAGCCAGTTTCTGCCCCCCATCCTAGAAGGAAGGCCTCCCCCTTGTTCTCCACAATGTTGTGGAGAACACAACAGGCCAAGATCACCTCGGGGATGTTGTGCTCCCCCACATCGAGGCAGGTCAGGAGGCACCGAAACCTCGCCTTCAAACGTCCGAAGGCACATTCGGCCTGGATGAGGGCCCTGTCCAGGCAGGCATTGAAACGGTCCCTGCGCAGGTCCAACTGGCCGGTGTAGGGCTTCATAAGCCACAGCATGAGTGAGTAGGTCACATCCCCCATGATGCACAGTGGCATCTGCATGTCCCCGACCCTAAAATCACGCTGGGGGAAGAATATGCCAGCCTCCAGCTTCTGGAAGAGGCTGGAGTTTCTGAAGATGTGGGCGTAGTGTGCCCTCCCCGACCACCCAACAAAAATGTTTGAAAACTATCCACAGTGGTCTACCAGGACCTGCAGGACCATCAAAAAAGAGCCCTTCCTGTTGATGTACTGGGTGGATTGATGTTCTGGGGTCCAGATTGGGATGTGGGTTTCATCAGTGGCTCCCCTGCAGTTGGGGAAGCCCAGGGTGGCAAATCCAGTGACAATAGGGTCCAGGTCTCCCAGGTGGATGACCCTGCACAACAGGACAGAGTTTACGGCCTTACCATCTGCAGAAGGAGACAAAGACACAAAACAGAGAATCAAAGGGAGTGCCTGAGCCCTTGGAATGTCCCTGCCTCTCCCTCTCCCCCTCAAACATCCCAGGAGCCACCCCGTATGAGGCCCTCCCCTCCCCCACCCAGGGCTGTGTGTGGGTGGGACTGCAGAACCCCCCAGGGATGCGGCTTTCCTCCTACCCCCCAGCCCCACTTTCCCTATGGTTCCCCTTCCCAGTACTCCCCCCACCCCCTCCAGGAACTTCAGTCTGAGAGTGCCTTACCTCCATGAGGTAAAGTCCCCGGCGGTGGACTTTCCTATGCCAAACTGGTTGCCTGCAGACTGATAGCTGTCTGGGGAGGCGAGCTTCTAGATGGTGATGGCAACCTGATTCTCCAAGGGGGCGGATGTCACATCTGGGTGTCCCATCGTCGGAGGACAGGGGCAAGCCAGGTACACAGCTCCATGAAGGTGGCCTTCCTCATCCTGAAGTTTTGGAGCCACTGCTGATCGTCCCACCGCTCCATCACCAGCCAGTCCCACCAGTCGGAACTGCTGTCCAGCCTCCAAAGTCGTGTCTCCACCGTGGGGTGCAGTTGCCAGGGCCTTGCTCCCACACACTGGCATAGGGTCTCGATGATGAGCTTGGTGTCGAGCTCCTGCAGTACCATGAGGGCAGCCTGCAAAAAGTGCTGCAGAAACTGCAGCATGGCAGCGTGGGCCATCTCATGCCCAGAGGCAGCTCTGGTTCCATGGCAAGGAGTGTGCAGTGGTGTCCAAAAGCTGGGCAACCAGAGCACGCACTGCAACTGCTTTGCTGTACCTCAGTGTGTGTCTAGAATACAGAGATTTGTCGACAAAAGTGGACTTTTGTCTACAAAACTATACCTGCATCTACACTGCCGCTGAGTTCTTTCGACATAACGTCGACAGAACTCAGCAGTTTTGTCGACGGCTGTAAACCTCATTCTACAAGGAATAATGCCTTTTGTCGACAGAGTTCTGTCGACAGAAGGCGTTATTGCATCTATACTGTCCTTTGTGTCTACACTGTCATGTCGACAAAGCGGCTTGCTTTGTCGACAGAACTGGATGTAGTCTAGATGCTCTTTGTCGACATAAGCTTTGTTGACAGTATCTGTTGACAAAACTTCTGTCGACAAAAGCCTGTAGTCTAGACGTACCCTCAGAGAGGTAGGCAAGCAACCAGCAGAAGCTGAGAAACGGCTGTCCAGCGAGGTCCCTTTAAGCACGCGTCTCAGATAACCTTAGGCAACAGCACCCGGAAGCAACTGCTGATCTAATGTCCTGCCTGAACTGGTTCCGGGTGGCCTTAAATGTGAGATAGTGTCCAATCAGTGTGGATGCTATCTTTTGAAATAGCACATCGCTATTTCGTTGCGCTTTTTGTGTCTGGACGCTTTCTTTAGAAAGAAGCTTTTCTGAAGCTTATTCCGAAAGAAGCTTGCAGTCTAGACGTAGCCTGAGTTTATGCTTTATCCAGAGCAGGGTGGGTATTCGTCCTATATGCAGGTGTTTAATAAACATTCTGACAGAGCCTAATTTCTAGAAGTAATAGCAGAAATGGCTAATTAAATACAAACACTTTAAAAAATCTTGTAAAAACCCTAGTGTTCGGCATTGTTATAATAAAACCTGGTAGATTTGTTGCATTTGTTTGGAACAAATATCATTTTTCAACTGAATTCCATAGAATCCTTCACTGATCAAAGAGCCAGGGAATGGAACATCTGAGGAAGTACTACAATCATACTCTGCTATTGGCATTTGAAGCCTAAATGCATCCTTTGCTTTGCACAGGTCACTCTCAGTCTCTGATGACTTATGATGGATGAATGAGAAGCAAAAAGGAAATTCAAGCAAGGATTTCAGACACCATTAGGATCTTGCAGCATTCTATTCTGCAGCTTTGATTGAGGGTATGAAGTCACCCGTCACTTCTGCTGCTAGAGGAGCAGCTAAATCTCACCCCACAAAACTTTCCTGCACACTAAATAATTTTATCACTAGTGCTACCAAGCTGCCTCAGAAGTGAGCTCTACCTTATGTGAGGAATTATCAGCCCTCTTCCTGGAAACAATAATCTTGGAAGCCCTGCCTGGACAAGTATGCCATACAGTGAGGCTGGTTCCAGAAGCACATTTCTGTTATTCACCTAGTTCAGCATATGGGATAAGATCCTTTAGAAGACATGGAAGGAATGTGTCATTATCTGTGATTTACAGTCATGCTCACAGTGCTGTTCAAAGATGCCCAGAATCACTTGTCACCCACCCCTGAGGGTATGTCTACACTAGCCCCCTTGTTTGAACTAGGCAGGCTAATGTAGGCATTCGAAGTTGCAAATCAAGCCTGGGATTTAAATATCCCGTGCTTGATTTGCATCTTCCCGGCCGGTCGCCATTTTTTGAATTCTACAAGTCTGGACTAACTGCCCGCGTCTACACGCGGCAGGGACCCGGTAGTTCGAAATAAAGCCCTAGTTCTAACTACCTGTTATTCCTCCTGGAATGAGGTTTAACAGGTAGTTCAAACTAGGGCTTTATTTTGAACTACCGGGTCCCTGCCGCGTGTAGACGTGGGCAGTTAGTCCGGACTTGTAAATTTCAAAAATGGCGACCGGCCGGGAAGATGCAAATCAAGCGCGGGATATTTAAATCCCGGGCTTGATTTGCAACTTCAAATGCCTACATTAGCTTCCCTAGTTTGAACTAGGGGGCTAGTGTAGACATATCCTGAGACTGTTAACACTACTTTTTGAGGGAAACTTAGATCCACCCAAAGCATGCCACCATCTGATCTCATATAAAGAAACTCTCTCAGGCCACAGTATAGCCTGCACAGTAATTGCTCAGGGTCTAATCTCCTGTTTCTGAGAGAGATAATTGAGACAATAGCTAAGAGTTGATGCTATTGTCCCCACCTTTGTCCCTCAAGTCTACTCATAGAATTGAGACAATGCTGATGGTAACAATGGCTGCCTGCCTGCCTCCTGTCTAAAACGTAAGAATTACCATATTGAGTCAGGCCAAAGGTCCATTTAGCCCATTATTCTGTCTTTTGATAGTGGCCAATGCTAGGCACCCAGAGGGAATGAACGGCACAGGTAACCATCAAGTGATCCATATCCTGTCACCCATTCACAGCTCCTCACAGAGGCTAGGAACAACATGCCTGCCCATCCTGGTTAGTAGCCATCGATGGACATATCTTTCATGAATAAATCTAACTCTTTTATGAACCCTGTAAAAGTCTTGGCCTTTATAACATCTTCTGGCGAGGAGTTCCATGGGTTAATTGTGTGTTGTGTGAGGAAATACTTCCTTTTGTTTCTTTTAAACCTGCTACCTATTAATTTCATTTGGTTACCCCTAGTTCTTGTGTTATGGGAAGGAGTAAATAACACTTCTTTATTCATTGTCTCCAAACCAATCATGATTTTATAGACCTGTATCAAACTCCCCCAGTTAGTCTTCTCTTTTCCAAGCTGAAGAAGTGCCAGTCTCATTAATCTCTTCTCATATGGCAGCCATTCCATACCCCTTATCATTTTTGTTGCCTTTTTCTGAACCTTTTCCAATTCCATTATATCTTTTTGAGATGAAGCAACCATATCTGCATGCAGTGTTTAAGATGTGGGTGTAAAGTGAATTTATACAGATAAAATATCATATTGTGTTTTATTCTCTATCCCTTTCTTAACGATTCCCAATATTTTTCTTTTTATACTGCCACTGCAGATTAAGTGGATGTTTTCAGAGAACTGTGCATAATGACTCCAAGATCTCTCTCTTGAATGGTAACAACTAATTTGGTCCTCATCATGTTATACATATAATTGGTATTATGTTTTCCAATGTGCATTACTTTGCATTTATCAACGTTGAATTTCATCTGCCATTTTGTTGCCCAGTTCCCTACTTCTGTGAGATTCTTTTGAAGCTCTTCACAGTCTGCTTTGGACTTAACTGTCTTGAGCAGTTTCCCATCATCTGCAGATTTTGCCACCTCACTATTTACCCTTTTTTCCAGATCATTTATGAACATGTTGAACAGGATTTGTCCCAATACAGATCCCAGGGGAACACCACAAATTACTTCTCTCCATTCTGAAAACTGACCATTTATTCCTACTCTTTGTTTCCTATCTTTTAACCAGTTATCAATCCATGAGAGAACTTTCCCTCTTATCCCATGACAGCTTACTTTGCTTAAAAGCCTTTGGTGAGGGACCTTGTCAAAGGCTTTCTGGAAAAGTAAGTACACTGGATCACCCTTGTCCACATGTTTGCTGACCCTCTCAAAGAATTCTAGTAGGTTGGTAAGACATGATTAACTCCTCTCCAACAAACTATATTCATCTGTGATTCTGACCGATCTGTTCTTTACTATAGTTTCAGCAAGTTTGTGTGGTATGGAAATTAGACTTACTGGCCTGTAATTGCTAGGATCATCTCTAGAGCCCTTTTTAAAAATTGGTGCCACATTAGCTATCTGCCAGACATTTGGTACAGATGATAGGTTACATACCACAGTTAGCAGTTCTGCAGTTTCACATTTCAGTGCTTTCAGAACTTGGGTGAATACCATCTGGTACAAGTGACTTACTACTCTTTAGTTTATCAATTTATTCCAATACCTCCTCTAATAATACCTCAATCTGGGACAGTCCCTCAGATTTGTCACCTAAAAAGAATGGCTCAGGTTTGGGAATCTCTTTCACATCCTCAGCCATGAAGACCGATTCACAGAATTCACTTTGTTTCTCTGCAATGACCTTATTGTCCTTGAGTGCTCCTTTAGCATCTTGATCATTCAGTGATGCTACTGGTTGTTTAGCAGGCTTCCTGCTTCTGATGTATTTAAAAATATTTTGCTATTACTTTCTGAGTTTTTGTCTGGCTGTTTTTCAAATTCTTTTTTGGCCTTTCTAATTATATTTTTACACTTCATTTGCATCAGTTTATGCTCCTTTCTGTTTTCCTCGCTAGAATTTTACTTCCACATTTTAAATTATGTATTTTTATCTCTGACTGCTTCTTTTCCTTGATTGTTAAGCAACAGTGGCATGGAGCCTTAAAGTGTTCAGTGCTTTTGGGGATGTTGGTGGGAAGGGTGGAAATCCTTAATTACACTGTATACTTTTGACCTGCATTTGTATTTCTATTTCCAGAGTGTTTAGGAGTCCTAGTCATGGGGTCTTTGTACTAAGTGCTGTACAAACACAGAACAAATAAGTGGTATCTGCCCCCAAAAGCTTACAGTATGTGTATAAAACCAGGGACAACAGATAGATAAGACAGATGGGGAAGTACAAGTAAGCAATGGGATACTGTCGGTCAGGATTGCAGGGAGTAGTTTCAGCACACCAGTGGCTTAGTTGCTTTTGAGTATTTTGTAGGTATCTTGGTATAAGAGGAGTTGAAGGAGAATAATGTGTTATTTTTGCAGATGTTTATTGGGGAGTGCCTCTCAGGTATGAGTGGTAACAAGGGATAAAGCACAATGGCTGGTGTTTTCCCTTCCATCTATTGTTTCTCTCTATCAGGAAGGAGGGGAGTTAGAGCCATTAAATCCACCAGCTGTCCACAGACCACCAGCAAGTGTTCCATAGTTCACAGCTTGGGAAGTTCTGCTGTAGCTCAGTTACAGATCAAACTTTCAGTTTTCTGTACTCGGTAAAATGCACATAGACAAGATATACCAATAACCTGACACTTAGAACCAGTTGTTTTCAGTGTTGAAATATGCTCAGATTGAAGGGATTTTGATCAAAAATAAAAATTATTGGAAATCTCAGATTCTTTATATGGTACCTTCAAATCTACACCTAAGTGGAGTATTTTTGCTTTATATCCAGAAATAAAAACTTCTGGCATTGCTTCTCATTAGATTTTCCCCCCCCTTAGGCTTTGTCTTTATTAGCAGCTTAACAGTATCTTTAGTACTGTCATATGTGAAATCTCTTCTGTTTGCTAAACTAATATGGGATAAAATGTCCTTTTTTTACAGTGTTACTCATTCATTATATAAAAATGAAAGAAATGACTTTAGAGTGTATATAGAACTATTCACTATTTTAATGACAAAAAGGAGGTGATGATACATATCCCTTAGGCACCCAAGGGTATTATGTCAGAGTCATTAGTGTAATTGATATCCATATAAAGTGTTGTATCAAACATGATTAAAATGTGCAATATATTATGGAAGTTCCAGAGTTCCAGCTGCTTTGTTGTAATCTTTCTTCAGACAGATATTTCTCAGCTTCCGTTGTGAAAAAAAATTGTTTCAAGTAGAAAGCATCATCTTTTCTTTACTAATTTAAGGCTCCATTTGTCAAAGACATATTGTCCTATCTGTGATTTTTCCCATGTACTTTGACATGCAGGTATACTGTATCTGTACTCATGCAACAACAAATTACCCAGAGAATTCCAAGTTTTATGAATCAGCTGTGCGGCGGGCTGCCCCTTTAAAATGCTGCCTCCGTGCATTTCAAAGGGGCAGCTGCTGTGGAGCCCGGGGTCATCTGGGGATTCCCCAGAATACCTCGGGCTCCTAGCAGCATGCAGTGTAGCATGGAGCCCGGGGTCAGCGGGGAACTGTGAGACCCTTGCTGACCCCAGGCTCCATGGCTTTGAAATGCACAAGAGCCCCCACTGGGGACTCTTGTGTACTTCAAAGCAGGCACGCCTAGAGTCAGAGGGACTTCCCACTGGCTCCAGGCTGTATGCGGAGTTCCGCATTCCTCCTTTGAAATGTACAAGAACCCCAGCAGGGGTTCTTGTACATTTCAAAGGAGGAATGTGGAAGTGCCTATTGACTAGTCGACTAGCTGATGAAAATTCTATCGACTAGTCAATTAACCGCATTTTAACATCCTTAATCTGTACCAGATTAGTAACATCTGTCTGCAGCCCATACTGTGATAATTTCACTGCTGTTGTTACCAAATTACCTGGACTCTAGTGGGCTCTAATATGCTAGCCCATGCATAGTAGCTTTTGCTGTGGAGAGACATGACTTTAGTGCACTTTCAGGGCTGCTCATGGGGGTAGGGGGAAGAAGTGGACACCTGCCCCAGCAATTTGAGAGTTGCTACAGGAGTGGCAGCTGGAACCATTGGCCCTTTAAATTGCCACCGGGGCCCTCGGTGGTGCACTTCAGGCGATGCTTCAGTCTGGCTGGGGGAGGTTAGCCCCACCCTTTCTGCCCCTTCCAGGGACACAGAGACGGCTCCCGCATCTGTGCCCTGTGCATGTTCCTCTTTTTCTGAGTATACGACATGAGACACCTGAGATTCACACAAACGCTGACATAGCCTACAACTGTAGCTATGATGAGATACTGTAGAAACATCCCTGAGGATACTCATTTTCTTTTCAGTGCAGAGTTTGGATGGTATGTGTTAAATAAGGCTTAGGGATGGAGGGTTACATGCTGAATGAGGAGGACAAAATAACTAGGCAGTGGTTTTATGGGAAAAAAATCATATGTGGGCTGGAATTATTAATTGTTTATAATGCATACATACAAAGGGACAAATGGAGGCTGCCATATTGATCCTGACATTTTCAAACTTTTGTGAGCTTGGTTTTGCAACTCTTTGTTTTGATGAAGGTCATTTTGGATGTAACTTGATATAAACACTGGAAAAATTCCCTTCACTCTGCCTGCAAGTAAAACTTTCCCCTTATCATATGCTTTCCTTACTGTTTTCAACAGACCCAAAGTCAGTTGAAACCTGTATGGTTTCAACTTTGTTTTCCCCTGAAATCCCTAAACTGGCTCTTTTACTGTGTAAGATTAAGGCTCTGGCAAAGAGGTGTCACAATCACTGCTTAGTGTTAATTACATCTTCCAATCCAGCACAGCACAGCGCTTGGCCCTCTGCACTGGTCCATGGGTTTGGGCCAGCCAGCTGATGCTGATGCTGATGATGAAGTTAGGCTCATATGTTCTTATATGATGCTCCTTCATTTAGGAGAAAGAAATCTGATATAAGGAACAGGAGATAATTCGCACTTTGAGCAGGAAGGGGGGGGGCTGTTTGCCTCTTTTTGGTTGGCAGTACCCCAAAAATTGCATTTGAAGAACATTTTGAATGGCTTGAATCATAAGGGGAGATGCAATCTATACAAGGGTTAGAGCTTCAGCCATAAGTGCCTGATGAGTGCCCAGGCTACTTCAGAGAGGATTGCTCGCCTGCTGGATGATTATGTTGTCTTATTGGGGGTGGAGAGAGGTTTTTCCAGGCCTGAAAGGGAAGGGAGTCTGGCTGCCTCATTTGTCCCCTCCTCACCAATCCAACAAGATCTTATACAGCATTTTTCTTTCTTTGCCTATCTGTAAATTGCCATTTCACCGTCAATGGAAATATTTTTCGTTGGCTGGCTGTGTACAGTGAAATCGATTTTTACCAACACTTGTCACTGATAAAAATTGGATCCTTCCTGACCTAAATATAAGTCTGCTGGCTGAAGAGCAGAGGCTTGCTGCTTCTGCTCTCCTGCTTCCTATTCTGTGTGATGCCACCATGTGTGAGGCCCCCTGGTATGCATTAACTGTCCAACATTTGCCTTTTTGTTTCTTACCTCGCTAGTAATGCTGTTAAATGCTATAATCATTCTTTCTCTTTATTGTACTTTAGAATGGATCCTGACAGAAACTCATTTTGGAACATGTCCAAGTTACGCTAGCTCTGAATGGATGCAGCATTCTGTGGGACAAGAGCGGAGTCTGTGTCAATAAGTGACATGTTAAAAAGAAAACACTTAATCCACATTAATAGACCTGATTGAAAAATGTTGGTAAAACTGAAGTAAAATGTCTCAGAATGTTAGTTTTGTTTTCCATTTTCCAAACATGGGAACCACCTTACATGGCAGCATTATATACTTACCATTTACAAATGATGACCCATTCTGTGGTAGAAATTAACATTCTCTTAGAAACCAGGCTACTGTGGCTGAGATGATGATGTGGCCAAAAAGAATGTAGAGAATAAGAATGAAGAGAAAGTGGAGGAAGGGAACACCGCATACAGCACATAATGTTAAGCAGTAGGGACTTTTGGCATCACTCTATTGTGCAGTATGACATTTTAGCCCCTACTTAGATGATTGAATGATGTCTTGATTGAATGTGCCTTCATGGTGAGATGGTTAAAGATACTATTATCTACTATATATTTGAGAGAGTGAGCAAGTGTCTGTCCATCTGCCCATTTAGAACGCCTCCTAAACAGTAAGAGCTAGGACTACCAAATGTGGCATGCCTCTTCCTCTTATCATAACTTCAAGCAAGGTAAGGATTTGGTTGTGTTCGGTGTATGTGTGAAGCTTCCCCCCTCTCCTGATTTGTATAGGGATGCTTAAAAAGAACTTCTCCTAAACAGTAGAAGCTAGGACCACCACATTTGGTATGCAGCTTCTTCTTATCATAACTTAAAGCAAGGTAAGGGTTTGGTAGTGTGTGTGTGGGAGAGAGTTAAGCTCCCCCCACCTCAATTCATAGGGGACGCATAAAAAGAACTCCTCCTAAAGAGCTAGGACCAAGGATGTAAATGGTTAACCGGTAAGCCTCACCATTAACAGATGGTGCCTCAGCCCACCCTGCCCCAGTTAACCAGTAGGGGCTGGAGCAGCTCCCTGCCCATCCCAGGCAGGGGGCTGCTCCAACCCCGTAGGGCCCACCTGTCTGTGGTGGGACTCGCCCAGCCCCCCGCCCCACACTCCCTGCCACAGGTTACATGTTGGCTCCCGGGGCGTGGGGCCAGCAGGAACTGCTAGTCCCACTCCCAGGGAGCCAGCTGCATGCTGGGCCTGCTCCTGTGGAGGTTTCACTGTGGGCTCTGCAGTATAAAAGAAAGCTTTATATTGCAGAGCCTGCAGCACGTGTAACCGTGTAACTGTGAAGATTTTTAGCAGTTACATGGTTACATTTTTAAACAACATTTTTCATCTCTATCTAGGATCATCAAATTTGATATGCAACTTCCTCTTATCATAACTTAAAGCAAGGCAAGGGTTTAATTGTGTCTGCATGGGGGGGGCGGGGCGGAGGGAGGGAGGACTGAAGCTTCCTCTCCAATACGTGCGGTGATGCATAAAGTTGTACAGAAAAAGAGACTAATCATCAGGCAGGTGAAAGGAGCTGGCAGGGGTGTGTGTGGGGCTGCCCCATCCCATCTGGGCCCTGAGACTCCTACTCTCAGGCACCCTTTAGGAGGGCAGGTTGGGCTGAGTCTTCTCCCCCTTTGTACGGGAACATTGCTGGCTGTTCCCCTTTGTCAGGGAGTGAGGGGACAGTGCACAGTTTGCTCCATTCCTTTCTGACTGGGGAGCACAGGGGGCAGAAGAATCTGGACCTGCCCCCAGCTATGCCTGCTGGAGCTGCAGTAGCCATGGACAGGAGCGTCTGACCTGTCCCCAAGCAGGTGGGATGAGAGAGGGCAGGAGAAGTCCTCTCTCTGTGGTGTAGCCTACATACTGAACCCCTCATTCCCAGCCTCACCCCAGAACAATGATTTACATGAAGAAAAACAAACAAACAAAAGAGTTAAGGACCTGAGCTACATTGGGTGAATCTTCTAGTAAATATCTATTTAAATTGTTATGCAGTGCTGTATGAATGCTGAGTTTCTATGAGATGACAATAGCAGTGTTGAAAGTGTGAACTTGCTCTTTATATGACTCAAGTTATTGATTCTGGACAACCTCTTTCCAGTGACTTTCCCACTCCTATAGTGAATGTCTGTATACAGCAGTTTACTAAGGAGATACGTGGTTGTCTGAGAACAGTATAGTCCTCTGCTCAGTTACGCCACCCAGTCTCCTATCTGAGGCTTCTGATTTGTTATGAATAAAGTAGCACAAGTCTGTGCAAGACTGTATTGGGAAAAGGATGGTTTATTTGCGATGGTGGTGGTGTGTATATTGTACAGTAAGTACATGGATACATCCCTGTTTCTTTTTCACCTTAGTCCTAATAAAATATATATCACCACTTGTGTAGGTGGAAAAAGCAATCTGCAGGTCAGGTTCAATGGAAAAAGAATTGCGTAAGTGCACTTATGCTCATACAAGTCTTCGTTATGAAGTCTTTGTTTTTAAGAAAGAAAAATCTGTACCACACAGCTTCATTACAAATTCTGGACCTTACAGTTTTTAAAAGATTATCAAGCAGAACATTTCCATCGGCCAAGGTAATTAACAGTTATCTTTCAGCTGTATCCTTCATTCAACTGATTTTTTTTTATTTATTTTCAGCCTCTGGACTAATTCACAAATGTATGATCTCCAAGGAAAAATTATTTTAAAATAATAGTTTTTTGCCTATCCAAATTCTAATGAATGCCCCTCTCAGGATTCAGATAGTTTTGCACACACAATAGCAATGGAATGTCCAGATGGGAGCTTAGGAGAACAACCTGTCTCTGTGTTAGCAGACATACCTTTCCTGAATTTCACAAATATGAAAAAATACATTCAAAGTGCACTTTGAAATAAGGGCTTAAGAATAAAACATATTTGATTATGTTGGTTTCATTTTAAAAAGTCAAACCCCAAAAGGCTTTAATACTTGCGTGTGTGCTGATGAAATATCATGACTTGAAAGAGTATTTAATATTCATAGGAAGTCTGGAATAATTCATGACTTTATAGAGTAACGTTAGATGATGTATGGTAGTAAACAGTATCATTTACACTGAACCTTAAAAATTATTGACAAAGACAAGTTCTTAAACACTGACTGAACCTTGTATTTGTTGTTATGATTTCTTGGTTTTATACTTCAAGCAGACTTTCAATTAACTACACTGTATTCAGAGTAATTATTCATTTATTATAGTCAGTTTAGATATGGTAAAGATTAGACGAGTAAAACAAATCATTCCAATGACATAGGCTAGTGATACATTGTTGTTCCGATTTCTTTGCCTCTTGAATAAGGAAGATTTATAGCATCCGCTTATGAATGCGAAGACCGATTCCTTGTTAGTCTGTATTTTTATAGGTGCATATTTGCTAATAGAAAGTGTTCTGGTTTAGGGACGTTAAATTGTGTTTAATCAGCTAATTGAGTAGTCAATGGAATTTCCATTGACTACTCGATTAGTCAATAAGGGGGAGGTGGGGTGCTCATTATCCTGGCTGCACCTCAGGCTTTTAAATGTAGTACTACGTTTAAAAGGTAGAAGAGCAGTGGGGAACATGGGACAAATGTGTTCTGAGCCTTATGGGGTTCTTGCTACATTTCAAAAGCAGAAATGCAGCAGGGAGCATGGGGCGAGCGGGGATTGAAGTGTTCCGACTGCGGTACTTCAGCCTTTGCAATGCAGCAGACGGAACCTAGCACGAGTGGGGACTGCTTCAGTCCCTGCTCACCCTGTTTCCCCGCTGTGCCTCTGCCTCCCCTACATCCTAAGGAGATGGTGCTGCGGGGAACCGGCTTTTAAGCTGGCTCCCCCCAGCTCCCTGTTGCCAACAAGAGTAAGTCTGAGGTCCGACACTGGGTTCTCAAAGTACAAAGACATGCTACACAGGTATCTGTCAAACACAAGCAGTTTATTTCCTGACAGCTATCAGCTGTTCCCCTTAACTAAAAGAATAACATGATAGGAAAAGCGGCATTTCTTACATCCCTTCTGCTAGCTGGGGAACCCATTTCAGCTGCGGATGAAGTGGGAGACTGTCTCAGTTTCCGAGGCGCCGGTACCCAAAGTCCATCGGTGAGGTCCAAATTGCTGTGTTCTGGTGCAGCTTTAAATACTGTGTCTTTACCTTGTTTGTGGCAGTGTGGAAATATCCGGGGGTTACTCGTTGCTTGTTACAGTATGGCTCAGCTGTACTGCTTGTCCTTTGACTTTGTTTACATGATCAGTACATTTAGGTAAACAAGATTGTTATGTTCCCGCCCTTACCTACAATTCGTTCTTGCTACAATGGCATATGTTCCTAGAGGCTTGCTTCTGGCTCATCAGTAGTAGGGAAGGGGAGGGGAGGAATGGGAAACGGGGGGAATGCAGGCCTCACCACCCCTATATTTCACACGTACAGAGTGCTTCCGTAATTGAGCCCTACCCTCCCGCCCCCCTTGCTGCCTCTCTCTGATAGAGGCAACAAGCAAGGGGGTAGTGACTAGTCGAGCTTATGCTTATCAGATAGTCGACTAGCCATTTATATCTCTATTCTGAAGCTTCAGAGGGGTAGCCGAGTTAGTCTGTAACAGGAAAAACTTAAAAAACAACAAACAGTATAGTAACACTTTAAAGACTAACAAAACATGTAGATGGTATCATGAGCTTTCATGGGCACAACCCACTTCTTCAGATGACCAGAGCATTGGAAGTCCAGATCTAAGACTAAATAAGGAAGGGATGGGGGGGGAGGAAAAAAAATTGAAGGGGAGGAAGAAAAAAAGACAGTCAGTAGATAGCTTCAGAGGGATAGCCTAGTGAGTCTGTAACAGGAAAAACTTAAAAAAGAACTAACAGTCTAGTAGCATCTTAAAGACTGAATAGTTATAAGAGGCTGATAAGAACCATTAGTTAGCACTTGGAAAGGAAGATTCTGGTTAACTAAGAGGCTATCTATATTAGGTAAAGTCATATTTCCTCCCTCTCCCCCAAGTATAATCATTCCTAGGATTCAAGCCAAGAGAATGGGGATTTGCCTGGCATACATACTGTATATGTCTATTAATGAAAGAAATATTAGATAATATAATGCACACCTATACTGACATAACATCTATTGGTTGGTGGGAAATTAATGACATGAGGAAAAGCAAAATGCTTTGTCAACTGAGAAGTATGGTTTTCTCAGTGTACTGTGACTGCACACCCTGCAGTGTGTCATCTCACTTATAAAAAGGTTTACGTGCTTATAAAAGTGTGTAAAATATCGGTGAAGTTTATTTTATGCATTATGCATAAAAGTTGTCATTAGGATTTAACAAAGCGGCTTGCAGAGAAAGATTAGAAATAAAATCTCTGTATACAAAAACTATTTGGATGGTTTAGCTAGATGGTACTGACTTTTTAAAAATTAACATTTCACTTACTGTTCTCAAACATTCAGAAAAAAATGAAAAACATTGCTAACTGAACTGAGTGAAATAAATATTGTTATAGTCATGTCTAGTAGGATTCCTATTATAGAGGTTCTTCTAGCATTTACATTATAAATCCTATTTATTTGGCATAACACTGATCATTTCAAATCACATTTGGCTGAAATGTGGCAAAGTCTTCAAAAAAAATTCAGTTTAGGTGTGTGTACTCATATATATATTTAGATTGTATTGAATACATACATGTCTATATGCACAAACTGCTGAGAAATATATTCAATAATTGTAACAAATCTTGCTTTTTTTGTTCCATTGTCCTAATCATGAGTTTTAAAAGAATTAGTGATGGGATTTTCAAAAGAATTCAGCACTGGCCTAACGGCTCCCATTTCAGTTAATCATGAAATTTCCATTGACTACAATAGGAGTAAAGTAAATTCAGTCTAACTCCTATGCTACCGCTACTAATTTTGATGGGGCAAACTGTTTTTGAACAATGCGAATGTGTACTTTTTAAAATGAACAGAAAAATATTTTAGTCATTTTCTATGAATAGCAAAGACCCTTTAAAAAGAAGATATTTTTCATATTAAATGAAGGTATACATATGTAAACACCCATAATTATCACAAGTAGTGATGAATAGTGTTAATGTAAGTACACAGGTAGATATGTTGATAAGAATACAGAAAAAAATCAGTTCTTTCGACAGTATTACTTTTATTTCAGTTGCCCTGATCATGGTTTCAATATATATTTTAAGTAATTGGATGATTTTCTTTGAGGTCCTGTACCTGTTCTTGATATTATCTTAAAATAAATACTGGTAAAAAGTAGAAGTAAACTTTTAATTGTATCATTTTACAATGTAATTTTAGGCTGAATCAAATCAGTAATTCAGGTCTTCCTTATTTGATCCTAGACTGATTTTGTATTTTATTTTTAAATTTGCTTTTGGAGGTAAATATGATTTCAGCCAAGAAGCATCACACAAGAAAGTCTTTCAGGTGTTCAGTAAAATGATTCTTTGCAGCATATATGATGTGTAATATTACTGCCTAGAGCAGGAGTCTCAGACTCCCAGCCTGCAGGAAATCCCCAGCCATAGCAATTGCGCAATCCAGCCTGGGAGACGGAGTGGGCTGGGAGGTGCCTGTCCATTAAAGTTTCCCAAGCTCCACCCCTTCCTACCATTGCTTGGCCCTCTTCCTCCCCATCCCCCGGCACCCCATTTCCTGAGGATGTGGCTTCAGGGATTACAGGGGGGAGAGGGCTTGGGGATTATGTGGCAGCAGTGGGTGGGGCTCCTGCACACTCCCTGTAGTGGTAGGAGCTGCAGAGAAGCAGAGCGCTCTCATTGGGAGACTTGCTCTGCTTCCCCAGGCTTCTGCTGCTATGGAGAGTGCAGGGAGGTTAGACTGCAGCTGCTGTCCTGCATCATGCCTCCCCCCAGTGATCTCTGAAGCTGTGTCCTTGGGAACAAGATACCATGAGCAGGACAGGGCAGAACAGTGATAGGAAGGGCTGGGGTTTACAGGATGGTAAGGGATGCTATTCCTCCCCCAGTCTGCCAGGACTCCTGGGCTGGATTGCACAGTTGCTTCGGCCAGGGTGGTCCACAGGTTGGGAGTTTGAGATCCCTGGTGTAGAAAGAAAAGGCAGGGTAGCTGGAAATTATTTTCCCAAGTATAAGATATCACTCGTTACTCCCCAGTTTGTTTCCTATAACTACAACAGAGTCTATGTCACAGAAATATCACCCTATAAAGTGGAACTTCTAGTAATGGCATCACTATTCTGTCAATGTTGTAATGTTAGCTCAAAGCTGAGAATCTACAGGGCATTGAATCAAAAGTGATTCCTTATTGAGACTGTTAGGTACTACTGAGAGCCTACAGTCCTCTCAGGTTCCCAAACTAACTAATACAGCCTACGGTTCTACTGTTATTGCACAAGATTCTTCCAAAGTCCTGGCCTGGACTGAGAAAACATAAAATGGTCTGCTGACAGTGCCATAAATACCACCGTCAGAATCACGGGCTAGTGCTGCAGTATGTCTCAGGATGTTGATCTGGAAATCTATGCTGCTTTTGCTATGAGATCTCACTTAGACTAGGGATGTTAATCATAGCATCATAGAATACTAGGACTGGAAGGGACCTCGAGAGGTCATCGAGTCCAGTCCCCTGCCCTCATGGCAGGACCAAGTACTGTCTAGACCATCCCTGATAGACATTTATCTAGCCTACTCTTAAATATCTCCACAGATGGAGATTCTACAACCTCCCTGGGCAATTTATTCCAGTGTTTAACTACCCTGACAGTTAGGAACTTTTTCCTAACGTCCAACCTAAACCTCCCTTGCTGCAGTTTAAGCCCATTGTTTCTTGTTCTATCCTCAGAGGCCAAGATGAACAAGTTTTTGCCCTCCTCCTTATGATACCCTTTTAGATACCTGAAAACTGCTATCATGTCCCCCCTCAATCTTCTCTTTTCCAAACTAAACAAACCCAATTCTTTCAGCCTTCCTTCATAGGTCATGTTCTCTAGACCTTTAATCATTCTTGTTGCTCTTCTCTGGACCCTCTCCAATTTCTCCACATCTTTCTTTAAATGTGGTACCCAGAACTGGACACAGTACTCCAACTGAGGCCTAACCAGTGGAGAGTAGAGCGGAAGAATGACTTCTCGTGTCTTGCTCACAACACACCTGTTAATGCATCCCAGAATCATGTTGGCTTTTTTTCAACAGCATCACACTGTTCACTCATATTTAGCTTGTGGTCCACTATAACCCCTAGATCCCTTTCTGCCGTACTCCTTCCTAGACAGTCGCTTTCCATTCTGTATATGTGAAACTGATTGTTCCTTCCTAAGTGGAGCACTTTGCATTTGTCTTTATTAAACTTCATCCTGTTTACCTCAGACCATTTCTCCAATTTGTCCAGATCATTTTGAATTATGACCCTATCCTCCAAAGCAGTTGCAACCCCTCCCAGCTTGGTATCATCTGCAAACTTAATAAGAGTACTTTCAATGTCAATATCTAAATCGTTGATGAAGATATTGAACAGAGCCGGTCCCAAAACAGACCCCTGTGGAACCCCACTTGTTATACCTTTCCAGCAGAATTGTGAACCATTAATAACTACTCTCTGAGTATGGTTATCCAGCCAGTTATGCATCCACCTTATAGTAGTCCCATCTAAGTTGTATTTGCCTAGTTTATTTATAAGAATATCATGCGAGACCATATCAAATGCCTTACTAAAGTCTAGGTATACCACATCCACCGCTTCTCCCTTATCCACAAGACTCGTTATCCTATCAAAGAAAACTATCAGATTGGTTTGACATGATTTGTTCTTTACAAATCCATGCTGGCTGTTCCCTATCACCTTACCACCTTCTAAGCGTTTGCAGATGATTTCCTTAATTACTTGCTCCATTATCTTCCCTGGCACAGAAGTTAAACTAACTGGTCTGTAGTTTCCTGGGTTGTTCTTATTTCCCTTTTTATAGATGGGCACTATATTTGCCCTTTTCCAGTCTTCTGGAATCTCTCCTGTCTCTCATGATTTTCCAAAGATGATAGCTAGAGGCTCAGATACCTCCTCTATCAGCTCCTTGAGTATTCTAGGATGCATTTCATCAGGCCCTGGTGACTTGCTGGCATCTAACTTTTCTAAGTGATTTTTAACTTGTTCTTTTTTTATTTTATCTTCTAAACCTACTCCCTTCCCACTAACATTCACTATGTTAGGCATTCCTTCATCAGACTTCTTGGTGAAGACTGAAACAAAGAAGTCATTAAGCATCTCTGCCATTTCCAAGTTTCCTGTTACTGTTTCTCCCTCCTCACTGAGCAGTGGGCCTACCCTGTCCTTGGTCTTCTTCTTGCTTCTAATGTATTTATAAAAAGTCTTCTTGTTTCCCTTTATTCCTGCAGCTAGTTTGAGCTCATTTTGTGCCTTTGCCTTTCTAATCTTGCCCCTGCATTCCTGTGTTGTTTGCCTACATTCATCCTTGTAATTTGTCCTAGTTTCCATTTTTTATAGGACTCCTTTTTTATTTTTAGATCATGCAAGATCTCGTGGTTAAGCCAAGGCGGTCTTTTGCCATATTTTCTATCTTTCCTATGCAGTGGAATAGCTTGCTTTTGGGCCCTTAACAATGTCCCTTTGAAAAACTGCCAACTCTCCTCAGTTGTTTTTCCCCTCTGTCTTGATTCCCATGGGACCTTACCTATCAGCTCTCTGAGCTTACCAAAATCCGCCTTCCTGAAATCCATTGTCTCTATTTTCTGTTCTCCCTTCTTCCCTTCCTTAGAATTGTGAACTCTATGGGTATGTCTAGACTACATGGCTCTGTCAACGGAGCCATGTAAACTAGTTTACCCGGCATAGGCAAAGAAGCGGGGATTTAAATAATCCCTGCTTCATTAAAATAAACATGGCCGCCATGCTGTGCTGACGATCTGCTGATCCGGCACAGCGCGGTAGTCTAGACGTGGATCGGTCGGCTGGGGAAGCCTTTGTCGACTGAACCCTTATGCCTCGTGAAACGAGGCTTACAGGATTGGTCTTCCACTTTCAAATTCTCAACCAGTTCCTCCCTATTTGTTAAAATCAAATCTAGAACAGCTTCCACCCTGGTAGCTTTTTCAACCTTCTGAAATAAAAAGTTGTCACCAATGCAGTCCAAGAACTTATTGGATAGTCTGTGCCTCGCTGTGTTATTTTCCCAACATATATCTGGATAGTTGAAGTCTCCCATCACCACCAAATCTTGGGCTTTGGATGATTTTGTTAGTTGTTTAAAAAAAGCCTCATCCACCTCTTTCACCTGGGTAGGTAGCCTGTAGTAGACTCCTAGCATGACATCACCCTTGTTTTTTACTCCTTTTAGCCTAACCCAGAGACTCTCAACACTTCCGTCTCCTACATCCATCTCTACCTCGGTCCAAGTGTGTACATTTTTAATATATAAGGCAACACCTCCTCCCTTTTTTCCCTGTCTATCCTTCCTGAGCAAGCTGTACCCTTCCATCCCAACATTCCAATCATGTGTATTATCCCACCAAGTTTCTGTGATGCCAACAATGTCATAGTTGTATTTATTTATTAGCACTTCCAGTTCTTCCTGCTTATTACCCATACTTCTCGCATTTGTATATAGGCATCTAAGACACTGATTTGATCTTGCCTCCCAATTTTGCCCTGACCCTCCTCTCTCTCTGCCATTATAGCCCACGCTCCCTCCCATTTCCAATCCATCTCCCAGGTCTCCATGTTCTTCACTTACCTGTGGGCTTTGCTCACCTGTCCCCGTTGAACCTAGTTTAAAGCCCTCCTCACTAGGTTGGCCAGTCTATGTCCAAATAGGGTCTTCCCCCTCCTCAAAAGGTGAATGCCATCTCTGCCTAGTAGTCCTTCCTGGAATAGCATCCCGTGGTCGAGGAAGCCAAAGCCCTCCTGGTGACACCATCTTCGCAGCCAGGCATTCACCTCCAGGAATGCACCTGTCTCTGCCCGGGCCCCTACGTTTGACAGGAAGGTTCGAAGAGAATACCACCTGCGCTACAAACTCCTTCACCCGTACTCCCAGAGCCCTGTAGTCACTCTTGATCCACTCAGTGTCACACCTCGCAGTATCATTTGTGCCCACATGGATGAGTAGCATGGGGTAGTAGTCAGAGGGCCGGCTAATCCTCGACAATGCCTCTGTAACATCTCGGATACGGGCCCCCGGCAGGCAGCATAGCTCCCGAGATGAAATGTCAGGGTGACAGATGGGTGCTTCTGTCCCCCTCAGAAGAGAGTCTCCGACCACCACTACCCGACGTTTCCTATTCGCAGTGGTGTCAGCAGACCTCCCAGCCTTGGGGGTATGAGGCTTCTCCCTCCTCTGTTATAGGGGGTGATTCCTTATCTCCTGTATGAAGAAGAGCATAACGGTTTCCTAGTACCATGGTGGGAGGGCTCAGAGCAAGGGTGGAGCACTGCCTGCTGCCA
The DNA here is from genome assembly GCA_032595735.1 of Pelochelys cantorii. Taxonomy (NCBI): domain Eukaryota; kingdom Metazoa; phylum Chordata; order Testudines; family Trionychidae; genus Pelochelys; species Pelochelys cantorii. Next base: position 34,356,578 of record CM064334.1, read on the forward strand.
GAAGTAACCAGCTGCCAGTGTCCACCCTGAGCCGTCTCCTCCTCCACCGGTGATGTGTCAGCAGTCTTGTGTACTGGGACAGTTACCTCAGCTGCCTCCACATGAGCACTGTCCAGGAATTGCTCATGGATTCGGATGCTCCTCAACCTAGCCACCGATAATTAAATATTGGTTAATTGAATAGAAGATTAACCTTGTGAATTCTTATTGGTTAGCCGATTATTCTATAGTCCCCAGGGGTGGGACTGGAAGCCAGTGTGCTCCAGCCCCACTCCTGGGGAGCCCCCTGCCACCACGTACTACTGCCTCTCTATCAGAGGCAGCAGCGTGGGGTGTCAGGACGGAGCTAGTCCATGAGAAGAGCCAGTTTTAAAACTGGCTCCCCTCATGGACCAGCTGCTTGCCACCCTGTGCTGCTGCCTCTCATATAGAGGCAGCAGCACAGAGTGGCAGCAGGCCCTGCTTGGAGGTGGGGGGGGGGGGCGGAGTCTGAGCTCCTAGATGTGGCGCAAGCCAGAACTGAGCTGGCCTGCCTGCCTGTCTGGTTGCTAAAACTCTTTTAATGCAGAGCTGCAGTGGGGGTAGATCCTGGACCTGGCACAAGCTTTTTAGCGGAAGCTGCTAAAAAATTGACTGTGGGGGAGGAGGGTGGAAGAATGCATGTAGTCTATTGCATTAACCTATAAGCTTTTGCTTATCAGTTAATTGGTTAATCAACTACACTATTACATCCTCGACTTAGACCCCAATTCAGCAGCTCATCTCTCTTTAGCAATGTTCAAAATCTCTTTGACCTAAATGGAATGTAGGCTGTGCTTAAACTTCACGATGTGCTTAAAAGCTTTGCTGCATAAGGAGAGACTTTAGCACATGCTTAAATACTTGGCTAAAATGAAGTGTTGGCTTTGAGCAGGAGTGAGGAGAGAGGATGTAAAACTTAGATTCTACACTCAAACTTTAGATTTGGGACTCTTTTTCAGGGGGTATGTCCTGTGGAAGCAGTTTCCAATGATATGTTAGGACTTGAGTGGTTTTATGGAAATACCTTCAATTAACTTCAGGTTGTTACGTATTGTCAGGAACCATTGTTATACAAAGCCTGGTGGTTTACTCAGACCTTACTCTGGTTTTGCTTCCTTGTTTTTCCGGATATTAACGAATGCTGATTATTCACAGACTTATGTGGCACCACCAAATTTGCTATTGGGAGGATGAGGGGAAGTAAAAATCTGTGGATCCCAGCTACTCAGCTATATAGACTATGTCCCCATAGAAAGGGAGTGCCATAGAGAGGGAGTCTGCTGCAGTGCCAATTGACAGACCCTGCTACTCCTTTGCAGCATGAAAGGGACTGGGAGGCTCCCTTTCCCCCTTCCTCACTGCATGGAATGTCCCTACGCACAGCTCAGTGTTTGGGTTATGTAAAGGGGGGGGAGGGCTGGTGCTGCAGTATGGAAATTAACATCCTGAGACAGGAGGGGAGGGTTTGCCCAACCATTAATTTAACCGTTTACATTGAAAAGCCAGATCACTAGATGAACCACAGCAGCACTGAGGAGAGAGGGGGAGTATAGGTGGCTTTCTGGTCCTATTGAACCTAAAGATTTGTAGGGGACATAACAACCCCCCCAACACAAATTGAGGCAGCTTCAAACTTTTCTAACTGCACTAGTGGGTAACAGCTGCTGAAGAGCTGCCATGATTACTCTTTGGCCACACCTCTCCCTGGCCCTGGTTTTTCCAGAATTTTCCTGATGATGCAGTATGTGTGTGTGGAAAAGATGGTGGAGGGGTAGCTATGCCAGCAGAAGATTCTGTTGCAACAGGGGAATCTCCTCTCCCAGCTGTGCATTCAGATAGCTTTAAATCCCCTTTGCACTGCTAGAATAGCATAAAGGGGACTTCACAAGATTTTTAAAGCAATTTAGTTATTTCTATAGGGTTTTCATAATTATTTTAACAGAAGTGCTTTGCTCTGCTTGAACCATTTATTTTTATTTTTTGTCTTCCTTTCATTTCTTTTGCTAATCAGACATTTTTTGTGTTCTGCGAAAGAGAGAAACTTGCAGCAATCAGTGGTATGCCTTGCAATGTCTCTTTTTGTGAAGTGGAATTGTCGCCTAACAAAAAGCAGAGATTATCCTCAGCTGCAGTATATTTACCAGGATATAGCTGGTCAAAAAAGGTCTTAACAGCTGTTGCTTTTGCCCCGAGGCAGTGCCCCAATTGCATGTGTCATGAAAGGGCTTGCAATCCCCCCCCTCCTTCCATGCCCCACATAGCATAAGTAAGTAGGATGGTAAAAACAGCTTTGAGTAAATTATGCAATTGTTGGTGTTAATTTTCATAGTATTATAATCACCTTTCTGATTGCACCATAATAAATAAAGACTCAGAGTCAAAAATAGCAAAATCTATTTCTCCTTTATTTGTGTGTGTGAATGAGAGACACAGATTAAGGGAAGGGGGATTTTTTACAGAAATCAAATGATAAGGGAAGGAAGTGATGGAAGTTCAATAGAGGGAACTCTTTAACCACTAAAGTTACTCATTTTTTACTTCAGGACAGAATGGTTCATGTTGTCCCTGGTGCTGTGCCACTGAAGTCAATAGAAATAAAGTCTTTGATTTCAAAAGTCATGGGATCAAATCACTCATGACACTTCCCCAAAGAAGACTATAGCCCCAGGTTCATCTTATTGCCACGTGTTTGTACATCACCTAGCACAATAGGGCACTGACTGGAGCTCTTAGGTACTATCATAATACAAATAATAATAATATACAGATAACTGGATCAATAACTGGAATTTGTAGATAGCTATTACCACTTAGATAAGAGGTGTTACAGGTGTTCCTAGTTAGTAGCAAATTATATTCAATACTGTAGAAACAATTGGATTTCTATGCATTATAGCAACGGGCATGTGGCAGTGGCATTTAAAACTGCATTGTCAAGGTCTGTTGAGGGGAACCATAATGATAGCTCTTGTCTTCATGGGTCCCTTCCAGCATTGTATCTAGTAAAAAGTCTTATTGCCACATTTCTCAGGGGTATATTCAGCTCTAGGCAGTGGATGCACAAAGCTTATACGAGCTGGAGTGGCTGCATTTGTTCAAGATGAAGGAGAGAGGGCCTGAGATCGTTAGCCCTTAGGTAAGGAGTGAAGATAAAGGGGCCAGGTGGGAAGAGGCTCATGGAAGAAGCAACAAATTATTGAAGGGATTGGTATGTGTCTGCTGTGTACAGGATTCCTGGGTTGGAACCTAGAGAAGCATGTTGCCTGGGATTCCCCCACTGGCAAAGTGCTCTAAGCTCTGAGAAAGGAACAAGGTTTGTTTAGAAGTCCAAGCAAAGGGCTGAATTTAAAGGGCCCAGAGCTGGGGCTGAAGGCTGGTGAGCTCAAATGCACAATTTTGTTGAATTCGTTGCTGCCCTGGAAAGTGGTCACTTTGTGTGACCCAACTGGAGGTACAAACCACTGAAAATCTGCCAAGTGAGGTCGACAACCTGGCAGTGCCAGGAGTGGGAAAAGACCGACAGTATTACATACAGTAGCAGGAGGTGATCAAGAGGTGTGTCTTCCATCATAACTTTCCATACAGTTCCTTTCCATACAGTTCCTTTGTTCCTGTGCATTGGGATAGAGTAGCGTGGATGAATTTCAGTTAGAAGCAGATAGGAGTGCAAGCAGAAAATTCTCCTGCATGCAAATACAAAATAACTTTGGGCTTAACACTCAGTGCTTTGACTTCACCTACCAAAGCATCTAAGCATGGAGTAGTTTTGTTGGATTAGGTTAGAGTGTTAAGCATCTGGCAGGATCAAGCCCCTGTGTACAAAGTACTTCAAGTTTATAAGGTAATTACTAAACTATTTGTTGAATTAAATAATACATGCGTTTTTTAATGGATGATGCACATCCACACATCAGATACTAAAGCACAAAGGTCGGAAGCAGCATGAGTGACTCAGTGAACAAAAATTGCTATTGAAATGGTTGTGTATTAACAGTTTCTATCTGATCTGTATTGCATGATGATGAGAAAAGTGAGGTGAAATAGAAGATTAATGAAAACAATCCATTTCCTAAATAAAAGTCAATTTATGGTTTGTGTTGGAATCTAAATAGTGTTTCAGGATCCTTGGTATTGGAAAGGAGCTCCATGCATGTGAACCTTTGTATCTACACAGAACTCCTTGCAAGACTGAGGCCTTGGTCTAAATAGGAAAGTTCTGGTTTTGTGATGGTTTCCTATAGACAAATCTGAGTTTTTGTACAGTATGGATCTCAGAGCGAGTAAATACCATTTTTCAAAATTCAAAATCTGCAGTAAGATGTTCCTATCATTTAGTAAAAATGCTGCAGAAATATATTTCTTATTTAATTTCTACTATTCTTTGAAATAGCAGTTTGCAGAATGCATCTGGGTTTACAGCTAATGACCCATGAGCAATAAGCAACTGTTTAAGTAAAATGCACCATGAAAAAGCTTTTACCAAACAGCATTTTAATATTTTAAATAGATTTTCCATTGCAGGCTCTTTGTAACTGGATTAGTTCTCTGATGTATTCTGACAGAGCTGTTGTTAGGGATACTCCATTAACTTTGTCTGTCATCTTATTTTCCCCAGTATCCAGCATAACACCCTTATATTTCATAATTTGTATTGCTATCAGTGGTGATTTGCAAATGTGCAAATTATAATTAACAATGGCCACTACTTCTATTAAATATTAAATCATTCTTGCAGCTTATATTTTCCACAGCAGATGGAGCCCTGCGGTATGCAAATCAACTTTCTGTAAGTAGTCAGCAGTTTTTACCTAAAATTTGGCTTTAAAATACATTTTTTTCTGTTTGTTTTCTATAGCATTTAGGTTAATATTTATTCACTGCAGATTTCTTTTCTCCCAATAAGAATTTCATGGACTATTACATTCTAGCACTGTGGTTTTGTTTCACTTCATTAATAGCTCCTTAATCATATAGCTTGCTTGTAAAATACAAACGCCTGCTATTTGTACTTATGTTGCAGTATTGCATAAGGAGAGGCATTTAGTTATATTTTAATATGTATAGCAGAAGCAAAAAATGCTTCTACCAATGTAGTTTTTAATTTGAAAACCAATCTATGTTCACATTTTTTCCAGATTAAGCAAAAGCATTTAAGGTTTTATATTGTATCTTAAATGTTCTATTAAATGTCATCAGCTGATTCAGGAAAATGTATTGCCAAAATATTAAAGATGCAAAATGTGTAAATGTAATGGATACTCAGTGCATGCAGGGGAATGCAAAAGTTCCAAATTCATCAGGTAACTATAAAGCAGTAAGAAACATTGAGACCGGTACATTTTTTTCTTATCTATCTTAAATGGCTATGGTGAGTGTGTGTGGGGGCTGACCCCTACTGCTGCCCTGCATGAAACTCTTTTATTTTAGGTATTTACTGCTCCACTTTTGTATTAAAGAACACTGATCCAAATTAACATAGCCTGATTTCAGAAAAATCTGGAATAGAAGCAGTTTTCGTCAGGGAACTATTTTACAGGATGTAGCTCCCTGGTACCTGACTGGACCTGAACAAGGGAATTTCCCGGATCAGAGGAGATTAATGCTGGCCCCTCTGCTGGCGCCGGCTGCAGTCAGACCTGTTCCATCCATTGGATGGTTTGGGATGGCTGACCCAGGCCCCACAATTTGTGTTGTGGGGCAGAGTGGACCAGTCTGGTGGATTGCTCCAGCCCCCGCCGCCATGGTGAGTGTGTGGGGGATCTGACCCCTGCTGCTGCCCTACGCTAGGCCCTCTGATAATCCCCCGACTCACGTCGCTTGGGGGAGGACGCTTTGGGCAAAGGGTGCAATGGGGTTGAGAGGAGGCGGAGTAGGGGTGGGGCTTGAGGAAGGAGTGGAGTGGGAATGGAGCAGGGGTAGGGTGGGACCTCTAGCGGGGAGAGTTGTCTGAGTCCCATGCTTGAGCCTGAGGCAATGAGAGGGGGTTGCTTCAGGCCTCATGCTCCCTTAGGAACAGCCCTCGCTGCGGGACTCCATTCCACAATGTAATGGCATTGAGTGAGGACTTGGGTGGGGACACAGGGGAAGAGACAGGGTGGCTATGGAGCCCCAAGACCAGGGACCAGGAGCACAGCCTGTCACCGATGGCGGGAGCCAGAAGTGCAGCCCCATGGGAGAGCACCAAGCTCCATGGCCATCAGGTTCTGCAGCCACCCGGCCTCTCCCCATCCATCCTGTCTGAGCTTGAACACTGCAAATGAGCTATTTGTGGTGCTCCAGGTGACCTAGGAGGGTGGAGAAGGAATTGCTGAGTGCAGGGCTCCAGCTTTTCCCCGTGAGTGCTCTAGCCCAGAGCATCCCCAGAGATGTTGGACCACAAATGTTGCCAGATGAGAGGAGTCCAGATTATAGGAGCAATGGGAGAGGAGCCTTGTTCCAGTTGTGGCTTCAAAGATTTTATCCAAAAATATGAACACCACTGATTTGTGTATATGAGAGACTTTAAATGGCTGAGGAAGCAGAGAATTCAGAGGCATGAGCAGCCAAATTAAGCAGGGTGATGGTGATCTCTGTATCTAAGAGCATCATTCAGTGAACTCCAATGGTTGAGCTGCACAGAATTCAATGGTAACAAGTTAGGATACTGGATTTCATAAGAACATAAGAACGGCCGTACTGGGTCAGACCAAAGGTCCATCTAGCCCAGTATCCTGTCTGCCGACAGTGGCCAGCACCAGATGCCCCAGAGAGGGTGGACCGAAGACAATGATCAAGCGATTTGTCTCCTGCCATCCCTCTCCAGCCTCTGACAAACAGAGGCCAAGGACACCATTTTATCCCCTGGCTAATAGCCTTTTATGGACCTAACCTCCATGAAATTATCTAGCTTCTCTTTAAACTCTATTATAGTCCTAGCCTTCACAGCCTCCTCTGGCAAGGAGTTCCACAGGCTGACTACACGCTGTGTGAAGAAGAACTTTCTTTTATTAGTTTTAAACCTGCTACCCATTAATTTCATTTGGTGTCCTCTTGTTCTTCTATTTAGGGAACTAATAACTAACTTTTCTTTATCGGCCCTCTCCACATCACTCATGATTTTATATACCTCTATCATATCCCCCCTCAGTCTCCTCTTTTCTAAACTGAAAAGTCCCAGTCGCTTTAACCTCTCCTCATATGGGGCCCGTTCCAAACCCCTAATCATTTTAGTTGCCCTTTTCTGAACCCTTTCCAAGGCCAAAATATCTTTTTTGAGGTGAGGAGACCACATCTGTACACAGTATTCAAGATGTGGGCGTAGCATAGTTTTATACAGGGGCAGTAAGATATTCTGGGTCTTATTTTCTATCCCTTTCTTAATAATTCCGAGCATCCTATTTGCCTTTTTGACTGCTGCTGCACACTGTGTGGAAGTTTTCAGAGAACTGTCCACGATAACTCCAAGATCTCTTTCCTGATTTGTCGTAGCCAAATTAGCCCCCATCATACTGTACGTATAGTTGGGGTTATTTTTCCCGATGTGCATTACTTTACACTTATTCACATTAAATTTCATTTGCCATTTTGTTGCCCAATCACTCAGTTTGGTGAGATCTTCTTGGAGTCCCTCACAGTCTGCTTCTGTCTTGACTATCCTAAACAGTTTGGTATCATCTGCAAACTTTACCACCTCACTGCTTACCCCTTTCTCCAGATCATTTATGAATAAGTTGAACAGGATTGGTCCTAGGACCGACCCTTGGGGGACACCACTAGTTACCCCTCTCCATTCTGAAAATTTACCATTTATTCCTACCCTTTGTTTCCTGTCTTTTAACCAGTTCTCAATCCAAGAAAGGACCTTCCCTCTTATCCCATGGCCATATAATTTACACAAGAGCCTTTGGTGAGGGACCTTGTCAAAGGCTTTCTGAAAATCTAAGTATACTATATCTACTGGATCCCCCTTGTCCGCATGTTTGTTAACCCCTTCAAAGAACTCTAATAGATTAGTAAGACAGGATTTCCCTTTACAGAAACCATGTTGACTTTTGTCCAACAAATTATGTTCTTCTACATGCTTCACAATTTTATCCTTTACTATTGTTTCGACTAATTTGCCCGGTACTGAAGTTAGACTTACCGGTCTGTAATTGCCCGGATCGCCTCTAGAGCCCTTTTTAAATATTGGTGTCACATTGGCTACCTTCCATTCATTAGGTAGGGAAGCCGATTTAAGGGATAGGTTACAAACCACAGATAATAGTTCAGCAATTTCCCCTTTGAGTTCTTTTAGAACCCTTGGATGAATGCCATCCGGTCCCGGAGATTTGTTAACATTAAGTTTTTCTATTTGTTCCAAAACCTCCTCTAATGACACTTCAATCCGGGACAGTTCCTCAGATTCATCACCCACAAAGGACGGTGCAGATTTGGGAATCTCCCCAACGTCCTCAGCCGTGAAGACTGAAGCAAAGAAATCATTTAGTTTCTCCGCAATGGCTTTATCGTCCTTGATTGAGCCTTTTATAGTTCGATCGTCTAGGGGACCCACAGGTTTTTTAGCAGGCTTCCTGCTTCTAATGTACTTAAAAAACATTTTGTTATTTCTTTTTGAGTTTTTGGCTAGCTGTTCCTCAAAATCTTTTTTTGCTTTTCTTATTACATTTTTACACTTGATTTGACAGTGTTTATGTTCCTTTCTATTTATCTCACTAGGATTGGACTTCCACTTCTTAAAAGATGCCTTTTTGTCCCTCACTGCTTCTTTTACATGGTGGTTAAGCCACGGTGACACTTTTTTAGGTCTCTTGCTATGTTTTTTAATTTGGGGTATACATTTAAGTTGGGCCTCTATTATGGTGTCTTTAAAAAGTTTCCATGCAGCTTGCAGGGATTTGGCTCTAGTCACTGTGCCTTTTAATTTGTGTTTAACTAGCCTCCTCATTTTTGTGTAATTCCCCTTTTTGAAATTAAATGCCAGGGTGCTAGACTGCTGAGGTGTTCTACCCACCACAGGAATGTTGAATGTTATTATATTATGGTCACTATTCCCAAGCGGTCCTGTAACGGTTATTTCCTGGACCTGATCCTGCACTCCACTCAGGATTAAATTGAGAATTGCCTCTCCCCTTGTGGGTTCCTGCACCAGCTGCTCCAAGAAGCAGTCATTTAGGCCACTGAGAAATTTTATCTCTGCTTCTCTTCCTGAGGTGACATGTACCCAGTCAATATGGGGATAATTAAAATCCCCCATTATTATAGAGTTCTTTATTTTGGTAGCCTCTCTAATCTCCCTCAGCATTTCAATGTCAGTATCACTGTCCTGGTCAGGTGGTCGGTAATATATCCCTACTGCTAATTTCTTATTATTGGAGCATGGAATTACTATCCATAGCGATTCTATTGAACATGTTGATTCACTTATTTTTATTTCATTTGATTCTACATTATCTTTCACATACAGTGCCACTCCACCACCCACCCAGCCTGCTCTATCCTTTCGATATATTTTATATCCCGGTATGATTGTGTCCCACAGATTTTCCTCATTCCACCAGGTTTCAGTGATGCCTATTATGTCAATCTCCTCATTTAATACTAGGTACTCTAGTTCACCCATCTTATTAGTCAGACTCCTAGCATTTGTGTAGAAGCACTTTAAAAATTTGCCACTGCTTATTTGTCTGCCCTTCCCTGGTGCATTGGATTCCTTTGTATGCGGTTGTTTGTCTGCTCTGGCCCATGGTTTGCCCTCTCCCCTCCTCTCTTTCTGACTACAACTTAGAGAATCTCTATCAATGGATTCTCCTCTAAGAGAAGTCTCCCTCCAATTTACGTGAATCTCCACACCAATCGGCTTTCCGCCATCTCTTAGTTTAAAAACTGCTCTACAGCCTTTTTAATGTTTAATGCCAGCAGTCTGGTTCCACCCTGGTTTAGGTGGAACCCATCCTTCCTGTATAGGCTCCCCCATCTCCCAAAAGTGTCCCCAGTTCCTAATAAATCCAAACCCCTCTTCCCTACACCATCGTCTCATCCACGCATTGAGACTCTGAAGCTCTGCCTGCCTACCTGGCCCTGCGCGTGGAACTGGAAGCATTTCCGAGAATGCCACCATAGATGGCATGGATTTCAGTCTCTTTCCTAGCAGCCTAAATTTGGCCTCCAGGACGTCTCTCCTACCCTTCCCTACGTCATTGGTACCTACGTGTACCACGACCACCGGCTCCTCCCCAGCACTACGCATAAGTCTATCTAGATGCCTCGAGAGATCCGCAACCTTCGCACCAGGCAGGCAAGTGACCATACGGTTCTCCCGGTCATCACAAACCCAACTATCTATGTTTCTAACAATTGAATCACCCACTACTAACACCTGCCTCTTCCTAACTGGCATTCCCTCCCCCTCAGAGGTATCCTCAGTGCAAGAGGATACCGCAACATCCTCTGGGAGGAGGGTCCCAACTACGGGATGGTTTCCCTCTGCTCCCATTGAATGCTCTGTTCCCTTGAGACTTTCATCCTCCTTAAGAGCACTGGGGCTCTCAGACTGGAGGTGGGACAGTACTACAATGTCCCGGAAAGTCTCATCAACATATCTCTCTACCTCTCTTAGCTCCTCCAATTCAGCCACCCTGGCCTCCAAAGCCCGAACCCGGTCTCTGAGGGTCAGGAGCTGCTTGCAACGGGTGCACACATATGCCACCCGCCCACAGGGCAGGTAATCATACATGTTACACTTGACGCAATAAACAGGATAGCCCCCACTCTGCTGCTGGGCTTCTGTCTCCATTTTTCTAATGAATAAGTTTAAGCAGAAACTGGGATTCTTTTTAAACCTCTGGAATATAGATTACTATAAGAGTTGTTTTTAAGAAGGTCAGAAGTCCCTAGTGCCCTCTAACCTCCCCCTCCAAATTCCCTCTCCAAACTCCCTGTTAGCTGTTCCTGTTCGCAAGCTCCCTGGTCGCTGAGTCACAGGCTTATATAGCTCTGGTAGCCCCTCCCCGTGACTGAGGCTCAGCCAATTAACAGAGGCTTCTAGATTTCAAACCTTTTAGAAGCTCCTTCAAACAAACCAACCAACCAACCGATCAAACACACAAACACAAGCTCAGCACACAGCAAATAACTCCCCCACACACAAACACACACTCCAGACTGCCACTTACCACAAGGGTCTCGCTTTTACTCCTCTTTTACCTGGAGAACTCCCTCTCCAAACTCCCTGTTAGCTGTTCCTGTTCGCAAGCAATTGCAATTCGCAAGCAATTGCTGTTCCTGTTCGCAATTTTTGTTATTTTAGAAAAATCTGAATGATACTAGTTTTAAATGACTAGATCTGAATGCACTGGAGAATATGGTACAACTGAACACTAGCATCTTGCTTTATTTCAGAATTCTGATTCGCCATTTACTTTTAGATATTTAGCTATAATTTTTAATAACATTAGGCCCAAGGTAGCATTCTGGAATGGAATTCTGGTCAGCTAGTGTGAACTGGAGAAGCAATGAAGGTTTACATTTGTTGAGAATCTGGTCTGTTGCTCTCAGAAACACTCTTTGAAACAAATGCAGGGTCTCCCTACCTGTGGCAAGAAGGGGAGGGATGTTGATAGTAGATGTAACTTATGAGTTTGATGGCAATGAGGGAACTCTTACATGTCTGAGACCGGTTGTGATGTGTTCTGATAGACACCAATAAAATGTGAAGGAGTGCAAAATAAATGAATATAAAGCTGTATCTATGCACCTCAAAAATCCAGTTTTAGGTGCTCAGGGGAGAGAGGTCAATCCTCAGGTGAGCATAGAATCATAGAATACTGCCAGAGGTCATCAAGTCCAGTTTCCTGCCCTCACAGCAAGACCAAGCACCATCTAGATCATCCCTGATATCATGCTGAACTTGGATTGCCTGAATAGCTCCAATCTCCTTTGATTTCTCTATCCAGTTAATAATTCTGGGAGAGACTCAAAGATCAAGAAATTTGAAAAAATCCTTCAGCTGAGCACAAAACTGAACTTGGGGGAAGTTCCATCTGGGTGAGAAATTGGAGACAGAGTTCAGGTCATCCTTGTCATAATCAGTTTATTTGCAGCATTCCACTGAATCGCAGTATGAATGGAGAGCACACAGGCGCTTGCAGATATCCCAAACCAGATGCAACTCCTTCCAGGGCACGGGGATGAAGTATCTCTGTATCTTCCTCCTTAGAGGATCATGTTGCAACTGCTGATTCACACAGCATGGAACCAATTGCTTTCCCTGGCTTATAATACCTGGTAGTGCTATACTCTGTCTCAATACATAGGCTTGCAGCCTGGCTCCTGGAATCAGCCCCTCTGTGTCCAGCTGCTTTGCACAAAGAGTCTCAATTGTTCAGGCTGTTGGACACAAGGAGAATGTTCCAGCACATCCATTCATCTTAATGAAGTCTGTGACTCTCTTGTGTGCAAGACTCCTGATGGTGGTCCAGTAGCACTTCTCTGCATATTATGACATTGGTGAAGAAGCTGTAATGTACACAGATATGGTCTGATTTTTCAAAAAGTATTGAGCGCTCCTAGCTTCTACTCAAGTTAGTGGGAGCTTTGAATACTCAATGCCTCTGAAATTCCAGCCTATGATGGCTAATGAAAGAATTTGTGTAAACCAGTGAAGAAGAAAACCATAGTCTCTTGGAAGGCACCAGTCCTGTCTATGTTAATACCAGAACAAAGCTACAACAAAAATGTCATTATAGCAGAAAATATGCTGTAATTGTCTAGAAGAGACAAGGTTGTATGAAAGCCATTAGACTTTCCCGATTTTGAAACACACATAGAAAAAGTCTTGTGTAGTGGAAGTAAAGAAACACAAGTATATCTCAGGACTGATCACTGCCATAATTGCACTAAATCTTACTTTAAAATCTTCATGTGGAGAGCTGATATGCAGAATGAGGAAGCCATGTTAATGGGCCCAACTTGCAGAAGTTTCCCTTCTGAGGAATATAGCTGGAGTTAAGTATTTTGATAAGTTTTCAGAAGCGAAAATAGCAAAGGCTATGCTGCCGTTTTAATGGAAACTTGATAGTCTCAATGCGGGAGGTTTGGGCTCTAAAAATTGCCTCAAAAGGATTTTTTTAAAAATCTGGATGTATATCTCTGGGTTTTTTTTTAAACACTGGGAAGTACTGTGCATTATTAAATTTGAAGTTATCTGCTGCTTTTCAGACAACACAATTGCACGGGATTTACCAGTCCACAAGAATTAAGTGTGGAAAAGAGAAACAAGACCTCAAAAAGGAAATGTCCCAAGACTTTGTATAAGTCTAATACAAATTTGTATTTCCAAAAAGTCCCAAGACTTGATGAAAAAAGGAGGATGTTGCAAATGAAAGATGAAGTTTGTACTTTAGTGGAAAGACAACAGACTACACTTTTGTTTAGTAGTGGTGAATGTAGGAACAATAAGTCATGTCAAGCTACTACCTATTCTGGCATGCACAAATGACTAATCTCCCTTAGAAGCTTCAGGGATTCATCAGTAGAACAAATAACCTCTAGCTTGAACCCAAAGCATTTGTTCCTCAAGTGACAGACAGCGAAACTTAGCCCATGTCCCTGACCATTCTCAGGCAAATATTTTAGCACTACCCATGTATACTCTTCCATACCAGTATGAAATGATGGGGTTCTTTTTGCCTCACAATTTTTGCTAAGATTTTGAAAGCAAATTCCCATTTTTTTCCCCTGTAACTTGCCGTATATTAACAAGTGGGGCAGAATATGGAATTTTCACTCATCCTTATCTTGTGGTGTATGAATAGTTAACAACTTTAACTGGGCCAAAGCATCTTTTGAACTATTCATCCCTGCTGAGTAGGGTAGATCCAAATTGTCTAGTAGTTCTGTAAGTGCGACTCACTTCCTGGGAGCAAGGAATGATGTATATATGTAGGGTGATGGTATATCTACGAAGGCTGATGGTGCTTTGGCTGACCATGGCAATAAGGGATTTACTTCCATTGCCTGAGTCCTATCCACTTATTTTTAAAGTCATTATAAGTTTATTTTGGCAGTCGTTCAAGTTTTGTTATTATAGATTTAAAATTCATGGTGTCTTGGAAAGTACAGGAATCAGAGCTCAATGCATGTACAGAGCATATACATATTTCAGACATGTTCAATGTTTTTGAAAGATTTGTCCTTTTTCAAACTTCTCACCATGTTTTTGGATTATCATTTTATGTTTGTTACATATAACACCAAAGATCAAGCATGTTAAGCTAGTAGATACCAGACAATGCTAGGAAGACAAATTATAAATCCCTGTTTGGGACATGCTAGTTGGAGAATTGTTAGAGTAGATTAGTTTTTCATTAGAGAAATTCTAAATTTGAGAAGCTCTGTTTACAGAGGATGTTTGATGACGCATCTGTGGTGAACTTTACCACATAGCAGTTTCATTTAATTAGATTGTGAACTCTTAATGATTTACTGAGAGAAAATCTGCTTGCAATAAGAATTAGAAAATATTAGAAGAGAGTAAAGGACTTCAAATTACTTGTCCAGAAGAAGAGACTGATAAACAGCTGAGAGATATTTTAAAATTTTAAATGATTCCCGTTGTACTTTCACCAAAACAACTTTGCAGTATATCTTGCTTGATAATCTGAGCCACTATGTCAAAATACTCTACTGTATACTATAATTGGAGCAGGGAAACCTGTCAGGGCTCAATTTTCCATTCCTCCTTCCGTAACCAACAGTTTTTCTTGTTCTAAGCACACATACCAGCCCCGAGTGATTAGTTGGGGAGTTCAGATACAGTGATGGTGAAGTGTACTGTAAATGACCTAGAGAGACAGATACTTAACAATGGGGCCAGTGGGCTAAGAGTATGCTAAGATGGGGAGAGGTGCTAGTGAAAATACCTCTTACAAAAAGGATGTACATCATTGGTGACACTTGGTCTTCAATGCTCGAGAAGTGGCAGTAGACTGAGGAATAGCTGTGCTTAGTGTGGTGACATCAGGTGACCGTGAGGCCTGAGGGCTAGCTGTGTGGGGAACAGACCCACCTAAGGGTGCAGTGGATGAGGAGGCTGGAGAGTCATGTGTCCACATGTTGCTCTGAGGAAAAAGGTGAGGCTGTTAGGGAGGTCTGCCTCAGTGACTCAAAGCTGTCTGAAGGAGTATGTGGGGCAGGAAGCTTTTTTGGGTGCAGTCCAAGTTGTGGCTCAGGGAGAAGTTCTGCCTCCAGCAAACACCTCAGAAGGTTTATTTAGATGAGCAGGCCCTCCTTTAGCCTGTGATAACTAGCCCATCCAACTGATGAGCAGCTCAGCCCCAGGCAGGGGAACAGTTCCAAGGGGGAGGGGGCTAACTAGAGTTGGCCAAGAGATAGTCCAGTTTCACCCTGAAACTACAGTCTTCAAAGTCCAGGATGGTTGCTAGATATTCAGAGGACCAGAACTGGAGAGTAGCAAGTATCACAAAATAGCATGAGGTCCAATGCTGCTAAATGCAGCAAAAAGGACAACAGTAATTCTGCAGGAAATAGTGCAGTGATTCTAACCCCAGACACACCTATGGTAAAAGATCAGAAATAACAAACCATTCTTTCTGTCCAAGAAGGATCCAGGCTGACAATGCATAAACTTTTTCACTGCTCCAAAAACCTGTTAGCATTGTCTGTCCTCTCCTCATATTTCTGGTTCTCCCCAGATTTCTGTGTGTTATGCTGTCTCACAACTCAGATGTCTTGCAGTACTTTGTTTTTATTGATTTATTTATTTCAGTTCTTGAAGAAGATCTAATTGAATCATAAGTGCCTCATTTACCTGCTGCCCAGTGGGTGGAAATCTGAAGCAGTGAGGTTCCTTGGCTTGTCAAAATGTGAACAAGTTTCCATAAAAGTCAATTATAAATGTATTCAAAGGCTAGATTGCCACATTGTAAAACAGCTTAACTGTAATAATAGTAGTTTTGGTTTCCAAAGTTTTTTTTTTAAATGCAGATGTTTTGGTTTAATACTTGCTGTTTTGCTTTCTTTGAGTGAGTCATCTTGCATTTGATTCTATAAGTTTTGAATATTTATTGCAATTGGCTGAGCATCCCTCAGAGCTTCACAAGCTCACAGTAACACACGGATAGTGCATATTCAGAGAACGGTCAATCAAATCCTTTTTTTTGTGCGTCTACTTTGGTATTTAGTCCCTGCAAATCATAGAGAGAATTCCATACCCAGAAGAATCCTCATGTCCTTGAAACAGTTGTTTACCTTTTTTAAAGTTGGTGTCTGCTGGCACAAATGGCATGGCACAGTTACTATTATGTGCCACCTAGGAAGCTGCACACATGTGACACTACAGAACAGAAGAATTGACATGAAGAACACTTAAAAAATAGACACTGATTCTAAATTTGTTCACAATCCCTGGCTCCACTAGAATGGTCCTACTGGTTGGAAGGTATAACTGAGTTGATAAATGTCCTGTTGATATAATACGGAGTATCAGTAAAACTGTTTGAATATTTAGTGTAGTATGAAAGTGACTGTGAAGACTTTGAAGACTGGACGTACTTTGTTTTCCTTAGTGCAGCATGTAAAATAATTTAGCCTCAGGCCTGTGTACTGATTTCAGAGCATTTTTGTGGGAAGAGTTTGTAAAGAAAATATTTCACAGTAGTGCCTTGAGTTCCCAACCAAGATCATTGCTCCATTGTGCTAGGCATTGCACAGACCAAAGGTTGAGATCGTCTCTGCCCCTAAAAGAGCTAAATAGACGAGAGAAAGAAAAGAAGCATTGTTGCACTCTTTTTACAGATAGAGAAGGGAGGCTTTAAGAGGTTGACTTGTTTGGGACAGAACCAAGAACTGAACCCACCTCTCCAGTGTAATGCCCTCACCTCAAGACCAGCCTTTTTCTAAGTTTCTTGTTTTGTTCTGGTGTATATGGAGTAAAAAACTTCACAGCATCCTTGCTGAGCTAGATTGATGTAGCAGTTATTTCACAGGGTGATATTTGGCCCCATGAAGAGGGTCGGTACAATTCCTATGCCCAACGTTGCATGGAGGGGAAGGGAGTGGGGAAAGCATGCAGGTGGTGGTGGTAAATTTTACTCAATTAAGAAGCTTTTTTGAGCAGAGATGTACATTTCTATCTTGACAGAAGAATTTCCATTCTACTAAAAATACCTTTGAGGCTTTGCTTTGAATACTTTTTGCTGTGGACAATATGAACTGCACAGCTTATAGGCAGACCCATTATTTACCATGCAACATCAGAGGGACATACACTATATGGATGAATCTCATGCATGTAGCCCCAATGAAGCCAAATCCTCCTGGTTTTACTAAATAAATCAGAATTTGGTTCTGCATGCCCTATTACTAGACCTGTCTTCTATATTGCCCTGTGCCTTTTGTGGGAGATAAATGAGTTATTTCCAATTATCAAGTTTATGAGGAATGCCTAAATCTGTAAAACAATGTTTTTAGAAAATATAGCACATTTTATAGTCTGAATTTAGGGTGGGAAGAACAGCAGCCATGGATTAGGCCATCAAGAGTCAAAAACATAATTTGAAATGATAAACGTATCCATTTTAAGTTACACATTACTTTGCATAGTTAATACCACTATAATTAGTCATAGTTCCTGTAATTTATTGAGAGATGCTCAGCCCCTCTAGTGTACTACAGTGATGAATGTTGGAAGTGCAACTTTGGAAGCGAGAATCAAGAAAATTAGTAACAGTTGGAGAATTAGCATGTAAATCAACAATAGCCTTTCTCTTGTATCTTGCAAGCTAAAGGTGTGCATCACATGCTGCATAATGAGCAGGAGTGCAAAAGTTAGAATTGCAACTTGCTCTACATGAATAGGTCTGCTTTTATGGCAAGAAATGTTTAAAACCTTTTCAAATGTTAGAGTAAATCTCTAGTAAATATTTAAGCTATGTATAACTCGTCACAAATAAATTAAGCTGATTTTATGTAATCTCTATAATTAGAAGGGCACAGCATTTGTTGAAACATGATTAGTATTATTCATTAAGCAAAAAATTCTCATTTGTATCTTATTATCACTATTCTGCATAAACCAACACAATTTGTCATGAACTCCCTCATTTGCTGTATCCTCAAAAAGCAGATTATGCTTATTTTTCATTTGGACAGTGGAAAATCAAGCCAGGTGTTTGGCAGCACCAGAGTGTTCAGGTGTAACTGTGCCAGTGATGGTACATTACTAGTAGCGTGGATGAAGAATGAGGCATAGAGAATCTTGGGACTGAGGTGCCTAGAGGCCCATCCCTTAGAGTGGTCCTGCTGATGAGACAGGTGGTGGTATACAGAATCTTAACAAAAAAAACAAAACAACCCTAACACTTTTTGTAATGTCAGCCTTTCCCTGTCAACTGAAAACTAAAAGTGCTTGCACATCCTGCTGCTGTGTTTTTAAGTATCAAGGTGTGCTTGTGACTGAGGTCTCCATAGGGGTTCTACCTGTGTCTTAAATATAAGGCTTAACAATTTAATAGGTAAAAACGTACATAATATACATCTATCTAGGCATTGACAAGGGCTCCATCATTGTGGAATCTGAAAGCCTGCATTAAATCATACATACAGTACTGATAAATGATCCTGAATACTGTATTATGCAGGTTAATTAATTTACTGTATGTACATCTCTTGTCCTCGTTTTTTCTTTTTAAAAATCTCTTTAAATATATTCTACTTGATTCTTCTCTTATTTACGTAAGTGTAAATTAACAGTAACACTCCAGATGTCAAGAGGAGCTGCACCAGTGAAAAATTGTGCAACAGCAGTAGCAGGTTACCTGTTTCAAATCAGTTTTTGTAGCTTTCAGAACTACTGTGAACATCATAGTCCAGTTGCAAGAGTTGTCATGTTGTCTGGAGTGGCTCACAATCCAGAGTGCCAACCTCATGGCAGACTATTAAAAAAGCAGGGCAGACACTCCAAACTGTTTGTGTGTTCTTTATTTCACCAACCTAGTAACAAATGTGAGTTCCTAAAGTACTACAATAGTCTTATAATGGACTCACAGAGAATTCCCTTGGATACTCCAGTCTGTCTTGCAACCCAGGCAAGATGGATTTAATGATAACTTATCATTTATGCCAGAGATCAAAAAATATTCAGGTTGTTCATAGTCCAACAGATCAGTCATTTACTCCAGGTCAATTTGTACCTTAGGTCCCACAACAAAGACAACATCTATAGCTAAATGGGTAATAATCTAGCCAAAGGTTATCAACTAGGAAAAGAAGTAAGAGTTATTTTCAGGTTAAAACAAACAAGTGTATATTCACAAATGAGTTTTAGTTTGTTTCAAAAGCTGACAAAATTGTACTGGTCTGCCAATTGAAAATGTTTTCGGGGGCTATCTCATGCTAAGCAGCATAGGGAGGGATATCTTTGCCTTTCTGAAAGCTCATCACCTAATAAACCATCTCGTTAGTCTTTAAAGTGCTGCATAGTCCTGTCTTTTGTTTCTGAATCCAGACAGCATGAATGAGATTCAGTTTCTCCTTGTCAGGTATTTTTGGAGCTGGGGCCTTGGCATGAGCTGCCACCTGGTCCATCAGTTCACAGGAGTTTTGAGACCTGGCCTCTAATCCTGATTCTCCATAAAACTGGCAAATTTACCTCTGTTCCTTAGTTGCCTTATCTTCTAAATAGGGATAATTCTATTCAATACTCATCTCTATAAACCTGTGGTTGCAAAGTGGGGTAGAAATGATCCATTTGATGAGGAAACAGCAGCCTAGGCTCTCAGACGCTATAGTGATGAAGGTGATACAGAAATCTATACAGAATAATCTGCAGAAGTGGGGAGCCAAATGAGCAGGGGATATTGGAAAAATGTTTATGCAGGGGATGGAAACCATGTATTTGGTGTTTGTTATTACTACTTCAAGCTGGGGGTGTGGAAGCAACTCTAGTTCTAGAACCACTGCACAGATGACTTTTTATACATATGTACCCTAGAGTATCAAAGCCAGAAGATGGTTTATGGAAGGCAAATACTGCTGCAGTCTACTCCCAGCAGAAAGTTGGGAGAATGACTCGCCTCTCTCCCCCACCTCCCAAGGTACGCCCAGGCTTTCTGTCCTACACTGTTGCATTGCTGTGAGCTGTTCAACAGTAGCTCGGCAAAGTGTCATGCATCTTGCGTGGTACTTGCACACATGGCAATCCTGTCATTCGTTTCCACAGCTTAGTGGGATTCTCACATATCCAGTTGATCAGTGGGCAAGAGCTGCAGTTCTTCCTACCAGTTGATGGAAGGTTCTGGGGCAGCCAGGCAGTGGGCAGCCCTGGGAGGATGAGAAGGCACCACTAGCAACAATTGAGAGGAACTGAGGAAAGGGGCCAGCAGGCGATGGGTCTGAACAGAGATGGGGGCAGAATGAGGAAGTGTGATGAGGGGCAGGAAATAATCACTTACAGCAATCCCCAGGTTGATACTATCCACCCACCTTTGGAGATTGTGCCAGGCTTTAGCTGCAAGTTGAACCTTTAGCTCAATTGAAACTTGAGTGAATAATTAAGTCCTGAGTTCAAATTTTGATGCCTACCCAAACAAAGGAAAAACTGTATGTGATTGTGTAAAGTCAGATTAAAATGTATAGATTCAAGGGGGGTGAATTCAGCTTTCGTAAATAACCTTAATCCTGGCATTTTCTCTTTTATATGTGCTTGATTTTGCAATCTTACATAGTGTGTGTGGGTGTGTGTGTGGGCAGGGAAAGGTGGTGTGTGAATCTTTAATCCCCATTTTAGGTAAGTATTCTCTATGGAAGTGTAGGCCACTAATTTGCATCCAGGCCAGCTCACTAGGGACTGAGGACTACAATCCATGTAATGAATGTTTGATAGCTCATATGTGACATGAGTTTGGGGGGATCTGAACTCCAGCTCCCACATCACAAATCTGCCACCATGCTTTGTACTTATTGGCAGACTCAGAAGAGAGAACTCCTTGGAATATGAAGACTTATCCCTAGAGAAAATTCCCTACTCCCTATATAAACAGAGGACTTCATTCACCACTCTAGTATTAAAGCTTCAGGATTAGTTTTAAGGTTGAAATGTATGGATACAGAGACATTATTTCCAAATATATAAATTAGCTCATTAAATAATTTCTATTAAATAGACACATGGCAGCTATGAAACATCTGCTACATTGCATCCCAGAGGTGGCTGCCTTTCAGTGCTGGGTGAAATTATTTTTGTATATTGTGTATATTTTATTAAACCAGTCAGGGATCAAGTAATCAATTTTGCTTGATAATAAAAACTTAAAGGAGTCTGACATATTTTATCCAATAGGGTGCAGTTGTATCAACAATAATGTCTGACCATTACAAGCAAGAAGTAAGTGTTTTAAGTTGTTTGAGCTGATGGGTGGAATGAGGAGAAGTGGTTGGGCTGTCTTGCAGGTGAATATCAATTGGCTCCATCCCATATCGCCCTTACAATTCTGGATCCTAGTAATTCCAGCATTATTTGAATTTTCTAAGGACACCAGATCCTTAATGGAAAAATTGCTCTTAGCTACGCATTCATTAGAATTGGAAATGGAGAGTCCTTTTTCTAGCCTGAGCCAGAAGGTGGGCTATCTTGGAGGCAGGGTTGATAGCTTTTGAATACCCGATGAAGTCTATAGATACAAGATTGGTGTCATATGACAAGAGCCTGAAGCAGATGGATGACTTTGTGTATGCACTATAGGCTGTTGTTAATTTACTGGTTAGAGATAATGCTGCTTTAAAATGAGTAATTGAAAAACAGCCTGAGAGGTCATAGCCTATGGATTTGAGGCCTCCTGATAGGTCTGGATTGAGGAGCTATATGTTGTTTGGAGTTATAAAAACTGCATTTTATAAAAGAAGGAAATATAATTTTCTCTTGCTAGCTATAGAGGAATCTGAATTGGGCTTAAATAACTATTCATAATCGGTATTTTTAATGAAAAAGTTCATGTTACTAAATGGAATAATGAGGCCATGGTACTCAGAGCAGGTGTAGATTATAAAAGGTAAAGCTTTGTAAGATGAATGAATTGTAAGGTGCTGAAATGGGAGGTTTAAGTGTTTAACTGTACTTTTAAAACTCTTGCATTTTTCATTTACAAGGAAAGCTCCATTTGTTACCCTTCCCTGCAGACCTCTGGATGCTTATGGGTGTGTCAGAAGGGCGTTTCTGTGCTTTAATCTTTGGGTGAAAAGCTCTTGCAGGAATGGCAACAGATCCCAATTTCAGTACTTCAGGGCTTCTCTAGTGGCTTTCATGCTCCCAATGGAAAAAATCACAAATTCCATCCTGTATACAATTCCTGAGAACGTGTTATTTGGCCAATAAAGAGACCATTCCACCAGCCAGGGAGAACAGGGAGCTCTGGACTCAGGACTCTCCCAAGCCATGGAGAAGCCTAGGCCACTCTTCTCCGGAGGGAGAGCGCAGCTCCCTCTAACTTTCTGAGCAGCAGCATCTCCCACCAGCAGTCCCATTGCTTATGCAATTTCATTTTTTCTGTGAAAAGAAAACTGGCTAAAACTGGGGAAGATGACTGGGGAGCACAGATAATACAATCAACAGTTTGCTGCAGAGTCCACTCCTGGACCCTCAGGGGATGATGAAGCAGACAGAAAGACTGGCCTACTGCAGATTCTAGGGATCTGCCAGGCTAGGGAAGTCTCCAAGGGGAGGGAAGGTCAATGCCATATTCCAAAAGGAACACAAGGAGATAATTTGAGAGGTCCTTCTCCAGAGCCCCTGCTCTTGAGTATCAGAGGAGGGGTGGATCTGAGTAAGTAAATGAGATTAAGCATGTATCATATTCTTGCCATAAGAAATTATGCGCAGATGGAATAGGCACAAGAGAATGAAGCAAGTGGAGTAGAACATCTTGTTTCTTTCTTTCCACAGCTTGGAGAAGAAAATTACTCCTCTCATTCCACTCCTTTGTTCATTTTATGACCTGTGCCATGAAAGAGGCCAGCAGTTTGTGTAAAATGTCTATTCATTTTAAAATATTTTACCCTGCCTCTCTCTTTAAAATATTCAAGGCAGCTTACAAAAATTTAAAACACAATATATATAGAAGTGAAATAAAAGACCCCAATGGGGACATAAAACTACTAAGACATAAAAGGCTATGTCTACACTGGTGGCTCCTTGCGCAAGAACTTCTTGTGCAAGGAGTCCTGCGCAAGAACACAGCCACACTGCCATGTGTGAGATGTGCTTTTGCGCAAGAGCGCCCATGGCAGTGTGGATGCGTGGCAGGGATTCTTGTGCAATAAAACTCTATAGCTAAAATAGCTTTCTTGCGCAAGAGAGCATTCACACTTGTGCTTCTTGCGCAAGAGCTACGCTCTTTTCTTACAAGTGGAAGCTGTCTTGGCAAGAGCTCTTGCGCAAGAGAGCTTACACTTGTAAGAAAAGAGCGTAGCTCTTGCACAAGAAGCCATCTCTTACCACGCCGTACTGAAAATCTTCTTGCGCAGGAGCGGGTGGGCAGTGTGGATACACTGCGCATTATTGCGCAAGAACAGTCATTCTTGCGCATGAAGCCGCAAGTGTAAACATAGCCCTAGAGGAGGAGTTACATACACACACACACATACACCAATAAAAGCACGGGTGAAAAGGGTGGCTTCAGCCTGGTGGAGAAACAGTGCCACCATTGGTGCCAGGCGAATGTCTTGGGGGAAGGAATTCCGTTGCCTGGGAACGAAAGCTGGGAAGGCCCAACTCTGCCTAGATGTCAGCCTTATCTCCATAAGTGGAGGAACACAGAGCAGAGCTTCCCCAGCTGATCTTAATCCCCAGGCAGGTACATATGAGAGGAGACGGTACTTCAAGTACCCCAGTCCCAAACCGTTTAGGGCTTGAAAGGTCATAACCAGGACCTTGAATTGTGCCCAGAAACATGCTGGAAGCCAGTGCAGCTGCCAGAGCACCGGCATAATGTGTTCCATTTAGCGAGTGTTAGTTAGAACTCGAGCAGCCACATTCTGGACCAGTTGCAGTTTCCGAAGACTTTCAAAGGCAGCCCACATAGAGCACACTGCAGCAGTTCAATCTGGATGTGACAAGAGGATGGATCACCATGACCAGGTCATTCTTACTTAGGAAGGGTCGCAGCTGGAAGATCAGCCGAAGCTGCCCAAAAGCACTCCTGGGCAGCAAGGAAATCAGATTCTCATATGCTAGAAAAGGGTCCAGGAGGACTCCCAAGCTGCACACCTGTTCCTTCAGGGGGAGTGCGACCCCCATCCAGAACAGGTAACACACCACATTCCCGGTCAGATGTCTTCCTGATCCACAGGACCTTGGTCTTATCTGGATTTAGCTCAGCTTATTCAACCTCATCCAGTCCATCACCACCTCCAGACACTGGCTCAGACTAGTCAGTGCCACACCTGGATCCAATGTCACAGAGAAATAGAGTTGAGTGTCATCTGCATATTGATGGCACCGTCCTCCAAATCTCCTTACACCCACTCCCCCAGCAGTGTCATGTAGATCTTAAATAGAATAGTGGAAAAGATGGGACCTTGCAGGATCCCATAACATAATCACCATGGAGTCAAGTAGCAGCCCCCTAGCGTCCCAACAGGTAAGTCCAGAACCAGCCTAAAACAGTGCCTCTGATACCCAACTCCACCAGACACTCCAGAAGGATACCATGGACGATGGTATTGGAAGCCGCTGAGAGGTCCAAGAGAATCAACAGGGATGCACTCCCTGTCTATCTCTCAGGGTAGGTCAACTACCAGGGCGACCAAGGTGGTTTTTGTTCCAAAGCCAGGGCTGAATCCAAATTGAAAGGGATCCAGATAATCCATTTCTTCCAAGAAAGCCTGGAGTTGCAATGCCACCGCCTGCTCGAGTACCTTATCCAGGAAGGGAATATTGGTGACTGAGTGATAGTTATTCAAGTTGCGTGGGTCCAGGGAAGGCTTCTTAAGAAATGGTTTTTCCATTGCCTCTTTCAAGGTGGCAGGAACCATCCCAGATCTAAAAAAAAGCATTAGCAATCCCCTGGCCCCAACTAGTCATCCCTTCCTGGCTTGGTTTAATAATCCATGAGGGGTAGGAGTCAAGTGAGAACGTGGTCGGTCACACTCCTCCAAGCACCTTGTTCACATCCTTGGTCTGCAAAAGCTGAAACTAATCCAAAGAAAAATGACTAGGTGGTATGCTTGGCACATTCCATACTCCACTTACATGACAGCCAGAGTCCAAGTTGGACAGGATGTGAGCGATCTTATCTGTAAAATGCTTTACAAACAAGTCACAGTGGATTGCCAAGGGCTCCTCCATCTCATCACAAGGGTCAGACCGTAAAAGGCCCCGCACCACTCAAAATAATTCCTCCAGGCAGCACTGTGCAGACATGATAAGGGCAGAGAAGTAACTTTCTTTGCTGTCAGCACTGCTACAGAGTAGGCTCACAACTTGGCTCTAACCCCTGATAGATCAGACTCAGCTCAAGTTCTCCTCCAGTGGCACTCTAGCCATTGTACAGACTGTTTCATCACCTGCAACTCCCCAGAAAGTCAGGGAGCAAACTGGGCTTGACCAGCCCAAAGAGGGTGCTTTGGAGCGATTGTGTCAGCCACCTGGGCTACCTTGATATTCCATATATCAACCGGGGCATCGACACGATCACTAGCAATAACAGCCATACAATCCCTCAGGAAACCCTCCGGATCCATCAGCCTCTGAGGATGGATCATCATAATCGGCCCCCTGCCTCTGTTGAGGAGAAGGTCAGCAAATAGTCTAAACTTGACCAGATAGTGATTGGTCAAGGGACAAAGGGAGCGTAATCACATCCCTTATCCCAAAATCTCTATCACCCTAGTCCAAAAGACAGATCGAGTGTATGACCTGCCACATGTGTGGGGCAGTTATTTCTTGGGAGAGTCCCAAGGTCGTCATGGTGGCCATGAAGTCTCGAGCCAGACCAAACAGGACAGCCTTGGCATGAACATTAAATTCCCCTAAGACCAAAAGCCTTAGGGTCCATCTCAGCTGAGACCACCTCAGCCAGCTTGAGCAGAGTGTCTGCCGTGCAGCAAGGTGGGCGATACACCAGCAGAACACCCAGCCTATCCCAGCCACCCAACACCAGGTACAAACACTCAAATCTGGCATCCTGATGGACCAGGATTCTGGACAGGGAGATGGTATCCCGATAGACAATTGCCACCCCCCCAACTCCAACCATCAAGGACCAAGGCTGGTGCTGGACCGAGAACCCAACAGGGCACAATTGGGAGAGGTCAACGCCTCCCTCCACTAGCAGCATTACAGGCCATGTCGGCCCTGATAGCTATCTTGTAGAATACGGCCCTGGCATTCAGCAACAGCACTGTCAGGCCTGACAGCTAGCTCTTAAGGTTCCCAGGGTCATTGAGGCTTGGAGCAGTACCGGAACGAGGAATAGACCTTAACTGTCTAAATCTCGTTCCCTTCAGTCCATCCTGATCCCACTGCCATATCTCCCCCTGTCAGTCACAACTCCCACTATGCCATCTGAACCATCCCCATTAGCCACCCCACCCATGCCACAACGCATAACAATGAGATGGGGAAAGAAAAGGTTTTGATGGGCAGATTGGGTTTTGGTTTTGTTGATTATTTATTTGGTACATGACATAAAAAAGTCTTTTGTTCATGTCTCCTGTAGCCTTCAGAGTGACGTTGCACCACCTGCAATAGGGAAAGGCAGCCTTCCCAAGGGAGAGCTATCATTGACTCTAACTCCTCTTTGAAGAGACTATTTGGGCACATTGTTGAGAGAGGTGGAGAGCAGAATTGCGCTGGTGCCACTTCAACACAAAGGTAGCTGGGCTTCCGCATGTGTTAACCCTAGGATGATGGTGTTAGTTTATTCGGTTGTGAACAGGAGTAGCCACAAAGGTTCCTTTCTGATTTTGGCAAATAGAATAAGATATTTGGGATGCTCAGACGTGTATAAGAGCATCCCAGATCTAGAAGTAGTTTATTAAAAAAAGACCATGTGTAAAGTGAATATGAATATATGACAAGCAGATCTGCAATCCTAAATGTAAAAGGGATCCAGAGGATGATTCTAAATTAGATCTTCTGTTCTAACATGTTCTAACCCTAACCATGCTAGAGTTTCTCCCAATGGGAGATATTCTCAGCTCCAACATGACTACGTTTATGCCAGCTGATAACAAGGCCCTTATTGCCCAAATATAAGGCCAAATCATTCCGACTTCACTCATTATGGGATTCCCGGATGAGTTTTGGCTGAGTCAGATCTGCAGGATTGGATATTGAAACAGTGTCTGTAATCTTTTGACTTCCTTTCCAGTCCATAGAATTAGAGCCACAATGAAATTTAAACTCCATGTGGAAAGAATAGAAAGAATGAAAAGTCAATGGGCTGTGTACTGAGGAATACAATGACAGTATCAGAAGGTCTGATTCTTAGTATGTTTTATTTAATAACACATTCAGTGGTATCAGTCATTTTCCTGTACTTTTCATAATGGAATGCAAATGATTTGTTTCCCCCTTTGTCAACTTAGTTTGGTGAAAACAGACTACAGATTTTTTTTAAATTGAATATGAAGTTGCACTGGATTCTAATATTTTATGGAAGATTTTTTCATTGTTCTGTAAATCAAGATTTTCAGCTGGAGAGTACTAAAGCAAATGTTTCGTTCACTTGTATAAATTAAATATTTTAAAAGTGATATTCTACCTTCATAATATGTTACAACTGCACCAAATTAGAAGAGAAATTATTTTTTATTTCTAATCCAACAGAAAATAATATAGTTTTAAGAATGCAACTTAAAATAAAATGTCTAATGTTACTCCAGTTATAGAGTATGAAAAGCAATAAAAATTGAAGCTGTAGGGCTAGAAGAGACTGCTGTGATCGAGTCTGATGTCCTGCATCCCACAGGCCACAGAACTTCCCCAAACTAATTCCTATTTTGAAGTAGCATATATCTTTTAGAAAAAATCTAATCTTAGATTTTAAACCTGTCCGTGATAAGAAATACACCACAGACAGCCCTTGGTGAATGGTTCCAATTTTTAGTACTTCACTGTTAAAATGTATTTGGGAATGATCTTACAAACTCCAGTAGGCCATGGACAACAATACACAGTAAAACCCATTATGCTGGATAGTATTTTCAATTGATGACTATGGGAATTTTAAAACTATTTTACTTTCCACCTCTTAATTGGGACTTCAGTGTAATAAACCAATACTCAACTGCAGAATATTTTACAAACACGCAAAACTTCTCTTCAGTGAGAGAGAAGTCAGGAGATCACAAGGTAAGCAGTCATATCGCCATTTTGCAAATGACTTGGTGGAGGCACAGATTAAATGGTTTGCTCAAGGTTACAGAGGAATCCGGTATCAAAGCTCACATTAGAACTGAGATGTTCCTGGTTCCCAGGTAAGTATTCAGTTCACAGCACAATGATATTTCCATATTGATCTGAGGAAGTGGGTCTGGCCCACGAAAGCTCATCACCTAATAAACCATCTTGTTATTCTTTAAAGTGCTACATAGTTCTGTCTTTTATTTCCAAAGCAAATCACTGTAAATATGTAGATAAATCATAAATATATACCTATACTGCAACATGTCCAGTATGTAGTTCATCAATACTTGTTAGCCAGAACGGGTAGGAATTGTGTCCCTAGCCTCTGTTTGTCAGGGGTTGGAAATGGATGGCAGGAGAGGGATCACCTGATGCTTCCCTGTTCCGTTCTCTCCCTCTGGGGCATCTAGTATTGGCCACTGTCGGAAGACAGGATACTGGGCTAGAAGGACCTTTGGTCTGACCCACTATGGCCATTCTTATGTAGTCACCAGTAGGCAATGAGTATTATACAGATGATAACTAATCCTGTCCGTAAGAAGCCCTGCACGTCTATGGTGATGTATAAATAATAACCCATTTTTACAAAAGAATTTATATGATGTAGATCCTCCTAGCAACAGATGTAGTCTCTTGTGTTTACTTATAATCCTAGTCGGGCTCCAGCTATAGACAAAATTATATATGCAGTGTCTCTGATCTTTTACTGGATCTTTTATGTATTGTTTATTATATGGATTGTGCATTTGATTCATTGGACTTAGTTTATCCCAGAGATAGTGGGTAGATACTGTATTTTCTTTCAAATTATCATGAATAAATGGCATTCCTATTTGTTAAAACTGGAAAGCTGATAAACGATAAATACGAAATTCCTATATTCATTGAAAAAAAATCACATATGTAGGCAATAGAACAATTTTATTTTTATGGTATGGAATGCTAGTTTCTATGAATATAAAATTTACCAGATTACACACTACTATTGCATGTTGGCTTTGCTGCTTTGTTTACATGGTTTCTTGTACAACAGGGTGGGAAGTAATATATGAAGGTAAGTCCTGATTCAGAGGCCATTAAAATCAATGAAGAGAATTCTATGAGCTTGGGATCAGACTCAGAGAGAGAGGACATGGGATCAGACCTTTCGAGAAGAGATTGGTACAGAATGGCAGCCATACCTGAACAGGTAAATAAATCTGTTAGCAGCTTCCAGTACTTAGACTGATTTTTTTGACCCACCCAAAATGTCCTGAATTCGTTTTCTCATGGAAAATGGTACCTTTCCAAAGGAGAATTATGAATAATAATTAATATGACAAAAACCTAAAACAAAAAAGCAAGGACCAACCACATCATTAAGAAAGAGGGTGGGTTTTTAATAAGAGTTAAGCCATTCATTAAAATAGGTCATAAAAATGCTTTCTATTCTACTGGATATGTCATTGAGATAACATAAAGCAGCAAAAACATAAACAAAATCTAGAATCTCAGATCCATCTCAATTGTTAATGCATAAATGCTGCAGTGCATGAAGTCCTATAGAATAAGCTTAATTCAGATGCTAACCAGTGACTTAATGACAGCTACTGAAAGAAAAAGTAGCTCTCTTCCATAATGGAAGGCCCAAGAAAGCTACAAGACACCAACTCTACAAGGGCTGAAGTTATTTAATCAAATACAGATTTGTACCAGAAATTTAAGGAGTGTGTATTGGAACAAATAACTTAAACGATAAAGTATCTATGTAATTCCAAGGAGAAATTATTCAAAGCATTCAGAAAGATTGTGCATACACACTTCAATACATAAAACATGCTTATTTCTGTCTAATGTTAGTACTGAGTTCCTTGCTTTAATGGACTTTCAATTCATGAACAAATTAAAAATAAACAAACAAAAAAGTTATACAAATGACATCATTTGTTTAGTGATTATAACTAAACCCTAGCTCTTAACATGATGACTACTTCTAATAAACTTCCTGCTAATACTGGAATGCCTTAATACAATAAGTCTGATAACCCAGTTACATATGTTCATCTACTTGTTCCCATGCATGTTTCAAACTTCAAGCTTTATAAAGATCTCACTAAAGTAAGTGATTGGGCAACAAAATGGCAAATGAAATTTAATGTTGATAAATGTAAAGTAATGCACCTTCTAAAAAATAATCCCACCTATACGTACAATATGATGGGGACTAATTTAGCTACAACTACTCAAGAGCGAGATCTTGGAGTCATTGTGGATAGTTCTCTGAAAACATTCACTCAGTGTGCAGCGGTAGTCAAAAAAGCAAATAGAATGTTAGGAATCATTAAAAAAGGGATCGAAAATAAGACAGAAAATATCTTAATGCCTCTATGTAAAACACGGTACTCCCACATCTTGAATACTGCAAACAGATGTGGTCGCCTCATCTCAAAAAATATATATTGGCATTGGAAAAGGTTCTGAAAAGGGCAACAAAAATTATTAGGGGTTTGGAATGGGTCCCATAAGAAGAGAGATTAAAATGACTTGGACTTTTCAGCTTAGAAAGGAGAAGACTAAGGGGGGATAGGATAGAAGTCTATAAAATCATGACTGAAATGGAAAAAGTGAATAAGGAAAAGTTATTTACTTATTCCCACAATATAAGAACTAGGGGGTCACCAAATGAAATTAATAGTCAGCAGGTTTAAAACAAACAAAAGAAAGTTTTTTTCACTCAGCGAGTTAACCTGTGGAACTCCTTACCAGAGGATGTGGTGAAGGCTAGAACTTTGACAGGGTTCAAAAAAGAGCTAGATAGATTCATGGAGGTTAGGTCCATCAATGGCTATTAGCCAGGATGGGTAGGAATGGTGTCCCTAGCCTCTGTTTCTCTGGAGGTGGGTGACAGAGGAGGGACTACATGAGGATTCCCTGTTGTGTTCCCTCCCTCTGGGGCATCTGGTATTGGCCACTGTTGGCAGACAGTATACTGGGCTAGATGGACCTTTGATCTGGTCCAGTATGGCCGTTCTTATGTGGTTCTCTCTAGGCACTGCGCGCTCCTAGCGGGGGAGGGAGGGGACAAAAACATCGCGTGCTTCCAACCCCCAAGTCAATCAGGGCCTGGGGGCAGGGGACCACATGAAGTCTCCTCCCCCCTGCTAGGGTTGTGTGCTGCACCTAGATGGAATAGCCCTCTTCCACCCGAGGCCCTGCCACTTTGGGGGTGGCCCATGACCATTTCCAAAATTAATGAAGTGGCCCCCCAGCAAAAATTATTGCCCACCCCTGTGCTACACAGAACTGTAGGAAATATGAAATGTTTTGCATAATGGAAACCTCTCAGGTTATGTTAAAGATGCAAGTTTAAGATTATCTTTAAGCTTGTACTCTGAAATATGTTTCCTAGGAGATTGGAATTCACACAAATCTATAGAAATAAAATAGCATTGTGTTTACTTGCTTCTGATCACTTTGGAATGTCTAATAGTAACACATTCTACACATATGGCATGTGCTATTGCTAATGTCCATATGTCCACAGCAGTGGAAGTTAATATAAAGCATGTTGGAATAACGACGCACCCAAGATATAATAAATATTTTTCTTTGCATGTCTGTATGAGAAAAAAGGGTGGGACAGGCCTGGATCAAAGAAAGAAAACAGAAATAAAGTCCAACTATCCAACAACATAAAAACATGGAGGTCTTAAACACTCATGTGATTTTTATTACAGTAACAAATTAATAGAACTCGGTAGTATTAAAAATAATAGAAGTACTGTGACACCACTCAAGAGAGAAATTACACAAAATGGCTTTTGTCAGTTACTTTAGTAATACTTAGCACCATCACAACAGTTGCTGCAATAATTTTGATATTAGGTGGCTCCATGGCGCAATACATTGTGCATTGGCCTTCTAGCAGGTGAAGGGATTCAAAGGTTCTGGGTTTGAGTCCCAGTGGAGTTGTGATTTTGACTTTAACAGAATTCAAAAAAGAGCTACATAAATTCATGGAAGTTACTTCCTTCAAAGGCTTTTAGCCAGGATGAGTAGGAATGTCCCTAGTTTCTGTTTGTCAGAGGCTTGAAATGGATGACAGGAGAGGGATCACATGATGATTACCTGTTCTGTTCACTACCTCTGGGGCATCTGCCATTGGCCACTGTTGGAAGACAGGATACTGGGCTATATGGACTTTTGGTCTGACGCAGTATGGTCATTCCTATGTTCTTATGAAACAGGCCCTGGAATTGTGCTATTGCCCACTCTTTTTAATAACTGCAGAAAAGACACCAACAAAGTTCTGAAGGCTGGGCCTCTGGAATCAGATTTGGATTTGTTTTTTAAAGAAGTTGGCAAACCTTGCTCTACTAAACCTAAGTGTTCCACCTGTTTGTAATGCTAAGTTAAACTGAAGATGGTGATGGATATTTTAATAGCTTTTGCTCTTAAATCAACAGTGGGATTTTGGTTCTAATATAGCTGTTAAAACTGAGTTATGCAGTTTGGTTCCAGTCCTGCAATATATAGTGTTCATGCTGACTGCTGTGGTTGTGCAGATCCTCATTGGTTTTACGGGGCCACTGGACACTTCAGGACCAGGGCTGAAGCTGAGTTTTAAAACTTGAAAAAAAATCTGTTTTTGAACAAATATCTATAATAAAAGCTTGCTAAATAAATGACCTTATATCCATGTAACAAATGATGTGGTATGGTAAATCCGATGTTTGTAAGAAGGAGATTCAAGCTAGAGCCAGTTGTCATTAGGGAGATGCATGAAGGTATAGTCCAGATTGGGGCTTGGCTCATGTACAGTTGTCTGATCCATTTATACTCCTGTAACTGCCCAGGGACCTTTCATCTTTTTGTCTTAGTTTCTTGACTGTCTTCTTTGTACCTTAAACTTTCCCTTCTCTCAGGGCCATCTCTCAGCTGCTTCTCTACTGTACCCCACTGCAATAATTTCCTCCTTACAGAATGGACACTTCCTGTACAACAACCAACTCCACTGTGTGTTGAAATATGTAACAATTGAACTGACAGAATAAATCTCAAACCTCACAATGATCATTGGCTGCACACTTGCAGACCAACAACTAGCTATTATTGACCGAGCTATAAGGATCTTAGGGTACGTCTACACTGCATGCTTATTTCAAAATAAACTATTCTGGAATAGTTATTCCGAAATAGCTTATTTTGAAATAGCATGTCTACACTGCAGGGAAGCCTCAAAATTAGTCTGAGGCAGACTTCCCTAATGTAGACGTGCTATCTCGATTTAGAGCCCCAGGAGACACTGGGGAGGAATAACTTAGAATGGTCCTGGTGAGGGGCTATTTCAAAATGGCAGCAGTGGAGTGTCTATACATGCCTTATTTCAAAATAGCTATTTTGGAATAGGCGTTATTCCTTGTAGAATGAGATTTACAGATTTCGGAATAAACTGTCATTTCAAAATTATTTCGAAATAACGGAATGGCTGTGTAGACGCGTGCATTGTTATTTTGAAATAACACTAGTTATCTTGAAATAATGGTGCAGTGTACATGCACACTTAGATACTGAAAAAGAAGTAACCTGAGCCATCCTGACCCATACACAGAATACTCAGTTGCGTCTGTCATCCAAAAATTTGAGGCATCCCTGGGTCTTAATGTCTACCCACCTGCCTCTTTCTAGCCCTGTTCTGTGACTGCTTCCTCTAGCGCAGGGGTGGCCAACCCATTTAACAAAGAGAACTGAAACAGCAGTGGAAAAAATGCAAAGAGCCGTACCAGAATTGTCAAGTACTTTTGGGGGAGAAGAGCCACATGTGGCTCGTGAGCTGCGGGTTGGCCACCCCTGATCTAGCGCGATATTCCACATCCTCATGACATAAACAACTAAACAATGGGTATTTAAGAACAGTTAGTACCTTCTCTATCATCTTCACGTAGCATGGACACTCTAATTGACTATTCTTTTCCCTTTTTTTTCCTGTTTTCCCCCTTCCTTTTCCTTCTCTCTCTCCCTCCCCCATCCACTATTTATTTAGAAACTGGACCTTTAGTAACTCCATTCATCTGAAGAAGTGGGTTGTGCCCACGAAAGCTCATGATACCGTCTATATGTTTTGTTAGTCCCTAAGGTGCTGTTAGACTATTTGTTGTTTTTTAAGTTTTTCCAGTTACAGACTAATACGTCTACAGCTTTTGAATTTACTGTGTTAGTCTACAGGACCTTAGTTTAAAATTTGTTTTAAAAATATTTCATTGGTGTGTTGCTGAGGGTTATAAAATCACATCTCTAAAAAAACATCATCCCCCCCCCCCGCCAGCCATTGGGCATTGGGACACCAATTTAATAGTACTGTGTAGGGCCTCATAAATCCTAAGGATGTCCCTGGAAGTAACCAACTACTTCATGTTGGATGAATTTAATCTAAACACTTAGATGTGATTCTTCTCTGAAGATGAGCAAAATGAAAAAAAAATCCAATGGGAAAGAAATCTAAAATGATGAAATGGCAAATTTTAAAGGTTATTAAACTAAAGAAATCAAATGACTTTTGTTTCTCCCTTTATTTATAAACATTCATATAGAATTGCAAGGTAAAAAGAAAAACCTTGAACTCCCATGAAAGACATTTTGTACTGCACATGTTGAGTTACTGCTAAATATTCACCTGTCTTAAATAGGCCATTCCTGTAGTTTCTGCACCATACATCTTAATGTCAGCAACATCTGGAATGGAATTGTAACATGGATCAGTACAGATAATCACCAGCTAATAGGGGCTTAAAATCATGTTTTAGATATAACTGAAGAAACTGTGCCTTTTATGGGTAACATTTATGTTTTTAATAAAAGCTTATGTTTAAAGGAAAGCTGTATACAGGATAAGATGTGAATTGTTTGGTTATTGGCATGATTCTCTGTCATCTGAGCAGAGTGCTAAAAACAGCTCAATGTACTATTATGAGCTCAGCTCTAAATATTCTCTTTTAGTTAACAATAAAATGAAGAATCATTCTAGTTCTAATTTTAGCACATCTCTGGTGGGAAGAGAATTCTGACCTCTCAGTATACATATGTAACAAAAGGGGAAAATATTGAATTACTAAATTCTCATGCTTGTTCCTATAGCATCAATGGTTGTGGAGAAATCTTTAATGTAACAGTGTCTGTTTATCTGCTATATGGTTTACCCAATAGCAAGAAGTCTTGTGGATGAAGTAAAGGATCGCAACTGGTCAGAAATGGGAATGCTAGAAATTTTGACCCCAAAATCAAAAATTTGGATAATGTCAAACAGCTCTATAGAGAATATTAGAATATCTTTGATATAAGTATTGACTGATTGACATAATACACTTGACCAATTGCTTATTGGGTTCAATGAATATTTCATATTTTCAAAGCCATCTAAAAGGTTTGGATGACCAGTTCACAAAAGAATGTAAGAAAATTTTCTCTCTAAATCCCAGAGGCAATCTGGCAGATTTTGTTCTAGTTTCTAGTAATGTTTTGATCTTCAGAAGACTGTTATCTTATCCTTGTCACTTCAAGATATACTGCTTCTGCAAGTCTTGTTTCTGGGAGTTACATTTGTCCCTAAAATGATTACATTCAAAATAGTGGCTGCTATCACTTCTGTTTCGATATTAAAGGGACGCTCTCAGGCTAAAAAAACATAACTAGAAAAGCAAAACTAATTCTCTGAAAACTGAAAATAGCATCTTTGGTTATTAAAAGTGAAAATTTTAAAAGATGAATTTGCTTGTTAACAGTTATGCTGGCTCTTTGCTTTTTGTACTTTATGCGCCTTGGACAATGCAAAATAGACCTGGCAGTTTTTCTGTTGCCTATGGCAGTATTCACTTTCTGGATCTCGGGAGCCTACACAATGCTGTAGTATTTAGGTTAAAAAAATTGCAGGTGGGTGTTTTAAATCCAAGCACAGAATTGTTTTAATGGAATTTGAAAATTCTGTTACGAGAGGGATTTTTGTTCAATCAGTACCTAAGTTTCAGGGCAAAGCAACTTAACAATGTTATTTTTAAAATATTCAGACCTTGTTTCTTAACTTAAAGGACACTCTTTAGGCCCTACTGTTGGGTTACATGGAGGGAATGTGCTCTCCAGCACATGTATGTAGGCCAGAAAAGCTTTTAGCATTGTAATTGTAGAGCTCAATATCAGTAGTACTGGCAGATGACTGCAGTACTCCCCTTAGTTATTAATTATTACTTGTTGTTAAGTAACAATGTGCTTGATCCTGCAATGATAGTAGTCTGTATTTTCCCAAGTTTGAACAAATGACATACTTGCTTTTGTTAGCACAATGCCACTTCACTATGTAAAGTGGATGATTCTATAAGATCTATAAGTTGAGCTGTTCCATGCTGTGTTAAAGGATGTACATAGTCTTCAGTGATATGTCAGGACATGCTAATATGGTACTGTACTGACTGAAATGACACACTGCTATGCTGCACTGATGCACCTAAAAACAGATAGGAAAGGACCCACCACGGCATATGTCTTCATTGCTTGCAAATCTTTATGGATCTGTCCACTAGCATAGATAGGTGTTTTCAAAGAACTCAGCACACCTTTCGTTGTCACTAAATTTGAACATTTAATAACTCACCATAAGAGCAGGAGCATTGTGTAGCCATCCAAAGAATTGACAGCTTGACACAAGATCCATTTACATTAAAAAAGTAAGGCTTTTTCCACATACTATGTTTATGCCATTAGAGATGAAAATATGCACATTTTTGAAGAGGGAATGCAAATCTTTATGCAATCAGTTCCATTAAAAAAAACACACCCCAAAACTCAAAACATACAAAACCCGACACTATTCCCCTAAACCAAAGCAAACCCAACACTGTCCCCCAAACCAAATCCTGCTTGGATTATTGAACGTGCTAGTGGCAAGTTTTGCTTCAGACTGCAAGAGATAAAGTACAGTTAATCTAACTTATTCAGTGTCATTGCCATTTCACAACCTTGTGTTTGATTTTCTTTATAAACTAATAATTTCCTGAATGAACTAATACTGCCACAACCACTAGTACCTCTGCCTTATAGAAGTTTTTTATTGTTGTGTATGCAACTAAATTGAAATATCTTTCACTTGAAATATTGACTTTAATATCTCATTTGAAAAATTCATGAAGCCTTTGATGTTAAATCCATACTCAATTTAGCCAAATGCCATTAGAATATGCAATTCGCCTGAATACAGAAAGCATTATTGTCTGTGTTTCTGCAGAAGAATTACATTTTATGACTGTAACGTCAGGATCTTTTTTGGATTTGTGCATGAGCAAAAGAAAGGGAAAGGCAGCACATTAGAAGCAAAATGAAAAGTGGTATTGATTAGGCTCTCATTTACCCTCTTTGCTTCAATCCCTAACTGCATGGAAATAAGGGTTGTGCCACAGCAAGGAACAATGTTCTGTAATGAATGGAACAATCTTTAGAAAATTAGTGTAAGCATGTATGATAGTGCACAGATGTTGCTCCTAGTAACTGTCATACATTTCTTTTACATCTCCATTTACATAAGTCTCTTTATTTCCTAATGGTATCATAATAGAAACATGACAATAGTTAATGATTTCATAAAACATATAATGTAAGACTGTCAGAGAGGTAGAACATTAATTGAAACCTATAGCTATAGTACATTAGAATTACATCTCCTAAATGACTCATGATAAAAATACCTCTCTCTGAGAGAGACAAAGACAGGTACAAAAAAAACCCTATGCTTTCAGTAAATTAATTTTTTTTCTAGCAAAACCCAGAGTAGCAAATGTTGCAAAATCTCCTGAGTGCTAATAGAATGGTATTTGCCTTCAGTAATTTATGGGCACTTTTCCCCCAGCTATCGATCACTTTTAAAAAAGTAAACTGCATTAACATTTTAGACAATAATGGTTCCAGAAAATGTTTGATTTTTATCACTACCAAAACTGATGTCATGCTACTTGCTTCTGTAGCAGACATGTGAGAGTGGATAATTCTCGGGAAGTTAAAGTGCTCCGTGTGTAATGTGTTTACACAGGCAACCTGGGACTAATCTAATGAACTGGATGTAAAACAATGCTTTGAACTCTCTGTGCTATCTTAAAAATATAAAATAACATGTTGGTGGCGTTAGGCAGGAGACCCTTCCTTGACAATGTAATTAGGTGCCCTGAGGACCACGGGGTCTGTTTCGGATAAGATTATCTCTGTTATCAAAAGAGAAAAGAGGAAGGCCAACATTTCCTGACTGCTCTCTAGCACCATCTTCTGGCCAGTTCGTGGAAAATAAACATCCTCACTTTCAGTTCCTGCTTGTTGTTTATACCAGGGGGAAGATCATGCTTCTAAGAGCCACTTAAAGAAATTCAACATTTTACTAGTGGAAAATAACAAATGTTTTATTCAAGTTAGTGAGGAGAAACTGGACTTTTAACAAACACATGACACTGCAGATTCAACATGTAAAACCTGAGGCACTAAGGAAACTGAAAGTTCATTTAAGAATTAACACATTTTAGAATATG
Organism: Pelochelys cantorii; assembly: GCA_032595735.1. Lineage (NCBI taxonomy): Eukaryota > Metazoa > Chordata > Testudines > Trionychidae > Pelochelys > Pelochelys cantorii. The sequence goes on from CM064334.1 coordinate 34,395,536, forward strand.
ACAGTCTCCTCTGTACTGGAAAAATTTTATTCTGACACAACTGTTCATTGTTCTTGTTTAGCCAGATACTGCTGAAATGTGTTACACAAAATTAATCAAATCCACTATATTAAATGAGTTAGACAATCTGTACAATATTACCCGGGTCTCTGTAGAAAGAAATATTTTCAATAGACATAAATATATACATACACATGGAGTTGATGATGTGTAAAGCCCCAAACCCACAAGCATGGGAAAATGATTATGCCCATACAGAGTGCCACTGCTTTTGGTGGGACTCCACAGAAATGTAGTTTGGATGACTGTGACTTCAGTGATCCTTTACTAAGCTTCTACTCAGTTGATGCTTTTCATTTACTTATTTGGTGCACACATTTAGAGTCTAGTAAAAATACAGGCAAGCAGCATCATGGAACAGACAGAACACTGAACTGGAACTCAGAAAGCCTGGGTTCTACTCTTTATTCTGACATTGGCTTGCTGGGTGCCCTTGGGCAAGTAACTTGCTGCTCTGTGCCTCAGTTTCCCGGTATGCCTTATGTGAATAATGATACCGACTTCCTTTGTGCAGTTCTTTGAGATCTATTGCTGAAAAGCATTACATAAGAGCTGTATGATAGAAAAGTCTTTGATGCCTATAGAAGTTAATTCTGACAGAAGCAAATGTATGGGATCTACATACCTAATCTATGCACTTTAAAAAATTCTCAAGAAATATTTATAGTTATACAGAAATATTTCTTGATCTTGGTACTCATTGGATTCAATGTGACAAGTCAACATTGGTTTTAAATAATAATTGGTTAACCCCCCTTTTTTTCTGCAGAACAGGTAGAATCATGCACATTATGATTGACCACAGATGGTAGATACCCATTCTAACTTATGAGTGGACATTGGTGTTTGGTGAAGGGCATAATTCCTCGTAGATCTGTATTGTTTGTACAATATGGGAAAATGAACTGATTTGCTTTAGCGTTGGTCCTGCAAAGTAGAATCCAGGAGAATATTCCTACTGGGATCCAGTGTTCCTGGGACTTGGGTCTATGTTGTTAACATAGTGCCTAGATCTGCAAACTTTTACTTTCATAAATAAACCCATTCAAGGCATTGGGGTTATGCACATAATTAAAGCATGGCTAAAGCTTTGAATGATCTGGCTCCTCTACCAATTGAAAAAAGAGAGGACACAACTTTTACTTCAAGGTAAATAAATAACTTCAGTAAGTATCACAACAGGGAAGATTATTTTTTGTTCCACTAAGTGATACAAAATTAGGCTGATGTATGTAGTTAGGATGCATCCTATAGTTTGAGAGTTCTGCTGAATCTGATGTTGATGAAAGAAAACTATTAGAAACACATTTGGCATGATTGAAGACTTTGTGAGCAGCTTTACTGATGTGAATTTTATTTCAGAATCTTAAATGTGTGTGGGGCAATGAAGACTGGTGGAAATAATTAGGAAACTTTTTTCTAAAAGGAAGGAACTCTTAAATTGCACTTAAGAAATATAATGCAAATCAGCACATGGGTATTTGCCTCCATACACACCCACACATGCTTCCTTATGCAAATTACTGCCAATATTTAATGAATTGTGTCCTCCATGTTTTTGAATTTCTAACTTTAGTTTAGAGGGATTTGTTGTGTTTTGTTTTTGTTTGTTTGCTTGCTTTAAATAAAAGGCCTACATTGGCAAGTGATGCAGCATGGAACAACCAAGTAAGATGATATGGCCTGTTCAACCCATGTTATTAAAGAAATTGGTTCACCTTTTTGATTTCATGTCATTGTAGTTCTAGCCCTTCATTTGTTCAATAAACAGTTTGGTATGTTCTGGGAAATAATGAATATTGATCGAAAAATCGATCACTTATTAAGAAACAGACTAAGGGAAATTGTTTATCCAATCAATTTTTAATTTTTGATTTGTTATTTATATTTTCCAATTTATTTCACCCCTCCCTTAGGCTCCAGAACTACTAAGCAAACCAGGAGGAAGGGCAGAGATACATTGGCTGCACCTACAGAATGAACACAAAAACCAATACATTCATTATAGATCACACTAATTGAAATAGGCTATAATAAAAGAGATTGTGATTGAGAATTGTAGATACATTACCTCATGCACCTTTGTTTATTGGACTGAAACTTTAACTTTTAATGGATTTTTTTAGGCTCTATGCTTACTGCTTATAATATCAGTCAGAGCTGGTTCTTTCAAAATAGAATAGTTACAAAATATTAGACTCTATATCCAAGTTAACATATTCTTAACATTATTGGAAAGAGGTTGGTTCTCTAGGTTGGCTAAAAGAGACTATATCTCCATAAAGGAGATCAGTATAAAATCTGTGCACCACCTAAATCCCACATGAAAATAGGGGTCATGTGCTGACTCATTGTTTAGGGATAAATTTCACTCTTAAGTGTAACAAAAACATACAGGTTGTACCTCCCTGATTCGGTACCTTCAGGACCCGATTGGTTCTGAACCAGGGAATCTGTCAGACTAGGGCAGATCAACATTGGCTCCTCTGCTGCTGCTGGCTATGGAGCTCTGTTACGGTGGCAGCAGAGGGGCTGGCACTGATCAAATGGGCTGGGGGAAAGGGTGCTTGGGAGGGAAAAGGCAGGACAGCTGATGCATTCCGGAAGCTCTGGGAGGATGGGGGAGGAGTTGCTGAGCACAGGGCCAAGCTTTCCCCCTTGAGCGCTGCAGCTTGGGAGCACCCATGAGTTGCCAGGACCACAGATGTTACTACAGAGGTCAAACCTGTAGTAACCATCCAAGTCGTGCTTCATCTGAGTGCATGCTATGCTTCTGGTTTCATTGTTCAGTTACACTAATAAAATAGACTCAGACACCCAATGCATAAAATGATGATTGTTATGACCAGATAGGAGTCCAGCTTTTTGCTGTTTTAACACATCTGTACAATCGATAAAATGTCTGCATCCCCAGTGAGTAATTAACTCCCAATGGAGTATTTGGAAACGCATGTTGAGTATACATTGCATATATTAGTACTGCCTCTCAGTTTCCTTTTAAGTAAAAAGATTTTTTTTTTTTTTGCCATGCAATCATTAACCTGACAATGTATTTCTCCCTCTTTATTATTGTGGAGAGAAAATAGATGTCCATATTTAAGGTTAGAGTTAGCCTTTTATTAGAAATCCAGTTTTCACCTATGCTTAATCAATCCACCTGAAATTTCAGAAGCATAATTTTGTTAGAATGTATTTTGTTTTTCCCCCTGGAAATTTTGAGGTAAATTGGACAAACCGTTGAGAAGATGCAACAAAGGTACGAATAGGGAAGTGATCTTGCTTGCTGCTTTCTCTCCCCCTCCCCCACCCACCATGTCATGGTAGAGATTTTAAGAAACTCAAAATGAACATTAATCTGTTAGTTTTAGGACTGCTGCTTTTGATTGTTTAAGAGGGCGCTCAGGGGGAAAGATTTATTCAAGGCAGATCTGGTTATTTTATGATCTCAGGAGATTATGAAGTGTGCGTGGCCCCAGTGTGGATGGCTAAAGGGGATGAACAGTGCCCAGGGAGCTGCATGGAAAGAACAAGAGGCCAACCATAAGAGCCACAGTGCAGAAGCAGGGATCCAGTCTGAGGACTGCAAAAGAAGAAACACGTGTTTAGTGGCAGACAACTTAAAGAGAAACAGTCTTCATCCCTACATAGCTTTATGGCAGTAGTTCTCAACCTATTTATCATTGTGGGCTGCAGGTTGGGAACCACTGCACTTCCTCAAACCTTTCCCCACAACCCCCTGTGTCCAGCACCTTCCACATGGAGTCCCTGTTCAGAGCAGGGCCAGGAGAAGAGCCCTGGGTGGGGCCAGGCAGCTGTGACCCTGCACGCAGCTGCTTGACAGGGCAGATGGGACCCCACCTCATGCTACCCTGTAGCATATACCTGGGCAGCAGCTATGTTCTAATTAGGCCACATGTGGCCTGGAGCCTGTGCACTGAGAAACCACTGCTTTATGCGAACATGTGTCACTGAGCAATACTTTTAAACAGCCTAAAGAGAGATCTCAGGTAAAAATCATTCCTAAACTGTCATTAAGTTTGTAAATATCTCTCAGGTACAGAAGGGGATAAAAAAAGGACATTTTTTTCTTCAGAAAATACAAACATCATCCTGGAAATTCTAATTACAGGTTACACATGAAAAACAAACAAACATTAGAAAGTATAAAAAAACATAGGTCATCTAATGAGTCTTAACTCTGACCCCTTTTTCACTGTCCAAACCACTATCATAAAGTCGGACACAATCCTATTTAAAAAAAAAAACCTGTATTCAGTGCATTGTTCGTTCTAATAATTGACAAGTGAACAAAAAGTGCTATGCTGATTTCTCCTCAGTGCAGTGTTGCCTAGCAGATAGAGTACTGGGACTTTGTAGAACTGAGTTCTATACCCATGTTTGTCACTGGTCTGCTATGTGATTTTTTGGCAAGTCACCTTACTTCTGTGTCTGCTCTCTCATGTGTAAAATGGGATAATGATACAGGTCTCCCTTGTAAACCTGTACAGGGTTACTAAGTGGGTGAAAAGCACTCAGTGAGAGCCATAGGGTATAACTATTACGTTATTCTTGTTGATGGGACAGATTGTATATTTTGTATTTAAGCTGAAGTCTTCACAAGAAGCCAGTAGATTACTCCTGGCTTACTTAAGTGCAGACATTGAAGAAAAGACACCTCTTTGCCAAAAGCACATACATCTGGGCAATTGTTTAATGCAGCTACCCAAAAGAATGCAGATCACAAATCTTAAATCATGGTCATACTGTGCGACTTAGCATGGAAACAAGCTGAAATTTTCAAAGTGGTGGAGGTGATTTAGCTATACATCTTCCATTACTTTTAATGAAAGTTATATGACTATACCCTTTATAACTGGTTCAAAAATCTTATCCATACCACTTTGTATGTGGGGTCACCAGCTTCTTAAAGACAGCAATCAGGTTGCATCACCCACTAGAGATTTAAAGTGATGGGGGAATTACATTTAATAGATACATGTACAACATTGAATTTGATCTGAAATCTCATTTGTCAGAATATCTCCACATTCCATGCAAGATACAATAGGTGTGTATAGTGGCAGATGGAAGTGGGAGTTGGGTGACTGTGCTTTTTTCCTATTTTCTAATACAGTATCTCGAGTTTTCTTAAAGTGTAACCTTAAAATTGTTTTTTCAGGCTTGGTAATGTTCCGTTTTTGGCAAAAAATAAGAAAAAATTCTGAAACATTTTGCAATAACTTAACTATTTACTACCACTAAACATTGTCTCTGATGTTTCATGGTGATGGGATTGCCCTAGTGTCATTTGCTCTGATTTTGCATCACTGGAGACTGGACTTCTATCTGTAGCCTATATTTATGAGACTATGCTGGAAGGCACTTACATGTCTGTAGGTATCACTTTGTCCAGACATAATAGTGACTATCCGTGTCACTTCTGAATTATTATTAATAATAGCACTTACCTCTGTGTTTCTTGCTCTTGCCAGTACCACATCAAGACCTGACCACAACTTGATGCTCTCTGTCGTCCTTGCATCTTTTATTTTCTTGGACGTGGTTAATGTATTCCCACTAATTCATATTTATTGCTTCCTTCTGTCTCATCCAATTGTCCTGATCTTCTTTAATAGCAGTTTAATGATACTATTGATGGTAATCCTTTAGGGTGTGTTTATACAGCACCCTAAACTCTAAATAAGATACGCAATTTGTGCTATGCAAATTGCTAATCTTATTTCGATTGTATTTTGAAATAGCTTATTTCAAAATTTGTCGTGTCTGCACAGCACTAAATTTTGAAATAATGCGCTATTTTGAGACATCCCTTAACTCTTGTGGAACAAGGGTTACAGGGATGCCGGAATAGCATGCCTGTTATTTTGGAAAAATATGTTGAAATAACGGGTGCATTTAAAAGATGCAGGGTAGCTATTTTGGGATACCCCCGGTATCCTGAAGTAGCCCTGCTGTCCAGACATACCCTTAGTGGTCACTGTCTCTATAATTTTTTTAAATCTAATGCTAATTCAGTCACTATATGTCTTTGGATTTTGGCTATTGGTTGCCTTGATTGGATCCATTTTACACATGCCTTTGTGTCTCTTTCCTTCCATTTCTAAATCAGATTTATAATCTGAAAGATTGTAAGGTTTGCAACTGAAGAAGTGTATCTCTACTTCAGTTAAGCATGCTGCATCCAGTTATTTTTTTTAAACTTCCACTCTGTCTAGGCTGCCTCCTCATAACTGGTTTCTGATGGGGGCAGGGAAAAACCTGGTACAAACATGCAGACAACATTCACACACTCAAAAGCGTGAAAAATGTTTCTTCCTCCCCACTACTATCTTTTTTTCTTCAGATTTCAATTTTTTATCTTTGCCTATCTCTACTCCGACACTTTCTCTTGCTCTATTATGTCTGTCTCCAGCTGTTGTTTGCTTAAACTATCCTTCATCAGTATGCTGAATCATTTGTTTTTGTCCTGAACCATCATTCTTGTATGCTTTTCTGAAATCTTGTGGCTCTCTCACTGTGGTTAGGTTTCCTAGAACTGGTGATCTGGGAAAAAGGAGCAAACAGTAGAAGGAATTTGAGGAATAGATTGTTGTAGGATAAATTAGGGCCTGTCATGCCCATGGTTTTGTCCTACATGACCAAAAAGCACCAAGAGCTTGATCTAAAGCCCCCTACCCTTAGATGCTGTGTGGATGATCATTTAAGAAAACCCTATATAGGTTCCTACTTTAAATTGCTCTCCATGTAGTCCCACCCTGGTTAGTAGGCTTTCAGGGAAGCTGTGTCTAGACTGGCAAGTTTTTCCGCAAAAGCCACCACTTTTGCGCAAAAACTTGACAGCTGTCTGCACTGGCCGCTTGATTTTGCGCAAAAGCACTGACGTTCTAATGTAAGAAATCAGAGCTTCTTGTGCAAATACTTTGACGCTCCCGTTCGGGCAAAAGTCCTTTTGCGCAAAAGCTTTTGCGCAAAAGGGCCAGTGTAGACAGCTCCGATTTGTTTTGCGCAAAAAAGCCCCGATGGCTAAAATGGCGATCGGGGCTTTCTTGCGCAAAACCGCGTCTAGATTGGCACGGATGCTTTTCCGCAAAAAGTGCTTTTGCGGAAAAGCGTCCTTGCCAATCTAGACGCTCTTTTCCGCAAATGCTTTTAACAGAAAAACTTTTCCGTTAAAAGCATTTGCGGAAAATCATGCCAGTCTAGACGTAGCCGGAGAGTAAGGTAATTCTGAATTGTCTTGCTTTTAAAAATTAAACCACATCCACTGTGTGCTTGTACCAAGAGGCCATATTTGTAGAGCCAGATGTACAACAAATCCCTCAAATGTGGAAACTTACACAGATCTAAGCTCCAAATCAGAATACTTTAAAGACAGAGGTCTCCTATTTCTGAAATACACTTCAGAGAGTACATAAGCTTTTTATTTTCTCTCTTACAGTATCTAGGAGACAAGCCCCCAGCCATCCAGATTCTTGTTTTTCTGCCATGACCCAGATGTTCTCTTGCAAAACTACTAGCTTCTAACTCTGGTGATCACATGCAGCAGCCCCAAAAGAATGGAGTTAGTCTAGGATGGGGGGTATGTGTTTTTTGTGTGTGTGCACACGCATGTGTTTGCATGCATACTCTGTTACACTGTTTAAAAAGAGTCCTTTTCTAGTTTCTGAGAATTTTTTTGGTCAGGCTTAAAAGAACATTTGTTGGATAAGCACTTTCCCTGTGTCCTTTTTCTTTGTCATGTTCTTGGCAGGGAGCCATTCCCTTTGGCTAGACCTAATCAGAATACAAGACAAAGGAGCAAGAAGGTCTATGATGTTATGGCAATTCACTGAGCCAGTTCTACGAGGCATGCTGGATATGGTACTGTGATGTAATACATTGAGCGTGGGATAATGCACAATGGATGTAAACTGAAAGTGCTGAGAAATGCAATTTAAATGGTTTATTTTAAAGGTATAACAACCCATAATTCATGGAGAATTATGACAATCCAGAATCCTGGAGACTTATATCTTCGGCAGCAATAAGCTTTTATTTAGCATAACGTAATGACTGAGTACTAAATGCACTTTGGCTATGGGCCCATTCTCTGATGCCAGTCTATATTGGTGTAGCTCTAGTGAGCTACTTTAGCATAATACAAATGTAACAGAGTGGCAGTTCAAGAACAGTGCATTTGTGTTAAAGGAAGGCCTGTGTATAATAGGAAATATTTTATTTTAAAGTGTATTAATTTTCATGTTCTTGGGCACCCATCCATTTGAAGACTGTATTCCTGTGACCTTAAGTCTTGTGATGCTCCCATACATTTTTTTCTAGGGTTGTATCTAGCAAACACTATTAGGTTATAATGCTTAATCCCATGAGTAGTCCTGGCATAGTCACTCATGTAGTAAGCACTAGGAAGTGGCATCAGGCCCTTCGTTAAACAGAGCTGATTGATGTATTGAAAATTTTGATAGGTTGCTGGGATTTTCTTGTGTTAAAACATTATTTGTGAAAGTTAACGATATCGCTTATAAGGAGGTTAGTCTGTTTGTGATGAGCAAACTGACCATAACTCATTAGGTCTGATGGGAGTGCTATGTTAGTCACCTATCTTGAGAGGAGACTATATTATATCCCTACACATGAGACATCATTGTATTCTATTTTCTCTCATTTCCCATACTATTTTAATCTTCTCCAGATGAGTGGAATAGTATCTCTTTTTGCTTGACAGCCAAAGACAAACACCAAGCTGTCCAGAAGACAGAGTGCCATTTTATTCCTCTGTCGAAATTCCTGATGAGATGGGCAAAACATCAGGAAACACTCAAGAAAAGACCTCCTGAACCTTCCAATTATTCTTGTTGGCATCTTTAGATAGATAAGTTTTTTTTAACTATAATTTCCTTCTGGGGAGGATTATTAACAGTCTTTCATGCTCTAAAAATGCTTTGTTTTATTTAATTGCCAGTTGGTCAAAGCCTGGAATTTACAATATTTCTCTTTAAAATATTTTTTTTCTGAATGTCTGCAAATAATTTTAGAATTTAAAGCTAAAATAACTATTTAGTATATGTATGATTATTTAAAGCTTAAACCAACTCTTTATTTCCAGACTCATATATTGTATCCTTTTTTATCATGCTGCTACTGTATAGTTATGGCAGCACATCTTAGAATATTACTTATGCTTTTGCTCCATTGAGTACACCTATTATGCCCATTATTCAAAATGTAAAAGTATTAAATACCTCCTATTCAAATATGCCAGTTCAAAAGTATTGAATTAAAAATGTTAGTGTGATTCAAATAAAGACTTATAAAGGCAAGTAACTTTTATTTTCAAACCCCATTTTCTCTTCCTGTGACTTATACGGATGCAGTGTGTGACCAAGAGAAGTGTTAAATTATCTTTAGCAGGTTAAATATCTACTGTGGTTACTTATCTAATTTCAATAACCATCTTTTTGGTTTTGGAGAAGAAAATGTCACTGTTCCAGGAGAGAAGACCCTTATAGCTTCTCTCCTGAGTATTGCGAATTTATGGAAGATGCTTCCCTCCATCCTGTATATCTCTGTAAACGTAAGCTGTGTACTATATCAATATGATAATTGAATGTACCTACAGCGCATGAAAACTAAACTTTGCTTCCATTTACTTGCCTTTCTCTTTAGACTAGTTGCATTCAGGATCATTGAGACCTACTAACAATATACTGTACAGAAATTCATTCTTCAGAATTCAGGAAGTTGTGCATCTGTATTGGGAGGGTTATCTTGATAATTGGGTAAAAAAGTATTCCATAGTGTAAACCTTAGAGAGCAATGTGAAGGAATGGAAAATAGTGTGTATATTCACATGAACAGGGACAAAACTGAATATGTACAATACACAGTTTGGAGGCCTAATAAGTCCAAGTACCGATGAATTGGTTCTTGACAGTTATGAATGGTGGACTAGCTGCATTAAAGCAATGAGGGAGCAAACAGCAGGTTTGAAAACTGGGTTTGAATAAATCATCAACTAAACACATAACTGCATTGTAACAGTAGGCCAAAACCTATGCAGCTATGTGATTGCTAGTTGCCAGGAGACCATGAATCTTGGGCATTCTAGAAATATTGAAATAATTTGAGCAGTTGCAAGTTTACTGAACCCTTAAAAAATGTAATACATTTAAATATATTAAAATGTAGCTAGTTTGGTAGACCACACATAAAGTTTTATACAGAATCAGTTTGTCTTGTACAGTGATCAGTGTTTTCTACTCTATATTTTTACTACACTTAACATTTTATAATTTTATTACATACACAATTTTATGTGTAGTAAAAATATAGAGTAGAAAACACTGACCACTGTACAATACAAGCTGATTAAGTGGCTGCAACAGAAGGGCCTATATCCTTTCTGATGTCACATAACTACCAAAATATTTCTATATTTAAAATATTAAGTGTAATGATTTAGTCTCACTTGAATATTTGCACTAAAAGGTTGCACACTTAAGTCTCCGCCTTGAAATCACTAACTCACAAGAGTAACGTTATATTCATGCATAGTCCCATTGAGTCCACAGGCTCTGCTCAAGTGTTTAATCACATGGATGAGTGTCTGCAGCTTACCAGCCTGATATACTTTCTGAGATTACATCACTTACAAAATACAGTTATCAAACGTATACCAGAGTTAGAAGCAGTACAAATTGTTTTTATTTTTTTCTACCACCTTTCTTACAATAAGTTAATTTATGTGTGTATATGTAAATAGTGGACCTGATTAACAGCTGGGTCTTGTCCTGGCCTCTCATTTTGCCGGTGAAATTTTGAGTTAAATTGCAGGCACTAATATTAGTAGTGAAACATTCACTTGTTTGACTTGTAGGCACAAATAAGCTGGGAGCAGTATATTTCTATAATTATGCCTATTCTATACTCCTGCTCTGCTCATGAGCCATCCATTTTCAAAGCAGCAGCAAGCACCTCACAGCTAGCACACCCTACAATTCATGCTGGCTGGGAGATTGTTCATAACCCCTTCAAACCATAGGGCTTCAGTTAGAAGGGTAGATCTGAGTTCAGTTTTCCTCTTGGCCATAAATTTCATGTGTGACCTTGGGCCATTTAATCTTTTGCTGGCTGAGTTCCTCACCTGTGAAATGGGAATAAGAGTAGCTTGCCACCACATCAGAGTTTTGGAAGGGTGAATTATTCAATAATATTCCGGTGGTAACTATATGAGTAAATAGATGGATAATGTGATATGCTTAGATTAAAAGTGGTAGCAGGAAGAAAGAATTAAAATCTGATGAGCCAATCAAGTGTAAATTCACAGTGCATTTGTGTTGTGTAGATACAGTAATTCCTCATTTAACACTATAGATATGTTTCAGAAAATGATCGTGTTAAGTGAAAATGTGTTATGCGGGGTCAATTTTCCCATTGAAAATAATGGAAAAGGTGGGGGTTGCGTTTCAAGCGGTGATGTCTGTTGGGACCGGGACATAAGGTTGGGGGAGAACGGGGACCGGGTTACAGCAGGGAGGGGAGGTGTTTGGCTCTGGGGAAGTGAAGGGGAGGAGAGGGGAGGGGGATTGGGTTGGGAGTATGCCCCTGTGATGGGTCTGCCAGGACCTGCACTGTGTCTGGCGAGGGGGGGTCGCTGGGGAACGGCGCAGTGAGCGGCAAACCCTCCGCTGCTTTGCAGGGAGGTGGGGGAAGCCCCGCACAGCCGCTGGCAACGGGCCGGCTGGGGAAATTGTGTTATTCCGGGGACAGTCATGTAATGCAAAAAATGTTCCCTAAAAAAAAAAATCGTGCTATTGCAAAAACGTGTTAAGTGGGCACGTGTTAAATGAGGAATTACTGTATAACAAAAACACCAATTACATTCTTTTGGGTAAGCTAACTACAGATTTAAATAATTCTTTAATATAGTATTTTTGTAAGGGAAATTCAGTCATCTGAGACTCCTTTTCAGAACACTTTGCTTTGCATAAAATAGCTACATAATATTAATAATAATAAAGCAGAAGCTAAAATTTGGAAGAGCGAAATAGAGAAAAAGTAAGGGCATGTGAAGAACAGTCGGTATCCAGCAACAGCAGCAAAACAGTTTCAATTTTCTGGATTATTAATTCAAATTCGCATGCACATGCCAGTTTAAATTAAAGCCTTTTTTTTACTGCTCTAGTTTAAATTAAAGATTATATTCTGCTCCACAAGTCTGAATTAAATAGCTTATTTTGCACACCAAGCTCTCATTTTAAAACTAATAAAGAAAAGACATAGCATATATGTGCAAGCTTGAGACAGGAAGGGTCTAAATTACTACACCTGTTTCACTTGGGAGCTACTTTATTAGTGTTACAAAACTTGGCTTTCAATTTGGCAGTCAGAAGAACATTTAGAACAAGCATTTCTTTGTTTTGACAGAAAGGCTGTAGCAAATGAATGACGTTTGAGCTAGGTGTGAAATGTGAAGGTACAAAATTAACTGGTAAGATAATTACTGTTCTAATTCTGCATAAACACGCGTTTTGAAAATCATTAATAGTTCAGGGAAATAATGTTAGCGATTAAATAAGGTGGTTTGCATCACTGAGCACAACTAAGCTGTTTTAATTACATTTGAAAGCAAGGGAAAGCAGCTAATTAAAATTAGCACAGGGTTCCTGAATGACCAGCACTGCATTGTTGGCCTAACCTGTTTAATTGTGTGTTTATTAATATGTCTTCATTTCCCCCTCTTCTCCATTTAACAACATTATTAAAGAAACTTGAACCTGTAAGAAGAGAATGTGATTGTGGATAGTTATCAAAATATGCATTGTAGATATAACTGGGGAATTGTATACAAAGAAAATCATCATTCAAAAGTCATAACTTTTCTTCAGAGTCACATCCACATGCCATTCATATCCGTAGACTAGAAAAATGGGACTTGGCACCATCGCAGGTTGCGGTGTTTTGTAACTGAGTTTTTTTTGTTTAGAACCTCTTGAGCACCAAGTTGTTGGCTAAAATATAGCTAATAAATCTAACAGTAATCAAGTAATAAAATATTTGAAAATATGGGCCAAAAAGTAGCATATAAATTAAATGGGTCCTTTATGATAACTCGGTCTTGTTTGATAAAAGCTGCACTAGCTTGGTTACCTGCAATGGGTGGCCTCACTTTAACAAAATAATAGATTTTAATGCATTCCTTTGTTTCTAATACAACTTCATTTGACCTTTAGTTAAAGGCACTAATAGGCAACCATCTCTTTTTTTTTTCTCTGTTGCATTGTGAGGTCAGTTAATATAAGTTTCATTTTATTAGCATACAGATAGGTAGGGATAGTTGGTTTCTATGCTATACATTTTTAACAAATGCACAATATAATACAATGAAGACAACTAAAAATAGATTAAAATGCTAATTTATATTTAGGTATAATCAAGTCAAGTTAATGGAGACGCGATGTTTTCCACATTGATTCAGTATTTATACTGCACGTCTGATGTGAGACTCAGATGAATAATAATTTACATACATATACATTTTAAACAGTAAAAATTGGTGAAAAATATAAAGTTCTATATGGAATGGTAGCAGATCCTAAGAGAAGCAGCTTAAGTCATGGGAATTATGCTTATGAAACTGATAAGCAATTAAAGCAAGAAGTTAAATTTAACTCCATGAATAGTACAGAATATTCAGCAGACGATACATACATTATTTTATAGGTGCACATCTCTCTGAATATATAGGGTGTCAAGCACTGCCCCCAGCAATAAGCCCTATTGGTTGGAGCAGAGGTTGAAGCCAGATATAGGGTCAGGATTGGGCCAATGGTGGCATTGGAATTGAGATCTGGGCCCAGGCCAGAGTCAGAAGAGAGATCAGAATCCACAGACAAGCTGAAATCAGTAATGTAGCAAGTTCAGATGCAATCAGTGGTCAAATCTGGGTGGTCAGAGTACAAGGACAAGCCACATCACTACCAGAGCATCTCATTGTCATAATACCCATCTTGCATCATGACAGGACACAGGATGACAACTCAGTAATCAGTGAGATATTGCCTTGTATTGTAGTAATTGGGATAACTACCAGTTTGGTGGGTGTTTTTTTGTTTTCAGTTGCAAGGTCATATTTCCTTTGGCCATATGTTTAGTTGTGGCCCTTGAAATCTTTCATTAAGTCAAGGTAATATCAGTAAAAGAATAAGAGCCCCAAATTGTGCTCTATTAAGTAGAGAAATAGCTAAGCTACCAGACTTTTCATTTTTTGTAAGTGTGAAAATAAGGTTTCTGATTTGCAATAGCATTTTATACTATTACCACTTTTACTTGTTTAATGAATTTAGGGGAGAGACACATATCAGATTGTTTTGTAACGTGAATGATCCACATACAGCCAAACATAAAACAATTCATTTTTCTGACCTATCATGCTATGTTATCCTGGGTTACATCATATTAATATGGTGTAAAAAAATGTGGTCTAAAATCTCCCAACATGAAGTGAAACTATACAGAACATATATACTAAAATAATATTTGTACTACAGATATCTATTCTGATAAATTGGTCATGCTTTGATAGGTAAGGACAACCCAAAAATTAAACATTCTTTCAAAACACATGAATAATCTTGGCACTAAGTGACTTGATGCTAGCACCTCTAATGCACTGGTTCTTATCCACATATATACAGAGGGTTCTCAGAGGTCTGCCGGGGGGTGCACCAACTCAGCTAGATAGTTACTTGGTTTTACAACAGGCTACATAAAAACATTAGGGAGTCCAGTAAAGAATGAAATATGCAATGACTTGTTTATTCTATGCACTGAAATGTAAGTACAATCTTTATATTCCTATTGGTTTATTTCATAATCATAGGGTAAAAATGAGAAATTCAGCAATTTTTCAGTAATAGTGCTCTGTGACACTTTTGCATTTTTATATCTGATTTTGTAAGCAAGAAGTTTGTAAGTGAGGTGAAAATTGGGGTATGCGAGGCAAATCCAATACCTGAAAGGGGTACAGTGGTCTGGAAAGGTTGAGAATCATTCACCCAATGTTAACAAAAAATGATGTATTTGGGGGTTTTGTTACATTCCTTTCACCCCATTCTTTATCTGTTTTTGTTTCTTTAGACTATATGCTTTTGGAGGCATGGCCTATGTATTACCCTATGTTTTTTAGAACCCAGAGCACTGTATTAATCTAAATAATGTTTATAAATGTATGTTTATTCTCCCATTGTTGGAAGTTCATGGCAGAGCAGAGACTTGAGCTTGGGTTGCTTAGAGGAACACCTTACCCTTTGGACCATCCTTTCTCTCGTGCCCAATCTCTCCTATCTTCTCATTTCCTAAATCAGAATTTCATAACATTCTCTGACAAGCTCAGTAGGGCTGACAAAGTCACTGGGCCCCTGGGCAAGGCGTGGCAGGGGCTGGTTCTGTGCCCCAGAAGGGGTGGAGCCCTAGGTAGAAGGGATGGGGCTGGGTGCTAGCTTTCCCCCAATGCTGCCCGGAGCATGCTGCATCTACTCCAGGCAGCCCTCAGCACTGCCTGGGGAGCCCTGTGCAGGGATCCAGCTGTGACTTGCAGCAGCCACTGGGACTTTTTGAATTGCCGGTTCCCGGGGCAGCTGCCCTCTTTACTCCCCCTGTCAGTGGGCCTGATTCCATGAAAAGAGAAGACTATGTTTGTTAATTTATTCCTCGTTTGGTTCAATCGGACATGTGCTGGCATTATAGATATTTTGTATTTGAAATTTATAAATATGTTCAAGGGGCGAAATCCTAAAAAGAGCTGAGTTCCTGCACCATTCAATGGAAGATTTAAGTGCTCAGAACTTCCAGGGTTCAGCCTATGAAACTTGCTTACATATTCACAGAGCCATAGAAATAAATACTTTTGTCTTATTGAAGCAAGAAGAAACGACTGACTTGGATGTGGTTCCAGACATGCCTTTGGCATATGGTGAGGTAAGTAGACTGCTTCCAACTTACATGAAAATTACCAATAGGGCAGCCGGGTCCACATAGACTAAGTCTTCTATCATGGCAGGGGAATGGAGGTGGCAGGAAGAAATGGTTATATTTTATGCGGTGAAAAAGCCATTTTTCAATATCAAACTTCACCAATAAATGTATAAATAGTTCCTATTTGTATAGAAAATATTACATTAATTTGCATAACATCCAAAATATTCTGACTTTTAATAAAAATGAATAAAAATGTGACCATCTTGTAGAACATTCCAAAAAGGAAATGTGAGAGCTTCATAGTGGTGAGTGTGATATGATTAATTGTTGCATTTCACTTCATTATGGTGATAGGGATAAATAAGAAGGTGTTGAGGGAGTTAACTGTATAAGCTGCCATCTCTCTTGGCCCTTTGCTTCACTGTGGTCATTACAATCAAGACTTTCATTAACCTTTCTCTATTTAATTCAATCTTTTGAGTTTATAACAGAATCCAAGATTCACAAAATATGTGGGCCATTTTATATAAACACGAACTTCACCTGTGTGTCCTTGAACAGCTTGTGAAAAAGGTACAGTGCTTCCTTGCTTGACAACAATATGAATTGTTTAATTTCCTTTTTGCTTTTCTCATGTTAGGCCTGATTCTTCTCACAATGCTACCTCACCATGATAGCATGAAATGGCGTAAAATATCTAATCAAACTGGACTGTCTACATCCACCATTAGGACCTTGGTAATAATACTTACTGCAAAGACACTCAGACCTTAATGAAATAAACAAAACCCAGAACATCCCTCATAAGGGCAACAGATCAGTTATACAAGGATTTGGAACATGCTGTATATCTAGACCAAGCATTCATTGGACAGTCTGTACCAGTACATGGCAGCCAAACACTTGCTCCTCTTGTCCAGGGTCGCTTAATTCTTCAGGAGGCCCAGGACTATTAAATTTTGTGGGACCCCCTAGGGTCTGGTGTGGAACCAAAAAAGCAGGGTTCAGAGTGAGGGAGGAGGCTAGAAATTGAGGCAGAAGGGTGAGTGCAGGTGGGATGAGGGCGCTGACTGGAGAGTATGGGCTCTAGGGTGGGACTGGGGATGAGGCATTTGGGGTACAGAAGGGGGTCCAGGCTGGGGCCAATGGGTTTGGGATGGGGGGTGCTTAGGACAGGAGATTGGGATGCGGATACAGATCGGGTGGGAGCTAGGATGCTGGAGAGGGATCAGAGCTGGGGCTTGGGGTGTGGGATCTGGGAAGGTGATAGCGTGGAGGAGGGAGCTCATGGCTGGGGCAAGAGATTGGGGTGCAGGACAGTTACATGGCACTGCTCCAGTTTGGTGGGGCAATGAGCGGGTGTGTGCCGCCCCACCAAACTCCCATTGACCACAATTCCTTCCCAGTTGGAGCTGTGGGAGGTGGAGCCTGCAGGTGAAGGCAGCACAGAGACAGCGCTTCCCCCAGCACTTGCAGCAATGCAGCTCCAGCCCAGCAATGGGGAACAACAGCACTCAGAGCTGCCTACTGTCCACCCTGTCAGGCAGGGCCAGAAAACATACAATAGGGGCATTAGTGCCTGCAGCCCACAGGCCTGGGCCTTGCAAAAAGATCTGGACTTTTGGTGGCCCAGAGATCTTTTCTGGGGGGATCCCTTTAGCGTGGGGTCCTGACTAAAGGGATAAGGTCAACGTTCAAAATGATTTGGACAAACTAGAGAAATGGTCTGAGGTAAACAGAATGAAGTTTAATAAGGACAAAAATGCAAAGTACCCCACTTAGGAAGGAACAATTAGTCTCACACATACAGAATGGGAAGTGATTGTCTAGGAAGGAGTACTGCTGAAAGGGACTTAGGGGTCATAGTGGATGACAAGTTAAACATGAGTCAACAGTGTGACACTGTTGCAAAAAAAGCAAACATGATTCTGGGATGCATTAACAGGAGTGTTGTGAGCAAGAAATGAGAAGTCATTTTTCTGCTCTACTCTGTGCTGATTAGGCCTCAGTTGGAGTATTGTGTCCAGTTCTGGGCACCACATTTCAAGAAAGATGTGGAAAAACTGGAGATGGTCCAGAGAAGAGCAACAAAAATGACTGAAGTCCTAGAAAACATGACCTGTGAGGGAAGACTGAAAGAATTGTGCTTGTTTAGTTTAGAAAAGAAAAGACTGAGAGAGAACATGATAGCAGTTTTCAAGTATCTAAAATGGTGTTACAAGGAGGAGGGAGGAAAATTGTTCTCCTTGGCCTCTGATGATAGGACAAGAAGCAATGGACTTAAATTGCAGCAAGGGAGATTTAGGTTGGACATTAGGAAAAACTTTCTAACCGTCAGGGTGGTTAAACACTGGAATAAACTGTCTACGGGGGTTGTAGAATTTCCATCACTGGAAATGTTTAAGAGCAAGTTAGACAGATACCTGTCAGGGATGATCTAGATAGTGATTGGTCCTGCCATGAGGGCAGGGGACTGGACTCGATGACCTCTCAAGGTCCCTTCCAGGTCTAGGATTCTATGATTGCTCCTGTTCAATATTAAATATTCAATTCTAAAGGCTTTGAGATATTACAGGCTCAAATACCAGAAATATGCTGCTGACCTATGTATAACTATGCTATAGACAGATATAGCATTCACATTACCTTGACCATCTCCCAACTTCCCTTGGTCTAGGAGCTATATTAAAAATGCTTGGATGCAACAACTGGTTTCTAATAGGTCCAAGTAGGGTGGAGGTTATGTTGGTGCGTAGAGGGCAGGGTTTTGAAGATCTAGAAATCAGGACCAGCAACGTGAGTCCACTGATTGTCAAACAGATGCGATCATGGAATATTACATGACTCCACATTATGCTTGGAGACCCAGGCTAAAACAGTGCTCAGAAATTCCTTTTTCATTCTCTAATTGGCCAAGAGCTATGCCTATGCCTCACAGAGTTCCAACAATATCAGTTCAGCTACCTCAGGCATCCATAGCTACAGTGCTACATGCTTGGCACTAACGTTGCCCCCACCTCTAGGTGGAGCAGGTAGGGATGAAAACATTCGTCTGTTCATTTTCTTTTCATTCGTACAACCAGTTTAATACAGGGGCCCAATTATGTGAGAAGCCATCTAATCCTTTTCTGTACCATAGGTATAATGCAGCTGATAGTACCAGAACAAAGTTTGTTGGACACAAGGCTTTTGTAGAAAAGAGCAACCAGTTGTTTGCCACAATAGATCAAGATGATCATGTCTTGCCTTTTTCGGGACCCAATGCAACACTCACAATCTGCAAACCCTGTTGCCTATGCATGTACAAGCTCCCAGAGTGTGGTAGGTAGCATAGTCCCAACCAGGATCATGCTTAAACTCAATCATTACTATATATGATGTCTAGATATTACACTGATTCACACAATAGAAATATAGTAGAAGTCCCATTGAGTGCAGTCATGCAGGATCAGATTGTTGGTAGATAGCTAGCTACCTGGGAGATGAGACAAATCACCCAATTGTCTATCTTCTGAGATGCAAAAACATGCCAGTTGTGATGATCATTTTCATATGGATGTTTGCTCACTAGTAACTAGGCTTAGATTATCAAATCATTATATAGCCCAGTTAACAGCAGAGGGATGTATAACTTTCAGTCAATATTAACCTTGATGGATTCAGTCTATATATGTTTGTTTGTTTCCACTGTATATAGTAAAAACAGCATGTGATTTTTCTCCACATCTAGCCATAGTTGTGAGCTGGAAGCCTCAATTTTGAATTACCTTGCTTTGGGGCTTTAAACTGGACTTTTAACATTGCTCTTTGTATTTAGTTTTACATAACTTTGAGCTCTAACCTTGCCCAGAGCTGTGGAAGATACTGTTGTTCTTTCAATTGCTTCTTTTTAGCATCTTGTCCTTGACATAATCCTGAAGGACCAGCTTGGAAATCTCCTTCCGGCAGAACAAGATCTCTTCATCTTTGAGGTCACGTTCCAGGCTTTTGTTCAGTCACAAGTTCTGTTTGGATTTATCTTCACTGTGTCTACTTGAATATTCAAAAAATCATCAGCTAGTCTAATTTGTTTTTTTTAAAGTCATGTAAAAGACTGATTTGCTTTGACAGGTGGATCAGGAACAGAATTGGAGCTATTTTATCTGGACCTAATTAAACAACCTTCATTAGTGGCAGGTATGTGTTTGTAATGACTTAAAATTAGCTTGATTAGAATTAAACTCAAAATATAAGGCATTGAGAAGATGGGTTGAAAAATATGGTTTAAAAATACATTCTATGTAGAATGTTTTTAAATGGGGTAACTGCATGTGTGAATTTTAAATCTCTCATCATGTCAAATCCCATTTTGTGTTCTGTGTTAATGGTACTTGTCACAGGATATTGCCAATGCTTATAAAATTGTTCCACACCAGATAAAAATTATGAAACTTTAATAAAACTTTAATAACTCTCCATTAGTCTGTTAGAGGCACTGAAGTTCTGTCTGAGTTTTGTGTAGCCCACTTTGAGTGGCATTAACCTCTGTGAGTAGGACCCACCACCATGAAGCTTATTCACCATTTACGTTTCTGAAGTAGGACTTAAATTGAGACCCAAGAAGTGCATAGTCCTACTGACTTCAACAGGTGCAGGAGCAAGGTAAGGGTTTGGTTGTGCCAGGAAAATGGGATGTGCCTGGAATGGGATTGCTTCTCAGAAAATCATACAGAAAAGAGACGAGACAGAATTACTAGGCAGGTGAAAGGGGCTGGCTGGGAGCATACCCCCTCATTCAGACTGCCCCAGCCCCATGCCTCTTACCCTCAGGTGCCCTTTAAGAATGGTGGAGATGCTGAAGCTCCCTCCTCCTCACCTTGATTCATACAGGAACATTGCTGGCTGTTCCTCTTTATCAGAGAGCAAGGGGAAAGTGCACGCTGCATTCCTCATTTTGGCTGGGAAGCGCAGGGGACAGACAAACATAGACCTGCTCCAGCCAGGGTTAAGGGGAGGAGGCTGAAGCTCCCCCCTATTTCGTACAGGAATACTGCTGGCTGTTCCCCTATATCAGGGAGTGAGGGGAAAGTGCACAGTTTTCTGCATTCCCCACTCTGGCTGTGGAGTGCAGTGGGCAGATGAACCTGAACCTGCACCAGCTAGGGGGCATGCACCCCTACCCCAACTGTGCCCACTGGTGCTTGGGGTCATGGAGAACCTGCCCCCAAGCTGCTACGGTGAGAGATGGCTGGGATTGTCCTCTCTTCCTGGGGCAGCCTGCATACTGAACCCCTCATCCCTAGCCCCACCCCAGAACAATGATTTAAATGAAGCATGTACATTTTCAGTTTATTTTCCAAAAATCAAAAATGAATTGAGTTAAGGACCTGAGCAATGCCAAGTAAATTTTATATATCATTTTATAATTCAACTTCATAGCAGTGTCTGGTGTTTTTCTTTTTGAACATTAACAAGGCATTTATTTGTTTTTAATTCATAGCATGTGATGATTACAAAAGGTTCCAGGATGTGGGTGTACCATCTAACACAAGAAATTACATTTTTTTATTTTAAATGAAAACAAAAGACCAGCAAGAAGACTCTGCCCTCCACTTTCCAACAAAGTGCTACTGTTTCAGCAAAAGTCTGAGAAAAGATGCACATTACACTGTCTCTGAAAGACCATCAAACCACAGGCTTTCTCCTTTGTGCTGGATGGATGTGGGCAGTCTTCCCATGTGTCTGTATGGGTGTGTCTATGCTGCACCCATAGCTTGAAATAAGTTATGCAATCTGAGCTACGCAAATTGTGTAGCTTCTGTCGAGGCAATTTCAAAATAGGCTATTTTGAAATTTGGCACGGTCTACACAGCACTTACTTCGAAATAAATTGCTATTCTGAAACATCCCTTACTCCTCGTGGAATGAGGTTTACAGGGACATCGGAATAATGAGCCTGTTATATTTCGAAATAAGGGGTACGCTCAAAAGATGCGGAATAGCTATTTTGGGATAGGTATCCTGAAATAGCGCTGCAGTGTAGGTATAGCCTAACTGACCTTCCAGCCCAATCAAACCAAATCTTCTGGTAGGTTCTAGTTGCATGTTAAGGCCTCTGCCTAGCTCCTTTCCCTGGAATTAGGGCAAAAGATCTTTATACTATCCAACAAGACCACCACTAGATTGGCCCATCATCTGCAAACCTGAACAGGATCCAGCCATTGCCATGAGTAGCAATAATCTCCCTAACTAAAATAAGATTTTTTTTTCTACAGCAAATCAGAATCTTTTAGCATAAAGAATAATTGCAGTATCAGCAAAATGGAAAGGCAAGCGTGATTCTGCAGAGATCGAACTGAACAGATTCAGGAGACCTGGCTGGCTTCTATTCCTGGCTCTGTCATTGGCTTCTCAGGTGACCTTGGGCAAGTCGCTTCACTTCTATGCCTCAGGTTCCTTGCCTTTGTCAAACTCTGTGAGATGTAAATGGAAAAGTGCTACATATTATCGAGTGAACTAAGTATTATTATTTTCATATATTGACTTATAGAGGTAACAGTGCCAATCTTGGCAAGGCAACATGACAGTATTGTATTGGAAATGTTGTGTTCTGTACTTTCTATATCTCCTACAAACCATTTTATTAGTTGATTTAATAGCAATGACCTAGGGCAAGCACAAATGTCTGTTTCACAAAGTTGCTATGCATTAACAGTTGCATTAATTATATTTCCTTACTAGTTGGATAATGTCTGTGAACTTCATTCAGTAATGACTTATGCACTACTTATAGGGAATTTCTAGAGAATTCATTTAGGAGAAAATGTGAATCACATGGTGTGTGTGAGAGAGAGAGAAACAAAGAAAGTAGTATAATCCCTTTGATAGTTCTTTTCTTTTCCCATATTCATTTGGCTAACTGGTACCAGGCAATGATCAATGTGCAAGCCATGAAAACAGACAAAACCAGCTGAAAAAGCAGCCCTATGCCTGATTAAAAAAGAGGAAAAACTTTTCCAATTGATTTAGTGCTTCATAAATTAGCCTAGGGACAGCTTTAAATTGTACTCTTTTAATGCATACAGGATTCTACTCATCTAACAATTTTGCTATTCAATAAAAAGATGTTTTGAATAACAACCAAATATGCCACAAATAAACACTATCTGACTTCTGTCAAGAGGATAAATGTGAATGAGTGGTTTGCAAATGTCCCCCAAAATGATTTGCTCTTATTTACTCTTAAAATTTTTATTTAAAAATACAATGGGAAATAGTTCAGGGGAAATCATTATACACTTTATTTAATTTATTAATAATGTGCCCACTTGGGTGTCAAAAGGGGCTAAAATTATATTTCAGCTTCCATCCAAAACAAGTAACCAAACCCACATATTAACATAAGAAATAAGCAATTTATGCTTGCCCTAGAGAAGGTAAGAAGGAATAGAGTTTTGGATGTTCAAGATAGTGCTCAGCAGAGAAATTCACAGAAGGTTTGTTCTTCAGGATCCCTAAATTCATGCAGAGACGTCACCTACTTTTAAAACAAAGCTAATTCTCTTTATGGCTGCCAAAACAATCAATACTTTAAAAAAGACATTTTCTGGAATCTTTTAAAATATACATGTAATATAAAAAAAAGCTTCCTCAGCATTTCATTCCAACAACAGGAAATTGTAGAATAAGGGTGTTTGGCCAGTATTTATTCCCAAAGGTTTTTACTATGGTTATAAGATGAGTTCTTCATCCCCTAACACCCATGACAATGAAAATGTTTATTTACTTAAGACAGTGCTGTAATTACAGCAAAGGTAAATAGCATATTTTGGCCAAAATCCACCTGATAAAGACCTAGGCATAGAGTTTCTAGTAAATACAGAAAAATCTATATGTTAACCACTTTTCCCTATTTAGACTTCTTGGAATTCATGGTCGATGCCAAGCTTTGATCTTAAACTTTCACAAGTTTAAAAAAGAAATCCACATTTAAAACAAAAAAAGTGTCAGTACTAGAGGTTTGCTTCATCTTTCTTACAAAGTAAAGCTGTTGAGGTCTCTGGTAACGCTGCTTCCTGCTTTGTGTGCCCATTCTCTTTTATAGAGGCATCCTAATGTGATGAACAAGGAAAAAAAGAAAAGGGAAAAGCAGTTTGGGTGTAAATAGCTGCATGGGCCACTTACTTAAGAGTACATTGGGGGAACTGAAACGTAATATTGTTAGAATCCCACTCCCTTTTTATACCTACCTGTTTGTGATGAGGTGTCTGTCCCACACTGGCCCTTTAAGGGTTAAAACCCAGCCATGGGAGAAGGTGGAGCCAGTGTGGCCCGCAGCTGAGGCAGATACACTCAGTTAGAGCCTCACTGGGGCTGTATAAATAAGGGCTCCTGGCGGGAAGGAGAACACACACTCTTGTTCTAGCTGGGGAATAGGTGGGACCTGGTTGCTAGGGAAGCTGGAGACTTCCTGGGACAGAGCAGTGCTGGGAAAAAGCAGGCAGAGCTGGAAAGCTCTGGCCTGGCCTGGCCTCACTCCCAGGCTGCAGGGCCTGAGGCAAGGCCTGAGTGTATTAAGGCTTCAGGGAAACAGCTAGGATAGGAAACAGCTAAAGGTCCCCACCCCCTTGCCAATGCTGAGTGGCCATTTCAGGCAGTTTGCCCTTGAGGCAGGGGCTAGATGAAGACCAGCTGTGGGTTGCTGAGGCAAGGTGGGTATAGGGGAATTGGGGGTTCCCTGGGAGTGGAGGACCCCAGAGTGCAAGGGCACTGACCTAGGACAGTCTGAGGAGGAAAGGGCACTGTGGCCAGGAAGGGACACAGAGCTGAACCAGCAGAAGACCTGACCAGAGGCTGGGACACAGAGCAGCAGAGGGCACTCTAAGGCAGGAGTGCTGATTCCCAGAGCAACCAGTGGGAGGTGCTCTGGGGGTGAGTTCTGGTACTGTGATGCTGCTCTAGAGATCCTAAAGATAAGTGTCTGGCTCAGTTGGTTCATATTAAAATGTGTTAAGTGACCTTCTAAATATAAACATGCATAACTCTGTCTTGGAAAGATCTAAATAGTTTTAGAAAAAACTGAGGCCATGTTTTCACTAATGGAAGGTTGATGCTGCTGTGATCAATCTTCCAGAGTTCAATATTTAGCAACTTTGATTTAATGAGTCCAAACTAAACTCAGAGGGTGCCCATATTGGAGTCCAGTGCTTCTGTGAGGAGTAAGGGAAGCTTATGGGAGCAAATGCTCCCATTGGCCAGATGGTGGGGAAACTTGAAACAAGGTAGGTTGAGACCAGTTATGTAATTAACATACCTTCCCCTTTAGTCTAGACCTAGCCTCAGTTTTGTCAGCAGTTTTACAGTGCGCGTGCGCGCTCTCTCTCTCTCTCCAAACTAGGGGGAACCAAATAAGAGTGACCATAACACTCTGGAACAGTCTGAATCATATGGAAGTATTGCCAGTATGGAGAACAGTTTCTTTGTGCCCCAGAGGTTCCAGCAACAAAGAACATGGTAGCCAACATCTCATCCAGGAACTAAAACCAGAGGAAAGTAGCATTCCTGAATAGGGTGTTGTTTCCCACACTGTTGCCAGAAGGGAACTCAAGAGCTGGCTTTGCTTGCCAGGTCTCTCATCAATCAGAAAACTCTGAAATGTTTCTTAAGAATCCTATGCATAGGAGAAGCAGAGAGAGATGTAGACTTAATTGTACAGGATTACAGTTTCCCTGTCTGTCCACACCTTAGTTTAGAAGGCCATAATGGAACACTGTGATTATCTAGCTTGACCTCCTATATAACACAGACCGTAAAACTTCTCTAAATTAATTCTTGCTTCAAGTCCAGTAGTTATGGATGTACTTTTGGAAAACAATCTTGATTTCATAATTTCCAATGATGTGGAAACACCATAACCCTTGGTAAGTTTGTCCTGTGCATCAGAAGGTATTAGCAAAGGTGACTTGTGCCAAAATTGTTCCTCTTGATTTCTTCCCACTTGCCATCCAGAGAGTGATTTCATAGTCTTTTATAGTACAATTCCTGTAGCCCTGGATAAGTTCGGCTGAACAGAGATGGGACAGACATGTCTGCAGTCAAGGACTCTGATATGGCTGCTGTCTGTAAATACAGTTAAATGTCTACCTTTGATGTATAGAGATATTATTACTAGGAATAAAAGGTGGGTGCATATGGGAACGTATTTCTGGGTTAAATCTCCAATAGCTGACTGTTTAGCAATCAAAGAGGGAAATACTTAAGTCTACAGCTATTGTCACGCCAAATGCCTTTTTACTGGTCTGTTTTCCTTGGAGTAACCAGGACCAGGAAATTCAGAAGGCTGTCCAGAGAATTCATGTGTGCCTATATTGACACAACTTTCTGGAACAGTAATCCCAGCAGTAAAAGTGGCATGTCTCCTAGCTCCTATTCTGGTTTTCTGCCAAGGTATATGAACTAATTCTTCTAAAACTCAATAGATACTGGATGATGAAAACAAAGCTTTATGGGCAGAAGAGCAGATGGGTTCATGGTCTTGATTCTTTGATGTGCCAGGGCACCACTCATACTTGGAGAGGGGGGGTTATCCTGGGCTTTATGCCACCTTTTTGATTCCTGCCCTTCAATGCTCAGAGCTGCTCCAACTGATAATGGCCCTCAAGGGCATTCTCCATCAGAAAGGACTTCTGAAGTACATCATGCTCTGAACCTATTCTCTCTTCCCGCCCCCTCCCCCCCCCTGAAATGTGTGAGGAATCCCCTCTTCTGGGGAGAATCTTCAACTGCTGCTTGAAATCAATGACCTCCCCCCATCCTCTCCTTGTGGTAGATCCTAACAAGCCAGTTAAATGCAATACAGTTACATCTGTTTCAGATGGCAAAAAGTGGTAGTTCTCAAAGGTTGAAACCTAATGTGGTTGTATTCCCTCATTTTAAGGACAGCTTGTAATTGTGCATTAGTTCTTAAACTGTACCTATTTGCATGTTCTCCTTAACACAGCCATAACAAGGGTGGGGCAAGTGAGGCACTTGCCCCAGGTGCAGTACATTTAGGGGTGCAAAATTAAAAAGTTAAAATATTAATTCATTTATCTTTATCATCTATTTGCAATCTCAATATATGTGCAATTAATACAGAAAATTAAGAATTTTATCTTTTTGGGGGGGCGCAATTCAGTAGCCTGCCCTAGGTGCAGAAAACCTTAGTTTTGGCTCTGCAGCTTATTATTTTACCTTTTCTACTCTAATCCTTTTACTTTGTTCAGGGGAGCAAAAGAGTCTACATTTTCTCCCTCCCCCTATAGTGAGAACAGACTGTCAAAATACCCAGGTTTCATTCAGAAACTGAAATAAGGATAAAAATATTTTTTTCACACCACACATTTGCTAATGAGCAATATGGCATGATTCAGCTCTCAGACCCTCCAGTTTTATATGCCAGTAGGTCCAATCTTTATTTGCATTCTGTCAAACCCAGTATGTTCCTTATACGGTACCTTGATTTGTTTCAGGGACAAATAGATGTCATAGGTGTAAACTGCACATGTATTCTCCCTCGATGATCCAACAGGGGCAGCCCATGCTTAGGCTTCTGGCTCCCTGGCCATCATCTCTGTTGTACAGAGACAGGCCTTTCTCTCTCACTGCTAATGCAAGTGTTTGCAGGCTGCACAGCTCCCTGCCTACGCTGTGAATTCCCAGGCAAATTCAGATTGCCTGAGGAGAAAAGTAGAGCTGGCAGTCTGAGAGGCTCTAAACAGCATAATTACCTGCAGTTATGTTACGACACAGTTCCTCAAGCAAGCATGTTTATTCTTAAGTAGAAGCACGACAGAAAACATTAACAATAAAAGAACCTAACCACAGGCTAATAAGCTTGCCAGAGATCACTTTGTTCCTCCCCTCCCCACCATCTCCAGTCAGTGTCAATCCTTCCAACTTTTCCCTAAAGAGAGGGCCCCACCACCACCTTGGGCCAATGGGGCTGCCCATGTGCTGCAGCACAATGACAGCCCTGAGTTAGTTTAAACTCAGGTTATTTATCCAAAAGTCCTTTCTTTGCTGGTCTCAAAAGTAACTCAGTTTGAACCAGTACATGCAAGTCTGTCCAGATAGTAGTGCCTGTGGAGAGCTGTTCCAGTTTGAATGAACGTGCTTAATCATTCCCCCACTTCCTAGTTCAAGGAGGCCTCTAGTTCATCTTCCCTCCCATTCCCCACAGAATTACAGGAAACCCTTGCCATTCCTGCACCTACCACAAATGGTGAAATTCACGAATACTGGGAGCCGCAGCTCCCGAACCCTGTAGTGAGCTCCTGCCGGGATCCAGGGGAAACTCACTGCAGCTGCCAGAAGCCATGGGAAACTCACTATGGCTCCTGGCAGCTGTGGGGATCTCTGAGTGAGCACTGGGATCTACGGGAACACCATGCCTTTGAGCAGCTGCAGTGTGTTCCCCATGGCTCCAGGCAGCCTCAGGGAACTCACCAGGGGAGCTGAGAGCTGTGGTCCCATCCCCTACTGTGCCCCACCAGGCTGGGACAGGAGACCCCACGAATACTCAGATTCACGAATACTAATTCAGTGAATCACAGGGGTCTCCTGTACATACAATTCCTGGCTCACAGTGATACATGAATGTATTATATTGAGATTTAACTTCACTCAATAGAGGCGTTGTAGAAAATAGTCACACACAGGTCAAGACATTCAGAAATGGCTCGTTAAAGCAGGCCCGCTGATCGGGGAGGGAATAAGGGGGCAACTGCCTTGGAGCCCAGCAATTCAAAAGGGCCCGGGGTTCCCAGCTGCCACAGTAACAGCAACAGCAGCTGAGAGCCCCAGGCCTTTTTGAATCACTGCCGGAGCCCCATTTGCTGTGCTCTGGGTGGCACTGACAGCTGCCAGAGGGAGGCTAGCCCCAGCCTTGCCTCTTCCTCCTGAGACCTTGCCCCTTCTAAGGGTGCAGACTGCCCCCCTCCCACCTTGCCCAGAGGGCCAGCAAATCTGTCAGCCCCACTGCCTCAAAGTATAGGTTCCTCAGTACATATTTGCAGGTCTAAATAAGTGTGCTGACTTTCTCCCCAAACCGACTTCACTGAGAACGGGTGGGTAATCAGCACTTATTGAGTGCCCTGTTTTTTTTTCCTTATTTAGGGGCCAATTAGCCTGAATTGTGGGTATCCATTTTTGGAAAATGTTGTCCTTATATTCTGTTTAATTACAACGAATTCTACTGCACCATAATGATGTATCTTACTTTTTTCCCCCCAATACTGTTTATGTTCATATTGGTGTAAAGCCTATTTATGGCTTTTCACCATGTTTCTAAAACCATCTTCTTCTTTCCCAGTTGGGTGCTATTAAAGTTCTGTTTTTGTTTTTACAGGTGTTAGGTTTTAGCGTCATCATGACCAATTCAGAATCCTGTAAGGTAAGCCATGTGTGTATGCACAAGGGGCCTGACCCCAAAGCCTTTGGAGGCAATGCAAAGGCTTTTGGATTAGGTTGTGCCTCAGCACAAGCTTTTTGGTGTGTGAGCTGGAAAATGTAATTATTTCCTAAAATAAACAGAGTTACATTGTATTAAAATAAAAATGTAATCTGTTTTCATTCCGTCGGGGTATGTACACTCCAGAATGCCCCATTCCTTTAATATACCTACTTCAAAAATCTGAATAGCTGGGAAGTTGGGCTACAAAACCTTACTTTTGGTGAATCTGCTCCCTATTTTGAGGGATCACCAGGAATTGGACACAGAGTTCGAGTCACAGTGGTACAGCCCCTTAATTCAGGGTATAGGTAAATAATGTTTTCTCTCTCAAAAATGTGAATGTAGTGCTTTTGAAAGGATCTGTGTTGTCAGTTTTAGGGGATGAAATCCTCAAACTAATCTCCATGTCCTCTCAGTCTCAGAGTTTTCTGAGATTGCAACTGTCATCTTTGTTGACAATAGGGACTTTCTCTGGCCTAGATTGAGCTCACAAACTCATTTATTCATGGGGACTGTAACAGGGTGTCTTGCCCCACTTCCTCATGACCATGAGTCACTCTGCAATGCCCTGCCTCTCCAGGGCCACTTACATAGATATCATACACTTTTTAAACAAATGTTTCTTTTCCTACTCCCAGGTTTCCCTCCATAGGCAGCTTTTCTACTCTTTCTCCTGCTTTCTCGGGGTCTCTCCTGCCTCAGCAGGCTATTTTGGCACTTCTTGGCTGGAGTGTTAGTTCCTAATCCCACGACTGCTCACTCCAAGCAGTCTCTCATTTCCCTGACCATCCTTTCCCTGCCTTCTACTTTGGCTTCCAGCTGGTCTTTATAGAGAAATCACTTGACCCCCTCAGGTGGTTTATCTTGTAATGACTGGTTTAGCCCCAGGCTGTCCAGACAATGGGACATGCCACCCTGTCACAGAACTTGTGTGGCTCTGAAGGTCTGTTATAATTCTCAAGTCAGCATACTGGACGCAGAGTTCAAGCTACTCTGGTACAGGCCCTTAATTCAGCCACCACTGACCTATCCTGGATAGATGAAAAGTTCTTGTCACATTGCTACCTTCTGGCACGCTGCATTATGTATAACTGACCTAACAACATCTGAGTTCCAGAGGCGAGAGGTAAGCACAGAGATGCTGGGACACCCCTTAAATACTACATCTGCAAGAAAAGATTATAGAAATGTAATACACTTCCAAATCAAGGTGAATTTAGGTTCTACTCAAGGCCACAAATTGCAGAGCAAGTTCTGCAGATAGACTGGGCGTATCCTCTCCTTTCCTCACTCCTGTTTCAGAGCTGAACAAATGCACATACGTGAAGCTCTGTGGCTCAGGGAAGCCCACGTGACAAGGTTGACCCAGATAGCTGCAAGCCTGAGCTCCCCCGCAGTCCACAGGTGAGCGGGCAGGGAGTCAAGCGAGTTTCCTGTTTTGTAAGAAAATCTCTGCCCAGTTGTAGTTCTAACACCATCTTAGGTGTTAGAACACATATCCCAGCTTACCTCTCTGTCCCCTATCTGTAACACTCCCTAGTTCTTCAAAGTTTCTGCCTCCTTTTCCTTGCCCTTGCCCTCCACATTATTCCATCCTTTTCCTTCCCTTGCCACCAGAATTCCCACCCTTTCAGTTTCTCTTTATTCTCAGTCTCCCTCCCTGCTTTTTAACATGACAGTATGCCCTCACTTTTCCTGAACTGTCCTTTCTCCCTCAAATTCATCTTCTCCTTCCTTTAGACTCACTGCCAATTTCTAGTCCCTTTACTGTCTCCTTCCTGGGGCTGCCTGTGGAAAAGTGTGTAGCCATGAAAGCAGCCTGGCTTCAAAACTGCTGAGAAAAATGAAAGGTAGCAGCCATGTTGAAAAAGGTTATTAAAAAATTCATAAGGTGTCTACCAGTGTTCCTGAGTTCTTGGCTAGCTTTAAAAATATTATAGGTTCTTAGGATATTAGAGTTGGCAGCTATGGTAGAGGGCTGTAGGGTATAGCATAAACAATGAGGAGTCCTGTGGCACTTTAAAGACTAACAGATTTATTTGGGCATAAGCTTTTGTGGGTAAAAACCACTTTGTGAGAAAATAGCGTATAGGATATAGCATAGTTATATATTCCCTGGGTAGGGCAATTGCCTTATGTTACTATCATGATTCTAAATTCATATTTCTTCATCTTAGATGCAGCTTTAATTTTGTATTATTTTTCAGTAAAAAGCTTTGTATTAGAGCTCAGGTGTGTGGAGTTATTGTTAGTGGGCTTTCCCGATTACAACAGCTCACCCAGAGTGCCTCTAGTACATTAACATAGCACTTTTTGCATTGTCTGCTCTGGGATTTAATTTCACTACATCAAAAGCTACCATCAAAACCTTGTCATTGCAATTTGTCATACATTTTATTTTGTGTTCTACGTCTTACTGAAGCCTCATCTTCCTGTTCCACTGCTATTGATTACTAGTCAGGAACAAAGATAAATCTTTTTTTTTTTAAGGGAAAAATTGTGAAAGAGAAAGTTGGTCACAACTAGTATTGAGGTTTCAAATCCGGTAGGCTTGGAAGTTTTCTTATAACCATTGCGGAGTGAGTTGGACACGATGTTCTCTGGCATACTATTTAGCAGACCACTCCAACGATCATTGCCAGCCCATGGTAAACAGTAAAAGTATTCAATGTAAATAGTAACAATTGTACAGGAGCAGACTTATGGCCTGCCTAGTCTTGTCTATGAGAGTGGACATTACTAGATGCTTTAGAGAAAGGTGGAAGGAACATCATAGTAGAGATTATGGAAGAGTTGGCCTGTAAGAAAGTGGGTTCTTTATCTCCGTCATTTTGAGGTTGATTTAGGCTCCAAGCATGACAATTTATATCCATTAAAAATCTTGACTAACAGAACTGTGGATGTTCTTATAATATATACAGATATTCAATCGTTCCTGAATCTTGCTAATCTCTTTGGCTCCATTTGTGTCTTGTGGAAGAGAGGTCCACTTGGAACAAAAAGGGCTTCAAATTTCTGTCTCCTCATTTAGGATAGGGTAATGTAAATGTTATACCAACTTACGTGGTGGATAATAAGCGGTGTATCGGTGTCCATCTGATCTCTCAGCTAATTGTCAGTAAGGTCCTGGTTATGTAGAGTTGAGAGGAAAGTGTACTTGTTTAGAGTGGATAATTAGTTGACTTTCTCTTTTTGCAACAACTGAAATAATATATCTGTTTGCCTGGGACGCAAATACAGTATTAAAGATCAGTGGCTGGATTTACATGGTACATAATGAGTTTCAGGCCATTTGCATTACACAAGATGACTTCTGGAATTTCATTAGTGTCCAGACTATAGAAGAGAAATATTCTGATTTTCAGAGATCGTTTCCTTGGACTTCTCCTCTTTCTTGTGTGCATGTTCTGAGTGTTGGCAAAAAAGTGATCCCTTAACTACAAAACAGTGGTGTTGAATGATGAACAGGTCCATCTCACCCACCACGATGGAGTAATTAATTTGGAACCCAAATACCTGACTTACACTTTTGTAGGTAATTGATGGTGGGTAATCTGCCCATTAATCTATTGACACAAGCAGGTATTTCAATTCTGTCCTGTCTCTAGTTAATAATCAATAGTTTTGTTGTCTAATGAAGAAATGGCCTTGACATTGTGGCCTTTGTGCAGTGTTAAAATAACAGTGATCGTTATCATTATCATATGTCCTTGGTATGCTATATAAGGATATGAATATCTTTCTTACAGGAAAGAAACATTTAATATGTCTATACAAATAAGTGTTTGTCCAAATAAATATACCATGCTTTTCTGGGCAAAGAGAGACAACAAAAACATAAACACTTTATAATTCTGCCTCAAAATCCTATTGGAAGAAAAACTCCCTGGTGTACAAGAAAACACTTTCTTGCTCTCCCAAGGAAGACAGGGCTGACTAGCACACACAAAAAAAAAAGCTGATTCTTCTCTTTGCAGCTGAACGTTGTAGTGGAATAACTAGGTGACCATATCCCCATTCAGAACTTATGGTAATTCCTTACTATGGTGTTGGGGGTATATATGTTGATTATGTATTTGTTCCCATCATTTTAATAAAGCCTCCTTCCATGGGACATTCAGAGTTTCACAACCTCTTTTTTTTTTTTTAATCTTAAAAAAATCTTTTTGCTCTAGCCTCTTTTAACCCATTGTCCTAGAAGCAAATCCAAGTAATAATTGGGCCCTCTTGACAACTGTCAGTAGAACTTATAATATTTTTTTATCAATGACATACTGTGGTCCAGAGCATAGTCTATATTTGGATCTTTTGACTAAAACATATCTAATTTAAAAAATAATGGTACACTAAATCTTATTTTACTATGCCTTCATAAAACAATCTTCTTTTTCTTTCAAAATTTATGCTCTGCTATTAAATAAGGAAAATCTTTTGTACTCTAGGTATAAAATTACATTGTCAAGTCATTTGATTTTATCATTTTAAAATAATATCTTCTGCTGAGATTAAAAACCAGAGATGAGTCAGATTTAAAATACATACTGCATCACGATGGCACATTCATGCATGTCTTCCATACATACCTTCAGAATGGTGAAACTTAGCATCACAGGGCCAGCTGTTTTTATCTAGCAATACTTTCAAGAGCAGTATTTTTGGAAGTGGCACTAAAATCTTAGTGGCTGCTGAATTTTGTTGAGATGCATTATGGGAATTTTGATGCCTTTGACCCAGATTTTTAAAGTATTTAGGAATTGCTGCACACAGCATTGCAATGCCCAAGTCTCATTTTCAAAAGGTAGTTAGGCATGTGGAAATCTAAATCCCTCTGAGAATGAGACTTAGGTTCCTTAATCAGTTAGGTATTGTGTTGCTGAATATAATGCTGCCTAAATATCTTTAAAAATCTGGCCCTCTATGCTTAGGCATAGACACGCTTTCCAAGTTTACTTGTCCCATTCCTAGAAATACCCTTTCAAGGCAGCATGGAGATTCATACTTATACATTTCTAAAAAAGAATTAAGACACATTATTAATTATACCCAGATGCATTTAAGCCACTGTTGAGTGAGTAGGCACAAGATCATCTCATACATGGGAATAGATATGAAAATTAACAGTGTGTATATCTCTTTTTACATGTGTAGCACTCCCATTAGCATTCATAAGAGATATTCAGCATAATATACTTTCCCGGTTGGAGAGGGATACATTTTTAATTTAGATACTGAAATTGCCCATGCAAAGTAAAATTTTCAAAAGCACATAAGTCGCTATGCCAAAAGTGATTTAGGAGCCTAAATATCATTGAAAGGCAAATGCAACTATTTATATCTACTGTTTTTTATGGATACAATTTTAAGAACCTGGTGTGAAGTCCCACTGAAAATTAATCCATTGGGTTATTCTTGTGCACATCAGTTATAGTTCTCTTATGAAATATATGTAGATTATTTTAAAACTGTAAAATTATAAATGGAATATTTATAACAGTGTTTTCAATAAGATGTAACATTCAAGCACTCAGAAAGTTAGAGGTTTAAGATTTTTTAGCATCTTTAAACCGTATTTTGACTGACTTTGTTTTTTCTAGAACTAGTAACAAGAATATTAGCACTCTGGATTCTTCTCAGAAACTATTTATATAAGCAATAGAGTGAGAAGGGCTATTTCTCTATTTATAAATGTTTGGCTCTGCATGGCCTTGACATGTAATCATGTCTGTTCAAGGAATGTCTAGCGAACAAAGGAACTGGTCTTGGAGCATGAGTTGTATCCTGAAGCAACTAAAAGATACAAGCCTTGTCACTTTTCGTCTCGGTAACATTAAAGGGGAAAAAAAGCTAAACAGCTCATGTGGCTTAGCTTTAGGGGCTTATGTACAAGTCACATGACTAAAGTCAGGAAGCCATTTTTAAGCAAATATTTTTTTCTTACACAAAATATAAAAAAAGAGGGTGGGGAGTTTTCATAAAACCATCATTCACTGGGCTTGCAAGAAGTAAATATTTTTACAAATGTATTATTTACTACATAGGAAGCTTTTCCCTGCGAACACAGATAAATGTGCTTGCTGTAGTGCTTTATGACCACTACAGGCCCAACTGTCATTCCTTCGGTACTTCCTGTCAGTCTGACTAAACTCTGTCATCCTTCAACCCAGTTTAAATTAACAGGTAATTTGTAAATGTCACTTCAGGTTAGGCCGCTCATTTTGTTTCTACTGTACCAATGCAAAGTCTAGGACTAATTTTTCTTGTCTTCTTTTAATAGGATTTTCATTTATAAATAGAATTATGTTCTGAAAATAAATTACAGTAAGTGATGCACAGAACTGGTAGCAGCAGCACTTTCATAGAATTTCAAGCACCTACATCAGAAGAGATTAATAAAAACACTTCAAAGGCTAAATTCTATTTAAGCAGAAGACAGCTTTTGGTTAATATTTAATCTGAGTAACTGAGATCTTGGTTGAAAATATAATTTTTTAATATCTAAATTAATTTGCAAAACAAAACCATTAATTTTGTCTGAGAGCTTTCACAGTGCAAAAGTTTCATTAATTTATTTGAGAGAAAAAAATTAAAAATGTAATTTTATAGTGAAAGTCTTTTTAGTATAGAATTTATTTCTAATGCCAATGCATGATATTTGCTTATCCATAGTGCTTTGTCTGTTCTTTCAACTTGATTTTGATGTACACTTGTACAATAAGACAAAATAGTAACCTTTTAATGTGAAGTGTTAAATTATGACAGTTTAGTGAGTAAACACAACATTTCTTACCAAAAAGTTGTTTGAAAACAAATACAAATTTCACTTTAAATTAAGCTTTTCTTGTCTGATAGGAGTTAATATAGTCTGGGATCAACTTTCAACTATTTTAAAATGCTGTGTACATAGTCTATGGATGAGTTGCTCCCCTCACCAGGGAGATACAGGCAGCCTGTGTGGAGGACAGCAGCCTGCATCCCACATCTGTTCTGCTTTGCAGGTAGTGTGCATCTCTTCCTTTCCAGTGACACTATTAACTTCTAAACCCTAAATATCCCAGTTCCAGAAGAAAGAGGAAGGTGGGGGGACTTAATAAAAACAGATGGCAGAACAAGGAGCAATGGTCTCAGGTTGTGGTGGGAGAGGTCCAGGTTGGATATTAGGAAAAACTATTTCACTAGGAGAGTGGTGAAGCACTGGAATGGGTTACCTAAGGAAGTAGTGGAGTCTCCATCCCTAGCGGTGTTTAAGTCTCGGCTTGACAAAGCCCTGGCTGGGTTGATTTAGTTGGGATTGGTCCTGCCTAGAGCAGGGGGCTGGACTTGATGACCTTCTGAGGTCTCTTCCAGCTCTATGGTTCTGTGAGTCTATGATTCCTTTTAAGTTTTCCCAAGGTTTAGAGTCACGACCCTCCTCATGTTATAGTCAATGTCAAAAACTCCAGTAGTGGCAGGATCGAACCTTTGCTGAATAAACCGCAAACCCCAATTCTTCTTCCTCTCTCCGTTGTACTGACTCTTTTCCACATTTTTTTTTTAATCATCATTCTCTTTCATTCCAGTCCTTCTGACCCCTGCAAACTGTAAGTTCTATCTTCTTTTTCTTGCCTCTTGGGATGTGGGACTGGTTTATTTGTTTTTTTTTCCCATATGTATAACTTCTGCCTAAATAGCTCGAAAAGGGAGTGCTGCCCACAAGAAGCCAGGTTAGGGTGTTAGAAAGTAGGAATTTCAGGATTCCCTAACTCTCATTGTCCCAACTGTTGGTGTGTTTAGGGGGAGAATGATAATGTTTTATAATCTCTATGAAAAGGCCTGATCCCACTGAAGTTGGTGGGGAAAATTCTGTTGACTTGAGCTCATGTCCAGAATGCACTCTGTTTTCACCTGTGACTTGTGCTTTTACACCTCACCATGTAACATCATGCATGCCCCACCACAGTGGCTGTCAGCACTTCACAGCTGGTCTGTGTGGGGCAGAGACAACCAAAAATCTGGACCAATTATGAGATCTAGTGCTGTTAGAGAATAGGCTGCGGCTATGTGTCACTCACCACTTTTTGCTTGTAGCTCCTATTAAATGAGTCACAAACAGTACAAACAAATTGTCACAGTCTACAATTTAAAAAAAATGCTGCTCTGAGCCTGACTTTTCAGAGGTAGCATTAAAAGTCAGGTGCTTGTGCTGGTCCAATTCTCTACAAAAATATTATGGATTTATTAAAGTGTCCTGCTAATGCCACTCTGAGTTGTGCTGGTGCACTAACCAAAGAAATATGTGACGCCCTGCTGCTCACCACACCATTCCATTACGCTAACTTTTACAGCACAGCCGTCCACTTCATTCCATTGGTTCATATTAATGTTTTTCCTCCTTGAATGAGTCCTTGCATCTGATTTCCTCTTTAGCAGGCACTTTTGTTTCCCATATATGTCCTAGGTATTTTTATATTGGCAACAGGGGTACTTTAAACTTCATGTGACAGTGAATGGATTTGTAAGACAAAAGCACCAATGCACCCAACAGAAAATGAAGGTGGACACCTTTCTGGAACAAGAAGCTGTCTGGCAGAAACTCAACATCTAGAGAAAATAGGTTTGGGACTGGCTTGTTAGTGAGTAACCCCAAGAGATTCTGCTTTACGCTGGTAATTCACACATAGAAGATGTCTATGCTGACAAAATGCATTGTTCTATCACACTAGTTAACTAACACGCTGTTAAACACCATAGCAAAACTCCCAGTCAAGTGAGTGGGACCAAGGTGCCATTCTTAGTGGAGGCAAAGATGGTCTTGTTTAAAAATTGACTGATTATGGTTAAATGTAGAGTCTACCTAAGAAAACCATCTTTTTACAGCTGTCATTGTAGAGTGGCTTTGTGACATCAGCAGTATCAGAGCCCCATTTGCACTATGCTTTAGTACTGATTTAATATTAGAAATATATCTTTCCTAGGTAAATATTAACCATTTTGTTTAAATATTAGAGGTCTTATTTTATTCTGAATGTCAGACTTACATTAATGCAGGAAGAGTCCAAAATTTGAAAATAGTGCCTTGATGAATTATGTAATGACTGAAGTTCCCTTACCCTGGATGAATTATAATTAGACAGGGATGCACGTACAGTGGAAATACCATTTTTCCTTTGTGCTTGAATGGATTTTAGCTGTTACTGCAGCATCCATCCAATTTTCTAAGCAACTTCCCTTAAGATGGCTTCACAAGTTGATCTGTTGTCATTTGTTGCATTTTCCCCTTCATATACCTTACAAAAGATCTCCTGGTGAAATGGAAGTGCACATACATCCCTACAGAATGTGGCCATGATATGGATCAATATAGTGGAGTGTAAAGAAACCTAGGAAACTGGCCTGTTTGTGAACCAGCTGCTGGTATTCATGAAATCTGAACTAATGCTTAGTTCTAGTAAGATTACAAAAGAGCTAATAACCTCAAATGCTAACTAAAAGGAATCTATGGTGACATAAAGGCCTGTTTGCCTGTCAAACTTAAACCAGGTAAGAATAAACTGGCCTGACATCTGTGTTAGATGACTGGGCACTGTAATATGGATGATGTGCATTTATTGTCTGTCAAAGTTAGTGCAAAAAGAGTAACTAATGTCGTTTCCCTAATTCCCTTCTAATTATGTAGTAATCATTTAGATAATTTATAGTGCACTACTTTGGAAGTGGTATCATTCTTTGGGTGCAATGTGTCCATTGTGCATTTTAAGTTTTTAAAAATACTCTTTCTGTTTAGACTAAAAAAGAAAAAAATTGTGGAAGATGCACATTGCTATTTAAATAGTAAGATTTTTCCTTAATTTTAGTCCTCTCTTATTTACTTGAGAAGGTTAAGTGAGCAGGATCATGATGTCTGTTGCTATGAGGATTCAAGGGAGTTCCCTCCCAGGCCATGTCTACACTGGTGGAGAAAATCGATGAAAGATATGCAACTCCAGTGACTGCGAGGAGTTCTGGGGTCAATAGGGGTGCCCTCAGCATTTGATTTAGTGGGTCCCTACCATACTGTAGGCAGGAGCTGTTCAAACTCCGGCTCCCTGCTCAGCCATGCTGAAGCATTGCAGATCTTCTCTTGCTCCTGCTCAGAGCCTCTTTTTGGCAGATGTGATCAAACTTTGCAGTAAAAAAATGGGGTTATGGTGAGACCTCTATAGTTATTTTTGTTTGTGTCCTGTGCTGGGTTGGCCTGACGGCTTGAAGTTAAGCTATTAAATTTAACCCATTATGCCAACTATTTCTGTAGTTCCACTTATTTTAGAGAGCTCACACTCAGTTTGGTTTCTTTGCTGTTATGCAATTGTTGCTTTTTTATGATTGAAATGTCTTAAGGACCTTCTGTCGTCTTTGTCGTCACAAAATTGTTTAATTATATATCTTCTAATGGCTGAGGGATTTCTTTCCATTGTTTTTCTCCATCTTGCATCCTCTTTCAGAGGATGTGACTATAGTATAGTTGTAGAGGAACACATATTTGATAGAAGTCGCCTCTCCAACAGCAGACTGGGTACTTTGTTCTTCGTCTGCTGAGCAAATGAAAGCCATAAAAATTGAAGGCCTGGGATGTACTTAAATAAAAGAATGTGGAGTTCACTATCCTGATGCCTATATATTTCCTGAAGCCTAGTTGAATGGAAAAGCCTGGGAAATTGAAATATTTCCGAGGCCCAGCCAAAGAGTTTGTGGGGCCCAGAGTGGTTGGCTATGCTGTGTGGCTGGGCTGCTCCCAGCCAGGGCAGCAAGCGAACAGCTGGGCAGGTGTGCACCAGGCAGCCTGGGGCCCTGAAGGCGCAGGTCTAAGGCAACAACCTTGCTTGCCTTGCCCTAAGGCTGGGTCTAATACGTGCTATGCTTCTGTGGCAAAGAAGTTTGAGTTTCCTGGACAGTGTTTTAAATTTCTGTACCAGTGAGTGTTTCTGACATATTTTTGTGTTGTTTCAGGAATCTGTTAAATACAAAATTAATGTCATCTTCATCACATCTGTCACTGCCCTTCCATACTTTATTGCACAGGTCACAAATCCCTTACACTGAATGGGCCTATTTACTTCCAATTATGGTCTATGGTTAGAAGCTATGATATCATTGTCATCTTAATCTCAGGAAGTATGTTGGCTATTAAAATGTCCAACTCATATTGTAAAGTAGCTGTGATTAGGTAGAACAGGCAAAATATTTGGTGGCTTATAGCTCAATGGTTCTCATTATGATGGTATAATTAAAGTCAATGGAGGAAAGTGACCTTCATGCAGTGCTTTGGCACGACCAATGCCATCGATGTGGTGACTGAATTCCGGTTGACAGCCTCAAGGTTTAAAAAGCAACTCAAGTGACAATCTTTATAAAAATGAAGGGTTTATACTTGAATTAGTATTGTGATTGAATCAGATGCAAGGATCCTTCCAATATAGTAAGGAAGATTGTATGTTCCTAGATGTATGAGGTAAAGTTCAGATTCAGTTTTCTACCATAGAGTCAGACTGGCGTCATACCCATTAGGTGCTAATTAATCTGGATGTTTTCTACTTGCAAATGGATTAGATCTTCCTAATGCAACTCCATTGCAAGACAGATATGTTTGAATTTCACCAGTGATTTCAACTGAGATGAAGTCATGTTTCATTCAAATGTTCTGAGAGATCAGTTAGTTTGTATGTGCAGTAGCTACTGGTTAAACATACTTGTCTGTTTTTTAAAATATAAAATTTTCAGACTAAAAATACCATACTGCATTAACCCAGATTAAAAACGAAGGGATGCACTTTCAGTGTAATGTGTGGGGATTTAGTCACATGATCTCCATTAGCATTTAAAGGCAGCTGCACAGCTTAATCCTCAAAACATTATGCTGAAAATATACCCCTAAGTGCTTGCTAATTTTTGTGCTTTAAAACTCAGCTGTGCTTTTGTTAGAGGTGAACAGAAAAGCCTTGGGAACTTCATATGTAACTATTTCTATTGCTCTCTTCTAACAAAACACACCACTTTGACCAATTTTTATTAAGGAGTGTGTGTGGTTGTGGGAAATCCATTCGTGCCTCTGAGCCTGTTTCCAAAGTGATATTGTCTCTTTTGCAACTCCATTACAGCTGAAAAAAAAATGCAAATGCACTGAGAAAACACCACCAAATGCTCCTTATCTCCTT
The DNA here is from genome assembly GCA_032595735.1 of Pelochelys cantorii. Taxonomy (NCBI): domain Eukaryota; kingdom Metazoa; phylum Chordata; order Testudines; family Trionychidae; genus Pelochelys; species Pelochelys cantorii. The sequence continues at coordinate 34,437,230 of CM064334.1, forward strand.
TGATACCTCTGAAAGCGGAGGTTGATATTAAAAGTCCTGAGGCAACCTTAAAAGGATATTTGTTGTAAGTACTTCTATGTAATATATTTTTAAAGTAAACCCTCTTTACTATAATGCGTTTTAGATACTTAGAAATCCATGTTATTTCTGTGATAATTCACTTTTTTCCTGTTGGCAAATCTAGTGAAGGGCTGGGGAACCTATGGCCTATGGTCGGATCCGTGCCACAGCTTACTTTGATCCAGCCTGTAGCAAGACTAAAGGCTTTCACCTGCAGCAGGGCAAGCCACTGCTTGTTCTTCAGCCTCATTCCACTTCTCTGAGATTTGCCCAGCTGCTGGAGGAAGCCCCAAGCCTTGACCCCTTGTTTCTCTCTTGGACACCTGATCAATGAGGGTTGGATTTTGTTTTTTTGTTTTTGTGTTTGTTTTTTGTTTGTGTGTGTGTGTGTTTTTGCTTCTCGCTTTGTGTGACCCCCAACTTTTTTTCTTTTGTGGGTCAGTGGTCCTTGACTGAAAAAAGGTTCCCCGGCCCTGATCTAGTGGGGAGAAATAGTTTATCAAAAAGTTTGAATTTTTAACAAGTATTTTTAATCCCTTAGAAAAGGGCACTTTCTTTTCAGGGGGGCTTTTAAACTCCTCTAAATGTAGTTGTTTTGCCTCCTCAAAAACCAGTACAAACTTCCCAGTATACTGTCCTGGAAACCAGCTATTCAGATGGAGAGAAAAATTGCAGTCAGCCATGCCTGTTTAATTAAAGTTACAGACTCACTTTATACCTAGGTGGAGCCTTTGGAAGATTTAAGGGACTTCAGTGATAATTGAGGCCCAGTCTCTATCAACTGAAGACATGATGGGCAGCACTGAGCTGTAATTGGAGGAGCATTGTAGGGTTACTCACAGAGATTACAGAATAGAAAGAAGAGAGGAGTAAGAAAGCACAGGAACGAGTACCACAGCTTCAGAAAATTACCTGTGTGCTGCAGTTCTCACTTTCTGAGAGACCAGTATCCTAGGCTTGTCTGAGTCATACAGCCCTGCACACCTTTCCATTCTGTTATACAAGTTTGCATATGAACGGGTGACCTGTCACTGACAGAACCTGTGTAGGCTGTAGGAAGCAGGTTAGGAAGATAGCAGTTTACCTGAGTGTCTTATTATTGCTGCTGTATATTAAATGTTCTCTTTCTCTACCTTCAGCTCTGTTAGTGTGAGACAGTGAACCAAACTCTGGAACATCCTTATCTAAATAAGCATGACACAGTCTCGCAGATGGCAGATCTGTGGGCTAGCTGAGCCCACAGCCAAAACCCAGCATTGTAGAGTTTTCTATCTAGACAGCCTCATTGAAAATGATTTGTTCTAAGGCAGGTCCCCTTTAAGCCACACAGTCTGAAAAGTCTTCTACAGCCAGTGAATGCTTCTGTGACAGCATATGTATGCAATGGGTTCAACCCCAGTTACTCAAGAACTGGAGCTGTGACAGCAGTAGAATTTTAATTTACTTGTAGGTACGTGAGCCCTGCGTACAACAGCACTTTTTGTTTACCAAACTTTTTTCTTAAAAAAATACAAATTGCAGATACCAAAGAATAGTTTTCCCTTGGTTTTATTGTCTTTGTTTCCTGTCCCTCCCCTTTGTCTCATGTTTTCTTCACTCCTTTCTATTTTTTTTTCTCCTCTACCTTCCCAAATTTTTATCCCTTTCCTTTCATACTTGTCCCCTCGTGTGTTGCTTCTGGGTCCACTGCCTTTTACTTTGCCCTAACCTGCTCATTCTCTTGGGGATTCCCTGCCCATAATAGAGGAGGGTGTTCACCAAACTATCAGATCTGCACTCTTTTCTGACTCTAACATGTGGAATTGGACTTGCATCAGAACGCCAATCTCCAAGAGCAGACACCGCATAGAAAGACAGTGTGGGAAATGCACTTAAACCAGATGAAATCCAATAGAGTCCCATCAAATCCAGGTCAGCTGAGGGGAATGATTAAAATTAAATGCTGCCATTTGGGTTGGAGAAGGCTCCTACCTAATGTATGTGCAACGCACATTTATCAGTGGGGTATGTGTGCTTTTCTAAGTGCTATCGTTTTCTGGTGTTTTAAATATGATTTTTAAATTTGTGAGTGAGGAGTACACCCTCTTCTTTTAGTGAAAACTGATGAGTTTGATTCTAAAATAGAACGTTGCCCTATGTTGTCTTTGGTACTGTCCAGGATCAGATGGGGTGGGAAAACTATGGCCCATGTGTCACATCTGGCCCATCCAGCCTTTTCATCCAGCCCCCGAGCTCCCACTCTCCAGCAGGGGAGTATAGGCAGGGCTTGCCCCACTCCATCTGCTACTCCAGCTAGAGAGCAGTCAGGGAGCTTGCCTGGCTCTGCCTGCTGCTCCCCAGGTGGAACACTGGACAGAGGATTGGAGCCAGTGGTGGCCTCGGAGCATCCATTTTTCCTGGACTGCCCAATTGGCTGGGGCCCCTGGCATGCTCTTTTGTCCCAGTGGCAAATTCGTCACTGGGAACAGTTTGAGCCAATGAGCATTTATGGCCTTCTCAGGTGTGGTCCTCAGGTCAAAAGTTTACCTATCCCTGGAATGTTGTTTGACAAAATTTGGGACAGTGTGGGAGTCTCTCTTCTTTATAGAACCTTTTCTCTGCTCTGCTCCTTCCTGTTTTCTATGACAGTCACAGCGGTATCTTACCTTAATTTTGACTGTAAGCTCTTCAAGGCAAGAGCTGCCGACTTACACACTGTGTATGTAGGCCTGGATCCTGGTTGGTGCTGCAGGAATCAAAATTATTAACATTGATAATCTAATGAGACTGCATCTTAAATGGGATTAACTGACAATGGGATTAACTGGTGGATGATGAGCTTTGTAGTCACAACTTTATCCCTAGCACACCCCTCCGTGGCTTGGAAGGAGGTTTCAGAGTTCATTTGCTGACTATGGAGTCTATATGCTCAACATGTCATTGTTTTCACATTCATACTTTTGTTTCTTTCTTTTCTGATCCTGTTGAATGCTATCTCAGTGATGAGGAAATAAATAAAAAATGATGTGTATGTGGATTTTGATCCTGATAGATGGGTATCCATTGGTGAGGTCTCAGTGTTGAAGAGCTGAGCTTCCCATCATCTTTTTCAGAATGACCTACCATGAAAATGGATCAAATGATGTGCCTGGTTTTTGCATGCATGCAAGATATCAAAAGTAAGCAATCACCAAACAGAACCTGGAGCAGTTAGTAACCAGGAGAACAACAATAATTTATAACCATATTAGTACCCAGTGAAGCAAGCCAGAGAGTAAAGAAAATGTGAGGAATTTAATCCCAACATCCAGGCTATCCCAACTCCTCCAAAACATAAAGGCCTGCCAAAAGTGGAGATTGCCATTCAGCCCCAGGGAGAGAGGGAGTGTCTCTGAAGCTCAGTTGTGATCCCTCTGATTAAAAAGAAACATTGATGGCATCCAAAGAGATTCAGCTGAGAGGATAATGACACTAACATAGGGTCTAGAACAGTGTTTCTCAACCTTTTTTTATAAAGTACCCCTTTTTCCAAAAAAAAAAAAAAATTATAAGTACCTCCAGTACCTACAGTTTTCAGACACACAACATTTTTTTCTACAAGTGCAACACATTTGTTTAAACAATTTAATTGTAGTCGGGCAGGCAATGACATTTTTGGGTATAAAAAGTACAAAAATAATAAAGTGCTGTAAAACTTACAACAAAAAATCAGTTTTCTCCAAATTTCAGTTGTGTTGAAGTATCCCCCAGACTTCTCTCAAGTACCCGTTAGGGTACTTGTACCACTGGTTGAGAAACACTGGTCTTGAGGATAAGCTAAGCTTAAAATGGGGAGAAATTAGGTATCTTCAGGATTCCACAAGGAAGAAAGTGTACATTCAGGGTAAAAGAACTACATGTTACTCTCGTACAGTCAGGGTCATCAGTCAGGTTTCGGGGTTTGTCCCAATGGGTTCCTGACAGGTCCTCTAATCCGTCAGTGATGATAAACTTTTGGCTGTATGTGTGTGGGTTCCCCTGTCTAATGCATTAACCCTGTGCACTTGAATCAACACGACAGACTCCCAGAGAGCCCCAAGAGACCACAAATCAGATAAGAATTGAAATCACCCAAGCAGGTTTATTGCCAAATGACATACACTAATAGTTGTCAGCAGATAGACTCACCACTGCGCCACTGCACCTGATGTAAGCTGTGTCCATGTGAGGGCCCATTAAACACTATAGTGCCCCCCCCCCCGCCATGGTCAGCTGGCGATCACCCTTTGCAGTGCTCTTTTATGGACATGTACAAACAAATTACATCACTTCTGATGTACTTGGTTACTACCCCTCACGTTGCAGAAGGGGGGCTTACTTGCTATCCTTCATGCTAAGTCAAACCTCAACTGACTACAGTTACGTATAACTGTTTTAGGGACTTGAATCCTTACTGTCTGTTGTCTCCTTTTACAGTCATCATTAGGACCCCAAACAGCTTTCTCCTTTGCTTATGCTTCATCTTTGAATTTGAATTGAGTCTCCAGCTAAATGTTTTAAAAGTCCATTTTAGCCCCTATACAAAGTAAACAACTCATATGGTTTATTTGGATTATTGGCATCTAGGGCATCAGATTCAGATCTCAGCTGTTTTTCTTCCTGAAGTCCAGATTTTTATATGCTCAGCAGGTGCTTCTCCTGTAGAAATGGGAGTCAGATTCTTCATGGGATATTCTGAGGGTGGGATCTTCTTGAGGCGGACCTACTCGCAACATGGAGCAACAAGCGGTGCCCCTCATTTTGCTTGAGAGTAGTCCTAGATGCCACTGTTGGGGAGATGCCTATCCACTTTCCTTGGTGAATGCCCTGTTCTATGGCTTTCCTTCCAGCACTTCTAATTCTAAGACTGATAAACAAGATCAGATAGGACACGACCAAGTTTATCCTTATAGTACTGACCTGGCCAAGGCAAACTTGGTATCCTTACCTGCTGCACATTCAAGCTTCCAACTATCCCTCATCTCTTCACCTAGGGTGCAGGTTGTTTGCTTCACCCCAATCCAGGTGTCCTCCACCTCCAAGCATAGTTGGTCCACGGGATTAAGATCTAACTGCTCAAGAGGAGAGCAGCAGGCCTTACTAAACAGTAAAAGGGAATCAACTCAAAATACTTATCTTCAGAAATGGAAAAGGTTCAACTACAAGTGTCACCATCACTGCACTGTGTCTGAATCTTCTCCACTCTTAGCCATCTTGGGTTAGTTGCTGGACTTGAAGAAACCAGGGTAATCAATTAGCTATATTAAGGATCATCTGGACATTATATCAGAAGTTTTCTATATTTGTTCCATGCAAACTGACAGACTCGCTGGACCACTGGGCAAGGTGTGTGTGGGCTCTGTGCTCCTGGAAGGGGTGGGACCTCAGGCTGAAGGGGCGGGGCTGAGGCAGTCAGTGCTTAGTACCAGCTGGACTGCACCCTCTCCTCAGCACTATCTGGACTGTGCCCTCCCCCTCCCCAAGTGCTGTCCGGAGTGCAACATCAGGGGCTCTACAGTGTGCTGCCCAGGGCTCTGCAACGTGCCACCTGTGGCTCTGGCAACAATTTAAAGGGTAGCAGCAGCCAGAGCCCCTTTGAATCAACGGACCCTGGGGCAGTTGCCCACTTTGCCCTCCCTCTTCAGCGGGCCTGATTTGTTCTGTTTTTGCTCATCCTATGTCCTCTAGTTTTATTAAACATATGGGAAATCTTTACCCCTGGGTTAAGGACTCTGCTCTGAGTTGAGATCTCAGCCTGGTGGTATTTAAATACCTCATGGGACCCCATTTGAATCTATAGCAAACTGTTCCTTTCTACACTTATCTAGGAAGACGGCCTTTCCAGTAACTATCATGTCAGCTTGTAGGGTTGGAGAGATTGGGGCCTTGATGGCAGATCCTTCATTTATAGTATTTTTAAGGTCTCTTTATGGCCACACCCACAATTCATACTGAAGTTGTTGTTGGATTTCCAGCTTATCCAGTCTATTCATCTCCTAGTATTTTCCCCTTAACTACATAAGTCTCAGTATGAAACTTTCTTTCACACATTAGATGTGAGATGGACATTGACGTTTTACCTAAATAGGATCAAGTAAGTTCAGAAATCACTTCTAGACTATTTCCATCACAGAAAGATCACAGGGGCCCATGATTTCTTCACAGAGACTATCATAGTGGAGCTCTTTGCATTATTGGTTGCTATGCTACAGCTGCTTTTTCATTTTCCCAAGGATAACAACATACTCTACCATATCACCGGCAACTTTCACAGCTTTACTCAACAATATTCCAGTGTCTTAGATGAGTGGCCTGAGTACATACCTTTTCTAAATACTGTACCATGGTCCCTGGCATCAGATCTGATATAACACTTGATTCTGCTATAGTGTCTTCAGTCTTGATTCCAAAGTGCCTGCCTTCCTGTGAGGATACTGCTCAGAGGTCCCTTCAAGTGGGGCACCATTAGAGACCTATTCAAAGAAAAAGCAGGGGTTACTCACCTTGTGAATTAACTGTGGTTCTTTGAGGTGTATCCCTCTATGGGTACTCCACTTCCTGCCCACCTTCCCCTCTACTTTGGATTGTTCTTAGTAGGACATTTGATAGAGAGGGAACTGAGGGATGTTTGCCCATGCATCTGTATATGCCCTGGGTGAGTGACATGAGGTTGTATAAAGCACACGTGTGTGTGTGTGTGTGTGTGTGTGTGTTTCTCAGACTGACACTAATGGAAAATCTCTGAGTTCTTGAGAGGCATACACACTCCTGGAGTGGAGCACTTTCTTTAGGGGGACACATCTTGGATGACAATTACTGTACAAGATGAATAATCTCTTCTTTTTGTGATCTTACTATTACTATTGGATCTATGTATCAGATTCCACACATTTGTGTGGGCCCCATCATTATACTGTCTCAGTGTCTCATGTATTACTGAATAAATTTATCCTCTCAATAGCTCTCTGAGGTAGGGAAGTGGTGTTATTTTCATTTTATAGATGGGGAATTCGAGCAGAGAGAGATTGAGATTTACCCAAACAGACTCAGCAAGTCTTTGGAGAGCCAGACTTGAGCCACCATCTCCTGAGTAATAGTCTAGTACTTTAATCCCAATATTTTCCTTCCTCCCATTGTAACTGCTGATTCTGCTGACACCAGAAGCAGTTAGTTCTGAAAAAAATACATGTTTGCAAGTTCCTGACAATTTGGAGACTCTTCCCTACTTGTGTTTAGAGCCTAATAGAAATTAATTTTATACATGCTAACCACTTCCAGAATGAATCCAAAAACTTTTTCCTAAAGAAGAAAACAATAATAATATTTACAATTCTGCTCCTAAATCCTTTTTCATTGTTCTTTGTTGATTCCTATGGTTTGAAGTATGTGGTCTCATCCTGGTTGTGTGGCTATTTTCTGTAGCATAGCGATCTTTGTGGAAGTCACCTGAACAAGAAAAAATATCCTCATTATTGTTCTTGATTCCTACATTGAAGAAGAACATTTGTTCTATTTCATTATTGATTATTTGCTGTAATCTAGGGTAATTTAATTATAGTAGTTTAGTTCCTATCTTGAAAGTATTCTCTCTCCTCCCCTTTGAATGTTTTCATAAAGCTATACAATAGCATTGCTGGCTATGATGCAATAGGATTGATTAAGTTCTAGCTGTGTACATTTACCTGGTTGTACAAGCTATGAATTTCACATTTTTAATCTTTAAAATTAGTATCATGCTGTAAATAAATGGACAAAGACTGCAGTCAATAACAGAAGTACTCATTGACTGAAGTGCTTTAGTAAGGTTCTTTTTTGTTAAAGATTTCTATGAGGGACATAGAGTTGAATTGAAGCTTCAGCTATTTGTATAATTTATGTAGCTTTGCTAAGCAATCAGAAAAGATTCAAAACACCAACTCAAAGAATTGGGCAGGGGGTGCTAGCAGGCAGCAGTTTAGTTAGCAGTTCACCCACTCTGGAGTTTGGATGCCATTGAAGATGAGATGAAATGCATCAGATAATGTGACACACTGTGTTATATCAGCACATGGCATGTGTTGTATGTTGCTTTTAATATGAATTGACATGGTATTTGACATAGGACTCATGTTGCCATATGACAAGGTGGAATGTGATTCACTGTACATTTCAAGTGCATGTTCAGATTGTCAGTATTGATTTGAAGAGCAACTTTTCTGCCTGATGTTCAGGAACTTTCCTGAAATGTGAAACGTTCCCAAGATAGAGGGGAAGGTGAGCACTCAAATACTACCAGCCATAAGTTTATAAAATCTAGCTTTTCAAATACTGTTTTCTAAACACATCTGTTTCAAAGCAATGCATGCATTGAAAATGTGTCCAAATTATTGTAAAGCTTCAAACATATTTTTTACGTTAACATGTTTTATCTCTCTAGCTGACTTTGTTTGCTTTAAATATGAAATAAACAATAGATCATAGTAGTTAGGGAATCAAACTCAGACTAAACGTTTACAAAATTTTCAGCAAAAGATTCCAGTTAATGAAAGCACTATTTGTGGCATGCTAAAACATGTATACACATAGGTATTGCCCCATTTATCAGACATGAGAGCTAATTACCTCATACACTGCTATATTTCTTCCATCCTCTGCATTTCAATTCTCAATATTAACACATAGGTGGTCAAGCTGACCATCGAATAGCCTACATGAGCATGAATGCATTAAATAATTTAATGTTAGAGGAGTTTATTAAACTGTCACATTCTAATCAGCATGTGTATCTGCTTTCATTAATCTTGCACGGGTCCATGGTGTGTCTCCACAGCCAACACAGAGAGTGCTAATGTTAATAGGAGCTCTTAACAAACAGGACTAGTTAATCAAGGAAAATTTACTATTAGCCACATGACCATGCATACTGCAATCTAATTACAATCAGATTTAACCTCCTCATTACTGTGTTCATCTAAGCATCTTCTTTACCTCTTGCAACACTGAACTGTACAAAACCAAATCACGATTACACTCATTTGTCCTGGAAATATTTACCTCAGTTCATAATTACAGATGGGAGAATCTCTTTGCTTCGGTTGCACAGTGTATAAAGTGTATTTTATTACATTGCCTTCCAAAAATCTATTGCAGTACAGAAACCTTCTTTTCCCCTGAAAAAATCCTGGTGAGGAGAGATGATTATTAGGATAGTGTGTTCCAAAATGAACTGTAATAATCTGGATTAATTCAAATGAAATTTAGCACTTCATAAATTACCAGTTATTTTTGCATAAAGAGACTGGATATAATCTAGAGTATTTAGTTATTTCAATAGCTGAACAAAGTGTTTTAACTTGTTCAGTGCCATAGTGCTCATTGACATCAATAAGACCACATCCTTTTACAATCCTTATTATTTTCATTAGAAAGTAGACAACAGTAGGAAATGAGGTTCCATCAGTGGCTGTCATTCTCTGTTGACTTTATTCACTGATGGAGAAAGAGTAAGGAATGTAATAAAGTGTTTGGGTTTTTTACAAATATTTTTCTCCCTACATCAATAGCAAACACTGTCACTACCATGTGCAGAAGGTAAAGCCTATTTCTCTTCTAGTAAGCAGTTTGCGACATTTTGGACGGAGGAGCCAAATCATGTGGAGAGGGTGATATTCTCAAGGATTTGCAATTGTTGAGGTTATTTGCATGAGGCGTTTGTTAGCTGAAGAGTGTTATTGTGCTTTATTAGCGATTCATGATGCTTTGTGTACTTTTGGTGATAACAGTGGCAATTGCTAATTTTGGACTGGGGACCAAATTTTGGCCTTGGGGGCACTATTAGAGCCTGCATTAGTCTTTGTCATGTGAAATGTGCTGTCAATCCTCTCTCCATCCTTTCTGCTTCTCTCCTCTGTTTAAACTGATTAGCTTTTCCAGAAGAGAGGTTTGTTTTCTCTCTCCTTCCCCCCTAAGAAAATTTGTTTCTAAACATCTACCATTTGGTGCAATCTCTCGCATTCCAATGTCAAAACGTTTGCTTTGCGGGGAAGTGTTGAAGTAAGCTTTGAGAAAGATAGCTCAGTGGAGTTGAGGGACAAATGAAGTATCTAGGAGACAGAATTCTACTTCCATGGCTCCCTTCCATACAAGTGTTTCTCCACCCAGATCTATCACTAGCTCCTTCCTCTTCTCTCCTGCCTTAATTCAGATAAATCCAAAATGCCATTTAGGAATTGACTCCCTCTAATTTCTGCCATTCTTCCTGCTACTCCCCTGCTCTAGCTTCCTCTAGCTTCCAGAGTTTCTCATTTCAATTTTCATTTTCTCATCTTCTCAATCCTTTTTGTCTCCTTCCTCCTTAGTGCTTGACCTGTCCTGAAATGGCTTTGACAGGCAACCTATTCTGGTTCCACTTCTTTATTTCTTCTCTTTTTCCTTCCTTCCTCATTTTCCCTCTTCAGCTTTCCTTCCCTTCCCATGCTCACCTTGCTCCTTCCCTGCCACTCGAGTTGTGGCTGGAAAATGCTGCAGCACAGAGGAGCTGCCCTTGTGTGAGTCTTACTGCCTCTTGCTAAACTGCATGCTCTTTAAGATGAAACAGTGGGACCACAGGTCAGGCTACAGAAAATATGGCTGCTGGCTATATTGATACCACATGGCTACAGTATGTGCAGGTGGCCAAAAATGTCCTCTCAGATCTTTAAGACTGCGTAGAGAGGCCTTGTTTTCAGTGGGGAAAGATATGCTCTTAACCTGAGGTAGCTAACTTGAGTGAAGAATACTTTTCCCTCAGAGAACACAATGCCACAAAGGATAAAGAGGCCTTGACTTTAATTGTTATGGGGAAAAGTCACTTATTTATTGAAAACCTACTCTTCTGGAAAAGCTGGTGTATAGTTACTTGTGTCGTCCCCACCACTATATTTCTCAGTAAATCCCACGCACTGCGTCTGTGTTCCTGATTATAAAATATTCAGGGACTGTATTTGTTTTTGAGCACTGTACAAATCCAAGTACATCATAGGTGCTAAAGAGATGAATAAGTAAAACAAGAACAGAGGCAGATGTTTCATTTGTATCTTCCCCTGACTATGCTGTTTTGCTTTTTTTTGGTTTTGCTGTCTTGATTTTGAAATTGTCTATACCTGACCATATAGGATAACATTGGATCTGTACATTAGCAAGTTATCAATGTGAATGAAGAATTTAATGCAATCGTATATGACTTATAGATATAATTGAGCTTAGAAGTGTCATATGATAATCCAACATAAAGCCCTATTCATCAAAAGGCTTCAGCTGTCAGGTCACGATGGTGCTTGGATTATTTTACATGTTATTTACACAAGACAGAGTCAGAAGGCATATTGACATGTGACTCAAGAAGGAAAACAGCACTTTAAAAGGAAACGTGTATCCCTTTTACAATTGTTAATTTTGATCATGGAAAAGGGGGGAATACCAATAAAACTGGCCAGAGAAATACTATTTTTAAAATTACCAGTAAAAAGTGGGTAACTGTCTGTGTCTGTCTGTGGATTACCATTTTGCCAGGTGGAATTGCAGGAGTAGGCAGCAACAAGGGTCAGATTCAATATCTACGAGTTCTTAACAATACAAAATAGAACTAGCCTGAGACGTCACTCCCCCTCCTTGCCAATAATGTGGGAAAACTTGTCACCACCCTTGGGTGCCTCAAAGAGGCAATACTTCCTCACTTGCAAGCACGGAGTCTATATCAAAGAGATCCAAGCTTCATTTAGGAAAACACCTCAACCACATTCAAAAGCATGTGACCATAAGCAGAAGTGACCTCTCAGTGCACTGGGCAGTGTCTTTTGCCTCAGTCCCTTAACCAGTCACTTTCCTCTCCCTCCACTACACCCCACTCACAGTTGCAGGCCTTGGACAGTGAAAAGCCAGAGTAGAAGTACATTCATGAGGTTCACCTCCCACCCGTGGGAAGTGGATGTTGAGCAACACCTCTTCTGCTTCCTCTGCAACTGGCTCACAGTTGCTGCTGCTTCTCTGCCACTCCTGCAACATCGTGTCCAGAGGTTCTGCCACTTAACCCAGATCTTAGGTATGTCAGCGGCTAGTGAAGCCTCTGTGTTGTCTTTCACTGACCCTATACAAGATCTAATCCTTAGCTCCTAGACCTGCTCAGCAGTGCTATCAGCTCTAGGAATCACCATCTGGAAACAAGGGTTCTTCATTGAGTCTAATTGGCTCTCGCGGTAGAGGGGCAGGTCAAATGGCATCTAGGCCTCTTTAGGAAGAGTCCCCACAACTACCAGAAAGGGACACCTGTTCCCACACACTGTAATCATCACTGGGATTTGGCACCCCTAACTCCTGCTTAGTGCGTGAGTGTCAGATAAGGGAAATCCTCCTCAGTCAGAGCATGCTTAGCACAGCCCTGCTGCCCTTTACTTTTACATTTCATAGTAGAGTGATTTGTAACCCAAACCAGCCCAAACTCATCATTTTGGTAAGGCAACTCCATCTGCTTTAGAGTAACCATGGTCTGCTACTGAAGTCTCTTCCCATAGTTCATCACTCTCATCACTAGAAGTCAGGGGAAAGCTCATTCGCAGCCTGCTTTTATATATCTATATATATAATTAGAGTATTTAAAAATACCTGATTGCATTGCATAGTAACAGTTGTCTGATTTTTATAAGATGATTTGATGTTTGCAATAATATGACCCAGAGGGCTGGAGAAAAGACTCACGAAAGGCCTGGAAGGGAGAAAAGGAAATACAGGTTGGACCTCCTTCATCCGGCACCCTCGGGACCTGACCGGTTCCAGATGAGGGATTTTGCCTGACCAGGGAAGATCATTTCTGTCACTGGCCCCTGCAGCCTTGCTGCCAGTCTCCCAGATGGCTTCCCCCTGCCACCAGACCCTCTGCATACAGGGCTCCTGGCCACACTGTGGCAGCCCTGCCGCACAGCCCCAATACTGGCCTCCAATCCCCACAGGGCAGCGCCCCCTGTTGGGGTCCAGTTGCGCCGCCAGGCAACAAGCCCTGCTTGGGCTTCAACCTTGCTGGAAGCTCCACTGCTTCTTGGCCTAACCACTGAGAAGCCCCACTCACGGGTACCTGGCCTCACGGTCAGGCAGCTCCATGGTCAGGCTTCTGGCCCTGTGGGGCAGCTGCATTGCCTCCCAGTCCCACCAAGCAGCTGCACTGCTTGGCAGTAGCAGGGCTGCTGGGCTCCTGGTTGTGCTGCCAGGCGGCCCTGCTGCTTCCTGGTCTTGCCAGGCAGTTTCACTGCTGAGCTCCAGACCCACTGCCTCCTGCCCCTCCTTCCTCCCCCTCAGCGTTGACACTGGGCGGCAGCCCTACTGCTGGGCTCCCAGTTTTGCTGCCACAGGGCAGCCCTGCTACTGGGCTCCAGGCCCACTGCAGGGCTCCCAGACACCAGCCCTCCTCCGGGACTCTCTGGTCCTGGGACATCCGTGGTCCTGCCAGAACAGGGATGTTGCCAGAACAGAGAGTGACGGTTCAGAGAGGTTCAACCTATATATTCAACAATGACCTTCAGCAAGATTGGGGGCATCATATATCAGAACATGCATATTGCATACATGCTACTGAACATGCATGTTGCATACATGCATATTGACTGGTCTGACTGAATTGACAAAATAATGGCAGCGGGGGAGAGAAATTGAACACAGAGTCATAGGGCTGCACATATACTGACTGTTGTAGTGGAATATTACAGGTGAGTAATGTTGGACAGGGGAGAGGTAGTGGTGTGTTCCCATGAGTAAATAACGACAGGTTGGAGTGGCCTGATTATGAGAGAAGAAACCCTGAAGTACCGAAAGGTACCTGGAAGGACCCAGTGCCTTGCCTCTCTGCTTCCATTCTGCTTTTGTTTCATGCCTGGGTTTTCCTATTTAATAGAAGAGAACAAAGCCCAAAGTTCATTCCTAAAAGTGGATTTTCCCTGGCTCTTGGAAGGCAGGACCTGCAGCAGGCTATATATTGTCATGAAAACCACCTACAGGCCTTCCCAGACTCATCTGGTTCTGTTTCCAGATCTTACAGGGAAATTGCTCTATTCAGAAACATCTTGGTTATGTCATCTCTCCCCTGCCACCACAACAGTGTATCTCTTTGGCTTATTATGCCCCCTTTGTCCCACTAATTCAGGAGCAGAGTCTAGCCCATGGGCTGCTGTACAAATATTGACATTGCTTCAAATGTATTTCTCAAAAATATTTGGGAATTTAAGTTAAAAATCCTTTATTTAAAAATAGCTATTTATTTATTATGTACTATGCATCTGAAACCAATTGGTCACTTAAAATCATTCCTTTAATTACATTCTAGCCTACAATTGTCTCACATCAAGTTTTATCACAGTCAATATACCCAAATGAGGCATAAATGTTCTATAATGAAGCAGTTTAATTCAAGAGATTTTTAACTCACTATTTGCTGCATTTCTTACCCACCCACTTACCCCAAAGAGCCAAGAAACAAAAAGGGTACGAGGAGGACTATTTTTTTTAAAGTCCCACGGCAGTGAATTTGCCTTAAAGAGCTGTAATGCCACATGGACTTGTCTACACTATGGAGAAGATTGACCTTCCAGGAGTCGATTTTCTAGCGTTCGATTTAGTGGGTCCAGTGTAGACCCCCAAATCAAGTGCTGAGGGCAGCCCCCACTGGTGTCCTGTACTCATTCTGTGAGGAGTAAGAGAAGCTGATGGCGTGTGTGCTCCCATAGGCCTCCTGCAGTGTGGACGCTGAGTGGCTCGGCTTAAGCTAAGCCAAATCCAGCTATGCATTTTGTGTAGCTGGATGCTGTACCTTAAGCCGACCTGTCTGGTCTAGTGTAGACCAGGCCCATGAGAGCACCTAGACCTTCCATACACATGAAGAGACTAATCTTAAAACATGATCAAGATCGGTGTTATATTTTCTCCTATGATGAACTCTGGAATAAGTTCCTTAAAAGATAAGACATTTATGAGAAATGTGGCAGATGCTCCATTGTTGCCGTCCCTCATTTAAAAACTTTCACTTAAAACTACCAATTGGCAAGGATCAAACAAAATCAAGTACAATATATTCAGGCTAGAGGTAATGCTGATTCTTTTGGTACTTCCTATTCCACCCTACATTATTCTTCCTCTGCCTACAGATCATAGGGTAACAGACTCTAGGCTTCAGAGGAACTACAACAGGTCTCTTCTACAAATGAAACCCACACAGAGATTTTTTTACCTGTTCCTGAACACCTAAACAGTGCTACCAGAAGAGAGTCATGTAAATCTATTTCTAGTGCTATGGGGTGGATTTTTCAAAGGATTCTAATGGAGTTAATTTCACTGGGTTTGGGCTAGTAACACTTTTGGAAAGCCCAAATAGAGAGAGTTTCCTGAGCCACCTGCTAACGAAAGACTACAACACTATCTCATATTGGAAGTCAAAGATGTGACTACCACTAGTGAGGATTGCCTTTTATTACTGGAGCTTTCCACTAACAAGAATGTACTCAGACTACATTTTCAATACTGCATGTGATTTAGGTACTGACAATACAGCTGCTTTATTGCCTGAAAATATGGAGAGACTTATTTTTAACAAAATAAATCACAACAGGTTTCAGTGCTCCTATAAATTACATGATGATAGGGAGGTGACTTTCAGAGGGAAAGTTAAATGAGACGGTTCAGTCGTGAGAGCAAAGTGCATCTCCAGAGCTTTGGATATCAGCTAGATAGTGTAGTATGCTTTAATTAGTAAGCAGATCTAGTGTTCATGATGGGTGTCAGCTTGACACAACTAGAGATTGAAGTTTTCCAATTAACCAAGGAAGAATACATCCTATCCTGAGGTAGGGAGGCTCACCTTACACTCCAGTCTACGTCCTTCCCATCTGCCTTGGAGATACCACTTTTATAGGCAGGAGAGTTCATTTTCCAGGTTTATTCAGCTGCAAGTATCTTGGCTGATGATCTCTGGAAGAAACAAGCATGGATGATGCAAGAAATGCAAAGGCAAACTATTGAAGGTTGAATTCTAGGTGAAAGCATGCTCATTATTGTGTGTGTGTGTGAGAGAGAGAGAGAGAGAGAGAGAAAAGAGGGCATGTCTACGCTGGGGAGTTATTTCAAAATAACTCCTCTTATTTTGAAATAACAAGGCAAGCATCCACACTACCGGGCTTGTTATTTCTAAATAATAACTCCTGCTTGTGAAGAGGAATAAGCTTATTTCAAAATAGTTATTTCAGGAGTTATTTCAAAAGAGCTTATTTTGAAATAACCTGGTAGTCTAGACATAGCCAGAGAGAGCCTCAAAACCGGACAGAGGTCATGAAAACTCTCCTGCCATGACAAAAATGTTTGATTGCTTCAAAACTGAGCTCCATGAACACCAGTAATACAGAGGTAAAAGGCTTTGTACACCAGTATCGATTTCCTAACCCCTTCAATAACCTGCTTCTAGAAATCTGCCTATTCGGCTAGGACTTTAAAATCATACTAAATATTAGTGATTTGGTGGTGTGGTCTATTTACAAATCAGAACTCTTATCTCAAATCCCACTACCCACTGAAAAAAGAAGAAGTTTCAACATTAATAGAACATCTTAGAGTTATCTGGAAAAATACCACCCAAATGTCTGTTTTAATATTCTTATTGGAATAACATGGGAGTGAGTTTTCTGTGACGTCATACCGGGGCAAAGGACGTCCTATCCAGCCTACTCATCTGCTACCTTAACTCCTAGGCAATCTCACAAGCATAGCTGGGCCCCCTTTGAGCTGCCTGATTGGCCAAATGCCCAGTTGACTGAGGGGATTAGTGAACCTGCTTTTAAGCTCCACAGCAGCAGGGCACTGGCAGCTCAAAGCATTTGCCTTTGATAGCTCCTGTGCTTACTTGTTCCAGTCTTGTCTCTGACTTGTTCCCCTGCATAGCCTCACTCAAGGTAACCTGGTGCTGATCCTTTACTGACTTGACCCCTTGGTTCTTGTATCTGGCCCCTTACTGCAGTTCTGACACTGTGTTCCAATTCCTGTCTGTTCTAACCCTAGGCCTGACTCTGACCATAAGGCACAAAGCACTCCCTAGGTATAAAGAAAGTAAACAAAGTAAGGCTACATCTTGACTGTAGGATTCTTTCAGAAGAAGCTTTTCCAGAAGAGATCTTCTGAAAAAACTTTTTCCGAAAGAGTGTCCACACTGCCAAAGTGCATCAAAAAAGCGATCTGCTTTTCTGAAAGATAGCATCCACACTGAATGGATGCTATCTTGCATGTAGGCTATGATTACTATGGATGGAGTGGCCTGTGCTTTTTCCTCTTTTCTCTTCTTTCAAAAGAACTCCCTCTTCCCCGTCCATGCATGCCTTTTTCCAAAAGAGCTCTTTCGGAAAAAGGCTTCTTCCTTGTAGAAAGAGGTTTACCAATGTCAGAAAAAACCCCTCTGTTCTTTCGATATTTTTTCTTGAAAGAACGCAATTGCAGTGTGGACGTAAATGAAGGGTTTTTTTTGAAAAACGGGTGTTTTTCCAAAAAAACTCTGTGGTATAGACATAGCCTAAGAGAAAAATGCAAGAAGGGGTAAAAAGTAGTTGAGTTAGGAAGGAACAGAGAAGAGAAACTTATGAATGGCCACAAAAATATGAGACAGAAGCAATAAAATATCAGGGAAGGATGAAAGGGTAGAATAGTAAAATAACGCCCAGTTCATACTCTCTTGTGGCTCTCAGGGAGGAGGATATCTTTTCATGACTTCCAGAATGGCGAATTCTACCTGCTCCACATTTCTGTGGGCCAAATTCTTTCCCTCCCAGCACCTTGTGTCCCCTCAAGCAACAGAACAAATGCTTCAGGGCCAACCTCCAAATTGGCAGATCCCCAGTAACTCATAGAAAGCCAAGGATATCTGTGTGGAGGTCCTACGCCTCCACACCAATTAAAGCTGTCAAAGTCCATCCTCTTCACACCTCGATGGAAGGGGAGCTTCATAGGAGCCAGGATTCTAAGATTATGTGTGGTTCTTACTTTATACCTGGTGACTTTGGGGGCAAGGAAGACAGAATCCATGGAAGAGATTATACATTCCTGTAAGCCTAATGTCCATGGGCCTGGAGGCAAATGTGCACCTCTCTGGTTGGCCCAGTCTCCACTGCAAACAACTTTCTGTATTGGAGCTGTGTCTGCAGAGTCATGGTAGAATAAGGAATTGCAGCAGAGGAGTGATTAGGGGCACTTTCTTGCAAAATGGGGTGAGATCTGCATTTGGAGAGCACCCTCCCTGTGTGGATGTTTTGGGCATGATCTAGGCATAAAGAAAAGAAATGAGAGAAGATAAGGAAGAAATGTTAAAGGAGAGGAAATGATCACAGAATAAAAGGAAAAGATCTGAGTGCTTTGTAATGCATGGAAAAAAAAGAGAAAAACAAGACATGAAGACCTGAGAGAGAAACCTGCACAGAGATAACAAACAATACCAGATGTGCAAAACAGGGACTAAAGAAAGAGAGAGCAGAAAGACCAGGCATAAACGAACCAGGAGCACAGGTTAGAAAGATATAATTCATTTATCGTTAAAAATATAAGAGAGAGAGACTGTATTACTTTTCATGTTACGTTTACAAAGGTCCCAGTTATTATCCCACATAATCTAAGGCCATATTTCATCAGAGATCAGTACTGGATTCTGTTCTCTTTAAATGAAGAGTGAGATTTCCTTGTCATCTGCACTGGTACAAATCCACTGAAGTCAATGCAAAATTTTTTTTAAGAAAGAGCATATCCTGAGGTACATCATGAGATAAGGAACCTGTGACCCTGTCCTGATGCCATAGCTTCACTCCCAACAGCCACTAAGAGTGGTAGGTGTCCAGTTGGTGGCAGTTCCTGCTTCTCAGTGCTATTATTTCAGGCTTTCTGCTGACTCAGTGAGATGTTTTGCATCAATTAAACATGAGTCACATTTTCAGGCTTTTTTCCCCATCACCATGAGGCAATGCTGACATTGATCTCAATCTATATCATATCTGTGTTTCCCAAAGGATTTTTCTTATATAACCTTTCTGCCAGTTGTGATAAGTAGCAACAAAGACTGAGTTCAAATGGCTGTGGGTCCATCTTAAAGCTAACAAACACCACCGGTGTCAGCCCCACTCTGAATTTTTGGGATTACTAAACACCTAACTTGGGCTCTTAATAGACAATAATTGCCCCACTCCCAACCAAAATATCTTTGTATGAAACAAAAACACTTTCTTAGTGGAAAGGGAAAACATCTATCTGGGAAAACTGCAACTAACATAGCTATATGAATGATAAATGCTCCTCCACTGAGGCTCTGCCAAATCACCCAGATATAGTTATTTCAGCTTTAATTAGTGGCGGGGAAGGAGAGATCATTACCAGAATTCACTTAGCTCTGTTGCTGTTCTCTGCAGGTTCCATGAAGCCCCCTTTCTGCATTGCTCCTCATTGGAGAGCCACTTCTGTATCCTCTCCCACAATGGAGTCCTCAGTTTGCATCAATTCTCCTCATCATCCTCACTGGAAGTGAGCTGTTAGTGTATTGGACTCTTGAACAGGGTCCATGCAATAAGGTAGTAAACCCTGTCTCCTCTCTTATCTCAGTAAAGTTCTACTACCAGTTGAGTTTGGGTACAATTATGGTGGCTTTCAAAGTGTTACTTCAGGAATTCTGAGTAGAAAGTTTATGTAAATGAAGCTTTCTTTTTACAGCACTTCGTCTCTGAATCTTCTGTCCTTCTGAGTAAACAGGCTGCAATAGCAACATAAACTAGCATACTAACCAAAATTGCTTCAGTATTTTCTTGTATTTCCCATCTTTCTGCATCTGTTGTATGTTGTCCTATTAGGTTATGAGCTTTTTGGGGGTAAGAATATCTGATCTTTTTGGTCTGTGTTTGTCCAGCACCTAGCTCAGTAGGATTCTGGCCAGTGTTCCCTCTAAGATTTTCCATCCTTGGGCAGGTTAAATTTTCCTTTGGGTGGGATGAAATTTTTATATACAACATCAATACTGAGGTGGTGTGTGGATATGCAGTACAAACACCAGTACAAACAAAAACTGTAGATATAAATATATATTTTAAATAATCCATAGGTGTGGAAGAAAATATATTAAAACAAGGGATAATTAACAAGGAGCAATACTTATGATTATTTAATATGAAATCAAATGAAAAAAAAATTAACACTACCAATAGCTGAAGAAGTGTGCCCACGAAAGCTCATGATACTATTTATATATTTTTGTTAGTCTCTAAGGTGCTACAGGACCATTGTTGTTTTTTTAGTTACAGAGTAACATGGCTACCCCTCTGAGACCTTGGAGAACGTCATCCTTTCTAACAGACATATGCATGTTTTAAAAATCTTGGTAATAAGGTTTCATCCTACAAAACAGCTAGCATTATACCTAGTACCTGCTACTTCTGACTCATAAGAACCAGAACTCTACCAGATAGCAAAGATCTGGCCTTAATGCAATACAGTTTACCATGTATTAATTACATGGGGTTTTAAAAAAATCATTAAGATCAGAGTTTTAGATATCTGCAACACTCAAATTCTGTTAAAAGAATCTTTTCATTTCTTACCTTAAGCCATTAACACCTATGTAAACTTTGAAATGTAATCATGCAGTTGTCTTGGCACATCCTCCCCCATGCAGCCTGCTTCAGGTCCTTTCCAAAGGAACTCTTACGGTACTAAAATAAGTCCTCCCTCCCTTAACTGCCTAAGATAACATCTGCAGAACAGATTTACCAGAGGCTTCAGCTTGCACTGTTCCCAAGGAAACACAGATAGCTTCACAATCATCTTATTCTTTAATCCAAAGTCTTGTGTTTCACCTCGCACAGTGTCTCCTCACAACGTGGGGTTCTTTCTCTTCCCCCCAAAATCCTTACCAAATGTCTTGATTCAGCCAGAAAACTGTCTCCCCCCTCCTAGACCATTTGCAGCCTCTGCACATGTAGACTGTGACTGCCCTGCAGCCAGGGAGAGAAGCTTTCCAAACATGGAACTTGGAGAGTTAAAGGTGGGGGGGGAGGCTAAAGTGATCCGAGAGATGGCTGAATCAGAGGGGGGAGTTTCCCATTTTCAGTGACAGGCCAGGGACAAGTTTGCTCTTGCTCTCACTGGAGGAGATCCTGACCTGATTCTAAACAGGGTGAAAGCACAGGGGAGGGAGAAGAGAGAGGTGCTCTCTCGTTACCACGGAGCAGTGTGTGTGTGTGTGTGTGTGTGTGTGTGTGTGTACAAATGTCAACTGTCCTGCTCTGAATGTGCAGCAGGGGAGTGGACACGGGAAAACAGGGGATCCCTGCCCAGCCAGTTTCCCAGCAGGAGGACTATGGGATAAGCAGGAAGGGGGAGGGAAG
Organism: Pelochelys cantorii; assembly: GCA_032595735.1. NCBI lineage: Eukaryota > Metazoa > Chordata > Testudines > Trionychidae > Pelochelys > Pelochelys cantorii. The sequence continues at coordinate 34,458,676 of CM064334.1, forward strand.
GTTGCTGCCCTGTTAGCAGTTCAAAGGGTAGGAGAGGATTTGGGAGCAAAGTAGAGAAGTTGACTGGATCTGGCAGCACCTGTAACTTACTCAGCTTTTCCCATGTAGCTGGTGGCAGGCAATGAAACACTGATCCCTCCTCCGCTTCAGCCAGCAGCTTCACCATGTTCTGGGTGACATGATCCCCCAAGTACTTCCTGTCTCCCTGATTGGAAAACTCACTCACCCCCAGCAAGTACAGACCCTCTAGAGTAGAGGTGGCCAACCTGTTACAGACGAAGAGCCAAAATAGTGGTGGATACAGCACAAAGGGCCGAGGGGAAAAAGTTGTTGAGCAAAAAAAAAAAAAAACCCCAAAGCCCCGGCCGCCACATTTGGTCAAATGTTGCCTGCCGTGATGCCCTTTTAATGGTGGCCACGGGACACCACAGCTCTGTCTCTTTCACACAGCCGCCCCTTGAAGAGGTGCCACATGCAGCTCGTGAGCCGCGGGTTGGCCACCCCTGCTCTAGGGAGTGGGGAAGGGTGGGGGGAGGACTGGAGTAGAAGCTGGAGCCAGTATAGGAGGCAGCAGCAGTGGCTGTTGCTGCTTATGCTCCTCCACCACAAAAAAGTGAGTGCCCTGCCCCGCCCTCCTTTCCCAACTGGTCAGTTGAGCTCCCTGCCTGCACAGGGAGCTCTGAATCTCTGCACTGTGCTCAGAAAAGGCTGTGCAACTGTGCAGGCAGACAGCTTACTGGGAATCTTGATCCTGGACCATGACTAGGACTCCTGGGTGTGATGTTAGTACAAATAATAATTACATGGACAAACAACTCTGTGGACATACTTCTCCCTGTTCAATAACAGGTGGAGAAGAGAGCTCCTGGTTTTCTAGCACTTCTGGTCACAAGGTTTATACTTCCCACCAGTCTCTGATGGTATTAGGTGCAATCTTCATATCCTGACTGGAGGAACAGCAATGAATTTGAGAGGGGTGTTTGCCATAAGTAGCTGGAGACAATACATTCTCTCAAATGTAGGTATGAGACACAAGCCTCCGTTTGCCAGAAATGAACAATAACCAGAACAACAGAAGAGACTTTTACCATACTGTCTATAGCATCTTGTGTGATGCAAATTCAGACCCATGTACACAGAAAGAAGTCCAGCACTATATTATATACAGACCTGTTTCCCATTTTGTAATAACTCTTTTCTATGAGCAGTGTTAAGTTTTTCCATTACTGCTTTATAAGATTCCTAGAGGGACATGCCATCACAAAGTCCTCTAAAGTAACACCATTAATATATATTCAATTGATAAAAATATTAATCATTATAACATCTATTCACACCCAAATTCTTGTAGCTGTGTATTAGGGTATGTCTAGACTACAGAGCTTTTCTGGGATACCTCTGCCACGTCCAAGGAACGCGTCTGGTTTTCCGAATTTTTTTTTCAAAAAAGTAGACGCGTTTGGTTTTTTCTTTTGGCATCCCTGTAAACCTTGTTTTTCAAGGAAAAAGGGATGTTCTGAAAGAGGGTTTTTTCCCGACATTTGGCCCCATGTAGATGGGCCAAATGTCCGAAAAGCCGCTTTTGGAAGAAAAGCGGAAAAAGATACGCAAATTGCAAACCACAATTTGTGTATCTTTTTCTGACTTTTCTTTGTAGTGTAGACATACCCTTAATGTGGGCTCCTAAACATGTGCTCTTTACTAAACATTTGTCCAGTTCTGCCATGACTGGCAATTTAACTGATACTGTATCTAATCTCTGACTATGGCTACATCTAGACTGCAGGCTTCTTTCGGAAGAAGCTTTTCTGGAAGAGATCTTCCAAAAAAACTTCTTCCGAAAGAGAGTGTCCACACTGCCAAAGTGCATCGAAAAAGTGATCTGCTTTTTCAAAAGATAGCATCCACACTGAATGGATGCTATCTAACATTTAAGCTGTGATTATTATGGATGGAGTGGCCACCGAGGCACCTGTGCTTTTCCCTCTTTCCTCTTCTTTTGAAAGAACTCCCTCTTCCCCATCCACACATGCCTTTTTCTGAAAGAGCTCTTTTCGAAAAAGTCTTCTTCCTCATAGAAAGCGGATTACCGCTGTCGGAAAAACCCCTCTGTTCTTTCTGGTTTTTTTTTCGAAAGAACGCAATTGCAGTATGGATGTAAGTGAAGTTTTTTCAGAAAAATGGCCATTTTTCTGAAAAAACTCTGTAGTGTAGACATAGCCTATCTTGTTCTTCACCCTTTTATTTTATTATCAGGCTAATGTGGTAGTGCAAAATAATTACACTTTCACATTAAACTGAGATTTTTGTATAATTTTATTACTTTAATCTAGTATGAATTAAAGTTCCACACAGAGTGCCTGTTTTTACTTAGGATTTTTTATTAACCAGAACTTTTCAACCTTGTGTGATCTCTTTATAATTCCCTTTAGAATACATAATTGTGCTCTATCAATTTGTTAAAGGCTTTTGAAGTGTTAAAAAAGCTACATTAAAATTATTTTCTTTCAGGTTTTATGTTAATGAACATAGGTGCTATTCAAAGCAAAGTCAGTGTGTCAAGGGAACTTTAACTAAAGTTATTCATACATAAACTAAAAAAGGAAACATCTTTAGTGGAAGAAAATACATTTAATGAGTAAGTGCAGCACACAATTCCTCCTTTCAAAAATGTCAGTTCATATTGAACCTCCATTCTAGGTATCTTACAATTACTTTGTCAACAGAAGGTAGAGTAGTGATGGATGATGCATTGGTTCTTGAAACCAAACTTTCTGTGAGTTACTTAGGCTGAAACTAAGTGCTTTTACATTCCAGTCTTATTGATGATAGTGGTTTTATATTTATCACCCTGTCATTTCAGTTGACTGTATCAGCTTTTTCAGTGCAGGAATATGGACACTAATGGAGGTGTGTCCTTAGTGCTCTAAAGGGTCACAGATTCATTCCACTAACACGTTCACAGCACAGTTATAAACTCAGAAACTGCTTTGCACATTTTAAATAGTAATCTGCAGCTCTAGGCATATTAGGCCTTTGAAATTCTGTTTCTTGTTGGCCTCCTTTAGACTGTGCTACCTGTTTGACACTGAATATGCTTCTTTCAGCTTTCACTAATTTAATGTTACAGTTTTGCAATCTGCCCTATACTACGCAGAATTCTATCAGGACCTTAGAAAGTCCAGGATCAGATTGCAACATTTATTTATAAGAAATTCTGTCAAGAATCAATAATAGTCTTGGGTCTCAAGTTCCTTCTTTAATAATGCTTTGATATGATTTGTCACAAGCTAGCCCACAGTATCCACCAGATTTTATTACTTAGCTTGCAGCACAGTGTCTCATCTTTGAGTCATGAGATCAGCCATGGGGAGACCTTTAAAAAGCTATATTCTTTACTGTTTGGTTATTACAGAAAGTCTATATTACTCAATAATATCTTTTATAAGGTGTGCTGTCACATCTTCACATAGATGTTTAACCCCGATGTAGATATACTGAATGCCTAGAGGCCACTTTAGTGACATGGACATTGGTTTTCATGATTGGATGCCAGATGTATCAACAACAACAACAAAAGTTGGGTCTTATTTTCACAGCTTGGTATTTCTGACTGGATCTCATACTAACTGTCAATATCAACTAAGATTTTATTTAGAGTACAGAATGTAACATTTTTATTACTTGAAAGTAGTAGAAATTCTGTGAAGGTAATTTAGATTCCTTTCCACTGTAATATCAGTTCCTCAGGTTCTGTTGTATATCTCAGTAAACAAGGTCCTACTGTATCACTAGCATATAATACTTCTAAATACGTCAGTTCTTACTGAGAGCAGATGTTTCCTTATACAGGATGGTTTACAAAACAGAATGCCTTTGTTGACCTCAGGTACAGTATAGTCAATCATTTAAATTTCCAGTACCGTTAATAAAATGTGCTTTGGGTAAGTATTACTGTATAAGATACAGATGTTTAGTATAACGTTGATTTTACATCTATTTTCTATATCTGGAATTTCTCCAAAGGATCTTGCACACTAACAACACTATTGAAATAGCAATATCTTCAAATATCATAATAGTTTTGTGTAATTTTTAAATATACCTCTTAGGGAATTTCTTTACATTTAATTTACATTTAAAAATTTTTTTTAAATTGTTTTGCTGATTAATATTAATAAAATGCATACATGTGTATTGTTTTTTTTAACTTAATATTCAACAGTGTCTGAGCCAAAGAAGAAAATCTTTAAATAAAAGTCTGAGATTTGAAAATGCAGTGATTGATGTGTATTCAGGCATGTTGAGTTTTTCTTGAAGGCAAATGTATCGTCATTTTTGGCATAGCATATCCTGGAGGGGGTGAGATAGAGGGAGTGGTAGATTTAAGTATAATAGATTGCATTTTTCTGATTTACCATATTTTAAAGCCAGGTTTTTGTAAAATTCCCAGGCTGGATAAATCCCAACCTTTAACTGCAAAAGGTCACTTCTGAACAGAAGATGTATACATTAAACAAAATGTTTCAGCTTCTCATAACCCCTCTCTGTAATCATAATTGACTGTCGATTGCCAGGGTCTCACTCCAGGACAGCCACAGGATGACATCAGTATTCATGTTGGCTCTTACTATTGGTTGGCCTTTGGTAGATTTCTCTGCTGTCAACCAGTGAGCGAGAGCTTTACAGTAATAGGTCATATCAGGCCTCTGAGTAAAAGTGGCAGTATTGGGAGTGAGAGAACTGCAGCCATAGATCCTGATGCTGCTGATGGAGAAAATGTTTTAAAAGCCTTACTTTGCACCTGAATTATATGATTAGTGATGGGTTTTTTTTTTTTCAAACGTTGCCTGAGACAGGGCATTTGCCCTGCACTGGCCCTTTAAGGGCCAAACACTAGCCCTGAGTAAGGGCTGAGAGTGAAGGCCCAGCTGGGGGCTATCTAAAGAAGGGCTCCTGGAGGGAGAGGGAGAACCGACTGGTGCTCTGGCTAGAGAGCAGGTGGGACCTGGCTGCCTGGGAAGCAGGAGGCTTCCTGGAGATAGAGCAGTGCTGGGGAAGGAAGGTAGGGCTGGGTAAGCTCTGGCTAAGCAAGCCTCCAGGCTGCAAGGCCTGGGGCTGCAAGGGGCAGCCATGGTAGGCAGGGGCAGCAGGTCTACACCCCTTTGCCAGTGATGAGTGGCCGTTACAGACTGCGGTTTGCCCCTGAGGCCGGGGCTAGATGAAGACTGGCAGTGGGTCATTGAGGCAAGGTGGGTACAGGGGAACGGGGTGTTCCCTGGGGGAAGAACTGGGTGCCCCTTGGGAGGGGAGGACCCTGGAGTGTGCAATTGGGTAAAGAACATCCCCCGGAAGGGGGCTCAGAGAGACTGGAGTGGGCACTGCCGGAGGACAGTGTCCTAAAGAGGATGTAGTGGTCAAAGAGGAACATGGGGAGACACCAGCTAGAAGGAGGCATCCAGCGAGTCAACAAGCTAATTCCCAGGGCAATCAGCTGGAGGCGCCATGATGGTGAGTCTGCCCCATGACATTGCCATGCCCATACATAGTGTTCAATATTATAAACTGTGCACCGATTTTATTATTATTTCATAGCAGGTTATAGTAAGTTCTGCAGAAATCAGGAAAAGTTTTAATTCACTACACAAAATAGGGTGAGTTCAGCATTCTAAAATTGCCATTGCTCTACTGAGTATAGCAGTCCTTCCTTCTCATACTTTATGCTGCATTCACCAAATAGATTACTCACATATAAACACTTGCTCTTACTAAAGCATTGGTAGCAAATGGTGTATACAGATTTTTTTCTGCAAAATAAACGGTATACATTCCACCTGAAGTTAAGGTTATTCCGGTGAACTATTATAACTGATCCAATCAGATGCTGATATGAAGTCTGCAGTTTGTAGCCTTTGTGTGCATCTTAAGGATACAGGCTTGGCACCAAAGTTCCATTGTAGAGTGGTAGAAAACGTCCAGGCAATGACATATTGGAGTAATGAAAACCGCAGTGTATTGAAAATCTGGAAGGATTCCATTGTTTGGTATGTCATCCCTTTGCTGGAGTAAATTGTTGGCATTAGTTGCAATGGTCAGGCTTATCAGGAAACTTGTTGACTTTTATGTACCGACTATTAATAAATCAGCTGACTCCACTGATGCTGCCCAATAAACATCATTTTTGGTTACTTCTGTGATATATTTTGACTGCCACACGTTCCTAAAGCCCATTCCATGTGTGTTACCCCCACAAATACAGAAGCATGCTTGAATACATTAAGTGCCTTCATGAAGGTGGCATTGATTTAAAAAGTTGCTCTCAATAGCAAAGAATGGCACGCAGTCCGTGATAGACAAAGTGAATTGATTTCTGCATGTTTTAAATAAAGTGAGTGCTCATAGACTGATAAACTTTACTATCCTTTGTGCCTGAACTAGAGTAGGAGTGAGTGCAAAACATTTAAATGATGCTATGGCCACTGTGAAGCTAGTTAGCTGAGCGAATGACTACATGAGTTTCTCAATATATTTTGTTCTGGAAAGTTATTTAATAAAATTTCCATGCACTACAGTGATTTGGTTCTACACTGAAGCTAAACAAAGAGAAGGTGCCAAAGATTCTTGCCTATGAAAAGCCATTGCAATCTAAGTATGCCCAAATATGGGGGAATTTCTTGCCTGATAAGTTAATGGATAACTACTTTTACTGAGAGATTTTGCAAATTGGCATAAACAAAGAGTTCAGAGGCAAACTATAATAAGTAGTGCCATATTGATATGAAACACTATTCTCATTCCACAAAATAGTTGAAATTTCTGGCAAGACTCTCAGAAAATTATACTTAAAGGAACACACTTTAGCATAGTGTTTGGATTTAGAAATCACTGAAAGAAGTAACAGTCAACTTGCCTCCCCTGAGATTGGTACATACATAACTTATGTTTGATTTATATTGCGAACAGGATGAACAAACTGGAGGAGGCAGGAGAATTCTTTACAATGGATATTTTGGGAGTATGAGTGCAGGAAGTTGGCCTGTGGGATAAGCTAGAAGAAAATACTTGCAAAGTTTAAATTTATTTGCAAATTTGAAATTATTTTCTCATCTGTTAAAATCATTTAGATAAATAACGTAACATGATATGTCTTTCAAATATCTGAAAGACTGTTTGTAAAATGAGACCAAGCATTAAAAGAACTGTAGAAACAAATGTTCTTTCCCTAGATGTGAACTAATAATGAGATCTGATTCCGAAAGTTTCACATGTAAAAATAAATAAGTGAAAAGATCAGCTATGAATGGGATGGATTCTAATTAGAAAATAGCCAAGTGGAAAAAGAGTTTAGAAATTTTAATAGTGATGTTAGTCCAAGCTAAGCCTTTTGTATCACCTACGTTTCATAAACCTGGCAGGGCTCTGAACTGTGAGAACATCAGGAAAGCAAGTTAGTCTTAATTGTGTCCTCTTTAGATTGATGATGTAAATAACTAATACTTTTCTAATGGGGCCATAAATTGTGCTAAACATGTTCAGACTTCTGACCATCTTGTATTCACCTGGCTATTGCTATACATAAGAAACATACATGGCAAATACTGGTTACATTTCTTAATACACTTCTAGAAGGTGCTCAGATACTATGGTGATGAAGGTGGTACACGAATCTGGATAGAATAGAATCAATAATATGTTTGTTCATGTGAATGTTGTCTAGTACTATACACCTTACACTGAACAAGTGTTTTTCCCTCCTCATCTTCAATACTACTCTGGACAGATTAGTTTTTTTCTAATGTAGGAACAGGTTTGTTGGCTGTACCAAAATCCTTAGCTACTACAATGCCTTCTTAATAGTGCCTATTTGCATGTTTTTCTAGGTCTGAATGCACAGTTAATCTTGATAAGGTTCACCATTGTTGCTGGTTGGGAACCAGCTCTTTCCAGTATACTGGCCTTTGATGTATACAGAGCCAGCCTTTGCATGAGACTTGTGAAGTAATAGCAGATTCTGGCAAACCATTGACCACAGGAATAGCCATACAGTCCTGCTGTAGTAATTGGTCCCATGAAAGCCCTCAAAGTTTAAAGAAAAAGTACTCAGAGACATTCCAAACTGAGTTAGATAATTGTATGGCATGTTTTGTTTACCGATGGCATTAGTTATATTGGTGGCAGGCCTGCTTTAGGATAGCTCGATTTAGTATCTGATAGGGAAGCAAAAGAAAGTGTTAATTCAGGTTTTGATCTTATCAGTTTCTGTCTCTCCATAAATCTGTGGTCTAGAAATACATCTAAGTTTGTCCTAACTTTCCTGGGAAGCCCATATTTCCCACTACTCCCATCAAAGTTCACTTTATTAACCTAGGAGTTATAGGTTTCAGCAGAAATAAATTCTTTTAGCAGCAACAAAAACTACTTTCCAACAGGTTCTCTGAAAATCTCATTCTCTTGTACAGAAGCCACATTTTGAATGCTTACATCTGGCAGCTGCCCAGCTGCAATAGTTCTCCTAGTTCAGGGGTTGGCAATGAGCAGCCCCGGGGGAAGACATAGTACACTAGGGTTAGCACTTGGTGGGCTGCCAGACGCTTTATTTACATGCGCCTCTGCAGTACAGTCACTTGCAGCTCCCATTGGCTGTGGATTGCCATTCCCAGCCAATGGGAGCTGCAAGAAGCAATGTTCCCGTCAATGGTATTTGCAAGCAGCTGTATCTGTGGATGTGCAAGTAAATAAAGCATCTGGCAGCCCCTCGTGGCTAACCCTGGTAAACATCATCTGTCCCACAGACCGCTTATTGCCCTCCTCTGTCCTAGCTTATATACCCACAGCCAGGCTATTAATATTTATGATTTCATTCACATTTGATCCCACCGTCCAGTGTTCCCTATAAACTGTGCAGCAGCACAGCCCTGCAACTGCTTAATGAGGGCCACCCAGCCAGAGGGTCCCTGTAGGGCGCCCCCGGGGAGCAGAGGGGCACCCCCCCTTTCTGTAGCCCTTCCCATAGTGGGGAGGGCCCCTTTCACCAAGGATTTATCATATTGATTGCTCTTGACTATGTGCCCATCACCCAACCCCCTTTGTCCCCTATGGCCTCCCCCTCACGCCGGCTGGGGGCGGGGGACTTACATCTTCAACCCCTTTTTCGCCTCCAATCCCTCTATGCAGTGAAGTCCAACCCTAATTCCCCCATACAATAGAGTCAAAAGAAATCCTTTGTCGTCTTCAGACTTCAGGGTGGGGGTAGAGGGACCTGGGCCCGCCTTCTCCACCGGGTCCCGGCCCGGAGCCCTGGAAAGAGGTTGAACTATTACCCCTTCCCTATTGGTTGACGGGGTCACCACCTGTAACACGTCAACCCACGGGCATCGAAGCCCCGCTCCGGGCCACTTCCTACCCTGCTGGCATCTTCCCTTATCCATGCGCCGAGTCCGCCGTCTGCTCATCCCTCTCCCTGATGGGTCCCACCGATTCCACCTCGGGCTCGCCGTTCCAGGGTTGTCGTCGGTCCTGCCCTGCTTCGGTGCTTTCCCAGCGACCTGACCTGGGGTGCCGCCAGTCCTGTCCGGCTCCTGGATCCTCGCAGCCATCTCTCCGCTGTTCCTTGGAAGCTCTTCCTCCAAGGCTCACCTCCCTCCTCTGAGCGTGTGGCGCACCATTTTTAAAGTACGAGCCGCACCGACTATGCGGGCGTCGTGTGTCCCCTGCGATGTCTGGCTCCTCCCCCTCCCGCCGGGTTTCCCTTAGCAGCATGCCCTGGCAACACGGGACGCCCGCGCCTGTGTCCTCCGGCTGCCCTTGGTTCTCCCGGCTTTCTGCCAGAGTGCGGGGCTTGTCTGCCCTGTCACAGTCCCCTTCCTACTGGCTGGGAGAGACTCGCTGCTCTGTTCTCAGCTGGGAGCTGCTGCTGTTGCTGAGGGAGAAGTGCCTCTTTCTCCTGTCAGGAAGCTCCATGGTGAATCCTGAGCCCCTGGCTGGAAGGGGCACATTAAGCAGCTGCAGGGACGTGCTGCCACACAGCTTAGAGCGAACACTGGTCCCATCCCTTTCACTTCGGGTATGTCTACACTGCATTCCTCTTTTGAGAGAGGAATGCAAATTCAGACAAAGGAAATTGCAAATGAAGCACGGATTTGAATTTCCTGTGTTTCATTTGCATAATTGCAGCCGGCCGCTTTTTCGAAATACCCTATTTCGAGATAAAAACACTGTTTAGACACGGTTATTTTGAGAAAACTCTTCTTTCAAAATAACCCTTAAGCCTCATTTTTTAAGGAGAAAGTGTTATTTTGAAAGAAGGGGTTTTTTTTAGAAATAACCCCGTCTAGACTGCGTTTTTTCTTTTGAAATGGGATATTTAGAAAAAGTGGCTGGCTGCGATTATGCAAATGAAGCACAGGAAATTCAAATCCGCGTTTCATTTGCAATTTCCTTTGTCTGCATTTGCATTCCTCACTCAAAGAAGGAATGCAGTGTAGACATACCCTAGGAGATTTAACTTTTTGAATGGTGGGGCAATCCATGGGATGTTCAATAAGAGAGAGGACATCTTTCATCTTTCACACCAGAACAGTGACCTTACAGGTTTTAGACACCAAGGCATTCTTGATGCCTTAGGATGGTGAGCAATAATATAAAATAGACTTACAAGTATGGAAAAAACCCAGATCTGCCTTCAATAAACAGAATAAAGATACCAGAGAGCTGAGAATAGCTTGGGACCTGGTTATCTGAGAAACAGGATCTCTATATAAAATATGGCCAATGGTAACATTTGGCAGAAATACTCATGTTTGAGTCGCTTAGAGAGGGAAGGAGGCCTCTGGCAGAATGTTCTCCATGAATGGTCCTCAGACTTGATCCATCAGAGTCTGAATTTAACATTGCAAACTCCATTTTGAGGTAAGCATAAATAATGTGGGCATTATAGGCTATATAATTAATACATATTTGTGGGTTTGGAGTTTGTGTTGCTGGCTAAAGAGTAACTAAGGGTATGTCTACACTGCAACACTATTTTGAAATAACTAGCACTATTCCAAAATAACTTAGTCTGTGTCTACACAGCAGGCAGTTATTACGAAATAGTGTAAAAAATACTGTCAAGCTGGAGGACTTCTTACTCCAACTCCTGTAACCTTCATTATACGAGAAATAAGGGAAGTTGGAGGAAGAGTGCTCTATTTCAAAATAAGTGCAGTGTAGACACTCCCTATTTCAAAATAAGATACGCAATTGGAGTAGCTCAATTTTGTGTAGTTTATTTCAAGTTAAGCCCTGCAGTGTAGATGCACCCTAAGAGCTAAATGGACCTTTGCTAATTTGGAGTTACAGCAATCAAGAATAGAGACTCCCCAACGGTTAAAGCTCCATTGAACAACGGAGCTAATAATTCCTTTGAGGTTTGCCTCCACTAATGTGATATCAAAGACTGGCTGGCCCACTTGAGGGAAAGATAGGGAAGAGCTCAACCTGACACCCATTGGTGTTTCAGGGCAGGAACTTGAAAGCATTTAAAATGCTCAACTTCTGAGTCAGGGAGACAGACAATGCTCATAGAAGCCATGAGAAGAGGATGGAGGTACCAAGGCTATGCTTGACCTACCTACTTGTATGAGTCAAATGCTACATTTAGGTGTGAAAATATGGATTTAGGCATTTGTTATTTTAACTCTTTTTTTCTCTGTTTGTGATGTTCCGTTGGATAATTGAATCCTACTATGCTCTTAGCCGAGTCACTGCAGTTGATACTATTCACAAGCTCTCCAATAGAAGTCTTTAGTGGGGGCCAGGCCCAGCTGGACTTGTTGGAAGTAACAGGAGATGTTGCAGCCTGGTTGCCCTAGTCTAAAAGTGTGGTGAGTCACAAGACTCCAGTGTGAAAACAGAGGCTGAGGGCATGTATCTGGGAAAGAGTGCCCACCCAGAGACACCACGAGAGAACAAAGGTACAAGCCCTGAACCATAACAGTGAGCATTCAGCAAGTAAGCAGATTGATAGGGGAAGGACGAGGGGGTTTGGTTTGATCTGTAGTAACTATTGGTTTTTTAGGGCTAGGATGTCTGATTGTTGCTTATGGGCTGTGTTGTTTACCAAACAGGGACAACATGGCAGCAGCTATCTCCTCCCCAGTAATCAGACCAAGTCACCATGTTGACACCAGGATGCAAGACATAAATATGCAGAACCAGTTGCTTATTTGCTGACATTCAGCATGCACAGAGGGGCTATAATCAGATGGGGCATAATCACCATTTAGTGGCTACCTACATACTCTGCATAGCTGATGATATTGACACCACCGCTATGAGAATGTCCAGCCACAGAATCTGAGGCATTTCAGAGGCTGGCAATGTGACACTTGCTAAGCTTTTAAGCTCAGCTGAAGTATTAATAATAAATTAAATGTAAAGGAGATACATTTCAGACAGGTATGTTCCCAAGTTCATGCCAAGATCTGGCCCATGCTGCCTCCCTAAGGACTTTGAACTCTGGAGCACTTAATTTTTTTTACTGGAAGTTCTTAGAATATTTCTATTGCTATATGTTGGTTTGCATGTGTATGAGCTTACTCCATATGGGCCCCTTCAATAATTTACTGCCTGTAAATTCAAATGCATGTTAGTGAAGGAAACTGTCTGCCTAATATTTCAAAAGTAATGAGTTCAAATTCTGTTGGGATTGTAGTTTTATTAGAAATTCTGTGTACATTTTATTAGTATTTCTGGGTCAAATGGATCATTATATTGATTGATCAACGCTTAATTTGTTATAAGTACTCAGCAAATAATGAAAAAATCTAGTCATTTTGTTAAAGGATAAACATAATATAATATTATGTTACTTTTTAATTAATTTTTTGCATACATGTAGATCAAAGTTATTCATCTCTAGAGATTTGGTGTGCCACTTTAACATCTGGCAAGAAAGCTGAGTAGTGCAGTAATTTATATATATAGTAAAACATGCATTTCTACCACTGTTTACTGTAAAAATGTACTAAAATGTGAGGAAAGACTTCATGGTGCTGCTGCAAGTTAGCATCTTTTAAGACAGCAGTAAACTTTTGTTATGAGACCCATTGTTTTCCATTAACTTAGCTAGTGATATATTCTAATTCATAGTTATGACCGATTCTTCTGTATTTGTCCAACACACAAATTTTCTCTTACCTGCCACTCTGTATGTCACATAATGTATTTTATATGTACACATACAAATACATTTTAATAAAATACATTTAATATCGTCTCCTGCTAATCCTGAGGGAAGAACATTGATTGGTAGCCAAGAGGGATGAGAGGGAACTACATGTACCACTGGGATGTCATTTTTGTGAAGCGTTGGTCTAGTCTTTAGATCAAGAGAGATATGACTGCCCCAAGTCAAGTCACTGAAAGTTTGATTTTACACTTCAGTGAGGCCAGGATTTCACCCACCCAGGATTTTCACATCTTCCACAGGCTCCTTGTAAATATCTTCGGCCAGTTCTAAGTTTGCCATCTCTGAGCAGGGCTGTCCCTACCACTATACAAAACACGCAGTTCTGTAGAGCACCATGACACTTGGTGCACCAAATTGCCCCAAATTTCATGGTGCCCTAGGCAGCCGCATGTTGTGTATGGGCTCCGGCCTCTCCTATCCCCATTCCCTAGCTCAGTGCTGGTCCAGCCCCCCGCCCCCTTACCCCATCCCCTAGCCACTCCCCCTGGCTCAGTGCCAGTCCAGCCCCCATCCCCTCCCCTGCCGCCAAGGCTCAGAGCCCAACCATCACTCCCCAGACAGTGGTGAGTGGCCTTCACGAGCTGAAGGACTCTGATGGATAAGGGGGCAGCCACGCAGCAGGCAGCTGGAGAGAAGTGGGCTTCCCCTTAAAAGCACTATTTCTCTCTGGCCAACTGCGCAGCTGCCCTCTGCTCTTCCTGAGTCCTCTGGCCTGTGCCTCCCTCGCAGCCATGCTCCAGGTTGCCATCTGTCCCAAACTGGATGGACTGGAAGTCACTGCAGTCAGTGGAGTCTATCCATCTGATCCAGGAGAGATGGCAACCCCTTTCTCCCACAGCTTCATCTCCCCTTCCTGTGCAGAGCAGTCACTCCCCCCCATTGGGCACCAGCACCGGTGAGGACAGCTCTGTGTCCAAGGCACAAAAAAGAGAACACCTGGCCTCTAAGACACAAACTGCTGTATCTATCCTCGCCGCATACACACCTCGGTTCTGTCTCTTCCCTCCCACTTCAATGGCATTGTAATCCTATTGCATCCCTGAGACAGGCATCAGCTGGGCTGCCCTAGGCACTAACCTCACTAAGCAGGATGCATCACTGATCAGACTCACCCCACTCTCACCCAGCAGCAACTTCCATAGCCAGTATCTGCATGGCAGTAACTAGGCACTACCAGCTCTGGGCTCCCCTAACCCCACTCACTGCTCCCGACTTGCTCTGTCCCCATGGGTCTCAAACATTTCAGAGGAAGAGCTCCTTCTTCTGCAGGAGCCATTGCCCCATGAATCCCTGCGTTGTAGCCACTCGGGAGCATATTGTAGCCACTGGAGGATCAAGGGAGGCATGATGGACAAAACCTGGGAATTTTAATGTTTCAGGATGACTTGGAAATTTCCTGGGACAGCCACTCAATGAAAAAGGGATGATCCTGGGAAAACCAGGAAGGTAGTGACTCTATTAAAGTCACTTAAACTAAACTTTTTAATGATGGCCTCTGAGCCTAGTTTCCTCAATTTTTAGGTGCCTCACTCTCTCTATACTGTATACAGTTGGGCTAATGATACTTATTTTAAGTGTAAGAAACTACTTTTTATTTTCTGGCTGGTCACTGTAGCATGGGTCGGAATTAAGAGAGGTTATAGTCATTCCCCTGATCCCAGCAGTTACCATTATATTCATTGTTTTCTAAAATGCTTTAAAATTTTTATATAAAATGCAATGTAATGGCAAAGTATTAAGATTGTTTTGGTACAGTTGTCATTTAATAACATTGATATGCATATAATGACAGATCAGATGTAAGTTGTGTGTTTTTTAGTAAAAATATAGTGGTAAGATTTGTTTTATATTTGGCTATAAATTCATCATAAATATGGCACCTGTTAAAATAATTGTATACAGGATATGAAAGCATAATCAAAGTTCCAGTGCTTGGAATTTTCAAGGAAATACCCTCCATTCCTCATAAAATTTGGTTCTATTTATAGATAGTAAATAGCAGTTCCGTATCTAACCTGGCTTAAGGTACTATTGACCTTAAGCCAGCATATAAAAAGCAGTATATAAAACTACTTAAGGCTAGTTCATTTATAGATATTTCAAACATTGTTAATAGAAAGTTTATTCAGTGTTAGAAACATTGATTTATTCCCATAAATTGCTTCAATCATGTTATGTTCATGGGATGGATTCAGTTACCACAACTATTGTGAACATGCTACAAAATACTTTATACACTGGGCTTCATCCTTGCATCTAAGATAACTCTGCAGGACCTTAAATATTCCACAAATTGTGTTACTAGACACCATATGCTTTTAATTGAAAGCTACTGCTGTAACTTTACATCCACGCAATGGAAGAATTAACACATACAATTGCAAGAGTCTTTTGTTCTTGTTTACATTTTTCTATCTTAGTATATGTCCCAAGTCTTGAATGTAGGCCTGAGAGTCCCATGACAGCTGCTGCTTACTGGTCTCCACCCAGGATCTGTTGAAACTTTGTGGACCAAAAAAGCTAATAGGAATATAGCTTCAGTTAATGTACCACCCACAGGAGCTCTGACTTTAAGATCACCCAGCTCCGCTGATTGATTCAACCATGCTATTTAAGCCAAAAGAAGACACAGGGAGTTTGTCTAAGCAACAGCGTTATTTCTTGTTGTTCCTGCTTCAGTCCCTGCTTGTGCCTACCTCCTTCACCCATCTCTGTTCCTGATGCCTGCTTTGCTCCTGCCTCACCCCATGCTCCTGCTCTGACTACTAGGCAAGCCTGCCTAAATGCCAGTCCATAATATTTAGCCTGAAAGCTATATTGAGCTTCTTTTTACATTTTTTAAAAATATACTATACCCAACCCACTTCTTAGGAAGAGCCTTTATTTATTTATTTATTTATTTACATTTTACAAATCCTTAAATACAGATCCAATTGTAACAAAAGAAAGTGTAATCATTTGAAGAAACAAGGCTGGAAAATGTTGAATATTCTGGAAGCCACATCTTGAAACTATGCTATACAAGCTTCACTTTGGATTCAGGCACATTGTTTGCAGGTGCATCCCATCACAGGGGATTTGACTTGATTCTTTGGACTAATGCTTTCTTCCGTTATTCTTGTTCAATATTTCATGTAGCTCTCAATTCTCCAACGAGAACTGCAGACCACTGTGTGGCCCCATTCAGTGGCATTCCAAGAGATGCAGAGGTTAACCTGTGCAACACTCTTTGCAGGTTCAGAGCTTGAGATTTAAAGAGCCATTAGAGGCTCTAACTCTCATTAAAGGCAGTGAAGTATTTTCTCTAACTTCCTTGGTGAAGAGCTTGTGCCTGTGCCTATGTCTCTGTGGGTCTGATCAGAGTCTGCATTCGACAGGTGAAATCCTGGCCCCCTGAAGTCAATGGGATTTTTTACCAATAACATCATTGAAGCCACTCTTGCTTGTTTAAGTGTAATTCTGGTTAGAATCTGCAGAAACTGTGATGTATTTTATCCATAATTCCATCATGAGTGGATCATGTCTGATTAATGACAGTTCAGTGTGCAGTGTTTAAATATGGAAATAATCAATATTTACCTTTTAAGATTTTCAATGACCCTGTTATTTAGCTTTGAGACTTCAGTAATGATTTCAACTTGCATCATCAATGAACAGCAAAGAGCTGACATTGTGTTGTGGCTTGTCAGAGAAGAAGCTAATCATAACTATATCCCACTCCTCTTTATGTCTGTGCCAATGATCTGGGAACCCATCTACTGTGTCACAGACCTTTGCAAGCCTAATTGTTCATGCAGTGTGGTTTTTCTCTGAGCTGATGCAGATGTCCCTTTCTGTAACAATTTAATTAACACTTTAAAATAATGATACATTAATTAATGCCAAATTACAATGAAAATCCTGCAGACTTATACTTTATATCAACATTAATGCAAAATGAGTTCCTCCTGGATAATATTTCTTACAATGAACACAAAAAAAGAGATAATACTAATTAGGCCATCAATTTAAATTTACCATAATTCCAATCCATGTCACTTATCTGTTCTCAAGCACAAAACATTCATTTCTACCATATAGTTTTGCTTCAATGGTGATGTCTGCATGACAACTGAACCCGGGGTCATCTTTCAGTTCCACAAATATGACCTTGAATTTGGTGCCCAAATTGTTGATCATCAAATAGTAGGAACAGGGCAAACCCAGTGATATGCTGTAACTGAACATTTGTGGTGGTGGTGGTGATACTTTGTTAGCGCCTTCCCCTCCCCCCATTCCCCAAAGTCTATCACAATGAAGTGCTAGCTTTTGTATTATATAGGGCACAAGCTACTATAGGTCGGAGCTTCCTGGTCCAATATCCTCAAGACCTGACAGGCCCCATATGAGGGATTTTGCCAGACTGGAGGAGGTAATTTCTGGCCTCCCACCACTGGCCCCTTCCAGCCCTGGCCTGATCACTAGCCTCTTGGACAGCTCCGTCCCCGCCCCCCTTCCACCGGCTCGCTGCCCTGCCAGCCCCACCGGGCTTCCTGGCCCCACAGAACAGCCCCAATGCCATGCACTGGGCTCCCCACCCTGCCAGCCAGCCCTTATGACATGCGCCGGGTTCCAGACCCACCAGGCAGCTCTGCTGCCATGTGCCAGGCTATCAGCCCCTATAGGCAGCCCCACTGTCACATATGGGCTGTCAGCCCCACCGGGCAGATTGACTGCCTTTTGCTGGGCTTGTGGCCCTGCTGGCAACTCATTGCCGGTAGCCCACTGCCCTGCCAGCCCACAAGGCTCCCAGCCACCAGCCCTTCACTGGGACTCTCTGGTCCTGGAATATCCATGGTCCATGTTTCCAAACCAGAGAGTCCCAGTTTAGAGAGATTCAACCTGTAGCCTGTGACACAATTCAGTTTATTTCCACTCTAATGGCCTGACCCACATGTTATAGGAACTAGGGCACTTCCAAAGTCATTCATAGTCATGAATAGTATTAAGTGTATAATGCCTAGACTGAGTGGTGAGGCTCATTAGAGACAAATAAGAGAACAAGGTATCCTGCCACATAGCAGCTTGAAATTTAAAAAGTATCTTCCCATTGCCCAGAGTGAAAATGATCTGTGCTTTGCTACTTTTTTTATTAAGGCTAATAAATGCATCTAAACTATTTCTAGGTTTTGTCTCTTAGGGTACATCTACACAGCAATGTTATTTCAAAATAACTTAGTCCATGTCTACACAGTAGGCAGTTATTTCGAAATAATGTTGAAATACTGTCAAGCTGGAGGACTTCTTACTCTGACTCCTGTAACCCTCATTGTATGAGGAGTAAGGGAAGTCGGAGGAAGAATGCTCTATTTCGAAATAAGTGCTGTGTAGATGCTCCCAATTTTGAAATAAGCTACGCAATTGACGTAACTCGAAATAAGCTACACAACTTGAGCTAAGCCCTGCTGTGGTGACTCACCCTTACATGTGGCAAGAAAAGATTGAAAGGGTCAATCATCAATGCAAAGTGGAAAAAGGATGTGAATTGCAATGATTTTAGCTTTTCATTTTATGTTTTATTGTGGTTGTGCCTAGAGGACCCAGCCCTTTTGTACTTCACACAGCACAAACTCATAACAAAAAGATGGTCCCTTCTCAAGAAGCTTACAATCTAAGTAGAAGATGAATCAACAGACAGTCAACAGTGAGATGACTGTACTATCTGTAATATGTATGGTAAGTGGTGTGGGTTTTTGTTAAATGGTGTGCATTGTGATTTTTTTTTTTTTTAGTTTTTCATAAAACGGTATTTTAATATTGACTATTTTCTTGTAAAGACTGAATTCTCTAGTTTGATGTAGAAGACGCTGATCATTATCCTATGGTAGCCACGGCTGGATTCTAACACCCTCAGTTAGGTTGTACAGGCTCTTATTCAATGACTAGTCCCATTTATTTCAAGAAGAGTTAGTGACCCAGCAAGATCTCTGTGGTGGAGCACAAACCAACTCAGTAAACAGCAAGCTGTGAATGTAAATCAGTGCAGTGAGGGAGAGCAAGAAAACAGGTTGTGTTGTCCCTTGAAATACATTTTCATTTTCATTTAGGTTTGAATAACTGCTCAGGAAATTTTTCCTTTTGTGGTTTGAATTAGGGTGTCTTAAAAAGCCAGGATGTTCTTTTGTTGTTGCTCTCGTGAAGAGGGCTAGCATAAGACATCAATGTTCTAATCATACACAAACCCTCAATGAGAGATTATGTGGAATTTGGTAGTGGATAGATTTTGTGCCTGCTCTCTGCATTGTGGAAAATTTCACACATTGTGAAAATCAATTGAATGGCTTTTATCATAATATTACCGCATAATTTGAGACAGTTGAACATAACTGGCCATCACTGCCCGCCAGATCTGGTAAAAGCAAGTTGCCTGGAGTGATAAAATGAATGTATTATTAAAAGGCTAAATAGGGAGGAAAGTTTCCTAAAAAGACAACTTACTACATGGTGTAACAGTCTCCTAAGGGAAATGGTGGAAGGTTCATCACTAGAAAGACTTAAATTACAGAGGACAAAACATTAGAAAATGTTATAACTATAAGGAACTGACTGACACTGGTTCCAAGAGTATGGATTAGACAATCTAATATATTTTATCCATCTGTAAACTGGTGAGGAGCAGCAGAAAAGGGATTTTGAAGATTAGGCCTGAGGTACAGTAAATATGTGTGAACCTGCATGGTGCCAACCTGTAATGTGTTTTCCCCGGGCCAATAATATTAGTCCATCATTTTCACAAGCAATAAAAAATGTTGAGGAAAAGAAAAAAGTTAAAGGAGTATTTTAAAGTTTTATATGTTACTTCAATTAAAAACTAATCTGGTTAAATATTTTAATATAAAGATATCACCTTTTAAAAATTCCAGACACTTGTTTTGAGACGCCAGTTCTAAATTATTTTTCTTTATTTCACTTTCCATAATGTATATTCTTCCCTATTAGGTTATAGAATTACAGTCTAGTTGTTTTTAAAGTTGCTGTATCATTCACTGCTTAGCTGCCATGGTGAAGGACACCCTAGAAATACCTAAGATGGACCAATGTCTGTCAGTGTTGTGTCTAGCTCAGCTCCACAATTGAACATTTGGAGTGGGCACAGAGAACACGGAAATGGGGTCAGATGCCTCTCCCAAAAAGGAGATTTTAATGGAACATGCAAGTCTTCATGTTCCTGTGTTCTGGGTCATGAGTGAATGGGTCCTGCAGAGATCTGTCTTGGGTCTTTGATATCTTCATAGATGATTTGAATAATGGCATAAATTACACATGTATAAAGTTTGTAGATGATACCAACGAGCAAATGCTTTGGAGGATGGGATTAGAAATGGTCTGAAACAGACAGAATAAAATTCAATAAAGATAAATGCACATTACTACACTTAGGAAGAAATAATTGATTACACAAATACAAAATGGGAAATGACCGCGTAGCAAAAGTAATGCAGAGAAGGTTCTGGGGACTGCAGTAAAAAAACAAATTAAATATGAGTCAAAATATAATACTGTTGCAAAAAAGTGAACATCATTCTGGTATGTATTAGTAGGAATGTTGCAAGCAAGACATGAGAAGTATTCAGATGTAGTAGTATGTCTAGTTCTGGGAAAGATGTGGACAAGTTGAAAGTCCAAAGGAGAACAACAAAATGATTAGTTTAGAAAACATGGTATATGAGGAAAGGTTGAAAAAAATGTTTGTTTATTCTAGAGACGACTGAGGGGGCATATGATAGGAGGGCGATAAATTGTTCTTATCCACTGAGGATAGGACAAGAAACAACGGACTTATTACAGCAAGTGAGATTTAGGTTAGACACTAGGAAAAACTTCCTAACTATAAGTGTAGTTAAGCACAGGAACAAATTACCGGGAGAGGTTGTTGAATCTCCATCATTGGAGGATTTTAAGTACAGGTTAGACAAACATCTGTCAGGGATAGTCCAGATAATACTTAGTGCTGCCGCTGTGTAGAGGACTGGACTAGATGGCCTATCGATTTTCCTTCTAGTTCTACATTTCTATGATTCTACGTTTCAGAATTAAGTGCAGGTATTTCAGTACCTACTCACTTTTAGCTTTATTTTTTTTAATGTTTCTGGCAGATCGCCAACCTTAAATTAGACATTGAATACTTGTAAGGTGGCAGCTAACTGAGAGTTTCAGCAACTTTTCAACTTTAACTTTACTTTTATGGCTTCCATTGGAAGTCTTTCTTCAGTTACAGCACAAGTGCATTGGCAACAGTTGTCTTTTTGCACTTGATCACACTTGTTGACACACATGTGCATTAACAAATCAGCTAGTGGCCTTCTCCCCACATTGAGTGCACAGTGCTAATGCAGATATAAAAAGGAAGCCAAAATTGAGATATACAATACGTAACTTGTTTAACTGGATATTATTAAGCGTTGTACTAATTTCTGTTCGTTTTGTTAAACAGTCTATACTCCTATCCCAAGAAGGATTCATTATATCCTGCAGGTTTGCATAAGAGGACTTACTCATGAGTATTGTATCTCCAAATGTTGTCTAATGAAAGAACAAACAGTTTAGAACATCATTAACTTCTTGCTGTTACAGCCAGGAAGAGTAAAGTTTCTGTACCTATGGCATAACCAAACTCTTTTGCCTTTTGATTTATTGCCATTCTCAGTTTCTTGAGAGTCACAGGAGATGCCAGAAAATGTAGTCCATTATTTTATCCAGTTTCTGAATGCCTCATTTGCAATAATAGATACTCATTAATTCCACACTACTGGTCTCCAAAGGACAAAGCTGGCTTTTTTGGCTATTTGTCTCTGCTAAATATGTAAAGAGTTTTGTGTCAACCATCAGTTTCAACAACAATCAAGTGATCAAGTTTCATTGGAACAAAAATCAGTTTCAAAATCACATGAAGCAGTATTTAAAAAAATCATTTCCACCAGACATACTTACTTACTTACTCCTCCAGTCACAACAGATAGAATACCATGTGACTTTTCTGACCAATCAAAATTAAACCATATTGGTTAGATCAGGGCCGCATTATGACTTTCGTGGCGAGTAGATTGCAACCCGGAAGAGCTGGGTTCAGGCGATCTGCGCATGTGCAGAACGATCTGCGCATGTGCAGAACGATCTGCGCATGCGCAGATCGCCGGACAGCGCGGCTGGCGAGCGGGGCTCGCCGCAGTTCGGCGAGCCCTGAAATATCAATGTTAAAAATTATTTTTGATGTAATTTTAAAAACGTCAACATTTAATTCTTTTTCTGTTTTAGGCAAAATTTAATAGATTTTCGTAGGCCCTAAAAGTTTCATTTTTTTCTGATGTGAGAAAAAAATTAAAACATTTTCTTCGACCCTAAAAGTTCATTTTTTTTCTTCTGATTTTAAAAGAAATTAAAACATTTTCGTGGGCCCCTAAAAATATCCTGGGCCCTAGGCACTGTGCCTACTGTGCCTAATGGATAAGTCGGCCTTGGGTTAGATAATAAATATTGGACACTTAAAAACCAACATTCACAATCAAACCACAGAATTTAAAAAAAAGTTATATAAATCTGAAGAAATCTTGATATGCTTGTGGATATTTAGCAAACAGAGAAAGTTACTCAAATGATTTGTTATGAATTATTTAGTTAGCTCTAATAGATTATCATGTTATGTCAATGGTCTTGTTATTTCAGACCCTGGAGTTGTAAAATATCTGTAAATGCTAGCTGAGAGTTTTGCAAGTATATATGAATGCAGAATAAGCTGAAGTAGGTGATAGTTTGTCCCTGAACACATTATATGATCAGGAGGCAAGATAAAGTTGAAATATAGATTGAAAACCACAAGATATTAAGTATTTTACCTTGTGGAGTTGAAGGTGATAAACGTAAGAGAGAGGTTGTGTGAAATAACGTAAAAAAATTACTTAAAAGGTATCCTCTGCCTTACCGTATTCTGTGGCAGAGAAGGCTGATAGCCATAAGAATGAGACTGAGACTAAAACTGACCTACTGTACATATTAAATATGTTACTCTTTATCTTCTGAGGAAAAATTCTTACAAGAATTCACAGGTTTGTTAACAAATTTTATGGCATTATAGGAAACCCAAAACCTGGGATGAAAATATTAGTGTTAGCCAAACCTTTAGGTGGAGCAACTTTTCCAGAGCTACAAAAATATTGGGGTTTTGTAAAGCCAAGGAATGAAATGGATACCTTATAAATGGCTCTGAGCCCAGTTGGATAGCCATAGAGAAAGCACAAACTTAATTCTTTCATGTATTCTTTTTTATAATAGCAAATGGAATATGATTTTTTTCTCAATCCAGTGCTGAAAACAACAGTTAAATGGATTTTGAATTATAAAAAAGATGGAGGGAAAATATAGAATCAACACCGTATGTCAATATGAAGAAACCTTGCATAATTTGCTTGAATTGGATAATTATAAGGTTCCAAAACATGTTGGGTACAATGAATGGTGTTGTGTTTCTCTTTTTTTATGTATTTGCACAGCTTACGCTCAGACCAAGACTGAGTTGAAATATTTCCTTCAAAATACTGATGTAAACATTGAAAAGATGTATTTTACTCTGTAAATTAAGGGTCTGATCCAAGGCTTATGGAAATCAAACACAATCTTTTCCACTATTTTCCGTGAAACAAGACCTGAAATCGTACCTATTACCTCCTCTACAATTCTCCTCTCCCCACTCTGAATTACCATTTGCAGTTTAATGTGTAAATTTGGGGGGTGCGGAGAAAGCAATGAGAACACTAACCAGGAAAAAAATCCTGCAGTGATAAAATATGGGAAATATATTAATACAGTGAATGTGGGAGAGGAATTTTGGGAGGAAACAGAGTGGTTTCCACAATCTGCTTGCTGCTTTCTTTCCTTCTCTTTCCCCCCCCCTCATGAATAGAACATTGTGAACTCCAGTGAGACATGTTAGAAGTGGTTTAAGTAAGTGACTGAGACAGATGTTGGTCTTGTGACTCTTCAAAGAGTGCCACTTGGCATATACTAACTTAAATATTCTATTATTCTGCAATTTTGGTTGAGAGTTAGTGACTTTGTTTTGTCTGTTTTGGGATATTCAGTTACACCTCAAATACTTGTACTTCATAGAAGCTTTGGACTAAACAGCTAAATGAAAAATGAATACAATTTAGTGTATACTTTAAATGCAATCAGTCTTAAGATAATAATAATTTTGAAAAGAACAAGTCCTAACCACCTGGGGTTATTAAACATCCCATGGCATTTTTCATAAGATTATTAACAGTGTCTTTTCCAAAATCCAATTTATATAATTACATTCTGTTGACATAAATTCCCCCTGCAGTATCTATTAGATATGGCAGTCTTCTTGTCATTAATTGTTGCAGATTTGCTGTATGCTGTTAAAAAGCTGCCATGTTCCACTCCAGAAAGGGATGCATTTCAGTGGAAGGTGAAGTGGTTCCAATATATAGTTTGAAAAGTTTTAAAGTACTATTTACTTCCAGCTCAGAGATCTGTTGAAGGTAAAATTCCTAAAGACTTCAGTGATTCATGGTAAGATCTATACAATATGATGCAGGGTTGCTGTGTTGTTAAACAGCTACAGTAGGTCACATGAGAACATTATAAATTGATACTATGTATAGTATATTATCAGTTTGTAAAATTCAAGACACGTCAGGATTAACTATACACAGTATCTACTATATATTTGAGTGTGTGTCTGTATGTCTGACTCTCCATGAGTTGATTTGTTCAAGAACTCTTCCTAAATGATAAGAGCTAAGACCACAAAATTTGGTATGTAGCTTCCCCCATATCATTTGGTTGTGTGTGGGAGCGGGGCTGAAGCTCTCCCCTCTTCCCCAATTCATATGGAGACACAACACCATACAGAAAAGAATCACCAGGCACGTAATAGGGGCTGTGTGTGTGTGTGTGTGTGTGTGAGAGAGAGAGAGAGAGAGAGAGAGAGAGAGAGAGAGAACAGTTTGTTGATCTCTTCTGCCCCGTCTCTTAGAAGTCCTTGTAAGGGGACGAAGAAATTGTGGCTCTCAATAACCCATGCAAAACAGATGATACAAGCTGCAAAACTTAGATCTGGATCTGAACTTTTTCACTACATTGGGGTCTTCAAGTCCAAACCACTGGGGTTAAGCTTATCTATAACATAAACATACCACATCAAGGACAAAATTGCTCATTTTTTTAAATGAAGCTAGATGTCTCCAAAATGGAGGGTGCTCACTGCAGTCTGTAAATTCATATCTTTGCTGTCCAACTGGGATTTCTGGTTATGCTACTGTTTCCTGTACCTGCCACACACCTACTTTTAAGCATCCAGACAAATGCAGACAGAGAACAAGCAAGACAAAACTGAAGTGGATTGAAGTGGATGGGGGAGATTAGGAGAGAAGGTAGAAGACAAGCTATTACAAAGTGAAATTGGTTGAAGTATGAAGACAAAACAAAACTGTTTACTGAAAGAATAAGAGCTAAATATTTGCAATTCAGCTTGTTTTGTCTTCTCCCAAATGATCTTTGCCTACCTGATCTAATTTAGACATACTGTAGCTTTCTCCAAGGCTTTCAAGAATCCCTTATGTATGTCTCCATACAATGAGTTAGCAAATAGAGATGAGTTGATGTACTACAAATAGCAATATATAATCAACTGACTCAAGTCAAGTTTGGTTTTGAATCTTTAAAGAAGTCAGAATGGATGTCTTTCCCCAAATAGGCAAACAGCTTTGCACCTTCTAAAGTCATCTGCACTTTCATATTGTTCTAGTCTCGTATTATTTTTCTTTCTGAGGCTGCCTCATGAAATCTTCCGCTCAAGCTCCTCTTACTAACTTTGGACCACACTTTTTCCTATGTCAAGATTTGCTTGGAAAAGTAAATGGTCCACCAGGTACGGTCCTTGACACATTTCCTATGCAGCTTTGATTCTGGCCCCAGCTGAAAACAGCCAGAAGGCAATGATGTTATGAGTATGCTTCTTTCATCTTCTTGCTTGTGCCAAACCCAGGAAGACGCAGGTATGAAAGTTGGTACCAGCTGAGGACTTCACATCGCTGAGGGAATCCTCAGCTGGGAAAATGTAGCCAGTATCTGACCGCTTTGTACCTCTTAAGCAAATCAAAGGTTCTGGATCAGTGGAGAAGATCTGACCAACTGTATCAGTGATTTTTAATCTGACAATAGATTGTCTTTTTAAATTAGGAGAAAACCTAAGAAATTATATTGTACTATTACATGAAATTTTATAGCAGTGTTCAAGTCCCTGAAAGCTTGAGAAAATCCTTCTGACAAGAAAACTAGTTTTATTTTAAAAAATGTTTCTGCAGTTTCCTAGGCTCATAAGCCTAGGGCATGTTTAATTAAGTTCAATGAAGCAGTTTAAAGTGAAGAAAAATTAGGACACCAAGAAAAACGTGTTGATTGTTTCCTAATTATTCTGTGGACTTTCTCTGTAATGGATTCCCCTCTTTTTTTTTTTTTTTTTAAATATGAATGAAGCAATTGGCATTCGGCATGTTAATCAGAAGAACTGGGAAATTCCTGCAGAGTATTTGCCATCATTCATTCAAATAGAAATCCCAAGACCACTTTGATTGAATTTATAATTCATTTAATTGCTTATTGCCAACAGCTGGGAAAATAAAATTTGTTTGCAGAAAGTTGCAAATATACCTCTTTAAGTGAGTATTAGTGTGAATATGCATATCACAGGGAGTTTTTGCATGGACATCATAAATCTTTTGGGAATCATGCAGTCAAGAAGAATTTCATACTCTGGCATTTGGGCGACCAAACTCAGCCTGAATATTGAATTACCAATGGTGACTACTCATAACAGTTTCAGTGAATAGTATTTACAATCTAGTGCTGCTCTCAATATGATTCAGTTGGGACCACTGTCCACCTTGCCAGCAAGGGTGCCGTTGTAATCTCATTTGAGAGGCCAAATTCTGAAAGGCCATGAAGAATGTACTACTTGGTCCCCCTCAGATGGGATCTCTAGAGTAAGGGGGAGGCATATTGGTGGGATGTGAGGAGAAGCTGTCCTTGAAGTACTCCAGGATGTTCCTGCTAGAGGATTCCAGGCTGAATTTTTCAGAAACTAGACTCCTGAAATTAGGCTCCTAAATCTTTTTCTTAGTCACTTACATATGTACTCAGACACTGAAAAGTGCTAAAGTATACAACATACAGGCTTTAAAATCTCATTTTTATTTTTGAAAAACACTGTCCCTAGTCTTCCTGGCTATCATTTTACAACAAGTTTTGTTAAGCTGTTGTAAAATAGGAAAGATTTATAACTATCTTTCTTATTGTCTTTTTCCCCCTCATCTGATAGGTCCAAGATATGAAATTGGAGTTTTAGTTCAGCCAAAGCACTGGATTCTCACACCCCTGAGCTATGGGGAAGTTCAGGTCTTGAGCTGAATTTTGTATCTCACAACATTCTCTAAATCTAATTTTTAAAACTCCAAGAAGAAAGCACTTGAAAATAACAATAAGTCCTGTTGTACTTTTAAGTTCAGAAGTCTCTTAATTCAGATTAAAGTGAGCAAAGATATGACCTTTTCCACAATAGTATGATTTGTGAACACTCTCCTGGAGTCGGGACCCTTAAAATGGGAAAAATAAATACCCTGTATTTATTTCAGCAACTCTCCTCACCCCTCCATCAGTGGTGCCACTTCAGGGTCAAGAAAGACATTTCCTCAGCCATTTGGGAAGAGCAGCTGCAGCAGAATTTCCAGGAATAGGCTGGTAGATCTACAAAGGCCATCCCACCATCTGACCACCGCCACGGTGCCTGATGGCTTGTACCATCACTAAGCAGGCTGGCAGGACCAGAAACAGACCAATAGGTTCACCAAAGCATGAAGTAAGAGAAACGGGTGAGCCCAGAGAACAGGTTCCCCCCCCACTTCCCCCCGACTGGGAAAAACCTGATAAGTGTTCTGTATTTTTTTCATGGTTATGATATGATTGCCTTACCTAAAAACCTCTCAAGACAAGAAAATGCCCCATCTCCCTCTGTAAGAACTACTGCCAGGGGCTGGGAATTGAATGGCTGGGTGTGGGGAGGGACTCTATAGCTGAACACAAACAATAGACTCTCAGGTGTTACTGGTTCAGTCTCTCTGACACGCACATCAGATCATTGCTGGGCTCACCTCACATGTATCAACATAAATTATGTACAGTGAAGATCATCATGCAGCCGTAAAATGCAGAATGTCATCTTGAGGTTTTATGTTTAATCCAGCTGCATATCAGTGTATGTGCCCATTGGATTGTTCTGAGGTGAGTGTATTATCTGGATCTTAAAATCAGCTTTGGTAACAAGTTGTAAGTCCTTCTTGTTCGGTACTTCACATTAAATAAAATTTGTAATACAACTTTGGCACATTTACTCCTTTGTTTTATTTTAGATGATTTATTCAGTCTTCAAATTCCTTCTATCAAGATTTTGGCCTAATGACCATCGAGAGGCCTTCTTAAATTATAGCAGGTACATTAGGTCCTGTGCCTATGAAATGTTGACTTGTCCCATCATTCTTCATTGCAGTTCTAATGGCATGTTCCTAGTCACGATGAAGAAAGAGCCTGCCTGGCAAGCAGCAGTAAACTAAGCATGAGCTTTGAGGGGCTTGTTGCCAGAGTTCACTTCAGGAATGAAGCATTTATAGAAGCAAACTGAAATGCTCCTAAAGTTACAGTTTTACCATGAGAAATTGACTAAATGTTCACAACACCCAAGGCTACAAATTAAACCTTATTGCAGGAGTCCAGAGAAACAATGAAAGTATTTCACATTTATTTTGGACATCATAAAACCAATTCTTCAGTGTATATATAATAACTGGTTATAATTACATTAAACCCCCTATATTAAAAGAAAGTTATTTAGTCTGCAGGGCCGAGGACTCAAAAGTTAGGCAATGCAAGTAATAAGATTGCCCATACAATTATAATTCAGCTCTTTTGTGCATACACATTACGGTACAATTTTTAATTACATGGTCACACTATTTTTTCCATAGGACAACTGCTTCGTTCACTACACAGGATGTATGGTACACAGTCAGGTAGCTGTTATACTACTTTTTACCCTCATTACTCAATGTTCCTATGTTTTATTAATAGCACACTATCCAAATCTTGTAATGACCACAAACTTGTTTATTTTTTCATGGCCTTTCTCGTGGCATTTTTCATTGTAGTACATTATTTGAGTGCCGCACAAACATAAAATTCACAAGTTCTCTGGGACATGAGAGTATAATTCCCCCCATTTTACAGATGGAGAAATGAGACCACACAGGCCATCACTGGTAAAGGCAGGATAAATGAGGCATTTCCTTGTATTTTAAAATGTATTGCCTCTCAATTTTTGTTGATTGTCCCTTTGTTCTTGTATTATGAGAGGGTAAATAGGAGCATCTGACCTATCTTTCTTTATCATTCATTATCCTGTACACTTCTATCACATCCCATCTAATTTACTTTTACTTTACTCGGGCAGTTTATCTTTTAAATTTCTCCTCTTGCAAATTTTTGTCTCTACTTCTAATCACTTTCATTGCCCATCTCTGGAATCTTTCATTTTCAGCTTTAAGGAGAATGAAATGGAAATTCAATTTTAATTCTCCAAATAGAAAACCTCTGGAATATATTTTAGTTGGATGATCATTTTGTTTTTAAGTAATCACAATCCATAGAACATCTTCATTATGAGCATCAGCAGTAGTACAAGTCTTTTCAAACAGCCTTGCTTGCATATCTCCAACACCAATGCCCATGACAATTTAAGCATTCCATCTCCTGAACCTGTCAAAAAGGATACCTGTTCGTGTTAATTGTCATAGTTTTCTGAAATGTGTGCTTGATCACTGAGAATTAGACTACAGCCATCAAACTCTTTTCATGTAGATCAACAAAGAGTGATCAGATGGTAACAACTTTTAGATAACGGTGACCTAGGCAAGATTTGAACGGATACAAAACAGATAAAAGGTTGCAAATCTCATATTCTGAGCCATACAGTGACTTGACTTTGCCTTTTTAACCTGATACTGGTTTCTGTGAATTCTCTGTATTGATACATTTTAGACAATTTGAAGTACTTAACATACATATATTAACTTCAGTAACAAGGATATGTGGATCAGTCTGCTCTCTTGGTATATGCCAAGCATACTAATGCTGGCCTGGTTTTCAGAAAATGTTGTTCGTAGCTAAGAAAATGAAATTGTGTTCCTTATTGTACCGAATTACCTGAAATCAGTTAACTATAGTGAACTGCTGAATTTACAATGGAATGTCCTGCTGCAGTTTTTCTGAGACAAAATTTTGGTGACCTGCAATGAGTATTTTTCTTCCGTTAAACACTCTTAATTTTGAGTACTGAATCATGCTTTGGTGTTCTGTCGTCCTGCAATGGTGTGATGTGATAGAGGTTAATGGTGCATGGGCTAAATGCAACAGCAACATGTTCCAAAAAAGGATCAACTACGAAAGCGATATGCACTGTAATGAGAAACTCCTTCAGCTGACAGCAGGTGTTTCTATTTTATCTGAGAATAATTCACTGAGTAGATAATTGGTGAATCCCCAAAGGGAACAAAACTTGATTCTGTCTGCGTATAGGTTACCAAATGTACCGCCATAAAATAATTGATTTTGTGATATATCAAGTGGGAACGTACTTGAGACTATTGAACTTTTCACTTAGGGCCTCAGGCTGAACTTGAACCAGGCTCCCAGAGGTGAAGAACCAGTGCTTGACATGTGCGGGGTTTTGTATTCTTAACAGCCTCTTTAACTTCCATTACCTCCTATTAATCTACTACCTTCACCAAGATCTAGATGTGCACAGAGTCTCATTAAGATGGTTGAGTTGTCATTGGAGATAATCACTAAAGGAATGTGTTATAAAGGGAAAACAAGTACATTGAGAGAGTCTGGATTTTTTTTTATGCTGTTGTTTTAGCGAAGAGGTTTTGGATGCTGATAGGAAAGTTACTATAGCTATAGGGCACATTTAATTGCATTTTAGAAACTTCTTTTAATCCTATAATAACAAAAATTAAATCAGTGCTGACATTTTTTTGTTGCCAGAAGAAGGTAGTAAAAGGGTAGAGAAATAATTGTTAGTTCTGAGACTATAATTAGCAACTTTAATGCTTTAATCTAAAAACGCGTATTTTTGAGCCTGGGTGAATGATTAAAGAACAGATATTGAAAGCCTCTGAAATTTCTAATTGTTTGTTTTTAATTGTAAATTATGATCACTATAATTAGCTTATTTAATACATTTATAATGTAAACAAATATGAATATACAGAAGTTCAGAGATATATTTCCGGGCAAATATGAGCAACATTGTGACCCTGAGCGCAATGTGTTAAGCCTTTCTTATGATGTTTGGCACTGCCTCTTTCTTTTATTCAGGGCTTTTTAAAATACTTTTCGGAAGATAAAAGAAAGCTCTATAAAATACTGGCAGGTCTATGCTGAGATCTCGGTGGCTGCGTCTAGACTGGCAAGATTTTGCGCAAAAGTGTCTGCTTTTGCGCAAAAACTTGCCAGCTGTCTACACTGGCCGTGAGAATTTGCGCAAGAGTACTGACGTTCTACTGTGCGAAATCAGTGCTTCTTGCACAAATACTCTGACTCTCCCGCTCAGGAAAAAGCCCTCTTGTGCAAAAGGGCCAGTGTAGACAGGCAGCTAAGACGTTCTGCGCAAAAGCAGGCTAAACGGAAAAAAGCCCGAGTGGACGCTTGGAGGCTCTGTAGCCGCAATCAGCTCCCAGACTTCCTGGTAACCCGAGCCCCCTTAAAGCAGACGCAGGCTGCTGAGGTCACAAGGCAGGAGCCCTTCTCCGACCTCTGGCCAGAGGTCTGCCACGTGGCCCCTGCCGTCCAGCAGACACCCCCAAGCACGATGGCAGCTCCAGGTGGGGATCAGCCACCCTCACCCCCAGCGCAGGAGGCCCCCAGGGCCAGAAAAAGAAGGGCCCCATCCTGGTCCTGGGGGGAGCTGGAGGCACTGCTAGACCTGTGGCAGGAGGAGGAGACCCTCCATGACACCCGCTCCCGGCGCCGGAATGCGGAGATCTTTGCCCGCATGGCCCAGGCGCTCGCCCAGCAGGGCCATCTAGCCCGGACCCTGGAGCAAGTCCGGGCTAAAGTAAAGGAGCTGCACCTGGGCTACGTCCGGGCCAGCGAGGGCCAGGGGGCAGGAGCCAACACCTGCCCCCATTACCGACGGCTCCACACCATCCTGGGCCAGCCAGCACCGCAGGCACCGGACGTCCCCGTGGACAGCGGCATGTGCCCCCCCATCACCAGGACCACCGAGGCGGGGGAAGGAGACAGCAGCAGTGCGTCGGAGGACGAGGCCAGCACTGCCACCCTGCAGGCCCCCAAGTTTTTTCTGTTCAAAACAAAACAACTGTGTTTGGTGTTTATTGGGAGGTGAGGGGAGGGGAGAGGAGGGGAGGGGAGGGAGTTGTAAAGGGAGACCGAGGCGACCCTACTATGGGGCCTGGGCGAACATGTCCGTCAGGGCCTCCCAGATGCGCACCCCATCCTGGTGCGCCTGGCAGATGGCAGCTTTGTGGGGCTGTTCATAGCCTTGGCCCTCGGCTGCCATCCATGCAGGGAGGAAGGCCTCCCCACTCTGCTCCACAACATTGTGGAGCACGCAGCACACGGCCACTACCTCCGTGGCATTCCACTCACCCATCTCGAGACAGGTGAGCAAACACCAGAAGCGGGCTTTCAAGCGGCCGAAGGCGCACTCCACATGATTGCGGGCCCGGTTGAGGTGGTCGTTGAACCGGGCCCAGTTCTGGTCCGGCCGCCCCATATAGGGCCGCATTAGCCAGGGCATCAGGGGGTAGGCCGCGTCCCCGACAACACATATGGGCATAGGCACATCCCCGACAGTAAACTCCCACCAGGGGAAGTAGGTGCCCACCTCCAGCCTGCGAAACAGGCCGGAGTTCCGTAGTATACGGAAGTCGTGTGCCCTGCCGGACCAGCCTGCATAAACATCTAGGAAGCGGCCACAGTGGTCCACGAGGGCCTGGAGTACAATTGAGCAGTACCCCTTCCTGTTCATAAAATGGGCTGCTCGATGCTCCGGGGCCCGGACGGGGATGTGGGTTGCATCCAGGGCTCCCCCGCAGTTGGGGAACCCGAGGGCAGCGAAGCCGGCCACGGTAGCGTCCACGTCGCGCAGGCAGATGACTCTTGGGAGCAGGACGTCGTTGATGGCGTGGACGACCTGTAGAAGGGTGCAGAGAAACACAGGGGAACACATCACATAAGGCAGGGTGAGTGTGCGCTCCCTTGGGCCCCCCTCTGTGATGCCCTCTGTGCTCACACACACACACACACACACACACCAGAGCCCCCTCGCCCCATGGCCCTCCCCCCCCCCACCAGCAGGCCTGTGCCGGGGAGGGACAACCCAAACCCCTGGGTGACCCAGCCTGGAGTCTTGGCTGCCCCTGGGCATGGAGTGCAATACCCTCCCCACTTCCCCTGGGACTTACCTCCATCACGATGACACCGACGGTGGACCTGCCTACCCCGAACTGGTGTGCCGCCGATTGGTAGCTGTCCGGGGTGGCCAGCTTCCATAGTGCGATGGCGACCCTCTTGTTGACGGGGATGGGTGCCGCAGCCAGGTGGTGGCTCTCTGGAGTGCAGGGGCGAGCCAGGCACACAGCTCCAGGAACATCTGCTTTCGCATGCGAAAGTTCTGGAGCCATTGCTGGTCGCCCCATTGCCCCAGGACCAGCCGGTCCCACCAGTCCGTACTGGTGTCCAGTCTCCACAGTGGCCTCTCCACCCTGGGGTGGGGATGCCACAGGGACGCCATGGCCTCCATGGTGAGGGAGTCCAAAGCGATCTGCGCCTCCAGGTCCTGGAACAGGAGGGCAGCAGCCTGGAGCACCAGCTGCAGGCATTCCAAAAAGGCCGGCAGGGGCCAGAACAGGCACATGGCCACCCCTGGCTCCATGGCAGAAAAAACAAGGCAGATGGAAAAAAAACAAGCAAAGGCACTAAGTGACAAAAGGTAGTGGTGTCCTAAAAGGCAGAGGGCAACCACCAAAACTGCTACGGCTGACAGTCCCTGCAAGAGGTCCTATAGCATGCAGCAGGAGAGAAACGGCTGTCCAGGGAGATCCCTTTAAGCACGTGTCTCAAAGGAGCTCCAGCCCCTGCCCCCAGAAAGGGCTGGTGCCCTTTTGCCCTCTTCAGAATGGTTCCGGGCTTCTGCTTTTGCGCAAAAGTGTCCCGCCAATGTAGACGCGTTTTTGCGCAAAAGCGCATCGTTATAACGATAATTCTGGGATCAATCTAGACGTGTTTTTGTGCAAATACTTTTAACGGAAAAACTTTTCCGTTAAAAGTATTTGTGTAAAATCATGCCAGTGTGTCTGAGAATACACTGAGGAGAAAAGAGATAAAGATCTTACCTTTTAGGGGCCCTCCTTAACCCCAGAGTTTTTATACAGCTGTAGGACACACATCCTGTTATGAAATAATTCCTGGGTGGTTCATTAAACAATGATTGTGTTTAAGCTATTATGAAATTCCAGGCTAGCTACAAAGAAAAGTAGCTTTGTGTTTAAGCTAGACATGTGCCAGTCCCTAAAGTAAATGCCATACTAAACTGTAAGTGCCTGATACTAGCTGTTATGTCTCCTCATGATGCACCATGAGAGTTATCATGTGAATGAATTTTAGTAATTTCTTCCTATCTTTGACTTGCATAAAAATTCTCTGACTCTCATTCATTAATATGAATGGGGAGCTGCCCAACTTAAATCTCCTCTGTGTTGATGGAGGAATAGGCAGAACACATAAAAATGTGTTTTGCTAGTGTTTCTTTAAGTTGAAATACTTAAAATTTGGCTTTAGTCAGATCATTCTTTTCCTGAAAATGCATCTTTTGTTATGTTTTTCAGAACTCTGCTATCATGCTATGGCACACTGCATTCAATTCTGATAACCCATATAAAGTCATGATTAGTTAAACTCCTTATGAATGTAGAAGGCTTTGCTGAAGACTGATACTGGCTAGCCTCTAATTTGATAGTCAAAACATCACAACAGTGGTTTAAAATAAGCTGCTTTTGTGTATGCTAACTAGTTTAAGGTTACTTTTTAAACCAGTAGTGTACTTCTCCATTATGATGTTCACTGGATCTTGATTGAATGCTGATTTGCTCATCATTCTTTGGACTCTTTAATAACTGAGTTATTTTATCAGCATGGGGGTTCTTTGGACGAGTGGAATTTTAATAATAGGCAAATAAAACTTTTCTGTTGAATTGTTGAAGGGAAAAGTGCAGCCATGTATATGCCTAATATTCTGATTGATTATTCTAGCTCTTGCACTGTCACTGTGTGGGGTTAACACAATCATCGCATCAGACAAAGGAAGAGGAGTCACCTGCTGCAGCCGTGTATCTGCTGCACACTGCAAGTCTTTTGTAGCTGAAGTAAAGTCTTTAATATTACAGCTGTCATTGTGACATCTGCTGTTCAGTATGAGTGGCTGCCTCACCCACCACATGACCCTGATCACTACTACCATGACTCTGTCCTCTATTAAACTGTGAAAGACCCTGACCCTCCAGGTGCTCCTTCAGGGTTGAAATAGCAAGTTGTCTGTCATGCTTTTTCTGACTGGCTTAACTCTTCAGGATGCAGCTCAAGTTTTTAAGGTAGATTGGGTTACAGAGCAGCAGAACATAGAAGTATTTTTATATCTATTTTAATGACTGGTGCAGCTCAGAGGCATTAGTTAATTAATGTCCATTAGAAATGGATAAGATTCAAACTGACCTTTTTTGTTTAAATATAGAAACCAGGTTGTATGCATGTCACTATAAGTTATTGAAGATGGACTGAATTAGTGAAAAACCTGTGAAATTGCTTGGTATTTTTCTCAGAAATGGGACTATTTTGTATTATCATAATTTTTAGAGTCAAAACTGAAATTTTCAAAATTTAAAAGGTCAACATTTCTTTCAGACACAAATCAGATTGCATTGAAAGCATTTATGTTGTAATGGGCATTTTATAGGAGTACTTTTTAAAAAAGTTTTGATCATGAAAAGCCTTTGAACAAAAGGACAAAAACAAAACAAAACAAACCCCACTTCATGCAACAAAATTAAGTTCTAATGGATGTAAACTCACCTAATCACCTTACTTTCCCTTTCTTACTAGGAAAATATAGTAGAGTTTACTTAAAAATTCCTGGGTTTCTCTATCAGAAAGATTTGAATGGTAGAAAGATTTTTTTTTATGTAGAATGTGACTGTTCTGCCTAATGTTTGTGACTAGGATGGAGGAAAAGTCCATGCGTTTCAGTTAGTGGGTCAGATTATTTATTGTAGTGAGCTCTGTGTAACCATTTATACCAGTGTAAAGTGAGTGCTAAATTGAATCAAAATTATGTTTAGCACCCACTTTGTATTCATGTTGCACTTGTGAAAATGAGCTCAAGTTGTAGGACTACAGAAAATCAAGCTATGTATACTGACTTTCTCCACACCTTGACCATATTGGGCATCAAGTAATGCAATGCTGTGCTAGAGAGGAAACCCTATAATTGGCCCCTGTAGTTTCTTGGAATACTTTTAAATAAGATGTCAAGCCTCAGGAACAGTTTTACAAACATACTTCCTACACCTTGTATGTGAGGGTGTGACTTGCATTTCTTTCTTGTATCTAATGTAAAAAAGGAGAGGGCAAATCCTTTAGTACTAAAATTCTTCTTAGCCCCTCTATGCCAGAATAGTGTTGAGTTCCTAACAGTGGCAGCTTGTCTGACAGAACATGTAATAGGATCACAGGTTAAGCATTCTAGATTAAAAAATGTTTTATCCCCTGCAAATGAATGTCCATGTCTTCGTACCGTGCTTTTGTGTGCTCTGCAATTCTGTTGCAAAAATGGTTGTTATAGCATAAAGGGCCCTCCCTCCTTGCTTTGTCAGTGTGTCCTCTTTGACTGTGGTGTTACTTGTATGGTAGATTAGTGACTTTTGTACTTATATCAAGATAAGGGAAAATCCATTGTATTGTAAAATGGGTATTTATAACCCCTACTTGAATACATCTTTATGCTTCTTTTGGTAGAGAATCAGAGGAGATGCTTTTGAATATATTCGATAGACTCTATCAACAGAGTTTCCCAAGGAATGTGGCATGTCGTTATGGATCTGAAGATGGTAGCATAGATAGACCAGGATTTCAGAGCTAAGATAGAATGGGAAACAAGAGAAAGACAAACCTATTTTATCCAGAACATAGACTAGTGAACAGCTTAAGTCCATTCTTTTCAATATAAAACATTTCAGGTCAACATAAAGAAATGAAAACATAATCATATCACTGATTTGTAACAATTGAATAATTTTACAATTTCATTTTACTAGGTTGTGAACGAAAAACCTGTAATATGTGTAAGAGAGAAGGCAAAAGAATGTTCATCTGAACTGCTCATAGATGGAATATGTTAGTATGCTGGGAGATGTAGCATAACCAGATCTTGTGACTAGACATGAGAAGGGAAAGATCCTGGGTGAGAAGAGACGGGATGATACCTCCCTGTCCCACCCCAGAGAAATCAAAGAATTTTCTAGTGGTTTACTATTGTTTCTTAAACAAGCAAAATGTCAGCCACTAGCTGTGCCCCATCTCAAATGTAGTCATTTAGCTAATACTACTTAGGCATTCTTCTCTCAACGTTTATTAGTTTTTCATTAAGTGCGGTCCTGATCCTGCAGCTGGTAGTGTAAGGATCTATGTTTGTGCTCAATTATCTGAGAGATTGTGGCTTCTCTTTGTTCATAGTCTATGGCAATGACTCTGTCTCTTCATCTGCGCTTCCACAGGGTCCATTACAATGGAGCCTTGATCTTGAGTGGGGTCTTCAAATGCTACACTTATTATTATTATTATTATTAATATTATTAATAATAATAATAATAATTACACTATTAGTAGGTGTTGTTATTACTATTAATATTTTTAGGAAAACCCTGAGAGAGGAGGATTGTAATTTGTCCAAATCCATAGAAATAATAAGTGGTGACACAGAGAATAAGAACACGATTGTGCCTGATTCCCAGCTTTGTGCTTAAATCTCTAACCCATATCATTTCCTTTAAAAGCTACGAAGTGGCAGCAAGAGACTCTTCCCCCTTCTAGTTCCATTGTCCCTTCCTTGCCAACCTTAAACTCTTCAGATGTTAGGAATGGAAGAGGGAATGTATCTGCTGTATGTATGTATGAATGTATCTGCTGACTCATCCAAACATGTTACACCTCAGATGAATTTTTGATGATGTCTGAATTAACTGTGTTTTTTCAATTACATTTGATTTCCAGACAACGCTGCCTTTTCAGACGTTTGAAGAGTGAGATACCTTGGAAGAGGCTTTGTTTTACAATATTGTGATTGGCTGGAAGCAGGAAATAGATCACCAGGAAAGCCAGTTCTCGCAAGTTTTACAGCTAGACAGCTATTGTTGTACAGCTTCTTTATCCACACTAGTCCACTGTGAAATTCTCCAAGAAGCTCCACATATAATTATTTGCCATAATATGTGGTAGGAAAATATATTCCAAAACCACTTAGCCACTAATTCTATAACCACTCTTCATTAATTTATACAAGAACAAGTGTCTCCAACATTTTTTTCCAAAGTCAGAATGTGCCTGATGTCTCAATATCACAGAGGGTGACATGAGAAATATTTCTTGATTGGGCTGGGAACACTCCATGAAGATGAAGTAATGTAATATGGAATGGTGCTCTCTGAGCCTTTTCAATAAATGTTTTTCGTCACTACAGAGCTTAATACAATAGCAATAAAGGCACAAAAGGAAATTAGAAACACAACTGAGACTGCATCTCATAGTTCATAATGGCTTAAAATTCTGACTGTTTATTAAAACTAACACCCCTTGTCAGGGTGTTGATCAAAAATACTCCATGGTTTCTTTTCTTTGATGTTTTCATTTTACAAGCCCTGGGATATATGTTGCCATGTCTTAATTTAGTTTTATGTCTAAAACATTGAAACACAAAACTACTTTCCAACAATATTGCTTAATAAAATGTTACCATGGATTTTTCCAGCCAGCAAACTTATCACTAGATAATTTGTCTACTATTAAGCAAAAGAGATTTCTGCTGTCACATGAATAGAAATGAGCCAAAGGATCCTTTAAAATAACTGCTTTGTCTTTGAGATGCTGTGCTTTTAAATAATATCTGTTCTATGAAGTCCAGGGCACAATGTTCTTCTTGTAGACGCATATACCGGGTTTTTTTTCTCCAGCAACTCCCTGGCTCCTGCACATGCAAAAGTTTGAATTTCCTGTTGGCTCTGAGGTGAGATTTATAACATTTATTAAGGTTGCTTTTCATTCTGAGTTTACTGGGCAGTAAGCCTAAGAGGATTTTTTTAAGGGGCTTAATTGCTTGAATATACCAGGGGTGAGCACTGCAGTTCTCTAAAAGGCCACTAACCAATAAGATTGCCAGCTGTTGGATTTCCCTGGAGGATCCTTGTTTCTAGAGAAAGTTCATGAAATATACATATATCCAGGAATGAGGCTGTTAGCACCTCTATCTCAATTCACTGTCTTGACTCTGTTTCTTTCCTAGCTTTTTTTGGTGTCTTTATTCTTCTGATCCACTCATGTCTATTCCTCAGTTCAGGTGCCCCCATTCCTACCTCCCTGGTTGTCTCAACCATCAAAGTCAGAATAGAATGCAGCTGACTATCTTCTGTTGCAGCGGCAGAGAAGCAAGGGTATTCAGAAAGATGAGGAAATACTGTAGCAATGCACTTTAAAGTAGAAGGAAAGGTGAACAAAGGAGAAGAGAGAGAATGAGTAAAGGGAAGGGTAAGAAGAAGCTGATCGGCCACTTTTAAAATAAAAATCTAAATACCCCATCTGAATACATGAATGGACTTGCTACCAGATGGCAACTGTATTGTCAAGTGAGCCCAAAAGCAGGGAGACTATAATTGTTAACAAATGTATTGT
Organism: Pelochelys cantorii; assembly: GCA_032595735.1. Lineage (NCBI taxonomy): Eukaryota > Metazoa > Chordata > Testudines > Trionychidae > Pelochelys > Pelochelys cantorii. The sequence continues at coordinate 34,499,036 of CM064334.1, forward strand.
TAAGGGAATTTACTGATGCAGAAGCCACTTTCGTTGAAGAATAAATTGGAATATTTTGGTGCATTTTCTCTAAAAAGTCATCCATTTTAAGTCTATGTATTAAAATGACAAAGTCTTAAATAGGGGTCTCCTTTACTAAACAAAAGATATGCAAATGACATTTCAAGATTTATATTATGATAAAAAGTGAAACACAAAAGAGACATTATCTTGGAAAAATGTAAAAGTACATTGCTTCATGGGTCTATAATGATATAATGTGATGTTGATGTAGTTAAAGATGTCAGAAGGGAGACAATGACCTGAAAAGTTTAAGGCAGACACATTAATATTGATTGATTTTTTGAACAGCAAGAATATATCTATATACTGAGTATTGGGTTGTGTGAAAATTTGAGATGAGGTACAGAACATTTTAGTTTTGCAATGCTTTAGAGCTCATAGCAGGAGTATGTTTTAAGCACAGTACTACCTGAAATTGGATAACAGTATGCCTTGAATTTAGCAGGCTATAAGCCTATTTCTCATAAAAATCAGTGATGTTTGACAAAGCTGGGTAATCATTCCTGGCTTAACCACAAGTGCACAGCTTTCACATGAAATGTCACAGGAGCTCCAGCTTCCCAGAGTTGATACAAGAAAACCTTACCATTAATTTGTATGTACTCTTGAGTTTGTAGCTATGAAAGGCTGTCTTCAAAAGGCCTACAAACCAGTAGAAAACAGTGCAGCCAAAGGAAAATGTAGGTATAATTAAGAGCATTAAAAAGTCTTAGCATTGCATTAAATTACAAAACTATAGGAATTTAGTTTAAAGGCTTATAAGAAGTTGAATACAGGTTGAATCTCTCTTGTGTAGCACTATCTGCTCTGGCAACATCCGTGGCCTGGCATGATATGAGACAGATGTCCACTTATTATGGGTGTGGCCAAATTTCCTGTGGTCCCATAACATTTGTTTACAGCCACCCGTCCTGGCTTTCCGTTTTCTGTGTTGTTATTTAGCTCTAATTTACCCCTAAATGCCTAAGAGCCCAATAAGCAATGGAACTGTTGGTAGTGCTTCTAGAAAATACTGACCTCCCATGGTTCGGCAAAATCTCTGGTTTGGCACTGGTCTGGTACTAAGGGTGCCGGACTAGAGAGTTTCAAACTATATTGGTAAGTCTGACTTCTGTATACTGCAATGGCTCACAAGTTTGTATGGAGCCACACTAATCACTCAAACGATGGTAGCAAAAATTGCATGCAGAGTTTTTACCCTAAAAAGGGAGAAACTAGCAGCTCCTTGAAGCACACGAGGAACTACACTATTGCTATTTATGGTATATGGAAGGAACTCAGATGCTATAATGATGGCAACACTAAATTAGATATGTGAGGGAAAATGTGTTGTACTACACTATATTACCCCATACTACATTACAGATCAGGATGCTATGCTACAAATGCATCCATGATGGATATCCCTCCACTTCCTTCTCCAAACAGCCTCTTTTAGAGCCACTTTCATTGTCTGTAAATGGCCTTTACATTTGTCTGACTGAATTGAAATGTTCACTTAGAGTTAACATCATCAGATGGCAGTCTCTCTCTCTCTCTCTCTCTCACACACACACACTTTTTAGTCCTTTTTAAATAAAAAATTTGTGAACACCTCTGACTGAATTAAATCATCTTTCATCCTCCCCACATGCTTGAAACTATAATAAAGCAATGTAGGGTCTGGAGAGACAGTTGCCAAAGAAAACTGTTGGCGTACAAGTGAATTGCACAATACAGAACACCCTCCTATGAGAAGGAGGGGGGTCTTCTGAGAATGTATAATCTGGTGGACAAAAGCAGACTAGAGGACACCTACCGATTGCTGTGGGATGCAGCACTACATTCTATATATGCTGCTTCATGACTTACCAAAGTTAGTGAAGGTGGTAGAATGACCAAATGACTTGAATGACCCTTTCAAAGAATCATAGAACTGGTAAGGACTTTGATGGGTCATATAATCTACTCCCCTGCACTCATGGCAAAACTAAGTGCTATCTAGAACATCCCTAACCTGCTCTAAAAAATCTCCAGTGATGGAGATTCCACAACCTCCTCAGACAATTTATTTCAGTCTTTAACGACCCTGACAGGAAGATTTTCCTAATGTCCAATCTAAACCACCCTTGCTGCAATTTAAATCTATTGCTTCTTGCCCTATCTTCAGATTAAGGAGAACATTTTTTCTCCCCTCTCCTTATAATAACCTTTTAGAGATGATACTAAACTGCTCAAGGTAGTTAAGACCAAAGCAGACTGTGAAGAACTTCAAAAAGATCTCACCAAACTCAGTGACTGGGCAACAAAATGGCAAATGAAATTTAATGTTGATAAATGTAAAGTAATGCACATTGGAAAAAATAACCCCAACAATACATATAATATGGTGGGGGCTAATTTAGCTACAACTAATCAGGAAAGATCTTGGAGTCATCGTGGATAGTTCTCTGAAGATGTCCACGCAGTGTGCAGCAGCAGTCAAAAAAGCAAACAGGATTTTAGGAATCATTAAAAAAGGGATAGAGAATAAGACAGGGTATGTCTACACTAGCCCCCTAGTTCTAACTAGGGTGGCTAATGTAGGCATTCGAACTTGCAAATGAAGTCCGGGATTTAAATATCCCGGGCTTCATTTGCATGTTCCCGGGTGGGCGCCATTTTTAAATGCCCCGTAGTTCGAACTGACTGCCTGCGGTACATGTGGCAGTCAGAAGTTAATCCGAACTGAGTCCTTAGTTCAGATTAACTGTTACACCTCATTGCAGGAGGAGTAACAGTTAATCCAAACTAAGGACTTAGTTCAGATTAACTTCTGACTGCCGCATGTAGCCGCGGGCAGTCAGTTCGAACTACGGGGCATTTAAAAATGGCGCCCGCCCGGGAACATGCAAATGAAGCCCAGGATATTTAAATCCTGGGCTTCATTTGCAAGTTCGAATGCCTACATTAGCCACCCTAGTTCGAACTAGGGGACTAGTGTAGACATACCCACAGAGAATATCTTATTGCCCTTATATAAATCCATGGTACATCCACATCTTGAATACTGTGTACAGATGTGGTCGTCTCATCTCAAAAAAGATATACTGGCATTAGAAAAGGTTCAGAGAAGGGCAACTGAAATGATTAGGGGTTTGGAACGGGTCCCATATGAGGAGAGATTGAAGAGACTGGGACTTTTCAGCTTGGAAAAGAGGAGACTAAGGGGGGATATGATAGAGGTATATAAAATCATGAGTGGTGTGCAGAAAGTGAATAATAAAAGTTATTTACTTGTTCCCATAATATAAGAACTAGAGGCCACCAAATGAAACTAATGGGCAGCAGGTTTAAAACAAATAAAAGGAAGTTCTTCCTCACACAGTGCATATCAATCTGTGGAACTCCTTGCCTGAGGAGGTTGTGAAGGCTAGGACTATAACAGGGTTTAAAAGAGAACTAGATAAATTCATGGAGGTTAAGTCCATAAATGGCTATTAGCCAGTATGGGTAAGGAATGGTGTCCCTAGTCTCTGTTTGTCAGAGGGTGGAGATGCATGGCAGGAGAGAGATCACTTGATCATTACCTGTTTGATTCACTCCCTCTGGGAAACCTGGCATTGGCCACTGTCGGCAGACAGGATACTGGGCTGGATGGACCTTTGGTCTGACCCAGTATGGCCATTTTTATGTTCTTATGTTCTTAAGTACTTGAAAACTGTTTTCTTGTCCCATCTCAGTCTTCTCTTCTCCAGACTAACCAAATCCATTTTTTCCCAATATTCCCTGATAGGTTATGTTTTCCAAACCATTTAATCATTTTTGTTGCTCATCTCTGGCTTTTTTCCAATTTTTCTGTATTTTATGGGTGCTGAAATGTAGCACTCATAACTAAACTCAGAGCTCTAGCTGAGGCTTAATCAGCACAGAGTAGAGCAAAATAATCACTACTCATGTCTCAGTTACAACATTTCTGCTAAACATTCAACATTCCAGAATGTTTGCTTGTTTTTTGCAACAGCATTGCACTATTGACTCCTATTTAGCTTGTGATCCACTATGACCTCCAGATCCCTTGCTACAAGTACTCTTTCCTAAGCAGTCATTTGCTATTTTGTATGGCTGCTTCTAGACTGCAAGCTTCTTTTCAAAGAAGCTTTTTTTTCAGAAGAGATCTTTCAAAAAGTTTTTTCGGAAGAGAGCGTCCACACACAAAAGCACATCAAAAAAGTGATCTGCTTTTTCAAGACCGCATCCAGACTGATTGGACGCTTTCTCACATAAAAGGCCACTCAGAACCACATCAGCCAGGGCATTAGGTCATCAGTTGCTTCCAAGTGCTGGTGCCGGAGTCTTGCAGAGACACGAGCTTAAAGGGACCCCCCTGTACAGCCGTTTCTCTGCTTCTGCTGCATGCTTGGCTACCTCTTCAAGGGACAGCAAAGCTCTCAGAGTGCCTGCTGTGGTTGCCTCGCTTTTTTGGACACCGCAGCTTTTCTTTTGCTGCCATGGAGCCGGAGCTGCCCCTGGGCATTTGATGGCACCACACGGCCACTTTGTGCCAGCTGCCTTCCTGGTCCTGACTGAGTTCGACCCCAAGCTCATTCTAGGGACCCTCTCCCCGGGTGCGGGAGCTATACTCTGGCAACGTGCCCCACAGTGGAGAGGTATTTTTGGAGGCTCAACACCAGTTCCGACTGGTGGGATGACCAGCAGTGGCTCCAAAACTTCCTCATGTGGAAGGCCACGTTTTTGGAGCTGTGTGCCTGGCTCACCCTCACCCCCGGGAGACACGACACCCACCTGCAGCCCGCTATCCCCCTGGAGAAGCGGGTCGCAATCACCATCTGGAAGCTCGCCACCCCCGACAGCTACCTGTCGGTGGGCAACCTGTTTGGCATGGGGAAGTCCACCGTCAGGGCCCTCCTCATGGAAGTAAGGCACTCTGGGGCTGCAGTCCCTCCATGGGAGGGAGAGGGGGTGTCCTGGAAAAGGGAGACCCTTGGATAAGAGGGCTTGGGGGCTGTGGAGAGTGGAGTGAAGGTGGGGGGGAACCTCATCCCCAGGGGGTTGTGCCATCCCGCCCTCACACAGCCCTGCTGCTGCGTTGGTGGCCTCATAGGGGGTGGCTCCTGGGGTATTTGGGGAAGGGGGGAAAGGGGAGCGGGCACCTACCAAGGGCTCGGGCACTCCCTCTCTCCTTTTCTGTTTTGTGTGTTCATTTGTCCCCTTCTGCAGGTTGTGAGGGCCATCAATTCGATCCTCCTGCTTGGGAGATCTGCACTTGATCATGACCGGATTTGCTACCCTGGGGTTCCCAAACTCTGCTGGAGCCATAGATGGGACTCACATACCAATCTGCGCACCTGAGCATTGAGCGGCCCAGTATATTAATAGGAAGGGCTACTTCTCCATGGTGCTGCAGGCCCTGGTCGAACACCGTCGACAGTTCATGGACATTTTTGTCAGGTGGTCGGACCTCGAGCCTCTATGGCAAGCTGGAGGTGGGCACATTCTTCCCCCCCTGGGACTTTATGGTTGGGGACATGCAGATGCCATTGTGCATCGTGGGGGATGTGGCCTACCCCAATGCAGTGGCTCATGAAGCCATATATCGGACACCTGGACCCCAGCAGGGACCACTTTAATGCCCGCCTGAACTGGGCCAGGATCCAGGTTGAGTGTGCCTTCAGCAGGAGGGGGAGCTGGACCGGGATCAGGGATGGCAGGGGGAGGGGGCATAGGCATCACTTGGGGAGGGTACATGGGCATTGCTTGGGGAAGGAACAGAGGCATTGCATGGGGGGTTGGGGGAGGGGGAATGGGTATAGCAGGGTGGGCAGGGGGGTGCTAGGCAGGAGGAGTGACAGCAGGCGGGTGTGCCATCCTTTCTCTCATGACGACATATGCTATCACACTGCTGCATGATCTGGTCCCAGGCATGGTTCCACCACTCTGAGTCCTCCCAGATGTTCTGCGCCCAGGTCTGCTGCATGTTGGGCAGGATGCTGACATGCTGGCACATGAGGTCTTCCTGGAACCTGGTGCACTTTCAGGTCCCCCGGGCTGTAGCACCTAGCACGGGTAGCGTGGCTCGCCCCTCAATCCCGACTGGTCCGGCTGTGGAGAACACAAAGAGGGAGAGGCAGTCAATCGTCCATGCAGACACTATCCCTGAGGCTGTGCCCTCCTCTGTGAGCAGTGACCAACAGTCCTCAGGCCAGAGGAGGGGGATGTCCCGGGAGCAAGGCCATTGTGGCCTGCACAGCAGGCCCTGCCTCCCAGGGGTCCTGCAGTGCCCAGGGGACCATGATGCCCGCTTCCCTTTCCCCAGCCCACAAACAAGCAGGCAAGGGAAGTGTCCAGCCACAGTGAGATCCCATGGGCAGGATAGTAGCCGGGAGCAGCCTGGCCCTGCTTGGGGTCTGCACACACATCTATGGCTTGCAGAGCTGCCCGCGGGAGCGGGTGGTTCCTTACACGTGCAGGCATGTCTGTGTGCTGTGTGCGGCACTCTTTGGGGTGTCTGGGGACATGCCCCTTGTGGCTAGCCTGCTTCCAGCCGTGAGAGATGCTGGGAGCCCCCCCACCCCGGGGGCAGACGTGTAGCCTCCCCTGAGCCTGGCAGCAGGATCCCACCTGTGCTCAGGGGCTGCCTGCTGAGTCCGCGTGGCACTAGCACTGCACGTGGTTCTATGTGCACTGACTGCAGCACGATGTCCGGCCCGAGTGACACTCGCCCCCCGCGCACCTGCCTCCCCCACCCTGTGTGTGTGGCAAACTGAGAGCACTCACCTGAAGATTCCTCCTCGGCATCAGACAAGACCTGGGAGACTTCCTGGCTGACAGGCACCGACTCCAGGGACAGAGTGACGGTGTCCATCTCCTCCTCCTCCTCCGCTGTGGCCTCCAGCCGGGCGACGACTGGGATCTCGAGGCTGGAGTCCATGATGATGGGTGGGGAAGATGTTTCCCCACCCCTCAGGATCTGGTGCAGCTCCTGGTAGTAGGGGCAGGTATGGGGCCCTGCCCCTAGAATCATAGAATCATAGAGCTGGAAGAGACCTCAGAAGGTCATCAAGTCCAGCCCCCTGCTCTAGGCAGGACCAATCCCAACTAAATCAACCCGGCCAGGGCTTTGTCAAGCCGAGACTTAAACACCTCTAGGGATGGAGACTCCACTACTTCCCTAGGTAACCCATTCCAGTGCTTCACTACCCTCCTAGTGAAATAGTTTTTCCTAATATCCAACCTGGACCTCTCCCACCACAACTTGAGACCATTGCTCCTTGTTCTGCCATCTGTCACTACTGAGAACAGCCTTTCTCCATCCTCTTTGGAACCTCCATTCAGGAAATTGAAGGCTGCTATCAAATCCCCCCTCACTCTTCACTTCTGCAGACTAAACAGATCCAACTCCCTCAGTCTCTCCTCGGAGGTCATATGCTCCAGCCCCCTAATCATTTTGGTTGCCCTCCACTGGACCCTCTTCAATGCGTCCACATCCTTTTTGTAGTGGGGGGCCCAGAACTGGACACAATACTCCAGATGTGGCCTCACCAGAGCCGAATAAAGGGGAATAATAATATCTCTGGATCTGCTGGCAATGCTCCTCTTAATGCAACCTAATATGCCATTAGCCTTCTTGGCTACAAGGGCACACTGTTGACTCATATCCAGCTTCTCATCCACTGTAACCCCTTTTCTGCAGAACTACTACTTAGCTGGTTGGTCCCCAGCCTGTAACAATGCTTGGGATTCTTCCATCCCAAGTGCAGGACTCTGCACTTGTCCTTGTTGAACCTCATCAGATTTCTTGTGGCCCAATCCTCCAATTTGTCTAAGTCACTCTGGACCCTATCTCTGCCCTCAAGCGTATCTACCTCTCCCCCTAGCTTAGTGTCATCTGCAAGCTTGCTGAGGGTGCAATCCATCCCCTCTGCAAACCAGTCCTAGAACCGAACCTTGGGGCACTCCACTAGAAACCGACCGCCATCCTGACATCAAGCCGTTGATCGCTACCCGCTGGGCCAGCCTTCTAGCCATCTTTCTATCCATCTTACCGTCCATTTATCCAATCCACATTCCCTTAACTTGCTGGCAAGAATATCGTGGGAGACCGTATCAAAAGCCTTGCTAAAGTCAAGGTATATTACATCCACTGACTTTCCCATGTCCACAGAGCCAGTTACCTCATCATAGAAGCTAATCAGATTGGTCAGGCACGACTTGCCCTTTGTGAATCCATGCTGACTATTCCTAATCACTTTCCTCTCTTCCAATTGCCTCAAAATGGATTCCTTAAGGATCCCTTCCATGATTTTTCCAGGAACCGAGGTAAGACTGCTTCCCTGGATCGTCCTCCTTGCCTTTTTTGAAGATGGACACTACATTTGCCTTTTTTCCAATTATCCGGGATTTCTCCCGATCTCCACGACTTTTCAAAGATAATGGCCAAAAGCTCCTCAATGACATTTGCCAACTCCCTCAGTACCCTCGGATGCATTAAGTCCGGACCCATGGATTTGTGTACATTTAGCTTTCCTAAATAGTTCCTAACCTGTTCTTTACCCACCAAGGGCTGTCCATCTTCATCCCATCTTGCGTCACTTAGCGCATTAGTCCGGGAGCCCGCCTTGTCCGTGAATACAGAGGCAAAGAAAGCATTGAGTACTTCAGCTTTCCCCACATCATCTGTCACTAGGTTACCTCCTTCATCCAGTAGGGGCCGCACACCCTCTCTGATCACCTTCTTCTTGTTAACATGCCTGTAGAAACCTTTCTTGTTATCCTTCACATCCTTAGCCAGTCGCAATTCTATTTGCTCTTTCGCCTTCCTAATAACCCCCCGGCATTCTCGAGCTATACATTTAAACCCCTCCCTGGTCATTTGTCCAAGTTTCCACTTTTTGTAAGCTTCCTTTTTGTGCTTAAGTTCACCAAGGATTTCCCCCGTAAGCTAATCCAGTCTCCTACCATGTTTGCCTCTCTTGCTACGCATCGGGATGGTTTCTTTCTGTGCCTTCAATAAGGCTTCTTTAAAATACTGCCAGCTGTCCTGGACTCCTTTCCCCCTCATGTTAGCATCCCAGGGGATTCTGCCCATCAGGTCTCCGAGGGAGTCAAAATCTGCTTTTTTGAAGTCCAAGGTGTGTATTTTACTACTCTCTTTTCTTCCTTTGGTCAGGATCCTGAAATCTACCATCTCATGATCACTGCTTCCCAGGTTGTCACCCACCTCTACTTCCCCTATTAGTTCCTCCCTGTTTGTGAGCAGAAGGTCAAGCTGCGCACGGCCCCTGGTCGGATCCTTCAGCACTTGTACCAAGAAGTTATCCCCAACATTCTCCAAAAACTTCCTGGATTGCCTGTGTACTGCCGTATTGGTTTCCCAACAGATGTCAGGATGATTAAAGTCCCCTACGAGAACCAGGGCCTGCGATCTGGAAGCTTCTCTCAGTTGTCCGAAGAAAGCCTCATCTACCTCATCCACCTGATTCGGTGGCCTGTAGCAGACACCAACCACAACATCACTGCTGTTGTTTGCTCCTCTAAACTTAACCCACAGACTCTCAACAGGTTTTTCTCCCTCTTTATACTGGAGTTCAGAGCAATCACAGTGCTTTCTTACATATAGTGCAACTCCTCCTCCTTTTCTCCCCTGCCTGTTCTTCCTGAACAGTCTATACCCTTCCATGACAGCGCTCCAGTCATGCGAGTCATCCCACCAAGTCTCTGTTATCCCAATTAAATCATATTTCTTGGACTGGGCCAGGGCCTCCAGTTCTTCCTGTTTGTTGCCCAGGCTTCTCGCATTAGTGTACAAACACCTCAGATAACCAGTTGATCGCCCTATCTTCTCCATTTGAATCAGGGGTCCTCCTTTGTTGCTCGTTCCTCTTTGCATTTCTTCCTGGTATCCGACTTTCCCACTCCCCTCAGGGTTTTGGTCACCGTCCCCCATCGAACCTAGTTTAAAGCCCTCCTCAGTAGGTTTGCAAGCTTGCCCACGAAGATGCTCCTTCCTCTCTTGGTTAGGTGGATCCCATCTCTTCCTATCAATCCTTGTGCCCAGAACAGAGTCCCATGGTCGAAGAAACCAAAGCCCTCTCTGTGACACCACCTGCGCAACCACGCATTTACTTCCTCAATTCGACGATCCCTGCCCAGTCCTCAACAGGGAGGATGGATGAGAACACCACTTGTGCTCCAAATTCTTGGATCCTTCTTCCCAGCACTACATAATCCGCAGTAACCCGCTCAAGGTCATTCTTGGCCGTATCGTTAGTTCCCACGTGGAGAAGCAGGAAGGGGTAGCGATCCGAAGGTTTGATCAGTTTGGTAAGCCTCTCAGTCACATCCTGAATTCGAGCTCCCGGTAAGCAGCACACCTCTCGAGATTCCAGGTCTGGACAGCAGATGGATGGCTCAGTCCCTCTTAGGAGGGAGTCCCCGACCACCACCACCCATCGTTTTCTTTTTGGGGGGGGTGGTTGTGGAACCCCCATCTCTAGGACTACGCATCCCATGCCTTCCAGTAGATGGTGTTCCCTTCTGGTTTCTTCCTTGTGAGGTCCCTTCCAAAGCATTCAGCACTGCAGAGCCTGTGGAGAGAGCCTGAAAGCGATTACTTACCTCTATAGCATTGGGGGATTCCTGTGCTGGCCTTTTTCCCCTTCTAGAAGTTACATGCTGCCAGTTCTCTTCCTGGTCCCGTACTGCCCTCTCTGGCTCTTCCGCCTGCCGTGCTTGCAGGATTAAATGCTGCCTTCTATCGAGGAAGTCTTCATCCTCTCTGATCGAGCATAGGGTTGACACTTGGGCCTCCAGTCCTCTAATTTTTTCTTCCAAAATGGCGACCAGCTTGCACTTAGTGCAGATGAAATCCGTTCTTTCTTCCGGGAGGAAGACAAACATGGCACACTCTGTGCAGGTAACAACAACAGACCTATCACCATCCATCCCTGCTGTCCTGTTCGCAAGCTCCTTGGTCGCTTGCTCACTGCTTTATAAAGACCTGGGCTGCCTGAAAGTCCCTCCCCCTACCAAGGCTCAGTCAATCAGCAGAGGCTTCTAGAATTCAAACTTTAATTAGAAGCCAACAGTTTCCACCTGCCAATCACAGCACACACTGTTCGCAAGCTCCTTGGTCCTGAGAAGGAGCTGCACTCTCTGGCCCTGATGTATCCCTGACGGAGCAATTTGACCTTACTCTGGACCTGTTCCAAGGTCCGGGGTGGGTGTCTGTGCTCTGTCAGGGACTCAGCCATGCGCTCGAAGATGTCTGCTTTGTGGCGCTTGGAGCAGAGATCCTGCAATGTCTCCTCCTCGCCCCACAGCTTGAGGAGGGACAGGATCTCCACTCCAGACCAGGTGCTCACCTCTTGGTCCCCCTGGGTGGGTCCTGGGATCCCTGGGGCTGCTCCCCGTCAGGGCCAGGAAGATCTTGGGGGGCTTGTGGCTCCGCCATGGGTGGCAAGGCCTGTGGCAGGGAGAGCTGCATGGTCAGAGTGCTGCTCTCAGGCCGGCTTCCTGCCACAAGGCTTTTTAAGGGTGCCTGCAGCTTTAAGAGGGACCAGGAGACAGGAACTATAGAGTTGTGATTACTGTAGATGGAGTGTCCACCAGGGTACCTGTGTTATTTCCTGGAGGCCTCTTCTTTTGAAAGAAAACCCTCCTCCCCATCCACACACACCTTTTTCAGAAAGAGCTTTTTCCAGTGCTGGAAAACCCTTCTGTTCTTTCGATTTTCTTTTGAAAGAACGCAATTGCAGTGTGGACGTAATTGAAGTTTTGTCAGAAAAACAGCCATTTTTCTGACAAAACTCTGTAGTGTAAACCTACCTTATGTGTGCACCTGATTATTCCTTCCTACCTGGAGATCTTTGTATGTGTCCCTGTCAAATTTCATCCTGTTTGCTTCAGACCATTTTTCTATTTTGTCCACAACATTTGAATTTTAGTCCTATCCCCCCAAGCACTTACTTGCAACTCTTCCCAACCTGGTATTGTCTGCAAAATTCATGCCATTATCTAAATCACTGATGAAGATATTGAATGGAACCTGAACCCAGAATTGATCCCTGCAGGACCCCGCTTGACTCTGAACCATTGATAACTATGCTTGTGGAATGATTTTCTAACCAGTTATGCACTCACCTTATATTAGCTCCATCTAGATTGTATTGCCCTAGTTTGTTTATGACAAGGTCATGTGAGACAGCATGAAAAGCCTTATTGATTGCTTTATTATTTGGTCCATTATCTGTCTGGGTATTGGAGTTAAACTGACAGGTCAGTAATTCCATGAGCTGTCCTTATTTTCCTTTTTATAGATGGGCATTATATTTGCCCTTTTCTAGTCCTCTGGCATTTGAACTATCTTCCATGATTTTTTGAAGATAATCACTAATTGCTCAAATATCTCCTCAGTCAGCTGCATGAGTAGTCTAGGATGTATTTCATCAGTCCCTCATTACTTGAAGACAAGTAATTTTTAACTTGTTGTTTCCCTCTTTTAGCCTCTGATCCTGCCTCATTCTCATAATGTTAGACATCCAGTTGCTACTAACCTTTTTGAGGAAAACTTGAACAAAAAAAGTCATTTGAGTGAGGAAAAGTAGGCCTTGATGGGCTGACTATGGCTAAAAACTCAGTGAAGTATCCGCAAGGAACTTATCCTCAATGAACATCCAGAATCCCAGAAATTATATAAATTTCAAGGTAGTTGGAATTTATTTAATCCATTTGACTGTAAAAGTCATTTCAGAGAATGATTAACAGAGGAACAGACAAATGGCAAAGTCTTGATCAAGAGAGCTGCTGTCAGGATACCATCTAGATAAATTAGAAAATGAATGTTCAGGTTCTTATGGAAGAAGACTAATGGCATTAAGTCAAGATGAAATAGAAAAGGAGCAGCTCACAAGCTGAAAATCATAAACTACCAGCTTGACCTGACAGGAAATTCTGAGACACTACCTGAACTGGAAAATAACGAGAATGCTAAGGAAAAACTTCCCTTAACTCCCTAGTCCTGGAGGTGTTATGGGTTACTTGTGTAAAATGTCCTGGGGTGTTTGTCCCATTTTTGTAGTTTCAAAATTAATAAAGGAACTTTCTAGCTTTTAAGAAAATAAATTTTAATGACATTGTTATACATCACCTTTCATGCTAATGCACTTTACATAATTATAGGAATTATTCACTTCCTACACTGTGTGGACAGCACACTAATGTAGAGACACAAGCCTGTAAACACTCATGTGAATCAAAAGGGTTATTTACAGGTTGTAGGACCCTACAGAAGATGTGAAGACGACCTTATCTAATTGAAATTACAGGGAGTGGGGATTTGGTAGGCTAGCTAGAATATATTTGCCCCGAAAAGAAACTTTTTGAGGGTTAACACACTCTTCTCTTGTGTGATATGGAATCTTTGGTGATTATATATTGTCAGGACTGGGTTAATGTCTTATCCAAAAGATGGCAGCTCCAACAACAGAGTTCTTCCCTAGAAGACGGATTCAATACTTACTCACGGTCATCTTCTCCAGAAACTTAATGAAGTAGCTGGGTTTTAACTGGAAGTCTCTCAAAGAACTGAGCAAGATCACAGTGCATAGAATGGTATTCCTGCATCCAAGCACTTATGGTAGTATACATTGTAACTCTCTGGTCTGGCACCTGATTGGTCTAGAACCAGGGAATCTGCAGGACTGGAAGGCAGGGTGTCAATGCCAGCCCCATTGCTGTTACTCAGTGCAGGGCTCTGTTCTGGTAGCAGTAGAGGAGCTGGCATTGACCAATCGGGGAACAGGAGTGGGAGTGCTCAGGGAAGAGGCAGGTGGCTGCGGAGCCCTGCAGCGGGGGCCAGGAGTGCAGCCCCAAAGGAGTGCACTGAGCCCTGCGGCTGCTGGGCTGCGGTCCCGCCCCTGCCACTCGGCTCTGCAGCCACCTGCCTCTCCCCCCTGAACACTCCATCTCCCCCAGTCCCACTTGGTCAGTGCCAGCCCTTTTTCTGCCACAGGCTCTGGCGGTAGTGGAGGGACTGGCATTGAGCGAACATGGACTGGCAGGGAGTTCTTGAGGGGGGGAGAGGCAGTGTGCATGTGGTGCCCCAGGAGTGCTGGCTGCAGGGATACACTCCTGTCTCCAGGCTGTGGGGCTCCACAGCCACCCTGCCACTTCCCCCAAGTGTTCCACTTTCCAGCTCCTCCCCTAGACCCCCCCTCAAGCTTGTGGCATTCTGGAAGCTAGGGAAGGGGAGAGGAGGAATTGCTAAGTGGGACAGGGAGCACCCATGGGGATGCCAGACCATAGGGGTATAGAAGTCCAGACCACACAGGTCAAACTGCTAGGTACTAAAACTATACAAGTGTTTAACTAATGCACTGCCCTATGATTGTCCAAAGCAAATGCAAGGATGCAGGTTGCTCTGCACCCCACTCTAATGGAGTCTAGTTGTGCCTCAGGTCAGGCAGGATTTTGAAATTTGGAAAATGGGTCTTGGATATGATGCATGTCAGAATTATTTTTTTTAAATGAGAAGCTGAAGTAACAGTTTGAACCATATTTAGAACTAATAACTGAGTGCAACAAAATGTCCAATGGTTTTAGCACCTTTGCTGTATAACTATAGATAAAGTAAATATGCATTTAAAATTTAGTGAGAAGCTTTTCTACATTCTAGCTCTCTTTGGCTCAGCAGGTGAGCTGCACTTTAGATAAATAGAGGACTTCAGTCTCCAAGACTGTCAATCCAACAACTTTCACAAGCACTGTATTCTCTTAAAAACTGAAGACAAATAGAAAAGGCTGATGTTAACTTAGCATTTATGGAGTGTTTTACATCTTCAGAGTGCTGTACGGATATTAGCTAATGAAGATTCAGATATTTTGTCTCAGGAATGAAGTTGCTGCTAGACAATCTTAAGGCAAAGAGGAGACAAACATCTAAGACCAGTCTGCACCCAACAGCAGAGTTTCAAGATTAATTGTTACAGCGTACCATTTGTTCCTGAAATGGCTCAGTGTATCCAGCTTGTGAAACCCAGTACAGTGTTATTCTGCATGCAGACTTCTTTCCCCATTCCTGGGCCTGGACATTTACACATCAGTATCACCATTTCCAACACTGCTCCCTAGAACATGTGGGTGGATAGTTGGCAGCTGTAGAAGGCACACAATGTGTACATATTGTAAGTTTTATAATGAGTACATTGTGGAGAGTAGGGACAACATCTTCCTCTGTGTTTGGAAAGCATTTCACCCATGGTGCGAGCTACCACAAAATAATATAAAAGTGTTCTTACTTTAGTGTTTCTGGCAGTGTAAGTGGGAGCATTTACATACTTCTGTTGCTCTATGTGTAGCTGCAGGTTTTGGGGGAAACCAGTCATTTTGCTTGCCTGCCGGCCTAACATCCTCATGATTTTGAGTGTGTGTTGCCAATTCTAGTAGTTTCCTCAATACAGTTTTTGCTTGTACTGGAGCCTGTCTCACCACAACAGGAATAGCTCCAGTCCTCTTGTGAATGCCAGCCCTTCTGATAGGCTGCCTTTCCCATCATGGGATCCCTTGGGATGGTGCTTTACTCATTCCACCACTGTAAATTTCACTGTGAGACTATCTAATAACAAAGATTTGGCATTGTAAGGTACTTAATGGAGTACTTGCTGAAGACAATATGACTTTTGCCATCAACATCAATGACAGGAGGGCTGAGTTTAAGCTTTTGTCACTCGAGGAAAAGGTAAACAATGTGCCCTTGTAAATAACCTGTTGCACTTATCTCTCTCTCTTTTTTTTTAAGTTCACTTGGAAAAAATAAGTATTGGAGGGGGAGAAAGGAAAATGTTCCTATTAGTAGTACAGTAGTATTTTATTATTTTATTTCATTATATTATAGGATTTACTTTTTAAAATTCTAGTTCCATTTAGCAATAGAGAGAAAATGTATACCTTGTATTTTATATCTGTATTTATTCTAGATGACTTCTGTAATGCTCTTATGCTATATTGTTATATTCTCCTACACATCTTCCCAGCACAATGGCTAACGTCCTGCTTCTGAAAATTATCCATTAAAATTTTATCAATTTTGTATTTGGGTGAGACAGTACGAGGAAATGCCACTGGAAAATTAGATTTTTCTTTGACATCAGGCGCCCAGTCAGCAATCCAATCCCATGTGTTTCTACTGAGACATTAGGATTTGATATAATTTTGGGCAGAAAACATTTTAAAATGAAACAATTGAATTTTCTAGATGGTCTCGGGGACCACTTAGCTTAAGAGAATACACTTCCAAATCAAAAGCCTTTCAATCATTTTAAATATTATTTGGAAGATATTTGTTTTATGTGCAGTAGCAGTTTGAATTTGTATTGAATGTTTGACTGGCTTGTGCTCACATAGATGATGTATGAAATTATTATTTCATATTTTTCTAGTGTTTGCATTGCAAGTGACATCTGGCTGACAGGAACTTGGAGAAATGGGATACGAAGTGAATGCTGTAGTTACCACAGCATCATATTTATCAAAAGGTTTAAGGTTGCTCTTTCTTTATTTAACATATGAAACCCAGAGCAATGAATAAGAAGTGATGCTATTTTTTTAAACTAAACTGCTTAGAAAATGAAGATAGACGAAAGAGAAATGTTAATGGTATTCTTTATTCTGATCATGGAATTAATTGATGTATAGCATTGTACATACTGACTGAAAGACCATTCTAAACTCGCATTTATAGTTCCATTATCCCCTTAAATTTTGCCTACTATTACATAATTAATACACAGAGATATACAATATCAGAGAGCTAGGAAAAGGTTGAAATAAGCTACTATAATACTGACACAAGTTTTCTTTTTACACTTACATTCTTCAAATACTGGACTTAATTCTAATTACACTTTGAAATATGGCTGTTGAAATGCTATCTTAAACCAAAGCTCCTTTTCTGAAACTCTTTCAAGAAACCCTTCCTGTTACCATCTGCCTGATGGTAGGTTTTGGTCTTGATTGAATATGAGAGAGGCTGGTTAGCTTTGTACTAATTTCATTCCGGAAAATGCCTCTTGTAGTATAATGAAGTTCTGTTGAGAAATGTCATCTCATCCTTTAAAGATATGGGCCCTGCAGCCTGAGGGCTGTTCATGATGTGGGTCCAACAATAATACCACGGATAAGTATCTAATGGCTGGCAGGAAAAAAGGTGTTAACCATTTCTCTCTGACTAGAGGTGACTCCCGCATATCCATTGGTGTCTTTCTTGACATCATTCGCTTCCTCTTATTATTAAGACTGTATGTAAATAAAACATCCACTATGTGTGTTCCCATTATCACCAGGCAGTCCTGGATAGGAAGCAAGCTGGGGACTATCATAATAACCAGGGAGATAGGTTTGAGAAAAGAAAAGGGAACAGAGATTGTCAGGCTTATGGGGAGGGGAAGTGAGAGGAGAAGGGGTGCCTGGCAGGCTGGGCAGGGAGAGGGATACTGAAGGGAAATAGAAAGAGGGATGTAAATTATAAACCTACATGTGCTGTTGATAAATGTGACTCAATTTCTTCTATAAAACTCCCAAATGATGGTCTCATCCAACAAAGTCATGGCTCTGAGGGCACTTAACACCTTGCATAGCTGGGCCATGAGTGTCTGACAAAAGCTTCCCCTTTAGGAAAAAAAAAACAATCCAGTGTGCAAGCCCTGAACTGAGGATGAAAGGAAAAATAAACATATATCTCCTCTTCCTGTCTCTGTAAATAGCAGAGTTGGTTGGGAAATAGAGCCAAAAATAATATTTCAACAGAAAAAGGAAAAGGAATTTTGCTAAATTGTTCACATTTCACTGCCACCAGTTTTTCAACCAGCTGTAGTAAATAAAGAGGCTTACCTGCTGCCATGCTTGTCCTCCCCGAGTGTGGGGTTATGTCATTCTGCAAGTAAGGTTTCTCTGTGCTAGCCAACTGGAAAAGGGAGAACCTTTCTGAGACATCAGTCATGTTGGAGCCATAAATCCATTTCCGAGCATAACAAACACAGAGCAGTCTGAACAGAACTGATCATAACAGCAGGAAATAATTGTTACTCTAGGATAGCCTACAATTTGAACTTGGTTCTTCAGATATGGTCTATTAGTACTTTACAGCAGTTCTAATAAGTTAAGCATGCAAAGCAACAGATATGAATAATTAGAAATCGCTATTTTCACTTTTTGACCCAGGTCCAAAAGCAGTTTCCTATGTTAGTTCACAATTTTGTAGCAAAACAGCATTGGTCATGCATGAAGCTCTAGATACCATGCAACACATAAAATACATAATGGAGGCTAATGGATAGGTCTCAATATTGGCACTACTCTGTGGTCTGACGGTTTGTAATAGCTGAGGTATTGTATTATATATCGACTCACCTGCTTTTTTGCACGTCTTCAGTTGCTTTTTTTGGTACATGACAGCTTTCCATGGGTTCCTTTGAAAGCCCAAGAGAGCTGATGTCAGTCATTCATAAAATTTCCTCCTTTGTTCTTCCCTGATGTACTTCTCTGAGCTCCTCTTCTTCTGGGTCAGATTTTCAGCTTGTGTAAATCAGCCTAGCTCTGCTGAGGTCAGTGGAGTTAGTCTGACTTATATCAGCTGAAGATGTGGCTCCATGTCTTAAGTCTTTTCTTAACTCTATGAATTTCTCTCTCCAGACTCCAACATAAAGCGAGAAGCTCAATTTAAACAAGTCCACAAATACATTGCTTTCTGTTTAGCTGACGCCAATAAAGTCCTCTTTTCATTCTGTTTCAGCACACCTGTGCATTGTACCTCTGTCTCCACTAGTTTTGTTTTCTTTGTTACTGTTGTTTATGATAGCGAGTATCATTTTTGCACTGGTGTTCTTTTGCTCGTGCATGCTCTATCTGTCCCCCTGCACCCTGACACCAAAAAAACAACATATAATAATCCCTTCTAACAATCACAGTCCACATATTTCCAAAGTTGTCTTGATTGATTATAGTAGGATTTTTTGTGTTCAGTGTGAGGTCCCCTACACTGCAGAATGCTGCAGAATGTCTACAGCTTATGTTGTTGAATATTTTCACTCCAAATTGGAAAATCATCAAGAATTACTTCACCTCACAGATCAAAGCCATGATGATATGGTGCACCTTACATGCTGAAACAATACTGAAGGAAACTGGCTTAAATAGTTTAGAGCTGAAGGTACAGAATTCTTCATTTCTGTACCGAGTTACCTTGCCAAAAGCCTAGGGATAACATTTTAAAAAGTTCCTATCGGCCAGATTTTTGAAAGTGTGTAAGCGCATAACGATGCAGATAGGTACCTAGTTGGCTTTTCAAAAGCACCTAGCCACATACTGATGAGTCTCATTTTGGAAAGAAACTCATGCAGTTAGATCCAGATCCTTTATGTGCCAAACTCCCATTGATTTCAATGTGCCTAAATACCACTAAGTATGTAGGCCTTAATAGTTGAAGTCCCATGACTTTCAATACAGCTCCTAAATCCCTCAGTCACTTTTGAAAATGGAACTTAGACTCTAAAGTCAGTTCGTCACTTTTGAAAATGTTACCCATTGTCTGTATCCGAAATGAAAAATATTCAGTATTTTGCTATCTTGAAACAACTTTCTGCCCTTGCTTTTGACTGCCTTATTTGTCTTTTGGATGTTTCCATTTCCTTAACATATTTAGTTATATAGCAGTGACCATACTCGTAGTTCAATCACTTGGTGTCTTACTTCACTAAAGAATTTTACCATCCATTTCATTTACCATATCTGTTCATGTCTCATTCCTAATGGAATTTTAGGTACTATGTAAGTTTTTGGTGTCAAATTGGGATGAAAAGCAGCATGAGGCATTATATCTTCAATGCATTCCAGTCCAAGGAACACTTCATAAAATTCCTTAAATTCTTTGGATCCTGTTGTGCAGGCTGACTTGAAATGGAAATTTTTCTGCTTGACACTTCTGTGGAGGAAATTTTATATTATTTTATTTTTCCTGAAACTATTTGTTGAATTGGACCTGAATTCACAAATAGTTTTAGTTGACCCGAAACTGCATATTTCCATGAATAAACAATTAATCCAAATATATGTGACCAACTCTATGCAGCAGCAGCTCACAACCAATATTGATATTACTGGTCACTCAGTTCTGGCAGATTGGTGAAGTGACTGGGAAGTTTGAGGATCATAGTACAAGTTTTGTATATTTGTGATATTAAATTTTGCAGTCTGTTCAGTAGATACAAAGCAAAAGGTAAAGAAGTCCTTTGCAAGTACACACACACGGAAGAAAAGGCAATGATAAACTAGACAGTTTTTTAAAAGCAGTCTTATGTTTACAGTTCTAGTCTCTAAAAGAGTTGCAGGTAAATAACAAGAGATATGATTCCCTGTCAGTGAAAGTACTCCAGAGAGAGAGGAATGGAAAAGGAAATGGAGAGTCCATAGAACAGCTCACACAATTATGATACATAAAATCATATATATTTTAGTTCACATTATATGTTCCTACTTTCCAAAAAAGTACAATTGGAACAATTCTGCAAATGGCATTAGTCCATTTAATAGCTGAATTGCAACTCAGGATAGATATTTTTTTAAAGAAGCTGATCCTTCCTTTGTTGTTAACTGTATTTTCTTTGTTGTGCCAGGGAAAGCACAAGAGAGAGAAAGAAATTTTAGAAAATTAAATGTGAATAATTGAGCTGAGCAATTCAGCTAAAATGAAAAATACAGTATTTTTAAAAGATCACATTACTCATTCTGTTAAGTGCCCACCCAGAGTGCAAGAGCTGGTATATTTTCCTTAAATCCCATTTGTTTTATTTTCTTTCTTGGTACCTTTCCTATCTCTTCATTGCTAAATCTCAAAGGGTACATCTACACTTGCACCCTAGTTTAAACTAGGGATGCAAATGTAGGCGACCGAAATTGCTAATGAAGCGGGGATTTAAACATCCCGCTCTTCATTAGCATGATCTTGCCGGCGCATTACTCCGCTGAACATGAGGAGTAATGTTAGTTCGAACCCAGGGGTTTGGTTCGAACTAATGCGTCCTGGCGCGCACTTTCACTTTCGAAACAGCTGTTCAGCGGAGTAATGCGCCGGCGAGATCATGCTAATGAAGCACGGGATATTTAAATCCCCACTTCATTAGCAATTTCGGTTGCCTACATTTGCATCTCTAGTTCGAACTAGGGTGCAAGTGTAGACGTACCCAAAGGGATGCAAAAAATGAGGAGTAATGTTAGTTCGAACCAAGGGGTTTGATTCGAACTAATGCGTCCCAGCGTGCACTTTCACTTTCAAAACAGCTGTTGATTGGAGTAATGTGCCGGCGAGATCACGCTAATGAAGCGCAGGATATTTAAATCCCCACTTCATTGACTGTTTCGAATGCCTGCATTTGCATCCCTAATTCGAACTAGGGTGCAAGTGTAGACTTAAGTGTAACTAGTTAGTCTTTTGGCATGCTAGGACAGGCCCTCAGCTCCTTCTATGTCCCCACTATGCCACTTTAATGGAGTGATGAAAGCTTAAAACTAAGTCAGCACATATGACCCTCTCCTATCTTTGTAGGGGATCCCATCCAATCTAACCAATGTAGGGGGTGTTCCAGAACAGACCCGAGAAGGAAGAAGCATGTTGTTCTCTAGTAATCCCTTCTGTGTGGTTTGTCCTTGGGGGACATCTGCTGCTCCAAGTTAAAGCAGATCCTGCCAGCCTCCCAGGTTGGAGAGCAATGGACAAAAAAGATGTCAGAGAGCCATTTATCCCCCAACTCTCCAGTTGTGCCAAACACTGTTCTAGCCACTTGAGGAACTAATCTGTGAGCCCTGACCTACACCAGGTCTTTATTTCAAAATAACACCCCCTGGTTGAATTTATAAGTGGAGTGTCCACACTAACAAGCCCATTATTTCAAAATAACGGGTCGTAGAATTCAAACTCTGTACTCCTACTTATCAGGAGTAATGCTAATTCCAAAATAGTTATTTAGAAATAATGGTAATGTGGATGCTTTGGTGCCACTATTTCAAAATAATTACTTCCTAGAGTAATTTGAACTAATTACGCCCCAGTGTTTGCTGGGGCTCTAAGTCCAAGATAGTGCATCCACATTAACCGAACTTGCCTCGGACTAATTTCAAGGGTTCCCCGTAGTGTGGACACATTATTTTGAATTTGTTAAATCTGGAGTTAAATCAAATTTACTAATATTGAAATAGTTTCCTAATATAGACATGGCTTTGGAGTGTATTTTTGATAGCTTACTCCATATGTTTAAATCCACTCTTTTGTAAATCCACTCTTTTTTTCCTCCTATACCACCTGCACTCCCACCCTTTTTATCTTCCTTTTTATTTAAATTTTGTTTTCTAGCAATGTTCTGATTTTTGCAACACTTACTAGCATTCTTGATCCATGTCATGGTGAAGAGTCTGTTTCAATTCATTTTATCTAATCAGTTAATAATTGTATAGTTTATTTATACTGCTGCATCTCTTTAGAATAAACCAGCTTCATCTCCCCCCGCTAATGCTAAGAGCTGGTGTCACCACTGCACTACATTAAAAACAGAAAAATGTGTAATTTGGAAAGTTGCCTTGTTTCATTAAGGATATTAATGAGTTATCCCCTTAGCTTCAAAACCTTTGGTAGTAATTGCTGTGGATTCCAGTGATGCATACTAGTGAGGGCCAAATTGATTAATAAAAACACCAATCTATCAGCACGGATCTTATGTCACCAGGATTATCTGTGTAGGCTAGAGGAATCTAATGTGGACTAATCCCTCTCCAATTCTGCAATAAAGATAAAAGTAGGCTAGTGGAATCAGTGATTTTGAAAAATGTTATTCTTTCCCGAGTGTGAGGATAGCTGGTACCTGAAAGAGAAGTCTAAATTCTTTCTGTAATGCTGCCATTTTGTCAGAAAAAGAATTTACGATGGGTCACTTGAAGGAGACAATGACATCTTAAAATCACAGAGCTCCCAGTTCAGGTTTCCAGCAGGGTTACATAGATGCTAATCATAGATGATTAATCTAGCCATGAGGCTGGAGAATGCTAAATTCACTTGGAAGCACCTGGGTGCTGAATGACAAACCTGCATCTTTTTTTTAACTATCTATCATTTAGGTAGATTTTAAAAGTATCTGTTATCTAAGGTTTTCCAAAGATCAAAGGATTTCTATGTCTGATCCCCATTTTAATAAATTGCCATTTTTTGCAACTTGGTAGCATTGCGCATATGATTTAGTTTAATCCAGCTAATCGTCTGTATGGCTAGTAAGAGGATCCCAAAGAAGACATCCCATTTCAGGAAAACATGGACTTCCTAACAATGATTCTTATACCTCTACTTTCCTGACTGAATCTTTTATGAATTGGGCATTGTTGTCTTTCTAGAAGTGCACTAAGGGTTTGTTTTTCACATGAAGATCCATTTGTATCCTTAGGCATATGTCAGTCCTCTTTTCCCATACACTTCCCATTCCTTGGCTCACTGTACAACTCAAATGTTAAATTCTGACAAAGAGTATTTTAAAAACAACAAATAGTCTAGCAGCACCTTAAAGACTAAGGAAATAAATAGATGGTATCATGAGCTTTCGGTTGTACCTACGAAAGCTCATGATACCATCTACATGTTTTGTTAGTCTTTAAGGTGCTGCTAGACTATTCGTTGTTTTTTAAGTTTTCCCATTTACAGATTAACTCGGCTACCCCTCTGAAGAAGTTAAAGAATATTTTAATAGGTTTCAGGTCACTGAGATAACAAACACAAACTATATGTGAGCTTATTGGCTGCAGCAGCCATTTCCTAAAGAGAGTATGGTATGGCTTTGCTGAATGTCACAATCCCCAGTATTACAACTAACAAGGGGACGGAGGTATTCTAGTGTGTCCATGTTCTTACATTTCACCTATCACTCTGATACCTGAGGACTTACTCTTTGTCACATGTCCTGCGGTCAGCAGGTGTTTGCAAACAGGCTTTTTTAGAGAAGTAGCATGTATTGAAATACTCAACTCTCAGTGGTACCTGAAAAAAGCACGTCGTAGTTTGGCATCCGAATGTTCCCCCCACCCCAGCCCCAGAATGACCCTAGGTTAAGATGTAGTTGTTTTCTCATCCATATCTAGCACCATTATCACAGAATGCAAAAAGAATCCAAAATTCAGGAACATGAAACAGAGAGGAGATAAGAAAACGAAGAAAAATGTGGGGTTGTTTCTCATTTGAGCTCGACAAAAATAAGAGATGTCTGAAAGGGCACCTACTTCCTAGTTATCTTCTGTGTACTATATGTAGACATCCTTTCAGGTGTTCTGTAACATGCAATGATCTAGTTTCCTCCAGTGTATTTTCAGGATATCCTCTACTAAGCTGGAAATTGTCACAAGCAAGTTTTAACCAATGCATAGAATATGTATTCAGGCCATCTTGTTCAAACTTGGGTGGTTAATGTTAGGCAACAAAATCAATATGCATGTGGCTGTGTTCTTTACACCTCTGAAAATCAAACCTGGTTCTAGTCTCATGTATACCTATGCAGCTTTCGTTGAGGTCAGTTATATTTATCGTTCATGTGTGGGCAGAACTAAACCTTTAGCAATTAGCAAAGGTTTAAGGTGCATTAACCTTACTGAAAGCTTCTTGCCTAAACAGGAGCTTTTTAAAATAAATGTTTAATGATATTTTCAAAAAAAAACTTTTTAACTCATGCTCGTTCTGATTAATTTTTCAACTTTATTGGACAGATAATGTTATTGCTTATTAGGTTATGGCTGGTGAATGACAATTACTATTGTGATGCTTCAAACAACAAAGAGGTTCAGCTCAACTTTTTTTCATAAACATGAGAAATAAAAAATTTAAAATTATATTTTCACTTTCTTTTCTAATTTTATTTTTTACTCTTTACAGTTTTGTTTTGCTATGAAATATTGCATGGGTTGGATTGTTTGGGTGGAATGGTTTTGTTTTGTTTCTAAAGGCAGATAATGTCATACTTGTGAAAGACGCTGGGTTGCTGGGAATTTGTAGTCCTTTATTTTTTTCAAAGAATAGGGCCACCAAGAAAGCCATGGTGCAAACTTCCACTGATTGACCTGCCAACAGGCCTTAATTTCTAACCCAGACATGAATGACAGTCTGCAGCAGTGACTTTCCTGCTAAAATTGCTAGGAGACTGGATGTAGATAGATAATAGTTTATAAAAAATCAATTTGGGCTTCTGTATCCTAACTGCTGTTATTTGTATTCTCAAGTTCCACAAAGTATTCTCTGACCTAAAATGATGAAGGGGCACATGTTCCAAGCTTGTGGGTTCATGTTTTTGACTGGAACTGATAATCTTAGTCTTCACTTGGAAGGTGTTACTTGTAGTCCACTGGCAATTACTTTTGAGGCTGTGGTATAATCTATTAATATCCCCTCCTGCAACCGTCCAACTTAAATACGGTTCTGTTTTTTTAAACAGATTAATTTTTAAGGTAATAAAAACTTCAAAACATTTCTAAGTGCAGTGTGTCCAAGAGAACATAACAGAGTCCAAGTCCTGTTCTCAAAGACCTGGTGAAGTCCCAAGCTTATACTTTAAGCTTCTTAAGGGGATTTTGAATGTTTTGACCATTTGCCATTGGCCCGATCACACATGGAAAAGCTGGGAGCTAAATCAGTGCCCAGTGGCTTTCAACACAGCTCTCTTTAGGAGAGGACAAAACTCATGCCAAAGAAAATGTGGGGACCCACCTGAGTGGCTGTGCTTAATAGTATTTGCAGATATGTGGCTAGACAAAAGAAAACTAATTCTATAAAGTCCTTCCAAAGTCCAACCTGAACATGGCTAGTTCAGTGTGGGGAATGGTTGTATTGGTATGATTTTCTTTGTGTTTGTGTGCAAGTGTTCCTTATTTTCATACTTCCAATAGAGTAAATATGATATTGTATAAAGGAGGAAACAGCCATCTTTAGCACAAATATTTAGTAGAAAGGACTAAGTACACAGAGATGGATTTTGTATGTTGTATTTGAACAATTTTTGACCATGAAATGTAGTCTCCTAGTGAAATTGCAAAGCACTACGCTTTCATTACTGTATGACATTACATGATGTAAGAAATTTGATCATGGTTCCCCTTACAATTGAGAGGAAGGCAATGAGATACAATGGGGCCATCAGATGCATTGTAGTTACACTTTTCAACAAGCTGATTCTGAAAGGGAAAATTAACCCAGAGATATCTTTTGCTCTGGTCTCCCTACAGTAGGGTAGATAAAGGGATGAATGAGCCCTTGGGCCCTCTAGTTCTGCACCTGAGAAGAGGGGGTGGAAAATGTGAATTTAAATTATAGAGACATTCATAAGGTTCAAGTAGTTGCATGCTTTCCTTATACTTTAATCAAGCTCTGAAGCACTTCCATAGATCAGATCCTGAAAATTTGTTTCTCTTAATTCTGTAAATAGCCGCTTTATTACACTCTCCATGAATTATCTTCTTTTCGATGTCCAAGACTTCTGCAACATATGTCAACACATGTCAAAAGAATATGACCATGTCAGTATTCATGTAGCATATGGGGGGGAAGCACTTATATATGTCCAAACTTAACTTTTTCCCTATAATAAACAAGCTAAATTCATTAATAGAGATAAATATGCTAAGCTTGCAAAAAAAAAGTTTTGTTCCTCCGTCATGATATAAAATCTGTGGTGGTTTAAGTGCATTCTATTTGCATACAAATATGCAAATGTCTCATTTTGCCATTTGTTATATTAAAGAAGTAAATCAACTAGGTAGATATCTACAGTGCTGCACAGAAATACTGTCAATAGGGAAATATTGTCACTAAGCTGCTTTCCTATAGAATATTAGCCATAAACCATGAAAAACATAGGATATATTTTTTTTTCTTTTAGAAGTTTGACAATTTTGGAAATCAATTCTAAGCTGTTCTTACAGCCTTGGATGCCTTTTACCCCCCCCCCCTTTTTTTTTTTTTTTTTGAAGTTTCATCTGTCTAGAGCATATGATGAACATTATTCTGTAGCCTCATTGTAATGGAAGGATTAGGAGTTTGGCAGAGGGATAAGAAAAACACCTTTGCTGCAATTCATCAGTTCAGATTAGCTTCAGGTAGAGAGTGAAAGTAGCAAAATTCTGTTATCCTATGACAGCTGGCTGTTAGCCTACCATAAAAGAAACGTGTAGGGGTTTTGGTTCCAGTATTCTTTGCTGACAAACACTGTTCCAGTTGGCACTATCTGGGAATCTTGCTGCTCTTCTCACCAGAGGAACCAAGGATTGAGTTGACACAGTGACTGAACTTCAATCTCAGTCCCTGAATAGGACACATTGGACATGACCTAGGACAAGAAGCTGTGTTTTAAAACCTGTCTGATAACTTGTAGTGGTTAAGAGCTTGTCTTAACTTCAACAGTTAGCTTGAGTTGTCCCATGTGAGCTAACCTAGCTTCAGAGACAGTGTCCACACTGCAGAACAACAATTAAACTGTATAGAACCATCGACGGCTAATCCAATAAGTGCCTGCATTGCCATTTTGCATTGCTAGCATAAGCATCAGCAGCACTCAACTCATGCTCCCTGACAAGTCAACTAGAATCACCTGGAGCTAGAGACTTTGATCTTCTGAAGAGAGCTGAGTTAGGAGCAAACCTCTAGTTGCAGCTCAAGATAGTGCAGTGAAGAAAGCCCTAATACAATTTAAACCAGTGTTTCTTAAACTTTTTAAGACCGAGGAACACCAAACAATAATTTTTTTTATGAGGAACACCAAAGATTTTTTGTTGAGCAAAAAAAAAAAAGGTTGGGGGCAGCCATTTTCAACTCTGTTGTTCTCTGCAGTACACCTCCGACTGCCTCGCAGCATACCGGTGTTCCCTGGAACACAGTTTAAGAAACATTGATTTAAACGGAACATGGTAACTGATGTTAGCAAGGCAACTTGTGTGTAAAATACAAGTCAAATGACCATGATAAACCCTAACCTCTCCCTTAAATATGTTATTGTTTAAAATGTGTGTTGGTAATAATGACCCATCAATTGCAAACACAACACACACTTGCCAATGAGCTTGAGAGCAATATAGTGAGAATGCCTGGTTCCAGCTTCACAGCACTCTGGGTGTTTCTGCAGAAGTGATCCTTTATCTCTTATCTCCTTTTCCCTTGCCTGCTCCCTCAGGATACCTCCTATGCTAGATCAACATCCCCTCTGCATCCTTCCCACTGTGATATCAAATTGGAGCCCCAATTTATTAGGAGGGCATGTTACAACGCATGAGCTGTAACATGCAGAGTTCAGTGAACAGCAAAGAGGTGATCTCCGGAAGGAGTTCTTAGAAAGAGGGGTCAGAAAGAGAGAGAAGGATTACATCCTAACGAGTTCTAACATGAGAAGAGGGTATTACTTGAAATAATGGTCTGGGACAGATATGACTATGGAAGAAACCAAAGAAGTGTAATTAGCAAGTGTTGGATGTTCTTGATTGTGTCACAAGCACACAAAAAGTGCTCACTGCTTTCCGTTTCAGTAGAGCAAGTATTCAACCTGGGGTGCTCATCTTTGAGATTACTTTGATGCCAAATGGAGATGAAGAAAAATGTAAAAAGGAAAAGACTAATACTTTCATTGTGCATTTAGTGCTGGGGACATCAGTATAGGAGCAATATTACAACACTGGTATAGTTCAGAAAAGTAAAGGAGGGGGCACTAAAAAAACTAGTGCATCAGTTGCTGTCGGGAGAAACAGCAGCTCAAGAGCATAAAGGGATGTAGAGGAGTATGAACCAAAGTGCAAAAAGAAAGAAAACAGATGATCTACTTTTGATGAATGAAAAGCATGATCAGACTGAGAATGAACTAGGAACAGATGACAGCCTGATCAGTGAATACAAGTACAGGGGCCAACTGGACGATCGGGGCAGGGAGGAACAGCTGAGAGGTTGGGTTATGTTCTATGGCTCAGATAGAGGTAATAGAATAACATGATGTCCTCTAAATACCAGGTCAAGGCACAGTCTGTGACAAGAAATGGTCAGGTTATACTACAGAATGGTGAAGTTATATGTAATGCAGTGCACACTGGAAACCAGTGCACACTGGAAACTAGAAAAGGACCAGAGAATCAAAAATGACTTCAAGGATCTGAGGAAAGAACTGAAGATGATGTGGTTTGCACATGTGATTAGAGACAACTATTTGGTTTATGCTAATCTCCAAATTAGCAGACATAATAACAATTCTTTAGCTTTAAAAACTCTAATCAGGGTTGATTAGGCAGGTTTTACCCTAGAAGAGACTGATGGAGGTACACTCTGCTAAGTCTTTAGAGAGAACACTGTGTATAGATCTGGGCACCTTCATATCCAAAAGATGTCAACATTTGGAGCGAGTTGAGAGAATAACAACAATAATTATTAAAAGGCTGGAGTGATTGATGTTCTATGTGAGAAAAAATTAAAAGAAATATAAATTACTTGGCTAAATGACGTATTTTGGCTGACTACCAAAAAAACCCTTTCCAGTAGTGACATCTGTTAGGCTATGAATTAGGCTCTCAGTAACAGGGTGTACACTGCCTAGGTAAGGGAGGCCATAGTCCATGACATCCCAGAACACAAGCATTCTGGGGAATCTAGTCAGGAGGGACTGATAAAAGGCACAGGCCAGGAACTGTGTAACTAAGACTATATGAAGGAAGAGGTGTAAAGAACTATATCTTGTGGATGTCTACACTTGCACTTGATCAACAAAACTTTTTTTGTTTACAAGTGCTTAATCTCCTCTCCTCCATGATAAAGTTTTGCAGCTGCAAGTGCACATGTGAATGCAGGGGGTGGAAGCCATTTTGCCAACAAACATCATTTGCACACGCTCACTTTTACCAACATGGCGGTGTTGATGCAGCTTTGTCTCTAAAAGCTGTGCCATGTAGACATACCCTCAGATGGCAGAGAGCAGCACAAAGAGAACTGGGATGAAGTGCAGCAGAGGCTGTAGAAAAGGGCTGGTATTTTTGGTGAGGATGGTGATGATCCCCCTTCACCTCCCCTTCATCAATAGTTGTGAAAAGAGAGTCCTGGAGAAGTCCAAAGACTATTGATCTCTTTAGTCTGGGGAGGACAGACTATCAGGGCCCTGTATCAACATGGCACTTGAATGCAAATGACTCTAGAAATCCATGTTAGGAAGAGTGGGTGTGGCCTGATGTGGTTTGAGAAAGAACCTGTTTAGGCCTAGGAGGGAACAGTACTAGCACTATTTGTATTATGTGCAACTTTGTGTCCACAGGATTAAAATTTGTAGCTGCAGGATAGGAAACTGAGCAACCCTGTATTAACAGGGTTTGAAGGTTTATTAAACTCAGTGACGTCTTAAGGAGTATTTTGTGTTCTGGAGTTTTTTATTTTCTCTGGAAGTCAAAGTCATCATGGCTCGGTCAGATGTTCCAACTATTTTATTAAAAGGGAAACTAAATTGCTACATAATTATACCACAAGAAAAAAAGACTGCAGAACAAAGTGAAAGACACACAGCTTAGCACCAGATGGGGAACTGAGACATGGTCACACCTCACACTATCTCTTTGGGAATGGCAGAAGACCCATGGCAATGAGTCATTAAATTTAGCCCAAACAAAGCTTTTGATAATCTACTTTAAGGAATAATACTGTGTTGGCAAGAGATTGAACAGAATGACCTAATGCTGTAGATGATGTCTAGCCTCTTTTCCTGTGGTTTTCTGAAAATGTCTAACTTCTGAAGAATTTGGTTCAAAATTGGACCATCAATTAAGAGGACTGAAGAAAGTTATTTTTTCTCTCTATTTCTGTAAATTTCTTGTGTTTCCTTATAGGAGGCCCAGTCTAATTGCTCTGATATTCGTGTGTACAGAGCACTCAGTTTTAGCTGGGCTATGTTTCAAACTGTCTACTCATCCATGTTTCAAAATGTCCTCTGAGCCCAGCTAACTGCTTCATTGCTGCAAAAGGCACAGGGCTGCAAAAGGCTTTTTATTTGAATAGGCTGTAACTATTATTAAAATAACCTTCAAATGTTGACTCAAAATCCTTTTACACTTTGATAAAATTGTCCTGAAATTTCTGTCATTCTTGCTAACATGTTTCATTTTCCATCCGACAGTGTGTACTTAGCACCATGAGAATGTCTCCCTTTTCTACCTGCTGTATGTTAAGAAATATTGGTGTCGTTTTGCTAAAACAAATAAGTAAAGTGAAATTTTCCCTTTGATCATTCTGCTCTGTTCTTAGAAAACATCGTTTATAGTTCTGTCTTTTTTAGCTTAAGTTTACAGTTCTGTCTTTTGTTGCTTAAGTGACAAGTCCATATCAAGTTTACTTCCCCATTATAAAAGGAAATGTCTTTAACTATTCATAATCGTCTTTTTTAAACTCTGCTTACATGTAGAAGCAGGCTATACTAGGCACAAAAAATAGTGTCTTGTTAAAGAGTCACAGTGCTTTTCAGAAAGGACATGTTCCTATCAAGGACTGAGAAAGTCTCCTTTTTCTCTTTGCATATGAAGTATTTATTTGTTAGGCAGTATCAGGAATACCCATTTTCCATAGTGCTGTGCCAGCCCAACCCATCAATGTGCTGGTTAATTAAGTGTGACCTAAACCAACTTGACTTGAGCTCTGCATTAAATGCACAAAACCCATTTGAGCTGACCAGCAGCAGAAGTGGTACTCAGAGAAATTGAAAAGGATTTCTCCCAAATGCTTTCTACTTACTTACAGCACTCAAGTAATGGCTGAAGATTAGCATATGACATGACAGATTACATTAAGTCATGTCTTTCCAGTGCTTTATGACAGCACTATCACATTAGCTTCTTAGCACTGGCACATCGAGGCATGCAAATGTTTTCAGACCCTCTTATTCAAATCTACAAGCTGACATGGCAGCCTTGATATGATTATTAGTCATTTGAGAGACTTTAATTCACGTCATCAGATAACAGGTTCTGCTAAAAGGTTAGAGAAACTGTCTGCTTTTAATGAAGCCCTCAAAAAAGACCCTCAGAAACCTTGCTGCTAACAGAGAGCTTGATTTTACTTTATTGACAAGATCCCCCAAAGAATGAACTTGAACTGAATACCTAAGCAGGCATCTAGACTGAAAAATACAGACTCAATTTAAAATTAAACCAACCCATGGTGAAGTATTATTTTCCCCTACCTGGTTTATTCTAGTTTAAAATACAATGTATGTTGCCCTGGAAATGTTTTCATTATCTGATATTGGATTGGGGAAGCGGGTGGTACATGTAGATCTGGGTGTTGTAATGGTAATTATTCTGGAGATATCTATCACTGCACTGAGCTGCAGATCATTGCCATGCACTACAAGAGGTTAACTGATGATGTCTTGTGATAAACAAATTTTAGGTGCAGTTGGAGATCGTCAGAGTTTGTAAATTTGTAGTTTGTGTCTACTACATTGACTTTATGTTGTTTTGTTTTATCATGTGGTGAATCTGCATTTAACTTCCAGGAGAAAATCTTGTGATAAAATACTCTCACAAAGATCAATGGAGTTTGGCACAGACTATTCCCTGTTTTGAATGAAGCAGGACTGAGGGATCATGAAAAAAAGAATACTCCCTGGGAGCAGCTAGAGAGAGAGGGAGACCTCTACAGGTAAGAAGGGATGCTCGTTGTTGGAGAACTGTGAAGTTATTTTCCTTTTGAGCTATGAGGGTTTGGAAAGGCTCACTTGGAGAGCAAATTCACTCTTCTTTTGAAACATTGTTCAAAGCTGGTCATGCTCACATGCGGAAGGCGAGCACATAGTGTGGTGGAGAAATTCATTTGGTGTTTGCGTGTGTCATGTTTTTAAGCCCTTAAGGCCCTGATATGGCAATCAACTCTACACCAGTGGACCCTGGGCCTGCACTGTGCCCAGCTGTGCCTTCATGAGGTTGCAGATGTGTACCCATGTAGAATTCGCTGCAGGATAGAGGACTTAAATGTCTTATTTTATCTGGATTGGCCTGGTGAGGCTTTGTGAAAAACTTGGTAAAACATTTTATTTAGGGACATCTTGAATATGTCATATTTTCTGTGTTCCTTTCTATTGTTTATTAAGAACATTTGCATGAATATTGAGGCTTTGTTACTTATCCATGCTTTAATTTTTCACCCACCTCACCATTAGCATTCCTCCAGCATCTTGCTATTTAAATTACATCACCTTAAACTCCCTTGCACTCACTCATTCAAACTTCAGTGAGCAGACATATGTTAAATTTCAAGAGTGTGAGTGGAAGGGATCTGAATTGGCATCACCCTTGAATTTAATCCACAATCTGCTGTCTTGGTACCCTACTTGTCTTTTTAACTCTACATCTTCCACATTTCATATGTCTGTAAATCTATGAGCTGCAACATTATCCATATACTCTGTATCCCCAGTTCTATTTTCTACTAACCCTTTAGTGGCATCTTCATCTCCTCTTACCATCATTCATACAACTTCTTCTTCTGTGGCTACCTCCCCCCAAACTCCTAGCAATTCAGTATCTGAAGAATGCAGCTGCCTCCTTTTGTATGTGTACAAAGCAATGTGGTCACCTCACACACATCTCCCTCCTCCCTCCCCCACCCCCCGCTCCATTTGCTTCTCATTTAGTGCAGGACCCAGTTCAAAATTTTCAGATCTGCTTTCAAAAGGCTCCATGGAATGATGTTAGCCTGTATCACAGATTTCGGCTTTTTTCCCCACTGCCTTGCATCTTGTGTAGTCATCTAAACTTGAGAAAAATGGTCTGTTAAGAACTACCATTCTGATTTAGTAGCATTTCACCTTCTTTACACTCATTTTGCACAGGAGCATATGGCTACACAAAGTCCAGTGCAATGAAACATCAGGCTTCTTTTCTCTTATTCCTTCCTCCCTGCTCATCCATTTCCTTTCTGTTCCTTTACATAATATTTCTACTGGTGCTGTAAAACTGTTCTCCCCTGCATGCCAGCAATACAGACCAGTCTTCTTGTGTGCTCCAGACCTGGGGTTAGGCAGTGGGGGGGCCCTAGAGTGCCAGTACTGGCTCCTCCTGAACCTCAGGGGCCAGATCCCAGCAAGCCGGGGGCTGCATCTGGCCCCTGGGCTTGAGGTTCCTCACCCCTAGTTTTAAATAATTCTCTACAGTGATTTGAGTCTCAGTTTGTGTGAAAGATGCCATACAAAATAAAGTTATGGTGGGTTGTATTCTAACCAGGCTGTTTTAGGACTTTCTCTAAAGGATAAAAAGCTCTTTAATTATATTATGTTGTTTCATAGCTCATAAGTGAATTTCCGAGACCAAAGTAAAACACTTAGGAACTGATCCTGGAAACCTTTCCACACATAAGTTCGCCCATTGAAAGAGATGTAGGACTGCTTATCAGACAAAAGGCTGGTGACAAGAGAGGAGTAAATAAAGTAGTGGGTTGGATAGAAAAGATCTCTCAGGTGGTCTTTTGAACCTTGTTTCATATTACAGGAACAAAGGGACACCCAATGAAATTAGAAGACAACGTGCTTAAAATGGAAAAAGGGAAATACTTTTATAAGACAGATAATAAACCTCTGGAACTCAATGTCACTGAATCGAGGAGCCTAGGTGGATTAAAAATGGAATGAGCAATATGAATATCTATTGCTATATGACTTAAGATAAGAATATATAATGGATACCAGCCCTCATACTTCAAGGGAAAAACCCCATTAAAAGCCTGGGACTAAGACAAAATAGCCTCCCTAAACCCCATGCATAATTCTGCATCGTTGTCCATTATGGGATTTTACACCAGCTTGTTTGTATATTGGGGTTTTTTTTGTTTAAATTCTTCTATCGCTGTGTTCTGTGAGTACCTTCTATGAAGAGTAATCATGAAATCTTTCTCTTTTCCAACCCGGCCGGCATACCATCTACATGTTTTGTTAGTCTTTAAAGTGCTACCAGACTATTTGTTGTTTTTTAAGTTTATTTTGAAACTTTTGGCACTGGCCACCATTAGAAATAAGAGAGACTCTCAGTCTGATACAGTATTGTAATTCTTTCATCTCTATGCTTCTGGAGAGCAAGTGAGTGCATGGCAAGGCCCGTATTTTTTAAAATTAAAGACTCATTTCAGATTTACAAAATGTGCTCTCTGCACCAGTATTGTCATTTCAAAAATAAGGAACCAATTCTATTTTACTTACATATTTCCTTTAAAAAAGTATAAACTGGCTTTTTGATTTGTGATTCGTTTCTGCCCCTTCATCCCAGGAGATTACTTTTTAAAAAAAAAAGGAAAACTTAACTGTATCACAAAGCACTGCTAAATGTACGAGGAATGTCTGGTAGTTTTGCATGTCCTTTTGCTGTCAAAGTATACTGTTATTTCTGTTGGCATCTGTTTGGAAAGGGTAGCACGGAAGTGCAGTGGGGTCTTGAGTTGCACAAATATTTTCAAAGTTGAGACTCAGAAAATTTTATCGATATCTTAAAATGATCCTATAATTGCAATGATGTATAATTGTGTCATATTGTTGTGTAACAGAAAACAGGGGATACATATTGCTATGTTCACCCATTGCCTCCTTCTCTCATAAGTGTTAAGTGTAAAAGAAAACCAGTCTGAAAGAAATTACATTGCAATAATCTTCTGTTCATTGGCACGTTTTGAGTTGTTGTTTTTGTTTTGATTTTTTAAATTCATATTCATGGAAACCTGTCCCCATCCCTATAGTACTCTACCCCTGGCTGTGTTCACACTTCCATATACACAAATGTTGTCAGTGGCTCATAATTTTTTTGACATACTTTGGGTTTGCTTCTCATTGCAGGCTTATTCTTGATTGGCAAATGCAGTGGGCTGAGGTGCTTTTACAAGGAAGATTAGAGGGGTTTGTTCACCAGAGTTTGGAATCTCTTGTGACAGCTAACTACAGCTCTAATATTCATGTGCACCGTCGCAGTCCTGTAACAGATTGCATTTCTCTCATCCTTTCTCTCTCTATTATTAATTCTTCACCTTTAAAGAGATTAATACCTTTCAAGGAATGGACTTGTGTGCTGATTCAACTATTCTGAGTGCTAATATATGGAGCCCACAGCAGTTTGATATCTACCACTTGATGGACCTTGATGTACAGCCACAGTTATCTCAGGTTTTCATGGTTTGTGTGGCTTAACACTTGTGGGACTTGTATACAAAGGTGCTGCTAGTAAGATGAAATCAATTGTTCTAGAAGTTAAAAGGAACTATTGGGTAGTTTTAAATTAATCCTGCCTGACAACTGTACTTGTCATCCTTGAAAGGCAGACCACAATGCCTACGTTTCTTGCCATCAGAAAAGTTTTCAGTGGCCTAGCCGAGGATGGTCATAAATATAAGGTGTGATAACATGGAATGGCTGAGATAAGAGACAACAAAAGTAGCAGGAATTGTTTTAAAATAGTCTGTAAAAAGGAAGAAAAAAGTGCTACTGAGTTAGCAAGTTGTCAGCTCATTTTCTTATTGTACTATCCTATGAGCTTAAAAATATCTCCATGTGATCTTCAGAACTAAAGAAGTATTTCAAATTTCTGTCACTCAAGTCTACCAAGTATGCATTAGCTATAAATCTCCATCCTTAAATGTACACATGTAATTATCTTTGAGAGATCTGGCTTCCATTAAAGTGACAATTGCCATTCTTGCCCCTCACTTTAGTTTGTATAAAAATAATGTTTATATCTGTATAAAAAAACAACTGTCATTTGATAGGTAACACAGACATTTATGCAGTTATTACATTAAATCTCATGCTTTAAGTGGCCTTATATTCTTAGTAAAGTCATTTTGCCTTACAAGTATTTAACAGTTCTAGAAATGTAAAAAGTTATGCTGCTATAATTTGAAATTTAACACTAAGTTAGGAAACTCTTTACTTGCACAGGATAAATTCAGGATGCTCTTTGTGTATCTAAAGGGAGTCTCTGTTGTTCTAGCTTAGAGCCCTACCTTTCCTCATCCCTCCAGTTTGTTGAATGCCCCAATAATTTAAACACTCTCACTATATTAGACCTAATTTTTTAGATAAAAGTTAAGAGTCTGTAAGTCTAACCACACTTTGCACATACACTCAGGGAACTGGTCTAAACTAGGATAGATATTAGCTAACTTATTAGCTAACACGTTTTAAAATGGTCAGGTAGATAGGGCAAGAGTCATTTTAATATATGTTATAGTGTTAGTTGAAGTGAAATCTAGGCATTGTTTGCTCTGGTCCTGAATTCTCCCATCCTGGCCTGCCCCTTCTCTTCCAT
Organism: Pelochelys cantorii; assembly: GCA_032595735.1. Classification (NCBI taxonomy): domain Eukaryota; kingdom Metazoa; phylum Chordata; order Testudines; family Trionychidae; genus Pelochelys; species Pelochelys cantorii. The sequence goes on from CM064334.1 coordinate 34,536,431, forward strand.
TACATGCCTTGCCACAGTGATACAGAGAAGGTTGCAGATTTTGCACCAGCAAAAATCCTCACTAGCCATTAAGGTTTAGGTCCTTTTTCTGTCACTCTCAGATATAAAGTGAGGAATGCCGGGAACCAAGCCTTAGGGCAAGATCTGGAGAAAACACAATAAATAAAAATCAACTTTCACACAAAAGAGAGGGATTTGCACTCCCCCAAAATATTTCTGGGTGTAGCACTGGCTACTTGTGCACATTCCTCAAACATTCAATTTGTTCACATTTCTTGGGAATGGGAGAACATGAGGCCTTGAAGCAAGCAAGCAGGCTTCAACCCTATAGTAGACGAAGCCTTTTTACCTAGTCATCCAATGGAAGAAAACTCTCTTGCTCAGTGTAATGTGACAAGGGTTTTAAAAAAAGAAAAGAAAAAAAAGAAAAGAAAAACAGTAACAACTTAGTTTCTTTCTTCCCCCTAAGACTGCATTAGGAGTTTTTTTAGAATAAGAAACACTGCATTATCCCTAAAGCAATCTTCCCCATCACCACCCTCTTTCACCATAGAACTTCTTCCTGCTTGGACTTGTAATAAAGTTTTTTTTTTAATCCATATTTCCATACCTACTATTATTACTTAGGGATCTTGTTCATATTAGGGTCTAAGAGACATGCCAAATTATATGGTGTGTACCCCACAAGTAGAAGAAACTGAGATATTCCCTTATCTGGTTTGCACAAGTCTTGAGAAACAAGGACCCATAACCTGAATTAAATAGTAGGTGGCAATTTCCCAAAATTCTCCAGAATATCTATAGTGAAGCAGGATTTGATGTCTTACATAACACTGGTTTAAAAAAAGTGATGTAACAGAGTGCAGGATCAGGCTTTTACTCCTTGAGTCAAGCACTGGAAATCTCCTAGGAAAGTCTGATCCTTTGAGATGCCATAGCCTTTGTCCTGATTGAAAAGGACTGGAAACATGTTGAAATTTAATCAAACTCCTACACTGTGACTGCGACTAGCTCTATTATCTGTAGCTATGGTTGTTACATGAAGGTAGTGTTCTATTGTGTTTGGGGAGGGAGTTATGTTTCTACTTCATATGAATTACTGCACAAGGTAGGAATAATGAATAAATTCATATTGTTGAATTACTTAGTGATTTGTTTGTGATTGCCCTTACCATATATATGGTGGCAACATAGATTTTTCTTCTCAAAGATAAGTGGGACTATCTAAGGGAGGGTCTAAAAGAGTCTCAGGGGGTTTAGGTTGTTAGTGTGACCTCTTTGTAACCTTTCAAAACCATGTTTGAATTTAGCTCAGTATTATATATATTATTTTTATTGTGGCAGCACCCACCTCTGGGTGGTAAGATAAGACACTGCAGCTCCATTATGTGGGCACTGTACAGCAAACTTCAGATTAGATTACGCCTAGGGCTGTGTCTAGATTACATCCCTCTTTGGACAAAGGGATGTAAATTAGACACTTCGAAATTGCAAATGAAGTGGGGATTTTAATATCCCATGCTTCATTTGCATAATCACGTAATGATGCTCTTTTGAAAAAGCGCCATTTCGAAAGTAAAACTGCGGTCTAGACGCAGTTCTGTCAAAAACAGCAGAATTTTTCGAAAGATCCTGTACTCCTCAAAAAATGCCATGGTGTTAGAAACTCGCATCATAATCTCTGAGAAGGAACAGAGAGATAGGGCTTCTATCACATACTTTGGGGATTGGACACCCAGAGGGCTAGAACAGCAACATGTCAGACAGGTGCTCTTCTCAGCGTGAGGGAATATTCAAAAGAGAGAGTGGCGCTTGCTTGTTCATTCACTTAAGACAGGAGCTCATCTTCCACTGCTATGGATTGAAAATTTGCTTGTCCCCTCTTATATTTGTTGGCATGGGGATAGCCAGTTATTGAGAGGCAAGTCCACAGAGAAATCAGCAGATGGCTGTGGTTTGGGCTTTGCTCCATGCTGGATATGGGTTGAACAGCCAATAAATAAATAAATAAATAAATAAATAAAAAAAAAAAAATCAAATCACACACAGGCCTCAGCAGAAGGAAGCCTCCCCTGCTTTCTTCCCCTCAATCTCTGAGCATTTAGCAAGAATATATTAGTTTTATGGGGGGGAAAATCAACAATTTGAGGTGACACACTTGACAAGTGTTCCTGAAAACTGCTTGAGAAAGTTGGCCTCTCACATAGTGCACTGCCAGCTGGAACAAGTCAGTTTCATTGCAAGTTGGGAATTCCAGCTTGTTGCAAGGAGAATCTCAAGAGCTGTGCCTTTCAGTCTCCAGAGGAGAAATAAAGTGTATTGACCTTGTGCTGCTGACCACGCCCACTGGAGCGGCTGATCTGGGTGCGCCTGGAGGATGAAAGCTGTGTTCCCAGTTTGAAGGGCACATTTTATGTTTGAAATAGAGGCTGGCAAGAAGACACGGTCAATCAGCTTAGCGAGTGAAAGCAGATTCCTGCTGAGATAAAACTATGGAGAAAATCAGATAAAAAGCATATTTAAAAACTGCTGTGTTTGAGACAGAATAGTTTAGTGGTTGGTCTTTAACCATAGTTCAACTTTAAACTGAGCTGTCTCTGAACACTAATCACTGGGAGGGAGGGTTGTCTCTGCAAGACAGGATTGACATTTTTGGCATGGTAGTCAGGAGACATTTGCATTGGCATACTCTGGTTTGTTACTCAACTCTGGATAAACAAAGTACTTCAGCTTCCAGAGCTGACAGCCCTTTACAAATCATAAACATGAGCATTCATCCCTCTCCTCATGTAACCCTCCTTCATGAAAAAGTGTGTGTATGTGTAAACATCAAACACACTCTAAAATCAAAACCTGTTTGCTTCACAAACATGATTAAAAGTAGTAGTTATGCCGTGAAATATGTTCCTGTAAATTCAGCTTAGAAAATTTGTTAGCAGCAACTAACCTAATAAACTAGAACACACATACCATATAAAGTCAGTCTTCTTTAAAAGGCATTGTGGAAAATGGCGCCCTGCTCCTATGAAATCTACCGCAAGCCTTTCATTAATATTTTGTAACTCTTTGGTAATATGTAGTTTTGTTAAGTATTTCAATATATTTTTATTTTTTAATAAATGAACACAGGGTTTTTGAGAAAATAATTGGTCCATTTTGAAAACTTCTGATAAATACTTCTTAATTTTTCAAATCAGTTCTAGTTATAAGCCTATATACTGTGTAGTGTGGATAAGTAAATATGAGAAACTTATCTATGAAAATACTCAACAATTTTTCTTCAGCTTGGCTTGTTTATAGCTTTCATTGAAATGTAGGTAACCCATTTACAGGAATGCATTGTTTCCAGATTTTCTTTGAAGATTCTCATTTACTTTTGTCCAGTGAAAAAGTATGATATATATATATATATCATGCAGTCTTCAAGCTTAGCTTAAATCTCATTTAGATCTATAAAACAAATCAAGTTTGATAAATGGTTTAGTGGTTTAACAATTTTGTTTCTCAACGAAACATAAACTTGCTGCAATATATGTGTGTATTTGCATGTGTGTCTATACGATAATAACTAACTAACTTTTCATGAGTAGATCTCAAAGCTCTTTACAAAGTAGGTAAGCAGCACTATCTCTATATCACAGATGGGAAACTGCAAAACAGAAAAGTATAGGTGTTTGTGTGTGTGTGTGTGTGTAGGATATATGCAAGCTAAATTTTCATACATATTTTAGTCTGGTACAATTTATGTATGTATATTCCAGTTTGTGTGTGTGTGCACACGCGTGCATGCCAAAAAAAGCCCCAACCATTAAACTTGAATAAATTTTTAACGTATTGGTAGTTCAAGGAAAAAGGTATTAAAGGACTGCTTCTGTTTTAAAAATCTGAATATTAGAAAAGTAGGTGTGTTTGGAAATGTTCATAGTGTTTTAAATAAAATGTATGGGTAGATCCATGTGAGTCCAATCAGGGGTCTCAAGATTTGAGGGCTTCTTAAGGGGTCTGTGGCTCTCCCCGGTTTTGAACAATTTTTGAGCAATGATGTTCCAAAACACTACGGGCAACATCTGGGAATCATAGAAACAGAAAGAAGACTGGAAGGCACTTTGACAGATCATCAGATACTCGACAGACCTAGTCCAGTCTCCTGCACTGAGGTGTAACTAAATATTATCCTGTTTACTCCAGACAGACTAGTAAAGTTTCAAATATTTTTGGCATGAAAGTCAGGAGAATATTTCAAATAGAGAGGTGGGGTAAAAATATTTTAAATAAATACATACATAAAATTCAAATCTGCATGAGATCAGATCTGTGAAATGTTTGTTTTGGTGGCGATGGATTGGAGAATTCGTAACCAAGTTTGTAATTAAAAAGTTGTTTCTACATTTCCCCAAAGATACTAGAACCTCACCATAACTAAAGAAAGATAAACAGGCAGAGTGAAATATTAGAAAATATAATTTATTCTTAGGCTGCTGGGCCTATCAAGTGAAATGAGAACCTCACAATTTTATTTTCCCCCTTTAGTTACTGTGAGGGGGTGTACCGGGCCCTTTGAGGCCCCTGCTGGAGACCTTGTGGTCCTACCACACTCTGTCACAGGAAAGAAGCAATGAAGGTAGGTCCTCCAGGCCTGCCTAGAAAGGCTGCAGGGAAGCAGCCAATCAGAGTGCATCAGGCTTAGTTAAAAGGAGCTGCAAAACCTTAACAGGTCAGATGGATGAAGAAGGGTTGGAGGATTGGGAAATGCTCCAGGCCAGGAGGCTCAAGAGACATTTTACTCAAGCAGGGGACAGATGGAGAGAAACCAAGTATTTTAACCATAGAGTAATGGGTGAGGGTGTTGGGACTGAGTGTGAAGCAGTTTCAAGGAATGCAGCAGCAACTATAAAGGAAGCAGTATGTGGCTGCTGTTTAGTCCCTCGGTTGGGACCTGGAGTAGTCAGTGACTCCAGGTCCCTTCACCATTGGTGAGGAAATGGCCTAAGCTCTAAAGAAAGACAGGACACTTTGCTAGAAGCCCAAGAAAAGAAGTTGGATTTAAAGAGGCCCAAGAGGGAAGCAAAAAGGCACCCTCTGAAAGAAGGGGCTAAGTCCAGTTTGATCCAGGGAATTTGGGAGATTTTGGCTTGTGTTTATTTTGGACTTGAGTACGCTGGAAGGGGCTCATCCATTTTAGACTGTGTGATTTAGCTGGAAGTCTGAGCCCCTGAAGATCAGCTGAGCAAGGGCAACAGGTGGCCATGGTAGCGGAGAAAACGAATGCAGGATTGCAGCCAGCCAGCAAGAGGTGAGTGTCCCACATCACAATTACAGTACATTTTATTATTCTAACTCTTCTGATTCATCCTTTTGTTTCCTTTCTTACAAATCACTTTCTCCCTTTTTCCTCCCCATTCTTTCCTCTTCCTTCTTTATGCTCCACTTTTGAAGCAATCCTCCTGGCTATGGGTCTTAATTTTATAATCCTACTTTTTGTGTCAATTCCACTTAAGCTTTCTTATCTGAAGAGCTTAATTAAGACTAATGAAAATTTCTGATAAATTTTCTTAAATAGAAAGCAAGACGCAGTTATGAGTATGTAGCTTTTGAACCTGCAACCCAAAAGCAATAAGACTAAAACTCTGTAGTTGCCCTTCCCTCCCCCCCCCGAGACAGCTGCACTTTTTATTGGTGACTATACACCCATAAATGACAAGTTTGTAAAGTCCTATTTCTGGATCGTCAATAGTTCACCTGATGTATGTACAGAATACTGATGAAACTGTTGCATCTGGCCTAGTTGCCCTCAGAACAGAACCCAGAGAGTAGGTTTTCTTTAACCTGTCTTGGGGCTGGTCTACAGCTGATTGGGATCACCAAAAGCTGCTGCTTAGCGCAGCCAGTGGAACAGTCCCCTGGAGGCTATTCTGTCAGTCCAAGATGGCTAGAGCACAAGGCCTCTAATATACAGGCCGTTCTGGTGGGCCTGGAAGCAGGTGATTTAGAGGTGACTAAACCACTTTGAAATTCCCCATCAGTAGGGGATTCTCACTCATCCCATTAGTGCGGCTTTCTGGCTATTCTGTGTATTGGTCTGCGTGCAAAACTATGCCTAAGACAGGTGGTTTTCAAACTACGGGTTGCGACCCAGTAGTGGGTGGTGGAATGTCAGGCACTGGGTCTCATTGCTGCAGGGTGATCAGGTGATGAGTGGGGGGTGCTAAGGCACGCTACCTGCCTATCCTAGCATCACAGACTGCGCTATGCCCCAGAAGCAACCAGCACCAGGCCCAGCTCTTGGGCGGGGAGGGGAAGGGGAGAGTTCACAGGGCTCCGCACACTGCCTCTGTCCTGAACGCTAGCTCTGCACTCCCATTGGCTAGGAACCTGCTTCTAGCTGCTTCTGGGGCGCAACACGGTCTGCGGTGCCAGGAGAGGCAGGAAGCTTGCCTTAGCACCACTGCTGTACCGCTGACTAGGAACCACTCAGGGTAAGCCCCTCCTGCCCCAGCCTTGATTGCCTCCTCCTACATCCCAAAGCGCTCATCCTGAGCCCCACCCCACACTTTAGTCAAATTCTGTTGGGTCACGGGCATCAACCATTTTCTTCAACTGGGTCATGAGAGAAAGTTAAAAACCACTGCCTAAGACCATACATTAAGTGGGCACATTATACTCCTGAAGTATCTTCTTGCAAAAAACAGAACCAAAAAAACCCCAGTTGACATTATGGAGTGTAATCATGAAATCAACCACTGGAGTTATATGTACAAATCTTCATAACAAATAGTGAATGGGCAAATTACCATACAAATCCCATTAACTGTGTGCACCTATAACCACTACTTTGCAAATGGCTCCTGTAATAAGCAGGGAGTAATAGCATAGCACTGGTAATCAGATTTGATGGAAACACTGGTAATCAGCTTCCCTACTGAACTTTAGTAGGGAATATTTCCACATACATTCTGGTACAAAATGTGAGGACATGGTGGCATTGATACAGTCCATTTCAGGAATGTACTACGTTGGTACAGTGCACTTATTTGATTAGAAGTTCCCATTTAATTTCATCCAGAAAGGCTTCCAAAGGTAGTGGTGGGAACGGAGAATACTACAGTGAAGAAATGCACTAAAAACCCACTATGGCATCTTTAGGGTACGTTTATACTACAGAGAGGATTGAAGTTGCCACTGTCAATCTTCCAGGGTTCAAATTAGTGGCTCTAGTGAAGACACACTAATTCGAACTGAGAGGGTAAATGCCGGTAGTCCTGCTTCCACAAGGAGTAAGGGAAGTCAAAGGGAGAATGTTCTCCCTTTGTCTTCCTGCAGTGTGGACAACGCCAAAAACCGAGTTAAGGTACTTTGACTTCGGCTCCACAATTAACATAGCTGAAGTTGTTTATCTTAATTCGACCTTACCTCGTAGGATAGATATCCCCCTAGAAACTAGTTCTTTTTTCTTAGTTTCATGGTGCTTTTAGGCAGACTTTCCATGCCTCTAGTGAACCGCAGATAAGAACTTTTGCATGGTGGTCTGAGTGGAGGTGAATAAGAAAGAGGGACTGTTCTGAGTTTGGTACTCAATACAGACATGTTTGTTTGATTTGGTTTGATGTTAGCATTAAGGGGTTTTAATGGGATTCTAAGGATAATTAGTTTGGGCAGAAATTAGCCATAAAAATCAGTTAGCTTTTAAATGTCAAGTTATATTTATAGAAATTTCATTCAGCTGATGGTGTCCTTTAGTTTGACAAGTGAGATAGGATGGTCTTGCTTTCAATAATCTTTTATGTTTAAGGTGTTTCTTTAATGGTTTGTGTCGCAATTTTAAAAAAAAACAGACAGCCTATGCTTGGGCTTGCTAGGGTATTTCAAACTTGATTTCTGAGATTGCTGACAGCTTCTGAAAGATTTAGGAACTGGCAGCAGGAAACATTCTCATAGAATCAGTACTGCGAACTTTTTCTGGAAAAACAGTATCAGTTAGCAGGTAATATATCTGTAATAAAAATACAGTTATGCAATAATGGTTCATTAATATAGTAAATCATAACATGACTTTTTCTATGAAATGTAAAAAGGAACCTGTAGAAGGAATGAATTCCTGTTTTGCCAGTTCTTGCGTTTTGAAGGGTTTTTTATATGTAACTTTGAAATCGCTATTTTGATTTCTACAGAAGATAACATTTGCTCGTGACATTTTTATTCCTGCATAAACAGATTTCCATTTTGGCTAAGGTTAATACAGTAGGAATTTATTTTGAGTTTTGGATATGCTATGATACTGCTAGAGCACTTTGTTTGGTATGTAACTGCTAATTTATCCTTTATGTCTTTACGATCTTGTCAGTGCTTCATGTCTCCCTTAGTTTTTCTAATCTAAAATAATCCCAGTGAAATCCTTTGATTGTCTGTTTGGACCTGATCCACTGCTAAAGCAGGAATGTAATGGGCTTTATGGCACTTACTTGGAAGTAATTTATCCAGCAGAGTGACTATAGATACTTGTTTTAATAAGAATATGCTTTATGGTAAGAGGGGACTGCTATTTAATTAGCCAAAAGGAAAGTAGTTCATGATACAATCTGTTCCAATCATCTTGGACATTAAACAAAAAGTCAGACTAAGTTATTTATGTACATGCACTTTATTTGTAGTTGCTTTGTGCAACCTCTCTCCAGAACTTTACAGCATTGTCTGGGTGGGGAGATGTGAACTTCATTTAAAATTTAAACTGATGTTTCACTTATTGCTGTCCATGCTGAGTGAGTGCCCATTAAAAGCAGTTGATAGTGGGCAAGAGTCTTGAGTTTATCCGGGGTAATATGCTTCTTTGGCATCTAGCAATTTGCATCTTTCTGTTGTGGAAGTCTGATGTAGGATGCTGCAAATACATTTATTTTTAATGTTGATCTTTTGTGGATAAATTAGACTTATTTCTAAAGAGTAGAGACTCACATTGAGTGCAGTATATTCTAGGAATACTGCAGCATTTGGAAATGGAAGGGAAATACTCTCCTTTCTAGCTTCATTGAGTATATAGAAAGAGCTGGAAATTATGACTCCTTAACTGAATGCTAGTGGGTGCTGTTACAGTTACATAAACAAAACTGAAAAAAAAAATACAGACTCAAGAATGTTCTTTTTATATAGTTAAAGTAATTAATTATCAAGGCCTATCCAATGAGATGCTTTATTTTCCTGCAAATTTGTCTTGCTATTCAAGGGATTGATCCAAAGCCTCCTAAGAACATTGTCTGTAGCAATTCTTCAAAGGTCCTTTCACAGAAGCAATTTCTCAGGATATCTACGAATCTCTGCGATTTCATATGCTGTTTGTAAGGTCATGGGAGCCCATCCAGCATTTTGTTTAAAAGTGAATAATAAAGACTTCACTGAGCTGAAAAGCTCCAGTATTTTCACTGCATTAAGGTAACATACACAAACGTTTGAGAAGAATGCCTGTGGTAACAAGTACACAGGCCCAGGGGTTGGCATATTCAGTGCAAGGAAAAAAGAAAAATTAAGAAGATGGCCCAAGTTCCAGATCTCATTCTACAGTAACTTGAAGAGTTGCCAATATAAGACAGTGTGGAGTGTGTAGATTTCCTCACCTCCTCTCAAATATGTATTATCTGCTTGGTCACATATAGGTGCTGGAAGTAAGGATGTGGGGGGAAGGCTGGGAAGGGTGTTGCATCACCCCCTGACTTGAAGTGGTTTCCATTATATACAGTATTTACAGTTTGCTTCAAAGGCTCTCAGCACCCCCACTGTACAAATTGTTCCTGCACCAATGGGGTCACATGACCTGACTGTTGCAGTGAAATAAAAGGCATAACTATGACACTCTGCCCAGCAAGCACAGCCCACATATCGCTAAAGTGAGGTGTTACATTAGGGAGTAAATCACAGCCTGTGAAGTTCTTGGCACCTGCTGAGTCACAGCTCCTCTTGACACTGCAGGAGGAAGACAAGCTAACCCTAACCCAGGGATTTTTCCTGCTGAGGAACTCCGACAACAAACAATTTCTACTCATTTATAAATGATGCAAGTAAAAGCAAGTACTATGGAATTGCGCGCGTGTGCATCTATGCAATTCAAGGGTGGCCATCAGCCTCATGGCAAGTTGTCAGTGTGGTACTTACTAGGGCCACAGAGCTGGAGCATCTGACTGAGTCTGGTCAAGGCACCAAATGATAGAGTAGGCCAAGTTGTTCTCTCAAGGAAGCTTTAAAAAGAAAGCAAATTATTGTTCAGTAATTGCTGTTCTGTGCCAAAGGTGCATCCAGAAGATAGGGGGAGAACATGGTATCTGCTCTTCAAAACTGACAGTCTCATGCATCAACTCTGGACGATGTAATTGCTCCTGAGCAATGTTGTGTGCCCGCAGCTCCCACTGAATTCAATGAACTACCATTGACTTCAGTGATTTGCAATGAGCTCCCATTGAAGCCATCCACTCTTAGCACCTTGGAATTGACAGGATCACGTCCCCATTGTCTGTATAGTTTTATCTGTCTAATCTCTCTGGTTGTGCAAGGCAGCTTTTATTGTAAACTGTGTCAATTAGGAGTTGAATAGTTTTACTACTCATTTATTCCCTGCTCCTTCAAAGACTTAAGCACATCCTTAATTTTGTGACCTGTGAGCAAGCAGTCCAATTGACTTGAGTGGTGTGGATGACTTACCTTTTGTAAAGTTAGATAAGCTTAAGACTTTGCAGAAACACTGCTTTAGAGGATTAACATTAACAGAGCTGGATATGAGAGTATTTTGAGGATGGCTGTGAACACTCTTACATTTAAACACAACTAATAGTATTTTGCTATGCTCTTAAATTGTTTTCTTCTGAGGGACTTACATTATTTGACCTTAACTAACACATTTAGGTTCTCGGCACTCCTGTGAAATTGTGGCCTGGTGGTATGGTATTATGGCAACACTTACCCATTGCTGGTGTGCAGTTGAGAACTTGTTGTGCAGTTGAGAACTTCTGGCTTGTATCAATACACAGCATCTCTTGACCCCAAAAGCAGAAGGCTACCTTTGCAATCACTAAGCTGTTCTTTCAGCAATAGGTGCTTAGCCAGCCTTGCTTAGCTTTTAAGATCAAAGCTCAAAGTGGGATGGCTGCAGGCCATAACTCTGTTAGGGTATGTCTACACTACAGTGTTATTTTGAAATATCTTATTTCGAAATAGCTAATTCAAAATAAGTTATTTCGAAATAACACGTCTAGACACAAAATACATTTTGAAATAGCATTTTGCTATTTCGAAATAGCGCGTCCACACTGAGTGGACGCTGAATCGTATTTAAGGCCGGCCGGAACCAGGTCCAGCAGGGCATCAGGTCAGGAGTTACTTTGTGTGGCTGCTGCCTGAGGTTATCTGAGGCCTGTGCTTAAAGGGACCCCCCCCCCCCGGACAGCCGGTTCTCAGGTTTCCCTGCTTGCTTGCCTACCTCGATGAGGGACAGCAAAGCATTCTGTGTATGCGTGCTCTGGTTCCCCTCACTCAGGACACCACAGCACTCTGCAACATGGAGCCAGAGCTGCCCCTGGGCACTCTGGTGCTTCTTGTGGACGCATTGCTGCGAGTCTGGCTGCACTTTCTGCAGGCTGCCATCCAGGAGGTCCATCAGGGGGCTGTCAGTATCCAGGAGGCCCCGTGGGAGAGCTTCAACCCTGAGGAGCACTAAGAGCCTCCCTGGTCTGCCCCACTGGGGGCTTGTGCCTCATTCCTCCCTCATGTCCTTCCACTTACCCCTCCTTAACCCCCCTTCCTGATGTCAAATAAAATACACGTATTTTCATGAACACAAACTCTCTTTATTTAACAAAACTGGGGGGGAGGGGAATGAAACTCTGGTGAGACTGGGGAAAGGAGGTGGGAGAGGGGAGAAGAGAGGGTGGAAGAGGGGAGGGGGAAACCTGGGAGGAGGGAGCTGGAAGGGGGAAGCAAGGGGAAGAAGGGGGAGGGGAGGCTCAGGGTTGGGGGTGTTGCCGGACCAACTTGATTGTCATGCAAACCTGCTCCTGGGTTCGCATGTGGCCTTTGGTGGCCAGGCTGGCAGCTATCCTGCCATAGATGGCTGCGTTCCTCCATCTAGTGCGGAGATCCTGGACGTTAGGGGCATCCCCCCCAAACCTGAATAAGGTCCATGATCTCCACCCTGGACCAGGAATGCGCCTGCCTTCTCCAGCCCCTGGCAGGCTCCTGGGAGCTGGCAGACTGCTCCTGGGGAGCGGTGGAGGGCTGGCTGCCAGTAGCTTGCTGGCTCATGTTTTGGGGCCACTGGGTCAGGGGCAGTGACTGCTGGCTCTGGGCTGGCAGCCTTGGAGCTGGCACAGGCACTGTGGCCAGAATCAACCCCTTTATGGGCTCCAGGGAGAGGGGAGGGAGAGGAGTGTTCTTGGTTGAGGCTGGAGTGGCCACCAGAACATCCTGGGAAGGCTGGAGGCCCCCTATTTCGATATGTGTCTACACAGCACTTATTTCGAAATAGCTATTTTGAATTTGGCATTATTCCTCGTGGAATGAGGTTTACCAAATTCTAAATAAGCTCTCCGCTATTTCGAATTAATTTCGAAATAGCGGTTTGGCTGAGTAGATGCTAGTAAAGTTATTTTGAAATAACGGCTGTGTAGACATACCCTTACAGTGGAGAACTTGTTTCTGGATCTCATTACAGGCAATTCTTCCATGACTTCTGCTGTTTAATTCCTAAGCCTAATATTTATCTATGAGCATTCAGTTTTTTGAATCTTGACAAATCACTAAGGGTATATCTACACTGCACGGCTATTTCGGGATATTGTAGGTATCCTGAAATAGCTACCCCGTGTCAACACAAGCCGCCTGTTATTTTGAAATATTTTTCGAAATAACAGGCGTGCTGTTTCAGCATCCCGGTAACCCTTGTTCCATGAGGGTTAAGGGATGTCTTGAAATAGCATGTTATTTCAAAATTTGGCACTGTGTAGACACACCAAATTTAAAAATAAGCTATTTAAAATAGATTTGAAATAAGATATGCAATTTCTGTAGCGTAAATTACGTATCTTATTTTGAGTTTAGGGTGCTGTGTAGACGCACCCTATGAGATTTATTCTTTTCTCAGTGTGTGCATTTAACTCTCATTAATGTTCATAGGAGTTATGCATAGTGCTGGAAAGAGTGCAGGAGTTCAGCCCAAGCAGGTTTTTCCAGAAGGACCTGACTACCAATCCTTAGTCTGGGTTTCAGAGTTCATTATGCTTTTGAAAAAACAAATTCTTCCATCCTACTGGAAGACATACCCTAACAAAACATTGCTTCCTTCTGTCCTGCACTTTGTCTTTCTGATCTGCTGCATAGGCCGTTCACACCTTGCAGCATTAAGAAGAGTCATCCTTTTCCTTTCCCCATGTCTAGCAGTGGTTGCACATGAGAATTCTAAGGACCTGATTTCGTAAAGGACTCATTTAGGGTCTGCACTACTGAAGCCTCATGCATACTTTTAAAGCAGGGAAACTCTGGGCTCATTTTGGGCTTAACCAGGCTCTAAACCAGGGCTGGGCAAAATACAGTCTGGGGGCCAGATTCAGCCCACAAAGCTACTGGATCCGGCCCACGGACCACCATACTGGGACCCTCAGGCACACAGCTGCTGCAGGTTTAAACCACAATCCGGCGGCGCTCTGTTCTGGAAGGAGAGGGAGACTTCATGTGATCTCCCCGCCTCCAGGCCAATCCTCAGCTCCTATTGGCCAGAAAGAATTGGACAATAGGAATTGACTCCAGCCAATTTCTCAGCTCCTATTGGCTGGAAACAACCAGCCAATAGGAGCTTAGAGATTGCCCTGGGGAATGAGGGCCGTGCAAGCCTTTCCCCCCTCCTGGAGCTGAGAGCCACATGAAGGGAATAGCCTGCAGCTCTAAGAGGTTTGGGGCTACAGCAGGGAGGGGTCCACCTTGCCTTGGGGGTGCTGGCCAGGAGATGCTTAGGTAAGAGCCTCCCATCCGGAGCCTGTCTCTGGTACCCGTGTCCTTCCCGCACCCCAACTCCCTCCCCCAGGTCACCATCTAAACCCTATGCACCCACTTACCCCAAGTCACAACTCCCTCCCAGGCCCTGTACCCCCTCCTACACACCTCCCTGAGACCAGAATCCTCTTCTACACTCAAACATCCTCCCAGACCCTGCACTCCATTCCCCTGACCCAAGTCACAACCCCCTCCTTCACCCAAGCTCCCTCTCAGATCTCACACCATTTCCTGCACCCCAGTCCCTTACCCCATGTGCCCTTCTGTACCCAACCTCCATCCTAGACCCTGCACCTCCTCCACAGAAAAGCATGGCCCTTGACCACGTTCCAAAATCTTGGAGTGGCCCCCACTAAAAATTATTGCCTACCTCTGCTCTAAACGATGCCTAAAGCATTTAGCAGAGATGGAGAAGCCTGGGTATATTACAAACTATTTTACCATTCTAAGATCTTTCTGCCTGTCTCAGTTTACCTTCCTGGAGGTGCATTTACCTTTATCTTCATATGTCTGACAAACTGCTAAGTACCCTGAATTGTGCTTATGCTAGTCTATAAATGAAAATAAAGAAACAAAACCACACCTACTTCGAAAGGAATTATTTTAAAATGTAAGGGCCCAGAGGTTAAAGAGTGACTTGGTGCTGAATTTGCGAATGTAGCTGAAGTCCACAGCTTTAGCATGAAATTTTTTGGAAATGAGGGTTTCCTAGGGCTTCTTCACCAACACTCGACACAGGACAATTTCCTTCAGTCAGTGCTTCATAAGGTAAACTCAAAGAAAATGCAGGAAATGGAAGGTCCTATTTTGGAACCCTAAATGCCTTTTCAGGGCAAGGTGCATTCTCTTCTGCCAGGAAAAAAGAAAATAAATCTCTCACTAATAGAGAAGAGCTATAGAAAACAGAGCATGAAATACCAATGTCTGCATTACAGAGATTTCTGGATAGTGTCACGAAAAAGTCAAATAGTCTTTTCTGAGATTCCAAGTGGTCCAAGGCAGCACTTCTTTCTCCTTCAAGGCAGCCTATTAGAGTGGGTCAAAATATATCAAACTTCAGAATGTTTTGTGAAAAAGAAGAGACACCCATTTTTCTGGTTTTTGTCCTGCTCTAATTTTTAGAAATGCTAGCACCAGTAGTTACCATGTGCAAAATATAAAGTGAAATAGGTTTAAACCTCCTGGGACCTAGTTTACTATCCAAAAAGTAATTCCCAAATATTACTACATGAAACCTCTCCCTAAAACCAATAATTTCGTTATTTATCCCACTTTTCATAGCTATAGGTGAGGCCATCTGGGTGATTGCCCAATGGAACAAAGATGCATGGCTGCATCCTAAAGGGAGAAGCTCCTTTTTGGTATTGTAATTTCGACTTCTATTCTGAGGTTGCATCCCCAACAGGTTGGGAACTCTAATAGCTTCATGGTTTGTGCATACAGGGCTGACAAGCTGCTTCTGTCTAGCCCATAAGGACTGGAGGCAAATGGATAACCCAGGACCCTCCCTTCCTCACCAGCCAGTTGCAACTAAGGATGTTAAAAGGCAGATAATTCATTAATCATGTAGTCGATATAATTTTTATCGACTACATGATTAGTCAATAGGGAAGGCTTCCTCAGTCCTGGCTAATGCACAGGCAGTCCAGCTCCTACTACATTTAAACTGCAGAGACACAGCGGGGCTAGGTCCTGGACATGGTGTGAGCCAGGACTGAACCGGGATTGCTAAATTCCGTCTTGCACGGAATCCAGCAGCCCCTATCCATCGGGGAGCTGGGATTGCCCCCAGACAGGGGCTGCTTTCGGAGCGGCCTCTGCCTGCCGCCAGCCCAGTCCACTGTGGCCAGGGCCTGCTTTACGGCAGCAGCCCCTGTCCATGGGGGTTCCCAGCTCCCTGCTGGGACTCCCCTGCAGCCAGGGGCTGGTGCTGGAGAAATCTCTGCCCATGGTGAGCCTGGGCCTGCCATGGGCAGAGGCTGCTTTGCGGCAGCCTCCCCTGTCCCCCCTTCTCCCCCTCCCCCCACTGCTGCCTCTGATAGAGGCGGCACTGCAGAGACCGTGCTCCTGTTTCCCTCCCCTTGCTGCCTCTGTATCAAAGGCAGCAAGGGGCGGGGAAAGCAAGTAGTCAAGTACTCGACTCAACTTCCTTATAAGCCTAGGATTATCGGGTAGTTGACTATTCAACTATTCGCTTACATCCTCAGTCGAAACCTAATTATGATCCCCCTTTTTCAGCATGGAAAACTGCTGTTCCTTTATGCGCTGGCCTTTGTCCTAGGTCTGCTGTCTGAGATTGCTGCTGCTATTCTTTTGTTTAATGTTTTAGGATCACTTCAATTCTTCCTTCCCCCACCCCCATCTCTTTGACAAAGACAGTCTAACCCCCCCCCCCCCCCACACACACACACACACACTCCTCTAACACCATGTATAAGCAAATGGAGTCCTCGACCCATTTTATAATAAAATTGCTTGAAACCCCTTCCTCTCCAGGCTTGGGAGTTCCTGGTAGTCCTTCCCTCAGGACCTGTATGTCCTATTCCCAGCTCTTTCTACATGAGATCTGCTTCTTCTTCCCTTATATCTGAGCCAACTGCAGTACTGTAATGCTACTGGCCCTTTTATTATTATTGGTTCTAACACCATTCAACTGTTTTAGATGCCAACTAAATTTCATTGTGCCTAAATGTTTCCTCAAGTGACATATGCTAGAAATAACCACGTTTCACATTCAAATTCCTATCCATTTCCAGGTATGTATAATTTTAAGCTAACATATTTATTCAAAGCATTACATATCGGCAAATACAAAATCCAATGTAAAATCAATTTTTATAAACTTTTACGCCTGAAATAATTAAAACAAATAGCAGAGTAATAGCTTCTCATTAAATGTTCATGATACCCATCTTGGCATTAAGAAAATTGGCAAGCATCATTTGCAATTTTATGTATGATCAGTTTTCATTTTTTAAGGTACTGATAATATGTATTTCATATATACAGCACAGTACTCTGTTTTCACCTGCAGGTGATGCTAGAAAATTACACAGTTTATTTTACTGTAGCAAGAATAATTGCCAGTTTCACTAATTGGTGGAGGTAGCCATATCTAAGATTGTTACAAAATCTTTGTTTTGAACTTGCTAGAGGCAGTTGACCATGCTTCAGTCATTATGGCTAACAAGCTGCCACCCAAAACATCTCTACCTGCCTCTCCACTCCCTCAAGGACTGCCTTAGTCATCTATGTAATTATACCCTATGACAAATACTATGTTTGCTTAGGTACAAAGGAAGTTCACAATTCTATGGTTGTAGAATAATATATTATTGGGCAACATGTTTTTATTACTTTGTGTCATTTTTTTGTTTTGTTTTTTTTAATAACTCCATAGTAAGATCAGTTCTGTGAAAAGTTATGGCTTAGGCTTGACAACCTACAAACACAAAACATAATTAAATGCAGTATAGTGGAGAGAGATTTGATTGAGAACTGTAAGCATTAATATAATTAACTGAAACAAACTGTGCTTCAATATGCTGTCTTTATTACAATATCTTAAATGAAATAGTGACTATGTTGTTCACGAAAGAAAACAGTTGTGCATTGTGGATCTTTTGCAGTGTTAGAGTAGTATGAGGTTGCAGGACTTGTGCCATTTCACTCTGATATTCCAAAATAGCAGCAGACTGACCTATTTATAGGGCCTCATGAGGACTTCTGCACCATAAAGAGACCTCAATGAAAAAATGAGTCTGAGATAATTTTTGAAGAGTCTAGAAGGCCTTTGAAGGCAATGAGAGGAGCTAGTGGTCTCCAATTTATTGCTATCAAAATGGTAGAAACAATTAAACTAATTCAATTAATTGTACATAGACTTGGAGCTGATAAGGGAAATCCATGGAATACAGATTTGGAACTCAGCAGAAGTCCTTGGTGGAGTTCCTGGGTCCCAATGACCAGGACAGGGGCATAGGCCTCTATATAGTCTCCAGAATATGACAACAGTAGCTTTGGTGGGGGAGGCTGGGCTGTTTGACTACATAAGAACGGCCACAAAAGGTCAGATCAAAGGTCCATCTAGCTCAGTATCCTGTCCTCTGACAGTGGCCAATGCCAGATGCCCCAGAGGGAGCAAGCAGAACAAGAAATAATCAAGTGATCCTTCTCCTGTCCTCCATTTCCAGCCCCTGACAAAAATGATTCCTAACATTCTGTTTGTTTTTTTGACTGTCACTGCACATTGAGTGGATGTTTTTTGGAGAACTATCCACAATCACTCCAAGATCTCTCTGCTGGGTGGTTATAGCTAAATTAGTCCCCATCATTTTGTATGTATAGTTGGGATTATTTTTTCCAATGTGCATTACTTTGCATTTATCAACATTAATATTCATTTGCCATTTTGTTGCCCAATCACCTAGTTTTGTGAGATGCTTTTGAATATTTTCATAGTCTGCTTTGTCCTTAACTATCTTGAGCAGTTTAATATCTACAAATTTTGCCACTTGACTGTTTATCCCTTTCTCTAGATCATTTATAAATAGGTTAAATAGGACTGGTCCCAGTATGTACGCTTGGGGGACACCACTAGTTACCTCTCTCCATTCTGAAAACTGACCATTTATTCCTAACCTTTGTTTCCTGTCTTTTAACCAATTATCTATCCATGAGAGGACTTTCCCTCTTATCCCATAACAACTAACTTTACTTAAGAGCCTTTGGTGAGGGACCTTGTCAAAAGGCTTTCTGGAAATCTAAGTACAGTATATCCACAGGATTCCCCCTTCTCCATATGCTTGTTGACCCCCTCAAAGAACTCTAGTAGATTAATAAGGCATGATTTTCCTTTACAGAAACCATGTTGACTTTTCCCCAACAAGTTATGTTCATCTATGTGTCTGACAATTCTATTCTTAACTATAGTTTCAACTAATTTGCCAGAGGTACTAACGTTAGACTTGCCGGTTTGTACAGATTACCTCTAAAACCCTTTTTAAACATTGGTGTCACATTAGCTGTCTTCCAGTCATTAGGTACAGAAGCTAATTTAAAATATGGGCTACAAACCACAGTTAATAGTTCTACAATTTCTCATTTTAAGTTTTTTTAGAACTCTTGGGTGAATGCCATCTGGTCCCGGTGACTTGTTACTGTTAAATTTATCATTGTTCCAAAACCTCCTCTAATAACACCTCAATCTGAGACAATTCTTCAGATTTTTGTCACCTAAAAACAATGGCTCAAGTTTGGGAATCTCCCTCACATCCTCAGCCATGAAGACCGAAGCAAAGAATTCATTTAGTTTCTCTTATTTATTGTCTTTGAGTGCTCCGTTAGCATCTCAATCATCTAGTGACCCCACTAGTTTTCTGTAGCTATTAATTGTAGGATTTGGAGGAGAGATTGACCAATCATCTCCTGAGGAAAATAGGCTGGTGCTAATTTGTAGGACCTCTGCAAGGGTTAATTTCCTAAGTTTGTTAGAGAAAGGGTAGATGCGATGATATCTTTTATTGGACCAACTTGTATTAGTGAAAGAGACAAGTTTTCAGGCTTATGCAGAGCTCTTTTTATTTCAGTGTTTTGGGCACAAACACAATATACATTATGTACTGTGAATGATATTTGCATTTTTCATATATGGATTGGAAAATTGAACTAAAAAGAAATAAACTTGATACAAACTTCACTTAGCCTCCATGAGCAACCAGAGCCATCAATGAGCAGCTGGCTCAAGCATTTAAGAGGTGGGACTGATGAGAATTCCATTTAATGGAATGATGACATCACAGCTTGTGGCATGCATCTATTAGGCTGTTTTTTCTGTATATGTATAGATTTCCTAAAGTCATTTCCCCTTCTTTGGTCTCTATTTTGGATTGCTTGCTAAGTATTATTGAGTGGCTTGGTTCTGAGTGTCCTTTGAAATCTTTACATTCTTAAGACATGTTCTTTTCATGCTGGATTCAATGTGTATGTGTTCCAAGGCATGTTTATTCTATATTAATGTATTCCCTCAGAAGTTTTTGGCTAATAAATAGCTCTAGTTAGATTGGCTGGAGACCAATATGAAGAATTGGCATTTTTCTTGTTTTGTTTCTTTCACCTTGCAAGCAAAGGTAGGCTAGCATGAACTGAGATCTTTTGCATTTATAGCCTCTTCTAACTGCTTAGGTATACTAGCCTTTTTCACTCTTAAAATATCTTCTGTACTACATTGTATTCTCTGCTAACATTTTATTGTTATTAATAATGTATGTTTGTTTTAGAAACCTATGAAATACACTTTGAGTAGGAGGCTGGATTTTTTTTAATTGGGGTATTTTCACTTTTTAATTTCACGTTGCTCAATATTTTTACTTTGGGTAAAATAGCATACATTTTCCTGATCCTTTACCAAGATAAATTTCCTTAACATTAGGCATTCCAGAATAGACACCCATCTCCTCCTCCAGAGAAGCCAATGGATAGATCCATTTTACTCCCTCCCTCATCCATCAGCTCCTGCCTATGACAGCAAATCAAAGGATCCTGGATGAAGCAAATGAAAGTTTAAAAGGGAATTTGTCTCATCTCCTTGCCTCTCAGTTCTTGGAATGAGGCAGTATAAGCATATTGTTAAAGTCATCTGCCACTTCTCCTTCAAACCCTATCATTAATACATCTGATAACCAGTCAGTCACTGTTCATTATTCCCCCACTGTTCTCAGACCCCTCACTTTTATTTTACCAGAATTACCTGAGCCTTTCACGGAACACTAGGGATGTCTTGTGGGTGGTCTCTTTAGTGAAGATGGTTAGCTGCAGTGCTTCCTGTGTCCCAATGCAATCCTTGCATGAGATTTCTGAATAACTATATTCATGGGCATTTAAAAATGCCTCTGCACCTCATTTTATTTACTTAAAGGTTATAAATGTGCAGGCGGACAGCGGAGCGGCTGGTGGGAACAACCGGTGGGCGGCTGGTAGGAGTGGTGGCAGGCAGCCAGCAGAGCGGCTGGTGGGGATGACTGGTAGGTGGCCGGTAGGAGTGGGGGCAGGTGGCCAGTGGAGCGGCTGGCGGGAACGACCGGTGGGCGGCTGGGTGGAGTGGGACGAGACAGCTGGTGGAGCAGGGCAATTCGTGGGACGGCTGGAGCGGCTCATGGGACAGCTGGTGGAGTGTGGCAGAGTGGCTTGTGTTAAAGGCTGCAGCAGAACCCTATGGAGAGGCGGGGCCGTCGGCCTCGGACCACGTAAGGTGCCCCTTATCAACCCCCTCTCCCCCCCGTTGGGAGGTAAAAACCCTGCAGGTAAACTTTTGAACCCTGGGGCGGCACTGACCAGGGACAGAGACTTTTGGGGTGTCGGACTTAGGGTGATTTTGGGCTGCTGGACTCAAGAGACTTTTGGGGTGTTGGACTTTTGGGGACTTCGGGTGATTCTGGGCTGGGGTGGGTCTTTGCTCATGGTTTGGTCTATGAATCCTAGTTGTGGTGTTTTCCCAATTTAATGCTGATGTCAGTTACCTCATGTTATTAAAGATTTGCTGCTATACCGAGGCTCTGTGCTTGCGAGAAGGGAAGAATTGCCTCTTTGAGGCGCCCAGGGGTGTGTGTAAGATTTCCCAGGTCACTGGGTGGGGGCTCAAGCCAGTGTTGCATTACGCTGTTGGGAGGGGACCCCTAGGTACTGAACCTGGCCCTTTCTGCTATTAACTCAGCCTGGCAGAAGGGTTACATTAATATGGACCAGTAAGGTGACACCGTGGGGAATAAGTGTTCCCCTCACTTGGAGCCTTGAAAGCTCTTTTCACACTTATGCCCAAATAGGTTTTTTATAACTATTACTGTATTGTTAATAATATATTGGGCATAAGTAGTGTCTTAAACCCAAGATAGTGCTTGGTCCTGCCATGAGTGCTGGGGGCTGGACTGGATGACCTCTTGAGTTCCCTTCTAGACCTACGAAACTGTGATCTGACACTACTTCACAAAAGCGCATTATAGAGGGGTTCTAAGCTTTCCCCTGATACTCCTAGATATTTAGGTGTTCATATTTCGGGCATAAACAAATAGTGTTACTGAAACTTTGCTTTGTTGTTTAAAAATTAGTTTGACTAGGGTACAATCCAGACCACTGTGGGACTATCATCCCTTCCCTACAACTTTGGGTGCCTTATAATTAAAAAACTGTTAAGTGAGAACAAGTAAAATCAAGATAAGATACTTACTAATACCTAACTTAAAAAATTCTAGTAAGTTTAGGCAAAGTTTCTTACCACATGCTCGCTCCTCCAGCTTACTGACCAAACTCTTGGGTCAGGACCCCTCCTGCGGAGTCTAAGTCAGGGGTGGGCAATATGTGGCTTGCAGGCCAGACACCTGGCAGGCCGCTGGTACTTTATTTACCACACGTCTGCTTCCTACAGTTTTCATTGGCCAGGAATGCTGATCCATGGCCAATGGGAGCTGTAAGTGGCTGTGCCTGTGGCCCCACCGAGGACTAACCTGGTGAATCCTGTTTGGCTTATTGCCCACCCGTGGTCTAATAGCTTCCTTTCACCCTTCAAGCACAGTGATGGGATGGGCAGGGGGAGATGGATGGGTGTATACCTTGAGGTATTTGTCCCTCCTTTTTATAGTGTTAGTTCTCCTCTTGTAAAACAGTTCCAGCTGGGCACTATGAGACTAAGAATATATTTGGACGGATGTTCCCTGCTGGCTTTTTCACCTTTTCTCTGGCCTTCTTCCTTGCTTGATAACTGTTTATTACTTTGTTTAGGATAAATGTCGCCACCAAATTCTGTTTGGGTCAGGACTGTGGGGTTTGAAAGATGTGGTGTTAACACTAGGGATGTTAAAATGTGTTTGAGTAACTGTGTAACTGCTGAAAAATTCAGTGAGGGCCTAGTGTATAGTCCTCTCTCCCCTGAGGGGGAGACAGAATGATGAATAACTTTTGACCAGAGTAGGATTGTATGTTTCTGGGGTCATAGGCTATTGAGCTGGAGTGCATAGCCTGTTACCTCTCTTTTGTTAGTTCGTGAGTGGCTGAGAAGCATTCACATAACTGCAGATGGGTGTGTCCCTGTTTTAGGGTTGACCGCTTTAGTCCCACAAAACTGTACACCTTGATCTTGCCCTATCTTCGATAAATTCATGTTGCGCTACAGCCTCATTACCTCCATGAGTTTAATCATTATTTTCTTCACAGTTGTGAAGCTTTGAACTATTACATAGCTCAGTGGTTTTGACTCTCACCTAGCACATGGGAGAACTGGGTTCAAATCCATATTCTGAAGAAGGCCCTGTATTTGGTGTCATCCATTTCCCAGATAAGTGCTGTAACCACTGGGTTTCTCTCAGTTGAAGAGATTCCACTTTGTGTGAAATAATTGCAGGCCACAGGCCACAGTTCCTTGAAAACCTGGGCTGTCTGCATTAGAGTCAGGGATCCAGGACTCTGGGTTGGTCAGACATCAGCAGATTGCTTTGGAGATGGTACCCCATTCTCTGCCATGGAAGACTTCCAGATGTTTAGCTTGTGTTCCAAAACTAGATGTTGTCATTAGATGATGCTGTTCCTTGCAGGACGTCTCTTCTCCTCCTAACTTTGACTCTTTTTTGGGCAGCACACTTGAAATAGCACAGCTTGAGTCTCCTTGCTACTCTCAGCAACCCTATACAGATGTTGATTAAGTTAGTAGCGGGGTAATTTTTGTGTGGCTTGAGCCCAAGTTTACTCCTGCAACCACACACGGGGGAAAAACGGACATAAACTGGAATTGAAAAATCACACTCCCCAAAAATACTACATCACAAGAAGTTAGATCTTGGACAACACTCAGGAAACTCTATCCTTCTCTCACCTTGTTATGCTTTGGGATGTAAAACCATGCATTTTTCTGACATTGCTGCAATACCTGGATGCAGCAGGGTCAAATAAGTGCAAAGGCTTGGCCTTACTGTGAGATTCTCTCCTTTTGCTGGTTTGGCATTCATCTATCATAGAGATTTGTATGTGTGTGAATATTTATTCAGAAATGTTTTTCACTTGCAAAGTTCTCTGCATTGATTTTAAAATGTGGTTATAAACTAATACATGTGCTTTGAAAAGTGCCAGGTTTACAGTCAAGAGAGGGCAGTACATGGTACCATTAAGGATAACAAGAAGAAGAATTCTCTGATGGGAACTCTAATAAATGTAGTAGCATGCTATAATAAAGAGCACTCGAAAATGGATGAGGTATAACAAAATTATTCATAAAGAGAAATGGAAAAGAATGTCATGCTGAGTGGTTACGTGCGGTTATATGGAGCACTAACAAGGTTATCATGGGAAGCTGAGTGCTAGTGCACTCACATATGTTTTCTAACTAGCACAAAGAGGAAACTGTTTTTATCTCAGAGAACAGGAAAGCCTGGAGTTAGAGGTGTGTTAAATCTTTCTACTGTTTTTTTTTTTTAATAATTCAGAGCCAAATGACAATATGGTTCATGTAGGTCAGTGTAATGAACAGAGCATCAGAGCAACTTCACTTCAAGTTGTTTGATGGAGGGGATCTCAGCTTAAATGCTTTACTTCTACTTTTTGGTACAATATTATTGCGTGCTTGCGCAGGACTTTATAACTAAAGTGTGTGTGTGTACTAATGTGATGCCATGAATGAACAAACATGGCATATTAAAAAAAAATTAAAAGAACATCTGAACTCTTGCTTGCCTTAGTATTTCAGAACTGCTAATAGACTGAAGCCTAGCTCACACTCTACTAGAGCAAAGATTTCTGATTTTTTTTCACTATGATGAAAGCAGCACCAGATTCAAAATAGTCTCAAAATATGTAACAAAATCAATAGACAACCTTCTGTGTGAGTATATGTGTGTAAAGGCTGTTTTCATAGATAAAGTACAATGTGTTTAAATTCAGCTCATACAAAGGAATGTTAAGTTTATGGATTTAAGGCATTCAGACTTCATACCAAAAATCATATCAAGACATGGCTATGAGTATCAGTGGCCATGTCTAGAGCCAATAAAAATCTGAAGTGTTTTTCTACTGAAATTGGCCTTTGGGGATTTTCCTTTAAGATTGCATTTTAATTGAAGCACTGAGCTACTTCTGCATGTGATGAGAGTAAAAAGGCTCTAACATTAGAATGCCTTATGGAGTTCTGCAGATTTTGCCAGGTTAGTTAAGAAATTTCTATCGGTCTTAGCCTTCGAGCCTTAGAATGATGAAACACTCTTTACTGTTTCATCAGTACCTCTCGTCTTCAGAGGACTGAGTTGATTTTAGGTAAGCTATTAGTTGCTGGTGTGCAAATGGGATGGTAGGTATTTTCTTTTAGACTTGAGCAAATTGAAATAAATCATAATAATTTTTGTACTTCCTAACACCTTGGATTTAAAAATTTTACTGAAATACATCAAAAGGTACTGGAAGAATGGATTCAGGACCTGCTCATAATAGAGGAATGCCATGCAAATAATGTGCATATAGGCTGATACTTGGACTATCTGCCTCTAGAAGCTATGGTGTGTGATAACTCACCTACCTCAGCAATTAAATGTTATTAATTTGTCTTGCTTCATGTAAATACCACGTTAGCTACATTTGCGGCATTGCAGTAGAAAGTTAGAAATAGTTACATTGACTTTGTTTTAAAAATGAAAACAGAATGTAAAGTGAACCTTTGCTGTAGGTTCTTGCTGTGATTTACCTTTACAGTGAAACAAGGTGTAGATTAGTTTAGACAATTTGGCTTGTAACCATTAGGGAGCGAGAGAGAGAGAGAGAGAGTCAGGGTATGGCTATACTACAAGTTTTTGCTCTGCATTTTGCATACCTTTTTCCAATTCTTTTGTCAGAAGAGGCTTTTCTGACATTTGGCCCATCTAGACTAGGCCAAATGTCGGAAACCCCCCCTCTTTCGGAAGCCCCCTTCTTCCTCATAGAACAAAAAAAAGCAGAAGAGCTGTACCCTCAGTCTTCAGGGTAGGTACAGCTCACTAAGAGTAAGTCTAGACTGCAACGCTATTTTGGGATACTTCTGGTATCCTGAAATAGCTATTCTATGTCTTTGAAACGCACCCGTTATTTCAAAATATAGTGGGCTTGCTATTCCGCCGTCCCTGTAAACCTCATTCCATGAGGATTAAGGGACATTTCAGAATAGTGGTTTATTTCTAAATTAACTTGAAATAAGCTACACAATTTGCGTAGCTCCAATTGCATAGATTATTTTGAGCTAAGGGTGCAGTGTAGACACTCCCTAAGGGGGTGTCTAGACAGGGGCCCTATTTTGGGATACTTCCGGTATCCTGAAATAGCGTTTTCCGCATCTTGACAGCATGCCTATTATTTCGAAATAGCTTTTCAACGTCCCTGTAAATCTCGTTCCACGAGGATTAAGGGAAGTTTTGGAATAGCGCTCAATTTTTAAATTTGGCACTGTGTTGACAGTGCCAAATTTCAAAATAAGCTATTTTGAAATTAACTTGAAATAAACTATGCAATTTGTGTAGCTCAAATAAGTTACACAATTTTCATAGCTCAAACTGCATAGCTTATTTCAAGTCACGGGTGCACCATAAAGGGCTAACCTGGAGTTCTCTTCTATTACTTGTACAAATGTGTCTACTTAAAGTTAGATGTTGTTTGCTAGTACAGGACAGAGCAGGTAAATAATGAGCGATACCCAAAGAAGGAAAACACACTGTTGCACTGGGAAACTTATCCAAGTTAGCGTGAGGAAATGTCACATGCAGTTTCAGATGATTTATGGTGCTTAATATCAATTCTGAAACATATAAGCCCTGGCCACAGTGGGGCTCTAGCAAGGATTTGAAATCTCCCAAGAGAAGGAGGTAATTATTTTCTCTTAATATCTAAAATATCAGGTTTAAAGGGAGAGGCGAAAAACACTTATTCAGGACAGGTGTTTTAGTATGTTTACTGAATGAAATCATCCAACATTGGTCCCAGCTCTTTGCTGTTTTATATGCCTCGTTATCCCACTGATCTTACTGGGACTAAACAAGATGCAAATCAGTGCAGAATGTGGCCATGGAATCTCAATCCACTTTGACTAGGAAACTATATGTACATCACACATCTGTGTGCGCACACGCACTATGCCTCACTTTTACAGGTGCAAGTTTTCTCTTTGGAAGGTTTGGGCATGGAATCCCAAAGGGGAATGCCAAAAATATTTTAAATCTTTTCACCTCACAGAAGTCACAGTCAGCCTTGACAATGGCATTTTTATCTGCAGAATGTATAGCTATTTAATAAACCAGCCATATACATTTGATTTACAACAGTCAAACTGCTCTGGTATTTTCACTGCATCCGTGAGTACCTACCTGTCAATTGGCCTGGTAATGTTCACTCCAGACACATTTGCACACTGACTTCTTTGGAAAGAGCGTATAAACATTTGGCACTGAACAGGAAGACTATGTACTGGATGAGCTGTCAACAAATAGCTAAGTATGCTGCCCTTTATGAAAATACAATACCCTAGAGAGTACTGTCTCTGAGCTGCTCCTCTGAGTTGGATGAGTAGATACACAAATCAGACATTAACAATGACAACATCCAAAAACCAGTGGGGGAGCATTTTAACCTTCCTGGGCACACAGTTTCTGACTTGCAAGTTGCCAGTCTCAGACAGAAAAACTTCAAAAACAGACTGCAGAGAGAAGCTGCTGAGCTGGAATTTATATGCAAATTGGACATCCTGAACCAAGTCTTAACAAACATATGAAATGATTCTCACATTACAATAGGTAATTTCCCATTCAGATACACTCAACTTCTCACCACTTTTGGAGATGAGCCATGTCCATTCTGATTTAATTAGCACTGATGTACACTCCATCTCTACATCCTCTTTTTTTTTCTGTCTGTCTTTTTTTTCTTCAGCATCTGAGGAAGTGAGCTACAGCTCACGAAATTTTATGCTTTAATAGCCTAATACATTTGTTACTCTTTAAAGTGCCACTGGACTCCTTGTTGTATATACCAGAACTGAATCATTTAAAAAATCAAAAGAAAAACTAATAGCAGATCTGTATTTGGACAAATTCTGTTCTCACTAGGGCTTGGCACCCCACAAGGTTGTGATCTTCCACTGCTCCATGGTGTCAATGGGTGAGGAGGACAATTATTCCCATCTCCAGGCCGTCCGCTGACGGGGGGAGGGAGGGTTGCCCAGCCCCAGCCCCGCCCTACCCCTTCTGCTGGAGGCAACACCCATTCCAGGGGTGCAGAACCACTCTCCTCCCATCTTGTGCAAGGGCCTGGCGACCCCACTGCCCACCTCTTAGAAATGCTAAGCACCTGCAGGATCTGGCTCTAAGTGTCAACAGGGCCATTTCCAAATTTGGGTCTAGGTTCAAATTTGAAACTGGTATAAAGGCTGGAACTGTTGAGATACCAAGTTTTATTTGAGGCCCACATAGGGATATAAGTGACTACTTGAGTAGTTGACTACCCAATAAGCTTATACTTATTGGATAGTTGAGTCACTACTTGGCAACTCACTTTCCCACCCCCCTTGCTGCCTCTGTACAGGTGTGCGGGGAGCAAGAACTGGTGTCTCTGTGGTGTGTGTGGGGGGGAGTAGGCAGGGGAGGCAGAGCTGCAGCTGTTCAGTCCCAGCTCACTTTGCCCCTGGGAACTAACCACACTGTGGCTTTGCATTTTAAATGTAGTAAGAGCCTGGCGGGATCTTACTACATTTAAAAGGCAGAGCTGCAGCAGTCCTGGAGCCAGCGCAAACTGAGACTGCTTAGTCTTGGCTTGCGCCAGCCCTGGGAGCTACACCTGCTGCAGCTCTGCCTTTTAAATGTAGTAGGAACCAGGCTGCCTGCGCACCTGGCTCTTACTTCATTTAAATTGCAGAGCTGCAGAAGGGGCGGCGACACTCCCCTCCCCCCATCAACGAATCAACTAGTTGATGGAAATTACATTGACTACTCAATTAGCTAATTAACCACTACAGTACTTAATATTCCTAGGCCCACCTATGATTTTTACAGATGTAGAAGTAAAAGAACAAAGTGTGTTTGAAACAGAAAAGAGAAGCAAAGGAAGAGTGAATTGCTGCTATTTCTGGGCTATAATGTACCATGAATTTTTTTTTTAGGTCCATCTTCTTTACTGATTTCAGTTGGAACTTAGACCTAAAAATTAATTTATACAATATGGCCCTACATGATGAAGATTAACAGTCTAACGCTGCTTTCGGTTACAGTAGTGTAAATCCAAAATTACTCCACTGAGGTAAAAGGAATTTAGGTCAATGGAGTGACTTAGGATTTACCCTGGAGTAGCTGGACATCAGAATGTAGCCTTTAAATGGCAGCTTAATGATTGTCACTTGTAAAATGTTTGCAGTCTATTGGATTATTTCAGGGTGGAACAGAGGAAGAATGGATTTTAAAATTTTTCCCATTTAGGGACATTTTTCTTATGTTTGGAAATACTGCCAGCATGATTGTTCTTACTAATTGCACTATATAATAGTGCCTAAATACGGTCCATTTACTGCCTTTAAGATTCCAGCTGCTATAAATGTGTTATAACTATCAATCCATATATCAAAATAATAATTATAGTGGTGCTGACTAGCACCTCTGGTTAAGGTCTGTCAGCATTTCCCTTATAAATCCAAGTTTACAGGAGTTTGTAACTTGGACAGAGAATCTATATTCTGAGTTGAAATGTCCCAGATAATTATCAATAATTGGATTTTTTTAAAAAGTCTGGTTATTTTTATATTTACAAAATGGCAAAAATTAGTGGTTTATAATGACATTTTTATTAGTATTAGTTAATTAATAATGTTGCTATTTGCTAGAGCTTTGCAAAGACCAGAAAGAGTAACGAATCCTGTTCATCGGTTTCTTTCTTGTTAAACTAATATTAACTCCTCAAGTACTGGCACGTTTAAAGCTCTACCAAGCCTTCAAACTGTGGTGGTGTGTTTACCATGATGCCTAAACTAATGTGATAAATGCTAGACTATATGGCATAGAGACACACAGATGCTCCTATTGTGTATGTACCAATTAAATTTATAAGGTGCTTAAATCCACAAAACACTGAAAACCTGCTTCTGCCATAAATGCATAGCCCTGTAAGTCCATTGCCTACACTGAAACTGAGCATGTGTAATTGAGGGCAGAATTTGGCCTAGAAAATTTAGGGTGAAGGTTGACATTGTTGGTTCACACACATGCTGCACTGAGCTATTGCATTTCTCCAAAACCAATTTTTGTTGTTATAAATCATTACTTAATACAAATACTTAATAAAGGTATGAAGGACTGATTTACAGATGGAGAGCCAAATTCACCAAAGCTGGTTCTCGGATATATAGATTAGATTTCCTGTATCATTGTGGCCCATTGCATCCCAAGGGGATTGTCCTTGCCTTTCTTCAGTGTTTTCTGATGCTGGGAGGAAAGTAATCTAATTTGTGGTTGGGACTTCATAAGTGCTTCATTGCCAGAGGCTGCTGAATCAGTGCATTCCTCATTTGCTCTGACTATGCCCCCTCCTTGGCTGGCAAGTTGTAGTTTTTGAATTGTGCTGGTACCCATTCAACTCTTTACATAAAACAGCCGGGTGAGTGCTGTGCCCTGGTTCATCTTAGCAGAAGATGGCATAAACTTGGGCTGTGGTCGGCCTGGAGTTTTGACCTCAAATTTCCGTTTTCGCTGGTTTAATTTACTCCAATTTACTCAAGTCAGACAAACTTTCTCCCCACTTCTCTGTTTTACCACTGACTGACCACCTGCCAGTCTGCCTCTTACTATCAAAACATCATAATATTGCTTAACATATATGTTTGTTTGGATTAATAATCAAAGCTCCAGTTGTTGACCAGGATTACTTTGCTCTAGGAACTGTGTTTTGATTTGGATATGCTGGAATATTTATGGAAATTCCTTTCACCAGAAAAAAATACTATAAACTGTGTTCTGCAGAAAACATTAAAAATCTGGACCTGCTTCATGTATAATCCAGAAAGTGGTTCATACTTTTAGATTACCTGGTCAACGCTAAAGAATAAACAGCCACTGTGCTTAAGGAAATAAGTGTGTTTAGAGCACAGTGGAGACTTAAGGCAGAATTAATTTACAGATACTGCTACTTTATTAAGAAGCCATAGCTCTGAACTAAGATTTTGCTATTTATTTTAATATAAAAATCTGATTTCTTTGATTGTATTTATTGGCAAACTTTTTGCCTACAAGCCATAGCAGTAAATTTGGACAAAAGAGAGACTGTACAATTTCAAAGACACTCCAGGAAAATTTCACCACTGTTCATGTTTTATATTAAAAATGTATACCATCCATCATTCTAATAGATTTTCCCCATGATTTATCCATCGTATCATGAGAATTAAATGCTATCTTGTCTCCTTGATATTGTGCTTGAAAAAAAAGTATTCCTTTCCTATTTCTGTCCATTGAAGAAGTTCATAAAGTAAGAAATCCAGAATTTGGAGTAAATAGGCTCACCATTCAGAAATCCCAATAGAAACTAGCAGGTAAAACTATATTAGAGCCTTAAAAAACTTAAAAACAAATCAGTGGTTTAGAGTACGAGGGGGTGAAAGAATTCTTTTAATAGGGACAAAGCAAGTGAATCACCTAATTCTGTGCAAATCATATAGTCTGATATTCTCAATTATAAACTAAATTAGTTTTAAAAATCATATGTTGGACTTATGTTTGCAGGATTAACTGGCATAAATTTTAAAAAGGATAAATGAGGGTATGTCTACACTACAGCGTTAATTCAAGTTAACTTAATTAGAAATAGTTAATTTGAATTAAGCTAATTCGAATTAATGCATCTACACACAAAACCTATTTCGAAATAGCGCATCCACACTGAGTAGACCCTGAACTGAAGTTAAGGCTGGCCGGAACCAGTGCCGGCAGGGCATCAGGTTAGGACTTACTGTATGGGGCTGCTGCCTGAGGCTAACTGAGCTCCGTGCTTAAAGGGACCCTACCCCCACCCCAGACAGACAGTTCTCAGGGTTCCCCGCTTGCTTGTCTACCTCGATGAGGGATAGCAAAGCAGTCCTGTCTTGGAGTGCCCTGAGTGCCCGCACTCGGGACACCACAGCACTCAGCCACATGGAGCCAGAGCTGTCCGTGGGCACGCCGGTGCATCTTGTGGGGTCTTTACCATCAGCCCGGCTGCACTTGCTGCAGGCTGCCATCCGGGGGGGGTCCATCGGGGGGGGGCTGTCATAATCCAGGAGGCCCTGCGGGAGAGCGTCCACCCCGAGGAGCCCCCAGAGCCACCCCAGTCCTCCCCACCGGGGGCTCGTGCCCCATTCCTCCCTCACGTCCTTCCACTTACCCCTCCCTAGCCCCCCTTCCTGATGTCAAACAAAAGACACATATGTTCAAAAATAGAAACTGGGTTTATTGAACAAAACTGGGGGGGGATGAACCTCTGGGGAGACTAGGAAAAGGAGGTGGGAGAGGGGAAGAGAAAGGGTGGGAGAGGGGAGGAGGAAACCTGGGAGGAGGGAGCTGGAAGGGGGAAGCAAGGGTAAGAAGGAGGAGGGGAAGCTCAGGGTCCAGGGTTGGGGGTCTCGCCGGACCAACTTGATTTTCATGCAAACCTGCTCCTGGGTTCTCATGTGGCCTTTGGTGGCCAGGCTGGCAGCTATCCTGCCATAGACGGCCGAGTTCCTCCATCTAGTGTGGAGATCATGGACGTTGAGGGCATCCCCCCCAAACCTGAATAAGGTCCATGATCTCCACCCTGGACGAGGAAGGTGCCCACCTTCTCCAGCCCCTGTCAGGCTCCTGGGAGCTGGCAGACTGCTCCTGGGGAGCGGTGGAGGGCTGGCTGCCAGTGGCTTGCTGGCTCATGTTTTGGAGCCACTGGGTCAGGGTCCCCGGTGGCCACTGCTGGCTCTGGGCTGGCAGGCTTGGCTCTGGCACAGGCACTGTGGCCAGGGTCTACCCCTTTAATGGCTCCAGGGCTGGGGGAGAGGAGAGTAAGTTTTCCTGGTTGTGCCCAGAGTGGCCACCAGGGCTCCCTGGGAAGGGCTGGAGGCCCCCTATTTCGAATTAAGTGTCTACACAGCACTTAATTCGAAATAGCTATTTCGAATTTGGTGTTACTCCTCATAGAATGAGGTTTACCAAATTCGAATTAAGCGCTCCGCTATTTCGAATTAATTTCAAAATAGCGGTTTGCATGTATAGACGCTATTAAAGTTAATTCGAAATAACGGCTGTTATTTTGAATTAACTTTGCAGTGTAGACATACCCTGAGATAAAAGGACTTTGAGAAGATGTTGCACTGCCTGGATAGTACAGCCCACTCAGTCATACACAATGTGCATACAGTACAATTCCCTGGAAGGAAAAGTATTGCCCCTTTTCTCGCTGTGGCTCTTAGTTTTTGGTATACTTGCAATATTTTGCTTGTTTAAAGAAGCTAGATTTATAGGTTCCTTTGCTGAATTTCTTCCAATACGTTCTATTGGAGGTATTTTCAAACACTGGTCAAAGCACCATCAAAGAACAAAAGAAGGGCAACTGCTGAGAGCTGACTTGTCATTGGAAGCTGACTGTTCCACATTTCTGGTGGCTCTATTGCATTAAAAGAAAGAAATACATTAAATAGGTTTCCAACATTAATTTTCCACATAAGAAATTACTGTAGTTCCCATAGGAACGTTATGCACCCACAGATGGGAAGTAGTAGCCCATATTATTGGGGATGGTAGGAGAAGTGTCCATGAGACAACTTTATATTAAGACAAGAGGAGTTACCTGGTGTTGCCTGGGTCCTGGTAGGTGTTCGGGGAGTGGGGAGGGGAGCAGCAGTCAGGGCAGGAGGCTGAGAGCTGTGGGAGGACTTGGGGCAGGGGGCTGGGAGGTTCAGGACAGGGGACTGAGGGCAAGTGGTTGTGAGTATGGGGGTGCAGGAGTCAGGATAGGGGTTAGGAGGTGCAGGACTCAGGGTACGGGCCAGGGCTCAGGGCAGGGCAGGGCAGGGCAGGGCAGGGGGGATTTAGGCCAGGGGGCACATGGGAGGGGGCTGGGAGTTGGGGAGGGGCTAACTGGGGCTATCCATGGTGGTGAGGGTGCGCTGCTCCAGAGGCGGCCCCTCTCAGGGGGCCAGGGTTGTGTTGCCCTGGCGGCTCCTCCCAAGGAGCTGGGACTGCATTGCCAGCACAGTGGCTCCCAGTGGGGAAAGCCTGCCCAGCCCCCCACTCCTCAGGCAGCTCTTCACAGGGCATGGGATCAGGGACTAGACCATGGTTCCCAACCCCTCCTCGCCCCCCAGCAGTTCTTCACTGTGGGGGGCAGGTCTGGGCCATGGTTCCCGGCCCCTCTGGCATCTCCTATGGGGCAGAACTGCAATGAACGGCCTCAGGGGTGTTCGGGGGGGGGGAGGTTGCAGTAGTTGGGCTACTTTGCATCTGGCATTGTGGCTGAGGGCTGCAGAGAGGGTTTTGAGGCGGGGGGGGTCACTTTATGCATGGCCGGTAGCTGGCAGTGCAGACATCCCTGGACCTAGCTGGCCACTCTGTTCCTGGTGTGGCTGCCCCCCTGAGGTCATCCTGTAGCTGACCCCTGTGCTCGCTGCTCCCAGTGGTCACTCTGCAGTATGACTGTCCCTCCTATTTGCCCCCTCTCTTTCTACATTGTGGAAAACTATCTGATTCCAGCCACATCTCATTTTCCTAGCACAACCAAACCTTGACCTGGCTTTAAGTTAGTAGAAGAGGAAGTTTGGTGGTCCTAGCCCTTACCAGTTAGGAGGAGTTCTTGAACAAACACTCACAGACAGATGCACATTTCTAAAATACATCGATAGATGTGATCTACTCTAGGGGAGTGTTTGAGACCCCAAGAGGGATGTAATAGGGGATTTCAGACTTTATGGACAGGGCCATCCCAAGGGGGATACGAGTCCCGGGGCACCTTCCCTGCTGCAAGCCCCGGCCCTGCCCCCACTCCATCCATTCCCCAACCCTGCTCCTGCTCTGCCCCCAACCTTTTGCCCTGTGCCCCAAGCAATGTGGTTTGGGGGATTACGGGGCCTGGTGTGGCAGCAGAGGAGTCGCCTCCTCATCCCCGCTTACCATGCGAGCGGTGGGAGCCAGAGCAGTCCTGCATCCTGCTCTGCTCTGCCCAGCCCCACCATACTGCCCTCCCAGCCTGCTGCATGTCGCTTCTCCAGGGAAGTGGAGTGAGCCAGAGCACTCTGCTTCCTGCCAGCTCTGAGAAGCCACACCCAGTGAGCTAGAGCAGGGCAGTGGGGGGGCAGGGCAGAGTGGAGCAGGCTGCAGGGCTGCTCCGGCTCCCGCCATCCATGTGGTGAGTGTTTGTGTGTGGAAGGCAACCTCTGCTGCCACCCTACACCAGGCCCTGTAATCTTCCAGTCCCTCCTATCCATAGGACGGTTAGAGCGGCCACCGCAGGGCTTCCAAAAGCACCTAGGGCAGCCATCCTGATTTGTCTTATGGATGGGTCAGCTCTACTTATGGAAAGCAGATATTTATATTGCTAGGGTAATGTGTATGGCTAGGGAGAATATAAACGCTTCTTGCAATCACTTCCCATCACACTCTTTCTATTCCCCAGTATGCCTTTGTCCTTTGTTTTCCTATATGAGAGCAATAATTGGGTTTTAATGAATTTGCTGTATAGTGTGCCTGCAAGACTGAGACTGTTTATCCAGTCCATGGAATTGTATTTTACCTTTTCTTACACTGGCAACTAATCTGGTTTAACTCTTCACTGCATTTCTATATGATCATTTACTGGAAAAAAAAGGATAAAAGAAAAATCATAAAGTTGAAAGAGCCTTGAGAATGAGAAGACTCTTTTAAAAAAAAGAGATTTTTAGTCTGTGGTGATGCTGCTGACCTTCGCAGTCTGTTTTGCTTTGCTTTGGTATGTTTCACTGCCCCAGGAGGTCATTAACAGACAGTGGTGACTGTTTTGTCAGGTCTTATTGTTTAATTAGATCACAGTTTATGTCAAAATTCTAAAATTCTTTTGGCACATGCCAAAATTTTCACAGTTTTTAGTTTTTAAGTTGAAATATTTCTTAAACAATAAGCAGCAGCCTCGACAAGGGAGAAGACAAATATATTTAATATTTACACTATGCACTTAAAAATTTCTGCCTCGGGTTAAATTTATTGAAATGTGACATCTTATTTTCCAGAGTATCCTATAGGTAATCCCTTAAAACTTGTATTGACATTAATACAATCCTTAAGAGAAAAGGCCTACTGTGGTTCACAATATGCATAAGACAACTAACTCTTACTTCAAATCTTGCCTTCATACATCAGGAATTTTACACAAGATTAAAAACAAACTCATACAGCAACATTAAATATGATGTTTCTGATATGAACTGCCCTTGAAATCATACATCAGTATGGTGCAATTTGTGACAAACCATGTTATGCTAATGATAAAATACTTGCCACCATCTCTGTAGTAGCAAACTACCGTATTAAAAGTTTGTTGTTCGGTATATTCATCAATGAATAGTTAACCCACCTCACCTTGCTTTTACCTCCCATCCCTGTCTTAGAATATACCAGTGAAATTGGAGATGGAAAAATGTACCATATTACCTCATCTTGTCTACTCCATGCTAACGGAGAATTCTTCCATATAGTAAATTGTTTAGGGCCTGATTATGCCACCCTTGTTCATCTTATTCTACTACTCACCTCATTGAAGATGCTTAGAAAGGAGGAATACTAAAGTGATCGAAGAGCAATAGTGTACAAAGAATCAGACAAAAATATTCAGAGTTATATGGTACAAAAAAGTCAGCCTGATTTTGGGTAAATGGAACTGCTTGTAGAATAAGTCGCAACTTCAAGTGAGTCAGGGCCTAATTCTGGTACTCTTAATTCTTCTTTGAAAAGTGTCTATATGGATGCTCCTTTCTATGGCTATGTCTACACTGCAGGGGTTTTTTTTCGGAAAAAGGAACACAAATTGCGAACCGCTTTTTTTTAAGAGGCTTTTCCGACATTTGGCCCGTCTACAAGGGGCCAAATATTGGAAAAACCTCCTCTTTCAGAACATCCCTTATTCCTCATACAATGAGGAATATAGGGATGCTGAAAGAACACGTCCGCTTTTTCGGAAACTCTTCCAAAAAAGCAGAAGTATTCTTTGGACGTGACAGAGCTTTTCCGGGATACCAGAGGTATCCCGGAAAAGCTCCACTGTGTAGACATAGCGTATGTGTATTTGCATCCCTGTGCCTCACATTAGAGACTTTAGGTAGCAGTGTCTGTATGGCCTGCACATGCGCTCTCTCCATCTCGTGCTTTGCCTTGGTGCATTATAGTGCTGTGCAGGCAAAACAGCCTCAGTTCCTTCTCAACCACCTTTGGCCTGAGATGGAGCCTTAGCAGTGTCTGAGTTCAGAGTAGGTCGTAGATTTTCCATTAGTCAGTATTAATACTCCCCTTCTTTTCAAAAATAATGTTTTTTAATTTGATGCAAGTTGCACTTCACAAAACTAGGACTCTCTGTTCCAGCATCATCTGTGGGCTGGTAGGACCACAGACATTCCTGGACCAGAGAGCCTTGGGCTGAGAGGCTAGTTGCAGGAAGGCTGGCATCAAACACACTCACTAACCCGTATGGATCCTGCTGGCACACACCACAAGTTCCCTAGTACATTTTTACTTAATTTTTGAAACAGGTCTATATAACCATCATTAAGGGCATGCCTACACTTAAAAAAGCTGTTGGCATAGTTAATCCACCTCTGCAAAATGGAGTAGCTATGCAACAGGAGAAGCCCTTCTGTTGACATAGTACTGAGGTGTGGATTTGTCACACCCCTGAGCAACATAGTTATACAATTGTAAATTTATAGCATAGACCTGGCCTTAGATACATGACTATGGTTTAATGTTACTAACATGCCCCATAGCTCTGGGACATGCAATGGCTACATTAAATCTCGCTTTGAAATACTGGAATCAGTGAGGCTCCATAGACTTATTTGAACTTCTTTATAGCTGTGAAAGACAATAGTCTTTTCTGGTGTATCTTATGTTCTGGAGAGCCAATAAAAGATGTAAGTTAAAGGAGATTGGAGGCTATTTTAATGTGTAATTTTTTATACCCTCCGGTTAGTTACTTTTCTTTCTAAACCCCTGCAGAATGTGAGTTATACTGATATAGACTTATTCTCTGTGGGATACATTCAGAAGCTATATGTAAGTCACATATTACTATGTGGTTTCGCTAAATAAGTCTAGGTAAATATGTCTAAGTCAATCTCAGGGAGGTCTAAATTGGTATGATATGCACAGGAGGGGTCTGAAGTAAGAGGTAAGCTATGCCAATTTAGAATTCCTCTAGACTTAATTAGAGAGACAAGGTGGGTGAGGTAATATCTTTTATTGGTACAACTTCTGTTGGTGAGAGAGACAAGCTTTTGAGCTACACAGAGCTCTTCTTAATTGGCATTCTTAGATTTACTTAAATTCCCCTATGCTAGTTGGCACAGCTTTGCCTCATAAGTCAATATATACTCTACACTCTTAGAAATAAAACACAGTAGAAGCATTGAATTGTGAATGTAATCAAACTTATCTGATTTTATCATTATTTTATACTGATTGGATTGCTGTTTATGATCTCTAATGAGTTCATTTTATTACATACTTTCTCAGCATGATTAAGTAACCTGAAATGAAGACTTTCAGTATAAGTTTAAGAATAATATATTTCTAATTTTATTTAAATCTACATTTCCTCAAATTTACATGTCTTGTGCTGTGAAAAGCCTTTTGTATTGGTTGTATTTGATTCAATATAGTCTATGTAAATGCTCCTAATATGTTCATTTTCTCAGCAACTTTTGTTTTGTTTTAAAATGGTGTCATGTTATTTATAGTGCTCTGATCAGATCACTCATATCTTGTGTTTACAGGGGAAACAGCATTTCACTCTGGGTTACATAGTAGCATTCAACTTCCAAAATTCAAAAATGTCCTGCAATAGGAAAAACAGAGTAATATTTCTCAACAATGTTATGCATGAACAAAAATGAGTATTAAAATGTGTTTAGTATTGTCATTGTTAACTTTGTTGCCTGAATAATCAGATCCAAAGTTGCTTAACTGTATTTCAGAGGTATGAGTTAAAATTGATTTTATTGCATCTCTCACAAATTTGATTTTCTTTTGAGACTATTTGGAATCTATAATAAAGTGTAGCCACATGCAACAGGGTAGACTGAATGGAAAAGAGGAAAGGGGCTGGGCTGGAGGAACAGGGTCCAGGCTACCCCATTTGAAGTAGATGCCGTGAACTAAAACCCTTGGGTACATGTCGAAAAGAGAAGAAGTGATCAGAAGGGACCACTGAGTCTCAGGAAGAAGAAACAACAATTTCTGTAAGGTCATAGAGATAGGTACCTGTTCTGTAGGATGGGGGCAGTGCTCTACTTTTTTTCCCCATCCATCAGCCAGGGAATCAAGATAAAACCTTCGGTGTTGGTGATGTGAGAACAGCATAAAAAAGCAACCTGTTCTCTCTGGGGATAGGGAGTGGATTCAACAAGGACACTTTGCCAGTGGAGGGTGAAGGTTGAACCAGACTTCTTTTCCCTCAGGTTACATAAAAGGGGCCAGAACCTGTCCTCCTCATGAGAAGAACAATGGGGAAAAGGACTTCTGGTCTCAAGGTTTTGTGTTTGAGGTAACTTAATTTTAAAGACTCTTGCGGCATAGGGAAACTTAAAAGGCCTGTAAAGAGAGAGAAGAAGAGTCGTTCCAGGCAGCAGGCCTGATACACAACCCTTTTTGGCTTCCTAGGGAAATTATCCAACATGAATACTACCCAATTCCAGGTTTATATATAAAAAATATCTGTGGGACAAAGAAATACTGTCACTGAGGGGAAGGAAGTGGTTCATGAAGAAACCACTGCTGCTGACCTTGGCTTTGGGACTCGAAGCTACACTTCTATGGGCACGGTGAATGGATTCCTCTTTTCCCTCAGAGTAAGGGAAGAAGTAGGCTCTTGGAGATGCCCTCCAGACTTTATCTAAGAATCAGGAAAGGAATGCAGACTGGGAAATGTAGTCCACAAAGGCAGGCACATTAATAGTTCTACCTTGTTGCAATTCATGATGGCAATAAAAGATGTCAATAAGAGATGGACCATACAGAGTCAGGCTGTGCTGATGCTCTCTCTTGTACGATGCAGGCGGTAAAACCACTTCCTGCCTAAATTGAATTGGTTTTTATAATTCTTTTCTTGGCAATGATTTTGGGATAGACACCTTTGAGCAGTGTCTGAAATAATCTGTCAGGATGTTTTGTTGTTTTTTGGGAGAGGTTGAAATAGGGACCCCAGACCAGCAACTTTCTAATTCCAAATTCCAAGGTGGTTTTGTTGTTGTTTTGTTTGGCTTGGCTTGTGACAGAGTCTCTCTCTCTCTCTCTCTGAGTCATCATAATACAAATAATGTGTTTACATCATATTATTTGTAGAAGTCTTCAGTTTCTCCTAAAGGTGGTATTCTTCTCTACCTACAGACTCTCATGGAACAAATGAATATTTTTAGCAGTAGCTCCTTAAAATAGCAACAATTTAGAACTGGGGTGGGCAACAAAATGGTGGTGGTCCACCAGGTTTAGCCCCTTGTGTGCCACTGCCTCTATATTTACCTGCATCTCTGCAGGCACAAGCAACCGCTGCTCCCATTGGCTGGGAACAGTGATCCGCGGCCAATGGGAGCTGTGATTCCCCCATACTGCAGAGGTGCAGGTAAATATGGAGGTGTGGGGGCCTATCAGGGGCTAACCCTGGCAGACCGGATCCAGTCCATGGCCTGGTATTTGCCCACCTCTGATTTAGAAGAATATCCTAGCATAACATCTCAACAGTTCAATTATTAAATAGCATTACAAATGCTCCCTTTCAACAAAAATGTATGTGTTTCTACTGTGGAAGGTATGAGATCTGTCTTGTATACCTTTCTCATTTAATGGCATCTGGCATTACTTCTGTCCCAGCTATTCAGGAAAAATGTTGGCTGGACCACAGAACCATTATTTGCTGAATCTGCCTCAGAGAACAGCTTGGGAGTGGAAAATTAATTTTTACATTTAACATCTCCCTCTTGGAACAGATTCATTAGAGTCAAAATCCCACCTTATATGGCCATAGAAACTGTTTCTGGATTTTCACCATTAATTCAGCTCTAAGATGGAATAATTATGGCACATGCTATAAACTACAGCCACTGCAAATTCAACATGGATTTCTGTTGTAAGCATATGCATCTCCTTCTACTCCAGTGCATTACATATACTCATTCTTTGGCTTGCCTGTTCCTGTGTTCGTGTCCATCTATTATCCAGATTAAGAGATTCAGGTGTCAATCAAAAATGGATTTAAAATTAGAATCTTTTAAAATTACACATCTTCTGTAAGGTGCTCCTCCTCTTGGCAAGCAGTGCCATGGAAAATTATTATTTATTAAAAAAGATCACAGCAGCTGATGCTGAGGGGCATTCAGTGGTAACACATTACAGTGCAGCTGACCTATGACCACAGAAAGATTATTCTGCATGCACTTGCCAAATGGAAGCTACTACTGAATGTACATTACATATACATTACACATAACTTTCTGCTCATTAGACATCTAAGTAATGGGGTGGCTTTTGCTTCAAATCTAGGGTAGGGCAAACCAGTTTGGATTATACAAATGTAAATGAGTTCCATTTTCTCAGCTTCTACTGAAGTTTGAAAGCATTATGTTAACATTCTCTCTCTTTTTTTTTTCTTCTCATTTTTAAAATTGCTGGGTCATAAAGTGCCAACATACCACAATAAAGTCTACTACAGTGATATTTTTCCAGCCCAACAAAAAATGAGAAATCTTATGGATGTTTGCAGATTTTCCAGCTCAAACTTGCAAAACCGAGAAGTTGAGGTCATTTAAATAATGCATGGATAAGACTACAGGATGATTATCTGCACTAGCAACCTGATATTCCGCATCTCTGAAAATCAAGTGATAAGCCCTCAATCTTTATGGGTGCACTCACTGATTAGTGACAAAACAGTCTTTCAAAAGGAATGGGTGGAAGGGGCAAGTTTATTGACATTTTACTTGATCTGAACAATTCTTTATTTTAGCAAGTTAGTTATAACATACAGCAACTTATTACAGGCTTATCCAATCTGGCCACTTTGATAATCAGTCAGGCCTTCAACATGGCTAACATAATGTAGTTTTCCAAAATAAAATCTTTTAAATTTGAAATGTTTAGATTTTCAACTTCCTTATCAATTAGTCAACTATAAACAGACAGCAAAATCCCAGTTCTGTTGAAGTCAGCTGCAAAACTCCCATTAAGTTCAGTAAGGCCAGGATTTGACCCAGAGTGTTCAATAGACTTTTTAATATGATGTCCATACAGACAGTGGCTAGAAAAGGTCTGACTTTCATTTTAATAAAGAGTAACAGTGTCTGTGCTGCTCTGGGTTATGCATTTAGGTAAGTGATTAATAAATTGAAGAAAAATGTTACCAGTCCTACAAAACGGCATTCAGTATGGGATGTTCTTAATTGTGTGAAGTTCTTAATTGTGTGGAGAAGTCCCATAAAATTCAAGTAGCTTCAAGTAGGATAGTATCTACCATCCTATAGAAGAGATTCAATTGCCTGACCTACATTCCCTAAAAAAGTGAGGGAGATGTTGGGCTGAACCAAAGTCCACAGAAAGAGTCTCATTGACATCAGTGGGGTTTGGATCAGACAACCTGAGAGCAACACAGTCTTTTCTAACACTAAAAAAAGTGTGGTGACCTCAGGGACCATACAATGTGATGGGTTGTTCCAGGCAGCTTTACAAGGTATTAATCTTAGAGACCACAAAGAAAAGAACTAGGTTTATGGAGGAAAAACATTTATGAAGGTACATCTGTGCTATTGTCTCTTTAAGTCCAGCTGGCAGCAGTTCACAAAAACAGTGCATTCCATATTACTAAAGGATAAAGTAAGTCGAGAACCCACTGGTGTTCCGTACCTATGGATAAAAGAGAGCAGGAGGCATTTCAAGGATGGACTTATCTGCTATAATATGAGTAATTTTAAAATAAAGGCAAAGTGTGCTCTATAAGGAAATGAGAGAGGGCCCAAAATGCCTTTAAATTTATTTTTATAATAAATATCATTAAACAAAATTTTAAACCATATATTTTTATTTTGCATGCAATGATTATAATGTAAAAAGGAGCCAATTCATGAGATGGTTGAAATAAGGAGTTACTAACAATGAAGTCACTATTTTATTGAAACTCGATCAACTTCTCTGGGTAATTTGGGATTTGTAACAACATTTTTCAAGGCTGAAAAGAAGGGGGGAAAATGACTTTAAGTTTGGGCCGAAATGGAAAGTGTTTACTATGAAAGC
This sequence comes from Pelochelys cantorii, assembly GCA_032595735.1. Classification (NCBI taxonomy): domain Eukaryota; kingdom Metazoa; phylum Chordata; order Testudines; family Trionychidae; genus Pelochelys; species Pelochelys cantorii. The sequence continues at coordinate 34,579,942 of CM064334.1, forward strand.
TTGATTTGGACATGGAAAACCTGTTTCAAATTATTCACCTCTTGCAATCTATCATGTACTATAAATTACATGAAATATAAACAGTAAATAGAATTGTTCTAGAATCATAGATACAACATTAGTATTCATTAAATGAATGTGTTTGGGGTAAGGTTGGGGGAGAAATCACTGAGATACCAAACCGGGTTTCCATGCTGCACCCATTTAATGAAGTCTCTTCTATTTGGATCATGGACACATTCTTCAACACTTCTACTAATATGCCACATTCTTTATGGGGGCAAAAGTGGAGAATGTGCCTTAACCACAAAAAGAACACGATTTTACAATTCAAAGCCAGTTAATTAAGCCTCTGTTTTTTATGCATGAGTGACCATCTCTCAGTTACACACCCAAAGCAAAGCTCCAAGGAGGGCCAGCCACCCACAAAAAAAGAAAATAGTGCATTCCCAGCTCTCATTTGCTAAATGCACATTTTCAATAGAAACAAAATGTTGAAAATGCCTTCAAAAGAGAGTGTGTATTTCTGAAGGCCCAAAGCAGCAGTCCCAGCAAAACATACTGGGGGTTTTGTTTTTGTTTTTGTTTTGTTTTCAAAGAAGGGTCTTAATTAAAGCAGAGAGGAGAGGAAAACCTCCCCATGCATGAGAAAATTACACTTGCTGGAGTGAGAGGTGAAAGAGAAAGGAGGCCTAAAATTAATGATAAAATGAGGAGTCAATAAGGAGACAGCTGATGGGGCTCAGTAAAGTGGGCGCATGGAAAGGATGGTGAAAAACAGAGACTGAAGACGGAAAGTTAAAGTACCTCTGTCTGACTGAACTCATAAAAAGCTAAAGATGAACTAATCATCAGTCACTGAAGACACAAAAAAGTGTGTGTGTGTGGGGGGGTGGAGAGCGTGATCTGATTTAATTCTCCATTCACTAGATAGGAATATAGCTGTTTTTTGATAAGACAGAACAGACTATTTTGTTTTTTAGTGCACAGTATCTCAGGATTGTTCGGCCTCTAAGTATTTTGATACTTAGTACAAAGCAAATCCGATCTGTCATCACTGATGCCAGGGAGGGAGAGGTTTGGAGGAGAAAGGGAAGGCTGAGCCTTGAAGTTAAAAAGTTACTGATTAAGCCATTTGACTTTTTTCCTTCATTGCTCGATTGTAGTCCAGAAAACATATGTTTAGTTTATTTTGGATGAAGGGATTCAATGTGTGATAATGCCCTGAGAGTATAATATCCTCACAGATTCAGATTTCTCATAGGAAATGTTAATGAGTGTTTTCTATTGCACTGAAGAATACTATGTAACAGAGCTGGTAGAATACTACACAAATAGCCATTATGACAAATGCTCAGGAAGACTCTTTGTTACCAGCATAATCAGGTCCCTTTTTATACACTAGTTGCCAGCAATTGCATGAATAGAGTCTTGTTTAGGAAGTGGTTGTTCTCTATACAAGTACCCATAGTCGCATTCACACTTTGGTCCTGGTGTTTAAATGAGAATATTCACTCATCATTATTTATTCTTTGGCATTCATTACTCTCCAGATTTAATCATGCAATCAGAGAGCAGACACAGTAGCATGTGACTTAAATGACCAAACACAAACCATAGTTAGCACAGCAGATAGTCAAAGTGATTAGTTTGTGAACATTTCCTAAGATAAAAATTGTTCATACAAATTAGGATCGTCTTCTGCAAACACGTCCCTACATCCTTACATTTGACCAGCTTTGGCACCTGCATAGTATCTCTTTCATAAATATTGGCTGGATTCAAAGCCTGATGGTCAAATACAAACAGCAAAATTTATACTCAGAAGGAAAAAAGGCTAAATTTTGTCATAATTTATTAACAGCAATTAATTTAATAACCCTGATGTAGTTATGATAAACTATTTGCATTCTTATTCTTAATGTATTAGTTTATTGTTTGTATTATGGCAATATCATATACATACAATATGATGGGGACTAATTTAGCTACAACTGTTCAAGAGAGAGATCTTGGAGTCATAGTTTTCTGAAAACATCCACTCAGTGTGCAGTGGCAGTCAAAAAAACAAATAGAATGTTAAGAATCATTTAAAAAGGGATAGAGAATAAGACAGAGAATATCTTATTGCCTCCATATAAAACCATGGTAAGCTCACATCTTGGACAGTGCATACAAATGTGGTCACCTCATCTCCAAAAAGATTAGCATTGGAAAAGGTTCAGAAAAGGGCAACAAAAATGATTAGGGGTTTGGAACGGGTCCCATATGAAGAGAGGTTAAAAAGACTTGGACTTTTCAGCTTAGAAAAGAGGAGACTAAGGGGGGATATGATAGAAGTCTATAAAATCATGACTGGTATGGAAAAAAGTGAATAAGGAAAAGTTATTTACTTATTACCATAATATAAGAACTAGGGGTCACCAAATGAAATTAATAGGCAGCAGGTTTAAAACAAACAAATAGAAGTTTTTCTTTACTCAGTGCACAGTCAACCTGTGGAACTCTTTGCCAGAGGATGTGGTGAAGAGTAGGCCTTTAACAGGGTTCAAAAAAGAACTAGATAGATTCATGGAGATGTCGAAGCAAAAACGCTCCTCTCTGTTTAGGCAGCTAACAAACAGCTTTATTAATTAATAAAGCACAGCATGAGCCAAACGTGGTCCCAGCAAAGCCAGGCCCAGTAAGGCTGCTAATACAATAAGTCCTAGTATCTTTATACCCTTAACCAAACAGTCTGACGTCAGGGCATCCAATTACAGAAATCATCAATTAAACTTGGAAAAACAAAGCCTTATCAACAAGATGGCGGACAGGTACGAGGGAGTACACCTCCTGTCCCAACCAGCCCAATTAACACGTACCAATAGCCCATCCTGTAGGCCTCTTCTCACGGGGTGACAGAAAGTTCACTGTGGTCTTCGTGCTTGAGAGAGAAGCTGAAATGGTTTCTGTTATACAAGATGGCTTCTAGCTAAATATGAAATGGTTTCTACAACTCCCCCCTTTTAGCCTTTTAAAGGCTAACTTTGAAGCCATTTCATGCCTCCATTTCCATCAAAGCATTTATGTACGTCTCTTGTTCCCTTCTTGCTCATCATATTTTAACATCATGAGTTCCACATTCCCTTTAGTAAGGGTCTGTCTTGTGTTTTTCAGAATACAAGAAATACAGCATTTGATTGACTAGAAACAAAAATGAACATAAAAGAATATAGCTAATAGTAAAACTACTCCTTGCAAAATCCAAGTTCCCACATGTCCAACCCAGCCTCCCAACCAACCCCAGAGGGTCCTGTCTTCCTCCTGACTGAGGCTTTCCACAGTTCTTTCAATCTCTAAGGCATTTTCCTCTACTTCCTTGCTGGTATCAGTGATATACACACAGCATTCTTTTCTCACTAAGGCACAAACCCCGCCCTTACTAGTTAGGACGTAGTCTAGGGCCATCTGGTTTGGGCTTTTTTCCCACCCTGGCTCCTGAACCATTACATATCCAGCAGTACTTTCCAATTGGGGTCAGGGCTAGGTGGATATACCCTGGGTTAGTAAACCCTTTATCCTGCCAAGTATCATTTGGGTTTAGTGTACTAAACAGTGTGCCATATTTGAGTGTTGTTTAGTGGGACCGGAATCATTGGGATACCTCCTTCTGAATGTACAGGACTGTGAGCACATATCCAGCAACCTGTGGAATTAAATTCTTGGGAAACCTGGTTCATTAAAAGCATAAACACATTTGAACCATATAGGTTATAACTGCTAGGCATTAAATCAAAGATTAAGCGTAAGCTCAACATGAATTGTTTGTCCAGCCTCATGCTGGCTGTTCTTCAGGACTTCGTAGTTTGCTTCACCTATTGTTGGCAGCTTCTTCTGGGCCACAGCTGGTACCTTGGCCTCGGTCTGTCAGGATCATCTGCTTCTGGGCCTGGATTGCCGGTACCAAGCCTGCGCTGATCCCCATCTACTTCTGGACCTGGGTCTCTGGTACCAGGTCTGCGGTGATCCCCATCTGCTTCTGGACCTGGGTCTCTAGTACCAGGTCTGCGGTGCTCCTTGTTGGGGCCAACCTCTGTAGGGGCTGGAACCGGTTTGCAGTGGGAGGCATGAATCCAGGTGGGCAATCCCTCACATTTTACAGCAGTAGGAGTGGTCAGAAGGACCTGGTAGGGACCCTTCCACCTGGGTTCCAGGGCAGTCTTCTGCTGGTGAACTTTCACGCAAACCCAGTCTCCTGGTTGTAGTTTATGGCACAGCTCAGTCGGGGCCTCCTGGAAGGTGTCCTTAACCTGTGAATGATAAGACTGTACACACCTCATAAGTTCCTGACAATACTTGACTATGCTTCCTTTAATAAGTGTGACATCAGCCAGGTCAATTTCTGGGCTGCTTAACAGTCTTATAGGTCGGCCACATGCAATTTCATGTGGACTGAGTCCAGTTTTCCGATTAGGAGTGGCTCTCATGCTCATTAGGGCAATCGGGAGTGCTTCTACCCAGGTTAAGCCAGAGCTTTCACATATTTTAGCAAGTTTGTTCTTTAAAATCCCGTTTAGTTTCTCTACTGCTCCTGGGTGTTACGCGCAGTGCAGTGCTTGTCTGATAGAGTAGAGTAAACTTTGCCAGTTTTTGAACAATTTGTCCAGTAAAGTGGGTACCTCTATCACTGGAGATCACAAGGTGTATTCCCCATGATGGGATGTAATGATTTAGAAGTTTCTTTGCCACTGTGATAGCATCAGTTTTCCTGCAGGGATAAGCTTCTACTCATCTCAAAAACAAACAAACAATAACCAGCACATATTCAAAAGATTGACATTTAGGCAATTGAATAAAGTCCATCTGTAAATTCAGAAATGGTCCCAAAGGCGGAGGTCTGGTTGCCGGAACTGTCTTTACAGGTTTACCCATGTTGTGGGCTTGGCAGACAGGGCAAGCCAGACAGTAATCTTTGGCTGCTTGGGAGAATTTGGGAGCAAACCAATTTTCTTTTAAGGTGGCTACCATCCCCCCCTTTTGCCAATGTGCGACAATCCATGGAGCACGGAGGCAAGGTGAGGTAGCAAGACCACTGGGGCAACAATGAGGCCATCAGAGCTGCACCACAAGTGGTCTGGGTGCAAGGTGCACCCTGCCAGTCTCCACTCCTGCTTTTCCGATTTTGGGGCTTGGTCTTGCAGGAGGGCCAGTTTTGAAAGAGACGGCATAGGAGCTGGCGATGGTAGGAGAGAAGGGAAAAACAGCAGGTACAGGAGCAGATTCTGCTACATTCCAAACAATACAAACTACATAGCCTGCTACTAAAACTTCACTAGAATTATAAAAGCAAAAATCCATCTCTGTAAAGCACAAAGTTAAGATTATTCAAGGGACTTAAATTATTCTTTCATTAAAACAACAATATTGTACACACAACAATGTTTGAAATCAAATTCATATATCATAATTAAGACACACAAGACAAATCTGGACAGAACACAGAACACAAACTTATTATGTCATGACACAGAACCATGGTTTTTCTTCAGTTAATTTTCAGCTGATATTAGCTTTTTGATGATCTGAAAGACAAAGAAAACATTTCTACCCACATTGGGGTGGTGCATTATATTTTAGAATACTTTTTCTTTACAGATTTTTTTGCTACTTTTTGATCAGCCTGCTGTTACCCAATGGTATGCTTTTATTTTGCACACCAGCTTCAGAGGGTTTGAGTAAATTACTTCATTGTTTAATTATTAAGTTAAAGGTGGCATGCCTCAGTTTCCCTCTTGTACTGCAGACCAGGCTTTTTTTTTTTTATGTGTGAAACTTCAAATAATTTACTGCCACAGAAACTTTTTCTTAGAACAAGGCGCTTGCTAGTTACTATTTCAGCAAGCAAAAAAGGTTTTCTTTTCCTGAAAAGAATCATATGCAATGTTACAGGCTTACTTATGGGGGACAGTGGCCCCCCCTCCAGAACAGACAGGCAGTTTGCAGACACACACAACCTTGGATCTGAAAGCAAGCCAAAAGTGCTATCAACTCAGCCTTGAACAGAAACACCGTGAAGTTTCTGGGCTTGGATTTTTAAAACAATAATTAGTTTCCTTGAAAGACACATTTAATCCTTAGGGTGCAGGTTTTACAAATTTACAATGTATAGATTCTATTTTTTTTATGCAGTTCACCAATTAAGTTTTAGTAGAATTCCTTATTTTCCCTGTAATAGATTTAACAAAGTGTCTGTAGCCAAATGTTTAAACTTGATTGTTTCTTCACGTAGATGATTAAAAGAGGCTGCAAGAAACAAGGAGTCATTTCTAAAGCAGTTTTTTTTTCCTTACACATTACAATATCGCTTAATTTCTTTCCTTTAGAATTTGGAGGAACACTTCCCTTAAACTGTTAAACTTATTTTAAACTTGGTGTTTTGCTTTGGATCGGGCAAGTTTGTTACAGGAGCCCGTGTTTTCAAAGGGAAGAGCTAATTCCTTTCAGTTATTTTTTGTTTCCTCTCTATCTGTGTATGCGTTATAAAGCGGGGTAGAGGGGTAATGTTGTGCCGAATTTCCCCCCCCCCCCCCCAATCTTGGTTGATACGGGTGTGCCAACTGAGAAATCTCTCTTTTTTTTTTCCACTTCTTGTGCATTATTTTGGCACAGAGGCTCTGCAGCAAGTTTGTAAGTTACCTATCTTACTGCAGGGCGGATTTTTTTGCTTTTCTGAGCTTCACTTTCATCCCTCAGGGCTTTAATTTTTCCTCTTTTCCAATTTGTTAAATGCTTACAGGTCCTTGGACCATTATGCACGTACATGTTATTATGCACGGCAGTGTGGGGGGATGTTTAGACTAACCCCCACCTAAACTAACTTTACACACTCTAAAGAAAGTCTGCCAGGTCTAGAGTGTCAGACCTTAGCAGCTCATGAAATAAGGGGAGTCGTCACTCCCTCACATATCCGCTGAGTCTCGAGGTTCAGCTGACCCCCCCCCCTTGCGTTCAGAGCTCCCTCGTGGGAGAGCCCTGGTGCAGCTGGGATCAGCTCAAGTCTCAGACCTATACAGCGGCATTCATACTTCACTCATTACATTCATACTCATTTTCCACACACATTTTTTCCTACAGTTTCCACATTTAGATGCATCTTTCTTTACTGTCCAGTTCCCATGGGTTTCTATTAAGTGACGCTGCCCTAAGACACCCGGCACTTAATATCAGACTTCATTAGGATCCTATACCAGAAGGCACTTGTCATAAAGGCACTGGAATTCCTGTAGTCCGACCTACCCCCATTTTCTGCACGCACTTAAAAGATTCTGTAAGGCACCGAACCAAAAGTCCGCCTGCTTACACTATTTTCTTCTGCGAGTCACCGAATCAGAATCCTCCTGCTCGCTCTGATCCCCCCCCCTTTTTGTTGTGAGACGCTGGACCAAAATCCACCCGCTCACAGGGGTTTCTGGCACCCACCCCAGCCCGACAGAACACCACGTCCTGGCGCCTGGAGACAGCCTGACGGAATGGGGAAATACTATGGCCTGGGGTTAGCCTCAGAGGTCAGTACTATGTCTACAAGTAACAGAAAGAGACAACAAAGCTTTCCCACAGTTCCATGTGCCGAGAGAGTGTAATGGCACCACACCAGCTTTTAGCGTCCGAACACAGAGGGTCCAGCGCATGGCTGCCTCACTAGAGACACCGGTGTGCCCTTTTGGAACCGTGACACATAAGACAGGCCTAATAGACAAAGACAGACACAGACAGCCAAAATGTTAGCCGCTCCACAAAATTGAATTCCGTAGCCCCCCTTACCCCAATGGCCGGCCGTCACTCCAAATCCTAAGCCCTCACCAGGAGATTTCATAACAGGTATCCCCCCTTACCTTCTATTAAGTGCTCTGAGAGGTTTGGAAGTGGAGTGCCGGTCCGTCTATACGGGCAAGTGGCGCGTTAGGAATCTCGGTGGAACCTCCAAATTGTTGAAGCAAAAACGCTCCTCTCTGTTTAGGCAGCTAACAAACAGCTTTATTAATTAATAAAGCATAGCATGAGCCAAACGTGGTCCCAGCAAAGCCAGGCCCAGTAAGGCTGCTAATACAATCAGTCCTAGTATCTTTATATCCTTAACCAAACAGTCTGACGTCAGGGCATCCAATTACAGAAATCATCAATTAAACTTGGAAAAACAAAGCCTTATCAACAAGATGGCGGACAGGTACGAGGGAGAACACCTCCTGTCCCAACAGCCCAATTAACACATACCAATAGCCCATCCTGTAGGCCTCTTCTCACGGGGTGACAGAAAGTTCACTGTGGTCTACGTGCTTGAGAGAAAAGCTGAAATGGTTTCTGTTATACAAGATGGCTTCTAGCTAAATATGAAATGGTTTCTACAGAGATTAGGTCCATCAATGGCTATTAGCCAGGATGGGTAGGAATGGTGTCCCTAGCCTCTGTTTGTCTGGAAATGGGTGACAGGAGAGAGATCACATGAGGATTACCAGTTGTGTTCCCTCCCTCTGGGGCATCTGTTGGCAGACAGAATACTGGGCTAGATGGACCTTTGGTCTGACCCAGTATGGCCGTTCTTATATACCAGAAGCTTCAGTCAGCATGAGGTTTCATTGTGCTGGATGTTATCCAAGCAAAAAGTAGAAGACATTCCCTACTCACAATGCTTAATCTAATCATTTTAAAAAAAAGAGAATGCCTCTGAAGTAGAGAACAGAGTACTACAGCTACTCCCAGAATTATACCTATATAGTGTTTCATCATTATACAGTAATACTATGTAGAATGACTTCTAATGAGAATCAACCTTATAAAGTCACGGCTTTACATGAGACAGGTTAGTGACCTAGCATTCTTTTTAAGACTTCTCAGAGCATAGGCCCTGGAGTCACGTAAATGGGCTTAAATTGCAGCAAGGGAGGTTTAAGTAGGACATTAGGAAAGAGCCCAGTGGCTCTTACTACATTTAAAATGCAGAGCTGCAGTGCAAGTGGCTCTGGAGCCGGCATGAGCCAGGTCTGCTCATTCCTGGCTGGAGTTGGCTCCTGGAGCTACCGCCCCTGCAACTCTGCATGGTGACAGTTGTCGACTGATTGTATAATTGATACAAATTGTATTGATTATATGATTAGCCAGATAATCGCATTTTAACATCTTTAGTCAGGACCTCATCGTTATAACAGGCTCCACTTTCCTCTGCTCCTCTGGTCCTCACACTGCTAGAGAGCAGTCTGGGAAGAGCATGGACACCAGGTGACGTTTGGGACACCACGAAAGGACATTTGAAACCTGCTTTCACAATTTTCAGGGTGGGATTATGTAATCCCACAATACATAATGAAAATTATCCAGAAGACTACAGTGAACAAAGGACTCTGGCATATCTACCCACACCACACTGTGTTTAAATCAAGAGAAGAGAAATTGAGATGAGAGATAAGGGGAGCCAGAAGTTGCTTGCGAGGAACAACAAAGAATATCTGCAAGATACAGCCAGGACCCCGGGCAGCAAAATCTCAGGAATAAGGAGACTGGCTATTGGGTTCTGCTCTGGGCTGGATTACCCAATAGGCAGACTAAGTATGTGCTTAGGGCACCAGCAAAGCAGGGGCACCAAAAAAAAATGAGATTTTACAGTATAGTATTGTTTTTATTTTGAATTACATATGGGGGGGGGGCACCATAATCTTTTCAGTGTTTAGGGCCTCTAAAGGTCTTAATCTGGCCCTGGTTCTGCTCCATATACAGCCACAGTCCCTCCTGGAAAGGAGAGCTGCTCCTTCTTTTGTGAAAAAGATGGAATAACTCACCCTTATAGCCCTAAGAAGCTGATCACTGAGAGCCTTAGTTCATGACTGAGATCAATGGATTTTGGTTTGAGCTGTCACAGTTCAAGTGCTTTGTCTCTCAGCCCAGTTCAGTAATTACCACTTTCTTGATATTTTGCAACCTAGAAACAACCAAACCTGTTCTCTCTCTTAGTGCTATACAAAGTTAGGAAGAGAAAGAAAATGCCAGCACGCTGTGTATCAGTGCAGGTTCTCTCAAAAGATCCGCAAGCATAGGTTTGGGCCTGAACTGCAATTCTGGCTTCAAATACCCTCAGAATGTTGGTGAACTTAAATCTAAGATCAAATGAAAACTTTATAGCTGTTTCCTATCTCTTATGGTCTGAACCAAAATCTTAAATACCCCCAAATTCATGGTGTTTTGTAAGTTCGGCTTTATATTTAAATGTCCATTATTCCTCTGAGTGAACATAATACCAGGTTAAAGTTTCCTATGATTTTTTAGTCTCGTAAACATTTCCCACCTGTTCAATTCAGGGGCACTATTTCAGATTTGGGGCGGGGGGAGGTGTGCAACCTGTGTATGCCATGATGGGGGAGGGGAAGAGAGTGAGAGCACAGGAGGGCAGACTGGGACAGAGGCTTCAGCAGTGTTACTGAGCATGCTCAGTACAAGTCAAGCATCAAGTTGGGAAGTAGAGGGGAACCAATCCCATCTGCCCTCCCCTACACACCTATCATCTCTATCCAGGTGCTACTATGGCACTGTAAAACTATTTTTTTGGCAAACAACTTAGCAGTTTACCTGACAGGAACATTGTATTTAATTCCTATACAAAAGAAAGAAAATTAAATAAATATTAGACCCCTCAGCTCTAACACTAGGATATTTTGACATCTTATGGCAAGTCACTTCAGGGACACTGGTTAGCGTTAAAACTTTAATATATATTCTTACTTTGTTACTAACTCTGTGGAGAGAGACAAGATCCCATCAGGACTCCTGATCTCTGTCTTAGCTGTGGAAGGGAAGTGGGGTCTAGTGGGTTGCAGCAGGAGGCAGATACATTTCAGCTCTATATAAGAACATCAGAATGGCCATACTGGGTCAGACCAATGGTCCCTCTAGCTCTGTATCCTGTCTTCCAACAGTGGCCAATGTCAGGTGCTTCAGGAGGAATAAACAAAAGAGGCAATCATCATGAGCCATCCACTGTCACCTATTTTGTTTGTTTGAGATCTGCTGCCTGTATATTTAATTGGGTCATCTTCTTGTGTTATGCCACACCATTCATGATTTTCTAGACCTCTAACATATCCCCCACCCTTTAGTCATTTCTTTTCCAAACTAAAAAGTCCCAATCTTGTTAATCTCTCCTCATATGAAAGCGGTTCCTTACACCCCTAATAATTTCTGTTGCCCTTTCTGTACCTTTTGCAAATACAGTCTATCTTTTTTTCAGCTGGGGTGACCAAATCTGCATACAGTATTCAAGATGTGGGCATATAATGACTTTATATAGAGAGGTAATATGGTATTTTGTCTTGGGCAACACAAGGGCAGATGGAATTCAGTGTTGATAATTGCAAAGTAATGGCTATGGAAAATATAATGCTCACTATAGATATACAAATGATGGGACGTAAAATAGCTGTTAACACTCAAAAAAGATCTTGGAATCGTTGTGGATAGTTCCCTGAAAACATCTGTTCAGTGTGCAGTGGCAGTCAAACTAACAAGCTAGCAGAATATTGGAAATCATTAGGAAAGGAACAGATAATACTGCTGTTAAACTTCTCAAAAGTGTTCTTGAAAAAAGGGTAAACAGTGACTAATCCAAAGCTGACTGCAAGGGGTTACAAAGGGATTCTCACAAAACTGGATGATGGGTCCAAATGCAGATCCCAGCAGCACAACAATCATTCGTACTCTTCCACCTCCCTCCCCCGTCTTTTAAGTGGTGTATCTGCCAATGTTTTCATGGTGATCTAATGATCCTTCAATTACTTGAATGCCTAGCCTTTTGCTCTTCTTAATCACCCTGCCGCCCTCTTTTTATAACAAACTCCCTGCCCCAAAAACAAAGCTGCAAGCAGCTCAAACTCTGTTGCATTTAAGAACTGTCTTTGGAGTCAGGAGATGGAGTTTAAGCAGACCTCAAGTATAAAATTCAGGGGTTCAAACTTGGGAAGGGAGATTAGTGGCCTCCTAATCCCCCCCCCCCCATAAATTGTACCTTTGGTTCCACTTTATTTATTTTTAGTTTCATAACATGTTGTGTGTCTTGTAACTGTGATGGGGCAGCTATGTGAAGTTTTTTGTTAAATCGATAAAATTTTACTGTAATTTTTGTAAAGACAATAGAGCATGCAAATTAAGTTTAAAATAGGAACGCGCCAAGCAATTTTGTTTTTTTCTAAGGGCTGCTATATTAGACTATGTTCTCCTAATGATATGAATTAAGATGCAGAAGGACTGAACACGTAATAGTATAAAGTAACATTTTATTTTATGTAAAATCACCATAAAGAAACCTTCTCCGTTTTGTTACCTCTTTTACTTGTAGCCTTCTATTTCTGTCTGGGTTTTTGCAATCATTTGTTCATTTCAGAAAGACATTTACCAGGAATCCAATTAATTTTGGAAAATAAATTATTTTAGAGGTTTCATTCACGTATAATGTTTTTAAAAAAATCCTTCCAGAAGTAATTACAATATTTTTATGAAGTAATAGTTCTCCAAGTTAGCATATTTCTGTACTTGCAGTTCACTCATTATTGCCTCTCCCTCCATCCATTCCTCTTCAATAAATAAATAAATAAATACAAAAAAAGATTATTGTAAATTTTGGCACACACTTGCAGTGGCATCACTTGCTTAGAAGTCACATGCTTTGGATTTCCTCAGTTTGTGAGATGCTGAAATATCTTTCAGATGTTTTTAATTATAAAAAAATTCAGGAAACCACAGTAAACCATAATAAAACTTCCTTTCCCTTTTTTAAAAAATAGCCAATAAATTAGTCTACTGTATCTTAGCAAAATGCCACATTTGTCTATGACTGAACCTTAAACAAAAGGTCAGGCATTTACTTAGACAGCTAGATTGGGTAGAGGGAAAGCAGGCTTAACTAAACGTACTTTCAGTTCCTGTTTCCAATTGAGACTCTTCTCTGGCTGGAGCCAAGCCCACACTGAAAGCTCATTGGTCCGAGATGCTTCAACTTCCTACACAAACAAAGATCTCTGCTGTTTTTTTAAGTTGAAAGACGCAGTCTGTTGTTATGGTGTGTTTGGATTCAGGACAGAGGGACAGTATTTTAACTGCTGATATGAAGTGCTGACGTTGTGCTGCATGAAGAAGTTTTCATTTATAAATGTTGGACTAATGCCCAGACTGCTATGGTAGAATCTGGAAGAAAATACAATAAGGAGAAGAACGTCAGACCAATTTGCAGGAACATATATGTGGGGGAAAAAAGGCTTTATCAAAAGACACTTTGCAAACAGTGAAAGAACTAGACAATGGACAATAGTTATGAATCTTTAAAAACCTCTCCTGAGTCATCCCTTATTATCCATGCAGGTAACTATGTTCTTCATAATTAAGTAAAGAATACCTGACTGTATCTACCATAGCCTGTATTTATGTCAGCGGAGGAGAAGAGGGCAGGGAAAGAGGAAACATAATGAAACTTTACAATTTCAGTGCCTGTTGTTTCAAGTTTAATGTTTTTCTCTTTTAATATTGTTACGAAAAACAGAATATTGGAGAAAGGGATGCTTATAGAAATGTGTTTGTCTAAAGTGCTTATTCAATATTGAATACAAATTTATTATTAGTTCATAGCTCTAGCAAAGGTAGGATGTTTTGGGTCTGTCCTCCAAAGAGACAATGCTGTGTCTGGGTACAAGGTACTCTGAGTGCGTCACAAGCCCATATTCTGCAAGGTAAAGGTATAAGAAACAAAGTGCATATTTTTGGTATGAGATGGATATGTGACTCCTCCCCCCCCCAAAGTAGAACTTAGGTTGTCATGGAAAATTTACCCCAAGTTAAGATCTGTGAAAGCGTGAGCGAGTTCTAGGTCCCTGACTGCTTAGAGTACTCCTTGGTTGTTGAAAGTGACATTGTCCAAAAAATGAAAGGAAAGAAGAGAAATGAGGGAAAAGGAAACTCCAGTTTTGATCTTCCAGAGTTGTTGAATACAGCAGAACTTGTAACAATGGTACATGAATGCTCTGGAATGGTGGGCCAGATTTTCCGTTGGTATAAGTATGTGTAACTGCGCTAAGCTGACTTACATCAGCTGAAAACTTGTCCCATATCTTTTAAAATTTAAATACAACAACAGCAATAAAGAAAATTCAACATGCATATATCTTAAAATGCAGGGCAAAACCAAAGATATAGAGACAGGCATTGCATCTACTTACACCTTTGACTCTTCTGCAACCCCATTGACTCTTCTGAGGTTGAACAGCATGGAATTTGGCCCACAATGTATATATTTCTATCATATCTGCAACAGCTGTTTGAGGTCACTGGACATGAGTCAAAACTCTGGAGACAAGTTAGGCAGGTAATAGATACCAACTGACATTAATACATTTTTTTGCTTGACTTTTAAAAATAATAGCTTTGAGTCTAGTATTGCTGTCAAAATAGGAAAAACTAACCCGGTACTGTATATACAGACTTAATTTTAAAAATGCAGATAACATTTTGTAGGATTGTGTTGCCGTTCAAGAGTGATCTTGGCAGAGTGGTGACAGGACACAAGGGGAAAGGAGAGACACAGAGGAAAGGAGAGAACAGCTGGCTGCACCTGCTTTCTAGATACCTCCATCATTAGTTATCACTAAATTAAACATCACAGATGAAAGCTGCAAATCATTTGAACAGAGGTGAAATGCTACAGGTGGAAGACTAATGGGGTAAAAAGTGAACCAGGTTTACAGCGTGAGTAAAAATCCATCCATCATCCTTCCAGGATCTGTTGGTCATTGTTCCCAGAGCACTCTTTTTGTTAAGCTGTTTTATTTGTTGACTGATCCTACGTTTTTTGCAGATACTACTAATAGAAGCTTAAAGCTGAGTTAGGACAGTGAGATGGAGCCTATAGGTGAATATGCATACACACAGCACCAGAGCACTAATGTGCTGCATTGAGTTTATATGGTGTTACTCTTTAGCTCACCTTTGTCCTTAAGACAGGCAAACTTTAGAACTTCCTAACTTGGTACTTAGGCTATTTCAGATGAGGTGGTGGTGAGGACCATACAAGCACTGAGAAAGAAAGTAGCTGAGATGAATAAACATCCAGAAGTGCCTCTCTGGAAAGCAATATACTTTATGTAATTGTTTAATATTAACATTTGCTAAGCACCCATCCTGTGTTTAGTGTGATACAGATGAGTATGCGGCGTAGACAGAAGCTTGGTCTCTGCTCTTAGAAATGTAGAGTCTAAACAGCAAGGGTTTGTAATGCCAACAGCTCCAGCCAATCGAGAATTGGC
Organism: Pelochelys cantorii; assembly: GCA_032595735.1. Classification (NCBI taxonomy): domain Eukaryota; kingdom Metazoa; phylum Chordata; order Testudines; family Trionychidae; genus Pelochelys; species Pelochelys cantorii. The sequence goes on from CM064334.1 coordinate 34,595,253, forward strand.
CTGACATAGAGGAAACTCTGTATGGTGTAGAGCCAGAATTATCCCCTCCAGCACAGTGGGCAAGTGTAACTGGGAGAGACAGGAGTGCACAGGTGCTTTTGCTAGTTCTAGTTTCTTGAAGTGAAAGCAAAAGAAAGCAACTTCAGTGTCTCTGTAACATGTGCTACAGGGCTGAATTGGGCCTACAACATGTGGTGCAATATTGCCAACTCCACACGTTTAGAGCTAAAAAAACAAACCCATGAAGCAGGTTTAAAAACAATGAGATTAGAAAAACAGTATTTTTGGGTTTTGCCTAATTCTCTTCAATTTGAATTTGATCACTTCCGAGTCTTAAGTTCAACCCTAATAATACTCTCAAAAAGGCTGTTTGCTACTTGGTGCTAAGTGCTGACTGCTCGTATCCTTTCCTACCTCATGGGTATAGGGACCAGCTTTCTTGCTATCTTAATAAGATAGACAACTGCCTATCTTGCATATTCCCTCCACAGTTCTTTACCTAACCCTGGCGGGTATTCACATGTCCTTCTCAATCACTTGGCACTTCTCCTCTTGCTTCCCATCACATTCTCCTTCTTTGCCATGCCACTTTCCCCAGGATCCTCTCAACCTGCTTCCTGCTCCGCTGAATCTGCATCCTTTCCCCATAGTCCAGACTCAGTCTCCTGTGTTCTTTCCTAAATATCTCCTATCTTTCTTTATCCTCAGTCTCATTCCCATCACTTTCACATTTTCCTGTCCTTTACTTGGCCAGCTCTTCTTGGTAACTATGGGGCTGCCATCTTCCCTGATAGCAATTTAGTTTCAGTCCCACTGGAAACAATGAGAGGTGGTAGTCATCTTTATTGAGGGCAGCCTCATTTTCACCTGCAAAGGTCAAGAAGACACAGAGGCTACTTTGCTGAAGAACACCTATGGCTTTATTTCTACTGACAGTAATGAGAGATAGCTGCCATCTTGTATAAGGGCAAATCTTCATGAAGTTGGAGGTAGAAATAAGGATATCATGAGATCCAATTAAAAAAATCCCAAATATCCCAAGATTCCTGATGAAACTACTATCCTGTTCTAAGAAGTGCTCAGGAATCAAGCTCAGAGACAAAAATGCACTGCAGAGAAAAGAAAATTCCATTTAGATATGGCTTTGCAGTGAATCTGGGTTGTAGCTCAAAAACAAAACAGCTTCAGCAAGGCAGTCCAGATCCCAGTGAAACAGAAGGATCATGTTAACTTAAGGAGGAAGGGCAGAAAAGAGCTGGGGGAGGGACGATGAATAGAGGTAATAAAAGAATGGATGGTACTTTTCTAGAGCAATGAGGCTGATATAGACTAGATCTGACCCAAACACTTTGTTGATAAATTGTCATGCCTAATATGGATAGGCTGTTTTAAGTAGTTTGTGCAGCATCCGGAATTGTCTCTAAAAATAATGAGAATTAAGTGAGCTGCCTTACGTACACCATGGGAAATGAGGTCAACAACATTCTGATAACCACAGATTAGAAGAATTTGTATGGTACACATTACATTGGGAAATATGAGGAGCTCTGACAGAAGACTTTAGGAACAAGTAACAAAGAAGGGACAGCTACCTCTAGAAGATTTTCCAAAGGTCTACAGCATTGCTAGAAAATCAATTGTGTCTACCCTGAGCTTCTGAATGCTATAAACATTAGAAAAGGGTCATTAAGAAATATTATACAGCTGGAAGTAGGGGGAGATGATATACAGTGAAAGAACAGATGTTTTCTAGTCAACTGTGGATATTTACACCCATGTAAAGTGTATATAAAATGTTTCTAGACCTGAAAAGTAACATTTTGCATGCATACCATACTCACTTTGCACATGTATAAGTGGCAACAAAAAGTGTAAGAAAGTAAAATATGAGGCTTAAGGTCTTTTGGCAGCTGTACTTTGGGATTAATGTCAGATGGTGGCATTTCAGGCTACTTGTGGAAATAGGGGTGGGAAAGAATTTGTAGGATATCTGATGGTTTGCTCGTCCATCAGGGAATATGTATTTGTTCACTAATGTATTTTATGAATATTGTACAGGTTACTCAGTATAGTACTTTGCTGATTATTCTCTGTTCAGAGTTTACTGTCTATGATTTGATAAGAAATTTGCTCTGGAATTGGGAGTGCTCTGAAACTTACTACCAAACAAAAATTGGAAAAAATAAGCCTTTGCTGAGACAATTATTCAAGTGACATAACTTGTTTTTCCTTTTTGCTTTTCATGTATATATTTTAAAAATATATACAAACGACTTCATTATCCCTTTTACATGGCAATGGAAAAACAAGCATGTAAGGAAAATATATACACAATTATAAAAGAAAGAACTGATGTAACTTTCTAGTAAATTTCATATTAATCCAATATGAAAATTCAAATTAATCCAATGGTTGAGCTAACATGATGGGCTAAATTCATCTTGCATAATTCCATTGAATATATGCTAATGGGACATTATTGGCTTAAATTTGACCTAAAATGTAAGTGCACTATGAAAGCTTATATAAAACCTTAGGAAGGGTGAAATGTTTGCGGGTTTCAGTTCCAATGAAAGGTGCTGCTTTTAAACAAATACTGCCTTGCTAGAACTTACTGGGCCACTGTGTGTGTAAAAGTGAAACTGGCTACAAACAAAAGTGAAACTAAGGTTGTTTTTTGTTGTCCAGTCTCAGAGAAATGGCAAAAGTAAACAGAGCTCAAGTATCCCTATGTAAACTAGATTTTAAAAATCCATTCACTAAAAGTGAAGTTAGTAATGTACAGGAAGAGAGTCCACCTGTGTGCCCGCTCCTGATTATTCTTCCCTCAACTCAGTGGAAATTTAGATCTTCCTCTTTTGATGAGTGAACTTTACAGCCTTTTTTTCAACTGATTAATATACACAGCTTTATCTTATTTATTGTGTCTTCCCCCACTTCTTTGTCAAATGACACACAATTAAAGAAAGATTTATTTAAATTCTTCAGTGAAGTTCCCTTCTAACGCAAACCTTGAGTCTGCTTCTAGCAGTATATGTGGTAACTCAATAGTCCTAAGATTTCTTTTCTTAATTCTTAAATGTTTCCCTTCCTTATTCCCTTGTGGGACAGGTGAGAAAAGCAATTGCCTCCAGTGCTTAATGCATCACAACTCAAAAACTCACTCCATCCTTGTAATTTTGAATCCCAGCTCAGCTGGTGGTTCCTGGATTTGAGACTTAGCATGTGAGTTCAGCACTTTTAAATCAATCACTCTGAACAGCATTTCTGTCAAATAGAAACTTTTTTTTTTTTTTTTTTTTTTACAGGAAGGTTTTCCTTATTTTCAGATGCGGACCCTGAGAAGTGAACGCTCTCATAAATGTACCCAATATATGTAGAGAAAATATTGAATCCTATATAATTCTTTCCATTTATTTAAAGTGATTGTTCTATTCCTCTTGTCTCTCAATCCAAGGAATATGCCAGTATTTCATTGGAATTGCAAATAGCTCTTTTTCATTTATTTGTGTCTCTGTATTGAGGAAAGCACTTCAGAATGTTTTAGTAATTAATAGACTGATTTTATGGAGCATGGCCTCTCTGCAGAATCAGTAGAGCTCAACTGTATACATTCCATTCAGATATTTGCTAAATCTCTCTTTGCTCAAATGGATGGGGACTTTCCCAATGAAGGCTTATGCCCAAATAAATCTGTCACGGTATGTCTACACTTGCACTCTCTTTCGAGAGAGGGATGCAAATGAAGAAATTTAAAATTGCAAATGAAGCTGGGATTTAAATATCCCGCGCTTCATTTGCATATTTGCGTTATGGTGCTATTTCGAAATAACCCTTATTTCTCATACAATGAGGTTTACCAGTTATTTCGAGAGAAGGGTTTTCTCTTGAAATAATCGCGTCTTAACAGCGTCTGTTATTTTGAAATAGCGCTATTTCGAAATAGCGCCATAAAGCAAATATGCAAATGAAGCGCGGGATATTTAAATCCCGGCTTCATTTGCAATTTCGAATGTCTTCATTTGCAAGAGGGTGCAAATATAGGTATACCCTTAGTCTTTAAGGTGCCATAGAAATTCTTATTTTTGTAGATAGACTAACATGGCTACTCTCTGATACTTTAAAAAAATGGAATCATGAATTGGACCATGTTATCATTTGGACTTAAAAAATCCACCTACGTATGAAAAAATGGTATGAAGTGATACACTTTTGTCAGTGGTCCTTTACAATAAAACTATTCTCCTTCTTCTTCCTTAGTATCATGTTGCACCAACCTTAGTTGGTCCAAAAAAACTGATTGTGACTTGCTTCACACCTTGCCAATCGTTTCCAGTTTTCTCCACAGTTATCTTTAGACCACATGGGACTCTTCTCCCAAAGGCTCAGCACATATCAGATGGTGCCATCTTCCTCTGCTAGGGTGTGTCTAGACAGGACCCTTCTGTCTGAATAAGCTACGCAATTTGTGCTTTGCAAATTGTGTAGCTTATTCCGAGTCTAGGTCGAAAGAGCTTATTTTGAAATTTGGCGCTATTTCTGGAAATAGTGAGCGCATTTAAAGACGCAGCGTTGCTATTTAGGGACACTTCCGGTATCCCGAAATAGAGCCACAGTCTAGACATATACCCTTAGACTTAGATTATCCAGAGAATTAAGTTCAACTTTCTTGCACTGTAGTGCAGACAGAAACATTGAGGGAAGTCTGCAGAAAAAATTTGAATTAGGGATTTTTAAATTTAATTATGTAGAGATAAAGCTTTTTATTTTCTTTATAGTTTAGTATTTAAATTAATAAATTCATCATGTCAAAATAAATGTCATAAATGTTATGAACATGGACTGGATCTAATATTTTAAAGATATATTGTGCCTGATTAACTTGGTTTACATATTTGTAATACTGGTTACAAAAGATATAAGAAACACATGAAAGTGTGTTGTGGTAAAAAGATATTATTGGAATGAGTTTGGGGTGGTTGCTTTACTCACACCAAGTAGAACTGGTTGAAAAATGAAGACATATTTTCATGAAAAGCTTTGAAATTTCAAAATTGTTTTCATTCTAACATGTTCAAAATGGATCAAAAATTTTCAAAACAAAAAGCAGACTCTGAAATGGCAATTGATCACTTATTATTTGGCCAGGTGACAATGGCTGCTCCCTGGAGCAAATGATTTGGAACAGTGCTGAGCTGCTGGAGCTGAACATTGTTTGGGGAAAGGGAGCTGTGCAGGGACTCAGGATACCCTTGTGATCACCCCCCTCCACAAGTATAGAGAGCTGCACTGGGGGCTAGCTGCCCTCAGAGCGCTACTTTCATATGAGATGGAAGTACTGCAAATGTAACACTCTGATGCCTGGGGAATTAAGTGAGTACACAACCATTGCTTTCCTTTCACTGGTTCACTATCACTAGTGAAACTGACAGCACACAAAGTCTTCAAGTGTAAATATAGCCTAGTGCTTGTCTTCCCTTACTTTTAGAATTCCCTGTAGTGGTACAATACAGACAGGCTGTCTTTCTAGCCTCCAGCAGTCCAGGAGCTGAATCCTCAAACTGACTTCTTGAGCCCTTCTAAAAGCAGATTTCCAAAAGCACCTGCTTTACCATGTTGACTGATGTTGAAAGCAGCATATTCCAGACAGGAGGGAAGAAGGGGGCCAAAAAAAAGAAATCTGTAGTCAAAGTCAGGTATCTGAAGGTTGAAAGTTAGCACACTTAGGAGGACTTTGCAGTTTTAATAACTGAGAGGAAAAGTATTTAAAACAGAGCTCTTGAATGACTAGGCTAGGTGCAGAAGAATGTTTTTTCCCCAGTTGGGCCTCTTACCATATGTACAGTATTACCGTAACTGGTTTGTACTATAAATGAATGATTTATGTAGTGATTTATCCATTCTTCCATGACTCTATGACCAATATCTATTATCAGCTCATATTCAGCCCTTTTACAATGGCAATATATGTAACTTTGTACGCTGCTGCACTACTTGGTTTTTAAGCAATAAGATACTACACGGTGTGCATTATTGGCCACTAGCGCTTCCCTGCATGTGTTCAAGTCTGGAGACAAAGCATACGTACCTGCCGTAGGAGCATGATTTAGGCCAGTCATAGGGTACTGAGGCACTGTGTATCCTGACATAGCTATTCTATGTCTTGACAGCACACCTGTTATTTCAAAATATTTTTTGAAATAACGGGCACACTATTCCGATGTCCTTGTAAACCTTGTTCCACGAGGATTAAGGGACATTTCGGAATAGCGGTTTATTGTGTAGACAGTGCTGAATTACAAAATAAGCTATTTTGAAATACACTCGAAATAAGCTATGCAATTTGTGTAGCTTATTTCAAGGTAAGGGTGCAGTGTAGGTGCACCCATAGGTACCCAAAGTCATTGTGTATCATTTATTGTGATAATTGAGTGAACATTGTTGATTTTAACATGTTTTTAAATGAAATGTAAATAAATTAAGTTTGTTCTGTATCTATATTATTATTTATTTCAGAAAATAATCTTGTTTCTGAAAAAGTAGGCAAGATGAGGATAGTGGGTGCAGTTTTAAACCCCTTTCAAATGCTATAGGTTTTTGCCTAAATAGGTTGCCAAAATCCTGTTTCATTTCTTGCTTTCATTGCTGGTGCTGCTTTGAAGTCTAGTCCTATTCTCTTGTTGACTGTGGTCCAGTGGCCACTCGCAATACTGCTTCTCTAGCAAATGGGCCATTTTGAACATTCATTTTTCTTAAAATAAATGGTGGGGGGGGGACTCAAGAGACTGCTGATTTAAAAAAACAGTCATGATTCCAAATTCAGACCATTTTTGTTGGAAACCCAAGATTATTCGCCCTCCCCTCCCCCCCATTTGATAACTGTTTGGTTTGGTGGTCTTTATGAAATGAGTTGGTAGTGTCAATCCAATTCAAAACAAACTACCCCCTCTCCACAATAGATTGCCCCTCTGTGAGGGTTTTAGGTACACTTCTGGCATAGTTTGAGGCAGTTTGCTCTGAAGCAGCACATACTTGTACCTGTTCCATGGATAACAGAGAATTCATTATGCAAGGTGGCCAGTTCAACAGTAAATTCAGTTGCAGGAAGGGAAAAGTGGGTGCAGAGTGTTTAATACTCCCAATGTATTTTTTTAATAGAAACTGAAAGATCAAAACAGCTCAGCTGCTAGTGAAATGAGATAAAAATGGCATTTGGGCAGACAGACTTCAAAATGTGCTCCTCTTGCTTTTTTATTTCTTCAGTGGTTTAGACCCGATGGGCAAATCCACTGCAGTTTTTCTAATAGTTGAGCTGTGTTTTCTTTTTCAGGCTCTTTAAAAATGAGAGAGAGAGAGAGATGAGGAGTATTATGCATCTGATTTGTCCTTTGTAATAAGTTAGGAAAGATCCCAAAAGCCCACTTGCCCAAAGAAGTCTGTTCAAAGTGGTGGGTGGAAGACACTAAAGGATGAGTCTATACAGAAAGATACAGCGAGTGATCCAAGGCATTATTAGAAGATAATTGAGTAGCCTTAACATGAATAAAATATACTTACCAGTTTTTCCTAGTGATTATGCATCTGCTGCATTGTTACAGTGAAATAAAATACAATATTTTATTTCTTTATGTGGAAACCACAGACCCGCTGTTGGCATTATGGTCCCCTGGGGTCTGCAGGGTGAGGACAGCCTGTGCCGTTGAAGATACTATCTTCACTTTCACCCAGTACTGCAGCAGCATCTCAGTGGTGGATCTGCAGGATTTCACCATTATGCAGTTGGAAGAGGCAAAACAGGGACTGGGCTCTTCTGGAGTCTTCTAATGATAAAAACTCTGAAAGTTAACCCCCCCTACATTGTCACTTGGTAAATGGAACCTCTTATAGGGGGTCCCACAGGCAGCAGAGGCTGATTAGTTGCTTGCAGTGTGACTCCAATATAGGTATACAAAGGTAAGGGCTACTGGATCCGGTGCAGAGGCATAGGCCTTCTGTGTAGATGTCTCTATTTCTGGCTATGTCTAGACTGCAGGCTTCTTTTGGAAGAAGCTTTTCCAGAAGAGATCTTCCAGAAAAACTTCTTTCGAAAGAGAACATCCACATAGCAAAAGTGCATCAAAAAAGCAATCTGCTTTTTCAAATGATAGTGTCCACATTGATTGGACACTATTGTGCATTTAAGTTGTGATTACTATGGATGGAGGGGCCACCAGGGCACCTGTGCTTTTTCCTGGAGTCCTCTTCTTTTGGAAAAAAAACCCTTTTCCCCATTCACACATGCCTTTTTCCGAAAGAGCTCTTTTGAAAAAAGGCTTCTTCCTCATAGAAAGAGGTTTACCGCTGCCAGAAAACCCTGTGCGTTCTTTCAACTTTCTGTTGAAAGAATGCAATTGCAGCGTGAACGTAAGTGTAGTTTTTCCAGAAAAACAGCTGTTTTTCCGGAAAAACTCTGCAGTGTAGACATACCACTGGGTCATAATGATTCGTGTGGCTCCCATGGTATCTGCAAGTCCTGGGGGTTAGATCGTTGTCTTTCTAATACTCCCCTCAAAAGGAAGAATTTTTTAGAAACTTGGCAAGTTTCTTCTTCCCTTTTGTAGGTTATTCCCATGTGGGGAGCCCTAAAATGGCACCATTGGTCATCACTTTAAAGGGTTTTTTTCACAGTTCTACAGAAAATTATCCATGTATAGCAATGTGAATTTGAGTTGGAAGAAAATAGATTTAAAACAGTGAAGGTATCCTAAAAAATTGTGTCTTGTTTTATTACTGGCATCTGGATATAAAAGGGCATAATTTAAGTGCTAGATCTAACTGACATTTTTGATGCATTTTATATACTTACATGCTTACCTCAATAATCACCTTTCATGCTGCACCCCATTCCAGACTTATGTGTACCATATGATACTGTATGTCTTATCTTGATCCCAGATGGTCTTAATTTTATTTCTGATGCTTACAAATACTTTGTGTTAGCTCACTGTACTTGTTAAACATAGGATCCTAGAAAAATATCATTGGTGGACACATGCTACAGGTTGGACCTCCCTGGTCCTGGTCCACCCTTGAGACCTGAGTGACCCTGGATGAGGGATTTTTCTGGACCAGGAGAGGTCATTTCTTCCCCCCAGCCCCCCCGGCTGCTGCCCTGCCCTGCCCCCCCAACCAGGCTTCCTGGTTTCTCCCCCATCTGAGCTGCTGTCTCCTCCTCCCCGCACCCCAGCTGAGCCACGTGCCAGGCTTTCCATCTCCTGCCCCCCCTCTCCAGCCCAGTGTTGGATTCCCGGCTCCCTCACCCCTGCGCAGTGCACTAGTACTCTCTGATCCTGGAGCATCAGTGGTCCTTCTGGACCCCAGATGTTGCTAGACAAGAGAGTTCCAATTTATAGAGGTGCAACCTGTACTTATATGCTCATAGTTTCTTCCACATTTAAAACTGCTGTGTTAGCAAGCAGTCCGAACCACAAATATATGTTTGCAATCCCATACAGTGCTAAATGTACAGCCAGGCCTGCTGATTGGGGGGTAGGTATTAAAGGGGTCAGTTGCCATGGGACCCAGCGCTTCTAAATGGCACGGAGCCCTGGCCCCAGGAGGCTCTAAGGGCTCGGGGCGCCAGCCTGGTGTGCTCGGGTGGCACGTAGGGCTGGTTGCCCCCAGCTCCTCCAGCTCTTCTGGAAGCATGGAGCTAGGCCCCTCCCCACCTTACCCACGGCCCCGTTGTGGCTCTCAGCTCCTGTGAGTACAGTTGAAAAGTTGTGGTGATGTTGTTTTTTTTAAGTGAAGTCTACAGGAAAAGTGACAGCTGCCAATGTTTCTCAGTCCAAGTTAGTCTATAGGAAGTGGCAGAAGGAGGACTCTGAGTGGCTCCATGTGGAACTGGTGCTGTCTTATTAGCCCTCCCTCAAATTGAGATGGTCATAGGTGTCCCGCAGTAAATAGTTAGTGTCCGTTTCCATCCATGCCTTCCCAGAGGCTATAAACGTAGGCGGAAGAGGTGCTTCTGGGGATGTCATGTCTGGTGTCTGAGCCCTTGGTAGGGGGTGGGCAGAGCAGGCTGTGGACCTAGCTGGACTGCTCTTCCCCCTTGCTCCAGTGATGAAGTCGTGGAGCTGCTGGTGGCGCAATTGATTCATAGAAAGTTCTTTCTGCTTTAGCTTGGGCAGGGAAGCAGGCTGCCATTCGAGCCTTGGTTTCAGTGAGATGTGCTCTCCACCACTGGTATCTAGGACCGGCTCTCCTCCCTGCCCTCTAGGGTTGCCAGCTCTCCAGGATTGTCCTGGAGTTTCCAGGAATTAAAGATTAATCTTTAACTAAAGATTGTCATGTGGTTAAATCTCCTGAAGTCCCCTCCGCTACCCAAGCAGAAGTTTGTATGAGGAGTATTCAGGGGTGTCGGATTTGGGGGTGTGTGGGGTGCAGACTCTGGGAAGAAGTTTGGGTACAGGAAGGTACTCCAGAAATATGTCCAGCCAAAACTGGGAACCGTGTGGGTTCAGCAACCTGGTTCCCGAGTGCTGACCTTACCCATGGGAAAATTTCCTGTTGTCTCCTGTCTATATTCTTATCCTGGTGAGTAACTCATGGCCCACTCTGCAGTTCACATTCAGGGAAAACTGATTGAGGGCACATATACTAAGAGGATGTATCTTAAGAATGGTTAAGGCAGACAGAACTCTGCATATAGACTACAAGATCAGTCCTTTACGAGTGACAGAAGTGATCTGTTACAATGAAACCTAAAAGCCTGCTACTTTATTTATTGTTAATCAGGGATGTGCTGTACAGTGTGTAATCCTGTGCTCATTTTGTACTCATTACTAGGCTACACCCTAAGATGACTCAGAAATACAAGCTAGTGCTCAGCCGGATTGCCTGCATTCACAGTGTGTAGTGCATTGAGCGCATTACACTACGATCTGTATTGGCGTCCATTTTGCTTGTCAGGGAACTGTATAGTGCTTTTTTAGTCTTACACTACAACTGGTTTTGGACTTAGCTGTCTCTCCATATGCGATTCCACAACCACTGAAATCAGCTCAGTGGCAGCAAACTACCAATTTTACTGGGATGGGGCTTGTAATGGGGCATTATCAGGCAAGAATCCTCAGCAAAGGTCCTCCTACAGAGCCAAATGTCAAATCCACCTTTTCAGCCATGCTTTCCTGTAGAAGCACCCTTGCTTTCATTCTTGTATATCAAAAACAAATCCCTTAAACCAAGCCTACTTCTTGTCAGCGGAGAAGGGCGAGACAGATATTAATGTTGGTCCTTTTACTTGTGGAAGGCACTCAGACCCTTTGCCAACTTTCTAAATGCATAAAACCAAACTCCCTTGCCCCACTCCCTCTACTTCTCTGCTGCCACCCGCTCCCCCCCCCCATTCACTGCATCCTGCCTTTCTCCTTCCCTCATTCTCCCCCACCTTCACTCACTTTCACCAGGCTGGTGCAAGGGTTTGAGGTACCAGAGGAAGGTGAGGGCTTCATTTGGGGATGCTGGCTCTGGGGTAGGGCTGAGGATAAGAGGTTTGGGGTGCAGATGTGGGCTCATGGCTGGCACAGGGGCTTGGGGCTTGGGGTTTGGGGGGTGAGGGGGTGCAGCCTCTGGAAGGAAGTTTGGGTGCAGGAGGGGACTCCAGGCTGCGACACAGAGTTGGAGATACAGTGTCCCAGCAGCACTTACTTCAGCTCCCAAGAAGTGGCCAACAGGTATTTGCAGATCTGAGGCACAGAGTGGCTCCATATGCCCTCATGCCCATAGGGATGCCACCATTGCAGCTCCCATTAGTTGCAGATCCCGGGATTTGGGAACTATTGAGCTGACATTCCGTGTGATGTCCCTTCTCCTGGATGACGGCTCCGCAGCTCCCACGGCCCAGGAACTGTGGCCAAGGGCGAGAGGCAACACAAGCACACAGCCTTGCTGTGCCTACGGATCTCAGGAACCTGGTGGATATTTCGAAGAGTTGCACGGAGCCCAGCCGGGTAGGGAGCCAAAGTCTGTCTTAGCCCTGAGGCCCTGCTGTGCTGTTGTCTAGATTTTTAATAGCCCAGTTGGCAGTGCCAACCAGAGCTGCTGAGTTCCCTTTTGACTAAGTGTTCTGATTAAAACCTGGACACCTGGCAACTCTATCAGACACTATAGTGTCAGGTATCAGAGGGGTAGCCGTGTTAGTCTGAATCTGCAAAAGCGGCGAGGAGTCCTGTGGCACCTTATAGACTAACCGAAGTGTTGGAGCATAAGCTTTCGTGGGCAAAGACCCACTTCGTCAGATGCATGTAGTGGAAATTTCCAGAGGCAGGTATAAATATGCAGGCCAGAATCAGGCTAGAGATGACGAGGTGGATCCAATCAGGGAGGATGAGGTCCACTTCTAGTAGCTGATCTGGAGGTGTGAATACCAAGAGAGGAGAAGCTGCTTTTGTAGTTAGCTAGCCATTCACAGTCTTTGTTTAATCCTGAGTTGATTGAGTCAAACTTGAAGATGAACTGTAGCTCAGCAGTTTCTCTTTGAAGTCTGGTCCTGAAGTTTTTTTGCTGCAGGATGGCTACCTTTAGGTCTACAATAGTGTGTCCAGGGAGATTGAAGTGTTCCCCTACAGGTTTTTGTATATTGCCATTCCTAATATCAGATTTGTGTCCATTTATTCTTTTACGTAAGGACTGTCCAGTTTGGCCGATGTATATAGCAGAGGGGCATTGTTGCACATGATGCCATATATTACGTTAGTAGATGTGCAGGAGAATGAACCGGTGACGGTATGGCTGATCTGGTTAGGTCCTGGGATGGTGTTGCTGGTTGGTGTATATATGTGGGCAGAGCTGGCACCGAGGTTTGTTGCATGGATTGGTTCCTGAGTTAGTCATTATGGTGCGGTGTATAGTTGCTGGTGTCAGGCACCATGTAAAAATCCAGATTTGTACGAGAGGTTTGTACTACCTCCCGATATCAGAGAATCATCTGTGCTAATATCAGAGAATTGCCATCAAATCTGGAAATTAATCTCCTGCCCCTGGGATCAAGAGAGTCCAGACTTGTTGACCTTAAGAGCTCAATGCTCGGCCTATTTATTTCTCCATCTTTTTCTGATGGTGCAGGCCAACTGAGGTAGAAATGTTTTGAAAGGCGGGGTGGTTAAGATATGGTGGTTTGGGGGTTTAATGAATATTAGTCTATTAGAGTTTAGTGTGATTATTTTTCATAGAATACTAGAACTGGACAGGACCTTGAGAGCTCATGGCAGGAAATATTTTAGCAGAGGTTAAAGTGCGTTGGTATGGGCTGGTGTGGCATATGAACAAGAAGCAGCCACCGGTACCAGGCTGTACATAGCCAATGTTAAAATGCAGCCATGGCAGTGCTTTAATGTTGCTATACCATTAACTTACTGCCACTCCCACCCCCCGCAGTTGATGGCCCTGCTGGTAGGGTTCGGCAGCACTGCCAGACCCTACCAGCAGGGCCACCAACGGGGGAGTAATAGGAGGGAGCAAAAGGGGCTGCCCTGGGGCTCAGCGATTTAAAAGGACTCAGGGCCCCCAGATGCTGCTGTAGCACTGGCCATGGCTGACTGGGGGAGTTGAGTCTGGTTCCCTAGTCCCACCTCTGAGCTGCCCCCCTAACTTGCTCAGGACCCCGGCAAACTGGTAAGTATTACTTTCACCCCCTGCTTTTTAGTAAAAATGGCATGAGCACCTAGCATTTGGGATTAAGTCTTTTTGGTAAAACAAAGCAAATAAAAAAAATTACTAGAGTAATTGCTTGTAGGGCTTATGGTTTCTTTATAAATTGGCACTTCTAGCCTTTGCTCATGAAGGTGGGTGGAGGCAGAAGAGAGAAGGCTGTTTGCATACTGATAGGGCAGGAAGCAGCTGGAAGGAAGCTAGAAACTGTCATAAGGTCTGCAAACAATCTAGTGACATCAAATGGATGCCAGTGCTTGCTTGAAATCAGTGTAACGGGGAAGATAATGGAAGGAAGATGAAATAAGGGAAAAGAGTTTTTTCAGCATGCTGCCCTTTCTTTGACACATACCAGGTTCCTGTGTGCTTGCGCGTATGCACACGCACATATGTTTTTACCCAATTTAGCTGTGTGTCAGCTTCTTACCAAGCCCCAGAAAGCACCCCTTGGCTGGCCTCATTTTTTAACTCAGTAACTTATTACAGTAAAGTTGTAGTTAATAGTTTCTGGAAAGATGATAGCTGTCTGCATTTAAATGTACACACTTTGGGCTAAATGTTGAGAAATTACAGGTATGTAATATAAATCCTGGGTGTGCCAGCAAGCCTGTAGAGAAGGGGTGGGGGGGAAAGCACATTAGGATTAATCTCTTGCAGGGTGACTAATGCAAAGAGAATGAGGTACTTTCCTCCCTGAGACTGCAGAGATTTTGACATTACTTTCAAAGGGATACCACTGGAATGTAGCTGGTCATTTGTGGAGCAGGTATGTGATTTGGCACAGAAACCCTTGTGTTAGAATAGCATAGTAAATTAGAGACACATATGACAGCACATTCCATACCAAGGCTTAAAACACAACTTCACACCCAGTTTGGATAAATTAAGTTACCTAATTATCCAATGTACTTTAAGAGCATTAAGAGCAGGAGCATCTGAGAACTGACTTACATCCTGTTCAGCTTCCTGAGCTTTGTCAGATTTTCATGTTTGAAGACCTGTGTGTATGAAGCAATGCATTTGTTACATCTCATCTCAGTCTTGATTCCACAGTGACTTTCACATCTAATATTAGCAAAATGACTTGCTGCCCAAGCTTATTAATGCCAGGCATATGTTAGAAAGGAGTAACTGAATAGATAGATCTATGCAGTCTTGAGTAGAATACTATGTGGTGCTAAAGTTTGTATAGAAAAATAGGATTTTATTTTATTATTGCAAGTGTTGTAATCAGCTAATAGGCAAAAAAATTTAGTGGTATGTAATTGTTAGCTTCATTTAAAAAAATGTCTTATCAATAAACTCCAGAACTGACTACTGACACAAAGAAAATCTCACCGTAATTTATGGTATTTCATCACACGGCACTGCATTCCAAGTAATTTACCATGGCGGTTGTAGTTTCAGATTGAAAATCTTTCTATTTTTCTTTCTTCCACCAAATATTTTTTTAAATATTTCATCTACATTACACATTTTATTCTAAGTATTTTATTAGTCCTAGTGAGGATATTAGCAGATCCTTCTAAAACTTTTGCCAATTTTCAAAGAGAATTAAAGGAAAGGGTAGATTTTCCTGATAATCCTTTTAAAATTAAAATATAACACCAAAATATTGTTTAAGTGACATTCAGGTCTGACCTAAAGCTGGGAAATTCAAAGTGAATAGCTGACACTCGCTAGTTAAGTGCTCATTGTGCTTACGTATTGAAGCCAGAGACTGAAACCTCAGAAGATTCTGAGGTCAGTTCAGTTCAGATAATATCCAAACTTTTGGATGCTTATCTGAACCCCAGTGGTCTGCAGAATGGGCTGGAAATCTTGATGATCAGGCTTTTGTGTAAGAAATGTAGTATTTCCTCATTGATCTGAACATGGCAGCAAAATGAGGACTGACAGATACATTAATGGATGTTATGCAGCTGGCCTACACTTAAACTTGGGGAACAGGCATTACCCTCCCATCATCCATACTCGCCTATTCTAGGCATTAAGTAGTTCCAAATGTGGGGTTTATAGCACTCTCACAATGTCACCTGTAATTCTGGGTAGCTTGACTCACTTCACTTGGGATATGTCTGCACTATGGGACAAGGTCGAATTAAGATACCCAACTTCATGTTAATGGTGTAGCTGTTAACTAAAGCTCAAAAGTTAACTCAACTTTTGGCGCTGTCCCCACTGCAGGAAGTCGAAGGGAGCACACGCTCCCTTCAACTTCCCTTACTCCTCTCGGAAGCAGGGCTACTGGCATCAACCGGAGTGCCCCACTGAGTTCGAATTAGTGTGTCTTCACTAAACCCACTAATTCAAACCCTGGAAGACTGACAGAGGCATTTTCGGTCTTCCCTGTACTGCAGACATACCCTTGGGCAGGCCTGGGCAAAATACGGCCCAAGGGCCGCATCCGGCCTGCCAAGCCACTGGATCCGGCCCATGGAGGCAATGCGGAGCCCCAGGTAGGCTCCTTTGCTTGCCCCGTACGTCGCTCAATCCCTCAACCACTTTCCAAAATCTTGGGTGTGCCCCTCCCCCCATCAAAAATTATTGTCCACTTCTGCCCTTGGGTATTAAGCACATTTCTTTGGGGTCCAAATGTGTGGTTTATAGTGCTTACACAATGTCATCTGTAACTCTGGGTGTCTTGACTCACTTCACTCAGAGTCTTACCATCCCATGCTAAGCTAAAACAACTGTGGCTCATACATGCTGCAAAGAAAGTACAAAGTCCCAGGCCTCTGCCAATTGGTCATAGGTCAGAAAAAATTCCTGTCCTCCCTAAGCAGGCAATTTGGCTAGACCTGCAGCATCTGTAAGGCTGATTATCCACTGCTCCCATCTCTTTACTGCCAACCCCATCATATTCCTTCCCCCGACTGAGGTGGGTGGACTTTTTGGTCAATTCATGATGACAATGGCTCTGCTTGTCTTTATTTCCCTGCTTAGCAGAAAAAAAAACCTAGTTATGTAGTATTTTTAACCAGTAGAAGTGGACCTGAACTACAAAGTTGGGATCAATGTCTGGTCTTCCCTAAAATTTGGAGTGCTCTGATCCCACATTTTCTTTTTGACCCATCTTTATTTAAAAAATAATTTTACTACACTTTTTAAAATATCAAAGGTTCAAGCTCTCTCCTCTTTTAGTTTTGATCCAAACTGTGCTGATTCTTCTTTAATCCAAGCCAGTGCATCATACCAACATATCCAATGTACTACTGTATTAGCGTCATACACTTATCTGATATACTGGCAATATTTGGGCACAGCAGGACTTGTAAAAAAGTATCTCTTCTTATACCTCCGTAATTCATGTGATTTGTATATCATTCTAGGAGCTGATGTTAAAACTCACTAAATATTCATTCTGACTTATCTAAGAAATATCCTGTGATGTTTCACAGTGCTAGTCCTTTAAAATGGATGGCAGATTTTTGTACAGAAAAAGGAACGTTGTATTCCCATAGCATTTACATTTTTCTTGAATAAGCTAAAACTCCAGTTAATTTGAGACAGAAGAAAAGCTTTGCTTCTCAGCCACAAGCACTAAGGTTAGTCCATATTTTACTCAGCTGTTGTAAGCAGAGCCTGGAATCACTGATTAATGCCAGAATCTCCTTTTAGTTCTTCTCTTCATGCATTACTTTAAAATTTGCATAATTGTTTAAAGTTGCACATTTTGCGGATACTGTCCCTGTTAAATGGTACAAGAAAATACATTACATTACGTTACTGACAGAATCAAAACAGAAAGTGACACTTTTATGCAGTTGTGTATTTTGTGAATCAGGCCTGTAATTGGAATGCATTCATGATTTCCTTGACTCTGCCCTATACTGCTCCCAGCTTCCAGCCCTCAAAATAATCCACGTAAACTCTAAGGATATTTAACACATTTTAAGCTGTCCAGTCCTATGTAGTTCCTTGTAGAAGTAACTTGGAATGATGATTCCAGTTCTGTAAGACATGTTCAGACAGAAACTCTCACGTACACATAGCAACACAGAAAGCACAAACCTGTTAAGGATTTCACCTTTTAAGAAATGACAGAATAATTACAGGACAGCATGTCCTTCGTGACTAAAAACAACCAAGCTAAAGTGCTTTCAAGGCTGGCGTGGCCCATTTCCTTATTGGCAAGCTGCATAATTCACAAACTATTAAGGGATTGATTCATGCAATATGTGATAGAGGAGTCAATATGGTGTGTGTGCGTGTGTGCATACAGGTTCTGATCTAAATTCAGTGCTTAGTTATATATATGAAAGGGAGAGTATACTAATAAATAAATACAATATTATTAATATAAAATATCCAGGATACCCAGTCATGCTTTTGTAATGAAGGATACATAAGTGCTTTCATTTTAAATCCTCTTCATGAAATGTTTCAGATCAACCTCAGGCTGAAACTTGGTATATAAGAAGTCCTCAGCCCTTTGAAAATGATTCTGGCTTTGTAAAAGAGAAAAATCTCCTTTTTTTATTTTACGTTTTTTTGGGGTGGATCAAGATTAAAATGTGGTTTATAGTGTTTTAATATATTTTTATCACTCAGGGTTGGCACTTTGAGGCTCATGAATGTCCCTTGTAGGGTCAGCTTAGGTGGATCCATGGATAAGTTCTAAATTTTCTTTCATGCATCTATGACCTGATATACAGGTTGAACCTCTCTAGCCTGTCACTCTCTAGTCTGGCAACATCCATGGTCCGGCATGATTTTAGTTAGCCAGATGTCTACCTACCATGGGTGTGGCCAAGTTTCCCATGGTTCCATAAAATTTGTTTACAGCCACCATTTCTGGCTCTCAGTTTTCTGTGCTGTTACTTAGCTCTAAATGTCTTCTCAGACCCCAGTAAGCAGTAGAAGTGCTGGTAATGCTGCTAGGCATTATTGACCACCTGTGATCTGCCAAATTCTCTGGTTTATTCATTCTCTGGTCAGGTCCCGAGGGTGCCAAACTAGAGCGGTTCAACCTGTAACTGACATTGTCTTTCAGATACCATGCATAGTCTATACTTGTGAGATGGGGTTTCTCTTTCTGTATATTCTACTGTTCAGACTGCTCTTGTTTTAACTAAGGCCAAAGGAATCTTGATGGATCTGGATGCCAGGATGGCCCAACCTTTGTAGGTTTGTTCAGAGATTAAAGTTGTCTAGAAATCAGACCTACTAGAAAATTGTACTTACTCCAGTCCCTGGGGACTTCTTCTCCCCAGACTTAACTTTGAAGGACAAAGGGCCCTTTATAGATCTTTTATAGGTCTGTTTGTGCATGAGCAAGGACACATGGACTGTTTTTAAGCACTGTCACCAGTATGTGCAGGTGTTAGATTCTGCAAATAATAGAATTTACATGCATAAAACTCATTTGGGCTCAGTGTCAGTAGAGCTTGGGAGGGCGAGTACTGAAGATGCACAGTAGGGGACTAGTGGGATACATGGTAGCAGAGTTTGGACTATTGAAATGGAGATGCTACAAAGTGAAGATAATGGTACAATTCGCATCTGAGTCTGAACTTTACTGAGCAGGAAAGTAATTTAAATACAAAGAGCAAAGAAAAATAGTATTAAAGATATGTAATGGGGTTGGCACCCACTTCTCACGAGCACCCTCTCTGGTTGAATGTGTCTGCATCCTTTCAGATCTGGTGATCCCTTTCATTGGTTTGCAGGTGGATTTTTCAGCGACTCCACCCTCTGTACTTGCTGCACGTGAACCAGAGCAGACCCCTTCTTGGGTATACTAGGCCCATCTTAGTACATCTCTGGTGGTGTCTCTCTAGTCCATCCAGAGCACAGTCTCTAAGTGAGCAATGGGCAACCAAGACCAGTGAATGGGCCACATGAGTAGCCATCTTTCATCTCAGTGGGCTGCAGTGGTGGGCAACCTGCAGCCCACTGCCCAGTGAGGTTCCATCTGTTGCCCATGCATTCTCTTTCTGTCCCTTTCCCCCATGCCTCTCACATGTGCCGCTGGAGGATCCCCCCAACCTCCCTACCTTCAGGGCCCCCTTTATCCGTCCTATGTCCCAAGGCTGCCAGGTCCACTGGAGCCCCATGCTTCCGACTCCTCCCCCTCCCTCCCAGCACTTTCGGAGCACCATGAATATGCTGATTCATGCTCTGTATCTGCTTCTCTGCCTCCCTCCCAGAGCTTGAACATCTGCAAACTGCTGATTCACAGGGTTCAAGCTCTGGGAGGGAGGGGGAGCAGTAGGAAGTGCGGGGACGGAGCATGAATCAGCATATTCATGGCATCCAAAAAGTGCTGGGAGCGAGGCGGGGGAGTAGGAAGTGTGAGGCCCCAGTGTGTGGGGGGGAGGAGGACAGACAGGGAGTGTGCTGGCTGCAGGGTGCCTACCACTGCTCTAGGTAATCCTGGCCCTGGTATGTGGCTATATCCCTAGGCTTCCACCCTGGAGACACGATCTTCCTGTGGCTGTCCCTGGGCTCAATCCCTACACAGTCTCAGTAGCCAGCCAGGAGCTCCTTCATTGCTCCCCTGGTCACTGCTAACAAACTTGTCTTTGGCTCAGTCCTAGCCACCAGCTAGGAGCCTCTTACTCCCTTATCCCTCACCACATTGCGCAGGGCTCCCCTGTGGCCTGCTGCTCTGCCAGCCAGACATGCAGTCCTTTCTTTTCCAGCTCTATGCTGCAACTAACTGCTGCTCTGTTCTGCAACTCCTTTTATTTGAACCACCTAGACCCCAACTGGCTGTTCAGCACTCCCTCTAATTGCTTCCTCACAACCACTCTAGGCCTCTTGGAGGACCTTTCCACTGCTCCTTTCTTGGGGTAGGTGTGGCAGAATCCAGAGGTCTCCAGCTGGGGACCTTTGGGCCTAGTCCACCCCATCACAAGGTCATTTTCCATTACAAGCATAATGGAAAAGGATTATTAAAGACCAAAATGTTTCTCTTCTTACACATACTAGTCATTTTCTCCCTGTTGGTTCCAGTTCAGTGACAGCCTTTCCACTACCTTTCAGGTGGCCGTTAATATGTCACCTAACTTAAATTATTCAGTGACGACTGTAGATCATAATTGGCCGGATCCTCAGCTGGTATAAATCTATGTAGTCCACTGATGGCAAAAGAGTTACATTGATGCAGGTTAGCTGAGAATCTTGCCCTATAGATTTATACACATAAAAGGGAACCTATATCACTTCAAAATCCTTAGTCTCCTATTTACTATGAACACCATTGTATTTAGGGTAATTTGCATCCAGATACAAACTTTGCAGTTTAGAACTTCTTCTAATTTCAAACACAGCCCATTACCCAAACTGGAGCCATTGTAGATTGAGAACTATTATCGAGGGTCCAATTTAAATTGGCTGAACTCCATAAATTATGATATCAGGCTGATTACTAGGTCCAGTTCTACATTCCTCACTCAGACAAATTCTTTGAAATCAGTAGGGGTCTTCTTGGTGTCAATGGGAGGTTTTCCCGAGTAAGGACTTGGGACTTTATTTCAATGTTCAGCTTGATTAATATCAAGACCGCTACAGCAATGCACTTATGCACCATGGGGTGAAATATGGATGGTGTAGAAGCCTTAATTCTGAATTCCTTGGCTTGTCAGTTCTCTTTATGTGTCATCAAATTGTTCTGTGAAGGTGTTTGCCTCATGAGTCCCATTACAGTCATTGGGTCATGCTCACACCTGGTGTAAACCAATGTTCCACCACTGAAGTAAATAGAACATGGCTGATTTTCCTGAGCTGAGGATCCAGCCCAGTAGGAGGACTGCGGCTGTAAAACCTTGCACAGCACTTTGGAAGCGGTACACTTTCTGTGCTGCTGCAATGTGATTTTTATGATATTTATGGGAAACCCACTTCATCTGTGTGGCTCAAAAGCACTAACTCACTCCCATCAACTTTATACCATTTCCACTCCATAACTATTAATACTAATAATAACTAATGTACAGAGCTATGGCTGTCCTCTGCACCTTCCAGGATATGTTTGTCTGATTTTTTGGCCTGTTTCTTGGATTGTGTACATATACAGAACAAGACAAATACAGTTAAAAACATACAATGAATGTTAGTAGCAGGTATTGTCTTGTACAGTTCAATATCCATGCTTAATAAATACTCTTCTGTTTGTGTGTTTAACACATGGAATACATTATTAGTGAGAGCTGTCTTTATTTGTTTTGTATGACATGTGTAATCCAGGTGCTTAATAAATAATATACACACATGAATAATTTTCCTAAATGTCTTGAAACACTCTCATTCCTAACTAATGAAATTTTACTTAGGCAAGAACATATTGTGTTAGCAGCTCCAGTGTCTAGACTGAACTCCGTTGCACTATTGGCTGTGCTAGTGATTTGGCATAAACAGTTGAGGTCATTTTTCAGACAGGCAAGTCATTGGAAAGTGTGTTACAATAATTTCCTTCCAATTACCTTCTTGGTGTGGAGGGTGGGGACTCATACTTAGTGAGATGTGGCTGTAAGTATGCGTGTGCTTTTCTGTTATACTCTGGCTATGTCTTTGGTAAGCATAGGAAGAATATAGAGACATCCATTTTTCCAGCTGCACAAACAATGGACACGACAGAGCTGTGACAAAGTGGTTTCTAGCCATTTTTTTTATAATCCTTGGTAATGGAATCTGCCCCCAACCCAAATGAATCTTTTATTTGACATATGTCTCCATTCGACAAATAAAATATGTGAATGGTCCAAACTGCGAGACACTGTCACGAAACATACTGCATATACACCCCACTACAGTTTCAAAATACATAATGTCACTCTGTTCACTTATCATATGTAGCTAGTGATTTGTATGCAATTTTTTGTTTGTTTTTAAATCCATGAAGGGGCAGATTTTCAGACTGGCTCTTAGAAAGGAAGGAAAGAGTGGGCAGTCAATAAGGCTACATCTACACTGCCGGCTTCTTGCGCAAGAAGCCTTTTGTGCAAGAGTTTTTGCGCAAAAACTTCTTGTGCGAAAGCACGTCCACACCTCAAAGCGCATTGCAAAAATGATGTGCTTTTGTGCAAGCGAGCGTCCACACTGCATGGATGCTTTTGTGCAAGAAAACTCTGATGGCCATTCACAGAATGGCCATTAGAGCACCTGTGCTTTTTGCCATAGGGGTTTCTTGCGTAAGAAACCCCTCTGGAGTGTCCACACTTGCCTTTTTGCGCAATAGCTGTAGTGCAAAAGGGAGTTATGCCTCGTAGAAGGAGGTTTACCTACACCGGCAAAAGCCCTCTGTTCTGCCGTTTTACTGCTGATTTACTTGCGCAAAACTGCATTTGAGGTGTGGATGCTCCACAGGTTTTTGTGAAAAAATGGCTGTTTTTGCGCAAAAACCTTGCAGTGTAGATGTAGCCTAAAAAATGAGGGACTTTTTAGTATGGAGTGAGTGGCAATAATAGCCATATATGTCACCACATTAATTCCATACCTTCCATACTACCTTCTAGTAGTTCTGACACTGGGAAATTTATTTATCATAGTGACCGAGTGCCTAAGAGGAGGAAACCAGTAGAAGCTTCAGATTGTAGTGTGCTTCAGTTCTAGTGAATACAAGTTAAGTAGCATGCATCATCCAATCTGAACAGTTTCTTGCTTGTTTCTGATGGGTCATTGCAGATCCAGTCAGCATGAAGTCTCACACTTTAGAAATCTTGCAAGATTGCATGAAGAATGAATGGAGACATCCATGTTTGTTTTGAGATCCCTGACCATGGTCTGTTTAATTACTCTGGCTAAAAACAGCAATAGGAAAAGGCATAGTTTAATCTTTGGAGAGATGTTCAGGAAATGGAGGGTAGGGAGACTTCGATGATAGTCCTAATCTATGTTTGCTATAAGGAGGAAGGGGTTGACAGGGGATGGGTCACTTGATGATTACCTGTTGTGTTCACTTCCTCTGGAGCACTTGGCATTAGCCTCTGTCAGAAGATGGGATACTGGGCTAGATAGATTTTTGGTCTGACCCAGAATGGCCATTCTTATGTTCTTTATATAGCAATTTCCCTTTATGTTGAACTCTATGCACCTATAAAAACTGGTGATTGCCTATCTTTGTGTGCATCTGGTACATGATATGCTAACTATACTAGAATAAACTTAAAAAACAACAAATAGTCTAGTAGCACCTTAAAGACTAACAAAACATGTAGATGGTATCATGAGCTTTCGAAGAAGTGGGTTGTGCCCACGAAAGCTCATGATACCATCTACATGTTTTGTTAGTCTTTAAGGTGCTACTACACTATTTATTGTTTTTTAAGTTTTTCCTGTAACAGACTAACTCGGCTACCCCTCTGAAGCTTTTAAACCAGAATAGTTTATCTTAATTTTTTGTATACAAGTTTTTGGTCATTGCATTTTAGATCATAATCCTCACCTAACTGGTTAACATTTCTTTACATACTTATGCTAAATTCATGGTGATGTGTAATTTGGATTTCCATGCACTCACTTAGACTCTGTATGCCTTATTCAAGTTGGGGGTGTCTGAGTATGTTGATAAACAGGTACGAATCTAGAAAGTGTTAACATTTGAGTAAAAGGGGGTAAATTACATTAACTTTGATTTTCTCTAGATTGTAATTAGCTCTAATTTAAAATCATCTATACATTCTTGAAAACCTATTCCATGGCTTTTTCCCTAAGTATAATTCCTCAGACCAAGGATAGAAAAGGATTCAGGTGGTCTGCACAGATTGTGAAAGGAATTCTTACTCCCCCTTTCTTCCTCAGGATCAATGGCCAAGTTTTGGATGACTAAGGAATTTTTCTCTGAATTGAGTTGCCCACTCCTACACTTGTTTAAACTTACATTTACATTTACAATACTAAGTTATATTTTCATCCTTAGATGTGGATATATAGCTCAAAAATATTCTGGAAGCTCAAAGAGGCGATGCATTTCCAAAAGGTGGCAGACCTTGTAGAAAGGGAAAGGAAATGGCCCCAGTGAGAATGTAATCTATATCTACAGCTCTAAAAGTTTTTGAGAATTTAGAAAATTCTTAGTGCAAGACAAAAGTAACGTATAATGCCAGGCAGCTTTAATTTTGCATGACCAGTATTTAGCACAGTACTGTAGATGTTGGACACCTTGTAGCATTAAATGGGTCATGTTTATTCTTGAACAACTGATCCTCTGTATTAGGCATATAAAGGTTTTTTATCAGACATCAGGTATCATGACTCTGCTTTTCACTGTATTTTCTTTGATAAATATATATTCATTGTGGAGAAAGGTGTGTGGGGTAATATCATTTACTGTAATGACTTACTGAAAGAGACAAGCTTTCAAGCAAAGCACGTATATTCATTGTGGCCATTGCAAGGAAAGTTCCACTTGCAAATAGGGTCAGGATTTCCCCTGTGCCATGCAAGTATAGGTGCTTATTCTGTACTTCTCTCCTGTTTCTTTTTTCACAAATGATTGTTCTTTAAATTCCAAATTGCCCTCACAGGGGTACATGTGGCTCCTTGAAAGTCGGTGAGAGCTGAGTGCTTATGTCAGAGAAGAAAATGTGGTCCTTCGATGCCAACATTGCAGTACAAACCATAATGGCTGTTGCATTTTTTAAAAGGTGTTTGAGTAGATAGAAATTGATTATCCTTATTTTGTCATGTAAATCCACAATGCCTCTACCCCGCTGCCCCAGGAGCAGCATCAGGGGATGTGAGGGACAGCTGTTTTTCAGAAACCACAAGCAACCTTCAGTGCAAATAAAGGTGGCAGGGTACTTCTAGCATCCATTTCATAAAAATCCAAGTATTTCCTCTGTGATAGTCACTGGGGCATTTCTTTGTTATACATTACATATTAAGAATTGTTTTGTTCCCTTTTGTTTCTCGGAAAGAGATCCATTTCCCAGTGTTCAAAATCCTTATTTAAATAGCATCAAGAAAACCTAGTTTAGAAAGTAGTGCCTGATTTTGCACTTAGGATGTTCTTTAGCTGAATTCCATGAATTCTACCTATTGCCAAATACAAGAGCTGCAGTTTAAAAAACAAAAAAACTGGCTTAAGCAAAGAAAGCTTGACACAGTCATCAGCGTACACTAACATACTTTAATCATCCTGTCATTAAAACTATGCATTGCAACAAAATTCAAACCTGTAACATACTTGGAGGAAAGTCATAAAAAGCCAGATTTCCAAGAATAAATTAAAACTGCGGGTGAAATTTTGTGTACATTTGGATTTGCACCAAGATTTTGCATGTGCAAAAATAATTAATTTAAGCTTGCAAGTGCAGTTGGCATACATGAATCCTAGTTTTTGTGGATGCAAAAACTTGCGTTAAAAACGGAGGATCAAATTCTCTGCGGATGCAATAGACCAGTCTGCTGACATTAACAGAGCTAATCTGCACAAGCTAAAATTTTGACTGGTTGGGTGCAAAAATGTAAAGCACAGAAAAGACTCGATCATAGAAAGTGCTGAGGGCTCCTAAAAAGTGTTGCGCATGCAAACTCCCAGTGATGTGAGTGCAGGTTTAAGGCCTCATCATCTTGCAGGACTGAAGTCTGAATTACCCCTTCGATATCATCAGAGACTGTGTTGATGCACCTTTGAAAATGAGGCTCCAAATGTTCATTCTTTTTTAAAACAAAAAGCACTAAGATGCACAATGCACATTCTTTATAAGGGGGTTTCATGGAACAAAAATGTATTTTTCCTTTGCCTTTAAGGACCTTTTGAACATATTATCTCAACAATGTTGCTTAAATTTGACTGTTTAAAATAGAGTAAGTTGGAAAACTCCCTTCAATGTGTTTTCAATTGTAGACCATGGCACTTTCATCCAACAATTTTGAGGAGATAACTTTTAATTGCAATAATAAGAACCACATGGGCTGTGATTGATGCAAACCTGATGTGTTCTCTTACTTTATTAATCTTTTTAATTAGAGTCAAAAGAATGCTTTATCTGTCGAGAAGGAGACGAGATGGGTCGTGACGCTCTGCTGCACTTCTGTGACTGCAAAAACTTGATTGCTCACCAGAAGTGTGTGTTAACCTGGATACAAAAGGTGAGGGGACTAATGTAGAATATTTTCTTCCAGCTTAGATGGTCTTTCACTCTGCACATATGTTGGTGTACTGTTATGCTGAACTTTCATTGGTTTTATTTGTGTTCTATAAACATTTTACAAACATATGGTTACAAGCTCAAGTGGCGGGTGAGAAAAGGTGGTGGTGTTTTAAAAACTTCCAGGTGTCAGAGCACTTACTGACCAAAGAATAAGTCCCACAAGATACTAAGAAAATCCTATAAGGTGCTATGTACCTCCATTCCTATTAGTTTCACTCTGAGTTCAGGGTGTTCTTTCCTTCATAGCACCTTGTAAGATCAGATCCTAAGTGATCTTACAGTTTGAAGCCATTATGATTTTTGTGCATTGTGGACTTCATAGTAAAAGCAAGATGCTGACTTGAAGGGGCTTCCACAGCTCTTGTTTAATTTGAAGCAGATATGGTGAATATTTTATGTCAGAAATGGTTAATGTGTTCACAAGCCCGAAACGTATGAAGGGCTTGGGTTCAGTTTTTAGCATGGTTCAAACAGTTGCAAACTTACAGGTAAAATTTAGGTTTCATATATTTGCTTCCTGACTTGCCAGAATTGTGAACAAGACTAGTAGCCACACCGGAAAACACATGTGACTTTCCCCATTTATTATAATTGTTTTATCATTCATTTTATTAATATATTTTTTCTATATTAACAATAGTGTACTAGGCAAGACTTCTGTCCCCAAAAGCTAGCATTCTAAAAGTATTATAATCAGGGCTTTAAAGGGGGGTGTTAAGTGACAAAGTGTAAGTTAAAGGGAGAAAAAATGTAAAGGAAACCTATAAACTTAAGATCTTGAAAGGAAACCCAAAGCTACTGAGTTATACCGGTTTTTGTGGTCAGAGCCACACATTTTGAATACTTCAATACAAAGCCCCTAAATTAGTCTAACTCAGCATGATAAATTAGCGATCCTTGGCAAAATGTTTTGCAAACCTGCACTCTGTTTCTCATTTGAAATGAAACAAAAGAGCCAGCAGTTTTCAGATTTTTGGAGTTTTGCGAATGTTGCACAGCTCTAGAACAACATATAAATTACATGGATTTCAGCCACTGTTATAGAGTGGTATTGTGTGCTAGAATGTTGGTACATTGACTTTGGGTCTGACCCGAAGCCCTTTGAAGTCAATGGGAGTCTTTTGAATTCATTGGGCTTTGGATCAGATCTCTGATCGTAAGGTGATTTGTGGTGCCAGAGTGAGGAAGAGAGATGTTCTGTTGCCTGTAGCAGTTGAAGGAAGGCAATGAAGAGAAAAATGAATTTTAAAAGAAATATTTAAAAATTAAAATGGATTGGGCTTTAGTGCAGGGAAGTGGGCACAGAATGGCCTGTTGTTTCTTCTAACATTATGTGCCTGATACTTAAAAAGGCTGCTGATGTAATTGGCTCCATCTTTGCAACTACAGTTAATTGCAGGCTGAAAATTACAAGTGCAATTAGTTGTTGGGGCAAATGCTAATACATTTGCCTTCCTGATAATGGGCTGATCTTGAGAGAGGCTGAGCATCACTTCAGTGGGAGCTGCTGATGCTCAGCATCTTTTGGGATTAGGCTCTATGGCAATAAATTAGGTAATAAGATTGCTGAAATGCTACTATTATGGGCAGCTGTGGAACTGGAGGACAGGTTGAGACCATTGTAAAAATTTGGTCTTTTATTAAACTGACTGATTAAATTACTGTTTTTAGCAAGCAAATTCAGGCATCCCGAGCGAAAGGAACTCACAACACACAACTCCCTAGAACCACTCTTTAATGGAAAAAAGTGGTGCAAGGGAGTTAAAATACCCAGAAAGCCTGCATTTGTTTCAATCTGTCACAGTCAGCATGGGGATATATGGTGAAAGCATTGAGGGGGTTATTGCAGCCTGGGATTCCTAGAAGGGTGCCCTGGCAAACATTACTACACACATGTTTGTCATATCTAAATTATTAAGCAATTGAATTTAGCAATAATGACCATGAATTAACCATCTGTCAAAAGATAAGAAATGTCTACTTTAACCCTCAGGCTGCCACAGATGCCTTTATATGGTGCCCACAACATTCCTTTGGTTGCCAAAATGGAAAGTGGCAGCAACCCAAAAGTTAACTGAGGGGGATACATTCCTTTCCACGTTCTGAGAAATGATTTGCTAGATTGTCTCAGCCAAGCTTTAGCAATAGACTAAGAGTAATTTCTGCAGATTGTTTTGATTGTGAGAAAGAATGACTTCTTTAGATTGCAAATAACTTGGAATATTTCTCCCTTTCTAAAAATTGGGGAGTTGATTTTTAATGTTACTTGAGATATGTTATATATGGTGTATAGAAGGTTCAGAATTGCTGAGGCCTACCCAGGTCCTCAGTATAAATTTTCCTTTCCTTCATTTCAACCCCTTGTCTAAATGAGGAAACTGGGGCTTTTAAAAGTAGAGTATCAGCAACTCCAAACAGCATTGGAGAGGTCCTAGACCATTTGAGTATTGTGGACATTTACTTGCTCATCTCTTTATTGCACCAAATCAGGAAGTCGAATCGCATACTCACTACCAGAACAAAATTTCCATAGAAATGAATGGAGTAATTCATTCTAAAATAGATACCAAGTACAGGCAGATGATGTCAAGTCATTCATTCATTATATATCATTATTTTCATTCACTGTTTTTTACTCTGTGGGAATTTGCCTCCTTATACCTATTCTTTAACCTACTGTCTGTCATACAGAATCTTTCTTAAGGTTTTTCTACAGACATTACTTTTCAAAAAAAGCAGTAATCATGCCACAGATAAACTATGCACTCTGAACTGAACGCCTTCTGTATACACAAGTGCTAGCTCTGGTAAAAATAAAACGGAACAGCCTTTTTATTGACATTTTCAACAGTTTCCCATGTTTTCTCAGAAAAGTTTTATCATGATTTGCACAATTATTTTAACCTATTTAGATAGCAGATGCCTGTAGAATGGTAAAAATACTCTTGGTCCCAAGTTAGGAATCATTTTTTCTTACAATCAAAGCTTGTTTACATTTTCCCATCCTCTAGTAAAATAATCAGGAATACTTAAAAACCTTTCAGCTTATAAGAACTTCCTTTATAAAATTTCAGAATATTTAAAAAAAATTCTCTTGGCAGGAAAAACAGAAGTAAGAGCTATAGGTGGCTGCTGTCTCTAAAATTGTTTCACGTATTTCTGTGTTCCCTGAAATTACAGTGGGTTGTTTACTTATTGCTGATACCTAAAATAAATAGATTCTTCTCACCTATCTCTTGTAATATTTAAATATAGGATCATCAGCTGCACTAAGGAGACATGGTGGGAAGGTGAAACCTTTCTTTTTCTCCCAGTTGTGAGGCTGTCAGAGTCTGAAACAGCCTTACTAACTTAAAGCAGCCAAGTAACTGCTCTAAGTTACACCAGCTGGAGTGATTACATAAATTTGTCCACTCTGTATGCCTTTATTGGGGGAATTCTCAACTGCCTGTTTGAGATAACCAAATCCCCTTTGCACAGCTGGAATAGGGTTGAGGATTTAGCTCAAGGTAAGGAAACAGGATGGAGCAGCTAAGATTGCTCATGAAATTCTCCTTTCCCATGTTGAATCTTTGTTTTGTGGATACTCAAGAGGAACTCTGTGTGTGCATCTATTTATCCAGACAACAGTTCAGAAGATACTCCTTCAAATTCAGATTTTCTTTTTTCTTCATCTCATTTTTACACAGTTGTTTCTCTGCTGCTCCATGACAGAGCAGAGATAGATCATGTGGACAGTGTAAAATGACTTTTCCTCTCTAGTTTGTAAAGTGCATAGAGGGATCATGCTGTTAGTATTTTAAAGATGCCCCATATTTGGTATATAAAGTCAGTATAGGGTAGACATTTTTATGTATTTCTGCAATATTCATGTAATGAATCCACTGGGAGACCAATATAGGATTTTGTACTCTGTATGATTTTTGTATCAAAAGTATTGATTGATTCAGTCCCTTTAAAAATATCCTTTCCTTGTATTTTTCATATAGTCGTCCTATTTCCTTGAAATGTAGGTGGTCACCATAAGTGAACAACATTCTTTCTACTCTCCCTACATCTGTTTTGTATTATCTGGTACTCACCTCTGACCCTGATATTCAGCACGAGAATAAGAAGAACTGCATCCTATTCAGCTGGGCTGCTTGCACTTTAACTCCAAATGTTCAGTGGCTGTTGAATTAGCATGTGCCAGGAGCTTAAGTTGCTAGCATCAGGGCTATTCAAACAGGGCTCTTCCACCTTCTTTTTACATTTGGGGTAATTAAGCAGGCCTCCAGGAATAAGCATGTCAGCAGAGTATATTTAGGGGGAAACTTTTATATGGACCAGGGTTGGGCTTTCCTGAAGCAAAAAAAGTCTAACATTGATTCAAAACAGGAGGAAATTTGACAACAAAATACTATTTTCTTACTCACTGAGTCAGTACATTGTGCATCTGCATAGAGAACCTGTATCATTCCCTGCAGCAACAGTAGTGTCTAAAATATTGGAGACCCAGACTCTTGCTTAGTAGCATCTTACTTCAAGACTAATCTTATTGACTTCAGTGGAGCTAGTCATAGAATATCAGAATCTAAACCTAAATGTACAAATCTGCTCTATTTGACCTTGTCACATCAAAACCTTTTTAATATTTTCCCTACCCACAAGGAGGAATTAGAATTGCTTATTTGGACCCTGCTGTGGAAGAAACAGGACTGCTGACTTGCCTGCCAAGAATGGAATGATTAAAACTTTGGGAACTGCCCAAAATAGAACAGAATCTGTTTGTTTGTGTCTCAGACTTTTTGTCCTTTCTTCTTCCATTGATTGGTAGAGTGTGAAGGAGTAGCTTCCAACAGTCCAATAATCCTCAAACCCACAATTCCACAATTTGAATTATGGCTCTCATCATCCAGTGCTATTTGCTGAACAATCAGGTTGACCTATGGAATAATCTGTGATGTTCTGTAATGTTCTACAAGACCCTCAGACTTTCATCTGCCATATTTGATTCCCCTTGCAGCTGCTTTTGGAGTATTAAAATGCATATTTGAGAGCTGGCAGTGAGGCAAGAAGTGTGTCTTACTGTTTATGACTGCCAAGACATATCTATCCCTTGGAGGTTGACAGTAAAGCATATGGTATTTATGCAGGTCCCAAGTGCAAGAACACATTGTACCAATGAGTCTGCCACAATTTTATAGTGATGGACTCACACCAGGAAAAGCTGTTCTGATGGTGGTGATAGATAAGTGCATCTAGGTACAAGACCATCATCTGGGCTACAAACATGTGGGAATACTCAATGCCTCAAGGGGTTTTTTTTCTGAAATGGCTGTGCTTCTTCAAATATGTATTTTTATGCATATCTGTATTTATATTTCACACCCTTGACCAGGGAACAAATATGTGTTGAAGATGCTAATTATATAATTACAAGAATATAGTAAAACCATGTGAAGGTTGGTGAGGAAAAAGTCAGTAGAATTCAAATTAGGAAATAAAAATGTATGTATTGCTTTTTAGTCCTCAGGCTATTCAAAGGTGAATTCAGATGACAATGTGAAGGGAATTTGATATCCTGTTCCTAAGGTGCACATGTATATCTAGTATACTAGAAAACGTACCCAGCATTGCCCAGGTCCTTTAGGGCAGGGGGCTTGAGGTGCCGGGGAGGGAGTGGGTGGGGGAGGGGAGTGCAGGAGTCAGGGCAGGGGCCTTAGGGAGGTGGGGGCAGAGCAGGAGGCTGAGGGTTTGTGGAGGGTGCAAGAGTGAGGGTTGGGGGGTGAGGAGAGGATCATGGCAGGAGGTCCCATCTGGCAGGCCTTTTATCTCCCCACAGCCCACCCGGCCGCCAGGGACCTTCTGTCTTCTCCCCAGCCCATTTGGCCACCAGGGGCCTTTTCTCTCTTCCCCCTCCCTTTGGTGCTGCAGTCAAGGTCTGGGGTGGGGGGAGAAAAGAGAAGGGTTTGGGGCAGGTGTGCTACTTACACTATCTTGCCTGCCACCAGACTGGGTAACCCCAGCACTACTGGCCACTCTCTTGATGGACTGGCTGCCCCCCAGTGGCCACTCTCAGTATCACGTTCTTCCTTTCTCTGGCCCCTCCCTGTCCATGTTATGGAAAACAGTCCCATTCCAAACACTTCCCATTTTCTTGGCACAACCAAACCCTATCCTTGCTTTTAGTTAGCATAAGAGGAAGCTGCATACCAAAATTGGTGGTCTTAGCTCTCCTCCGATTAGTTCTTGAACAAACTGTTCCTCTGCGAATCTGACAGAAAGACTAAAATAGATAGATAGATGTAAGTTTACAGTAGCTCCCTTGGGTTTTGGGCACACTTGGGTTTTAGGCATCACTACAAAATTGTATGTGCTTAGGAAAAACTCCTGAAGTATATGGGGGCTTGGGGATTGGCATTTTTTTCTTCAGAGGTCAAAAATTATTTGTGGTAGAATTCTTCTACTTGCGAGTTATTTTTTACAATAATTAAATGAATAAATAGTATGCGCTGATTCAGCATAAAATAGCCTACATCCACTTTTTCTTTCTGAAAGAGTGTTGCAAGTACCCAAATACAGTAATTGTGCTATTTGTTTGTCATGCTTGTTTTTGAATATGGGTTACTCAGTGGATGTCTAAAATGTTCCTTAACCACATTTTATAATGCCCAAAACTGTAATCCTAAAACAATTATCTTGGAAAGTGCTTCTTTGTTGCCACCCACCAATAACTGCATCTCTGCCTTCTTAAAAGGAGCTTAACGTGAAGACACAAATTTTATATTCATATTTAATTTTGTTGAGAATAAAATAAGAAAATAATATATTAAATAATTGCATTCTGGCCCCTGTGAGATCTCAGCATAATTATACATAGGGTACCTTTATTTACTATGCATTTATTGATTAATAAAGAAACACATTCTGTTTGTAAACCAAATGATTGGTCCAGTGGCACAAAACAATAATGCAATGAAGCTGCAAATTCATTAAATTGGAATATAGGGATTGAATTACTAATTTATGTTGGTTTTAATATCATGTTATAAATTATACTATTCTAAAATGTAGGAGGAAAATATTCCCCTTGATGGTGGTTAACTGTAGTTCCAACTAGTAAGGTCATATATGACTCCAGGGAGATGAAGTAGGGGGAGGCACTGGAGATTTTGCAGACTGGCATGGTTCCACAGGAATGTAGTATAGTGTGTGTTCAATAGCCACAACTTTAAAAAATAAATAACAACCCATTTTAAAAACCTGGCAGTTCTGTACAGAGGTCATCGTTGGAAACAGGTAGATATTGGAATACTGGCTTGTGAGATAATTTCTACTTGACCTTCTTGTTCATTTAACAGGGAGAGAGTTTAAAACTTCATAAATCTGAAGTGATTTCAATTCATTTCTATCCACGTTAGCATTTTATTCAGGAAAAACATGCCTTCAAACCCTTGCCCTCATTAATTCTGATCCCGTTGTTCACTTCTCCCCTTTTGTGGGCTTTTTAGCTTAAGAGTCCCCTCCTTACATACTCCATAAACTCCTTGGAGAAATCAACAGAAAGCCCACATGAACACACATGCACACACAAGCTTCCATATTGCTCTCAGGTCTCTAGCGCAGCGATTCTCAAAGTGTGGTCCATAGACCACTAGTGGTCCTCAACCATCTTGCAGGTGGGCCACGGGTTTGCAGCTTCCCCCCCACAGTGGGGAGCCTGCGCTGACACTCCAGCCCCATAGCACCCTCCCCCTCCAGCACTGGCTTCTCGCTGCAGGGGGTGGAGAGGCGAACTTCTCAGGTTGGATCCAGCTTGCAGGGGAAGGAAATGACTTTGCACGCTACTGCCCCCCCCCTTCCCCTGGCTGGTGTAATAGCTGCTCAGGAAACTGCTTACCTAGAGGCTTTCCCGGCTGCTCCCATTAGCTGGCATCACAGCCAATGGAAGCAGTAGGAAGTGGTGCCAGAGAGTGGTGGGAGGCATGGAGCCGGGTAAGTGCCCCCCCATTCCCGATATGACCCAGACACCACACCCTCACCCTGCTCCTGCACCCTCCCTCTCACCCAGACCCCTCCCCCCCGTCCACTCCTGCGCCCTCCTTCACAGCCAGACCCCCCTCATTCACTCCTACAGCCTACCTCCCTCCCAAGCCCCGTATCTACTGTCCACTCCTGCATCCTACCTCCCACCCAGACCCCATCATCTGCAGCCCACTACTGCATCCAAACTCCTAGCCA
Source organism: Pelochelys cantorii (assembly GCA_032595735.1). Classification (NCBI taxonomy): domain Eukaryota; kingdom Metazoa; phylum Chordata; order Testudines; family Trionychidae; genus Pelochelys; species Pelochelys cantorii. The sequence continues at coordinate 34,630,268 of CM064334.1, forward strand.
GCCCCCCACTGCCAGCCCGCTCTTACACCCTACCTACTGGCCAGACTCCCACTCCCCACCCCCTTCTGAACCTCTTTTGTCATCATGAAGGATTGGCTGATGGTCCATGGAAAGGTCTGCATTTAGCATGGTGGGCTGTTGGCCAAAAAGTTTGAGAACCACTACTTTAGTGTGAGAGAGGCTGGAACAACCTAGATCTCAGACCAGCCCTTTGAGACACAGGCAAACCAACTTCCTTCTGAGAACTGTTGGTGTCTCACTGCCCCACTCTTTCAAAAACCTACTGTTTGTTACTGATGTGCAAAGTCAGAAGCCTCCTGAGCAAGAGGAATATTTAATGGAATCCTTTCTCAGATCCACCAGTGGTTAGCCATTCCAGTGATCTAAGGGGGAATGTGAGGTGGTCTTCCCCTTTGTTAGATCACTCCTCTGTGTTGGGGCTCCCCTTTGGAAATCAATCATGAATGTTCAATTACGGCACAGCAATTATATGCAATAAGGCAAAAACTGAAAGATTTTAAGTCTGGCCACAAATATTAAAAGAGATGGGCATCCCCAATATAAATGGACAGGAGTTAACAAGAATCTAGGAAATGACTTGTGCATGTTGATGAAACAAGAAGATCACCAGTAAAATGGCACCATAGCAAGGATACCTCTATGATGAGACTATTTCAAATGGCAGGATAGCGTGCACTCTCTCTCTGTAGCCGTGTTAGTCTGGTCTAGCTGAAACAAAAGACAGAACTATGTAGCACTTTAAAGACTAACAAGATGGTTTATTAGGTGATGAGCTTTCGTGGGCCAGACCCACTGAGGAAGTGGGTCTGGCCCACGAAAGCTCATCACCTAATAAACCATCTTGTTAGTCTTTGAAGTGCTGCATAGTCCTGTCTTCTGTAGCATACATATTCATTTCCGTCTTTTGATTTCTGATTGTATGTTGGGTCATCTCTCATCTCATTCACAAAAGAAAAGAGCAAGATTGTAGTTTAACTACCCAGGCTTAAATCTGCAATTGTTTCACTCCTTCATGGGCAGAGGAAATGAAAACTTCCTTTCAAAGCTAGAGGAAGTAGAGCCTTGCCAGGATCATGGCACTGCCTGAGAGTTGCTGAGCTCTCTCAAGTCCCAGTGAAGTCAGTGGGAACTGAGGATGCTCATCACCCCTCAGGAGCAGTCCATTATCTGGAACCTGAGATTGATTATTTTTAAAATGGGGCTTACGTGGAGCATTAGCCCCCACGTGTGACACCCATTTGGAAAATGTGCCAATGGAGATACACCCCACACACAGATCCAGGGTTCACTGATCACAGGAACATTTTTGGGTCTAACATTCAAAGAGGACACGACTCCCCAGAAGGAAATGTCTGTGCTGGTTCAGAACTACAGTGATGCACTCAGGTTGGTCCCAGAACAGTCAGAATCTAAAAGAGACAGACACAACTGACTTTTGCTGCAACACTGCTTTTTGCCTGCCACGCAGAACTTTTAATAGTAACCATATGATGTATAACGCATTGCCCTTTTTGTGCCCAGTTTTTCAGTTTTAGTGAGAGAGGCAGTGGCCTGGAACCATATTTTCAAACATGTTAACTTGCTCCATTGCTGATCAAACTCTAAGCAGATTTTACACTCAGGTGGGGTGACATGCCTGGGCTTTGTTCTATGTATACATCTTGGGTTCATGGGGGAGGAGGGTTGAAGCCATTGTTTTGTGAAGGATAATCATTTTTCCTCCAAAGTCCTATCTAGCACTATGAAAATGCATGTTGCTTTTTTGAGTGCTTTATCTCACCAATGCTGCACACTATATATTTTCTCATGAGAATGGTGGTTAAACCCCATATACCTTGTTTATTTCTGAAGGCTCAGTGAGGCTCTATGATCTTGAGCCCCAGTTTAAGCTGATTGTCCATAGTATATTTGAAGCTTATCTTTTCCTGCCTTATTGACTTGTGGAGCATTTAAGAGTGTGTTCAAAAAATAAATGCTATAAATGCAAGAAAGATGCCACTTATCAAATGTGAACCAGTTTCTGAAGTAACAAAGCATTAATTTTTCTTAATATATTTGGCTCTATTGGTGTTTAATTCTGCTGGGAGATGATGCTAATATGTTTTATATTTATTTTCCTGGTCAGTATTGTTTTAATCAGTTTTCATTAATGGCTTTTTTCCCTTAGGGTTCTGATAACAGGGATAGACCAAGATGCAAAGTATGTACAGCTGAAGTAAGTCACTCAACTGTCTTTTCCATGTTTTCAGAAAGTAATGGGTTAATGAGGAGATTAACAATTTATAACCCATGTGTGAAAGGGATTTTAGTCTAAGTAGTTGCCTTTGTGTGTACTGAACTGCTTGTCTAAATGTATGGTATATGCATACTTATTAGTGCTTCTTGAATACAGTATTTCCAATCCACACATCCATATTAAAAATGTAAATAACTTTGTGACAATCTCCCTCCATCTTCTCTCCACTGAAGGACAAAACTGCTGGTCTTTACTTGTCATCCCAACATACCCAATATATTTCAATCTATCCCTTACCTCTGCTACAGTTCTATATATGAGACCTCCTCCCTCCCCACACGCAACCTTTTGTGGATGTGCGTGCTACTGCTCCCCACTCAAGTCTGCCACATCCTTTCATAGACAAACAGCTGTGGTAGAATTCCATAAAGTAATACAGGTGCCTTTGTACCACTGGGATAAACTCTCATTGAATGTTTGTATCAGGCCCAGTCCTCTGGGGGCTTCCGTTGAAATTAGTTGGATCAAGCATATCATTAGGAAATGACGCTATTGCTAGCCTCTTGTAATTACACTAATTAACACTTTCATGTCTGTCACACATAAACCATTATCCCCCCCAGCCCGCACATCATTCCCACCTCCAGCCAGTGCTCTAAAGTGGACTGCTCCTTTTCAATTCAGCCACACGCAGCCCTGTGTATTCAGAGCCCAGATGTCTGAGAGTCCTCAATCCCCAATTCCACTTAGGATCAAACCAGGCACTATTATGTATGGCATAAGGTACTGAAAGCTCCAAGTGCCTTGATCTCTCCCTGATAACATACGGGTTCAGTTTTGGGGCTCTGTTAGCATGCTATGACCAGATCGTAGTGCAGGGTTCAGCAACCTTTCCGACATGTCGTGCCAAGATTTAACCCTCCTGCCCTAGGCCACCACTCTCCCAGGAGGAGGGAGAGGGGCTGTCTCCACCACGTGCCCCGCTTGGTCTCCTGCCTTGGGCTCTGGCTTTTCCTGTGGGGAGGGGAGTAGCAGTGCGTGCGCTTCCTCACTTGCCGGATTCCGCATGGAGTCTCGGGGCTTCCCAGGCCAGCCTGAGTTGCTAGACTTTGGCCTTCAGTGCACATGCATGCCTCCTTCTTCCCTCCCCCACCACTGGCTGCGATTGGCTCCTGTTCCGGGTCTGTGATGGAGCCAGGAACGTGCCATGAAGTCGCCACCCCAGGTGGAGAAGGAGACGGGGCCAAACTGCTGTGAGGGACGGCTCAGCTGACGTATGTCATTTCCTCTTCCTCAAGCAGAGACAATGCACCTGTAATGCCATGTTATTCATCCTGCAGTGGCGGTGGTGGCATGCAAATGTACCTAGACTCTCCTCCGCCCCATCCACCCCTGAGCTCAGTCTCACATCTGTGGGGCATACGCAATGAATGGGCTCCCATTCGCTTCCCCCCTCCCTCCCACTGGAAGCTGGCACTGGCTCCAATCTTGCGGGGGTGCGATGCTGGATTGCCAGGACAGGCTCTCCGTTGTGGCGGGTGGGGGACTAGGGGGAACTCATTTATTGCTTGTGCCACTGAAAATCATCTTGCTTGCCACTTATGGCACACGAGCTGGACGTTGCTGACCTCTGCCTTGGTACATGTACTTTGTAGTCCTTCAGCCTTCTTGCCTGACATCCACTCTGCTTCTGTTATATCAGATATTATGGTAATGAGAACGAAAATATTGTTTTTGCCCTTCCCCTCCCCTTCAGGAATCCTATGTTATGGACTGGCCAGCTATAATTGAAAAAAATTGGACTTGGATCTCCATTACTGCAGACGCTATCATTTCTCAGATCTCCCTCATTCCCACATCATTCTGCATAGTAGGTTATAGACTTCAATCAGGGTTCCATAAACCAACAGTTTTTAGATGAGCCTTTGTATAATGGAATGTGGAATCAAAATCCACATGCTGCATCTACAATCCTCTAAGGAAAGAAGCTTATTGCTATTGCTCTCCCTCACTCCTTTTATATACAGTAGTCCTGAGTGAATACTGACAATAGGAAGTAAGAAAAACGTCTTCTATGCAGAGTCAGGGTCAAACCACTTAGGAACTTGTTCAGAGCAATAAAAGATGTTGACAGCTAATATAAAAAAATTGGAGTGAGGAAAGTACAATGAAAACATGGGGTAAGCTTGTGATTCCCCAGTAAAGTTCCAGGAGCCCTTTAGGGGGCAGGTTGCAAGCAACCACAGTCAAAAAACCAGCTGTCTTGAGATGTACATATGAAGATGTTCTGATGACGATAAATATAGGGGGGAAATAAAGCTCAAGTGGTTTCTGAAGTCATAGCACCCTTGAAATGGATGTGCAGAATTGAAGTTTTCTTGTATTCGATAAGCTAGAATAATATCTTGAATAATATCACAATATTTTAAGTTTTTTAAAAAAAATCATATGTCCAATACCCCTCTGCACATCTATTTTTATAAAAATCTTCTTTTTTGTAGATTTTTGCTCTTGCTATTTTAGCTCCAGATACTTATGACCATCTCAAGATTTTGACATGTGATGTCTTAGCCACTGAATAGCCATTTCATTCATATAATGCAAACCTACCGGATAAAATGCTGTCATGTATCCAATAACATTTTTCCTCACATTTTAAAAAAATATAAATAAGGGCCTCAGTATCTCAGCTTTGAAATGCAGCTTTTTGGTGCATCATATTTATTAAATTCTGTTACTTTACGCTAACTGGCAGTAGCTGTTTTGCTATCAAAAGCCATCAAAGGCTCCTCTCCTGGTTACATCAGGTGAAACAATCCTTTTGACAGTTACAGGTAATGGTATTTGGAGGATATGGCTCAAGGGTTCATTCTTTTGTAGAATGTTTACCTCACCTGACATGTCTATCTTGGGTGCCATTGGGATTATTCATCTTTATCTTATTTAAATAGAACCAAGAAATAAAATCAGAAAAATGGCCATACTGCATCAGATAAATGGTCCATATAGCCCAATATCCTGTCTTCTGACAAAGGCCAGTTTTTCAGAGGGAATGAACAGAACAGGGCAATTAGTGATCCATCCCCTCTCATCCAGGCCCAGCTTCTGGCAGTCAGTTTTTAGGGACGACCAGAGCATGGGGTTGCATTGCTAACCATCTTGGCTAACCGTCATTGATGGACTTGTCTCCATGAGCTTATCTATTTCTTTTTTGAACCCAGTTATACTTTGGCCTTCACACCATCCATTGGCAATGAGTTCCATAGGTTGACTAAGCATTGTGTGAAGAACTTCCTTATGTTTGTGTTAAACCTTCTGCCTATTATTCATTGGCCAACCCCTGGTTCTTGTGTTATGTGAAGGAGTAAATAACTTGTCCTTATTCATTTTCTCCACACCACTCATGACTCTGCCATCCTCCTAAAACTGAACAGTACCAATCTTCTTAATCTCTTCTCCCCCCGCCCCCATTCCTCCCTGGAAGAGGAAAACCTAGATGATGACCTAGCCAGAGGGCTGAGTTGAGAAGAGGATGCAGTCTTGGGAGCCAAGATAGGAGCCATATGCAGGAGTAGGGACAGAGTGCCAGTGTACAGACTCTCCAACATGAGTAGGAAGAGGTGCTGGTGATGAGGCCTGAAACCCATGACAGGTGACCAGAAAAGCATGTAGTATTCAAATTGTGCGTGTATTATGGATTTATATAGTGGCGGTATGATGTTTTCTTCTGTCTTATCTGTTTCTTAGTGGTTCCTAACATTGTTAGCTTTTTTGACTGCCACTTTTTTGACTGCACATTGAGTGGCTGTTTTCAGAAAACTGTCCACTATATATCCAGGATCTTTTTCTTGGATTGTAACAGCTAATTTAGACCCCCATTATATTGTATGTATAGTTTGGATTATGTTTTCTAATATGCATTACTTCGCATTTATCGTTGAATTTCATCTGCCATTTTGTTCCCTAGTCATTCAGTTTGTGAGCTCTCTTTGTAACCCTTTGCAGTTAGCATTGAACTTGAATAATTTTGTGCTGTTTGCAAATTTTAGCACTTGTGTTTACCCCTTTCTCCAGATCATTTATGAATATGTTGAACAGATGTGGTCCTATAAAGAGCTTTGGGGGACCCTGTTGTTTACTTTTCTCCACTGTAAAAACTGACCATTTATTCCTACCCTTTCCTTTTTTACAACCCAATTACTGATGCATGAAAGGACTTTTTAACTTTCCCCCCACCAACTCCCTACTTTCTTATGAGCCTTTTGTATGGGTCCTTGTCAAAGACTTTCTGAAAGTTCAAGTACATTTGCTGACATGTTTGATCTCTCAAAGAAATCTCATAGATTAGTGATGCATGATTTCTCTTTAAAAAGCCATGTTGACTCTTTCCCAACATATTATGTTTATTCATTAGTTTTGGTCATTCTATGTGGGCATCATTACAATGCCACGTAATGGAATTACTGTCTTTTCAGTTTGCATTTTTAAAAATGTAGGAAAGTACATGCCAAAACAATATTAAAAGAATTTCATTAAGATTGCAATGTCAGGCAGTCAGTTAAAAAATACCAGATTTTAAGATGCCTGCATGGCCCCCATGTGTGTATGCATTATAATGCAATCCTTAGTTAAATAATCCCATTCAATTTTTTCTCCGCAGGACCCTTGCTTCGATCAGTCCACCATATAGTTGGTGCTCACATAATAAGCAGCTATTCAGTATTTTGTTTTCCCTTCACTGTGCAGTGTGTGGCACCAGGCTTTATTTACTGCATGCTGTTAAACCCCGCTGTAAGGACAACTACTAATTTCTTCATAGGTGTTGGTATGGTCCCAATACTGTAGTGTGAGTGCTTTGTAAATATTCATAAATTTATTTTCATAATGCTCCTGTGAGATGAGGAAACCTTATCTCCCATTTTACAGGTGAGGCGTGGAAACAGAGATTAAGCTTATATGTACCCATTTAACCATGGATACCAATTGGAGATTGCACTGGTGGGATAGAATCCAGTTCTCTAGAGTGCAATTCAGCTGCTTTAATCTATCTATTATTTCACCCCCCTTCCAAATTCTGTAACAACCAGAACAGTGGTTGTCTATGGGACATCAATCTTCTTCACTATCCAAACTTGATATACTCCCCACCCACATACCATGGTCCGTCCTGTGCACTGATTGAGGCAGGGATGCTGTGAAATAAATTGTATATGTTAATGTGATTAAAGATGGTATATTCATTAATCCATACAAGGATATGAATTAAGGTTGCACAACTAACCTTAATTTTGGCAGTTCCTTATTTTTTGAGTGCTTGATTTTGCAACCTTAATGTTATTTTAATGTAGGGGTTTTTTTGTCTGTAATATAGTAATAGGGAGTTTTGTAGACTAGATTGTGTCCTGTCCTAGCATGTGTGAATGGGGGCATCTGAAGTGAAAAAAGAAAGCTTCTCCAAACAATGGCCAGAAACTGCAGCAGCCTCAACATGTGCCTATCACCACAGAGATGAAGGGAAGTAGACAGAGCCTTCTGTCTCATCCTTCTTCACCAGCCACAAAGCAGGCAATGTTTTGGAGTAGCAGATTGTCTAATCCAAGCATGGTGGTGCCTCATGCATATTTTCATGAAATACTCTTTGAATGTTTGTGTAAACAGACAAATATGACTTAATAATGTTTACATCCCTTGGTGACCAATTCTGTCTCATTGTTTCTTTGTGCATCCTTATCTGTCTGTCTAGCTGTGCATCTGTTATTTCATCTTATATTTGGATTGTAAACGCTCTGGGGCAGAGACTGTCTTGTTGTTCTGTGCTTTTATAGAGCCTAGTACGATGGGGCTCTAGTTCATGACTATGGCTCCCAAGTATTATAGTAATGCAAAGAACAAATTGTAACAGTAATATGAAGAAAAAATAGAAATGGTCACTAAGGATGTATCTACATTGCACTGTAACTCGAAATAAGATATGCAATTAGAGCTACGCAAATTGTGCATCTTATTTCAATGCTATTTCAAAATAGCTTATTTTGTCATTTGGCGCTGTCTACACAGCACCAGATTTTGAAATAAAGCACTATTCTGAAGCGTCCCCTATGCCTTGTAGAATGAGGTTTACAGGGACATCGGAATAACAAGCCCGAAATAACAGGCTTGCTGTGAAGATGTGAGAGAGCTATTTCAGGATACTCCGGTATCCCGATATAGCATTGCAGTGTAGATATACCCTAAAAGATGAATTCAGTATCTGTAGGAAACAAGCCTTTCTTAAATATTGAATTGAACTATTAGTTACATAGATTATAGTTTTCTATAAGCCTGGGATCTGGTAATAACTATGACAGTTTGCTCTGTGTATTACCCATTTAGCATGCAACAGAAGAATGCAATTTGTTCACTAACTTTGCTTCTTTTAAGTGAATTTAATTTTTTTTTGTATTTTGCAATTTACTAAAGTGCTAGTAGTTTATTAAAACAGAACATTAAATTGACCTATATACCTATGTCATGAAGCTGTTGTGAAGATTAATAATTAGATAATGTTTGTAAAGCACTTTTTATAAGTGAAAAGTGCCATAAAGTGCTAAGTATTATTATTACAGCATGATAGAGATCACAAAACACAAGTGAATTAGCTCTAAGTTTAAGCCTTATAAGGCGAAGTGTACCAGGGGCAAAATAACATTGCAGTTATTTTTCTAACATCCAGCACTTCATTAACTACCACACAGGGTTATATAACTCTGTGAGAATCTAACTTTGTAAAGTTTAGAATCCTAGCAGGAAAAGTTCTCACGGGTTTTGTAGGCAAAACTTGTATGTGCGGTCTTTAAGGTCACTCAGAGTTCCTCCAAGCTATGAGGAGCTAACCTCTCCAGTCGCATGTGAGGATGCTGCTGTCTGCTTTGGCTCTCCCAAAGCTAATTCCTCTGACAGGGTTGCTGCTGTCCAGGCCAGATTGTGAGCACTGCTAAATGCACAGTGCCAGATCCTCAGCTGCTGTAAATCAGCATAATTCCACTGAGTTTTAATACAGTTATGTTGACTTATACCTGCTGAGGATCCAGGCCCCATTGCAATTTAAAGCTTTTGCAGAGCTTTCTTACAAAATGTCCTTCCCACCAAAACAGCCTTTATTAAATCTGCAAATTCTTACGTAGGTGGAAAAATAAGAACCACCCCCCAAGTCTGTCACTCCTTCCTTGGTCTGAACTCAGATCTTTTTCGGCCCTTGAGACAATTCAGTTAACTCCTCCCTCCCTTCTTGTTCTTCACTATCTGTAGTTGGCAGCCTAATGCAGCAGTCACGGGCTTTCTTGATAGCGAGGACCCAGAGGACAGACTGTTTTTTTAAATTAAGTTCTGCTAATCTTCTGTGCACTATTGTCTTCTGCACCTTCCCACTTAGAAAAATTCAGAGGCACAAAATCCAAAAGCAGACTCAGTGGCTCAGAAAGGTTATTCACTGTTTTAGGAAGGAGGGCAATGGAGTCATCACTCCCAAGAATGTTGAGGGGGGGAGCAGGGGTGTACATGTATCTCAGCCACCTAATTAAGAAATGTAATGTAGGTGTGTGTGTGTTGGATGGGCATGGAGCCTCCTTTCCAAGAACAGTGAGAAGTCAGAGCACCATTCCCAAAGTTAGTGCTGTAGGGGCTGAAATTTTTCCCACAGACGTTTGGGTGGAGTCCAGAGCTGTGAAGCCTCCTCAGAAGTGTGCTTCTGCTGCTGCAGAATAGGAAGGGGAATGTCCTCCCCACCACAGCAGGGACAGAATATATTCAGAGTGCCTCAAAAGATTTTCTGTTCTCATAAGTTCAAGATTTGCATCTGAATCAAACCAATCTTCCAAACATTTTGAGGTTTGGCCATCACTTGCTCTGAGCTGCTGTGTCTCTTCCCTCTGGAATTCTCTGCTGTCCGGCTGCTTGGCTTTTCCACTCCTCCAGGAGCAATTAGTACTAGGTCTGTCTCTGCTGGAGGTTCCCTGTATGGAATCTTCCCCTCCGCAGAGCAGTAACAATTCTCTTACTGTTGTCTGGGCTAGCTTGAGGCATGCCCTTCTCTCTCTTTCCGCCACAAAAATAAAAAATAAAAAGCAGCAGTCACTGCTGCATTAAAGAAACAGCTTACACACACATATGTGCATGCAGGCACACACGCGCACACACCATTTGTAAAAAAGAAACCATTTACCATGGCTTTGTGTGACTCACTGCAATGCATGCTCCAAATATGGGGGAAATGGTAATTTTAGAAAGGAACAGTGTTGTTGGTTTTTTTTTTTTTTTTTTCCTTTTTAAAGGTGTTCTGTGTGTGGTTTGCCTGGTAGGTGTGAAGATATCAGATCTCATACAACAACTAGACTGGTTTCGAGTGACCACTGGAGAGGAGCCAACGATCATAGCACATGCTGGCCCCAGTGATATAGGGAGAGGAATGTGAAAAATTCTGGAATCTAAATTTAGGTGAATAAATTAACTGAGTCCAGGGACTTTATGGTAGTTTTCTGTTAAATGCTTCCATTTTTATGTCCAGCTAGATGGAGAGAACTTCAGAGTCTCCATGTGTAGCTAAGAAAATGAAAAAGCCTCTAGAGAAGAAATAAGCTCTGCCTAACCAAACTGAAACCAGTTGATACCTAAAACTGAGAAATATTTTGGGGGATTACTTAGAACTAGGGGGAAAGTGGACAGGTGTTCAGGATCACTCAGATTGTATGAAAACATCTGGTAGGGATGTCAGTAACAGAAAGGTAACTCTATCAAGTAGTAAATAATAGGACAGAAATTACAGCCAGTGAGGGGGATGGGTCACAAAGACATATTCTGGAAAGTAAGTGTCAGAGAAAGGAATTAAACAAAGGCATGCAGTCAAAAGTAAAATATATAAATGTCTATTTACCAATAAGAGAACCTTAAAAAGCAAAAATAGGGGAACCAGAATGCCTGGCATAATAGGCATAACTGAAACATTGTGGAAAGAATGTAAAACTAATACACGGGTATAACCTAGAACAGAATGGATCAGTCAGTGGAGTACTCTCATACCAGCCTATAAATTATGTAGAATAGATCTTATGGGTAAGAGACTGGTGCTGCATCTAAAGATTTCATAGAATCTAATAAGAAAACATTTCTGAGTGGAGAGAGCCATTCTGTAGTTTGGCTACAACTTAAATTGTCATTCTTCTAGTACTGTGATCTTAAATACATGTCAAGGTTGCACAGAGCTTTGGATGAGTGCCCCTTGGTCTGAAGTTATTTTTAAACCAAAATAAGTTACAGTGTCCCAAGACGTAAGTATACAAAAATATAGTGATCCATTACATTACATGTCTCCTGGTCAAAAAAATGATACTGATTACATTACGGTACTCTTCCATTGCTTTGGCACTTATGCATATCTATTGCCAGTATAAAAGGGCCCTCGTGTAAATGAGAATCAGGCTCTGAATGTGCTGTTGTGAAGGAGATCAAAGGGATACCTGAGTCCAATAAAGCTGTAATAGGTTTCAACTACCCTCATGTAAATTGGTTATATGTCACATCAGGGCAAGGTTTAGAGAATCAATTTCTTGACACTCAAATGATTGTTTCTTGGACCAGCTAATTCTAGAACACACAAGAGAAAAGTATTCTCATTTTAGTCCTAAATTACACACAGGCATTGGTTCAAGAGTAAATACAGTCAGCAAAAGTGGGCACAATATAATTAAGTTCCATGTCTTCAGGAGAGGGATTGAACAAAAAACTATGCCTCTTAAAAACTGCCTAACACTGGTGGAATCTACCGCCAGTTATAGGCCTGAATGTGCCATTTAAGTGGTGTTAAGCAGATTTAACAGGCTGGAAAATCTACCCCAGTGTCTTCAGTTTCAGTAGCATTATAATTAAAAAAAAAAGATATAGCAGAAATAAAAGTAGTTGAGAGAAGGGCAATGAAAATGAGTAATGGAAAGACTTCCATGTGAGCAGAGCCTGGAAAGATTTAGTCTGCTTAATTCAAAGTGGAGAAAGGTATATGCAGAATGATGATGAATTGCATAGAGAACATAAATATTTAAGGAGGGACATTTAATGAAACTGATGAGCAACAAATTTAAAATGCATAAACTGCAATATTTGTTTATGCAACATGCAGAACTCATGGCCACAAGATTTCATGGAAGCCAAGAGACTCACTTAAGACCTTAAACCATCCCATATTTTCCAGCAAATTGGGCTACTGCCTGCATTCTTCATGCTTGCTTATCAGCTGCCATGTTACCTAAGTCCTCCCATTTCAAATGATATATTTCTATGTTGTTGACAAACGTATGCTTTCAAGCCATCCTAGGTCTACCTTTCTTTCATGTTGGATTCTCTGGCTTCCAACTGAGAGTCCTAATCGGTAGTCCATTACAATCCATTCGTAACACATACCCATGCCATATATTGTCTTCTTTTACAAATTTTTTGTGATTAGGACCACACGTTAGCCATTTTTCTGACCTCATCATTCATTTTTTTTTTCTTCATAGCTTGCTCCTAATATTTTCCAAAAGCACTAATGATGGAACACATCTAACTTCTGAGCATTCATTGTCTTAAACTGCCAGGTTTCACTGAGCTGAGCCAAGCCAAGCCAAGAGCAGGGGACTCAAAAAAAAAAAAAGACATTAGAATGGCTAATGAGAGGCTCCATAAATGCACTGGATAGGATAAAAGATAAAATAGTGATCTAAACCTTCATATCTCTGGGCATGGGCCAGGCACTGAAGCCTAGATCTTCAAAGGTATTTAGGCTCCTAACTTCAACTGAAATTAATGGAAATTAAATGCTTAGACACCTTTTGAAGTTTGGAAGAAACTTCATTTATAAACTGACTATTCTATCATCTTCCAATATGGAGTTTTTGGACCTTCTTCTGGAGTAGCGGATACTGGCCTGGTCTAACCCAATATGGCAAGTCCTGCATTCTGTTGTATCTGTGTGGCTGCCATGGGGGCAAGAGAGGAGGTGGCAAGAGTGCATCAGTGCTCCTGTGCCAGCAGAATGGGCCCTAAGCTGGCATATGTCCGGGTAGCTATCTGTAATAGCCATCTTTGCTTCCATTCCCCTTCATCTTTGCTGAATGTATGCTCAGTGCATCTCAGGACTGAGTCCCAGGTTCCTGCCATCCTGTCACATTTTCTGTCTTCATCTTGTCCTTAGCTGCTTTTTAACTAGAACGATCATGTCACAATACACATACTCCAAGTCAAAGCAGGGCACTTGCCTTTTAAAATGTACAGAATGTTCTTTAGCATTGCTTTAACCCTCTGACTGCTATAGCTATTGCCCTACTATATGCATTTTGGCTGGCAAAGTGGAGAAACAGTAGCAGCTACATTGAATTCATTATCTATGGGATAGAAAAGAAGAAGCTGCTTCTGCAAAGCCTTCTTTTCATACTTTGTATCACTAAAAGTAGCCAGTTAATTAGATTCCATGGTTACTGCTATTGTAATATGTGCTTATTTGAAGTGCACAGATAATAATCAATTGTATGCTCTTGACTACACTGTTAATAGTTTTAATACTCACATTTTGTTTACATTTTGCATTATAATGAACACTTAGCCATTGTGGTTTTTAACATGGACTAATTCAGTGAATACTATCTCCATGTAATGCCCTTGCCATTTCATTCTGCGGTATTCAGTGTTGTTTTTCTAGCAAGGTCTTGAAATGTGGGGCATTATGTATGAGTTATGCTAATTTGTTAGGGCAATGAATACATTAATTTCATTAGTAAATGGCCTCAAAGCAATAATTACCAGCGTAGGTGTGTCAGAAACGATCATGTTCAGTTTTGCCAGTTAATTATTAAGATTTTGTTCTGAGGGACCCAGATTTGACATCCAACTTCAATTTAGCCATAAATAAAACTTAGAAGTATATAGGGATGAAGAAATCAAGCCAAGAAGTCATTTTGCTCTTACACGTTACTACTTTTGTCCAATTCTGACTGCCATGATAATTAGTGTCAGTGATACGAGGTTTATGCTATTTCTCCCCAAAAAGGCACATCATAATGAAAATAGCAATTCCACTTTCTCATTCCTCTCATCTCATCTTACGTTACTGTATGCTGAATTATTCAAGGTAGTAGTGCTTTTTAGCGAGGCATTAGACATAAAATGGCTAAAGTTATTGTGAAAGCTCATTTCTGTTTCTTTAATGGTGCTTACTTCTAATGCCTTAATTGGGTTTCTAAGTTACATATTTGCACTTCTTGAACCTTGCCTGGCTAACACCATACAAAAAAAGACTAATGGTGGCACCTGTGCACCTGGATTAGTTTCTGTAAGTGTGGCACTTTTAATTAAAGTGGACGTATTGCGGCCATCTAGTAAATCTGTTTACTAATAGTTATATACTTTTAGGCCTCTTATAACTGAATTATTTCCCAGGAAATTTTGGGAAGCCTATTGTATTGTGATGTTGTTGTGCATTCACTGGTTAATTAAAATGACAGAAATAATGGTTCTTCAGTTCTTTATTTTGAGGACCAATTGCTAAGAGAACCCTTCTCATTGACTATCAATCCTCATCAGATCCACTTGTGTCCTCCTTGCTCCACAAAATATTTCACTCTGCAGACCACTGTGGAATAAAACTGCAAAAATAGAGTTGACCAGCTAATGGGTCATACTCCCCATTAGATCTGTCTAATTAGTTGTACTCTGCATAGCTTTCTCCAACCCTGTATCATCATTTCAAGTAGGATCAGTGTGCCCTGTATCTTGATAGTTCATCCAGTTTCTTGTATTTACATATAAATGATTGGATTTCTAATTATTGCTTCACAATTTTGCACAATAGCCTCCATTGGGCTAGTTGGTTTGCAGTAGCTGTTTATTCTCAGACAGATGTAACATTCAAATACAGCTGAAAACATGATGAGTTCTGGCACCGGCATCTGAGCAGCCTGATCATATTTCTTGTTCTCTCTGGTCCTGACCCTGTGAAGAACAGAAAACATTCTACACCAGTGCTGAGCCGCTTCATCTCCCATTGATTTTGTTGAGAGTTGAGGAATCGGCACCTGACGGTAATGGACTTCTCTCTGGGAAGGTGGATGTAACCAGGTGATCTGCCTTACCCTTTAAAAGTGCAGTCTTTCTTTCTGTCCCTCCCCACCTTTGGTATGATCTCATTAATATTAAAAATAAAACACAAACAAAATAATAGCGCAAGTCAGAAGGATAGCCATCTGGCAATATTATAGTATGTGCAGCCTCAGGCACAGGAGTTTGCTATTACAGAGTTTCTGCCCTCCTTGTGAAAACAGGTATTCTGTACATTTTTTTTCCTGCTACAATATTTGGTCTTACATGCTAAAGTGGTAAGATTTCTTAAATATCTCAAATTGTGCCTCATTTGCCAATTACCCGCCCAGAGGAAAAAATGGGTCATCTTGGTGTTAATCCAGCAATGAAAATTGAATGTATTTTCAGGCAGTGTTTGGGCAAAACTAGAGTGGCGCGGATCTAGCAGAGTAATTTAGAATACACAACAGGAAATTTGGAATATATAGCAAAAAGTAGACAGAAATTCCCTCTTACATTTTAAAGCCCAAAGGATAAGCCCAATGGGAAATGAGAGGTTTTGTAAAAAGTTGTCAGTATCAGAATATTTTTTCACAATCAATTTCAAATATTTTAGTTTCCCCAATGAATCTGTTTACCAGCTAGTTAGTTGGTTACCTGCATATTCTTATTCTTGTCATCCCAGGATGAAATGTACACTTTCTAAGCTTTAACTTAATATTTATGGCAATGTTAATAAAAGTTTAGTAATGTCAAGGAGCTGGTTGCAAAGATGTACTTTGCATTAAGCCTCGCTAGAAATTCATTTACTTACGGAATCCAATGTTAAGTAAAATAAACAGCTTTGGTTTCTACTGACATTTTATAGCCACCTTAAGGGAAAGGTGGGGAGGGGGGTTGTATTGCCATGTGGGTTTAATTCATGAACTTCCCTGCAAAGTACTCAAAGGCAATACGGTAGTTGAGCCAACTTTCTCTGTTAAGTCACAAAAAGAGAGATTTTACCAAATGCAGGGGATCAACTGCAGCTGCAAAGAGGAAATTTAGAATTATCATCATACCAGTATCAGAAGGTTCTTTATATTTATAGCTTCATAAAAGTTCACAGCTAGAGCATTCGCTGCCAACTAATAAAAGAACTAATGAAAATTTTTGCAGATTTTTTTTGTGTAGACAGTGGTTACCTAATCCCTAAATCCTGATGAATTCTTATATTCAAAACATTTTAAAGGGATGGGGAAAGGACTTTCTTTTTGATCCTTTTAACACGAGAGGTCTCAGTTAACCTCCTTGTGAGCTAGATTGTGATACTGTTCTATTTGGACAATAGTGCCTTACTCTGCAAGTTTTTCCATTGATATCAAGGGGACTATTTATGACATAAGCATAAATAAAAATATCACAGCCTAGTTCTGTGTGACAATAAACTGATGTATTGTTTTGTCAAACATTATAATTTACAACAAACTACTTTATTGCCTTAACATTCCAAAAACTGTAATTAAACAATAAGGCATTTTATGATTATTGTCAATAGGTAATAAGCTTATATGTTAATGCACCTCCAAGAATATAAATCAGTCACTCACAGTCTTCATGTATTGTTATGACTATAAAATAGAATATTTTAATTGACATTTTCCTAAAAATTATTTCAGTTATTCTACATCCATCCAACCTCTGTGAAAAATAGTTCCCAGGGGAAGGGAAAAAGCAAGTAATAAAAAAAAATGCAATTTTCCTCATATGAATTTGTTATTTTTCTAGTATTTTTGTTTAATTTTTGTGGTGTACACATGTTTTCAGTACTACTGTAAAGCCCTCAGTATTACACTGTTACTTGCTCTCTCCTTCCTTCAAGTTCACAGAGCTGATGCTACAAGAGGGCTTTTCCCAGGAGTCTTTAATTGTCCTATTTTAACTTATTATGCATTCTTTAAAATCTCAAGTGGAAGGTGTTTCAAGCTAGTGAGAAATGAAAGTTACTTTTTGCTCCAGCATGTCTTTATCAATATCAAAAGCTATAGCCTGGTGGTACCAGAACAGATTATTGTGTTTTAAAAGAGAAGCTTCTAATTCAGTCACCACCTCGAACAGTATTTTACTCCATTTGTGTAGAGAAGGCCAGTGTTTTCTTTTACTCCTTGGATGTAGGGGAGGAGGTCACCTATCTCCAAATCTTATTTTGGGGACTACTTGCTAAGAGAACCCCTCTCATTGACTGTCAATTCTCATCAGGTCCAGCTGCATACTCCTAGCTCCACAAAATATTTCACTCGGCAGACCACTGTGGAATAAAACTGAAAAGATAGAGCTGACCAGCTAATGGGTCATGCTCACCATTAGATCTGTCTAATAAGTTGTACTCTGCATAGCTTACTCCAACCCTGTATCATCATTTCAAGCAGAATTAGTGTGCCCTGTATCTTGATATTTCATCCAGCTTCTTGTATTTACATATAAATGATTGGATTTCTAATTATTGCTTCACAATTTTGCACAATAGCCTCCATTGGGCTAGTTGGTTTGCAGTAGCTGTTTATTCTCAGACAGATGTAACATTCAAATGCAGCTGAAAACATGGTGAGTTCTGGCACAGGCATCTCTACACCAATGGAGTAAAATGCTCTTCTATGACATTTGTAATGAAGGTATGGCTTAGCAACAATCTTGGTTTATAATTAACCATACCTTTTTAAAAAATATGAAGGCCTATAGAGAGCTGCTACTGTGTGGTAGGAAGGGACCAGCCACCAGAAAAAGTAAAAGAAAAGCAAACCACTTCAGGCTTAAGATTGTAACAGCATTATGTCATGAGTTAGACAAGGGGATAGGGAGGTACAGTGAAAGGAACTTTTTTGTATTTTCCCATTTAGTCTTTCAATGTGCATATGCATCTGTGGATGGTGTCCAAATTGTTTTCTCTCAACATTACTCTGAACTCTAGTGAGAATATTTTTCTCTCCTAGAATGATGGGCCCATTTCATACAACTGTTTGTGAAATAGTAGTGCCCAGACTGTCAGCCCTTGTGCCCTTTTATCAATTTCCATACAGTGAGCCTGGAGCTGTGAAACTAGTTGTTGAACTGCTCCATGTTACTCTAGAACTCCAAGTGAAACATGTGTTCCATATTACCTTTAATTTCCATAAAATTGCCTTAATCTTTGCCTTATAATAAATGTATACAACTGCCCTGGGCTCCCTTTGTTTTGTATTGTAGGTGTCTCTCTTAGATTTCAGGCAGGATGGAAATGCTTGGGATTGCGTTTTTGTTCCCCTCACCTGAGGTTCTCACAACACAAACATCAAGTACCTAAATAAATAAAGTTAATTCAGCCTCGTCCTCTAACTCAGAGCTCGACAGCGATGTATGAAATTGAGAGAAGATGCATTTTTCATCCTTGTACTCTGGATATATTTAGTAAATCAGATCAGGACAGCTGGCAGATTTTGCTTGACAATGGGTTTCCTGTTAGTTGCAGAAAACTTTTCACTATCTTTACCTCATCCATTTTAGAGGGACAGGAAGGGAAATCTAACCTGCACCTTGCACAGTCTTGTCTTTTAAGTCTTTTAACTCTTGTCACTCAGCTGAATGCTCTTTTAAAGATATACTGGCATTAGAAAAGGTTCAGAGAAGGGCATCTAAAATGATTAGGGGTTTGGAATGGGTCCCATATGAGGAAAGATTAAAGAGACTGGGACTTTTCAGCTTGGAAAAGAGGAGACTAAGGCGGGATATGACAGAGGTATATAAAATCATGAGTGGTGTGGAGAAAGTGAATAATAAAAGTTATTTACTTGTTCCCATAATATAAGAACTAGGGGCCACCAAATGAAACTAATGGGCAGCAGGTTTAAAACAAATAAAAGGAAGTTCTTCACACAGCGCATATCAATCTGTGGAACTCCTTGCCTGAGGAGGTTGTGAAGGCTAGGACTATAACAGGGTTTAAAAGAGAATTAGATAAATTCATGGAGGTTAAGTCCATAAATGGCTATTAGCCAGTATGGGTAAGGAATGGTGTCCCTAGCCTCTGTTTGTCAGAGGGTGGAGATGCATGGCAGGAGAGAGATCACTTGATCATTACCTGTTCGATTCACTCCCTCTGGGACACCTGGCATTGGCCACTGTCGGCAGACATGGTACTGGGTTGGATGGACCTTTGGTCTGACCCAGTATGGCCATTCTTATGCTCTTATGAGTGTCAATGGGACTGTAATAAAGGATGGTAATGATCTCAAAATATATATTGCATCGAATTCAACAGGGAAATGTATAGGACTCCTATAAAGAGTGCCTTAGCACTTTTCATAGGCATTTCATGCCCAGCCAATGACAGCATCTCTTGCTTAGCTGCTATTCAGCCGTTGGGGCCCATCTCTGCTGTCATCATTCTAGGGCTCCTCTTCTGTGGAAATACTAACTTCTGCAGCTTTTTTCTTGTGATAATTCCATTGGTTTGGGGAATATGCAGCACAGAGTGATTCTACCCCAGCATGGATCAATTCTCTACTCTATTTTTCACTCATACAGTGTTCCCAGGAAGGTGTCTATATGGTGAGGTTATCCCATCAAACAATAGCCACTCTCTTCTTCATGGCCTTCATGCTGACTTATCAAAAAGTCCAGTAGAATTAATGATGGGTGAGGGTATGGAACAAACATGGCTCTGTGGGAATTAAATTGGGTCCAACAGAGTTTTTGCTTAACACTTTGAGACTGAATGGTAGCCTTTTTCTAGAATTTAGCAGTGCATTACATTCCTAATAGTAATAATTATAGAATTCTACAGGATGCTTTAAAAATCCTATAGAAAGTTTATCAGTTGATAGTAATTTTCAGTAAGAGCATTTCTATTTTTTTCTTCCCCTGTGTGCCTGCATAGATGAAGAGAGAAACATGGGAGCTGTAAATACTTCCTTCCTACAATGTTTTCAGCCTAATATAGGGCCTGTGTATAGGAAAAAAACATCCTTACCAGCTGTTAACCTTCAGTTCTGTGGTCCCTTTAATAACAGACCTGATGAAAAGGGGGGAAGTTGTATGAATACATTTTTTGACATTTTGTTTATTACCATTTTATCTAGGCTCATAGTAAATGGATAGACTTGTCAGCAGAAATCTCTCGGTGAAGCAAATAAAGAATCTTAATAGGCAGAGAGAATAGAACTAACAGCAAATTGCTCACAAAGAGCTCTAATTTATTGGTTTCTTTTTCACTAAGATTTTGTTGTGGACTCTGGCTTTGCCAGAAGAAACAGCTGAATGATGACATGGATTCTCAATGAGAAACTTCACTCTGTGGTAGGAAAGGGGGAAACTCAAAGGAAGAATCTGTATTTCTTTAACAGTGTTTTCCCAAAATTTAATACCATACAGTGGGTAGGTTTCAGTTTGTTGTTTGTGTGAAACAACTGGCCAAATATTCATTCCATGTAAGTTCTGTCATGCCAGATATACTGACTTCAAAGTTGTTAGCTGAATATAATAAAAATGGGTACAAGTGCTACTGTAGGGCTAGATTGCATGACTGACATACAGCTTTAGGAGAGGGCTGTGCAGAACTGGCAGAGAATATGCCTTGGGTGACGTCTTCTCCATGTGAACTAATACTGCTCTCCAGGCCCGTAGTGAGGATGGGTGTTGTGGTGATGTTTCTCCTTCATTCTCACCCATTTCAAAGGAATTGGTTCCCCAACACAAGGGAGAACCAACCAGTTCTAGGGGTGGGGGGAGGGGTTGTTTCTAATTTAGATCTGTGTTTTTAGTTCATCTGTCTGAACGTGGGTATCTCCCACTTGCTTATAAAGTGAACAGGAAACTAGAATCATAAATGGAGATCTTATGAACAAGTGAGTCAATCTAATTCTCAGGGATGTGAACACAGTATTGTGTACAGTGCCTTTACTCCCAAATACTTACTCATATCTTGTGTCTAGGCAGGTTACAAGCACCATACTTTCAAGATACTGAAAACACGTGCTTTTAAAAATAAAAAATCAAAAGGCATAAAGTGTTAGAGGGAGTGATGCATTAGCTAATTTGCTGCGTAGATAATCCACTCGAAGTGAGTCTTTGGCCAGTCTACACTACACCCGGATGGTCAACTTGAGGTACGCAACTTCAGCTACATAAATAACGTAGTTGTATTCGATATACCTTAAGCTGAGCCTGGCTACATTTCCGCAGCAGGAGGTCAATGGGAGAAACGTTCCCATTGATTTCCCTTACTCCTCACGACAGTGAGGAGTACTGGCACCGATAGGGTGCCCTCACCATTTGATTTAGCGGGTCTTTACTAGATCAGTAGCCAGATCTTCAATCCTCCGATAAGTGGAGAAGTGGCCTTTTTTTGCCATCGTTATTAAAATGCTTGTATATCATTTATTCAACCATCTGCTTTATGTTGACAATGTTAAAGAGGCTGCTGTTTTCAAAAAGAACCAACTAATTACTTAGGTCAAATTCATTCCTTTACATGCTTAGGGCAAGAAGAATTTTTGTTCAGATGAATGGGCTGAGTGCTATATGAAAAAGCCAGGCAACAGGGAGGAGGTAGGGACTAAGGAAGGTTCTAAAGAGAGTCCTTCAGGTAGACATAGTAACAGTTTTGACAAACCCAGAAGCTATGTCTGCACTGCACCTCTCTTGTGCCAAAGTCTATGCAAATAAAGCGTGGATTAGCATATTGCCGTGCTTCATTTGCATAATTAATATGGGGGCGTTTTTGCGCAAGAGGCTTTTGTGCAAAAACCCCCTCTTGCGCAAGAGCCGTTCTTCCTGCGCAAAAACACCCCTTATTAATTATGCAAATGAAGCATGACAATATGCTAATCTGCACTTCATTTTCATAGGGTTTTGTGCAAGAGAGGTGCAGTGTAGATGTAGCCTTAGTTATAAGCCCGAATGGAAGGAAGTTTTTGCCAGACTTCAGGCCACAATGAAGCTTAACACAGAGAACGATAAAGTACAGCTTTCTCCTTCTTATTTTGCAAAGAAAAGTGAAGCTGAAATCATGTGTGAATCACTTATCTTTCCTGAGGAAGGAATAACTACAACATCACTTTTAAAAAGCTGAATTGCTAGATCATTCCAAAAAAGGAAATAACACACAAATGTGTGTGCTTTTCCTAAAAGTTTCAGGGGACCAGTGAATACTTTCTAAGAGCTATTATATGGGCAAATACAGTAACTATGCCTTTGGTATTGATAAGGAGGAACACATTTGGATTTTAAACAGAAAGTTTAAGAAAAATTAAAGTCTAAAGTTCAAGTGGCAATTTATTTTTGGTTGTCTTGGTTTTGGGGAACAGAAAGGTGCATGGTTTGGATAGGTGATGAGAACTTTCTGCTCTTGTTGCAGTCAGTGGTATGGGGAACTCAGAATTAATTGGGCTCTGTGTAGATAACGTGTGTCACTTTATTTGTACAGGTTGAACCTCTGTAGTTTGGAATTCCCTGGTTGAGCAACATCCCTAGTCCGGCATAGACGCAGACTTCATTGGTTGTCTGGGCCTGGAGCACCCACTGGTGCCAAATTCCTCCCTCTGTCTCCTCATCCCGTGTCTCTCCCGTGGTTCCAGACTTGCCGACTCCTCCCCCTTCCTCCCAGCACTTGCAGAGCACTGTGAATCAGCTATTTGTGGCACTAAGGTCCAGGAGGGAGAGGAAGGAGCAGAGACAGGGCACGTTCGGGGAGGAGGCAGGGAAGAGGTGTGGTAGCTATGGAGCCCCAGGCTGGGGCAGGAGCAGAGCCCCACAGCCAGTGGCTGGGACCTGTAGCTGGTGGCTGGGATGTTGGGCTGACAGCCGAGAAGCTGAGTGACAACAGAGGAGTACCCAGGACCTGTTGTGGGCGACTGGGACCTGGGTCCAATGGCTGGGACCCCGGCCAGCAGCAGAGGGGCCAGAGGCCAGGACCTGGGGCCGGCATCAGAGCCCCTGGATGGGGGAGCAGCAGCCAGACCCTGGATGGCAGCTTGGCTCCCAGGTGCAGGGCCACACTGGGTGCAAAGTCCAGGGGTGCTGCAGCTCTCCCTGCACCTATATTTCCCCACATATGAAGACCCGCTGGTACTCTGCATTGACCTCCCTTAGTCCGGCAAATTCTCTGGTTCGGTACCAATCAGGCTCTGAGAGTGCAGGAGAAGAGAGGTTCAACCTGTGCCAGACATTAGGAGCCCCAACCCCATTCCTTAATTTCTTTAGGGTATGCCTTCTCTTAATTGGCTTCTTATTTTGGTTTGTAAGGGAACCAGATTTCCCATTGAATGAGTAGTTGCACTGGGCAAATGCCAACTTGTGACAAAATGAATTTCATGACCAAATCTACCCAGTGGGTTTGTGAGCTTCTGAAAGGAAGATAAAAATTTTCACGTTGCCTAAGTCAGATTGCAAGTGAGGAAGAAAATCCTTCCTATGCCCCAAAAGACAACTAGCATGATGCCCGCAGCAAGGCACTACTTCAGTGCTACTCTATTTTCAACAGGAGAGTGGGGAAGGAGCTCTTCTTCCTAACAGAGAATAGCACCCTTGCACGGTATTTGACTTAAGGGACTCAAACTAGCAAACCCTCCCAAAAAGGTTTCCTTGGTGTTTGAATGACTAAGACTACATCTAGACTGCAAGCCTCTTTCAAAAGAGGCTTTTTCGAAAGATACTTTCGAAAAAGCCTCTTTAGAAAAAGAGCATCTAAACTACAATCAGTACTTTTGAAATAGGAAATTGCTTTTTCGAAAGAGAGCATCCAGGCAGTCTGGATGCTCTCTTTCGAAAAAGCACAGTTTGTATTACATAGCTCCTTTTTTCGAAAGCGCTTTCGAAAAAAGGCGTTATCGCTCGTAAAATGTGGTTTTCCGTGGTCAAAAAAACTGCCACATTCTTTCGATTTACTTTCGAAAGAACGCGGCAGCAGTCTAGACGCAGGGGAAGTTTTTCAATAAAAGGCCATTTTTTCGAAAAACCCTGTAATCTAGACACACCCTAAGTTCCTGTCTTTTAACCAAAGGAACATTCTGAGCTATTTTAAAAGACACAGTAGTATCACAATCAAATGTCTGTATGTGTGTCTGAGATAGGTATTCTTTCTCCTGCAAGTCTGTGAAGTGCAGTCCAATTAGCCCAGGAGATAGGCTGTGTGATGTGCATAAAGGGGGAGCACTTTCTTAGAAATAGACTTCTACGATTAGAAATAGTTTTAATTTGAGCTGTATGGTAAGTGAGAGTCACAACCAGAAGATTTTGATCAAAGAGATGGAGAAAACATATCTGTCTCTCTCTCTCTCCTTTTTTCATTTTATGAAGAGTCATGTACACCTGATTGCTGACAACATACCAGTTTTATTTAAATTATACAATCCAATGAGGATATGTGTATAAATGATACGGTGAATAACTGCAGGATTTCATCATCTGCTATGTGAGAATTATTGCAAACAGCTAAGTACTTCCTGGTAGAATACAAGCTGCTGAAGTCAGATTTCACCTTTTTAGCCTCCTGCTTTTCACTTACTTTATTTCTAATGTGACCACCATTAACTTGGTTAAAACCTGCACAGAGGTGGAGCACTCCAACCCTGCTGTTGCACACAGTAATGACAAATCACATTTGGATCCTGACACTGTTGGTCCCTTTGGATGTCAGTAATCAGACTTGTTGACTTGAGCAGTTTTCTAAATTCCTCCTTGACAGTGATGTACTTTTCTCACCACTTGCAACTGAGCTAGTTGCAAAGCTGCTCTGCATTCTCTGCTCCCTGAAATTAATTTTCTAACCTGCTTGCAATTTGGGGTATATTCTGATGACGGGCTTTCAGCTAACATGAGCTGGTAATTACAATGTGACAAACAAAAACAAGAGGTAACGATCTTTTAAAATCTGCCTCTCTAATCACACATCCCATCCAACTGATATGTTTGGACCAGAAAACTCTGTTTATTTTACTTTCCCAGTATGCTGCAGGACACACTTGTTGCATCTGGCCTTTGCAGAGAAGTTAGCAGAATGAGCTTTTTTTGTCGGTGTATGTGGAGCTGATGCTTGAGTGTGTGTACTTGGTGGAAGGAGTGAGCTGATTGTACTGTATTGTGGTTTTATAACTTTTAAAGAATTCAGAACTTGTTTTTTTCTGCTTCATATTCCAAGTTAAAACAAATACTTGAGACTGAACTGAGGAATGCAAACTGCAGGAGTCTTTTTAACATGGCTTGACTTTGTGTTTTTAACAAGCCAGTGTTTCAACCTAATCAGGCCATAATCAAGTTTGCAAACCATTGTCAAACTCATTGTGTAGAAAGAGACTTGCTCAGTAATGACACCCTTCACATGTAAGAGTCACAGACCATACAGTGGAGGTGAAGTAGTTTTAGAATAGAGCAGATCCTGCAGAACCCAGACTAGGACATCCCAAACAACTTTGTGAATAAGCCATGTCTAAAACAATGAATGAATTGGTTATAGAGGTGAAAAGTGGAAGGATGCCCTAATTTCACAATTCTTAGATGTGAATGATGTAGGTCAGAAAGAAATAAAACTCACACTCCACTTTTATGAGCTGAGCTGCAATATTGGGATTGTATCAATTTCAGAGCTCATTAAGTTTTGATAATCAAGGTGGTTAATGACACACTGTAGCATTCTGACTCCCCCTCTCCTCCCAGCTCCTCCCTATTTGTGTTTGTACATGGCAGTGCTTTAAGGATGATAATTCAGATGGTAAATACTAAATGAAAAAATTAACATTTGTCTTCTAAAGCAAAGAGTAGGGAACTATTATTATTTCAAGTGTAGCTTGACAAATGCCTTGTAATTTAACTTCTGTTTTATTTGCAATACTTGTTCTGTAAAACGTGACCTTAAAAGGTGCATTTCTATTTTCTCTACCTCCCCCATATTGCTTTACATTGTTATACTTCTCTGTTCAGTTTCAATTAGTCATGTCAGTGCAATTATGTGTCCCTGACATCGAAAAGAGTATTGTAAGTAATATGTTTGGGAATTTGAATAGGATGTTCTATTACAGAAGCAGTTAAAAAAACTCCAACTAAACACTGATGAAATATTTTATATTTGTGCTGTCTTCCATAGGAAGATATGAAATAAAGCAGAGCTGTAAATTATAGGGATTTCAGACCTGCGTATGATTATTCATATTAAATTGAAGTAAATTTACTTTATGTTATTCAGTGTGGGGTTTTCAGCTTTAAAGCAAGATTTGTTTAAATTACATACCTTCCATATTTTTACATAAGATTTTGGATACTAACATAAGAACAGCCATATTGGGTCAAACCAAAGGTTCATCTAGCCCAGTATCCTGTCTTCCAACAATGGCCAATGCCAGGTACAGCAGAGGGAAGGAACAGAATAGGTAATCATCAAGGAATCCATCTCTTGTTGCCCATTCCCAGTTTCTGACAAGCAGAGGCTAGGGACACCATTCCTGCCCATCCTGGCTAATAGCCATTGATGGACTTATCCGCCATGAATTTATCTAACTCTTTTTTGAACCTTGTAATAGTTTTGGACTTCACGACATCCTCTGTCAAGGAGTACCACAGGTTGACTGTGCCTTGTGTGAAGAAATACTTCCTTTTGTTTGTTACCTATTAATTTAATTTGGTGACCCCTAGTTCTTGTATTATGGGAAGGAGTAAATAACTCTTCTTTATTCACTTTTTTGACACCAGTCATGATTTTATAGATCTCTATCATATCCCCCCTTAGTTGTCTCTTTTCCAAGCTAAGAAGTCCAAGTATTATTAATCTCGCCTCATATTGTAGTCATTCCATATACCTAATAATTTTTGTTGACTTTTTCTGAACTTTTTCCAGTACCAAGATATATATGAGGCAACTATATCTGCACACTAGTGATAGAGATGTAGCCGTGTTAGTCTGGTCTAGCTGAAACAAAAGACAGAACTATGTAGCACTTTAAAGACTAACAAGATGGTTTATTAGGTGATGAGCTTTCGTGGGCCAGACCCACTTCCTCAGATCAATAAGTGGAAGAAAATTGGCACAACCATATATACCATAGTGATACAATCAAAAAAATGAACGCATGTGAAATTGACAAATCAAATTTTAGAACAGCGTAGTTTCTTTTGGTATTTGATTTGTCAATTTCACATGCGTTCATTTTTTTTATTGTATCACTATGGTATATATGGTTGTGCCAATTTTCTTCCACTTATTAATCTGAGGAAGTGGGTCTGGCCCACGAAAGCTCATCACCTAATAAACCATCTTGTTAGTCTTTAAAGTGCTACATAGTTCTGTCTTTTATATCTGCACACTGTATTCAGGGTGTGGGTATACAATGTATTTATACAGTGGCATTAAGATATTCTCTGTCTTATTCTTTATCACTTTATTAATGATTCCTAACATTCTGTTTGCTTTTTTGACTGCCACTGCACATTGAGTGGAACTATCCACTATAACGCCAAGATCTCTTGCTTGAGTGGTAACAGCTAATTTAGTCCCCATCATATCATACATATAGTTGGGATTATGTTTTCTAATATGCATTACTTTGCATTTATCAATATTAAAATTCATCTGCTACTAGTTGCAGCATAGGGTTAATTCTCCTGCTTTTCACCTTTGAAATGATGGATGTAAATTGGGTAAAGGTTCTAAGGAAAAAAAATAGTAGGTAATGTCAACCTAGTCTTTGTCTACATCACACAACCACTGAACATTTGACAAAAATATGTTGTTAACCTGGTCTATTAGTCTAATGATACATTTCAAATACCATTTGGTGTTTTCAGTTACTCATTCTAATACATTGTAAAAATTGTTTCATCAAAAAGGGAGATGCTTTAAAAATGGCTCTAAACATTAAAGAGTGGCCCAAGTGCCTTAAGTTTGAATTTGAATTCAGATCCAACCACAACAAAGTTTGTAGGTGCCCAGTTCTGGGGCTTTGGTTCAGTCCATGACATGAATTAAAGAAAGTATGAAGTTCAGATGTGGATTCAAACTTTCTTATTAATTATATTAATTAATCCAACATGACCTCTCTGAAAATGAGAGGCAGGCTAATAAAAGAGCTGGCTGGCCTAGAGATTAATTTCAACTTGTTTGAATTCTGACATCATTTAGAAACAAACATAAATTGGGACCTAAGTTTTTTCCCAATTATCTGTAATTCTTGTGTCTGCAAAGTGAGATGGATATCTAATGGGAGGGATGACATTCTGTGAGGTCCTCATAATTTCTTGTGTCCGGTACAGTTAGAAATATTGCAAAGACAACCTTTCTTTGACTCTTTCAGCACTTACGCATACAGTCACACACAGAACATGAAAGTGCAAAGGAAAACAAAAATAAGTGATACAAACCCCTTACCTTCATCTTTTTCAAGTATGCAAAAAAAGGTTGAATCCTAGAAATGAGCAAAATTGCAAACCCTTAATTTTTCTGAATTGTCTTGCTCATCATTAATAGAAAATAGCACATTCACAGTCTGTTCAAAAGAGGCTCAGTGAAAGGACAGCTTTATGCTAACTTTTGTTACTTGGTGTTTAGACACACAGAATACAGCTCCAGAATTCCTCTAAAACACCAGCTCTTAGAAATAATTTAAAAATGCATCATCCTGAAGTATAGTCAACCAAAATAGTCAACTCCGCCTCAATTTGGCCTCTAGATTTGCATGCACAAACTTCCATTTACACCTGCAATTTACCTGATTATGCCTATCTACCATGCTTGTAAATTGTTTGTCATATTCCCTTTTAAGCAGATCTGTAGGTCATGCAGAGGATAACAGTGTTCAACTGCTTCCATCAAATAGGGTTATTTCTTTTGTTCAAGTGATTAGAGATCTGTGTTTTAAGCCCCTTTTCAAATACTGCTAACAAGCCTCTGATGAATTTGTGACACTTACACATTTTGGTAATTGCTTAAATGAAAGTTTTATAAGTTCAAAGCCACAAGCCACCTGGGTATGTTATGTCATAATGTTGAGAGTATTATTTTTACAGTGTTTCGTGAATAATTCACAGCAGATAATTTGACAAATTTTACATCTGATTCTCTTTTCAGCTTGTCCTATGTCTGGCCATTTTCATGAATGTATTCAGTATTTGAAAATTTTCTGAGAACATTTTCAGTGAGGAATTCTTGATCTCAGGCAGATCCTTGAAAATACTCAATTTTGAAAATTTGGAAGGAAGCTGATCTTTTGATTTGGCACTGAAGTCACATGGTGTTGTTTCTGTTCTCTGATTTGACAAGCATTACTCACTCCTTAAATCAGATTCCAGTGTGAATAATTTTAATTTTGAGTTAGAAATTCTCTTTCTCTGAGTATTTCCTAATCACTTAACATTTGCTGCTTTGGGGAACCCTTATGTTTCTGAACATGTTTTCTAGAATATTTGTGGAAAACAAACAAAAAGGGGTGAAAACATATCTGATGCAAATTAAGGACTTTATTTCAGAAAAGGTACACAAACCATGTTTTGAGATGTTACCTAAACTCAGATTAGATCATTAAGTATCCAGCATGATGTGTCACAGTGTGATTTCCAGTAATTAGTTCCATATACATCTGTGTTTGTACAAAATGCATGCCTTCTTTGTGTGCTAACTATTGCATTGCTTATCCACCTTGAGTTTGACCAAACAAAGCCATACACCCATGTAGCACTGTGCGTGTTCCCCGTAGGGGTTAGCACATGCAGATACGAGTAGTGTGTGTTCAAAGTAGAGTAGGCCATGCATGAACAATGAAAGAAAAGAGAACTAAAGAAATAGAGGGTACCAATAGACAAGCCATGAGCAATAGGCAATGCGTATAATTTTAATTTTATAATTATGTATTTTGGGTGTTATGATACACCCTCAGCAAGCCCCTTACACCTGAGCCTGATCACCGCTGGTGAGCTTTATAAAAGGTCAGTAAAAAAAAACCCTCAAGTATTGAGTCCAGATTCAAATCAAGTTTTTGGATTCCAGAGAATTGGGTGAAGTGTTCTGAATAAGCAGAAAAGGTCTTGAAGGAAATCCCAGGAAGTAATTGCACCGTTTCCCATTGCACAAGCACCTTATTACCAAAATGTATTCCCTAATTCCCTATTAAGGAAAAACAAATCTCAGTAGAATGTATTTTCTCACAATATGCCCATTAGGGTTGAGAGTCTAGAGTGCTTTATCAGCATCACACAATTTCTGTGGAATGCTCCCCACATCTTGAAGTTTATAGTTATGAAAAATAAATCCATATTTCTAATATCAGTTTTTCTTTTAGCGTATTTGTAAATGATTTATTATAGTAGAAAGTTAGATGATGATAAGATGCTGTTTGGAGGTCATTAAAGAGTTTTTGGGAAGTTTCTACAAAGGTGCTGGTTTTACACTGTCAGTGTGATAAGAAAACTAACAGTTTATGTCAAAGTTTGCAAAATGTGTTTGTCTGATAAACAGTCTGCTCCGGGAGCATCAATCATACTTCTTTTGCACAGTAAGTTGCATTTTTCATGAAGTTAACTTTAGTGACTCTGCACATTCACAGGTTTGAGACTGCAGCATGTTAAATGGTGTCTTTATGCTTGTAGCAGTGTAGCAACTTCAGGTTGTAGCAGCCACTAATATCCAGAAGCTCTTGCTGCTGCAACTCCCTTGGCCTGGTAATACCATAAACACATTCTCTTCTCGTGGCCAGAAATATATTTCACCACTGAAGGAAGAATATTTCTTTAACATAAAAAGAGGAAGGAGGTTGAAGAAGGAGCTACAACGTGTTAGGTTTTTTTTAGGAGATGCTTTGTTTTCTGGGCAATCCAAAAAGTTTATTGTATTAAAACCAATAAAATTTAGTATCTAGAATCCCAAATCTTACTGTTTTTCTTAACAAGCATTTTCATCTTATTACAGTATAAATCACTTCTCAAAATTGCCTTCAGCTGAAACAATATATCTGAGCTTGGGTTAAAAGCCTATAAGTGCTTCAGTACTTGAACAAAGTGAAATCAGGTTGCATTAATAGAAGTATTAATTAATTAGTCCTCATTTATTCAGCAGAATTAGCATTATTGAAAAGTCTTTACTATCTTTAAGTATGTTAAATTGTGTGAAGCTTTAGTGATGGAGTTTCAGTGGTAACACCTAGTGATATGCCAGATAATGTAGAAAATTATTGTCCAATTTGGAAACCTGATACATTACTGGGAAATGCTGTGGGGTGTATTATAATGAAAATACCAATCTACATTAACCATGGTTGCCATAAGCAAAAATCTCGCTATCTTGGCCAAACCTACTTAACGTTCATGTAATAAACTTACATTCCTAATTTTATTAGGGATGTGCCAAGTTGAGCACTTTGCTGGCCTTTGGACAGATTTATAGCTTGACTTCTGCTGAATTAGTGGTGACTGACAAGAGGACATTGTTTTATAGGATGCTATTTAAATAAAAACCTGCAGGGTATTTCTGTAATGTTGTCATTTCAAGTCCAAACTGGAAAAAAGAAATGTGTATTAAGGAGGAATCTTCATTAGCTTTTGTGAGTTTAATCTAGTGCTGTCATAAGCTTCCTTATAAGGTAAGACATTTTAATGTACAGGGACAAAGGCTCATCTTTGTTTCAGGTTTCAGTATGAAAACAATCTGTTGGACTTATTGGGGAAAAATATGTGTTGTAGTCTATTTCTATTTAATTTTATTCTGCAAATATGTGTAAAAAATGGAGTTTGGTCTTTCCTGGTGAATGCTACAATAGAATTTGCCAGTTAGTTATTTTGCTTCCTTATTTTTTATTATGCATATCTCATTTGTTCCCAGCCTTTAGGTCACCTTCTGTTTATTCATAGGCTACCATAGGCCAATAAGCATTTGGCATTTTCATACATAAAGCAGTGTGTTGGTGGATAGGGAGAGATGATCCTGCCCTTGCCCCCATTCAGATGTGAAACTGCTGGAAGAGTCCCAGGCTGTGTCTACATTGGCACGATCTTGCGCCAAAGCAGACGCTTTTCTGCAAAAACATGCTGCCTGTCTACACTGGCCGCGAGTTCTTGCGCAAGAACACTGACGTTCTAATGTGTGAAATGAGTGCTTCTTGCGCAAGAACTATGATGCTCCCACTCAGGAATAAGCCCTCTTGCGCAACTGTTCTTGCGCAAGAGGCCAGTGTAGACAGGCAACATGAATTTCTTGCGCAAAAAAGCCCGATGGCTAAAATGGCCATTGGAGCTTTCTTGCGCAAGAGAGCGTCTACACTGGCACGGATGCTCTTGCGCAAAAGCACATCTCTTGCGCAAAGGCACATGCCAGTGTAGACGCTCTCTTGTGCAAATACTTTAACGCAAGAACTCTTGCGTTAAAGAGTATTTGCGCAAGATCATGCCAATGTAGACACAGCCCCATAGTTTAAGGATGAGTGTCTGGAGTAATAGACCATCCTATCTTTCAAAGGTTGATCTTGGGGAGCTACTGTAGTATCCTCTCACTGTTAAAATTAGACCATCTCTGCATGTTGTGACTCAGGACAAATTATTGACTTTTAAATATGTAATACATGAATATGAATCTTCAGCCCTGTCTTTTCATACATTAAAAATATTCCATCACCTTCTTCTGTTTTTGAAGGAGTGATCATAGGCTACCTGATAAGTACAGGACTTGAAACTCAAAAGACACAGGTTCCTGGAATTGATTCATTTATGCCATGTTTATGCTTACAAGTAGGTCAGCACTTCTGTGATCAATGCTGTAGTGTCAGTTTAGCAGGTAGTGAAGACATAGCACAGTGTGGACAGTGCAGAAAGTCAACCTAAACTACATTGACTTCCATTATGTTATTCATGTAATGGGAGAAGCATAACTTAGGTTGACTTAGGGTGTGTCTACACAGCAGGGCTTAATTTGAAATAAGCTATGCAAATTGAGCTATGTCAATTGCATAGCTTATTTCGAAATAGCTTATTTTGAAATTGGGAGCATCTACACAGCACTTATTTCAAAATAGAGCACTCTTTCTCCAACTTCCCTTACTCCTCATACAATGAGGGTTACAAAAGTCAAAGTAAAAAGTCCTCCAGCTTGACAGTATTTTGACATTATTTCAAAATAACTGCCTGCTATGTAGATGTGGACTAAGTTATTTCAAAATAGCTAGCGTTATTTTGAAATAATGTTGCTGTGTAGACATACCCTTTCTGTGGTAGTATAGAATAGGCCTCAGTCTCTTGCCCAAAATTACACGTCTTCTCTGTGCCTCAGTTACTCATTTGTAAATTGGGTATGCCATAGGTCTAAAGACATGAATTTTAGTTGTGCTCTTTGTGGTTCCTCCTAATGGCTGTCTGACTGGTATAAGACATCACTTTTAACAGTTAAAGGAGGGCACAGTTAACAAAACTATCCGGTGAATCTCCTTTGTTTTTATATAATGTACCACTTTAAAATTGAAAGGAGACCACTCTATTTGAAAAGGCAAAGGGACAAGGCAGGGAACTGAGTGTTATTTTACCAGGAATATGCAATGGTTACATATGAAGGACTACTCAATAGATTTGTTGTAAATACTGCCTGAGATCTACTTGAGTCAATTTTGGAAATGTGGCAGTCATCCCAAACAGTGCAACTAATGCTGTAGGTCTCAACTTTGTCCCATTCTTTAAGTCTTTCTGTTTCCTGCTGAATGCTTTTGTCCAAGTCACTCTTACAGTCCAGCAAGGGCAAGATGGGAGACTGAAGTAAATAGGGAATTTTAGCAACCTGCAGGATCTTAGGCTTCACTAGCATAACAATAGCATAGGCATAACTCAACTCAATACAGGTTAGATTCATGCCAATAACTTATTGGACTTTCTCACATAATTTTAAATATGGGTTTCCTAGATGTCCATATCTGCAGAAGACATGACAAAGAGAATCCTTCATGTGTTTGAACATTATTATATATTAATTATATAGCTCCATGGTTGTACATGGTGCTTTACCAAGAAGGTCCAATTAAAAAATTCTAGTCTGAATTGATTAATGTGTTAATGTATGAAATCACAGGGCCCAGTTCAACAAAGCACCTAAGTATGTGCTTAATTTTAGGTACATGAGTTAGCCCCACTGAAATTCCTAGAACGACTCATGCTTAGAGTTTTCTGATCGGAGTCTATAAACTGAAAATGGGAGGGAGCTGGGAGATAGTATCATCATTCTAGTATTAAAAATCTGATATTTGGAAATGACCAAAGAATCATTTTATGAATGTTACAAAATGAATGCTAATATAATTTATGTTTAATTAGTTTTGATCAAGAATTCATCTGCTTCATGAAAAAATAGCAGATACACATCTTAGCAAGAGCTGAAGTGAAAATAGGAACTGAAGGAGAAAAATCATTTTAGTTTTTTAAATTTAATTATTGTGTGGTTTGTTTTTGAGTTGTTTGTACTGTGTTCATCTTTCCATTCTATTGAATTTCTATATATGTCTGTATTGAGGGAAAAATCAATTACAATATTATTTAAATATCAAACAAACTTATGATCCAGGCGGCAACTAGTAGATGAGACATTAGATTTTATCTCAGGGGCTTTATCCTGCTCCCAGTGAATTCAAGAGTAAAACTCTGTGGCAGCAGGACTGCATGGTTAATGTTAATATTTCCCCATCTGCCAGTAATCTGTGCCAGCAGGCCCATCTTGACGTGTGGTCCAGCATAAGTCGGAGCTTTGTCAGATAGCCTTGAGTCTGTTCATTGATTTCCCTCTTGGAAGCACTGCACTCCAGACATATACAGAGAGCAAACTTTGGTGATGACAGAGAAGCCACTTCTTCCTTGAGTAAGTCAGAGGGATAATATGGACTTCTTTGTTTGTATGCCAGTTAACATATTCCACGGGCAGAGATACCTCACTCCTCAGATTTGTAGCTGCCAATTCTGATATAATTAATAAGCATTAAACTATCTCCCAGACTCACAAATCCTTTCCTGACAACTTTACACATTATTAAACCCTAAGTTACATGTGCCTTAAGAATACCTTTTCTCACAATACATTTCCATTATGGATGTATGCATCACTGTTGGTTGCCTATCGCTAAACTTGACCATGGTCTCTGGATTTTTGTTTCCCTATCCTTTTTACCTTAAACAAAATTCATAGACATTCAGTACTACAGCTTTTAAAGTAATTTTTAAATGTTGAATGATGTTCTCCGAATATGAGCACACATACATGTCGACACACACAGATGCATACACCCTCCCCCCCAAAAGCTGCGTACACAGTAGTGTACTTGCACATTTAAATACATGGTTGCACATTGTTACCTTAGCTGTTTTGTTTTTAAAAGTTTGGCCTCTAGTATTTGTGCTCCATTCTCCGGTAAACAGCTTCCTATTTCTGTTCAGAGAGTTCTATTTTAGTTTAATTAACATTAAACAGGCACATATATGCTGCTTTTAAATGAGGTTGAACTATAAAGCACACAGGGATTGGGAGATGCTGTGTGATGACTATATCCACCTCCCTGTGAAGTTAATGGGAGTCTTTCCATTGACTTTAATGGAGGTTGGATCAAGCACCATGTCCCTGAACCATCAAAACATTTTACAGTTAAGCACATGCTGCTGAAGTGCTTTGCTGGACTGGGGCCTAAGTGCACTGCATGTACAATTATAACAGTCACCTCTTTATTTAGAGATAAGCCAAGACAGCAACCCTAGATTTAATCACTCCCAAGCTTTGAGAAAGTTCAAATAATAATCCAAACTATATGACGGCTTGCTTGGATCTCTGATGGACTGAGCCAAAACCCTGAATCCAATGCTACCACCCTTCAAGAAAAGATTGGTACGTTTGAATCCTGATCCATATTTCCAGACATAATCAGCTATTGTAGCAATTTCACAATTTATTTCTTATTTTTGTAAGATATTTTAAATGTTTAGGTTTTAAACTTTGATTCTATTAGATAAACTTAATTGTTGGTTATCATTGATCAAGCCTTCCCCATCATCACTTGTAATGCTTTTGTTTCCCAAACAGGTATTTGGCTTAGCTTTGTACATTGTGTTAACCTCACACTTCTTTCATCAAACCCATTAAATTTTTTTCCACCCGCAGCCTGCAGCAGCTCTTGTATAAGTAAAGTCACCTCTAATCCTAGTTTTCATTTGTATCATGGATGTTGTTAACTACTCTTTAAATAAAAATACAACATGATTCTAATGTGCTAAGGAGTTCCAGGGATAACCATATAATTTCAAAATGATACTGATTTTGTTTATATGCAGCATAATCTTTTACAGTCCTTAGTCTTTATTTGAAGCATTGCAAAGTGGATTTTTATGAAAGGTATTATAAAGGACTTCTTGTTTCTTCATAACAGATTTGAACGTTAACTGATCAGAGTTCAGATAAATAGTCTTTAGTCTCCATTAAAATATTAAAAAGCCTTTGGTAAGAAGCTGGCATAAAGATCCTTCATTCTTGTTTAATGAACACTTGTTGGCAAGTATAACACTTTAATAGCTTTGCAGAATGAATTTTGTGTGAGCATCCTCCATTTCCCTGTCAGACACTTGTCCAGGTGCTGGGAATTTATTGGAGGAAGCATATTTTTACTCATTAGTTTTGTATTTGATTACAGAACAGTAAAATATGAACCACCAAGTCCCTGAGGCATAGCTGTGTACATTGAGATTAGTAATTGCATGTCATCGTGTTTTCCATTGGAATTTATATGGACAGATAGGATAGGTGCCTCTTAAGTAGGTTTAAAAGCAAAGCAAATTTGTATTTAATCTTTTTTGCAGGCATATTTTCCCTAATGGAGTAAAGGTTAGGCTAGATGATACATTTTAAACCGTTTTAATTTATTTTTTCTCTCCTTTTTTCCCCTAGTTGAAGTAAGAGGTTTTCTCTCTAACAGTTAGTAACAGAAATATATTGCAGCTGAAAAATCTAACTCTATGTATGTGCTAATATTAACAGACAGAAGGAATTGTGTAGCAGTCATTCGGCTGTGTGTACATGTATTTGTATGCATCATATGCAGATAACATTTCTTTTTTTAACCAGTATTATAGTACAACAGAAATGGAAGGAAATCATGCACTGGTTTCAAAGAGAAACTCATTCTGTCTCTGAACTTCCAAGAGCTTTTTTTTTCCTTTTACATTTCTAGCCCTTACCTTCAAGACAATTAAACAGAGGGGGTTATGGTTACAGTATTTACAGGGATGCACACATTCTCTAAGACAAGTAAAAGGGAAAAAAAGTATTTTGTATGCAAAAAAGATACACGCTACATTATGTTAAAATGTGATTTTTGGTGGAGGCTATGCTGTAGAGTTAACCAATGCCAAGTATGCCATGCCCTTTTATATAAAAATGTTCATAAATGCAGTTGCCAAAGCAGAATCTAATGAAGTACTTAATAGTTACAAAACTGGCACATTTGATATTTAATGTCCCTTACTGAATTTTTGCTGATGAAGCATAGTTTTGAATGGAGAGGAAAGTTAACTGAACATGTACTTTAACCAGCAGTTAGCAGCACTTTTTAATTGGATAGAGAGAATGGTCCTTTTAACGAAATTTCCTCCTCAAAGTGGGAACTTAGGAAATGTAAAAGAGTTTCTGTTCTATAAGGCAGATCTCCTTGTACAACTCACTGAATATTATGGACCTCTTTGTTTGTATGCCAGTTATTGCATCCCATTGGCAAAGGCACAGATACTTCACTCCACAGGTTTCCAGCTGCCAATACTCCCTCTAATGAATAAGCATTAAATAAACTCCTGGTCTCATAGTACACATAGTTAATGCACATTGCATGCAATCTAGATACGAGATTTCAAAAACAACACACAATGTTACAGTGGTGCCCATAGTACACTGTAGTTGAAGGCCCTATACTTTGTCCAGTAGACCTGTTTTTAAAAAAGGATTACAAAAGCCATCTGAATTTGCATTTTAAGACCATAACCTGGCATACAAATTGCCAACTGGGGTTTAGCTTTTTAAGCAAAATTGATCAAAATTGAGTAAGAGAATGATGATGATGCAATTTCTAGTGCTTCCTTGCCTGGTATGCTCTAATAATGTACTTAAATTTGAAACTGAAATTGTGAAGGCAATCGTTTTAAAATGTCATCTAAAACCAGTAAAAACTGATGGGATACACACATCTGAAAAATTGTTACTAAGAGAGTGTAGTAAGCACTTAACATTAATTTTTTTAATTGCATTAATGTTCTATGCAGACATAACATGTTATTTTTCAACTGCAAATTCCCACTGATTTTGTTGGTACATGTGCTAAGAAAACTGTATGTTACACAGCTGAGATTCAGGGGATTTAAGGGACACAGAAAAGTTGACAGATAATTGGAGCCACATAGGGGAAGCAGAAAAAGGATCAGAGCAGCAAAAGGAAACTCAAGGAGGATTGGAGGGGTTCTGGGGAGTCTGAAAGTGGATCAAAACAGTACAGATGGAAGTAGAGAGGATCAAAGTGGCATGGATGGGGAAGAGAGCACTGGAGCTGCACAAGGGAAGGAGAAGGGGTTTAAGCAGAATGGCTGAGTGTAAGGATATTCAGCTCAATATTGTAATTGCTGAGGTAAGTATGGGAGAGCAGGAAATGAGGGTTGTGGAGAGAGGTGTTTGGTTCACAGGTATATGGAGGAGGAAATATTAAAGAAGCAGAGAAAGATTGAGTGCCAAATGGGAAGGCTTGAAGTGTGCTTAGAGAAGCATGAGGAATACAGTTTGGGTCACAACAGGTTTAGGAGAATTGAGTGAGGATCAGAGTGGAATTACATGAAGGTCAGGAGTAGGTCAGGGCAGTTCACTGTGATTTGGTCCAAGTGACCAGAGAGACTAAATCTTGTTTCTTATTAGCATGCTACACCAAATATTGCAATTAGTTCATCAAACCCTGGGAGGGCATCCAAAAGAGCAAAAGTATCTAGACTATCAGCACATTGTTTTGTAGAGACCTGTACATTTTCTATGTAATTGGATTGTTTAACAACAATATACACAGCTCTGGGAGTGAGTCTTGCATCCCAGGTTGACAGATGGGTGTTAGTGGGGCTGGGGCTAGCATACTAAAAAAAGTAATGTGAACTTTCCAGTTGAAGCTGGAGCTCCTGCTCTGAAGCTCACACCATCCATAGGTCTTCAGAGCTCTAGCTGCAGGCCAAACCAAAACACCAAAGCAATGTCTGCATAGCTATTTTCAGTGTGCTGACCCAAGCCCAGCTAGCGTGATGCTGTTGTCCCTGGAACATACCTACCTTTCAGGATTGGGCCAGTGTGTTGTCCAGTTGAGGTTTCAGAACCCACCAGTAAACTCTCAGGACAGTTGCAGTAATGAAGTACAATTATATGGAAGGAAGGACTGAGAGACGGCTTTAATTCTGAACTGCCCTGTCTTTGGTGCTTATGTTAGGCCTTAACATTATATTAACAATTTATATAAAAAATATCCTGAAATCCTTACTCAAGCATATCTCCTGTTGAATCATTCCAGTTTTACCAAGGTGAATTTCACCCTAAGAACATCCATTGACAAACTGTTACTGCTATTCTATTTTGGATAAAAATGGCACAGAGGTTATCCAATGAGCCTCAATACAGTAAATCTGTTGGTGTCTATTCTGGCTCCACTCGCACTTTCTGTGTCTTTCTGGTGTTGTCATGGAGGATATTCAGTTGGTATGGAATAGGTAATACAGGCAGTTGCTATCACGTACCACTGCTGACTATGTGGGTTTGCCCACCCTCCAAGCCCATAGGAAAAGGCCTTCTGAGATTAGTGCATTTTGTGAACGCATGTTCTCGTCTTGTGCTATTCATCTCCACTTGAAACCAAACTGAATGGTGTTAATTATCACTTCAGATACTAAATCAGTTTCTCATTTGTGAAAAGAATGTTTCGTCTTGAGTCCTCTTTTTGTTTTGGATCACCGGAGGGTTATTGCAGATGGTATTGAACTCAAAGACTAATTTTAGCAATACTCCAGCAACAAAGCATTTTGTAAATGTATAACCTTGTTTTCTTTTAAAAAATCATGAATAACTGTGGAGTCACATTGTTTCATTTAATGTGGTGATTTTCCTCTTTTCCCCTCCCTCCAACTTTAAAAGCATGTATTCAGACTCTTGCTTTAAAGTCAAGGCAATGTGCTGATTGACTATACTGACATAATTGTGTTAATGACAAGACACTGAGGCTACATTGTTAGATATGTCGCATATCATCACTATTTATTTGGTTCAGTTCTGCCAAGCTTGAGTTATACTTTTTGTATATTGTGGTTTGAATCAGTCTCTTAAAGCACTTCACTTGTAAACATTTTTTACAAGTCTTTTAGCTGTTGTTCAAGAGAAGAAAGTCTTCCACAGCATCATTAAACAGGGTTCAAAGTTTGTCCTTGCTGAAAGGCTCAAAGTTTGAGCACTTAGAAAATAATTTCTTTGATCCATAAAATGATTAGTGAATTAAAAAACAGGTCCATTTGTATCTCAAGTTAACAACAATAATCCATTTTTAATCTTCATAATACCTCTTCTCTTACTGTTGAAATGTCTTTCTTGTGTACTAGAAAAAATATAATTGGAAATGCAGGTAAACTTTAAGGGCATTTGAGCTATTTCTGTGAGTGTATAGGTTATTTACAATCAGTAATTTCATTTGAAATTATGATACACTACAATTGTGAAGGTCCTTAAGATCTTTCAGAGGCTGCTTATGGAAATTTATTACAGAAAACTCCAGCTTTTAAATAGTACTGTGGTTGTGACAGAAATCAACACAAGATAGGAAATTCAAAGTTAACGTTGACACTCCCTCTCTTACTCCATTGTGAGAAGAATCAGCCTTAAAGGTGAGCTGCAAAAAAAAAATATGAAATCTTCATCCACTTCATAAATATGTACAGAACATACCCATTAGCCAGGCTCAAGGAGGTGTAATCTAACACATTGTCCCAAAAAGGTTCATCTTTTATTTATTTATTTTCAAGATTGTCTTGAACCAAAACCCCAGATCTGAACACTTCACAGAATTTGGTTTCTGATCCCCACTTCAAAGCATTAGGTTAGCTCTTAATTTTCTTTTTCTGGTCCTTTGATATCCACATCCATTCAAAATAGCAAATCTTTCTTTGCCATGGGATGGTTGCAGCCAGCAGACTTGAAATAATAAAAAGGATGGACAAAACTGGATCATTATACAGTAATAAAATAATAATTGCCAACTGGGCCAGTTTTAGTTGTGTTTCATAGTGGCCGTAATTTGCGCGATGACTGTTAAGTAGCCAGTTGTTGTGCAATAATGCACTTATTTGCATAGGCATTTGTAATCTAATTTATTAACATTGTTCTAAAATTCAGTATATCTGACTTGTATGAAATAATGTAGTTGAAACTGATTCATTACTTAACTCTTTTCAGCCAATCATGAGGCAGTTTTATTTTCTTATGTCACATTTTGAGTTTGTGTTTATCCACTAAATTGTGCAAAAATGTCAAGAAAGTTAAGCAATCAAAGCACAAAATATTCTTGTTCATCCTATGCCATGAGAATAATGAAAAAAATTATACCTTCCCATCAAAAGAAATTGCTCACCCTGTGAAAGATGAAAGAAAAATAATTGTTTGTAAGCCATATTAAGCATTGGTCATTAAAAAGGAAATTGGAACATGTCATGACAAATATATTGAGAGGGAGAGAAAGAAAGGTAGAAAGATGAGGCAACATAAGGAACATTCCTTGAAGTAACTAAAAAAGAGTCTCCTGGTGAAATGGGGGCATCATGAGGATCACAAGCTTTAATTAAGTAGAAATGATCAAGGTACAGGGTACTTCTGGGGGATTAATGACTGGTTGGGAGACTTCATGGCTTCAGGCAAAGCTGTAGGCCATTAACCCCAGCTGGTCCTTCGTTTTTCAGGAAATACCCTGTACCAAGGTCATTTTGCTATTATAACCAAAGATGAATCTCTGTCATGGACTCAAGAGGATCATGGAATCCATGACTGATTCTTTTAAAAAAGAAACTGACTTTTGACAGGTAGGGATATCTGCAGTAGAGCAGTTGGGTGACTGAGCAGGCTAATATAGTAGCTGTCTAAATTACATGGAGATTGTTATAGGAACAGGCTATTTGCATATTAGTCAAGTAGGTGTCAGACAATCAGTCACAGCTGTGTAAGGATTAGACTGCGGTATTTAAGATCTGGCCCTGAGCGCTAGAACACAGGTCCTTCTAAAACAATATGATATTAGTAGAAACAGTGTGAGAAATGGGGAATGGGGGAGTAGAGGAAATATTACCAGAAGTCCCCATGTGGGAACTTGGTTGTGCTCCCCCCACCTTGTGGAACAGTGGACCATGGGAAGTTGTTCAGTGGCTCTCTGCTTCACTCCCCTCTTAGCATCTGCTTCTGTCAGTGAATGTGGGAAATGTCATTGACTGGATCCCAGCCAGCTATCTCACCCCACAGCCACATCTTTCATTTTGCCCAAGGAGCCATGAAGTAGCTTTTATCACTGTCATAAGGATTTCTTCTGGGCTCTTCTGCTCTTAGAGGTTGATTATCCCTTTCTCGCAGAGCTGTTTTTGCCCCAGCAATATACCTATTAATAGAGCTCCTTTTTTTAGGAGCTGTGAGCATAACTAGGGAGCAGAGAGAAAGAGAGGTCCAAGAGCTTGAGACAAGTCTTGAGGTGAAGAGAAGTTCTGGT
This sequence comes from Pelochelys cantorii, assembly GCA_032595735.1. Lineage (NCBI taxonomy): Eukaryota > Metazoa > Chordata > Testudines > Trionychidae > Pelochelys > Pelochelys cantorii. The sequence continues at coordinate 34,673,342 of CM064334.1, forward strand.
TGGAAGCCAGGCCTTAGTTGTCTGCCTACAATGAGTTCCCTCATGGAGCCAGACTCAGAGATGTCATGAGAAAAATAGTTTATCTACTGTGAGTCCTTCAGAGTGTGGTAATAGGGTAATGTAAGTACTTCAGTTCTATTGATACTACCCTAGCTTCCCACAACCCAGTGAATGAATCTGGTCCTTACTAAAGAAGACTGGAAACAGAAACTCCTCCTATCAAACAGATTTATGGGAGGTAAACCAGATTGTGAAGTACCACTATAAAAAACACAGCTTATTGGAGATGCATCTTAAAAACCATCAAGAATTCTATTTAAAAATTGTTTTAAAATATAATTTTCAGTCATAGATTTAAGACTCTTTGGCTTTACAAAGTAAAGGTAAAGTATTTAGAAGCTGTCCACTTAGTACTTTTCATACAGAATATGGTTGCAGCCATATATAATTGTTAACGCTTATCTATAGAGGTCAGAAGCAAGGAATGTTCCTTTTCTAGTTTAAACACTCTAGCTTCAGCAGCTGTTGTTATTCCATCTTATCTTGAATAACTCATGCTGAAATCAATTTATAACATTTTGGTTGTTATAGTTAGAGACATTATCACCTACAAAGCATGCCTTAGCTAGTAAGTTAAAAACTTAAGCCAGCCAGCTATACAACATGCATTTGTCTTTAGCTCAAAAAGCAGTTTGCCTCCCTAGACAGTAGCCATCCGGGTTAGGGATTCTGTTGCAGTAGGCATATTGACAAATGTGTCCCTTTACCAACCTTCAACAGATGCCCCACCTGCTCACCCACCATTTACTGCATTTTCCCCTATGTCTCATTTGTCTAACCTTAGATGTTAAAAAAAATCTCTGAGGTGTATCCATGTTAGTCTGATACAATTCATCTGACGAAGTGGGTTTTGCCCATGAAAGCTCATGATTCTATATATTTTGGTTAGTCTTTAAGTTGCCACAGGACCATTCATTGTTTCTAACCTTAGAGATCACTTTTTCTCTAGGCTAGTTATTGGCTGCCTTCATAGGGTCAGCTCAAACTATTATTTCTCTGTATCCCTTATATATGTAACCCCTCTGCCAGGAGGGCTGGCAGCAACCAGGGCCGGGTTCAATATCTAGGGGTCCATCTCACACAGAACCGGCTCGAGCCCCCACCCAGTAGCCTGGGAAATTCACACCCTGGGCGCCTCTGAAAGGCAATGCTTCCCCTCTCGCAAGCACAGAGTCTGAGTGTAGAAAGAAACTTTTAATGAAAGAGAGAGAGAGGGAAGTCACATGGCATTAACTTGGGAAAATACCACTCATACCCCTCTCCCCCCCATGAGTGACCGTCCCAGCTGAAAAAGGATTGAGCATTGTCTTTTGCCTCTCAGGCTCACTAGTCCAACAAGGTAAGGGTTCCATTCACTTACCCAAACTTTCTCCGTACCCCACTTCAAACGGCCCACTTACAGCTCTGTCCAGTCAGTGCAGACCCTGACACATCATCCTGATGACTCCACTCCTTGAGCCTACGGCTACTCCACCTTTGGGATGCTCCTGTGGTCCGCTTACTCCACCTGCCGCCGTTCCTACCGGCCACCTGCCGGTCACTTCTGCCAGCCGCTCCGCTGGCCACCTGCCGCCGCTCCTACCGGCCGCCCGCCAGCCACTCCGCTGGTCGCCTGCCGCTGCTCCTACTGGCTGCCTGCCGGTCGCTCCCACCAGCCACTCCTCTGGCTGCAAGGAGTCTGGCTCCAGGCCAAACCAGTGACTTCAGCTCTTAGTGATTTCAACTCTTTAGCCACCATCTAGGCTGGCAAAAGATTCCAGCTCCCACTGGACTAGCAAAAATACTCGTGCTGGAGTCTCCTTTAGGTCTGTCCTTAAAACAAGGGGGGAAAAGGCAGGTTGAACCAGTCTTACAGCTCATACCTGGTAGGCATGAGCAGGCTGGGTCAAGCCCTTTTCCCCCCAGCTCCATACACTGAACTCTGGAAGTGGGAGGCTTGTTCCTTTGAGACCTCTTACAATGATGGTGTCTCTCCTGCAAGCACTGGTATCATATTTTACAGTTCCCACATTTAGGGGTAGCATGATTTGTGACCCCCACAACAGCCCCAAATTAGTTACAATACAGTAGAGTCCCAATTATCTGACCTAAACGGGACTGACACGGGGTCGGATTACCGAATATGTCGGATGATAGGGACTCTACTGTAGCCTGGCCCCATCCCTGCCTGGCCTTGGCCCCTTCCCTCCCTGCAGCTCCCTGGCGCCCGGCCCCGCTCGCTGCCCCGTCGCTCTCCTGGAGCCGCTGATGCCTTCAGCTCCTGGGGACGAAGAGGCGCCGGCAGGAGTGGCATCAGCGGCTCCAGGGCACGGGGCGGGGGCACGGCCCCGCTTGCTGCCCCGTCGCTCTCTTGGAGCAGCTGATGCCGCCCCTGCCGGCGCCGCTTCGTCCCCGGCAGGAGCGCATCAGCTGCTCCAAGAGAGCGACGGGGCAGCAAGCGGGGCCGTTCTCCCAGCCCGCGCTTTATCTGATCCTGCAGCTCCCGGGGAGCTGCAGGGTTGGATAAAGCGGAGTGTCGGATTACTGAATGACGGATAATCTGGACTCCACTGTACATCACATTCCATTCCAACACTGATCCTCCATCAGCCCTGGCTGAATTGGATTTACATAACCACACCTTGGATTCCTTCCCCCTCCTGGCATGAGCTGTATTTACATATCAACAGTTAACAGTTAATTATCTTGCAGGGCTAAACAATTGGAGTGAGCATACCCACCCCCAGGGCAGCTCTCTCCTTTTAGCTGGCTGATAGCAAGCAGTAATTCAGCCCCTGCTTACACATATAATAAATTAAGTAAATAAATAAATAAATATACGATAGTATCCTGCCAGAGCATAGTGCTGTTTGAAAGAGAGCTATGTAGCATCTACACAGGGCAGTTGGAGTGCAACCCTTCAGTGCTCTCTTCAGTTCACATCCTTGAGGTCTGCACTACGGCATTCTGTTGATTTAGACTAATAGTGATTCTCCTATATGATTAATTTTCAAATTCCACCATTTTCTTGCTGACTGAAGCCTTGAATCAGTAAGGTGCTCAAGCAAAAACTTAAAGATGAGCACCTATTTAACTGTATTGTTGAACCAGGGCCTGTGCCAATGATATTCCACTTTCAACAGCTTTACAAGCTATTTTGTCACCCCTGGTATCAGCCCCATAGAACTGTGAGAGTGTACCTTGATGTTTATGTCCTAACATTGCATTGAGATGGGATACCCAGTGCCTTCATAGATTGGCATGTCATTACATCACATTATCATTTCCTCTGTTCCCCTTCTACTGTTTAAGATGGAAGAGGTTATGTCCAATTACTGGCAGAAAGAAGAGGTGCAAATTCATCTCCCGTTTCCGCTTCTTCTGTGAGAGAGAGGGAATCCCGCTTACTCCTTTTCTCTGCCCCAATGAATTGAGCAATAGTAACACCTACAGACCTTGTAAGAAATCTAGTCAGTGCCTCAAATGGGTTTTTTTACTATTGGCCTAAAGAGTCTTGCCAGGACAGTAATTGTATTCCTTACCCTGGTTCCAGTCAAATCAGCATGATATTTTGCTTTCCAGTTCAGAGCTGTGGAAAATAACTCTTTCTTGGTTATAAGTGTAGCAGCAGAATAAATGTTTCCATTGCATTCCAAATGGTACAGAAAAACATTGCAAATCCATAGTGAAATAAAGTCCTAGGTGGATAAAGTGATATGCTTGAAAATTGTGAACAACAATGTATTATATATATATTGTGCGTTTTAAATCCAAAAGGATCCCAAAGCACTTCATATAGTAATCACTCACCCAGAACTGAAATGAAAACTCCTCAGGAACAGAAAGTGGCAGCCAGTCTGTGCCAAAACCACCACAAGATGCTTTTTAGGAGGGAAAGTGAAGAATAACTTCTTCAATTGAAACTACAGGGGGAATTTTAGGTATGCAGAATGTAATTACCAGAGCTGGAATTTGGCCAGATTGCCATGATTAATTTAACACCCTTACTCTTATAGAAAATTGCCATGGGATGTTAAGTATCAAAAGTGGTTAGGAATTGGACCTTGATTTTTTTATGTCTCTCATACACAAAAATAAATGTAAAATTGAAAGAAAGCAAGTTCTGTGTTTGATTTATGCTATACCACCCACTGACAGAAAACTGGTGTCATAAACAATTCAAATTAAAAAGAAAAAATCTAGCTAAGGAACACTGTTTACCTTAACAAGGAATTACATTTCCTTAAAGTAAAAAGTTCTGATGATAGGTGTACTGTGAGAATTACATTGTGGTGACATTGCTGTGGAATCATATCGTTTTCAGTATTCAATATAACTGCTAACATTTGTGGTATGGAGGTATATAGAATGAGTATAAAATCAACTACATTGGTTGGGTCCGTTTGTTTTGAATGGGTGAAATGTAGCCCATCAGTAGCATTTCCTTCTTTATTTCTTCTTTCTTAGTCATAACATTTAATGGAGAGGGGCATCGTTTGAAGTCCTCCCACCACTGGCATCAATCAGAATGGGTCCCTTTAGACCAAATACTATTATGGTGGCAGGGAACCAATGAAAGCTATCAAAATGGAATTTTCTCCTCCCAGAGCAATTGACCCCCATATTACCAGACAAACTGACCCTTGCAACATAACTGACATTTGAAATCCCAAAGCTAAATTCCATAGAACAAAGTTCTGACCCACACAGCATTGCTTGAGCTTGAAGTGTATACTGAGGATCAGAGGTTCATTTAACAGATATATGCATTAATCAGCAGCATTATACACTCACTTTTGCACATCATCCTTTCAAAAGAGACATCTATTGAAATGCTCTGACACACAATTTGCAGTAGAGTGCAGAGTATAGCTTTTCTCCTTTATATTCCAATGAGATTTGGTAGCTTAACCAGAGCTTCAGTACAAATGCATTTATGGTTCATGTTATATTAATATTGTGGCCTGATTATCAAAAACCATTACTCTTGGTTATCTTGTGCAGGCTGAACCAAGCTGCTATAAGTCAGGCTGACTGTCCTCACACAGTACAGTATGTTCCATGTTTTTGATAACAGTATTCTAAATATAAAAGTGCATTGGTAAAATTATTTTGCTTTTAAAGACTGTGGTTGTTATAAATTAGATGAGGTTACCCAACTGCTTTTCTTTGTGTAAATTTTTTTAAAATGCCTAATTACATAAATAGAATGTCAGCAGCCTTTGTTGATGCCTTTTACTAATTGTGCAGGTCAGTCTTACTTGTGGTCAAATTCAGCCTTGTGAATTTTGAAACAGCAGCATTATTTACTTCACCATTGGCAGAAAAACAATGAGGTGCCTGTTTTTCTCCTGTCTTTTGTTTTGATGTTGTTTTCTCTTTTAGTGATGTTCCTCATGGCTCCTTTTTTA